>CM060943.1:419383896-421883896 GCA_030765085.1 Allium cepa | reverse complement strand
GAAAAGACAAAAACACTCGAGACAGAACTAAAAGATCTTATGTGAGTTAAATTAACAGAAATAGATATGAGTGAAGTAACTCAAGAGATGCTCGGGATTTACATCTCCTAAGGATCCGTTAAACTATTTACTATATAGTATATTTCACTATTATAATAGTGTCTAATTGTAAAACAAACTTACTTTTGAATAGCGTTAAGGGGTTACCCATATAGCCCTTAACACAAATAATGCCAATAGTCTATACAGTGCCTGCATATCTCCTGATCGGAAGACTACGAGAAGACACTCCGTAGGTACGACACAAATAGAAACTCGTACAAGGCACGATAGGGTAGGTGACACGGCACAACTAGGCAATGCCAGGGTAGACATACCAATTACGCATCCGGGTCGGTGGTAACACGTAGCGGGCAGCTACCGCCCACCTCGAGCCACACCCCCAAATAAAATCAAAAGTGGCCACCGAATCAATCCAAGAGTCAAAGTATAATATCGAAGGGATGTGTCTGATCAAAGGTGATACCTTATTAACCTGTCAATCGGTCCTGTTTTGGCCACCTTATGCCAACTCACGGGAGTTGGGTCCACGTATTTACCTTACAGGAAACGCCGCCACCAAACTACTTCAATCTGGAATCTCCACCGCGTACACGGTTGTTAAAGTGGTTTTCGGAGTAGGCAGAGAGTATGACAACTTCCGATCCCGGTCTCTTCAACAACCAAACGTTATTATAACACCGTGGTCATTTAAAAATTAATTATACTTTCAAAAACCAGAATATATTTATCCATTTCAAAACCCATAAATACGATATCATTTTCTTTCCAAAACAAACTCATTTGATATTATTTTTATAAAACCCAAATTAATATAATATCATTTTATTTCAAATATATATTTCTTTTTCATGTTTTCAAACTTATAATAATCGAAAACCAAACATTGAATTATAACTTTCAAACTATAATACTTCGAAAATTCATAGATTTAAACCATTATTTCTAAAACTTAAATGGTTTGGATATTCAAACAGTATATAGCATCAATAGTTTGGATTCAAAATTTCTTTATAAAATAAAATAATTTCCGCGACTTACAATTTATTTCATTTAAGATTAAGTCAAAATCCATAAATTTTAAAATCGCTTTCAGTTTAAATAAACCACTTCAGTTTCAATATATTTCAAACTTTGAATATTAAACAATTGGAACTAAGGTTGGAAATTTCTATTTCACCAATTTAAAGTCCTTTATTTGGTTTGAAATAATAATTGCATAATAAACCCGTAATCATTTAAGTAAAACTCAAATTACTTATAAAAGAAATTTCCTTAAATTTTTATACTAGAAATATTCATTTAATTCACCTTGAATAGAATTCAGTTATAAATATCATACCCTTTTTTAAAATTTCAAGTTAATAAATTTTACATCAACTTATGAAGCTAACTTCTTAATTAAGTCAACTCCAAATAAATTTTCCAATTTAACTCCAAATCTTAATTAATTTAAATCCTTTAAAATTTATATGTAATTTCAATATCTTAACATGTACTTAACCATATAATATAAAATAATCAAACCCCGTCATTCAACTTATTTATTTTATTTAACAAATCCATACATAGCTTATCTTCAATACTTTAACTATAGATGTATATATGAATAAGATTTTATATAATATCAAACCGTATCCTATCCAAACCATAGAAAAATCATTGCAAAAAATAAATTATATATACCGCGGTGCTTGTATATAATTTTCTATCCAATGGTCAAGTGATACAGATATTTATCATTTCAAATCCGCAATTTAAAAATAAAAAATGCGGTTGTATATCATTTCAAACCGCAATCCCGAATGAATGAAATACATGATAACTTGCAGATTTTAAAATATAGTGCACATCATCCATTCACCAAACATCAATCATCAATCATTAATTATAATCCTCATCAATTTATTTCAATCATCATCAATCTAAACAAACATCAATATATGGCATATACAATATAACAGGAAATAAATGATAGTTATTAACTAACAGTTTATATTCAAAATAAATTTATTAACTGTTTAACAATCAGTTTATATGCAAAATAAATAAATTTAACTGTTAATTTATATACAATCATAAAATTTATGAACAGTTGAATTAAATAAATGCGATTTTACAGGGATGATGAATAAAACATGCCAAACAATCGTGAATAAATTTCTACTCATATCATAAATCAAATTAACAAACATAAGAAAATTTAGAAGTTGTGAGTGGGTTAAAACACTCACCTTTTGAATTTAAATAGAATTTAAATCCAATTTAAAACCAAAAATTTGACGGTCTCCAAATCTGTCCAAACCAGCGTCAACGCGTCTGGAATTTTATTACGATCCTAACAAAAAAAATCTTGTGTAAATCGGACACCGTTTGCAGAAGTTATTCGAATAAAATGATTTGAAAATTAAATTAAATAAAACAAAGTAAATAACCTAACCTATGCCACGTCAGCCCTTCCTCTCTCTCCCACTCGTTCTGCTATAGTAAAATGCCGAAACCCACTACAACACACGAAATCCAGCCGTCACTACCGAACCCTATTTTCAAATTACGCCGCCACTACAAGCTCATACGACTCGATCTAACTCAACCACGGCCATCTCCATGCAAAACCGCCCAAAGCACCCCTACGCACACGTTCAACTCGGCCGGAACCACCTCCACCGCCACTCCAAACGCGGTCAAATCTGGGCGATTTCGATGCCCATCTCGATGAACTAACCGTACCGATGCGCTCTACTCCTCGACCCCTACGCCACTGCACTTCCCGATCGAACTCTAGTTGAAGATCCGCCGTTAAAACCCACAACCATACATGAACGGCCGGAACTGTTTCAATTTTTTCTAGGCAAACGGTTAATTGAATGGAAAAACGAACAGCACCAGAAGATTTTCTTCATTGAGGGCTTCAACATATAATTTTTCTGGAATTTTCTGTGAACTTTGAATTTTTGACTTTGATTTTGGACTGAAATTGGATCTATGGTTTTCAGCCATTGTAAAGGAGGAGTTGAGGAAAAATGAACGCACAAAGAAATGAGGATGGCTGGAGGCTAGGGTTTATAATTGAGTTTATATAGGTAGGTTAAAAATAGAGTAGATGGATTCGATAAACAAACGTGCTGAACGGTAATTGGCCCAAAAAGCCCGTTTCGACTCCGGAACGAAATTGGGTAAACTCATATATCAAAATAGGTATTTTAAAATATTCTGAACGCGATGGAAAAAGTTTCACATCCAAATTCGATCGTATGAAGAAGTTATGCTGAAATCAATATTTCCAAATTGATTTCAAATTGATTTCAAATTAATCGATTTCAGGGCGTTTCGAGTCCGTACGATCAAACGACAAGTCCGATCGCTACGAAACTTGAAACCCTGCAATAGTTTACTGTTACGGATCCGATGAAACTGGTTTCGTAGAAATCCAAGTTCGTGACCAAAATGGCTATTTTTATATTAATTGAATAAATTTAAAATAAAAAAAATCAAATTTTATACTTAGATTCTAAAATTTACCCATTTTATCACTTTTAAAATTCTTAATTATTTAAAAAAATTCCAACAAGTTAAGATGTCAAATTAAAGAAGGTAATTTATAAATTTCAATATAAATCCTTAATTACATTAAATTCCTAAATTATAAATAATATCCAAAAATTCTGTTTAGTTAAATAAATAAATTAGTATTCCATTCATTCCTGTCAAACAGATGGGTTAAATATTGGATTCCAAATTTTCACACAAATTTCTCACGTTATCTTTATCTCAAATAACGAATTATTTAACTATATTCAATCTCATTCAATTTCGATTAAATTCAATTATTAGACTTTAACTTTCCATATAAATAAATAAATCCTGATTCCCATTCTTAAATTCACTGATTACCATAATACCATCCTGGGTACCATTTATTTTAGTATATATATCCAGATACTTTAACATTTTTCAATCGTTTATATCAATTGCATAACATTAAATTTATATTTATTGCAATGGTTCCTGATTTAATTGAACGAACTAAGTATATAACTCATAATAATTGTTGTAAAACTCTCAATCCCACATTTATAAGTTTGTTATTTCCACTCAAATATTATAGATATTTACAGGTATATGTTTTATTCAATCATTATTTATTATATAGTAATTAGATAAATTCACTATTTAAGTCCGTTTTAAATTTATTACCAAATACCCATTTACCTTTCCCATCAAGTTTGAATTCCATTCAATTAATATAACAATCACTTTCCCATTCACACCTTATTATCAACCCACAATTTTTGCAATTCATTATCTTATATTGATTTTATACAATTACCATTAATTTTACATTCAATTACTATTCAATGTCAATTTATTCATCAATCAATTCGATATTTAGTTTTCTTTCCTTTTGTTTGATAAATAACCTAGTATACATTTTCATACATTCATTTCATTACATTCATTTATGGGTATTGCATTGAAATTTAATTTATTAGCTAATACCAACATTATTACCATTAATTACAATTGGATTCCCAATTTTTTATTCAATACCCCGAATGAATAACATATATATTAACCAAATCCTTACATTTGTTTTTCTTATATTTAAAATCAAATCATAACATTTAAATGATTATACTGAATTGGAATTTCATTCAAGCCATAAATTATTACTTGCATTAACATGATTGCTTAATTTATTCCAATTACCGTTTACACTCCTCTATTGCATTAAATCAATTTAATATTTTCATTAAGTTCTCATACTAAATTTTATATCTAGGTAAGAATCCTTTTTCTACTTAATTCAATATGGATTTTATTCAAATTTCTATAAATAGGTTTTAAGTCATCATTTACATAATTTATTTTAGCCTTCATTTTAACATTTGTTTATCCCCTTTATTTTTTCTACAAAAATAAATTACAAAAATCCTATTAAATAAACAAATTAAATTGTCGAAATTTACGGGTCGTTACACTCTCCCCTAGTCAAAACTTTTCGTCCCCGAAAAGGAAAAGAAGGGAAAAGAAAGGAGAAGGAACACTAAGAAATCAATATATCTTTCTTAAATATTAAATTTATAAACAAATAAGTTTACAAAATAAAATAGTTTAAAATAAAATATACCACTTTACCCATTTAAATCTTTTATACATAAATTATTAAAGTTTGTAAAACATTTTCAAATTTTTCTAAGTCCAAAATTTACGGAAAATTTTGGCAAAGTCTCATTTGTACGGAGAGGCTCGGAAGAAAATATAATATAAATATAACGATATACACAAATATTTTCCAAAATAATATATATCCCTACACGGGAAAATATATAAAATATCGCTATAAACCGTAATCCGAAAACGTACCTATTTGTCGGGAAACTTACGCTAAATGCATAGAACCAAAAGCAGTAGCAATTGCTTCCATAACCTGCATTTCACTTATAAAATCCAAAAGGGTTAACAATTTTCATAAAGTGAAATATCTAAGTGGTTTCAATCACTGTCAACAATCAATACACAATCATCAATTTCAACAACAGCATATACAACAAATACAAAGCAACCATTCAATCAAATAAACAAATAGTTGTTCGGGTTCAAAACTTTTAAATTGTACGGAATGAAGAACAAACTACTAGCGCATCATTTACTCAACAGTCTTAGATAAAAATAAATAGATTATTCATTCGCCCAAACCAATTTTAAAGTATCTTGCCCAAACAACCATCAATTAAACAACAACAATCCAGACAACAATCGACTTAGCCTATTATTAATTCCATCTCATATATTTTAATTTCTCTTTTTATTCATACCACATAAATTTTTATAATTTACATTTATTTCTAACAAATTTTTAATTTCATTTACACGTTCACTGTTTGTTTCTTTTGTTTTTACTTATTACTTACAATTATTCCTTCCCATTATCTCAGGTCATGCCAGTTCTTTTTATTTCATTATAATTATTTATTCATTTATTGCATGCCCTCATTTATTTACATTTTTTTATCAATAGTATTCATGTCCCATTTAATTTCTTAGCATTTCCATTTTATTTACTTAAGTTGATAATCATCTATTTGAATTACTTACCTTTAAAATTTCAATTATAACTTAAGTTTACAACATTATATTCTCACTTATAATAGAAAATTCATTGAATACTTCATTACCTACTTTTACTTGTACAATTTCATTACATTTCCTATTAAACATTTCAACTTTTAATATTTGGTAAGTTATATATGTTTTTAAAGGATGTACTTGAAAGTTACACAAGCTTCCTCATTACTTATGATTAATTTAACGTTCAATAATAATATCCTTTATTTCGTAGGTTATAATTTCAAATTTCATTAATAACATTTATAACCTGTCATTAAATCTCTTATTTCCTTTAGAGGTTTTAATTTATTAATTATCTATGTTTCAATTCACTACAATAATTGAAACAATTAATTAATGGAAATTTAAGAATTTAATACCGGTTAGATTTCAATTTATTTTAAAAATAATTAATAAATATATTCTTACAACTTATATATCTCTAATTATATTTAAAACAATTCAAAATTTATATATTTTTCAAAAATAAATCTGCAGTAGAACTACTACAGTGGCCTTTCCCCTTCGAAACTCGAAAATGAAAGTCGATGATGCGGCCGCCATCACCGAAATTATTTTCCAGCGACAGAGAGGAAAGTACAAACTTATTTTCTCCAAAATCTTCTTTTAAAACAATTCTTCCGAATTATAATAAATATTTATATCAGAAGATACTTATAAACAATATTATTATATTCTAAAATTTATTCGAAAGAAATTTCAAAACCCCGGAATTTAAGTTCTAAATTTTCGAATTTCATTTATTTTATTTTTCAATTTTATTTCTATTATTATTTATACACTTTATTACCTAACAACCAATCTATTGCAGCCAAATATATAGATATCTTTTGAAAAATTTATTTTATATAGAAAATATAATAGGAAAAAATTATTTCATTCACCTATATTAAAACCAAATATTATGTCGGTCTGTCCTATTACGTGTTTAGAAATCCCTATTGATGTCATAGCGTCCCATGCATCAACCAGAATTTATAAATACAAAACGGAATAGATTAACACAATATTAAAACCTTTTTATAACACTAACAAATACGCTCTCTCATATACATACACTCAGCGACTCCCATAGGGTATTACTACCCTATTAGTAAAGAGTCAAACCCCACAAAGCTAAGGTTTATCGCTAAACCAAAGCTCTGATACCAGATGTAACATCCCCTTTTCGCATGCTTTAAATCGACACACGTGCAAATTCAAATCATACGGAAGGGCGGATTGTTATGGAGTAAATAAGAAAAACAGGGAAAAAAACAAAACAGAATCTCACAGCGGAAGGATAAAATATAATAATCAAAATATACAGTTCACGAAGCTGTTTTACAAAACCTTTGATTTTATCTATACAATACATATCAGAGTACACATACAATATAACAATGCAGCGGAACAATATGAGTGTAGTGGAATATAATTAATAATAATAATAGAAATCTCCGTCTTCGTCCTCCAGAGCTAAAGTCTTCGATCCTGAAATGCTCGGACTGACCCGAGCGAATTTGAAAAGACAAAAACACTCGAGACAGAACTAAAAGATCTTATGTGAGTTAAATTAACAGAAATAGATATGAGTGAAGTAACTCAAGAGATGCTCGGGATTTACATCTCCTAAGGATCCGTTAAACTATTTACTATATAGTATATTTCACTATTATAATAGTGTCTAATTGTAAAACAAACTTACTTTTGAATAGCGTTAAGGGGTTACCCATATAGCCCTTAACACAAATAATGCCAATAGTCTATACAGTGCCTGCATATCTCCTGATCGGAAGACTACGAGAAGACACTCCGTAGGTACGACACAAATAGAAACTCGTACAAGGCACGATAGGGTAGGTGACACGGCACAACTAGGCAATGCCAGGGTAGACATACCAATTACGCATCCGGGTCGGTGGTAACACGTAGCGGGCAGCTACCGCCCACCTCGAGCCACACCCCCAAATAAAATCAAAAGTGGCCACCGAATCAATCCAAGAGTCAAAGTATAATATCGAAGGGATGTGTCTGATCAAAGGTGATACCTTATTAACCTGTCAATCGGTCCTGTTTTGGCCACCTTATGCCAACTCACGGGAGTTGGGTCCACGTATTTACCTTACAGGAAACGCCGCCACCAAACTACTTCAATCTGGAATCTCCACCGCGTACACGGTTGTTAAAGTGGTTTTCGGAGTAGGCAGAGAGTATGACAACTTCCGATCCCGGTCTCTTCAACAACCAAACGTTATTATAACACCGTGGTCATTTAAAAATTAATTATACTTTCAAAAACCAGAATATATTTATCCATTTCAAAACCCATAAATACGATATCATTTTCTTTCCAAAACAAACTCATTTGATATTATTTTTATAAAACCCAAATTAATATAATATCATTTTATTTCAAATATATATTTCTTTTTCATGTTTTCAAACTTATAATAATCGAAAACCAAACATTGAATTATAACTTTCAAACTATAATACTTCGAAAATTCATAGATTTAAACCATTATTTCTAAAACTTAAATGGTTTGGATATTCAAACAGTATATAGCATCAATAGTTTGGATTCAAAATTTCTTTATAAAATAAAATAATTTCCGCGACTTACAATTTATTTCATTTAAGATTAAGTCAAAATCCATAAATTTTAAAATCGCTTTCAGTTTAAATAAACCACTTCAGTTTCAATATATTTCAAACTTTGAATATTAAACAATTGGAACTAAGGTTGGAAATTTCTATTTCACCAATTTAAAGTCCTTTATTTGGTTTGAAATAATAATTGCATAATAAACCCGTAATCATTTAAGTAAAACTCAAATTACTTATAAAAGAAATTTCCTTAAATTTTTATACTAGAAATATTCATTTAATTCACCTTGAATAGAATTCAGTTATAAATATCATACCCTTTTTTAAAATTTCAAGTTAATAAATTTTACATCAACTTATGAAGCTAACTTCTTAATTAAGTCAACTCCAAATAAATTTTCCAATTTAACTCCAAATCTTAATTAATTTAAATCCTTTAAAATTTATATGTAATTTCAATATCTTAACATGTACTTAACCATATAATATAAAATAATCAAACCCCGTCATTCAACTTATTTATTTTATTTAACAAATCCATACATAGCTTATCTTCAATACTTTAACTATAGATGTATATATGAATAAGATTTTATATAATATCAAACCGTATCCTATCCAAACCATAGAAAAATCATTGCAAAAAATAAATTATATATACCGCGGTGCTTGTATATAATTTTCTATCCAATGGTCAAGTGATACAGATATTTATCATTTCAAATCCGCAATTTAAAAATAAAAAATGCGGTTGTATATCATTTCAAACCGCAATCCCGAATGAATGAAATACATGATAACTTGCAGATTTTAAAATATAGTGCACATCATCCATTCACCAAACATCAATCATCAATCATTAATTATAATCCTCATCAATTTATTTCAATCATCATCAATTTAAGCAAACATCAATATATGGCATATACAATATAACACGAAATAAATGACAGTTATTAACTAACAGTTTACATTCAAAATAAATTTATTAACTATTTAACTATAAGTTTATATGAAAAATAAATAAATTTAACTGTCAATTTATATACAATCATAAAATTTATGAACAGTTGAATTAAATAAATGCGATTTAACAGGGATGATGAATAAAACATGCCAAACAGTCATAAATAAATTTCTACTCATATCATAAATCAAATTAACAAACATAAGAAAATTTAGAAGTTGTGAGTGGGTTAAAACACTCACCTTTTGAATTTAAATCGAATTTAAATCCGATTTAAACCCAAAAATTTGACGGTCTCCAAATCTGTCCAAACCAGCGTCAACGCGTCTGGAATTTTATTACGATCCTAACAAAAAAATCTCGTGTAAATCGGACACCGTATGCAGAAGTTATTCGAATAAAACGATTTGAAAATTAAATTAAATAAAACAAAGTAAATAACCTAACCTATGCCACGTCAGCCCTTCCTCTCTCTCCCACTCGTTCTGCTACAGTAAAATGCCGAAACCCACTGCAACGCACGAAATCCAGTCGTCACTACCGAACCCTATTTTCAAATTACGCCGCCGCTACAAGCTCCTATGACTCGATCTGACTCAACCACGGCCATCTCCATGCAAAACCGCCCAAAGCACCCCCACGCACACGTTCAACTCGGCCGGAACCACCTCCGCCGCCGCTCCAAACACGGCCAAATCTGGGCGATTTCGATGCCCATCTCGACGAACTAACCGTACCGATGCGCTCTACTCCTCGACCCCTACGCCATCGCACTTCCCGATCGAACTCTAGTTGAAGATCCGCCGTTGAAACCCACAACTATACATGAACCGCCGGAACTGTTTCAATTTTTTCTGGGCAAATGGTGCATCGAATGGAAAAACGAACAGCACCAGAAGATTTTGTTCATTGAGGGCTTCAACATATAATTTTTCTGGAATTTTCTGTGAACTTTGAATTTTTGACTTTGATTTTGGACTGAAATTGGATTTAGGGTTTTCAGCCATTGGAAAGGAGGAGTTGGGGAAAAATGAACGCACAAAAAAATGAGGATAGCAAGAGGCTAGGGTTTATAATTGAGTTTATATAGGTAGGTTAGAAATAGAGTAGATGGATTCGATAAACAAACGTGCTGAGCGGTAATTGGCCCAAAAAGCCCGTTTCGACTACGGAACGAAATTGGGTAAACCCATATATCAAAATAGGTATTTTAAAATATTATGAACGCGATGGAAAAAGTTTCATGTCCAAATTCGATCGTATGAAGAAGTTATGTTGAAATCAATATTTCCAAATTGATTTCAAATTGATTTCAAACTAATCGATTTCAGGGCGTTTCGAGTCCGTACGATCAAACGACAAGTCCGATCGCTACGAAGCTTGAAACCCTACAATAATTTACTGTTACGGATCCGATGAAACTGGTTTCGTCGAAATCCGAGTCCGTGACCAAAATGGCTATTTTTATATTAATTGAATAAATTTAAAAAAATAAAAAAAATCAAATTTTATACTTAGATTCTAAAATTTACCCATTTTATCACTTTTAAAATTCTTAATCATTTAAAAAAATTCCAACAAGTTAAGATGTCAAATTAAAGAAGGTAATTTATAAATTTCAATATAAATCCTTAATTTCATTAAATTCCCAAATTATAAATAATATCCAAAAATTCCGTTTAGTTAAATAAATAAATTAGTATTCCATTCATTCCTGTCAAACAGATGGGTTAAATATTGGATTCCAAATTATCACACAAATTTCTCACATTATCTTTATCTCAAATAACGAATTATTTAACTATATTCAATCTCATTCAATTTCGATTAAATTCAATTATTAGACTTTAAGTTTCCATATAAATAAATAAATCTTGATTCCAAATTTTAAGTTCACTAATTACCATAATACCATCCTGGGTACCATTTATTTTAGTGTATATATATATATATATATATATATATATATATATATATCCAGATACTTTAACATTTTCCAATCGTTTATCTCAATTGCATAACATTAAATTTATATTTATTGCAATGGTTTCTGATTTAATTGAACGAACTAAGTATATAACTCATAATAATTGTTGTAAAACTCTCAATCCCACATTTATAAGTTTGTTATTTCCACTCAAATATTATAGATATTTACAGGTACATGTTTTTATTCAATGATTATTTATTATATAGTAATTAGATAAATTCCCTATTTAAGTCCGTTTTAAATTTATTACCAAATACCCATTTACCTTTCCCATCAAGTTTGAATTCCATTCAATTAATATAACAATCACTTTCCCATTCACACCTTATTATCAACCCACAATTTTTGCAATTCATTATCTTATATTGATTTTATACAATTACCATTAACTTTACATTCAATTACTATTCAATGTCTATTTATTCATCAATCAATTCGATATTTAGTTTTCTTTCCTTTTATTTGATAAATAACCTAGTATACATTTTCATACATTCATTTCATTACATTCATTTATGGGTATTGCATTGAAATTTAATTTATTACCTAATACCAACATCATTACCATTACTTACAATTGGATTCCCAATTTTTTATTCAATACCCTGAATGAATAACATATATATTAACCAAATCCTTACATTTGTTTTTCTCATATTTAAAATCAAATCATAACATTTAAATGATTTTACTGAATTGGAATTTCATTCAAGCCATAAATTATTACTTGCATTAACCTGATTGCTTAATTTATTCCAATTACCGTTTACACTCTTTTATTGCATTAAATCAATTTAATATTTTCATTAATTTCTCATATTAAATTTTATATCCAGGTAAGAACCTTTTTCTACTTAATTCAATTTGGATTTTATTCAAATTTCTATAAATAGGTTTTAAGTCATCATTTGCATAATTTATTTTAGCCTTCATTATAACATTTATTTATCCCCTTTAGTTTTTCTACAAAAATAAATTACAAAATCCTATTAAATAAACAAATTAAATTGTCGAAATTTATGGGTCCTTACACCAACACAAACTTCCAACTCCAACGAACTCGTGAGGAAAACGAAATTGAGCCATCAACATGATTGGAACCAAACTTCGATCAACAAGAAATGCTTCACATCAACGATTCCGATCACTAGACACCCTGCACTTTTGACCAGAGCTGCACCACGACACGACCCTTCGATTCCCTCTAGTCTGATCCTCTCTGGTGCCCCGACGCCATCGCACAAGCTCGAAGAACAACTATGACATATTTTGGTCCTTAAATCCTACAAAGCCACTGTGCCGCCGCCACGGCGATCGAGAATTTTGCTGACCATTTTTCCATGCACCCCAACCTCCAAACCACCTCTAGAAATGATCTCGACCTATCACCATACTCCGATCACCAGAAATCAAGCGAAACCAATTTACTAATCAACTCGAAAATTCACAAAAACTACTAATTAAAAATCGAGATTTTGTTATCAAAATTAACCATTTTTAAAAACTAATCAGATTATACAAATGAGATAATCAATTATTAAAGTCAAATTTTTAAATGTTTATGTTTTTACTGTAATTTCCTCCCTTCAGTGAAAAACTGTCTACAAATCTTACCAAAAATTATTTTTAAATCAAATATCCTTCCATTACTAACATATCTTGTTTATAAATCTTAGCCTGTAGAGGATCAGGGAAAAAGAAATTTGATTTTTTGGTCAATTTTTGAATCTGTAAAACTGGAACAGGGCAATCTTCCATGTACACAGACATGCACACCATATATCTATATAAATAAAAGCATATTTATATTCATGCAAACCCCTTTTCACACTTTATTTCAAGCATCATCAAAATATAAACAGATTTGGTTTAAAAATAATAGTTTACTCACCAAATTTGTTTGAATAGAGCAAAGCCTGTAAAAAAATTTTGGGCTTTGGAATTCTGAAAATGATCTGTACTTGATTGTTGTTTTTTGGAACATGATATTTGGTTTGAATTGCAACTTGAATTTGCTGCATAATTTTGTTTTTAGGTTGATCTTGAATCAAGTTGGACTGAAGTTGTTTGCTTGAATCATGTTGAGATGCATTGAATTTTTATTCTCATGTTTGAGATTGTATGATGTAGTTTGTTTTCAGATTTTCATTTTTATACAATTTGAATGAAAGAAAAATGGAAGCAAAAGTATGGATGTGTATATATATAACTTATTTCCTTTTATTTTTGAAAATAAAAGATGATAAGTTAAACATAACACTTATAATTATATAATAAAATTGAGTTAACACTAGTTTTAATGCTTGTTAAAATGTTTACAAATGTTAAATTGTATAAATTAATGTTTACACTTGTTTAATTCTCATGTTAAAATACTTATATTTGTATTTTCATGTTATTTAAAGGTTCAAATATGATTATAGATTTTTTTTTAAATATATTTCAATACATTTCTCTATATTCGTGTATTTTAATATATACAAACCAAATTTTATGTTTGTATAAATTTAAAAGAAAAGCATATAAACCTTTTTTATCAAATTTTTATTTAAACTAAAACTATTATATTATTTTTTAAATAAATATTTATCTATATATATTTTAAAATATTAAATTTAACTTTTAAAAAGCTTTTGGAATTCAAAATATAACTTCCAAATATATACATATATATATAATAATTCCAAATCAAATTTTTTATTAGTTTTTAAATTATAGAGTTTTTCAAATTCAAAGTATTTCTCAAAATATCTGTTTTAGAATTTTAATTCCCAAAATTGAATTTATAATCAATTTATATACATATATATAAATAATTATCTAATTTAATTTTGAAAAAGTCAAATGTATTCACAATTTAATTCAAAATTTTATTCTAATTAACAAATTAAATTTAGTTTAAAACCGGGATCATTATAGGAGACTTACCCTAATTGGTCGCAAGCCACTTAGCCTTGCGTAAACCTCCCCTGTTTTAGCCATTTCCAATTAATGAGGCTCGAGGCTATGCGTTACCTTTTTAGCACGCATTCACTTAGAATGCTCATTGTCCTCCTGACGATGTTCTAATAGCATTCATCCATACAAGTCCGTTCTGGGTCCGAACGGAACCGACGGCACTACTCCTACTACATCCATTTTGGAACCACACTCGGGATTAGTTGTGATTAGCCCTTGCACTTCACTGCTTCATATTCGACTCGAAGCACTTGTCTTCCTTATGAAAACATTCAAACCGGATCAAAGTGGTTTTTAGGAAATTAATCCCGATCCCTGTCTCTTCGAAACGATCAGCTCATTGGCCAATATTGATAGTCGGTTATTTAACTATCAAATAACATCCATAAACAATCATCAGCCTTAATAATTTTCCAAATTATTTATTATTCAAAATATCTTCGCAAGATATTTTCTGCATTTCAACCCCTTTGAAAATAGTTTTCAAATCACTTTTCCTCACGTGGAATAAAATTTTCAAATATTATTTATTTCCACTGAAAATCACCAAGTCTAAATATTTTAGATTTTTAAATAATTTAAATCACTTGTCCAAAAATATACTTTAAACACTTGAAATAAAAACTACTTGAAACATTGTATTCAAAATACTAGTCCCAAAATCTTATAATAATTTCTCACGTCAAACTTAAGCCAAATCAAATTTTAAAATAAAAGTTATTCTATAAGGTATAAATATTAAATAATTATCTTTAAATAATAATACTGGTTAAACCCTTAAAATACTTTACTTATATAATTAACTTAATAAATATTTGCTTTTAAAAAAAATTGAAACCACTAAATAATAATTTCTTTCTAAAACATTCTTTTAAAAACCACTTTAAAACCTCTAACTTATACTTGAAAATCTTTCTTTGAAAATATACTTGGCTTTTTAGGGAAATACACTTTCCTTTCCACACCTTTAAAAATAAACCACTATTTATTTTTAAAACAAATTAACCATTTCTTTATAAGTTACCACCCTGAATTTATACTTTCGAATTATCCTCTGATAAATATTTCACTTTATTTATAAACCCTGTTTATAAATTTCATATTCTCATTCTCCTTTAATCACAGTTCAACACTTAGTCGGTTATCAAATCGATTTCCAAAACCGACTCCATTTTAAAATAAATTTCTTTACTTATCTAAATTTATTTCAATTCCTATTAATTTCGGAATTACTCCTTTATTATGATTTAAAATCTAATTTAAACTGAAATTACCAATTTCATACTTTATTTCAAATTCTACTTATATTTTTTCAAACTCATTTCAACTCTTAAATTTCAAAAATATATTTCTTCGTACTTTACAAAACAATATTTCTTAAGTCCTTATTTTAAATAAAATTCTTTTCCCATTTATTCGAAGTCCCTATTTTTCCCATCCTTAAATTTAATATGTAGGATTTAAAATCAAACCTTATCCCTTTCCTAAATTCATTCCTTTAGTTTATTTGAATTTACTATAATTATTTTACTTAAAAATTTCCCTTTTATTCCTTTTAAAAAAAATCCAAGCTTTATATATTTTTCATTCTTTCAAATGCCAATATATATTCAACCAAGCCACAGAATTCGACAATTTCAATTCCCAATATAATCAATATAATCATCACAGATTATCGCATAAATCACATTAATGAATATAAAATAAATTCAACATTTGAGGAATCTAGTTGGATCCCTCCAACCTATTTCCCTGCATCAACAGATGTTAACACTAGGACAATATAAAATACCAATCCCACTTCGAGGGGATATCGCGGTATAAAAGGGTCATCCGCTATTATGCGGGGCGCATAGGGTCACATCCGCTATATAGTGCGGGAATCAGTCACTCCAATATATATACTACTATATATAACATACCACATCCAGACTGATAAATAAACACCAATTCAAGCAATCGATCCAATAATTTTAAATTTAACTATTTTAAATTTAAATTGTTATCCAAATGAGTGAGATTAACTCACCTTTGATTTTTGTTTTGCAATCCACTGCAATCCTGACTTGATTTCATGGTTTTTCGACCATGATAAACATTAGATGATTTTATTAATATTTAAACTAATCAAACAATAAATTTTCCATTTTCAAACTGCATATAAAAATAATCTGTATAGGCTTAAAAAAATAACGTTTATATAAATTCTTATATTCCAAAACTTATCTATATATTTTTTTTTACTGTTTACCTACTCATATGTGTGTATATATATATATATATTAAACTCTAATGAAAATAAAATTCCTTTCTAAACTAGTATATATATATATATATATATATATATATATATATATATATATATATATATATATTAAAGTAAAATAGAACAAAGTTGTTTGATATCTCTTGCTAAAAATTATTTTTTTTGTTTCTGTAATATATAAGATTAAATAAAATAAACTAGAAATACCTTGCTATAAACTATACAATTTACTTATTACTATTATTATTATCATCATTATTATTTATAAATTGAAAAACTGCATATTTTTTTTATTAAATTAAATAAAATACACTTGTACCTTACTGTAAATCAATTACCGAGTTATAAATATATTTATTTTATTTTTCTTTCCTAACTATATGCATGCATACAAATACCATTCTGTATATATATATACACACATATGTGTTATCCAATTTTAAATCGAAAAGATTAAATTCGAATACCTCGTAGGTAACAAACCCCACCAGCGACCGCCACGCCTCGCCCCTCCACTATATCGCTTCGACTCCGAGCCCAGCACCCATCAATCCCTCTTCGAGTATCGTAGTCCCCTACCGTATTTGAATCGAGGCTTTGAGCTCCTCTCTCCCATCATGTGAAAATGAGCCCTCGCTTTCCCCCACTCGCGGCGGCTCCTTGCCACAAATTCCCAGTCTCGCGAACTCCCAGACTAGTTCGAATCGAACCGTGCCCCTCTCGTCACCCACACCAGGTCGGCCACTGAACGCCCTACTCCATCTCGACGAACATCAACCATCCTTTCTACCATCTTCAATTTTGAACAAAATGATTTGGTTCGGTAATGATTTCGATTGGTTTAGAATGGGAACAAGATTTTTTTTATGTGAGATGATTTCGATCTGGAAATTTTTTCTTTCATGTTTTATAAAAACCCCTTTTTCTTATGAGAGGACGCATGTTTTAGAGAAAAGAAAAAAAAAGCCATGTGTGTGAAGGGAAGAACATGTTTAATTTGTCTTGTGAAAACATTATTATATTAAATACATGTATATTATACTTTGAATCCAAATCGCCTCGATAACACAACACAAAATCTTGACCTCCTATCGAGGCGTGCCGCTAGACGTTTATAATGTTGTACCCCTATTATGGACACGATGGAAAAGGTTTCTAGGCCTAACTCGATTGAATGGAGAAGATAGCATTTTGACCTTATTATTATACTGAATTTTCGATTTAAATTTCAGTGCGTTTACTTACCGTATGACCTCATGATAACTCCAAACACTATGAAATTTGAAATCCGATAATAATAGCGTATTACAAATCCAATGAGACTGGTCTCGTCGAATTCTGCGACTGTGCCTTGAAAGGCTATTTTTAAATATCAATTTAAACGATATATTTTCAAAACTAGACAAAACATTTCCAAATTCAATTCTAAAGCTTTCATTATCATCAGCACTATTAACATAAATTTTATAAGCCTTTGAAATATTTTCAACAAGCATAAAATTGAAGATTAAATATTTTACCCAAATTCAATAATTTAATTTAATAATTTAATTTAATAATTTAATTTCCAAATTCATAGTGATATTTGAAATTCAAGTTAAACTAACTTTCAAATATTTAAAATCAATTAAATATTTCAACTTCAAATATCCAAAAATTATGTGTCGACACATATATGATATATTATCTATATATTGATTGGTATTTAGTTATATTCCTACCTATTGGAGCATATGAG
Organism: Allium cepa; assembly: GCA_030765085.1. Classification (NCBI taxonomy): domain Eukaryota; kingdom Viridiplantae; phylum Streptophyta; class Magnoliopsida; order Asparagales; family Amaryllidaceae; genus Allium; species Allium cepa. Next base: position 421,865,196 of record CM060943.1, on the reverse strand, counting down.
ACCCTATACGTTCCCTTGAATGAGCGGATGGCCCTATGTACGCGCATCTGCCTCGAAGTGGACACTTACATATATTTCTAATATATATATATATATATATATATATGTTTGTTGCAGGTCACAGGTTGGAGGGAACCAACTGGATTCCTTAATAGTATTGGTTTTATTTACAGATATTGATATATATTCTATTATCGTATGATATTTGATGTTTAGATACTGTGATTGATGTATTTAGTGCAGTTGCTGCATTGGGCCTATTTTTGGGATTTAAAAATGTTAAGGTGATGATTTCATTTTAAAAAGGAATTTCAAGTGATTTTGAAATATACATTTTATTGAATTTTGAATTGTTAAAGGGAATGGACTTACTTTAAACAAATTAAATATTATAATTTCTATGTTATAAAATTATTATTTTTGTGAAAAAAACTTGGAACGTGATTTTTGAAATATGAAGTTAACTATTTCGTAAAATAGTTTAAATTGAGATTTTTGATTTATGATAAATGGTTTATATGTAAGATTTATAAAATTGAATTTTTATAAATCGAAATGATGGTATTATAAGGAGTTTAGTAAATGTTAAAATAAAGTTTTAAATGAATTTTATTAGTGAATAAGATTTATAAATTTGTGAAGTTATAAAAAGAACGAATTTTGAAAATAAGAGATTTATAAGTGAATTAACTTATAATTTGGATTTTTGGCATATAAGTGATATAAATGGAATTGGTTAATAAAGGGATTTTATATATAGAAGTTTTTATAAAATATAAATGAAATTTATAAAGATTGTTTTATAAATCCGAAATCAGTTGATTTTGATAAACTAGACATAGAAGTTTATTAAAGGAATTTCATCCATGATTTTGGACAGTGGATAACCCTTTAATTAACAGTACAATAGTAATGAATTTGATTAAAAATTAAATCCACGATTTTGGACAGTGGATTATCTTTTGATAAATACATTGAAGTGATGAATTTGGCAAAGGAGATATATCACGATTTTGGACAGTGAATAATATTTTGAATTAAATAAATTTTTGAAAAGTTGTATTTAAATTGAAGTTAAATGATTTAAATATGTTTTAAAATGTGTTGAGTATTGAAGCCATAGATTTCAACATTCATTGTTCAAATAGACGTTTCGAGAAATAAGGAAATGATGGAATATAACACTGTTACTATAGTAAATGATTTTCGAAAGGAAATGTTTTTGTATAGCATTGGGGTTTATATATCTATCTAATTTTTGAGTCCCTATACTAGTGATTTTGGGTTGTCGTAACAATGTTTTACGGAACATTCGTTTTGACCCAAATAAATATGTTTAAAGATAATGTTTTCCTTAAAGAATAACAATATATACTAAGTCATGATTTAAGTATAAGTAATATGTAACGACCCGATATTTTCAACCATTCGCATCCATTATAAGTGTATAGGTAGACACTCATGCCGGAATTGAATTGATCAAAATACCGCGTTGTAAATAAAAATTTGGCAAATCTCAGAATATACAGTAAATAATAATCACAGATAACAGATCACAGACACAGAGTATATAATAATGCAGCGGAAGTAAAAAGAGATAGTAGTTCATGAAGCTACTATATAAAAAAATAAGATACATCAGAGTTAACAAGATACAACAGAAGAGTAACAAGATACATCAGGTAAATCAGAATACATCACTGAAATCACTGGATACAGAAAGCAAAATAGATGGCTAGATCTTCAAGGAAAGCTCCAGCTCCAAAAGTGAATTTTGAATGCTAACTCACTCAATCTGACTCGAGCGTAAAGCAAAACACAAAACACTCGAGTCAGGACATAAATACTTATGAACTGTAAATCAACTCAAGTGAACAGTAACAAAAATGCATCAGTAACTTAAAGGATGCTTGGGATCGCCCATCCTTTAAGGATCCGTTAAACTATTTACTATGTAGTAATATTGCGCTATTATAATAATGTCTACAGTAAAATAAACATACTTTTAAATAGCGTTCCGGGCTACCCATATCACCCTTCACACATAATAGTCCCAGTAGTCCATCCAATATCATGCCATTTCCACTCCGGGTGACTGTCAGAAGATACCACACGGGCTACGGGAGAAAAACAAACTCGTAGTAAAGGCTCGGTATGGTAGGTGACACGGCACACAAGGCAATGCCAGGGTAGATATACCAATTACGCACACGGGCTGGTGGTAACGCAGCAGCAACATACGCCCACCTCGGAACACACTCCCAATCAAAATCGGAGGATGGCCATCTAATCAATCACTAGTAAGAGTATAGTATCGAAGGAATGTGTCCGATAGGAGGAATGACCTCACTTGGCCCGAGATCGTTCCTGTTTTAGCCACCTTATGCCAACTCACGGGAGTTGGGTCCACGTAATATACCTCAAGAACGTCGCCACCATCCGACTTCATTCTGGAATCTCCACCGCGTACACGGTTGTTAAAGTGGTTTTCGGAGTTGGCAGAGAGTATGACAACTTCCGATCCCGGTTTCTTTAACAACCAAACGTTATTATAACGCCGTGGTCATTTCAAAATAGTTTATACTTTAAAAGGATCAAATCATTTCATTTCAAACTATATTTCTTTCAAAATAGTTTATACTTCGAAACCAAAACCATTTTTATTTCAAAACTATTTATTCAATCAAAATAGTTTATACTTCAAAACCAAAAACATTTCAAACATATATTCATTTCAAAATCATAATATTTTCAAAGTATAACTCTTTCGAAACCAAAAATACATGAAACAATTACACTTTGAAAATCATAACATTTCAAAATCATACATTTGAAATCATGGGATATTCATTTAATTCTTTACATTTTACAATTCATTCAATTAATCCCAAATTTTCAATTTCCAACTTAATTCAATTCAAACCATCAGTTTCAATTAAATTTCCCAATAACCATTTCAAATCATATCATTTTCAAATATAGATTTGATCCACAAATTAAACTATTCCATTTTTAATAAATTTCAAAGCTTTAATATCCCGCATTTCAAAACTAAATTTTATAATTTCATATATCTCAAATCTAGTTTCATTATTACTTAGTTTTGAAATATTCATTTCATAAATCCAATATTTTTTAAATAAACTCAATTTACAATTAAACTAAATATCCTTTCATACCAATATAAACTTCAAATATTCATTTATCAAAAGTACATATCATTCTAATTCATATTCTTTATCAAAATAAAAATCAAATCATTTCCAAACCTTATTATCAAATCATTATTTGAATTCAAATTCAAATACTCAAATTTAAATATCATTTTTAAATCAAATAAGTCATTCATTTGTTATTTCAAGTATCATTACAAAATACATTAAAAATTCCATTCAAAAATCCATTTATCTCATTACATTTCATTCCATTTAACACATAACCAAGTAAACCCTATTTAAATTCAAATTAAAATTAAAATTCCTTAAAAATTCAAATTTAAATATTAAAATATATTCAAAACTTCTTAAATTTCACAATTAATCAATTTCCAAAATTTAAATCATTTAACACTTTAAAATATAACTCAAACAGTGTTAAAACTATAACATTTCAAACATTGTCAAATTATAGCAACGACAGCATTTATAAAGTGCTATCGTAGCTTATAGCTTCAAAAAATGGTTTAGTTCAAGAATAACGGCATTTATAAAATTTCGTAATAGATATTTAGTTATTTCAAACATTGTTAGATTCAAAACAATAGCATTTAAAAATGCTCTCAAAAGACTACAACATTTCAAAAATGTTATGAATTCCAGATTTCATTTTTTGCTTTTCAAAAAAATAATAGAACTCCAAATTTTATTATAAATCAAAAATTATATTTCTAGACTTCAAAATTTCACATTTAAAATCATTTTAACATATGATTTAACACAACAAAATTTTTAGATCAAATATTCAATTTAAAAACTCCATTCATTTATTAAGTCAAAATTCACCGTTTATTAACATATAAATTAAATAAAACTTAAAATTTTACTTCAAATATAATTTTAAAACTTTAAATTTAATTTCCATTATTTATTTACATTTTAAAATAAAATTTAAAGTCTAAAATCTCAATTATTTCACATTTACGTACTCAAATTCACAATTTCAAGACTTAATATTTAATTTTCTTAAAACCATAAAATATATTTTTTTAAATCAAAATTTCATGCTTTTAAAAATACATATTTTAATAAATATCATTTAAAAATATACCACAGGGTCTGTATATAATTTTCTAACCTAGGTCAAGTGATACGGATATATATCATTTCAATCCGCAGTTTACAAAGAAAACCCGGGTTCTATCATTTCAAACCCGCAATCCCAAGTCAAATAAAATACAATAAAAATCGCTCTGGCCTATCATTTCAGCCCATAATGATTTTTCCCTAATCTAAAGTCCATTTGGGTATGTATCATTTCAACCCATAGTGATTCTATTCTAACAGGGAACTTGCAGTGTGAATATATGCATAAACAATATAAACAATGCCAGTGTCACAATATAATGTCATATATCAGATGTCAGGTTATAATTAACAGTTTTAACATGGTAACAACATGGCATAGCATATCATATGATCATCATTAACTTGCATAAACATTTTCTATTATTATACACTTGTCATCAATTCACTATTTCATAAGTATAAATGTCAGAGTGAGAAAGACTCACCTTTTCAAGCTGAAGACAACTACGGCACACAAAACGATTCCAAGGGAACGACAAGCACGATATAGCACGACTAGTGATTCAATTGAGTGAAGAGAGCCAAGATGACCATCTTGTAACAATCCAATAGACACAAACAATATAACATATGAATTACTTAACACAAAACAACATTGAAATAAACGGAAATACAAAGCAACAAAGACAAGAATGATTAGACCTTGCTTTAATCATTCAAGAGCTCGACCAAGGGGCTCTTTTGCTCGGCCATAGCTGATGATATAGGCTCTGGTTTGGATCAGGTATGGCATCAAAAATACATGTTAAAATGGAGATGAAATAGTTGATGATGGGTAGGAGTTGCAACATGGGAAAAATAAAGGGACAAGGCAAAGAGGAGTAGAGTTCTGGGCTCAACAAGGCTCGGCCTTAGATAAAGTGGGGCTCGGCCCTACATGCTTCAGGTCTAGTCATTGTTGGAGTGATGTTTATAGGTCAGGTCAGTAGGTGGTGGCGGAGATAGGGGGTGGCCAAGGCAACTATGAAGGTGATAGTGGAGTTATGCTCGGCTAGGCAAGGTTTCAAGGGGTTAGGTGCAAAGTATTGTGGTGTTTGGTCCACTTGAAGGTCATTGCTTGAGATGGTGGTCAGAATAGGAGGTGGTGGTTGCTGTGGCTGGTGATGATGGAGAGGATGGTGGTGATGATGGGTGGTAGGGCCGAGCAAACAAGGTGGAAGAGGAAGGCAAAAACATAGAAAAATAATGAAAAGAGAAAGGAGATGAAGCCATTATTTTTTTTCTTTTTTTTTTCTTCATGAAGCCATGAGTTTTAGGGGGAAGATGAGAAAGAGTTTTCATGTGAAAAGGAAAATGGAATGTCAGCTGAAGAGTGGAGTTAAGGCAGCCAATTGAAGAGATGTTGGTTGAGAAATGAAAAGACAGAATACAAAAAGGCTTGAGCAAATAAAGAGTCACAAACCTTTCAAATTTCCACCATTTCTTTTTAAATTTTAAATACATGTAAAATATATATAAATACAGATAAAAACACGAAAATATAGTAAATAAAAAAAAATAAAAAATAAATATTAATTAAATATAATTAAATTAAGAAAATAGCAAAGAAAATGTAAACTAGGCTTGAAAATTTGAAAATAAATGAAATGAACTTTGGAAAAATTGTATGTACATGAAAAGTATTTATAAATAAAGATAAAGAAATAAAAATAAAATGCATACATAAACATGAATAAATAAATTTTAATTAAACATAATTTAAATGAAGAAAATAGCAGAAAAATGGAAACTAACCTTTAAAAATAGAAAATAAATTCAATGAGCTTTGGAAAAATTCAAACATCGCTTTAAAAATATTTAAAAGGTAAAAATATATGTAACATAACATATAATACAATTTATAATAAGATATGACAATTAAAAAGATTATTTATATAATTTAAAATAAACAATATTGTTAAATAAAATAATTTACACCCAATTTTGTAAAAAGCATAACTTTCACAATATTATTCAGATTTCAATGAAACGAAAAGCAGTGTTATTGAAATTTTATTTACTTTCATAATAAAAGATAAAATTCAAATTGTCAAACTTTTAAAATTTAAATTTAAAAGTCAACGTTTGACCAAATTGGCCAAAATTCACATTTTCTGGAAATATTCAATTTATGCATGTTTGAAATTCTAATCCATATCAAAATCAACACTTATATTTAAAATAACAAAATATATTAATTTTAATAAATAAAATAAAGTTTTTAAATTAGGAATTTAAATTAAAATAATTAAAATATACAATTACAATAATCAGAAAATATAGGGTTGTTACACTCTCCCCCACTCAAAACTTTTCATCCCCGAAAAGGAATGAGGTACGGGAAAGCACAAAAAAAGATAGAATGAAATAGTATTAAGACAAGATGACAAGAAGATTAAAATTATACCTGATAACTGTTGCTATAGGTAAGTTTAACAAGGTGGAGATGATCTTTCCAAGATCTTCCCGAATTCAAGAACACAAGCATGAAAAAAAAATCTTTAGAATCTGATTCACCCTTCCCGTTTGACCGACGGTCTATGGATGGCAAGCAGTGCTTAGATTCAAAGATGAGTACCAAAGATTATTAAAAATTATAGAAATATTTCTAAACAGACTGGTATAAGCAATAACCTCTCATTCTGTAGCAAGACAAGGGAAATTAGGACAACCAAAAGGTAGTTTGAAAAACAAAATAAGATAATAAATTTGAAACCATAAAATTTCAACTTAAACTGAAAATTAATTTTACATAAGTCAAATAAATCTTAAGCATCTCTAATTTCATTATCTTATCATCCAATTATCTTAAATTAACAAATCTCTAAAATCATGTATTTGAAAAATCTTTTATTATACTCAAAATGTACCAAATAAAATTTAATTCTTCTTCACTACTAATTAAAATTAAATTTATTCCTCTCAACATATTTTATCACCTATGTTAAATATATTTACACTCATTGTAACTGCCTTAAATTTATTCTTAGTTCCTTTATCATCATTTTATATTGTAAATTATTCCATTACCCTTTTTCTTTATTTACCTCTGTTAATCCTTTTTTATAACTTAAATTTAAGTATATAACATTTATAATAACCACTCAAATTTTATTTATAAAATCTTTTTTTTTATTGTATATTATCCAATTACATATTCAACTTTTGAAAATTAAGGTAAGTTATATTGGAATGAAATTGTGTATTATACAAATAAAACTTTCTAATTAATTATTTCAAGCTTGAATATTAATCCGAATCTTGAAATTATACTTAGAAATTATCTTTGAAGAAAAAAAAATTTAGGAATTAAATTTTCGATAAATTCCAAACTATTTAGAGATAAATAAATGCTCATATACTGTATGTATATATCCATTCAAATTTAAATCATATATCAACATATGTTATAAATCCATTCTTATTTTAGAAATGAAAATCAATTAAATTTCCCCAAAACAAAACTGTAGCAAGACTACAAAATGATCTCTTCACTTCGAAACTCGAAAATGAACGTCGATGATGCTGCAGTCATCACCGAAGTTATTTTCCAGCGACAAAGAGAAGAGCACTAATTTTAAACTTTAAAATTCGTTGGAAACAAATTTCTATTCGAAAATACATTAAATAGTACATTCTTTAAAACTTTAAACACAAGGTTTGGAACCATTGGAAATTTAATTCCCAAATTCTTGTTTAAATTCATTTTAGATTTCCAAATAAATTTATAACCATGTTCATAGTTCAGTTAGATATATGAAACAATAGAAAATGATATATAAAATCAAATATTATTTCTTAACAACCAATTCAAATAAAATCCAGATAAAGATTTATAATATAGTTACAAAATTAATTTCATTACTAAATTTTAAAAACATATTGTGTCAGTTTGCTTTGTTCAAGTGTTTTGGAAATCTTATCGATAGCGTTGATCAGACGAATCGATTAGAAACCCAAATCAACATCAACAACTCAAACAACACAATATATTAAATATTTTAAATATTATTTTAAAATTACACTTCAAGAATGATTTGAAGATAAGTTGAAAACAAAGATGAGATGATTAAATAACAGAATAGGGAGATGGGTGAGTTTATATAAATCGCGGGCAACCTTAACCGGGTCAACCGTGACTTAAAGAATAAGATCGATGTGGATTTCTTGGGTAAATCAACATTCGATCTCAAGATATAGAGTTTGAAATTATAAGAGATACTAGCATCAAAACCGAGGATATAGAATCTCTGGTGAATCGATGCTGTTGTAAAGGAGTTTCCTACTTTACAAATAAATTTAAAGTTGGCGAGACCGTCGACTCATTATGAAGATCTTTTGAAGTGGAGTTATGGGATACTACAGAAACAAAAGAAGATAAATAGTGAGGGACACGAATGGATTTTGGAAACACAGAGAATGTTCCAAAATTCAAAGGAATTGAGTCAAAAAGGAAGAGGTTTAAACTCGAATGAAAGTGATTCTGTAAATACATTTACCCTATATACTGAGTTTTGCTTAGAGCTACCAAAGCTCTGATACCAACTGTAACGACCCGATATTTTCAACCATTCGCATCCATTACAAGTGTATAGGTAGACACTCATGCCGGAATTGAATTGCTCAAAATACCGCGTTGTAAATAAAAATTTGGCAAATCTCAGAATATACAGTAAATAATAATCACAGATCACAGACACAGAGTATATAATAATGCAGCGGAAGTAAAAAGAGATAGTAGTTCATGAAGCTACTATATAAAAAAATAAGATACATCAGAGTTAACAAGATACAACAGAAGAGTAAAAAGATACATCAGGTATAAATCAGAATACATCACTGAAATCACTGGATACAGAAAGCAAAATAGATGGCTAGATCTTCAAGGAAAGCTCCAGCTCCAAAACTGAATTTTGAATGCTAACTCACTCAATCTGACTCGAGCGTAAAGCAAAACACAAAACACTCGAGTCAGGACATAAATACTTATGAACTGTAAATCAACTCAAGTGAACAGTAACAAAAATGCATCAGTAACTTAAAGGATGCTAGGGATCGCCCATCCTTTAAGGATCCGTTAAACTATTTACTATGTAGTAATATTGCGCTATTATAATAATGTCTACAGTAAAATAAACATACTTTTAAATAGCGTTCCGGGCTACCCATATCACCCTTCACACATAATAGTCCCAGTAGTCCATCCAATATCATGCCATCTCCACTCCGGGTGACTGTCAGAGGATACCACATGGGCTACGAGAGAAAAACAAACTCGTAGTAAAGGCTCGGTATGGTAGGTGACACGGCACACAAGGCAATGCCAGGGTAGATATACCAATTACGCACACGGGATGGTGGTAACGCAGCAGCCACATACGCCCACCTCGGAACACACTCCCAATCAAAATCGGAGGATGGCCATCTAATCAATCACCAGTAAGAGTATAGTATCGAAGGAATGTGTCCGATAGGAGGAATGACCTCACTTGGCCCGAGATCGCTCTTGTTTTAGCCACCTTATGCCAACTCATGGGAGTTGGGTCCACGTAATATACCTCAAGAACGTCGCCACCATCCTACTTCATTCTGGAATCTCCACCGCGTACACGGTTGTTAAAGTGGTTTTCGGAGTTGGCAGAGAGTATGACAACTTCCGATCCCGGTCTCTTTAACAACCAAACGTTATTATAACGCCGTGGTCATTTCAAAATAGTTTATACTTTAAAAAGATCAAATCATTTCATTTCAAACTATATTTCTTTCAAAATAGTTTATACTTCGAAACCAAAACCATTTTTATTTCAAAACTATTTATTCAATCAAAATAGTTTATACTTCAAAACCAAAAACATTTCAAACATATATTCATTTCAAAATCATAATATTTTCAAAGTATAACTCTTTCGAAACCAAAAATACATGAAACAATTACACTTTGAAAATCATAACATTTCAAAATCATACATTTGAAATCATGGGATATTCATTTAATTCTTTACATTTTACAATTCATTCAATTAATCCCAAATTTTCAATTTCCAACTTAATTCAATTCAAACCATCAGTTTCAATTAAATTTCCCAATAACCATTTCAAATCATATCATTTTCAAATATAGATTTGATCCACAAATTAAACTATTCAGTTTTTAATAAATTTCAAAGCTTTAATATCCCGCATTTCAAAACTAAATTTTATAATTTCATATATCTCAAATCTAGTTTCATTATTACTTAGTTTTGAAATATTCATTTCACAAATCCAATATTTTTTAAATAAACTCAATTTACAATTAAACTAAATATACTTTCATACCAATATAAACTTCAAATATTCATTTATCAAAAGTACATATCATTCTAATTCATATTCTTTATCAAAATAAAAATCAAATCATTTCCAAACCTTATTATCAAATCATTATTTGAATTCAAATTCAAATACTCAAATTTAAATATCATTTTTAAATCAAATAAGTCATTCATTTGTTATTTCAAGTATCATTACAAAATACATTAAAAATTCCATTCAAAAATTCATTTATCTCATTACATTTCATTCCATTTAACACATAACCAAGTAAACCCTATTTAAATTCAAATTAAAATTAAAATTCCTTAAAAATTCAAATTTAAATATTAAAATATATTCAAAACTTCTTAAATTTCACAATTAATCAATTTCCAAAATTTAAATCATTTAACACTTTAAAATATAACTCAAACAGTGTTAAAACTATAACATTTCAAACATTGTCAAATTATAGCAACGACATCATTTATAAAGTGTTATCGTAGCTTATAGCTTCAAAAAATGGTTTAGTTCAAGAATAACAGCATTTATAAAATGTCGTAATAGATATTTAGTTATTTCAAACATTGTTAGATTCAAAACAATAGCATTTAAAAATGCTGTCAAAAGACTACAACATTTCGAAAATGCTATGAATTCCAGATTTCATTTTTTACTTTTCAAAAAAATAATAAAACTCCAAATTTTATTATAACTCAAAAATCATATTTCTAGACTTTAAAATTTCACATTTAAAATCATTTTAACATATGATTTAACACAATAAAATTTTTAGATCAAATATTCAATTTAAAAACTCCATTCATTTATTAAGTCAAAATTCACCGTTTATTAACATATAAATTAAATAAAACCTAAAATTTTACTTCAAATATAATTTTAAAACTTTAAATTTAATTTCCATTATTTATTTACATTTTAAAATAAAATTTAAAGTCTAAAATCTCAATTATTTCACATTTACGTACTCAAATTCACAATTTCAAGACTTAATATTTAATTTTCTTAAAACCATAAAATATATATTTTTAAATCAAAATTTCATACTTTTAAAAATACATATTTTAATAAATATCATTTAAAAATATACCACGGGGTCTGTATATAATTTTCTAACCTAGGTCAAGTGATACGGATATATATCATTTCAATCCGCAGTTTACAAAGAAAACCCGGGTTCTATCATTTAAAACCCGCAATCCCAAGTCAAATAAAATACAATAAAAATCGCTCAGGCCTATCATTTCAGCCCATAACGATTTTTCCCTAATCTAAAGTCCGTTTGGGTATGTATCATTTCAACCCATAGTGATTCTATTCTAATAGGGAACTTGCAGTGTGAATATATGCATAAACAATATAAACAATGCCAGTGTCACAATATAATGTCATATATCAGATGTCAGGTTATAATTAACAGTTTTAACATGGTAACAACATGGCATAGCATATCATATGATCATCATTAACTTGCATAAACATTTTATATTACTAAACACTTGTCATCAATTCACTATTTCATAAGTATAAATGTCAGAGTGAGAAAGACTCACCTTTTCAAGCTGAAGACCACTACGGCACACAAAACGATTCCAAGGGAACGACAAGCACGATATAGCACAACTAGTGATTCAATTGAGTGAAGAGAGCCAAGATGACCATCTTGTAACAATCCGATAGACACAAACAATATAACATATGAATTACTTAACACAAAACAACATTGAAATAAACGGAAATACAAAGCAACAAAGACAAGAACGATTAGACCTTGCTTTAATCATTCAAGAGCTCGACCAAGGGGCTCTTTTGCTCGGCCATAGCTGATGATATAGGCTCTGGTTTGGATCAGGTATGGCATCAAAAATGCATGTTAAAATGGAGATGAAATAGTTGATGATGGGTAGGAGTTGCAACATGGGAAAAATAAAGGGACAAGGCAAAGAGGAGTAGAGTTCTGGGCTCAACAAGGCTCGGCCTTGGATCAAGTGGGGCTCGGCCCTACATGCTTCAGGTCTAGTCATTGCTGGAGTGATGTTTATAGGTCAGGTCAGTAGGTGGTGGTGGAGATAGGGGGTGGCCAAGGCAACTATGAAGGTGATAGTGGAGTTATGCTCGGCTAGGCAAGGTTTCAAGGGGTTAGGTGCAAAGTATTGTGGTGTTTGGTCCACTTGAAGGTCATTGCTTGAGGTGGTGGTCAGAATAGGAGGTGGTGGTTGCTGTGGCTGGTGATGGTGGAGAGGATGGTGGTGATGATGGGTGGTAGGGCCGAGCAAACAAGGTGGAAGAGGAAGGCAAAAACATAGAAAAATAATGAAAAGAGAAAGGAGATGAAGCCATTATTTTTTTTCTTTTTTTTTTCTTCATGAAGCCGTGAGTTTTAGGGGGAAGATGAGAAAGAGTTTTCATGTGAAAAGGAAAATGGAATGTCAGCTGAAGAGTGGAGTTAAGGCAGCCAATTGAAGTGATGTTGGTTGAGAAATGAAAAGACAGAATACAAAAAGGCTTGACCAAATAAAGAGTCACAAACCTTTCAAATTTCCACCATTTCTTTTTAAATTTTAAATACATGTAAAATATATATAAATACAGATAAAAACAAGAAAATATAGTAAATAAACAAAAATAAATAAATAAATATTAATTAAATATAATTAAATTAAGAAAATAGCAAAGAAAATGTAAACCAGGCTTGAAAATTTGAAAATAAATGAAATGAACTTTGGAAAAATTGTATGTACATGAAAAGTATTTATAAATAAAGATAAAGACATAAAAATAAAATGCATACATAAAAATGAATAAATAAATTTTAATTAAACATAATTTAAATGAAGAAAATAGCAGAAAAATAGAAAATAACTTCAATGAGCTTTGGAAAAATTCAAACATCACTTTAAAAATATTTAAAAGGTAAAAATATATGTAACATAACATATAATACAATTTATAATAAGATATGACAATTAAAAAGATTATTTATATAATTTAAAATAAACAATATTGTTAAATAAAATAATTTACACCCAATTTTGTAAAAAGCATAACTTTCACAATATTATTCGGATTTCAACGAAACGAAAAGCAGTGTTATTGAAATTTTATTTACTTTCATAATAAAAGATAAAATTCAAATTTTCAAACTTTTAAAATTTAAATTTAAAAGTCAACGTTTGATCAAATTGGCCAAAATTCACATTTTCTGGAAATATTCAATTTATGCATGTTTGAAATTCTAATCCATATCAAAATCAACATTTATATTTAAAATAACAAAATATATTAATTGTAATAAATAAAATAAAGTTTTTAAATTAGGAATTTAAATTAAGTAATTAAAATATACAATTACAATAATCAAAAAATACAGGGTTGTTACATAATATTTTCTAAATGTTGAAAATAAACTGATTTGTGAATTACTTATTATTAAATAAGTATATGGAAATGTTTTCGAAAATTCAAATATTGAAATGGTTTTGAGAATATATCTTTTCAAGATAATTTGAATTGAATATTTGGCAAGTGATTTAATTAATAAAAGATTAGTTAAAAGGGCCTAGTGATTGCATATGGTGCTATATTTTTTTTTTTGATAGTTAAATAACTGATTATCAAATTTGGCCATTTTAGTTCCTCGACTTGATGTGGGAACTATTTAGTCGTACACTTAGTACGTTGCCTTCTGTGTAGGCTTGATTATCATTTGTATTGAGGCTGTTGATTCGTGTAGTGCGCAGTATTTTTCAAATCTATCGAGCTTCCTTATTGGCCCGAAGGATAGCAAGTTGAAATTTGGAGACGTGATAATTCTATGAGACTTAGTTTCTGCGTGAGATTGAGAAACGCTTTTGCATTGTTGGTGCGAAGAGACCGGGATCAGATTTATCTGAAAATAATTTCGGACCAACGTATATATGTTTGATTTGCAGGTTATCGATGATATTGATATTTAGGATTTTCATAGTAGGGGACTGCTTATTGATCGTTTGGGGTTAAAATCCCAATATACAGCCAGCAGCAGTAGTCTCTTCATTATGAAATATCTAATGCAAGGACTATTCGCTACTGATCCTACAAATTATCGGACAGGATGTGGTAGGAAAGTACCTTCGGTTTCTCCTGTTCCTGGACAAATTGTATGGATGTTTTCTAACATTGCATTTCTTAAGATTACGTAACATACATCAATGGTGGCGGAGAAGGCAACTTCTCTTGGCTTAACACCCTCATTGAGACGTATGAGCTTAAGGGTTGTATTTTTGGGGAATGCAATTAGTAGTCAACGGAGATGGCCGTGTGGTATTCAAAGTGATGTGATATGTGAAAGGTAATCATTACCTTAGGCCTCATCAACCAGAAATGACCGAAATAGGGATGGATGCTGCAAGGCTAAGTGGGTCGCTCCCAAGTAGGGTATGATCATCCTCTTCTAGATATATCTTTAAACGCTATAACGTCATGTATCTGATTATTATGGTTTGTATGCTTGAGGCCATCGGTAAAGGTTGGTAATGACTGAAGGATGACATATTCGGTACCATCTAGTTATAGAGGTTGGTCAATCTTGTGTTGGTAGAGGGCAGATGTTCTATGCCTTGGGACATCCATCTAGAGGTCTACCCATCGGAAGGTAGTCCCTTCACCTGGTCATTTGTATGGAAATCCAAACTCAACTATATATCTACAATTTTATTTGTAGAGCCTAGTATGCTGGAATTTAACAATGGTAATAATTTCGGCTATTTTGATTATTATTTGTGCAATCGACACTAGTATAATATTTGATGATTTGATATGAAATGTTTTAGTTATCGTAAGGTAAAAGCATTTCCGTGTTTATGTGTGGGCATGTCTTACGAGATACTTTTGTTTTAACAAAGGAAAGTTTGGTAATTTAACAAATTCAGTTGAGTGTGTTTCTCATGTTGGTTTACCAGACTGATCCGAGCGTTCTTCCCTTTCAATGCTCGGGCCAGACCGAGTACTTTACATGTTCTGATTGGTGCTATTGATGCTTCAGCAGGAGAGCTGGGGATCTTCATTTTCATGTACACTTATCTGTTTTGATTATCCACTGCTTAGTTGTTGTATATTACCAGCATTTTGTGAGGATAGGTTATTATAACTATTCAGGCTGATAACTATCGATTGATTATTGTACTCTGATTGATGTATGTATATATAGTTTCTATTTTTTAATGATCATTGATATGATATTATATATTTTCTGCTGCGATGTGAGATTCTGCATTGTTCTGTTTTGTTTTCTCTTCTCTCTTTCTTCTCTTCTCTTCTTTTCTTTCTCTTGACTTTCCGTCATTCTGTGCTTTTTGGGTCTGGCATGCGTGGTTTATTGTCGATTCAAAGGGTACAGATTTGCAGGTCGTCACATTTGGTATCAGAGCTTAGATTTTGTATATTTCTAGGCTTTGATGTATACTCAGTATAGATAGGGACAGTAGCACCCTAAATTAAGTTGAGTGTATTATATATATAAGCGCATATTTGTTAGTAAATATAAAAACGTTTTATATTGTGTTGCTTATCCGTTGAGTTGTTTGTGAATTCTGGTCGGTATGTGGGACGCCATATTATCAATAGGGACTCCTAAACACTTAAACGAGGCAAGTCAACATAGTAACATTTTAAATTGGGTAAATGAATTAATTTTACCTCTAATATATTTTATATATAAAGGAAACAATTTTTCAGAATTATTAAAGTGTAAATAAATTGATTGTTTGGTTATTTGAAAATGTATATATATATATAAGTTAAAAAAAGATGTTTGAATAATCTAAATAAAAGAACAATTGTAAAAGAACAAATTATTTAAGAAAATGAATAATAAAGTATGAAGTTATTGTTAATATGATTTACAATTGTGAAATAATCTTATATATATATGAAATGAAACATAAAACGGCCCGCAAATTTTCAAAATTTAATATGGAAAGAAATAAAAACTTTGTAATTTAATAATGAAATGATGCTAAAATGAAATGTAAAAATGGTAATTAAAACTAATAATTAACAATTTGAATGAAATTACAATTAATTGAAATATTGTAAATTGTTATACTTGGTTATAAATTGATAAGAAAACAAATGCAAACTTTAAATTAATAAATGAATAGTATGAAATAAATGACCATTGAATAAAATTTTGTTTATATAAGAATTGTAACATTTTTTTGTGAATAATGAATTCATAATTGTAATTAAAAGTTATGGTAACAATTATTATAAGTTACTTGTTTATTTGGTCTACTAAATTTAAATGGGAAATCAATTAGAATTAAAAGAACTTTAATGTTACCTTAAAATTAAGACAATAACTGAAAGTGTGAATGTAATAATATAAATAGAAATGTAAATTTATTCATAAAGTAATAATTGATATAATAAAAGAATGGAACTTAGACAAATATAATTAATTGGATTTAAAATCTTAATTAATGTATGTAATTGACAAAATTACAAATAATTGAAATATAGTCATTAATACAAATAAAAGATGGGAATTGGAATATAGTAATGTAATGAAGTATAAACGATGTAAAACATGTCTATAGAATAAAAAATTGAATTAAGTGTAAAGATTTAAACCAAATAAAAGCAATTTATTGGAATTTATTTTAATTAATAGGATTAATGGCAATTGAAATTAAACACTGTAATTGGTAAATTAATTAACTTTAATTTGATATCTTAACTTGTTTAAATTATTGTGAATGTTAAAGAAATCAAAAATGGTAAAATTTGTTAACCATAGAATTGACATTGGAAATTCGACTTAATTTATTTAATATTAATTTATTTAATTAACTGAAATATAGCCATTTTGGCAACTTCTCGGATTTCGACAAAACCAGTTTCATCGAATCCGTAACGGTGAATTTTTGTAGTATTTCAAGTTGTAACGATCGGACTTGTTGTTCGATCATACGGACTCGAGATGCCTAAAAATAAATTTGATTAAAATCAATTGAAATCGATTTGGAATAAGCTGACTTCAGCATAACTACTTCATACGTTGGAATTTGAATTTGAAATCTATTACATTGAATTTAAAAACTATCGAAATCATTTATTTTGATGTATGGGTTGAACCTTTTTCATTCTGGAGTCGAAACGGCTTTTCGTGTCGTTTATCGTTCAATCAATCTTGTCCATTTATCCTATTTCTGGTATACCTATAAATACCTCTTTATAAACCTAGGCACTCCTTATTCTCATTTTTCTATATGTACATCTCCTTCTCTGTAACAACCCGGGATTTCGCATTAATTAATTTTCGTCGTTAAACGATTAATCTGTTGGTTAATTGTTTTTGGAAGTTTTTAAATCAGGTTTAAATTATTTTGAAATTTGTTAAGTGTATGCGGGCTTTATCTTGGCCCAAGTTCCTTTGTTTTGGGGTTGTGATATTTATCAATACCCGTTACTTCCTTAATTCAGTTTCACTCGTAACCCTAAAAACCAAAACATACGAAAGAAAAATAAATGGCGGTTCGTCCTTTTTCTTCGTTCGATCAAAAATTAGGGCTTCGTGTGATTCGTGAATGCCGATTTCATATATTCGTTGCTTCTTCAATTGATTCGTTCGTGGCAGCTTCATCCAAGTCGAATTCATGGTTGCCGACTTCAAGTACTCGGTTGCTTGGATCTGCGCGTCGAAATTAAGGTGAGTGATTTTAAATTACTCACATCTAGTTCGAATCTCGTTGATTTCTGTCTTGTTCCAATTTTGTTTGCTTGGATTGTTGAATATGCTAACTTGGTTGATTTCCTTGCTTGTCACGGTTTTGATTTCTGGCATTTGGTTCCGTGAATTTTCCGATGGCTACGGCCGAACTTGTTTCAACTATTAAATGCTTTGAAATCTCCTTTATTTATTTTTTGTTCGAAACTGCTATTAGACTTTAGTTGTTGGCTTCGATTATGGGGTTTGTTTCGGCCTTGAACATTCTGTTGGTCGCCATGTTGAACTGCAGGTGACTTTTAACTTTGAACTGCAGTTGTCGAATTCAAATATTTTGTTTTGAAAAAGCAATATGTTTTATTTGTTCCATATGCTGTTTTGAGTACATGTTGGTTTTGTTACATCGGGGCTGCTTCATGATATCTTCATGTTGTCGCCAAACTTGTTTATGTGCAATTCACCACTGATGTGGATTTCGTACATTTATACTTGAGTATAATCTCTGCGTTGTTGTTCATTATGTAGCCTGGTTTTCATGTACATTGATGTCACCTCTGATGCCTCTGAACCTGTTTGCAACTGCTGGCACCATTGTTGTCTTCACTTGAATACTTATTCTTCACGTAGTATGTTTTAGGTTGCAGCCACCTCTGTTTCAACTGAACAGGTATTTGGCTGCATCCCATTGTACGTGTGATTTTCTGATTGCTTGAGAATTTTGCCTATATTTTCTGATGTTGTTACTTTGAATTATTGTTGCACTGCTTCTCAGTGACGCTTGTCACTGCATTGTGCCTTGATAGCTACAATGTTCCATTGTTGCTGGGTACTTGGGTGGTTTGGATTCACTGTTGCCTTTCAGTTGTATCAGTTGCCTTCATGTTCATGCACATTTGTTGTTATTTCATGTTCATATATATATTTCCTATTTGAGGTTGCACTATCCAGTTGCATGTAGTTGTTAATGGTGCCTTCTTTGGTATTGATGCATTACCTTGGTAGCCTCGAGCTCTGCATAGTGCTTATGCATTGAGTCATGTTGCTGTTGAGGTGTTGTATTGTTCGATTTTGATAAAAATATGCATGCATTTTAGGTAAGGCCTGGGTTCAAAAAAATTGTTTCCTGTAACATGTATTTTGTGAAGAAATTTGGGTTCTTTACATGCAGTCTTCATTTGTTAGTGCACTATGTATATACACGTGCCAATTTATTTCTTTTTTGACCTGGTTCACTGGATAGCATGGGTGCAGGCATTGTGGTTTCACTGGTGGTTGTCTTGTTGCATTATAACCTTGCCTTAACTTGAACTGGTCGGGTTGCTTCCATATCATGGATGGTTTGAGTTTTGTTGTCACTACATGTATGCATACATGTGTATGTACATGTTTATGCACTGTCTTCATGTAGTTGCATTTGTTTGCAGTTCCGACTTTCTGTTATCTTTGGTTTAGTTTTGCAGTGTGTTGAGTCATGATAGCAGTGACTTGACCCTTGCACTTTGTTAATTCGAAATGATTCCTGGATTTTGGCATGTCTGATTGGACCTGCTGCAGTGTTGTTATTCACTTGCGTTACTCTTGTTATCTGACTTAGGTCAGTGCTGGGCTTTGTTTAGCTGCTGTCTATCTTGGTTTTGCCGTAGAGTTTGTTTTCATTTATAATTTCGACATTGCTCTAAACTGCAGTTGTCGTTGACTTGTGAAATACTTTGTCGAATTCATTTGCATTGCGTTGTTTGGCTTAGCCATTCTTTGTTTTAGATCTATGCATATCTTCTTGTATGCTTGGAGCTTCTGTTCGACCATATTGATAGTATTTGGTCTGGACATTGTTGTATTGTGATTTGTACATTGATTTGAATCCAGCTTAAACGCTCGGGTTTGACGTTGTGCTCGTGTTGTGATTTTAATTGTATTGCGATTGAGTTGAACCTGATTTTTCCTTGGGTTTGACCTTGCGCTCGTTTGTGAACTTTTATTGGGCTTTTGTGTAATTTAGCACCGTAGTGGCAAGGCAGTGCACGCGAGCGTGTACTGCAGCCACACGGTATTGCTTTTATTGATATTCTACTTTTCTTTTGATTTATTTATCTTTTTCGTATTCCATACGCTGTAGTGGCGAGGCAGTACACGCGTGCGTGTACTGCAGCCCTACTCGAATTGACATTTTAATTGATATTTCAATTGTTTGAATTATTTCATGCGTCCAATTCAATATTTTGAATTGTATTTTGATTTGGTTTAATTTGATGATTTTGTTGATATCTAATTATCTTTTTGATAATTAGATTATGAGTTTCTAATTATTTATTTAATAATTAGATTTTGTTGTTAATTGCCGTTTAGGCAATTCTGTTGTTTTCTAAATTATCTTCATTGATAATCCTTTTATTTATCTTCGTTGATAATTTGAATTTGCTGATTTGTTGTTTAACACTGTTACGTGTTACATTTACCGTTATCCAATTTTCTTATTTAAGGATTGGATAGGTGAATTTATTTGGACTGTCGTCTAATTGTTATTTTATTATTATTGCTTCCGTGCATTAATAACTGAGTTTGAATTAGACTGGCCCGTGTATTATTTTCTTTTGAATTTAATACTCGGGTCAGACCGAGTTATTTCAGGTTGTAGATACCTTGCTTTGGGTTGCTGCTTAAGCTATGAAGTTTCTATACATCTTTTGGAATAGTCGTTGTCATAGTATAGGATGTTATGTATTCATGTATATTATTGTCGATAATGTACTTGTATATGTAACTTCCTGGGTCGACAGTTGTAGTTGTATTATATGTATTGTATCACATGTATTTTAACTAACATCAGTTATATATATATATATATATGTATGTATATATATATGAGACTTTTTGTTATCTATGTTTCGCATTTAGTTTATCTGTGCTATTATTATATATATTATCCTAAGCTATTATGAACCATCGTAGTTCGTTTTATACTGGAATTGGATATGTCGACGGGAGTAAATAAATAAGAGATGAAAAATAAAAATATATACCACTCCTATCGAGGTAACTAATACTAGTGTAAGGCCTAACTACGGATGGTCGCTCCTATCCAGCCTTATTCTTCGTAATAACAGACAGTATTTCTTTTAATACTCTTTGTTATTGTGAGCATAGGGTGGGGCGTTACAATTGGTATCAAAGCTTGGGGTTTATGGACATAATATAAAACATAACTTAGATGGAATATGTGTTACAACTATTTGTCGATGTTTTATTGTGCTTCGAGTCAAAACTAAAGTTTTGAAATTTTGATGAAATTTTTAAATATCTTTATTTAAAAATAAAAGAGAATTTGTGTTTTGGTAATTGAATAATTTTTGTTTTGTTTATCAGAGTGCGTAGCGGAAACAGTGAGACTGTCTTCGTTGAGTAGAGCTGATAACCCTTTTGATTTAAAAATCAAAATATGAAATTGAAATAAAATTCATTTGTTGTTCACATAGCTGTGTTTAATTTTTTTTCTTTGAAAATTTCGAATCCGATTTGAGGATCCGAAGCGATTGCAGTTATGTGATTTGTTGAGATTTTTGCTGTTGTGAATTATCTTCATTGAAGATATATTCGAGTGATTTCTTTGTTCATTTTGGAGTATACGTGCAAATTTGGGTTGCACGTTACTGCATTAATTTTACGTTGAACCGGTGTTTGGTTTTAAACGTATTTCGTGCCCTTATTTTTATAATGGGGTTTTTACATCGATGCTAAGTTTTTGGAGCACGGTGTTTTGTTGACCTTTTTAATGAATGGAAATTCACTGGTATTGTATTTTGATGCAAATTATTTTGATTAGATTTTGACGTTTAAAATAACTATCGCTTTGACTTCAGTCTCCGTCGTGTTTTAAAGTGGATTTTCAAGCGGTTATCCCGCAATGCTGATTTTGTTGTCCGTTTTTACGGTATTTTGGGATGTGCAATTTCCTTGTCGAAGTTGCTACTGATGTTGCTGTTTTAGTCACGTGTTTTAAAAAAAATGGTTTCAAAATAAAAATGGTTTTCAAATTTTTTACAGTTTATGCTTTCAAAAGAATGAGGAAGAGATTTAAACGTTTCAGCAAAATCGAGGACCATGACCCCTTTCTTTTACTGATTCGCTTAATTCCGGACTTGTTCGTTTAAGAATGTAAATTATTACTTTTATAAAATAAATGAAATTGTTTTTTGAAGTTTTGCAGTTTGCGCTTTCAGAAGAATGAGGAAGCGATTTAAATGTTTTAACAAAATCGAGGACTATGACCCCTTTCTTTTACTGATTCTTAATTTCGGACTTGTCCGTTTGAGAATGTGAAATGTTATTTTGGAATACACAATTTTGCATTTTCAAGGAAACGATGAAGAGAATCAAACGATTTAGTAAAACTCGTGGTATGGGACATGTGTGTTTGCTATTTCGGTTAATTCCGGACTCGTTAATTGAAATATTTGCTGTTTTGATGATTTTGATGATTTTCGTGTGCTTTCGAGCCACTATGTTGGACCTTCGAGTCATATGTTGGACCTTCGGGTCAATACCAGTACTAGACCTTCAGGTCATTTATTGGACCTTCGGGTCATTTGTTGGACCTCCAGGTTATTTGTTGGGCGCCAAAAATATAGTACTTGGTAGGCTTCGACCATTTGTTGAAGCACGTGCGGCGTAGCTTAGGCTCGCCATCTGATGGGATCGATCCAACCTTTTATGTTGATTTTCTAGTTATCTTAATTGATTCTAGATATTTGTTGTTTCCAATTATCTGCAGGTAATTGGTTATTTGTTGATATGAGTTCTAATTATCTTTGTTGATAATTAGATATTTTTTGATTCTGATTATCGTTTTTGATAATTAGATATTTATTTGATTCTGATTATCGTTTTTGATAATTAGATATTTGTAGATTTTGATTATCGTTTTAGATAATTAGATATTTGTCAATTTTGATTATCTCTTTTGATAATTAGATATTTGTTGATTCTGGTTATCTTTTTGATAATTGGATATTTGTTGGTTTGAGATTTCTGATTATCGTTTTTGATAATTAGATATTTGTTGATATGAGTTCTAATTATCTTTGTTGATAATTAGATAATTGTTGTTTCTGATTATCATTTGTGATAATTGGATATTTGTTGATTTGATATTTCTGATTATCGTTTTTGGTAATTAGATATTTGTTGATTTGAGATTTCTGATTATCGTTTGTGATAATTAGATATTTGTTGATTTGAGATTCTGATTATAGTTTTTGATAACTAGATATTTGTTGATTCTGATTATCGATTTTGATAATTAGATATTTGTTGATTCTGATTACATTTTTGATAATTGGATATTTGTTGATTTGAGATTTCTGATTATCGTTTTTGATAATTAGATATTTGTTGATTATGATTATCGTTTTTGATAATTAGATATTTGTTGATTTGAGATTTCTTATTATCGTTTTTGATAATTGGATATTTGTTGATTTGAGATTTCTAGTTATCGTTTTTGATAATTAGAAATTTGTTGATTTGAGATTTCTGGTTATCGTTTTGGTGATTAGATAATTGTTGTTTTCAAATTTTCTGGTTGATAACTAGATGTTTGCAGTTTTGCGATTTGTGATTTGGTGTTCTCTAATTATCGTATCGATAATTATATATTGCCGTTTTATGATTTCTAAATTTTAAATATCTAATTGATAATTAAATATTGCTGATGATTGCATTCATTTAGTTTTGTTGTTTCTGATTATCTACTTGGTAATTAGATTTTGTTGAGAATTTGTGAATTTCTTTTATTGGAATTAAAAGATTTGTTTGGCATTGTTTTCTTGACCTTTATTTTTCTAGCTTAACCAGTTTATGTTAGAAAAATAATTAATTATGAAAATTGTGGAGATGCAATTTTTATAAGGAGGGGAGTCTGTAACAACCCGGGATTTCGCATTAATTAATTTTCATCGTTAAACGATTACTCTGTTGGTTAATTACTGTTGGAAGTTTTTAAATCAGGTTTAAATTCTTTTGAAATTTTTTAAGTGTATGCGGGCTTTATCTTGGCCCATGTTCCTTTGTTTTGGGGTTGTGATATTTATCAATACCCCTAACTTCCTTCATTCAGTTTCATTCGTAACCCTAAAAACCAAAACATACGAAAGAAAAATAAATGGCGGCCCGTCCTTTTTCTTCATTCGATCAAAAATTAGGGCTTCGTGCGATTCGTGAATGCCGATTTCATATATTCATTGCTTCTTCAATTGATTCGTTCGTGGCAGCTTCATCCAAGTCGAATTCATGGTTGCCGACTTCAAGTACTCGGTTGCTTGGATCTGCACGTCGAAATTAAGGTGAGTGATTTTAAATTACTCACATCTAGTTCGAATCTCGTTGACTTCTGTCTTGTTCCAATTTTGTTTACTTGGATTCTTGAATATGCTGACTTGGTTGATTTCCTTGCTTGTCACGGTTTTGATTTCTGGCATTGGGTTCTGTGAATTTGCTGATGGCTACGGGTGAACTTGTTTCAACTATTAAATGCCTTGAAATCTCCTTTGTTTTTTTTGTTCGAAACTGCTATTAAACTTTATTGGTATCAAGTAGCTGTTGGCTTCGATTATGGGGCTTGTTTCGGCCTTGAACATTCTGTTGGTTGCTATGTTGAACTGCAGGTGACTTTTAACTTTGAACTGCAGTTGTCGAATTCAAATATTTTGTTTTGAAAAGGCAATATGTTTTATTTGTTCCATAAGTTGTTTTGAGTACATGTTGGTTTTTTTAAATCGGGGCTGCTTCATGATATCTTCATGTTGTCACCAAACTTGTTTATGTGCAATTCACCACTGATGAACTGATTTCGTACATTTTATACTTGAGTATAATCTCTGCGTTGTTGTTCATTATGTAGCCTGGTTTTCATGTACATTGATGTCACCTATGATGCCTCTGAACCTGTTTGCAACTGCTGGCACCATTGTTGTCTTCACTTGCATACTTATTCTTCACGTAGTATGTTTTAGGTTGTAGCCACCTCTGTTTCATTTGAACAGGTATTTGGCTGCAGCCTATTGTACATGTGATTTTCTGATTTCTTGAGAATTTTTTCTATATTTTCTGATGTTGTTACTTTGATTTATTGTTGCACTGCTTCCCAGTGACGCTTGTCACTGCATTGTGCCTTGATAGCTACAATGTTCCATTGTTGGTGGGTACTTGCGTGGTTTGGATTCACTGTTGCCTTTCAGTTGTATCAGTTGCCTTCATGTTCATGCACATTTGTTACTGCTTCATGTTCATATATATTTCCTATTTGAGGTTGCACTATCCAGTTGCATGTAGTTGTTAATGGTGCCTTCTTTGGTATTGATGCATTACCTTGGTAGCCTCGAGCTCTGCATAGTGCTTATGCATTAAGTCATGTTGCTGTTGAGGTGTTGTATTGTTCGATTTTGATAAAAATTTGCATGCATTTTAGGTGAGTCCTTGGTCTAAAAAAATTATTTCCTGTAACGTGTATTTTGTGAAGAAATTTGGGTTCTTTACATGCAGTCTTCACTTGTTAGTGCACTATGTATATACACGTGTCAATTTATAACCTTGCCTTAACTTGAACTGGTCGGGTTGCTTCCATATCATGGCTGGTTTGAGTTTTGTTGTCACTACATGTATGCATAAATGTGTATGCACATGTTTATGCACTGTCTTCATGTAGTTGTATTTGTTTGCTGTTCCGACTTGCTGTTATCTTTGGTTTAGTTTTGCATTGTGTTGAGTCATGATAGCAGTGACTTGACTTTTGTACTTTGTTAATTCGAAATGATTCCTGGATTTTGGCATGTCTGATTGGACCTGCTGCAGTGTTGTTATTTACTTGCGTTACTCTTGTTATCTGACTTCGGTCAGTGCTGGGCTTTGTTTAGCTGCTGTCTATCTTGGTTTTGCTGTAGAGTTTGTTTTCGTTTATAATTTCGACATTGCTCTGAACTGCAGTTGTCATTGACTTGTGAAATACTTTGTCGAATTCATTTGCATTGCGTTGTTTGGCCTGGCCATTCTTTGTTTCAGATCTGTGCATATCTTCTTATATGCTTGGAGCCTCTGTTCGACTATATTGATAGTATTTGGTCTGGACATTGTTGTATTGTGATTTGTATATTGAGTTGAATCCAGCTTAAACGCTCGGGTTTGACCTTGTGCTCGTGTTGTGATTTTAATTGTATTGCGATTGAGTTGAACCTGATTTTTCCTTGGGTTTGACCTTGCGCTCGTTTGTGAACTTTTATTGGGCTTTTGTGTAATTTAGCACCGTAGTGGCAAGGCAGTGCACGCGAGCGTGTACTGCAGCCACACGGTATTGCTTTTATTGATATTCTATTTTTCTTTTGATTTATTGATCTTTTGCAAATTCCATACGCTGTAGTGGCGAGGCAGTACACGCGTGCGTGTACTGCAGTCCTACCCGAATTGACATTATAATTGATATTTCAATTGTTTTGAATTGTATTTTGATTTAGTTTAATTTGATATTTTGAATTGTATTTTGAATATTTTGAATCGTGCGTCCAATTCAATATTTTGAATTGTATTTTGATTTGGTTTAATTTGATGATTTTGTTGATATCTAATTATATTTTTGATAATTAGGTTATGAGTTTCTAATTATTTATTTAATAATTAGATTTTGTTGTTAATTGCCGTTTAGGCAATTTTGTTGTTTTCTAAATTATCTTCACTGATAATCCTTTTATTTATCTTTGTTGATAATTTGAATTTGCTGATTTGTTGTTTAACACTGTTACGTGTTACATTTACCGTTATCCAATTTTCTTATTTAAGGATTGGATAGGTGAATTTATTTGACTGTCGTCTAATTGTTATTTTATTTTTATTGCTTCCGTGCATTAATAACTGAGTTTGAATTAGACTATCCCGTGTATTATTTTCTTTTGAATTTAATACTCGGGTCAGACCGAGTTATTTCAGGTTGTAGATACCTTGCTTTGGGTTGCTGCTTAAGCTATGAAATTTCTGTACATCTTTTGGAGTAGTCGTTGTCATAGTATAGGATGTTATGTATTCATGTATATTATTGTCGATAATGTACTTGTATATGTGACTTCCTGAGTCGACAGTTGTAGTTGTATTATATGTATTGTATCACATGTATTATAACTGACATCAGTTATATATATATATGAGACTTTTTGTTATCTGTGTTCCGCATTTAGTTTATCTGTGTTATTGTTATATATATTGTCCTAAACTATTATGAACCATCGTAGTTCGTTTTATACTAGAATTGGATATGTCGATGGGAGCAAATAAATAAGAGATGAAAAATAAAAATATATACCACTCCTATCGAGGTAACCAATACTAGTGTAAGGCTTAACTACGGACGGCCGCTCCTATCCGGCCTTATTCTTCATAATAACAGACAGTGTTTCTTTTAATCCTCTTTGTTATTATGAGCATAGAGGTGAGGCGTTACATTCTCAATTGCTCATTCCAATGGCAGGCAAAACCTCATTCCCAAACCTCAAATTCAATTTCAAAACCAAATCAAAATTAAAACTGCTCAAACCATATCGAACTATATATCGATTTGAAGCTCTCGAAGAGCACAAGTCAATTATGTGATTCATTTCTCGATCTGGGTTGCTGTGTGGTCAGAATTAGCTAGTTTATTTTCTGCCATTCATTGTGTGGCTTCTTGTTCAATGGAGGATTTTCGTCGATGGTTCGATCGGGGAGTGCAGTATCGTAGAGGTCGATGAGTAGCTTGCATCGGTATGGCAAGTTCATCAAGATGGCTATCGGATTTGCCACGAATGACGTTTAAAGCGAGAAGTAGCGCAGCTTACGTGGACGAGTGTCAAGCCGTCGCGACTTTATGGTGAGGTCGGTCTGGTGTGGTGGAAGCGATGGCGTAATCTGATCGAAGCCAAGGCGGACGTTGCAGCGGTGATTTGGACTTAAGCGCGGTGGCTCGGTTTCGGTCGTGGTCGAATTTTACGTGCAGCTTAGGTCACATGTTTTTGAGGGGCGCTTACGTGGCAAAGTATTAGTGGTTCATTCTCTTTATTTTATTTATTTCATATTTTAAAAGCATTGAACTCTAACTTTAATAACTTTTGCATACGATGTCCGATTCACGCGCAGTTTGACCCGTTGGGATCATATTGAAATTCCGATATGGCCCTGGTTTGGATGAATTCGGAGAATGTTTGAATTTTAGGCTTAAATTGAATTCTAATTTGATTTAAATTCAAAGGTGGGTGTTTTAACCTACTCATAACTTCTAAAATTTCTTATGTTTGTTAAATTAATGTTATGATGTGTTTAGAAATTTATTTATGGTTATTTGTTATATTTTAAATCATCATCTCAGTTAATTTAAATTTATTTGAATTAAATTGTTATTAATTTATTATTGAATATAGATTGCCAATTAAATACCTGTCATCGACTATTAGTTATCTATTGATGTTGACTGATTGATTTGGATGATGATTGTGATGTATGTTGATTGTTGATATTGGATGAATGGATGTTGTATTTTATATCGTTATAAACTGCAAGTTCACTATGGGTTGAAATGATACATACCCGAATGATCTATAGATTAAGCAAAAATCATTATGGGTTGAAATGATAGACTCGAGCGATTTTATGGATTTTATTTAATTCGGAATTACTGTTTGAAATGAAATATAACCGTAAAATTTTAAATTGCGGATTGAAATGATAAATATCTGTATCACTTGATCTAGGGTAGAAAATAATATACGGACAACGGATTAGTTATATTAAATGATTTTAAAATCCTTAGATTTTTGTATTTAGTAAAATGATATATTTAAATGGAAATTTGATTTATATAAATTGAAGTATTTTTGGAGAACCAAGTTTTGCGCTGAAATATGAATTGGCTTAAAGGGAATAGTTTTAAGAAATTAAATTGAAATAGTCTGATTTTGTTGAAATGAAATAAATAGTTTTAAACTGATATAAATTCCAAATTCATGTTTTCAAATATAAACTGTTTTAAATTATATTATTTCTAAAACTCGAAATTTTAGGATTTTCAGAATTATAAACTATTTTAACCTATATTAAATATATTAAATCAATTTAACCTATTTTTAACCACTTAAATTATTTTAAAAACTAGTTAAACCATTTTAATTTATTTTAAATCTAATTAATCTATTTTAAAATATTTAAAATATTTTAATTATATTTAACTATCTAAAATCAATTTAAAAATACTTTACCTATAATTAAACTATTTTGGACTATTTAACTATTTATAATTATTTAAACCATTTCTAAATTTCTAGGCCAAGTGGAACTATTTGAATTCAATTTATTAGTTTAAAAGAGAATAAGGTCAAATGATGTAATGATCCGTACTTTTGGCTATTTGTAAGTTATTAAATTTGATGTGATTATTGGATAAATATGGGTGGAAATAAAAATTTTAATAGTTTATTTACATTGGTTTATCGGGTAATTAAACTGTTTAAATTTAATATTGGAAATTATTTGAATTTGATTCTAGATTTAATATGAATGAAAAATCATTTCGGAAGTTGATTTAATTTTTTTGATTTAAACGTGAATGAAGATTTTTAACATTTAAAAACTGGATTAAAAGTGAATAATTTGGATTTGGAAATTTTATATATTAATTGACGAGTGGAAATAGCTATTCTGGCAATTGTCTCGGATTTCGATGAAACTAGTTTCATCGAATCCGTAATAGTGAGTTACTGTAGGATTTAAAGTTTTGTAGCGATCAGACTTGTCGGTTGACCGTGCGAGCTTAAAATGCGTAGAACTTAATTTCAGAATTTAGTTAAAATAATTTAATTTGAAAAGCTATCTTCCATATACGATCGAATTGGGCCTTGAAACTAGTTCTATTGTGTTCGAAATGGGGGTAAATCAATATAAACGACATGCGACATGCGTCATTTAGAGTTCGAAATTTTCATGGGCTTTTAGTTATATATTTTTATTTATAATATATGTATAGTTTCTTTTTCTCCAACTCATCTCGTACCAAAGCACCAACTTCTTTGTTTTGCCCATGCTTCTTAACTCCTTTCTATTTGCATCTAGTCGAACTAATCAAATAAAAAACGAGTCAGATTGATTCTTTATATGTATATAAAATCAATTCCTGTATATCTTTCTTACCCTTTCCTTCTTTTCCTGTAGCGACCCGACTTCCTATCTCCAGGAAATCGCATCACTAGTGAAGAAAGAAAGGGATAGAAGAAGAAAAGAAAGAGAAAGAAGAAAAAAAAACATCAGAGAACTCACAGCGGAACAAATAAGATATAATATATCAAATAAAATATTACATAGTATCATAATACATCAGAGTTACACAACTTTACAACACATATTAGACAGTTATAAACATCTGTCTAATTCATACATCTCAAGTATATTAGTCAGAGATACAACATACACAGCGGAATCATAATATATATCTACACGTGGAAGCCTCCTGCTCCATTATTCCTCCAGAATTCGTCAAGCTAACCTGA
Organism: Allium cepa; assembly: GCA_030765085.1. Taxonomy (NCBI): domain Eukaryota; kingdom Viridiplantae; phylum Streptophyta; class Magnoliopsida; order Asparagales; family Amaryllidaceae; genus Allium; species Allium cepa. Next base: position 421,834,342 of record CM060943.1, on the reverse strand, counting down.
ACTACTTGACTACTCATACATAATATGAGTACCCAAGAGTTTAATAAAACAGAAAATAAACACTCGGGTCAGACAGGGGTCTGGTGTGAGTAAACGGTTTAAAATTGCTTAACTTTAGAAAACCTTTGAAAAGAAAAGGTATCACGTAAGACTTCCACACATAAACATGGAAAAGTTTTTACCTTACGCTAACCAAAACATTTGATAGGAAATCCAGTGATATTATAATAGTGTCTAGGGTTTTCAAGTAAATATGAAATAGCCGAAATTGTTACATCTATTAAATTCCATCTACTAGCCACAAAAGTGGGTAATACAAACAAAACCGTAGGGTCTCGTAGGGAAAATGGGTTTCCATCAATGGCAGGGCTACTGGGGTACCGCCCGTCACAGTACGTGGCCTAGATCACCGTACCGAGGATTACTCCCTTCATCCCCTGCAACACAAGGCCGGGACCATTCCTTACTGAACAGTCCCGAACAAGACAACCCCGGCGGTTGTCCGGAATTCAACCGCCCCACACAGCCGAATAAAAAAAAGGGAGTTCTAGACAGGGGTAAATCTTGCTTCCCAGTGGGAGCTACCCACGAAGCCTTGCTGCACCTCCCCTGTTTTACCCATTCCCGGTTGATGAGGCTTGAGGCTGCGATTACCTTTATAGAACACATCTCTTAGAATGCTCATCGTCCGCCTGACGATGTGCTGAAAGCATTCAATCCATACAAGTTCGTTCCGGGTTCGAACGAAACTGAAGGCACTATCTCGTTGCACTCATTTTGGAATCACCCTCAGAGTCAACGACCATAGCCCTTGCACTCTAATCTCCATCTCGAATCTATAAGTACTATTCCGTCAAACTCATTACGGAATCACCCACAGAGTTATATTGACGTATAGCCCTTACACCTCGAGTCTTCACTTGCTCTACTTGGATTAACGACCTAACATTTAATTGGAATCGATGTGGTTTTCGGATATCCAAATATGGAAACCCGATCCCGGTCTCATCGAAACCAAACGCCGTTTTAATGTCCAAGTTGTACTTAAGGGTTTTAAACAGTTTAACTTATTCAGGATGATATAAATAGATGGATGAATAACATTATCACAATAGATAATTCATATCAACATTCATCTCATAAAGCAGCATATCGCATATATCATAGTCATCCAAATCATCCAGTATCAACCAATCATCCAATATCAAACATCCAGTATCATTCAATAACCAATATCAGTCATTCAATATCAACCATTCAATATTAATCAATCACATAGTAGAGTTGATTGACTCTTAATCAATTTAATTAACCTCTAATTAAAATAATTATTATCCTTTAATCGTTCGGATTATCCTAACTCCTGCTTCATTGATTTATTACAAATCAAATTCATTAATCATCTCTTAATGACCTTCTTTAATTAATCTTCCCCGATTAATTATTCTTTAATTACATTCAAGTAATTATCCCTAACCATATTCAGTAATTAACCTTTAATTACTATCATTAATTACAATAATTAATGATCCTTTGTTAATTTATTAACTATAATTAATTACATTGAACCTTAATTAATTACAATTAATTAATCATATTTAAATTAATTACTTAAATTAATTTCTTCATTAATTATATTAATTAATAATCTTTATTAATTAATAACCCTTTAATTAATTAAATAATTAACTTGTAATTAATCATCTCATTAACCATAAACAGTAATTAACAAATTGTAATTACTTATCTTAATTAATTAACTTCTTAATTAATTATTTCCAAATTAATTATATTAATCCTTGGTTAATTAATCCAATTAATTAATCTTAATTACTTCATTTATAATTATTAATCAATTTAAATTAACAATTTATCCTTAATTACTTACTTATTAATCAATTATATTTTTTGTAAATTTCACTTAGTAATTAATCTTGAATTTAATCTCATTTATTAATTAATCATATTAATTAACTAATATAAATTAAGTAATTAACTCTTAATTACTTACATAAGTAATTATCTCTAATTACTTCTTTTAATAAATCTTAATTTACTTTCTTAACAATAATTAATTCCATCATTAAATAAATCTTAACCAATTAATTACTCCATAATTAATTAACTTTAAAACAATTATATTAATCAATTCTTTAATTGATAATATTATGTGATTCCATTAATCACTTTAATTAATTACTCCATGAGTAACTTCTCTAATTACTTCCATAAGTAATTATCTTCTAATTATATTTGAAAATTAACCATTAACTATTTAATTAATTCATAGTTAAGTGATTATTTAAAATAAATAATTAATTAATTATTTATTTAAAATTAATTAAACAATTAATTAATTAATTTCTTATATTTCGAAATCCTTAATTAAGAATTCATTAATCTTAATTACAAATCATATTTATTAAGTATTCTCAAATTCGTATCAAAATAATTTAATCCTTATTTATCTTTATAAATAAGTTATTTGAAATTAATCAAATTTTTAACAACTTAAAATATATTATTCTATTTCGATTTCAAAATTATAACAATAACCTTATTTGGAAATAATGTATTTTGAAATCAATTTCAAATTTAATACATTGTAAATTATCTAATTTAAACTTATTAATTTTCAATATAAATTTGAAACTTGTTATTAAAAACATTACTGAACACTTACTTAAACTTTGATTAAATTCAAACACCCTTCTTAAATTAAAATTCAAACTTAAATTAAGTAAAACTACTTCAAAGAAATCATCTCAAACGTTTTAAATTTGAAAGTAAACTCAATTTACATTTAAAGTTTGATTTACTTAGTTTCAAAACAAACAAGTTTTAACTTTGTAAATTTACTTCTTCTTAAAACTTAGGCCATGATTTCATTTACTGGAAAACTTGTTTATAACTTAAAACTTAATCTAAATTTATTCAATAAGTTTAAATCAGAAACTTATATATTACACAGCTCAAACCAGAAACACTAAATGCTCGAGTCGAACACAACCAATACTCGAACCTGCCCCGAGTACAAACCCAGGCCGCTCTCGCGTCAACCACGAAGCGACTAGGCCCCCATCCCCTTCGAGTCTCCCCTGGCAAAAACACGAGTAGAACGCGATAATGTCTTCGGGTCGTAACCTTTCTTCTCCAAACTCCCAACCCAGTGCACCAAACGTGCACGCGTGCATATGTCCCAGCGCCTCCGGCCACAGTTGATCATCGCTACCATCCCCATCAGTCCCATAGATCCACGCGAGCTTGAATTCACATCCAAAATCTCAAATAATTTCGCGATTCAAAATATCACCCTTTGCTCGACACTGCAGTGGACACGGATCACCCAAAACTTCCATGGCCGCCGCACCCAACGTCGCCGTTACGCCTCTCCAACCTCACCAATGCGACGCTACGCCACTACCTTCAATCTCCCCCACATGCGCACGGTTCCGGTCTCCCATCCATGACGCAAAGGCAAAGAAATAACAGCCGAGCCCATTAACCCAATAAACCCTATCTTCTTCAATTTCGAACCAATTACTCGTTGAAAAATTTATTCAACATTTTCCTTAAGTTCCACATTTCAAATACTACCTACGATCCAAAATTCAACTCGAAACATTAAGTCGATCAACGACAATTTCCAATAAACCCCAAAACATTCAAACCAAGAATTCAACCTAAATACACAGTTAAAAATTATGATATCAACTCTAAAAATCCTAACTTTTCCATTGCAACTCGATTATAAATTCAAAACCAAAAATTTAAATTACAAATTTTTTCCAAATTTGATTTTCTACTGTAAATTTAAAATTTCGAGAAACTCATCCATGTTAAAATCCTATGATTATTTTTAGATGATAAGTTATGTGATTACAAACAGTTTTCATTTACAAATAAATATCAAATTTGCATCCAAAATCAAGTTACTGATTTTTGAAGTATCTTGAACTGTTTTAGTAAACACGGTATCAATTTTGAATTTATACAGGCAATTCAACATTTTAATTCAATATGCATTCAAATGTAAAACGAATTTTCATATAACATAATATAGATTAACACATGCATCAATATTCAATCGCAAGTTATACCAAAACTGTTTTTGAAATTATTTACTCACATTTTGAAAGAGGCAGAGCAGGTTTTCAAAATTTCCTCCAAGTTTTGAAAGACTGCAAATCAAGTTTGCTGATGAAAAATCCTCTGCATGCTTTTGAATCGAAGTTGTACATCATGCAGGTTGAAACAGAACTCAATTGCAGATTTTAGTTGATAAGAAATTACAGGTTGAAGATGCATGTTGATTTGCAGACTGCAGATTTGAGTTGCAGTATTATTTCCAAATTTTGCAGGTTTCAAATTTGATTTACATTTGGTTTATAAAATTTCATATTGAAGAACAAATTTTGCTGGTCTCCATTAGAATTAAGGAAAGAAACAAGAATGAAAGTGTTTTGAAAAAAAAAATAGTTTCTTCATTAATCATTTATTAAGAATATGTTGCCACTTGTTATTAGCTTGAACAAATGTCACAAACATATTTTAAAAGTTAACAAGTGTTATTGAGATAATTAATAGGGTTACACATGTCTTTAAGTATTTTAATAAAAAAAAATTATTTGATTTTAAATGTAAATAAAAATTTACATATTTACTTTCTTAATTGATAAATACTTATATGTATATAAATAAGTGTACTTTTAAAAGAAAACATACTAAACTAATTATAATATAAATATAATCTTATACATGTTATTTTAAATCTTAAACATTCATTTTTAATGTAAACATTTAAAAGAAAACAAACAAAGCTTGTTTAAATTCCTTTGAAACTATTCTATTTAAAAATAAATAACAATCTTATATTTGAAACAATTGAATTAAACTAAATTATCTTTTGAATTTTTTTATTGAATTTAAAACAAAACTTTAAAATTGCAATATTCATTCATACATAAATTATTAATAGATTAAATTAAATTTTCAAAAACAAATATCAAATTATACATATGCTTACATATATTACAATTTGAAAATTCAATTTTTACTTTAAAACAAAGATATTCCCATTCATAATATATATCAAATATATATATTATAAATAGAATAAAATTTATTAGTTTTTGAAAAACAATTCTAACCAATTTTTAAATTGTTAAAAATATTGATCACACTTACTAGATTAAATATTTGTTATTCTTTAAAAATATTAATTTCACCAATTTAAATTAAAATTACAAAGAAAATCATCAGACCAATTAAATTATTATTGCAGATTATTAAATCGATATTGCCCAAAATTCCGGGTCGTTACAATCCTCCCCCCTTAAAAGAATTTCGTCCCCGAAATTCAAAAGCAAAAGTAATTTAATAACCCTGCAAAGATTTTAATTTAATCAGCAAAGCATTCCTAACAACCAGTAACAAAGAAATCAATCACACAAACAAACTTAACTAATTATCCTGACATAAATCAGAATAAAATTCTAATACTATCTCGAGTTTCCCAAATATAAATCACTGGGAGACTCGCTCTACAGAAGCTAACAAACTAACTACACTACCAAAATCCAGAGCTCCTCTCTTCTCTAGATCCACCAATCTGAACAGAATATCAGATTATACTCAAATTCAGCTCAACATCCAATCCCAACTGAACAACAGATTCAACAACCAATGATGAATCATACACGTACTCCCTCAGAGATACGTGACATATAATGAATTCCAGCTATCCAAACTGGCAATTCAATCTCATAAACAACAGATCTTATCTTATATCTGTTCTCTTAACCAGAGAATTCTAACAACACTGAAATCTCCAACTTCAAATACCAAACTCCTTATCTCATATCTGCATAACTCAACAGACAATCCAAGGCTGCCAAACTTCTTCCGATCAGCTCAATCTATGCTGATATTTTCTGAAACCACTAGACAAAGCAAACAGTTCCTGGATTCTATTCAATAGAAAAATCTTCCAAGATCCGTCGAAATTCAGAACTCAAGTTCTACTACTCAAGCAATAGCAAACAGAACTTACTTCCTTCCTTGCCCAGCTGCTACCCTGCTTCCGCTGCACAACTCTGATTAAAATACTGTTGATGAACACAAGTATAACTTATCCAATATATACCAGAAACTTTGTTCATCAAATCCATATAATCTTGGTGACACATCCGACTCGGTCACACAACCTTATTATGGAATCCAATTCAAAAACAAGATCTAACCAAATCCAAATTCCAAAAATAAATTCCTGAGCTGCTACACCAATCTCTACTTTTCCAAGAACCATTCTACAACCAGGCTAACTACCGAATCACTTCTGGAACCAAAACAATATGGAACTCAACTCCAGATGCAGACAACCTTCTGATTACTCAGTAGCTCCTACTTCCTCATAAGAATCCTCAGTCTCAAACAAAAGAATGCTCAAGAAAATTCCAAACCAATCGCAAGTCACTTTTGCGATCCAACTTAATTCGAATTCCAAAGAAACTGTCCTCTCCTTACCAATTAGAACAGCTTAAAGCTTTTCCAAACAAGGTTAATTCTTCAAGAAAACATTCACCATCTGCCCGGCTGCTGATAGAAGAACCACCAAGATTTCTGAACCATCGGAAAAACAACCAACACTGCAGCTTCCAAACTCTATCTCGATGATACTGCCAAGCCAAAAGACCTTCTCGTCAGCACACTGATCACTTCGAGCTGAACTGCTACCACAGCTATCCAAGACTTCCAATCCAAAGGCTCCTCGAACCCCAAAACCATCAACAACCACACAAAAGACCTCCGAGATGGCAGACAACCCAAAAGAAACTCGGGCTCAAAACCAAGCATCAACATCTCACTCTCCTGAAGATGACCAATGAGACCATGCCAAAGCGAAGCAACTCATAGACCTTAGTCTCATATTCCAGAACAGTCAACTTCCATATTGAAGATCCAGATAACTTCTATATAGACGAGACTTACCTGAGGCAGGAAAAGACTGCTCCTCAACCACTCTAAAACTGCTTCAAGAGGAAACACCTTCGGAAATATCCAAGGATACTGCATCTCATCATGCAGTTACCAAGATATCATCACTTACTTCTGCACTTCCATCAAATCCAAACTCAAGAATAATTCGCTCACCCGAGCGAAATCCAAACTTACACTTCAGGGATAAACTCCGAATCTTGAAAAAGATTTCCTTCGGATATAAGAGAAATCCTTACTCCAAACAACAAATCTCACTCGAGACGGTAATAGGTCTACAGTCTCGACAAATACTTCCAACCTCAACATATGGACCTCTTCCATCAGTGGTAATCGTGTTACACACACAAACTACTACTCCATCTACCTCTAAAACTTATGTTGGAAAATCCGAACAGATAGCCCAACATATTAGGTAGATATATATATATATATATATATATATATATATATATAGTTATATATAAAAATTACAAGTACGCTCTCTCAAGGAAGACACCACTACAGAGCCTAGGTATTCACTCAACCTAACGCTCCCTAAAGAAAAACACACTTCAGAGCTTAGGTATTCGCTCAGCCTAATGCTCTGATACCAACTGTAGCGACCCGACTTCCTATCTCCAGGAAATCGCATCACTAGTGAAGAAAGAAAGGGATAGAAGAAGAAAAGAAAGAGAAAGAAGAAAAAAAAAACAACAACATCAGAGAACTCACAGCGGAACGAATAAGATATAATATATCAAATAAAATATTACATAGTATCATAATACATCAGAGTTACACAACTTTACAACAAATATTAGACAGTTATAATCATCTGTCTAATTCATACAACTCAAGTATATTAGTCAGAGATACAACATACACAGCGGAATCATAATATATATCTACACGTGGAAGCCTCCTGCTCCATTATTCCTCCAGAATTCGTCAAGCTAACCTGAACTACTTGACTACTCATACATAATATGAGTACCCAAGAGTTTAATAAAACAGAAAATAAACATTCGGGTCAGACAGGGGTCTGGTGTGAGTAAACGGTTTAAAATTGCTTAACTTTAGAAAACCTTTGAAAAGAAAAGGTATCACGTAAGACTTCCCACACATAAACATGGAAAAGTTTTTACCTTACGCTAACCAAAACATTTGATAGGAAATCCAGTGATATTATAATAGTGTCTAGGGTTTTCAAGTAAATATGAAATAGCCGAAATTGTTACATCTATTAAATTCCAGCTACTAGCCACAAAAGTGGGTAATACAAACAAAACCGTAGGGTCTCGTAGGGAAAATGGGTTTCCATCAATGGCAGGGCTACTGGGGTACCGCCCGTCACAGTACATGGCCTAGATCACCGTACCGAGGATTACTCCCTTCATCCCCTGCAACACAAGGCCGGGACCATTCCTTACTGAACAGTCCCGAACAAGACAACCCCGGCGGTTGTCCGGAATTCAACCGCCTCACACAGCCGAATAAAAAAAAGGGACTTCTAGACAGGGGTAAATCTTGCTCTCCAATGGGAGCTACCCACGAAGCCTTGCTGCACCTCCCCTGTTTTAGCCATTCCTGGTTGATGAGGTTTGAGGCTGCGATTACCTTTATAGAACACATCTCTTAGAATGCTCATCGTCCGCCTGACGATGTGCTGAAAGCATTCAATCCATACAAGTTCGTTCCGGGTTCGAACGAAACCGAAGGCACTATCTCGTTGCACTCATTTTGGAATCACCCTCAGAGTCAACGACCATAGCCCTTGCACTCTAATCTCCATCTCGAATCTATAAGTACTATTCCGTCAAACTCATTACGGAATCACCCACAGAGTTATATTGACGTATAGCCCTTACACCTTGAGTCTTCACTTGCTCCACTTGGATTAACGACCTAACGTTTAATTGGAATCGATGTGGTTTTCGGATATCCAAATATGGAAACCCGATCCCGGTCTCATCGAAACCAAACGCCGTTTTAATGTCCAAGTTGTACTTAAGGGTTTTAAACAGTTTAACTTATTCAGGATGATATAAATAGATGGATGAATAACATTATCACAATAGATAATTCATATCAACATTCATCTCATAAAGCAGCATATCGCATATATCATAGTCATCCAAATCATCCAGTATCAACCAATCATCCAATATCAAACATCCAGTATCATTCAATAACCAATATCAGTCATTCAATATCAACCATTCAATATTAATCAATCACATAGCAGAGTTGATTGACTCTTAATCAATTTAATTAACCTCTAATTAAAATAATTATTATCCTTTAATCGTTCGGATTATCCTAACTCCTGCTTCATTGATTTATTACAAATCAAATTCATTAATCATCTCTTAATGACCTTCTTTAATTAATCTTCCCCGATTAATTATTCTTTAATTACATTCAAGTAATTATCCCTAACCATATTCAGTAATTAACCTTTAATTACTATCATTAATTACAATAATTAATGATCCTTTGTTAATTTATTAACTATAATTAATTACATTGAACCTTAATTAATTACAATTAATTAATCATATTTAAATTAATTACTTAAATTAATTTCTTCATTAATTATATTAATTAATAATCTTTATTAATTAATAACCCTTTAATTAATTAAATAATTAACTTGTAATTAATCATCTCATTAACCATAAACAGTAATTAACAAATTGTAATTACTTATCTTAATTAATTAACTTCTTAATTAATTATTTCCAAATTAATTATATTAATCCTTGGTTAATTAATCCAATTAATTAATCTTAATTACTTCATTTATAATTATTAATCAATTTAAATTAACAATTTATCCTTAATTACTTACTTATTAATCAATTATATTTTTTGTAAATTTCACTTAGTAATTAATCTTGAATTTAATCTCATTTATTAATTAATCATATTAATTAACTAATATAAATTAAGTAATTAACTCTTAATTACTTACATAAGTAATTATCTCTAATTACTTCTTTTAATAAATCTTAATTTACTTTCTTAACAATAATTAATTCCATCATTAAATAAATCTTAACCAATTAATTACTCCATAATTAACTAACTTTAAAATAAGTATATTAATCAATTCTTTAATTGATAATATTATGTGATTCCATTAATCACTTTAATTAATTACTCCATGAGTAACTTCTCTAATTACTTCCATAAGTAATTATCTTCTAATTATATTTGAAAATTAACCATTAACTATTTAATTAATTCATAGTTAAGTGATTATTTAAAATAAATAAATAATTAATTAATTATTTAAAATTAATTAAACAATTAATTAATTAATTTCTTATATTTCGAAATCCTTAATTAAGAATTCATTAATCTTAATTACAAATCATATTTATTAAGTATTCTCAAATTCGTATCAAAATAATTTAATCCTTATTTATCTTTATAAATAAGTTATTTGAAATTAATCAAATTTTTAACAACTTAAAATATATTATTCTATTTCGATTTCAAAATTATAACAATAACCTTATTTGGAAATAATGTATTTTGAAATCAATTTCAAATTTAATACATTGTAAATTATCTAATTTAAACTTATTAATTTTCAATATAAATTTGAAACTTGTTATTAAAAACATTACTGAACACTTACTTAAACTTTGATTAAATTCAAACACCCTTCTTAAATTAAAATTCAAACTTAAATTAAGTAAAACTACTTCAAAGAAATCATCTCAAACGTTTTAAATTTGAAAGTAAACTCAATTTACATTTAAAGTTTGATTTACTTAGTTTCAAAACAAACAAGTTTTAACTTTGTAAATTTACTTCTTCTTAAAACTTAGGCCATGATTTCATTTACTGGAAAACTTGTTTATAACTTAAAACTTAATCTAAATTTATTCAATAAGTTTAAATCAGAAACTTATATATTACACAGCTCAAACCAGAAACACTAAATGCTCGAGTCGAACACAACCAATACTCGAACCTGCCCCGAGTACAAACCCAGGCCGCTCTCGCGTCAACCACGAAGCGACTAGGCCCCCATCCCCTTCGAGTCTCCCCTGGCAAAAACACGAGTAGAACGCGATAATGTCTTCGGGTCGTAACCTTTCTTCTCCAAACTCCCAACCCAGTGCACCAAACGTGCACGCGTGCATATGTCCCAGCGCCTCCGGCCACAGTTGATCATCGCTACCATCCCCATCAGTCCCATAGATCCACGCGAGCTTGAATTCACATCCAAAATCTCAAATAATTTCACGATTCAAAATATCACCCCTTGCTCGACACTGCAGTGGACACGGATCACCCAAAACTTCCATGGCCGCCGCACCCAACGTCGCCGTTACGCCTCTCCAACCTCACCAATGCGACGCTACGCCACTACCTTCAATCTCCCCCACATGCGCACGGTTCCGGTCTCCCATCCATGACGCAAAGGCAAAGAAATAACAGCCGAGCCCATCAACCCAATAAACCCTATCTTCTTCAATTTCGAACCAATTACTCGTTGAAAAATTTATTCAACATTTTCCTTAAGTTCCACATTTCAAATACTACCTACGATCCAAAATTCAACTCGAAACATTAAGTCGATCAACGGCAATTTCCAATAAACCCCAAAACATTCAAACCAAGAATTCAACCTAAATACACAGTTAAAAATTATGATATCAACTCTAAAAATCCTAACTTTTCCATTGCAACTCGATTATAAATTCAAAACCAAAAATTTAAATTACAAATTTTTTCCCAAATTTGATTTTCTACTGTAAATTTAAAATTCTGAGAAACTCATCCATGTTAAAATCCTATGATTATTTTTAGATGATAAGTTATGTGATTACAAACAGTTTTCATTTACAAATCAATATCAAATTTGCATCCAAAATCAAGTTACTGATTTTTGAAGTATCTTGAACTGTTTTAGTAAACACAGTATCAATTTTGAATTTATACAGGCAATTCAACATTTTAATTCAACATGCATTCAAATGTAAAACGAATTTTCATATAACATAATATAGATTAACACATGCATCAATATTCAATCGCAAGTTATACCAAAACTGTTTTTAAAATTATTTACTCACATTTTGAAAGAGGCAGAGTAGGTTTTTAAAATTTCCTCCAAGTTTTGAAAGACTGCAAATCAAGTTTGCTGATGAAAAATCCTCTGCATGCTTTTGAATCGAAGTTGTACATCATGCAGGTTGAAACAGAACTCAATTGCAGATTTTAGTTGATAAGAAATTGCAGTTGAAGATGCATGTTGATTTGCAGACTGCAGATTTGAGTTGCAGTATTATTTCCAAATTTTGCAGGTTTCAAATTTGATTTACATTTGGTTTATAAAATTTCATATTGAAGAACAAATTTTTCTGGTCTCCATTAGAATTAAGGAAAGAAACGAGAATGAAAGTGTTTTGAAAAAAAATAAAATAGTTTCTTCATTAATCATTTATTAAGAATATGTTGCCACTTGTTATTAGCTTGAACAAATGTCACAAACATATTTTAAAAGTTAACAAGTGTTATTGAGATAATTAATAGGGTTACACATGTCTTTAAGTATTTTAATAAAAAAAAATATTTGATTTTAAATGTAAATAAAAATTTACATATTTACTTTCTTAATTGATAAATACTTATATGTATATAAATAAGTTTACTTTTAAAAGAAAATATACTAAACTAATTATAATATAAATATAATCTTATACATGTTATTTTAAATCTTAAACATTCATTTTTAATGTAAACATTTAAAAGAAAACAAACAAAGCTTGTTTAAATTCCTTTGAAACTATTCTATTTAAAAATAAATAACAATCTTATATTTGAAACAATTGAATTAAACTAAATTATCTTTTGAAATTTTTTATTGAATTTAAAACAAAACTTTAAAATTGCAATATTCATTCATACATAAATTATTAATAGATTAAATTAAATTTTCAAAATCAAATATCAAATTATACATATGCTTGCATATATTACAATTTGAAAATTCAATTTTTACTTTAAAACAAAGATATTCCCATTCATAATATATATCAAACATATATATTATAGATAGAATAAAATTTATTAGCTTTTGAAAAACAATTCTAACCAATTTTTAAATTGTTAAAAATATTGATCACACTTACTAGATTAAATATTTGTTATTCTTTAAAAAGATTAATTTCACCAATTTAAATTAAAATTACAAAGAAAATCATCAAACCAATTAAATTATTATTGCAGATTATTAAATCGATATTGCCCGAAATTCCGGGTCATTACATTTCCTTTCTCCCAATCCAAACGAATCATGGACCGAAAGAAAAAAATGAAATCGCAGATCGAAGAAATAGGAAACCTTTGCCTGCAATTGAGAGTGCATGAGAGGAGATTGAAGAGGCGTGCTCTAGGGTTTCTTGGCATCGGCGGTTTGTTCTCGAACGCGAGCGGAAATTGGAAACGGAGGTGCACTTGCAGGCGCGACGACTCCTGATGGTTCGTGCGTGCGTATTGTTGGAGGCACCGTGATTGGCGACGGCGATCGAAAAAAATTGATGAGGATAATGGTAGTGGGTCACGATCGTTTTGACGAGGAAGAAGAAGTTGCGTGAGATAGTAAGATAGAGGAGAATCGCTGCAATAGGGAGGCAGTTGGCCATTGTGCTAGGTTATGTTAGGTTTGTTTTTGTTTTATTAATTTGTTAATTAGTTATTAAGTATGTTTAAGTAATTATCGATATTAATTTAATCATATTTCATGCATACGAGGTACATTTTACGTGAAACGAGTTGCTGAGGATCCATATCGATGTTGTCTACGATATATGATTGAGCTGGAGTTTATTTGAAACTGAAATTATTTTCAGTTTCAAATAAAAAGTGAGTGTTTTATATGCTCATGTTCGACTATTTTATTTTAATGTTAGTTAAATTATATTGTATCGTGAAGTGATTTTAATTTATTGATAGTTGTTGATAAATTTAGTTGAGATCCAATTGACCTTTGAATTTAATAGGATTTGAATTGATAATTAAAGTTGACTTAGAATTAAACTGCTAGAAAAATACCTAATTTTCGATAATTGGTTGTTTGTTGTGCTTATTGACTGTATGGATGATTGATTTTGATGGATGTTATTGGTTGTTAATTTGGATGTTCATTTATTATGATATATCGTTTTATCAACCTGTATATTATTTACAGTATATTAAACTATAACTGAATTATTTCGAATAAATATGTTGAAATGACATATACCTATGACATCTATTTGGATTGAAACGATATATATCCGTCCTTGAAATTAAATTGAAATAATTATTCACTTGACCATAGGCTAGAAAATTTTATACGGACACCGAGTTGGTTAAATTAAATGATTTTAAATGTTGTTTTGAAATTATTTAAATGAATTGATTTTAAGGATAAATTCCAATTTATGGAAACTGAATTATTTTGGATTGAAACCCAAAATGTTGCAATTTAAAATTGGTAAACGGAAATGTTTAATTAATCGAAGTTACAATTTTTAAGTTAAAAATTGAAATACAACATCAATTTTCGAAAGTTGATTCGTTTTAAAAGATTGGACTTTTATTCGAACTTTGAATATTTTCAAGAAAATTGATATGAAATGATATTTCAAGTTTGAGTTTGGAATTGAAAATTTGGATTTCAAATTTGATATTGAAAGTGAATTTGATTTAAGTGTTTAAATCAAAATGTTTAAGATAGAATTTGGAATTGGAAATTAATTTGAAATTGAAATTTAAATTAACTGGAATTGGAATTGGAAATTAGTTCGTAAATGAAATTTTTTATTAATTTAGAATTTGAAATTAATTTGAAATTGAGATTTAAATTAAGTTGGAAATGGAAATTGAAAGTGAAATGAATTTGTGGATTGAAATCGAAATTTATATGGAATCAAAATTTGAGTTGGAATCGAAATGGAATTTGGACTTGATTTGGGCAGGAAATTGGGAAGTTGACCGGTTTGACTGAGGAATTATTTTAAAAATGAATATTTTAGTATAAATGATTTAAAATCTATATTCTTTAAATATTCAAATTATTTTTATTTTTCAAACTATTATACTATATAGACCAGTTTTATGTCTGAAACTATTTTCTATAAAATTATTTTAACTATTTAACTATTTTTTAAAATTCAAACTGGCGAAAGGGTAACTTGTTTATATTTAAAACTTGGATTACGAACTAGGTTAAAGTGAAGACCATAACCTAAATTGAATTCGAATCAAATTTTGGAACGAAATCGATTTATCGGACAAAATTGATAATTTTGAATATATGATAGTTTCGAAATGGATTTGATTTAAAACGAATATATGATGATTTTGAAATGGATTTGTTTCTGAAACGATTATGGTATTTTGGTATCAAGTGCAAATTGTTTTCGAAATGTAAAATAACCAACCGGTGTGTAAAATGATGATTGGTTGTTAAAGAGACTGGGGCCTCTTATTGGCATACTCTCTATCAATATTGGAACCACTTTAACAACCGTGTACGCGGCGGATGATATCCAGAATGTAGTGGTTGAATGGGCGACTTTTACTGGAATGAAGTAAGAGAACAATGATGGATAGCCTTGACATTCGTGTCATAATTAAAATGACTAAAACGGGAGCCTATGTCTGGCCAATGAGGTTGCTACCTCTACAGACGTTGATCCCTCGTATTACTATTATGGGTCAGATTCGATGGGTGCACCTTATTTGTCATTTGGATTGATTGTCGTTGTCGGCCACGGATGGGTTACGACCAGCCAGAAAGGGTAAACTAGTAGAATCCTACCTTGGGCATTGCCTCATGTGCCTTGTCATATTTATCCCCATACGAGCCCATTACGACTTTGATTTAAACTGTAAACGTGTTAAGGTGGATCAATGTAATACTGATGGACATTATCTATTATAGTGTAATCTATTATATATAAATAGTTTAACGAATCCTTAGGAGATAGAAAACCTCGTAACATCACTTAAGTTATTGCATTCATATTTATGATATTTATTTGAATTATATAAGATTATTTTAGTCTTGACTCGAGTGTTTTGTCTTTTCATTTCGCTCGGGTCAGTCCTGAGTTTTTTTCTGTGTATTGAAGACTATTCTTTGGAGGACGAAATGAAGTTTTGGTATATTACTATTATAATTATACCCTATGTCGTGCTATTCTACTGCATTGATTATTTCACGTCGTTGTTATATTTATAACTCCGATAAATGTGTATAGATTATAATCAAATGTATGGTAAACAACTTTATGAATTAGCTTATTTGATTATCATATTTTATCGTTCCGCTGTGAGATTTTGTGTTTTGTTTTCTTCATCTCTTCTTATTTTTCTTATTCAACCCCATTGATTATGAACGTTTTGGGTTGTTTTGTGGATTATTGTCGATTTAAACCTTCCGAAATGTGGGTCGTCATAGTTGGTATCAGAGCTAGGTTTAGCGATAACCTTGTCTTTGTGGGGTTTGACTCGTAAGAGATAGGGTAGTGATACCCTAGAATGAGTCTGTTGAGTGTATATATGAGAGAGCTTACTTGTTAGTGTTATAAAATATTTTATATTGTGTTTACTTATCTGTTGAGCTGTTTATGAATTTTAGTCGGTTTGCGGGATGTCGTGTTATCGGCAGGGGTTTCTAAACACTTAAACGAGGCAAGTCGACATAATATTGTTTTAAATTGGGTGAATGAAATAATTTTACCTAAGTATATTTATATATGTAAAATGATAATTTTAAATGAAATTGTTGTTAGTAGATGATAACATTTAATTATCATCGATTACTGATTGAACTAAAATAAAACAGATACATTTAAATTTATTTTATGAAGCATTGATAATTAAGTCGAATTGAAATCAATCAAAATAAGAATTGGTTAAAATGACCAAGTGTAAATTAATGAAATATTTTGATAATAAGGTGAGAAAATTTGTACAAATATATTTATAATATTGCTTATACATAGAAATGATTAAAAATTGAGAAATTTTGAATTTAAAATCCTTTTGTTTTCAAAGTTATTTTTCAAAGCCTTAAAAAATTAATAATAGTATTATTTGAAAAGTTTTGACTAGAAATATATACTTCGAAAGGATTTTTGAAGAAATAAAAGCATTAAATTCGCTTGGTTGTTGGAAATAATTTTGGAGATGACTACAGCAGCGTCAGTGTTCATTTTCAAGTTTCTGAGTGAAAATAGCTATTAAAAGAAACAAAAATTCAATTAAAACAAGTTTTGATTGTGAAAAATATTCTAGATGATTTAATAAATATACGAAACAGATTTGAACTTAATTGAAAATAGTATATAAGGAATAAGTTTATGACTTATAAATTTAAAATAGTGTAGAGAAATTTAAGTTATAACTTATAAATTTGAATAAGAGAATAAAAACCAAATTTAAAATGGTTAAAATTTTGGTTAAGCAAAATAAATGATTTAATAAATATCAAATTAATTGAGTTAGTAAAATGAAATAAACAAAATATAGTTTAGCTTATGAAAGTTAAATAAAATTAAACTATAATAAAATGAAATTTTGAATGAATAAATTGTATAACTTGTAGATTTGAGAATTTTAAGGTAAAAATAAAATTTAAAATTTGTAAAATGGGAATGATTTGAAATTTTACTTGAATAAAATTTAATAAATGAGTAATGGATTAAATTGAAATGAAGTTTAACTTAATATTAAATAAGTTTAATTGGATATTAAGTGAAATTAGATAAACTAGTAAAGTGAATTAAATTCCACTCAAGCTATAAATTGAATTAATCAAATGGAATTGAACTTGAATTTAAAATGAAACTTGATTTAAGTATGTAAGAAATTGAATAAGAATAAATGAATGTAAGTAAAATTAATATGGTTAACTGAATTTAATTTAAATTTGATATAAATAAATAAAATGCAAGTGGAGTAGTTTAAATAAAAATTGGATGTTAACTAATATAGTATGGAATAAATTATAAAGTAAAGTTAACTTAAGAGAAGCTTAAATAAAAAAATAAATTGCATTTAAATTGAAGTAGATAAAATAATATGAATTCAAACAGATAAAGTGAACTGATGAATTAATAATAAATCAAGATATGAATTAGTAATAATAACCGTGATTGTGTTATATAAATTATTATAATAAATTTAGATGGTTTATAAATGATGTTAGTATACAAATATAAAGATATACTGAGTGGAAATAAAATAGATTTAACTTAAGCATGGTTAAGTGGAATTTGTTTTATAAATGATTCATAAAATGAATTTATATGAAATAAGTTAACAAGAAGTGAAACAATAGGAATTTCACAAATTGAATTGGATAAAATGAATGTAAATAAAATAAACTTGAATAAATTAAAATAAAACCAAATTATGAGCATGGTTAAGCATTTGGATAAGCAAAAACGCAATCAATGGAATGTGAACTAAATGTAAATGTGGATGAAAAAATGTAAATAATTGGAACAAATCAATTAAATGTTAAGTATATTGAATTAAGATAAATGAAATATGAATGAATGAATATTGGATGATTGAATAAAAATGGATTGAAACCCAATTTGTTGAATGTAAGTTAATTAAAAGCAAATAAATTTAATATAAATCCATTGTATGATTAATGAAATAAATATTAATTAGTGATCGTGAATCAATGTAAAATATATGGAATGTGGTGCGGAATTAAATTACTTCTTAAGCGTAATTAAGTATATGAATTATCGGAATGAGATAATGAAGTGAAGAAAGAAAAATGAATGTAACTATAAACGAGTGTAAAATAATGGAATGTAAATTTATTAATATTGATAATTGCATGCTAATCAATTGGAAATAAATAAATTGAATGAAAAATCAATTAAACATGAATTTAATTGAATAAAAGTTGTTGAATGCAAAGAAATTTGAAGCGAAACAATCATAATGTTAATGTAATGAATGTTAATAAGAAATAAAGATTATAAATCAGGAAAAAAATTGTTATTGGATAATGTAAATCCACAGGATTATGAATTAATTGGATAAATTGGACGGATATTGACGGTTGAATGGTTCCTTTTATTGCAAATCATTGTCATTACCGTTTTGATTGCATATGATTGTTGTATGTTGTGTATTTGTGTTTATATTTATGGTTTGGATTCAAAAACCCATGTTATATGGTTGTATTGGACTTATATATGTTTCTATACCATTATATGCAACTAATATCTTAAATTGAGTTGAGATAGGTACCTACGAAGACTGTTGGACGTATACGTGGATTATTATATGCTTTGCTTGCTTAATACGAGCGAACTCGCTCGTATTATAAATAATAAGGTATGTATCTCAGATTACATACTGCAATTTTATATTTTTGCCCTTCGGGATGCCTCATCATTGAGATAAGATGTATATTTGATATATATTGGTTATCTTTGTGCTACATATTGAATTGTAAAAGTTTTTCGATCGAGCCGCGCAAAGGAAACTCTGCCGAAATTTTCAGTAAATCCGAGAGTTAGAAAATTTTTGAAGTTTAAAAAAAATTTATACTTATTTTTATATACATGTTATATTTTCCATAAACCAATAGCGGAGTGGCATAGTAAAAGCATAGCAAAGATTTTCCAATAAAATTTTAAAGTTATAAGTGATTAAAATCCATTGTATGTTAAATTATTTACTTGACACATTTTCGAGGACGAAAAGTTTTGAGTGGGGGAGTATGTAACGATCCATACTTTTGACTATTGTAAGTTATTAAATTTAATGTGATTATTGGATAAATAAAAATTTTAATAGTTTATTTACATTGGTTTTTTGGATAATTAAACTATTTAAATTTAATATTGGAAATTATTTAAATTTGATTCTGGATTTAATATGAATGAAAATGATTTCAGAAGTTGATTTAATTTTTTTATTTAAATGTGAATGAAGATTTTTAACATTTAAAAATTGGATTAAAAGTGAATAATTTGGATTTGGAAATTTTATATATAATTGATGGTTAGAAATGGCCATTCTGGCAACTGTCTCGGATTTCGATGCAAACAGTTTCATCGGATCCGTAATAGTGAGTTATTGTATGGTTTAAAGTTTTGTTGCAATCAGACTTTCTGTTGGCCATTTGAGCTTAAAACGCCTAAAATTTAATTTAGAATTTAGTTAAAATAATTCAATTTGAAAAGCTATCTTCCACATACAATCGAATTAGGCATCGAAATTAGTTCCATTGTGTTCGGAATGGGGGTAAATCATTATAAACGACATGCAGCACGCGTCATTTAGAGTTCGAAATTTTTCGTGGGCATTTAGTTATATATTTTTATTTATAATATATGTATAGTTTCTTTTTCTCCAACTCATCTCATACCAAAACACCTTTGTTCTTTGGTTTGCCCATGCTTCTTGCTTCCTTTCTATTCGCATCTGATCGAACAAATCAAATAAAAATACGAGTCAGATCGATTCTTTATATATAAAAAATCAATCAATTCCCCGTATATCTTTCATACCCTTTCCCTTCTTTTCCATTCTCCTAATCCAAATGACTCATGGACCGAAATAAAAAAAGAACGAAACCACAGATCGAAGAAATTAGGAAACCTTTGCTGATAGCCTGCTGATCACGAGCGTCGTGTGTGTAGTGCGATTGAGAGTGCACGAGAGGAGATTGGAGAGGCGAGCTCTAGGTTTTCTTGGCATCGGCTATGCGTTCTCGAATGTGAGCGGAGATTGGAAGTGGAGGTGCGCCTGTAGGTGCGGCGACTCCTGGTGGTTCATGCACACATATAGTTAGAGGCGCCGTGATTGGCGACGGCGATCGAAATTTTTTTTGATGAGGATGATGGCAATGGGTCGCGAGCGTTTCGAAGAGGAAGATGAAGTCGCATGAGATAGCGATATAGACGAGAATCGCGATCTGCAATAGGGAGGCAGTTGGCCATTGTGCTCAATCGAGAATAAGCCGAGTAATGTTAGGTTTGTTTTTTTTATTAATTTTTTACTTAGTTGTTAAGTATGTTTAAATTATTATCGATATTAATTTAATAGTATCTCATGCATACGAGGTACATTTTACGTGAAACGAGTTGCTTAGGATTCATATCGGTGTTGTCTACGATATGGGATAGAGTTGGAGTTTATTTGAAACTGAAATTATTTTCGGTTTCAAATAAAAGGTGAGTGTTTTGTACCCTCTTGTTCGACTATTTTATTTTAATATTAGTTAAATTATATTGTATTGTGATGTGATTTTAATTTATTGATAGTTGTTGATAAATTTAGTTGACATCCAATTGACCTCTGAGTTAATTAATAGGTTTTGAATTGATAATTAAAGTTGAATTAGAATTAAACTGCTAGAAAAATCCCTAATTTTCGATAATTGGTTGATTGTTGTACTTATTGACTGTATGGATGATTGGTTGTGATGGATGTTATTGGTTGTTAATTTGGATGTTTATTTATTATGATATATCATTTTATCACCCTGTATATTATTTATAGTATATTAAACTGTAATTGAATTATTTCGAACAAATTAAGAAATATGTTGAAATGATATATACCTATGACATATATTAGCATCAAAATTGGTCACTAACACCCTTGAGTAGAGTTATGTAGAGAGATTAATGAAGAGAATAAATTAGAACTGAAAAATAGTGTAATTCAATGCAAAAAGAACAACAAAAACGAGAACACCAGATTTATAGTGGTTCGGCGTAATTGCTTACATCCACTTTGAGTTTAATCTTTATTGCTTTCTCAATTACTTGAATACAGATGCAATCCGTAAATCAATCACTTGAATACAAGTTTGGAAAAAAAGGAGAGTAAAGAAAAATGGCAGAGTCTCCCCAGTGTTCTTGGAAAAAGGTCCCTTTCATTGTGCCACTGCCCTTCTATTTATAGACGAGATGGGTTGGACTTCCCTCATGGGCTTAGGAACAAAGTACCACTGCCCATAGTAGGTGACTTCTGCGCACCAGGCCAGGCAGGCGGAATGCTCTTGCTTTGTTGTGGGCCTGACAACTTGCTAACACCTCCATTCTCTTCTTGATCGGAATCTTGTCTATTGCTAATGATAATTTCTTCAACTGTCGTTTTGTAACCAGAACAAGATGCCGGTTAACATTTGCCCCCCAAAGTGTGTCGTATGAAGCAACATGACACGCTTTGAATCAGCGAGTATTCCTCGTCTTCAGAAAGAAATCCATCATGTTTCTTGAATAGTCATTATCCTCCAATTTATCCACCCAAGATGTTGTATCCTTCTTTGGTCATCGTGATGCTTGGTCAATTCCCAATATTATAAATCCAGGGTTGTAGTTCATCAGTGGCCATCCGTGTCTGATTCTACAGTGCTAGTAAGCTTCGGCTATCTGATCTAGTCTTTTCTTAATAACCCTAAACGAGAATTCAATTTATGTTGATTTCAAGAAGTCAAACTTCTTCGGATGTACACATGCATGTTTGGGTACATGTTCTTGCCATTGGCTCTCGGATGCGTTTTATATGCTCACAATTCATTGCTAATTCCATCTAGTTTAATAGCAATTCAATTGCGACTCCTCATTTGTATTTTCTATGGGATTAGGGTTGTAATCAGCCACTTGACGAGAGCGAACTTCAAGTTTTACATGGATGATGATCTCAGAACAGTAAGCAAGGGTGAATGGAGTGCGGCCAGTCACGGACCCATGGGTAGTTCTATAAGCCCATAGTGTTGTAGGGAGTTCATCCACCCATTTTCCTCTAGCCTTTTCCAAACTTCTCTTCAGAACAGGCTTTATGACTTTTTAACATCTTCAACCTATCCATTTGTAGTAATAATAGATCATAGAAGGTCGCAAGGACATATGACGTTACGGACAGTGAGTAAAAGTTATTTGTCTGCCTGTTTGGTGAAGTAAACAACTGCTATGATGGTGTATTTCGCACCACCTTTAGGATCAACAAGAATATGATTTCAATGCCCCAAAGTGGCAAATGGCTATAGACTAGCCATTTGAGTAATTTCCATCGGCGGGGTTCTTGGATTTTTTGCAAACATCTTGCACTCGTCGCATTGTCTAGCATGATCAACCGTATCTGGATTGATAGTTGGCCAGTAATACTTGTAGCAGAGTATTTTCTTTATCAAGGTTTTCCCCCTGATGCTATCGCCGCATTCTTCTTCATAGACTTCCTTCAGGACTCGTTTTATCTCATCATGGGCTATGCACTGGAGTAAGGGGGTCGAGAATCCCTTTCGATACATTATTCCTCTCTCCATTACATATCGTGAAAGCCTTACGAGTGACTTGTCGTCTTTTGCTCCTTCTTTCGGGTAAGACCCCATGTAGTAAGTATTGCTTAAATGGGGTCATCCATGATTCCTTATCGATTTCGGCTTCTAACACGAAATCTACCTCCATCATATTTATACTCGGCATATGTAAGGTTTCAACGGGAAACAATCCCATCTGTTGCGCATCACCAGTGCTTACAAATTTTGCCAATGAATCGGCTGCTCTTTTTTGCTCAAGCGGGACATGTGAAATATCATAATACTCAAAATTCGCTAGCAGCTCCTGAACTCGGACCAAACAAGGGGCAAGTCTCTGCCCCCTTGCTTGGTAGTCTTCACGCACTTGGTACACTACCCGTTGCGAGTCGCAAAAGATTTCAACCGATCTTACTCCCAGTTATTTGATGGGTCTTAAGTCGGCAATCAATGTTTCATACTCGGCTTTGTTATTTGTTGCTGGGATTCAGCTTCAAAGCATAAAAAACTGATCGGTTTTCAGGAGTCACAAGAACTATGCCATCCCCCGAACAACGGTCGTTGGATGCTCCATCGGTATTCATCTTCCATTGAACGGGAGGTATGACATTGTGGCCGTTTGAGTCGTCTGACACAGTGAATTCAGCAATGAAGTCTGCTAGCGTTTGCCCCTGTATGGCCCTTCGTGGCAGGTAGGTAATATCGAGCAGACTCAACTCGATATTCCATTTTAACATCCTTCCAGAAGTTTCCGGTCGTTGGAGTACTTGTCGCAAGGGTTGATCAGTGTAAACACTAATTGAGTGTGCCTGAAAATGTGGGTGAAGCTTGCGTGATGCAATCACCAAGCAATAGGCTAATTTCTCGATCTTGGGCTAATTTCATTCTGCCCCCATCAGGTGTTTACTAACATAGTAAACTGGCTTTTGAACTCGGTCCTCTTCGCGGACCAATGCCGTACCGATAGCATGCTGGGATACTGCCAAGTACACATACAATATTTCGTGTCTATTGGTTTCGATGGCACTGGGGGACTTTCGAAATGCCTTACTAGAGCTCGGAATGCTTCCTCACAATCAGATGTCCACTCGAAATTCTTCTTTCCTTTCTTTATCACATCGAAGAAAGGAATACACTTGTCTGTAGCTTTGGACATGAATCGACTCAGCGCAGCCACCATTCCATTCAAGCTTTGTACTAGCTTCATAGTTCTGGGCACTTGTATGTCTCGGATAGCTTGAATCTTCTTCGGGTTAGCTTCGATTCCCCGTGCATTCACAATGAAACCCAAAAACTTTGTCGATGCTACACCAAATGAATACTTCAAAGGATTGATTTTCATTCCATAATGCTGAGTATATCAAACATCTCCGCTAGGTCTCGGATGTGGTCGTTCGACTACCGTGACTTCACAAGCATGTCATCCACATAGACTTCCATCGTTCTACCAATCTGGTCTTTAAACACTCGATTCACCAGACGTTGATAAGTTACTACCGCGTTTTTCAATCCAAAAGTCAATACTACATATTAATATATCCCCACATCTGTGACAAAACGGGTGTGTTCTTGGTCTGGAATATGCATTGGGATCTGATTGTATCCCGAATACGCATCCATAAAAGACAGTAATTCGTGTCCGGCCGTAGAGTCGATGAGCTGGTCGATTCTAGGTAAAGAGAAATTATCCTTCGGGCATGCTTTATTCAGGTCTGAGTAATCAACACAAGTTCTCCACTTTCCATTTGCTTTCTTTACCAGCATAGGATTGGAAACCCATTCAGTGTAGAAGGCGTCGTGGACGAACCCATTGGCTTTAGGTTTGTCCACCTCCTCTCTGAGAGCAGCGGACCTCTCCGGGTCCATGCCTCTCCTTTTTTGTTTTACAGGGATGTATTTCGGGTCTATGTTCAACATATGACTCGCAATAGCGGGAGAAATCCCGCACATATCAGAATGTGTCCAAGCGAACACATATAGGTTCGCTCAGAGGAAATCATTAAGATCTTCGGCCAATGATGGGTCGAGTTGCGATCCAATCTTAAGGACTCGTGACGGGTCATCCTAGCTGACTGGTGTGTCAATTGTCAGCTCAGTTGGTACTGCATTCATTTCCCTAAGTCCCCCATCATCATCTCTCGAATCTATGTCTCTATAGATCCAAGAATGCTGCCCGAGCCAGGGCTCAGGCACTACTTGCCAATTGTCAGTGTTTTGGATGCGGACGAAGCTGTCCACCTTGTCTGCATCTCGACTTCTAAACACTATATCATCTGTCACCATGCATTGTTGTTTTGCAGGGAAATCGAGTTTCAGGACGTAGCAGATTGATCGTTCCTCGAGAGTCATTAACATGACTTCTGCGCCATAACACTGATCAGTGGATGCTCCATCTGCTTACATTCTCCATCTGTCAGCTGGTTCTCTACTACCCTTCGAGTAGTTATCTGATGTAGTGAATTTGGGTATAAGGTCTGCTAATTTCTGTCTTTGTATAGCCCTTCGAGGGAAGTAAGTGATATCGAATTGGCTTAGTTCGATATTCTATTTAAGTAGTCTTTCAGATGTCTCAGGTCGTTGTATACCCGGTTGCAATGGCTAGTAGGCATAGACGTTGATAGGGTGAGCCCAAAAGTAAGAGTGGAGCTTTCATGATGAAGTCAACAGACATTGCGCTAGCTTTTGTAGCTCCGGGTCGATATCCAATGCATGGCTCACGATAGTTGGTGAAATCACACATGCATGTCAAAATGGGTCCAAGGGAACATATCATCATTTATTCATAAAAATCCAACTAATTCTTTTATCATCATTGCCCTGAGATGTGATTCGATACTCAGCACCCGAAAAGGGTCGCCATGGCTGGTTGAAATGTCTACCGTCAGCTTAGCAGGTGCCGTTTGCATATATCTTTGAGTTCAGATGTAACTATTTTGCATAACATTCAATGTAAATATGGTTGGGACGGTCAATGTTGATGGTTATCTAGTAGGATCCTAGAGTCTTGTCATGAGTTATTAAGTCTAATAGTGAAGGGATCTAAATGCTCTAATAGATTATCAGCAAATGGCCAAAGATTAGGCTTAAAAGCACATTGAAGGAAATGTCGAGCAGGGGTCAGCCTTGAGTTGCGTGCAACTGTATAGGTGGATCTTGCTATGAGTTTGAGTTTGCTTGTATATTCGAGTAATGCACTTTCTATTCAATGCGCTCATGATCCTCTACCCATCCTTTGAGTTGGTGTGACAGTCAATTGCTCATGAGCTAAGGTATCGATTTAATGATTCTATCTCTAGGCATCCTTTCGGTCATAGCCTTGAGTAGCTGTAAGCACTATATATAAGTTTTAATACTGAGCTATCATAGCAAGTCTTTGGATGACCATGCGTCTTCTCCCAGTCTCGGGTAGATAAATGTACTGCATGGCCGGTTGAGTCCCGTCCTAGCTATGTTTATGTTCTCACCTAAACTCCAAAGACATAGAGGTAATCGGTGAATAGTCGGTTCACATTCATCTTGCTTCTCGCTCGTGCCCCCAGGTCTGGGGCATATACCGATAAGTAGGAAGTCCAACCACGCCCACTTTAGCTTTACTCTCTTTCCTGTTGAATCGTGGGATCATGTGAGTCGATGGGAAACTAGATCTCGCCTATCTCGGATTATAGGTTTTTCATTCGAAGAGGAAAACTTCTATGCCACGTCAATTTCAGGGCGTAATTTGGACAGTGGACGGTCATCTACGTTCACTTTGGTTCATCCTTTGTAATCAGGTCTTGGGGTAAAGTTGGCTACAAATGCAGTCAGGTTATGTTCATCCACTTTCATACTCCTCCTGACGAATTGAATGAGGGTGGTGGAGAATTTTTGACCAAGTATTCGTGGTTTACCCTCCCTTCCACACTCTGGAGGTCATAGTTTTTTCAAGAAACATCTGAGTCACATTGTATGTGCTTGGTGCGGATCGGTATTGACCCTTGATCTGAGGTATGATATAGTCGGTTGCTCGTAGCTTTGGTCGCCGTTTCGATTGGTTCTGTATTGAGTCCTCCCTGCAGTCGTTGCCTCAAGTTATAAAGAACGCCATGCTAGAGCTATAGTGAGCTGTCGTATTCAGCTTTATAGTGATTTGTACCCTTGCTCCCAGCATTGATTTGGCCAGGCAACTAGTTGGATAGTCGAACTCCATCCTTAGCGGGCTAATAATTCTCCTGTCGATTTTTGGCCGAAGTTTGCGGAATAGAGAATGGTGGGAATCCACTCATCTATTTGTCGATGTTTATACACCACTCTGCATTATGGTGACTTAGTGTTATTCTCCCCCCAATTGACTCGCGCCCAATTTGTGTTCACGCTTCGGTCCACGTTCCGAGGACTTAGAGATTTGTCGAACGGTTTATACTTTAATCCGCACTCTGGGAACTTAGAGTAATCTAGTCCGCTTCTGGGATTTAGAGATTTTTCAAAAGTCGTCTATAATCTAGTCCGTGCTCTGGGGACTGAGAGTACCGTAGTCCGCACTCTGCAGACGCAGAGGTTTTTTTAAGCCGTTTATACTCTAGTCCGCACTCAGGGGACTTGGAGCACTCTAGTCCGCATTCTGGGGACGTAGAGGTTCGTTTATACTCTAGTCCACACTCAGGGGACTGGGAGCACTTTAGTCCGCACTCTGGGGACGTAGAGGTTTTCGAGTTGTTTATACTCGAGTCCGCACTCTGAGGACTTAGAGTTCTCCAGTCTGCACTCTGTTGACTTGGAGGTTTAAGTCATTTATACTCTAGTCCGCACTCTGGGGACTTAGAGTACTCCCGTCCGCGCTCAGGTGATCGGAGCGCTTGATGAAAGCAAGTCTGAAACCTCCTCTCCTACTGACGATGGTTATGAAGTAGAAATTACAGGTGCCTCTGATCACACATCCGAATTGAGCATGAAGGAGCGGCTCGAGAAAGAGAAGGAGGAGATGGTCGAGGTCAAAGTAGAGCCCTAAGTTATGGACTTGGACGATCCTTTGAACAAGCCGTTGAAGGTCATCCTTCCTAGCGGGTCCAAGACCATGGAAGTTCCCCGTACTTCTTCAGTTTCTACCCATCTATCAAAGAAGAGTACCAAGGGTAAACGCTCTGGAGAGGAGCTGTCTGGAAAGAAGTTGAAGAAGCATAAGAAGTGATTACTATCCTCGTTCAATGAGAGTTAGTTTAAGTCATGTAATTATTTTCATCTATTTTCTTAGTCCTTGTAAATAGAATGTCGACGCCGAAGTTTGGAGGGGTTGTAATAGAAACTTATTTCTGAATAAAGTTTAGTTCCTTTTTCTGTCTTACAAAAGACTCTTATTGTTCAATTTTCTTTGTGATTGTGATTTTAATCCAAGCAGTTGTGAGTAACATAGACTTCTCGGTCCATCTTCATATAACTCGGAAACTCTTTGGGAGTTGTTGAATGTTCATTCTGTGCTTCGAGCACTTAGAATACTTTCTAGCCCGTATGTCAGGGAATTAACAAATTCAAGTCATCTGTGCCATAGTTCGTATTCAGGGAACTTGGAGATACGAATCGCTTATATTCGAGTCTGCGCTCTGGGGAGTTAGAGATTCAAGTCATTTTATACTCATGTCCGCATTATGGGGACATAGAGTACACCAGTCCGCTCTCTGGGGACTTGGAGGTTTGAAGTCGTTTATACTTGAGTCCACACTCTGGGGACTTAGAGTACTCCAGTCCGCTCTCTGGGGAGTTGGAGGTTTTGAGTCGTTTATACTCGAGTCCACACTCTAAGGACTTAGAGTACTCTGGTCCGCTCTCTGGGGACTTGGAGGTTTTGAGTCATTTATACTCGAGTCCGTGCTCTGGGGACTTAGAGTACTCCATTCCTCTCTCTGGGGACTTGTAGGTTTTGAGTCCTTTATACTCGAGTCCCCACTCTAGGGACTTAGAGTACTCCAGTCCACACTCTGGGGGCTTGGAGGTTTTGAGTCGTTTATACTCGAGTCCGCGTTCTGGGACTTAGAGTACTCCAGTCCGCACTCTGGACACTTGGAGGTTTTGATTCGTTTATACTCGAGTCCACACTCTGGGGACTTAGAGTACTCCAGTCCGCACTCTGGAGACTTAGAGGTTCAAGTCGTTTATACTCGAGTCCACACTCTGGGGACTTAGAGTACTCCAGTCCGCACTCTGGAGACTTGGAGGTTTTGAGTCATTATACTCGAGTCCACACTCTGGGGACTTAGAGTACTCCAGTCCACACTCTGGGGACTTGGAGGTTCAAGTCATTTATACTCGAGTCCGCACTCTGGGGACTTAGAGTACTCCAGTCCGCACTCTGGGGACTTGGAGGTTTAAGTCGTTTATACTCGAGTCCGCACTCTGGGGACGTAGAGTACTCCAGTCCACACTCTGGGGACTTGGAGGTTTAAGTCATATATACTCGAGTCCGCACTCTGGGGACTTGGAGATTTAAGTCTTTTGTACTCGAGTCCGCACTCTGGTGACGTAGAGTACTCCAGTCCGCACTCTGAGGACTTGGAGTTTTAAGTCGTATATACTCGAGTCCGCACTCTGGGGACTTAGAGTACTCCAGCCCGCGCTCAGGGGACTTGGAGGTTTTTATTGAGAGTAGTCGTATTTACACCCTTTGATTTATATTTCATCTACCGTATCGAGGCTAATGTTGTCGAAAGAACAATCGAACCACGTTTGCTCATGGAATGGGCTACCCCCAGCATGAGGGACGAAATTTGAAAAATGGACGGTCGATTCTCGTCCGCTTGGTGATTATAGCTCTTCCAATCAAGTCAAGGAAGGAGGCATATGATAGATGGTTGAATCGCATCCATGCTGGGTTAGATAGGCAAATCTCACACAATTTTTTTTGTATCTCTTTCTAGAAACTAATATATTATTGAGTAGACAAGGTAAGTTGCATATGTTCCAAGGTGCAGTCGTGTCCATGTATTGAGAGCGATGATTAATGAGTTGGCCGTCCACCACAACTACTTCAAGTTGGGCTTTCGAACAACCTTTTGTGTTCAAGGTAGGATTTGATGTGTAGATGAACAAATCACGTCCACTCTAGACAGATCCAGGTGTCACTGAGCTTCAGGAAGGGCATCTGTAGTTTGTCAAACTTTGTTCTATGACTCGATTTGACTGAATTATCAGGCCATACCCATTCCAAGCCTTGCTTAGGTCTCCAAGTACAACGTGGAGGTCGATGAATGGATGGTTGGTCATGTTGACTTTATATTGGGATCTGATCGTGATGAACTTTTCAATATCTAGTCCATAGCCCCAAATCAAAGGCATATGGTTGATGATGAGCGATTGAATTATGCTCATCTAGATGTAACTCCACATGTCCGATCATGGTCTGTGTAGATTAGTTGGCAACCAAATCTGAGTACCTGGTCACCTGCATCGTTTTGAAAGTAGTTTAGTTCAAGCTAGTCCTAGTTCATAGAACAATTGAAATAGAAACGGAAATGGAAATAATTCAAAGATGATTATGATAAATCTCATTGATAAGTGAAGCAGCATCGTGTGCTCGCTATTCGACTTTTGCCCTTGGCTTCTTTTAAAGGGATGTCGATCGTCAGCAGTCCAATTGATAATCATAGCCCTTTACTAATAGGCATCGGATGTTCGCTGCCCGCCATACTGCATGACTTGTACATACTATTGAAACTTTCCTTTCCAGATCGGCTTTTCGATCACGCCTCGGAGGTGTTTGTAATCGCCCGTGTTAGGATCGGTAAGCATCTAGGAATATACAACATTCCCCTGATTTTCTTTAGACTTTGGTGTACTCTCTCGAGGTTGGTTTCCAATACCACTCCGAGTCGCGAGTCTTCAAGTAGAGTTGTCAATTGAATCTTTCAAAGAGCATATGAGCCGAATTTTGAGGTCTTGTTTTGGCTACTGGGATCTGCATCCATAGCCAACGGGCCTTCATTTT
Organism: Allium cepa; assembly: GCA_030765085.1. Classification (NCBI taxonomy): domain Eukaryota; kingdom Viridiplantae; phylum Streptophyta; class Magnoliopsida; order Asparagales; family Amaryllidaceae; genus Allium; species Allium cepa. Next base: position 421,803,101 of record CM060943.1, on the reverse strand, counting down.
TATTTTTCTTAGTCTGTTCCGCTCCTCCACACTTTGGTTTAGATTCATTTTTGTCATAGAAACGATCCACGGTCGTAGGAGGCTCTCCAGCTAGCTGGCTTCCAAAATATATATGGAGGTCGATTATCCTCAAGGGTGATCGGTATGATATCCCTTTGAGAGTATCGTTTGAGTAGCGGTTGTTTGTCCGTTCCCTTGTTACCGTTCAGAAGCTGTCGCTAGATCCTCTATGCCTTGGTCGATCGAGGGATGTAAGGGAAGTAGATAGGATGTGCCTTTATTAATTTGAGTTTTGAATTCACTATCTGGAGGCACTGCACTGCGCTGCGCTGCCTCTTTTTTGAAAATTTGGGTCGTACCCGAAATTTTTTTTAAAAAAATAGGGGTCGTTCGGCATTAAAGAGTGATCGGCTTTAGAGAGCGTTCGGCCTCAAAGAGCGCTCGGCTTCCACACTATTCGGAATTACAGAGGTGTTCGGCATTCTGATGTCGCTCGGCCTGAAGGTATGGTTTGACCTGCAGGTATGGTTCGGCCTGGAAGAGCGTTCGGCCCTACAGGCATGGTTCGGCCTGGAAGAGCGTTCGGCTTGGAGGCATGGTAGGCCTGGAAGAGTGTTCGGCCTAGAGGCTTGGTTGGCCTGGAAGCGCGTTTGGCCTAGAGGCATGGTCGGCCTGGAAGAGCGTTCGGCCTAGAGACTGTCCAGGAGATGTTACTACTGCCACATTATAGGACATATCGCTAGAGACTGTCCAATGCTCAAAGAGGCAGAACAGCCGAGGCCTTTTGTTACCCTTACTCGTCCATCCACTGCCACAGAAAAAGGGAAAGGGATAGTGGAAGTCTAAGTTAGTCAAGCATGTATAAGCAAGTCTTATCTAAGTATTGTATGACTTTTTGTGAATCTTTTTGGAGTGTACTTCTTTGAAACCACTTAGTATGCATGTATTTTGGGAATATATATATATATATATATAAATTATCATTTTGCTATTTTATTAATGTCCAAATTCTACTAGAATCCATTAGAAAAAAAATATAAAAAAATATGATGATAATTAAGTAAGAAGCACTTAATAAAATGAGATAAAAATAAAAGCTAATCTCTGATAGGAAATGATAACTAATTTTGAGTTCTCATATATAAAATTGTAGAAACCAACCAAGGCCGAAAGACTAGCACTTAGGCAAAGATTTAGGGAAGCCTTAGCCAAATACGGAGACATAGAAGTTGTTGACATGCCGATCACGAGTGACGATGAAGATATACCAGTAGGAGGACCCTCAGGGATAGTACCGGGATCACTTGACCACCCAATAGAGATCTCCGAGGATGAGGAGTTGATAGTTGAGGATGTGTTGCCCAGAGACATAGAGATCGATGCAGGAGTAGAGGCAGATGACGAGGCAGAGGATGTGGCGGATGACAAGATGTTAGATCCCTTGAGTGACGATGAGGAACTGGAGGAAGAGGAACCTATGGAGGAGCCCATGGAGATCAAGCCACTGATCGAAGAACCCATGGAGATAGAGATGGAAGTCTCAAGGATTTACGATGCGAGATTTTACGAGGAAGACGATTCGAAAGACGATGAGTAGATTATTTGGGATATGGGTATGCCCATTCAGAAGATAGGGTCACCCATTCCGATGGTAGCTGAGGATATTTGTTTAGAGGATATTGAGATAGAGCAGCATGAGCCATGGTTCCCAGGAGACCAGCAGTGGCAGCTGTTAGGATGGGACATAGTTCCAGAGATAGATGAGGAGGAGCCGGTTGAGGAAGATGAGAAACCAGAAGAGATAGACTTAGAAGCACCATCAACGGGTTCTTCCGATGATTAATGTTTCACTTTGAAACATTTTTTGGGGTTTTTGTATTACTATATCAGTTATGATTATCTTAAGTAAGTAGTACGTGCTGAGATTGGGATGTAGTCTTTTTGTATGATATTTTGGGTTGACTAATATAGATAGTTGACTTGTGACTTTGTATTTACCTCAAGTGTGTAGTACGCACTCAGGTTAGGACTAGGATGAATGATTGTACTTTATGACCGTATTTATTGATAGTATTTCCTTTGACATATATTGTTGACCTTTATAGTTCTGTATCTTTGATTTCATTTCAAGGATGAAATACTTTTAAGTGGGGGAGAATGTAACGACCCGTAATTTCGCTACTTCGAAAATGAGAGATTTCGTTAGATTCAAATTTAAAAAGGAGTTTAAATATTAAAATAAATATGTTATATATAATAACAATTATCTATTCTTATAGTTAATATATTAAAAAGTATAAATTTGGATTTTAGAACAAATCGACAAAAGTTAAGTTTTGATAAAAATAAATAAAGGCTTAAATAAGTGAATTTAAATATTTATTTAAAAAAGGTAAAGCTTATTTAAAACATCTAACAAAGATAATAAAAGTATGTTAAAATATTTAGAAGTTTGTTAATAATCGTTTTACAAAAAAATAACCAAAATTTGTTGCATTTTGTCAGTTTTACATACACTATAAAATTTGAGATTTTGATATTAATTAAATATAATTTTAAAATACAAAGAGACTTGTTCTAATTTATTTAAAGAAGTAAAAATTCATTTTAAAGTTTGGTTTACTCCAATATATAGCTTAATAAAAACATCAAATTTTGATTGTATAATTTTTCGTCAAAAACGCCGTTTTCAACCAAAACAAGTTGTCGACAAGTTGTTGCAACTTGATACATTTCCAAACTTATAAATACAAACTTACAAACTATATAAACATTACACATTTAGCACTAAAAACAAAAAGAGTTTACTTTTGAAAATATTTACATAAATGTATAAAAGTAAAAAGTATGATTTGACAAATTTAAAAATTATTAAACCGTTTATAAAACAACATCATTACTCTACTTCATATCTCATTAATAAGATGTTATGTTTATACATAGGACATGAGCAAATGGAAAAGTGAAAAGAAAGCTAATATAAGAAGTTAATGACACATACATACATGCATTTAATTCAAATCAAATCATTCCAAAGTCTTCTCTTTAAACACAAAATCAAAGAAAGTAATCATTTCTCTTTCTTACCATCACCATTAATACATATCAAATCACTCTTTTTCACATAAAAAGAAAGTATATTTAAATTCAAAAATGAAGAGGGTATTAATGTCATTTACCACTAAAGATGTTCACTTATAAATACAACCACACCTCTCTTCATTTCCACTACACTTTCATTTCATTTAAAATTTCCAAAAAAAACTTCTCTACTTCCACCATTTCCCTTCTACCTTCAAGCTATCACCTCCATACTCCAAACCATCACCTCACACCAGCCAAACTACCACCTACACACCTCCTCCTCACCCAAAACCCACGCCCACACCCCCGCACCACCCTAGGCCGAGCACACCCCCCCCCCCCCCAAAGCCGAGCCCACACCTCCCAAACCCGAGCTCCGACCCCCTAGGTCGAGCACCACCTCACCTAAATCCTAGCCTACACATTCCTACACCCTCTTACACACCATACCCAAGGCCATACTCTCCCCCACACCAAGGTCGTACCCCTCTTTCATAAATAAAAAAAAAAGAGAAAAGAAAAGAGAAAAGAAAAGGGAAAGAAAAAGAAAGAAAAACAAAAGCATTCGGAAAGGAAGCAATAAAGGCGAGACGTTGGAAATAGCACGTTAGCGAGAAACGCGTATCTCATATTAAAGATTGACGGAGTGGATATTATGGTGAGAAATTCTCACCGCTTTTTGAATATTATTGATTATCATGTTTAATTGTTATGTTAGATAATCACCATTTGATGATATGTGTTTGATTGATTGTTTGGATATGTTGGATAATCCGTAGTAATGTTATGACATTTACATATTGAAAATATTTATGTTATATGATTGTTGTATGCTTGTGATGATAATTTGGATATCAAATTCCTACAGTTAAGTAGTCACTTTGTTAGTAAGACCATATTTTAGTAATATGAGAAATTGTGGAAAAATAAGTCTCTTTTCATTTAAAAGTGAAATTAAAGTTAAAATGAAAGAGAATTTGAAATTTGGAACGAAACCGATTTGAAAAGAATAGCTAATTAGAAAGTGAAATATATATGAATAGTGAAATTGAAATCGATTTTGAAAAGGTAAAGTTTAGTTTGAGACTGAATTGAATTTTAAATTAAAGTTAATTTGAAATCTAAGTTTTAAATGTGTTTAATTTGGTATTAGAATTGAAATTGAGTTAAAATTGGAATTTAAAATTTAATATTAAAATAATAGGGATAAGATAATATTATAATATGGAAATAGTGAAAATATATTTTAAAAGCTTTAAAAAATGAAAATATTGATTCAAAATGATTTGTAATGATTATATAAGTGTTAAAATATAATTTAAATAGATTATTTCAAATATTGAAAAATAAGTTAAAACTAGGTGCGTCGCGCGACGGTAGTTTGCGATTTCGCGCCGAAAAGTTCAAATGAGTATATAGAGTGGAATATGGCTCGGAATTCTTCGACATAAGAAAATTCCGAACTATTATATCCATATCTTCTAAATGAAGAAAGAAAATAAAAGTTCCGTTGAGTAGACTTTGAAATGAGTCCAAATCAATTTTCTAGAAAAATCGCGCTAGTGTAGTTAAGTGACCATAACAGGAAATCTGTTTAAATTGATGTTTTAAATTATGGAAAAATATGGAATAAATTTGATAAATATATTTAAGTGATTTATAAGAGATTTGGATTGAAAAATATGAATTGTCAAATGTTTAAAAGTTGTTTTAATCAAATAAGCTTATATAGCACTTTCCGCAGCACTTTTCTGCTGCGAATTGTACAACTTTTTGGAATACGAGTTTAAATGCAATGACGTTTTCCAGAATCAATTGTGAATGTTTTAAAAAGGATAATTAAGTATTCTGAAAGATAATTTGGGATATTTATAAGCAATTCCAAAATAAAGTTAAAAATCTGAGTATGCAGAAACGACTAGTACATTTGTCCCGCTTGCGAGATCTAGGAAGATAAAACAAGGTGTTTAACTAAGGTTAGGGATGGAGCAATCAGTGCCCTGAACTTACCCGGCCTGTGTTTTCTTTTCTTAGGTGAGGGATGAAATAGATCGAAAGGAAAGCCCGGATGCTCTTAAATAAAAAGATTGTATTAAGTTTTTGAAATAAAAGAAGATTGGTATTATCCAAAATTTAAGCAATCTCCAAAATGAATGATTTCCATGATCCTGTTTACTCAAAAATGTTTGCTAAGATTGATTTAGGGTTTATCGTAAATGATATCTTTAATAACATTGTTTTTGACCCGCTTAAAAAGTTAAGGAATTTGGATCAAGAAATAAGTATTGAAATTGAAATATTTTCCAAAGCAAGAGAATGAATTACTTAGAATTATCATAAGTCAAAAGAAAGAGATTTCGAAATCATCCGAAAAGAATTAAAGTGAAAAGAGACTATATAAATCCTATATACTCATTCACTTTTATCGATGATTGTATTTCGAAGGAACCGGAGTCGGATTTGGTTAATTCCTATCCGAAAACCACTTCGAACCAATGTATACGTTCAAATGTGAAGACTTGTTGAAGATGATGATTTTGAAGATAGTGGATCTTTATAGCGTGAGGACTTCCTGTTGACTTGCTCTGGGTAGCTCCCGAGTTATATATAGTAGTGGTCTCCTTGTGATGGAGATTTTGCGGATTGCAAGGGCTTCTCGCCTAGTAATGGCCTAGGAAAGTGCCTTCGGTTTGTCCTGTTCCTAGACAACTTGTATGGATGTTTTTCTGACATTGCATTTCTAATGATTACGTACACTGGTTTCTACAAACGTACATCAGTGGGGGCGGAGAATGCAACTTCTTAGCTTAACACCCTCCTTGAGACATACCTGCTCAAGGGTTGTATTTTTGTGGAAGGCAATTAGTAGTTAAACGGAAATGGCAAAGTGGCATTCAAAGATGTGATATGTGCTATGTGAAAAGGTAATCGTGACCTCAAGCCTCATCCAACCGGAAATGACCGAAACAGGATTAGATGCGACAAGGCTAAGTCGGTCATTCCCAATTAGGGTATGATCATCCTCTTCTAGAAATATTTCTTTCCGCTATGATGTTCGGGATGTTAATTAATGTGGTGTATGGAAAACGAGCGTTCGGTTAAAGGTCAGTAACGACCGGGGGATGACATATTCGGTACATCTAGTTAAGAGGTGGGCTGGTCTTGTGTTTGTAGAGGGGAGATATTCTGTGCCTCGGGACATCCATCTAGAGGGTACCCATTTTGGAAGGTAGATCCTGCGCCTGGTCATTTGTATGGAAATCCATTCTCCAATAAGAACCTACGGTTTTGTTTGTAGAACCTAGTATGCTGGAATTTAATAATGGTAACCATTTCAGCTAAGATTAATAAGTTTATTTGTAAATGTTTTCAAAGAGATGTCATTAGAAATAATATCAAACATTTTGATATAAAAGTGTTTTAGTTATCGTAAGGTAAAAACCCGTCCGTGTTTATGTGTGGGCGTGGTCTTATGAGATACTCTTTATTTTCAAGAATTTTATCCAAAGGCTGATACATGACACTGTCATTTATTATTGGGTTTTTCTCACGCTGGTTTATCAAGCCTGATCCGGGTATTTTCACTACTCGGGTCAGATCCAAGTAGTTTCAGGATAGTCGAAGACAGTTGCAGTTTCCAGAGGAGAGCTGGAGATATTCATCGACGTATGGAGATATGCTGTTATCCGCTTTGCTTGGTGTATTTTGTTTGATATTTGTCAGCATTTGTAAGGGCAGGTTTTATAACTGTTCAAACTGAAGTTAGGTTAGACTCTGATATATGTATTTAAAAGTTTTCCGCTGTAAAGATATTTGTTCAATAATATATGTTATCCCATTCGAGTGAGATTCTGTTTTGTCTATTTTTCTTTCTACCCTTAATGATCCGTCTTTTCGTTCAATTTGAGTTAGACATATGTGGTTTATTGTCGATTCAAAGGGTATAGGAAAATGCGTCATTACACATTTATTATTCCAATCAATTGGAATTTACATTCATACGGTCATTTATTTTCTTCCTTATTAAACTTTACAATTATTTCCAATTTAAGCTCTACAATTACATTCCTAATTAGCTTTACCATTACAATTGATTGAAATAACATTAACAATTGTCAATTTCATTCAATCAACATCAACTATCACATTCATACTTTATTGTCAACCAACAAATCTTATAATTGCCTACCTATCATTGATTTTATCAAATTATAGTTTATTACGTATTATTTCATCAATTAATATAACTTTGAATTTATTTCCTAATTTACTATTTACAATCAATTATAACCTTATAATTATTTCAATCAATTGGGATTGCAGTATATTAGATATTTGTTAATTTGCATTAACATTATTACCTTTCATCCCCCTTATTAATTCGTAAATTTTTTTCTTTCAGATTTAATTACCAAAATCTTATTAAATTAATAAATTTAAACATCGGAAATTATGGGTCGTTACACTCTCTCCCACTCAAAACATTTCATTCCCGAAAAAAAAAAAAGGGAAAGAAGGAATCAATATGTCTTATTCAAAAATATTGAGTTTGTTAACAAATAAATTTACATTGTACTTGTGTTATTCTTACAAAATATCTTTCACAACATTACCCTTTTTTTATATTTTTCTTTTCATTCGTACAAGGACTATTACTTTAACTTACATTTATCTCTTACAAAATTTTATTCCCATTCATTCATTCATTTATTACTTAATTTCATTTGTTTACATTCATTTGTTTATAGTATTCATGTTCAATTCAATTACTTAGCATAACAATTCATTAACTAAAGTTTATAATTACTTTCTTACAAAACCTACTTAATTCAGTGTAATGTTCATTTTATTAATTACTTTAATTATCATTTGCTTCAAACATTAACTTAAGTTTAGAATCATTTATTTATAATGCTCACTTTCTATTACATTTAATTAGTAACATTTCTATTATAACTTAAGTTTATAACAAATATAACATCAAATTCTTATTTATTAAAGAATTTTATTAAATACTTTCATTACTTTAAGTTTTACTTGTAGAATTTTCCATTGCATTTTCTTATTAAACATTTCAACTTTTTATATTTCGGTAAGTTATATGTATGTTTTTTTAAGAATGCAATTGAAATTTATACAAGTTTATCTCATTTCTTTCAAATTAATTTAATGTTCAAAAATCATATCTTTTGTTTTATAGGTTAAAAATTTCAACTTTCTTCAAATTTCATTTACAACCTAGCATTTAATCTCTTATTTTAATTCGAGGTTCCAATTATTAATTAGTTACATTCCATTTCACTACAATAATTGAAACTATTAATTAATGGAAACTTAAGAACTAAATACCGGGATAAATTTCAAATCATTTTAAAATAATAGATAGATGTATACACTTACAAAATTATATATCCAATTATATTTAAACGATTTAAAATTTATATTTTTTTATCAAAATAAGCCTATAGTAAAACTGCTACAGTGGCCTTCCCACTTAGAAACTCGAAAATGAATGTCGATGATGCGTGCACTCATAACCGAAATTATTTTCCAGCGACATAGAGGGGAGTACAGAACTTATTTCTTCCCCAAAATTTCTTTAAAACAATTCTTCCAAATCATATTGAAATATCTATAACAGAAAATTCTTTTAAATCATACTATTATTATATTCCAAAATCATTTGAAAGAAATTTTCAAATACCCCGAAACTTGAGTTCTAAATTTCCAAGTTTCATTTATCTTATTTCCAACCTATATTCATAAATTTCACTACCGAACAACTATTATATTACAACCAAATATATATTTATAAAACTTTTATTTTATATATAGAAAATATAATAGGCAAAATTATTTCATTCACCTATATTCAAAACAAATATTGTGTCGGTCTATCCTATTAAGTGTTTAGAAATCCCTATTGATGTCATAGCATCCTATGCATCAACCAGAATTAATAAATACAAAAAGGAACAAACTAACACAATATCAAAAACCTTTTTATAACACTAGCAAATACACTCTCTCATATATATACACACTCAGCGACTCATCATAGGGTATTTCTATCCTATAAATAAAGAGTCAGACCCCACAAAGCTAAGATTTATCGCTAAACCACAGCTATGATACCAAATGTAACAACCCACCTTTTTGTACGTTTAAGCAGACACACATGCCAACTCAAGCCATACAAAAGAGCGGATTGTTATCTGGGGTAAATAATAAAAACGGAGAAAGAAATAAAACAAAACAGAATCTCACAACGGAATGACAAAATATAATAATCAAATAACAGTTCATGAAGCTGTTTTACAAAATATTTGATTATACTTATACAACACATATCAAAGTTACACATATCAAAGAATAATAAATAATGCAGCGGAACAGTATGAATGTAGTGGAATAATATAATAAATAATAGTAATGCAATCTTCATCTTCGTCTTCCAGAAATAAAGTCTTCGAATCCTGAAATGCTCAGACTGACCCGAGCGAATTGAAAAGACAAAACACTCGAGTTGGAACTAAAAGATCTTATGTAAGTTAATATCAATGGTAAATAATATGCGTGGAACGGCGTCAGAGATGTTTACGGGATTTTACATCTCCTATCCAGTGTCAAACGTGAGTGCAGTAACTTAAGAGATGTTTGGGATTCACATATCCTAGGGATTCGTTAAACTATTTACTATGTATTAATATTTCGCTATTATACTAATATCTATAGTAAAATAAACTTACTTTTAAAAAAGGTTAAGGGGTTACCCATATAGCCCTTACCACATAATAGTCCCGGTAGTCCATCCAGTATCAGCGTACCTCCAGATCAGGAGGCTATACTAAATACTCCACAAGCTAAAGGAGAAATTCAAACTCGTATAAGGCGCGGTAGGGTAGGTGACACGGCACACAAGGCAATGTCAGGGTAGATATACCCATTACTATCCGGACTGGTGGTGACACATAACGCGCAGCTACCGCCCACCTCGAGCCACACCCCGAAAATCAAAATCAAAAGTGGCCATCGAATCAATCTCAAAGTCAGAATATAATGGAATGGTGTCGAAGGAGCGTATCTGATAAGAGGAGCTACCTCACTGGCCCGGAATCGCTCCTGTTTTAGCCACCTAATGCCAACTCACGGGAGTCGGGTCCATGTGTATACCTCGAAGGAAAGCCGCCGCCATCCTACTTCATTCTTGAATCTTCACCATGTACACAGTTGTTAAAGTGGTTTCTGGAGTTGGCAAAAAATATAACAACTTCCTATCCCAGTCTCTTTAACAACCAAATGTTATTATAATACCACCGTCATTTCAAAATAATTATGCTTCAAAACCAGAATATAATATCTGTTTCAAAACCATATAAATACTATATCATTTCCGTTTCCAAACCTGAATCAATATGATATCATTTTTACAAAAACCCAAACCAATATAATATCATTTTTATTTCAAATATATCCTTCTTCCAAAATCATAGCACTTCCAAAGTTATAACGCTTCGAAATCAAAACACTTGAAATATAACACATTCAAATCATAATACTTTGAAACTCATAACTTTGAAATATAACTTCCACCACTTAAATGGTTAAAATACTTTATATAATACAATAGCTTTTTCAATTTCAAAACAACTCGAATTTCTACATTTAATATTTAACCAAATCTCAAATCATAAATTTCAATTCGATTCAGTTTCCAAATAAAGTATTCAAAATTTTATCGATTTCAGAACAGATTTGATCCACAAAATAAGCCATTTCAAATTCAACATATTTCGAACCTTAAGTATTCAACAATTTCAAAAATAAGTTTGGTAATTACGATTCAACAATTCAATTTTCTATTATTTAGTTTTGAAATATTTTACTTAATAAATCCATTATCATTTAAATAAAACTCAAATTTCAAATAACTAAATATTTCCTTCAATTTATTTATACTTGAAATATTTATTTAATTCACCTTAAACCAAAATCAAGTTATAAAATCATACCTTATAAAATTTCAAATTTAATAAATTTCACATCAAACTTATTTGAGTTTAATTCTTAAATAAATTCAGTTTCAAATAAATCTAAAATTTACCTTCCAACCTTAATTTATTTAGGTCGTTATAAACTCTACATTAAAGTATAATTTAAATACTTAACCATATTATCTTCAATAAAATTCAAACTTATTGTTAAGCTTATTCTATATTAAAACAAATTCTGCGTAGCTTAAAATCAAGGATAAAATAACAATTATATAATATCTAAAATCAATATTTATCTAAAACCATATTTTTCTTTACAAAACCATAGAAATCATTTCAAAATATTTTTATATATAGACCACAATGTTTGTATATAATTTTCTCTCCTATGGTCAACCGATACAGATATTTATCATTTCAATCCGTAATTTAAAATAAAATACGGTTATATATCATTTCAAACCGCAATCCTTTATGAAATAAACATCCATAACAACTTGCAGTTTATAACAATATAAAATACAACATCCATTCATCCAATATCAATCATCAAAAATTTATCACAATCATCATCCAATTAAATCAATAACATCAATATAGGACAGATAATAAATGACAGGTTTTTACCGGCAGTTTATATTTAATAATAAATTGAATAACTATTTTATCTAATTAAATTCAAATAAACTGAGATGATGATTCCAAACATGTCAACCCGTCATAAATAAATTTCTAATCACCTATTAAATCAATTCAACAAACATAAGAAATTTTAGAAGTTGTGAGTGGGTTAAAACATTCACCTATATAGGAATCTGAAAATAATAGACTTCTAATCAATAGCTCCGCCCTATGTTTCCTTAGTCTCCTTCTTGATTGCTAGTTTTGTTCCATAATTTTCCTTTTATTTTGATTTACTTTAATTTTCCTCCTTATTATTAATGTATATATGTATGTATGTATGTATGTATGTATTTTTAAAAGGTTTGACAAAAAAAGATTTGAAAAGAAGAGTTGAAAAAGAAACGGATTAAAATAAGAAGAACTGAAAATGTAAGAGAAGATCAAGATTTGAAAAGAAAGAAGAAAGTTTGAAATAGAAGAAAATTTGAGAAGAATATTTTAAGAGGAAGGAAAAATCAAAATGAGAGATAATAAGGAGATTTGAAGAAAAAAAGAAAAAAGAAGAAGATTAGAATGGAGGCTGGGGTTCTATTTGCATCATATCTTATTCGTAATGTTAGAGTTAAGTTTAGGGCCAAAGAGATTTGAAAAGTGAGGCCACTATTAACTAGAAATAAATGAAATGATGTTTCAGAAAATGAAGTTGGAAAATGAACGAAAAAAAGTAAATATGAACCAACTTGGTATTGAAATATAGTAAATATGAACAGCCGTTTTAAAAAGTAACACGTATTAGAAATTGGTAAAAGAAAGAATTAAAAATATGAAAAGTAGTTCATGTTTGCAAAATAGAAAAGCTTCGGACAATGTAAATGGAATGGAGTAATGGAACAAATGGAGAAATAATGAAAAGAATGCGGCAATTATTAATTAGAAATAGAATGAATAGACCAACTCTATATTGTAAACAAACTTTTAGAATTCAAATTTCAAAAACAGTCGTTCACTTAATTAGTTTTGTTGACCCTAAACATACCAAAATTAACATCCTTTAAAGATTTAATTAACACACAATAAATAAAAATAAATTCTCTACACAAATTTGTGTCATAAATTAAAATAATATACAGCATTAAGAAATTTTCATTTCTTCCTCATTGTGATTAGATTGGGAATTAAACAAACATGTTAACATTTCGATTGAATGTTTTACAAGGAATGCATTAACATACATTCAAAAATACGATAGCATAAACAAGGTAATATAAACAGGTTTATAATATATATACATGTACATCTTTATCGCCCCTTATAGTTCACATTCATAAATAAAAGGTATAAAAATAATCCAAATAAGGAGGCAGTGAATGTAAGAGTAAATTAGAAAAGTGAAGATGGAAAGGTAAGTTATGTTCCAATTAAGATTTAATAAAGTCTAATTGAAAACGAAATAGTCAAGTGTAAATCTAATTTAGCCCCTTTATCATCTCCTATTAACATTTAATTTAATAATGTATGACATTTCAAACCTAAATAGGCTCTTTTTTTTAATGATCGAATTGGATCTAAAACATAAGTTTAAATTTAGGTATAAACATATATGTAGTAAACTAGCATTAAATTTTGAAACATGAGCTGAATTAATTGGAAATAAATCACCCAATTTATTTCAATATATGTTTACAATTAACGTCTTCCCACTTTTTAATTAAAAGATTCCAATCACATTAATTGTCATTGATATTAAGGTAAAAATGAATGAGATAATTCAATTCCTTTTTATAGTAATTTAACGTATTTATGGAAATATTGTATACAAACCAAATGTTGTTAATTTCTTATTTCTGTAATAAATTTTTCAGCTACCAACATTTAAAATAGACAAACATATGATTTTTTATTTAGTAAAGAAACATATATTATTCTTTTTTTTGACATTTATTATTCCAATCATTTGCAATTTACATTCATAGGGTGATTTATTTTCTTCCTTATTAAACTTTACAATTATTTCCAATTTAAGCTCTACAATTACATTCCTAATTAGCTTTACGATTACAATTGACTGAAGTAACATTAACAACTGTCAATTTCATTCAATCAACATCAACAATCACATTCATACTTTATTATCAACCAACAAATATTATAATTACTTACCTATCATTGATTTTATCAAATTATAGTTTATTATGTACTATTTCATCAATTAATATAACTTCGAATTTATTTCCTAATTTACCAATTATAACCTTACAATTGTTTTAATTAATTGGGATTGCACTAAATTAGTTATTTATTAACTTGCATTAACATTATTAACCCCGTTATTGATTCATAAATTTTTTTTTGTTTCAAATTTAAGTACCAAAATCTTATTAAATTAAAAAATTTAAACAACAAAAATTATGGGTCGTTATAAACACCGTCACATGCATATTTACCGTTGAGTTAACTCACATAAGATCTTTTAGTCTGACTCAAGTGTTTTGTCTTTTCAATTCGCTCGGGTCAACCCGAGTATTTTAGGATTTGAAGACCTTATTTCTGGAGGATGAAGACGAAGATTGTGCTACTATTATTTACTATATTTATTCCATTGCATTCATAATATTCCGCTACATATTTATTTATCTCTGATATGTGTAACTCTAATTTTGTATTGTATAAGTATAATCAAATGTTTTGTGTACAGCTTCACGAACTGTTATTTGATTATTATATTTTGTCATTCCGCTGTGAGATTCTGTATTTGTTTTATTTCTCTCTTTTTCTTATTTACCTCAACAACAATCCGCTCTTCTGTATGGTTTGAGTTGGCACATGTGTCTACTTAAACTGTCAAAAAAGTCGGGATGTTACAGTTGGTATCAGAGCTTTGGTTTAGCGAAAACCTTAGCCTTGTGGGTCGGACTCTTTATTAAATAGGGTAGTAATACCCTATGATGAGTCGCTGAGAGTATATATATGAGGGATCACATTTGTTAGTGTTATAAAACATTTTGTGTTAATTTATTTCGTTTTGTATTTATAAATTTTGGTTGGTGCATAGGAAGCTATGACAACGATAGGGATTTCTAAACACTTAATAGGATAGACCGACACAATATTTGTTTTGAAATATAGGTAGATGAAATAATTTTGCCTATTGTATATTTTTATTTATAAAATAATGATTTATAAATTGTATATATTTGGTGGTAATATGTTGGTTGTTAGGTAGTGAAATTTATAAATATTGGTTGGGAATGCGATTTGAAAATAAAATAAATGAAAATTAGAAATCAAGAACTTAAGTTCTAGGGTTTTGAAAATTCCTTTCGAATGAATTTGGAATATAATAATAATATTATCTAGAAGTACTTTCTGATATAAATATTTCAACATTATTTGAAAGAACTATTTTAAAGGAATATTGGAAAGAAATAAGTTCTATACTCTCTCCGTCGCTGGAAAATATTTTCCGTGATGAGTGCATGCATCATCGACATTCATTTTCGAGTTTCAAAGTGGGAAGGCCACTGTAGTAGTCATACTGTAGATTTATTTTGATATACAAATATATATTTCAAATTTCTTTAAATATAATTAGATATAAAAGTTATGAGTATATACATCCATCTATTTTTTCTAAATGATTTGAAATGGTACTTCCAATGGCCGATACTTTCCCATTTTCTTCCCTCTAAATCTCTTAATCCATAAAAAATTACAAAAATATTTCAACAATAAAATGATAGAGTGTATCGAGACCTTCTAATCCATATGGCGATGATGGGTTTTTGAGTGATGGACCGAGGGCAATCTTCATTCAAAGGCCACGTGTTTGGGTTCGATTTTCGTGATGCATGGACGATCGAGCTCGATGTGTTTGAGGGTTTGGTGGTGCGGAGCACGATCTTCGAAGTGGGGGAATCTGATCGTCGTCACAATCAAAGGAGAGGTCGTGAAAATTGATGAAGATCGACGGCTACGTTGGGTTATTTGCGTGCATGAAAACTGAAGGGGAAGAAGAAAATAATCGCGGCCCAGATCTATTTGATCGAAATCAACGGGTCAGATGTATAGTAGGTTAAAAAAAATAAAAAAAAAATTGAAAGTGATTTTATATTTAATTTGTTTAATTTTTAAAAATGCATGACTTTGTCATACGAGCTCCGTTTTTGACGAAACAAGTTGCGTTGGGTCTGTATCGAAGAGCACTGCATTTTAGAGCTGGTTTGGAGTTGATTGAAGCTAATGTAAATTTTGAGTAAAATTAAACGCCTGTTTAATTTTATCCGAAATAAAACAATGCAACTGCTATTGGAAGCAATGTGAGTACAATTCACTCTTTCTGACTCATTGATATTTTTTATATAAGTGAGAGTAAATATTATTTATGATGATTGATGATTGTTTGGATGATATATGATATATTATCTATATATTGATTGGTATTTGGATATATTCCTGCCTATGAGAGCAGATGAGACCCTATACGTTCCCGTATATGAGCGTATAACCCTTTGTACGCGCGTTTGCCTCAAAGCAGACATCGTATATATATTTCTAATATGTATATTTATTACAGGTGATAGGTTGGAGGGATCCAATTGGATTCCTCAACAGTATTGGTTTTATTTACAGATATTGATATATATTCTGTTATTATATGATATTTGATGTTTAGATGCCGTGAATGATGTATTTAGTGCTATTGCAGCATTGGGCCTATTTTTGGAATTTGAAAATGTTAAAGTGACGATTTAAATTTAAAAAGGAATTTCAAATGATTTTGAAAATTTACGTTTTATTGAATTTTGAATTGTTAAAGGGAATGGATTTATTTTAAATAAATAAATATTATAATTTTTATGTTATAAAAATTATGATATTTGTTAAATAAAATTGGAATGTGATTTTTGAAATATGAAGTTAACTATTTTGTAAAATAGTTTGAATCAATATTTTTGATTTATTATAAATGGCTATATATAAGATTTATAAAATTGAATTTTCATAAATTGAAATGATAGGATTATAAAGGAGTTTGGTAGGTGTTAAAATAAATTTTTAAATAAATTTTATAAATGAATAAGATCTATAAATTTGTGAAGCTATAATATAACGAATTTTGGAAATAAGAGATTTATAAGTGAATTAACTTATAATGTGAATTTCTGGCATATAAATGATATAAATGGTTTGAATATGTTTTAAAATGTGTTGAGTACGGAAACCATAGATTTCAACATTCATTGTTGAAACAAACATTTTGAGAAATAAGGAAACGATGGACTATAACACTTTGTTATAGTCAACGATTTTTGAAAGGAAATGTTTTTATGTAGTAATGGGGTTTATATATCTATCTAATTTTAAAATCCCTATACTAGTGATTTGGGATTGTCATAATGATGTTTTACGCAACGTTTGTTTTGATCCAAATAAATGTGTTTAAAGAGAATGATTTCCTTAAAGTATAACAATATATACTTAGTCGTGATTTAAGTATATGTAATCTTTTCTAAGTGTTGAAAATAAATTGATTTGTGAATTACTTATTATTAAATAAGTATATGGAAATGTTTTCCAATATTGAAATATTGTAATGGTTTTGAGAATATATCTTTTTAAAGATAATTTGAAGTGAATATTTTGCAAGTGATTTAATTAATAAAAGATTAATTAAAAGGGCCTAGTGATTGCATATGATGCTAAATATTTGTTTGTTTGTTTTGATAGTTAAATAACCAACCATTAAATTTGGCCATTTTAGTTCCTCGACTTGATGTGGGAACTATTTAGTCATATGCTTAGTACGTAGCGTTCTGTGTAGGCTTGATTATCATTTGTGTTGAGGATGTTAATTCGTGTTGTTTGGAGTATTACTCCAATCTATCGAGCTTCCTTCTTGGCCCGAAGGATAGCAAATTGAAAGTTGGAGACATGATAAGTCTATGAGGCTTAGTTTCTATGAGAGGTTGAGAAACGCTTTTACATTGTTGGTGTAAAGAGACCGGAATAAGATTTATTTGAAAACCACTTCGGACCAACGCATATGCATTCGATTGTGTAGATTATCGACGATATTGATATTTAGGATTTTCATAGTGGGGGATTGCTTGTTGATCGTTTAGGGTTAAAATCCCAATATACATCCAGTAGCAGTAGTCTCTTCATTATGAAATATCCAATGCAAGGACTATTCGCTATTAATCCTAGGGATTTCTCGATAGGATGTGGTAGGAAAATACCTTAGGTTTGT
Source organism: Allium cepa (assembly GCA_030765085.1). NCBI lineage: Eukaryota > Viridiplantae > Streptophyta > Magnoliopsida > Asparagales > Amaryllidaceae > Allium > Allium cepa. The sequence continues at coordinate 421,785,149 of CM060943.1, read as the reverse complement.
CTTGTTCCTGGACAACTTGTATGGATGTTTTTCTGACATTGCATTTCTTAAGATTACATACACTAATTTTTACAAACGTACATTAGTGGTAGAGGAGAAGGCAACTTCTCCTAGCTTAACACCCTCCTTAAGACGTATGAGCTTAAGGGTTGTATTTTAATGAAAGGCAATTAGTAGTCAACGGAGATGGCCATGTGGCATTCAAAGTGATGTGATATGTGATATGTGAAAAATAATCATAACCTCAAGCCTCATCGACCGAAAATGATCGAAACAGGGTTAGATGTAGCAAGGCTAAGTGGGTTGCTTCCAAGTGGAGTATGATCTACCTCTTCTAGATATATCTTTACATGTTATGACATCGTGTATCTGATTGTTATGGTTTGTATGCTAGAGGGCCCTCGATAAAGGTCGGTAATGACTGAAGGATGACATATTCGGTCCATCTAGTTATAGAGGTGGGCCGGTCTTGTGTTGGTAGAGGGCAGATGTTCTGTGCCTCGGGACATCCATCCAGAGGTGCACCCATCCGAAGGTAGTCCCTTCACCTGGTCATTTGTATGGAAATCCAAACTCCACTACGTACCTATCATTTTATTTTTAGAGCCTAGTATGCTGGAATTTAATAATGGTAACAATTTCATCTATTTTGATTATTATTTGTCTAATAGACACTAGTATAATATAAGATGATTGATATGAAATGTTTTAGTTATCGTAAGGTAAAAACATGTTCGTGTTTATGTGTGGGCATGTCTTACGAGATACTTTTTTTTGACATAGGAAAAGTTTGGTAATTAACAAATTCAGTTGAGTGTGTTTCTCATGCTAGTTTATCAGACTGATCTGGGCGTTCTTCCCATTCAATGATCGGGTCAAACCGAGTATATTTACAAGTTTAGATTGGTGCTTTTGATGCTTCAGCAGGAGAGCTGGGGATCTTCATTTTCGTATACATGTATCTGTTTTGATTATCTACTGCTTAGTTGTTGTATATTATCAGCATTTACGTTATTATAACTATCCAAGATGATAACTATCGATTGATTATTGTACTCTGATTCATATATGTATATACAGTTTCTATTTTGTAAAGGTCATTGATATGATATTATATGTTTTCCGCTGCGATGTGAGATTCTTTATTGTTCTGTTTTGTTTTCTCTTCTCTCTTTCTTCTCTTCTCTTCTCTTCTTCTCTCTTCTTTTCTTTCTCTTGACTTTCCATCAGTCTGTGCTTTTTGGGTCGGACATGTGTGATTAATTATCAATTCAAAGGGTACAGATTTGCGGGTCTTCACAATAAGGGTAATATTTAAAGAGATTCATGAAAAGAGCTTGATTAATTCCTTTAAAGTCGAATAAAATGGGACCAAAACCAGCTGAGTTATTTGTACAATGGATGATACAATTCCATGGAGTGCCAGACATCATTGTAGGTGATAGAGACCCATTATTTACAAGTGGATTTTAGAAAATCTTATAAGAGGCATTAGGGATGAAGTTGAATTTGAGTACGTCTTATCACCCACTAACTAACAATCAGACCGAGAGAGCAAATTGTATACCCGAGGATGATCCTTTACGAGCTTTCTTACATGGCTTTGGAGGCTAAAGGAAGGATCACTTGCACTTAGTAAAATTCACATACAATAAGAGCTTTCAAACTAGCATTGGTTTAACACCGTTCGAAGATCTTTACCACCGACCATGCAAAACCCCTTTCTTTTGGTAGGAAACAGGGAAGAAATTGATACTTGGGCTAGATATGATTTGAAAGATTTTTGAAAAGTTAGAGATCATTTAAAAACAAATGAAAAGTATACAAACTAGACCAAAGATGTCGTGACCTAGCATTCTCTGTTAGAAATATGATGTTTGTTTAAATTTCTCCATGAATAAATGCAGTACGATTCGATAATAAGGGGAATTTGGCAATATGATTTGTAAGACCTTTCTTGATAATTGAATGGATTGGAAGCCTAACATATAGAGTTGACTTACCTCAAAAGATGGTGGGTGCGCATAATGTATTCCATGTTTTGTATCTTTGGAAGTTTGTGCATAACTCAGGCATAATAGATGCATTGGATCAACTTGATGACTTAGAAGTTGAACCTGGAGACCAAGACCATATAGGCATATGTGTATAGTCGAGCAGAGTACAAAGAATCTTAGGAGGAATACTGTAAAGCTAGTATGGGTCCAATGAAGTGAGAACGAAGGCAATAGTACTTGAAAGGCCAGGGAGTGCATGAGGACCGCTTATTCGCAGCTCTTCGCTTGGTAAGATTATTTTTATTGTACTTGGTATGACATTTGATTTCTAGTATCATATGTGCGAAAGAACGTTAGTATATTCCAATTTCATTTTTTAATGTTATGCATGTTTGTTTGCTTTTTTACTTTGGTTATGTTCAATTAACTTTGAAATATCAGGGGTGAAAATCTTAAAGGGGTGAGTATGTAACGATCCAAACTTTTATATATGGTACGTGGTTAAAATATTATTTACATGAACAAGCAAACATAGAATGAGTTAAAACTTTGGGTAATAACGTAATTTTACATTTTTGGACCTTACAATTAAATGGGGACATTTTCGGCCTGGAAAACGTATAAAGACCGCAACTTTTGAAAATAATAGAATTTGGATATGATTCTTGTTCCAAATGAAAGATTTATAGTTTTCCTTTTGTAGAGTGCTCATAATAATAATCTGGCCCAGTTGTTTGAGAGATGTGATTGTTTTAAATTTAGACAGACTTTGTAGTTACTAGTTCTGACCCAAAATCATAATTATGCCTGTTTTAATTAATTTTAGGTCTGACGGTAATTAGGGTTTAGTGAAAATATCCAATCATTTTATGTTCATATCTAAACTCACCCTAAAACAACCATTATCATTTCTATACCTAAACCAATTTAAAAACTTGTTTTTTGGGCAACTGGAGTTCACCAAACACCATTTTGGGTGGGATTTTTTGTCTACTTCATTGTTTATTACTGATTTGAGTGTATTTGGAGCTATTTTTGTGCTTCCACCATTGATGGGTGAGTGGTTTATTATATAATGCTATAAAGATCTAAAAAAAAATTAGTTTCGCTTTTCAAGTCAAAAAATTATAATCTTAGATCTGAAAACGTGATCTAAAGCATGTTTAACCGATTTTAAATGGTTTTACTCTTGTATTTGAATGATATGGATTTATATATGCATGCTAGGTATATATTGGAATGTTTGAATGATTTGTATGACTTGATATGATAATTTTTTGATAGTATTTTTCTTGCATACTATACCTTTATATGGACGAAACACTCGCATTTAGTGATAAAGGTGATTTATTCTATACATAGTGAACTTCCATGTGTTTGGGAAGGTATGATGGATTCTCAGATGTATTGCACTATGATGGGTAGTTCTTAATCAAAGAATAATTTGTGGATTAGATCTAGAGCATTTGGAGTTAATCATTACAAATGAGGAATGCATACAGATCGAAACATTATGGCAAAGCGAAGATGGATCGATCATTACAAATGAGGAAATAAGGCAAAGCAAAGATGGATTAACCAAAGCATGGCTGGAGACATAGTGAAAATTTAAATAGGTAGATGGATTAGCCCCAATCCATTCCAAAATGTGGTGTTGTTTTTTGAAGATGGAGGCAAGAGGGATCGATCGCATGCCAAAATAAAGGAAATTTAGCTACATATATAGATTTGCACCGATCCATGATGGGTCAGTAATAATAGATCGTTTTTGCTAAATGGTGCACTAGAAGCTAAAATAAGAGAAAAGAGTTAAATAGAATGAAATTTTGACTATGTACATGTATCAACACCGATCCATAATGGATCAGATTAATCCATGCTACAGTGGCTCAACTAAGGTGGCTATAGTGGAAAGCTAGTTGGAGCATTTAGAGGTCGTCTAAGAAAGAAAGTTCTACATGATGGTGATTTGTGGAGTGGAACAAGGAGGTTCTACTATCAGTACATATGCTAAGGGATCCTTGATAACTAATAGATTTGATGTATGGTCGTAAAGGAGTAGGTGGAGACCCTCACTGTGGATCTTCTAAGTGGATTTATATCTCTGGACCACTTGAGTGGGTTTAGCTCCCAACGTCTGAGTGGACAAGAATCGAGTATCGTTGGAGCCGTGATATTGAGTAGTTATTAAACTTTTGGCATTGATCATTTGTGTTATCATGTATCCAAGTGCACTGTAAGTACCGAGAGATGCTTGTTTAATGGTTTTTATGGTTGTTTATGTGATGTTGGTATTATTGGGTGTATCAGCCAACACCCTAGTATATACTTAAATGGGTAGTACACACATATTGATACACTTGATTTGAGTTGGAGAGCTATGACTTTCCATACCATATTGCTCTTATTTATGATATACTGACTTTGTATCCATTGTTTTAGGCTTATAAGTTGCACATACTAGACTATTGTATGAGTTGACTTTATATGCTTAGTAAGTAGACTGAGAGATGGCTATAATGATAGCGCCTAGAGATGTATGGAGGAAGAGTAGGATGTATATTCTTACTCATATATACTACTTCATAGAGGTACTGCTTCTTATTTTCATTATGTAGTGTTGTGGGGTTTTCATTGCTTTCTTGTATATAGAGATAGTTTTTTAGTTTATGTCGTATCGAAGGTGTTTGAACTCATATATATTCCATGATGTATAATCTATTGAACCTAAGTTGTACTCTGATGATGTCTTGGTTTATTTTATTATGCTATTGTGTCACATATTTTGAATATATGTTCTATATTATAGTATGTTTATACGCTGTGAGATATATGATAGTTTTACTGTGACGAACCATCTTTCAATATCCGAAAAGACGTATCATTAATGAGAAAAGAAAGAGATAGATATAGAAAGATAGAAAGAAAATAAACAACAATCATTATAATCTCACAGCGGAAACGAACAAAATATAATATTACACATATCCCTTACATAAGTTTACATATCAGAGTACACAAAATAATACTACTCCATTACATCTGACATTCATAAGAGTTTTCCCAACCCATACAACTCAAAACATAACACCAAAATGCTACTACAGCGAATATAGATAGATAGTACGTCTGGACTCCAGCTCCAGCTTCCAAAACATTTGCTAATCCAAACCTAATCACTTGGCTACTCATAAAAATTTGAGTACCCAAGAGTCTATGAAAAACAAAATAAAATCTGGGTCAGACATGGGTCTGGTGTGAGTAAATCAGTTAAAACTGTTTAACTTTAAAAATCATTTTGAAAGCAAAAGGTATCACGTAAGACTTCCCACAAATAAATACGGGTAAGTTTTTACCTTACGCCAACCAAAACATTTGATAGGAAATTCAGTGTTATTATAATAGGGTCTAGAGTTTTAAAATACAATACAGAAATAGCTGGAATGTTTACATCTCACTTTCCAACATAGTTGGGCACAATCAAAACCGTACGGGCACTTATTGGAGATTGGATTCCATACAATGGCAGGGCTACTGGGGTACCGCCCGTCACAGTACGGGGCCTAGATCACCGTACCGAGGACCACTCCCGATCCCTTGCAACACAAGGCCAGACCCAACCCTTTCTGGACAGTTCCGAACAAGACAACCCTGCAGTTGTGGCCAACAACTGCCCACACAGCCGAATATAATTAGGGACTTCTAGACAGGGGTAAATCTCACTCTCAAGTGGGGGCTACCCACGAAACCTTGTTGCACCTCCCTTGTTTTAGCCATTCCCGGTTGATGAGGCTTGAGGCTACGATTACCTTTAGAGAATACATCTCTTAGAATGCTCATCGTACTCCTGACGATGTTCTGAAAGCATTCAATCCATACAAGTTCATTCCGGGTTCGAACGAAACTGAAGGCGTTATTTCGTTACACTCATTTTGGAATCACCCTCAGAGTTAATGACAATAACGCTTGCACTCTAAAACTCCATCTCGATCCTCACTTGAGATGTCACGACCTAACGTTTAACTTGGATCGATGTGGTTTTCGTAAAATCAAATTTGATTCCCGATCCCGGTCTCATCGAAATCCAAACGTGTCTTAAAGGCCAAGTTGTTTAAAAATTTAAACAATTCAATTCAGATTTAAAAATAGCATCACACAGCATTATCCACAGATAATAACCAATATCTATCACAGATATACAATATCTCATCACAGAATATATCTCAACTATCATTCAACGGATATCAACCATATTCAGATATCCAATTCAAACAATCATCCACAAGCAAGCACTACTTAAATTCATATTATAGTTAATTTAATTGATTTAAATTAAATTAATTACTTAAGAATTTATCACTTAATCTTTCTTAACCAAACATTAATTAATTAATCACAATCATTTAATTAATTAATCACCTCTTAATTATCTCATTGTTAATTAATTAATTATCTCATTGTTAATTAATTAATTAATCCTTAGTTAATTAATAATCTTTATTTAATTATCAATTAATTACAATAATTATTTATTAATTAAAATTTGATTTAGGATTAATCATTCCTTAACTGATTATTAATTAACCCTTAATTTATAATTAATTAACCTTAATTAATTCTTAATTATCTTAATTAATTCTTAATTAATCACAAATTAATTTATCTTAATTACATAATTAATTATTCATTAATTAATCTTAATTATTTAATTAATTAAATCTCAACCCTTAATTAATTTACTATTAATTATAAATTAATTAATGTTTAATTACTTAATTAATTAACTCTTAATCAATTGATTAATTAACTACTTAATCACTAATTTATTAATCATTAATCATTTAATTAATCAGCTATTAATCGCTTATGAATTAATCCAAAATTAATTAATAAATTAATTAATAATCTATTAATTATTATTCAATTTAATCCTTAATTACCAATTAAATAATCCATAAGTAATTAATTAAATCTTAACAAATTAATTAACCAAAATTAATTAATTAATTCCAACTCTAATTAGTAACTAATTAAAGTAAACTTAAATTTCAAAATTTAATTAACTTTCAAAACCAAACAATTTCATTCATCACTTAAAAACTTTTACATGTTTAAACATTTCAATTTATTAAAACTAATTACCTTTGAAAAAGTTAGATTTGAAAATGTAAAATCATTTCAAACTTCAACAAATAAATGTAATTTACTTTTGAAATAAAATATTTGATATTTTATAAAGTAGTGAAATATAAAGTGTTAAGTTTTAAACTTAAAACAAAAATTGCAATTAAAAACAAGTTTAGAACTCGACTTCGGTTAATTGCTTAAATCCAAACTAACATAACCTGACTCCAACTCCTTCCCTCTTCATTTTAGTTTTGAGAATAATCATCAAAACCAAAAATCAAGAACCTGGTAACACACTTCTTCCCTAACCCCAACAACACACTCACGCATCAGCTCACCTACCCGAGCGCTCACGCGAGATTCACGACCCAAACACGAGCGCGACTTCGAGTTGCAAACCCACGCGCACGCGAACAAAAAACAGCAGACACACGCCACTACCTCGTGCACATGCACGAAGCTCCGGCGCCTCCTCCGCCGCCGCCGACCCCTTGCGCAAACCCCAAACCATCCCCAGAACCAATTCCCAGAACCCATCGATTCGAGCTCAAACGAAATTGGGTTGTTCAAACCCAAAATTCAACTGCAGTCGCCAGGAAAACAAACCCATCACCCACGGCACCGACCACCGTACACCTCCCCCCTCCGGCCGTGAACTCACACCACCCAAACACGTCTCCACCCCAAGCCAACCCCAACTCGATCATCTCCACGCTCCACAAAATCGAATTTCCCAAACTCAAAAAAAACAGTACCCAAACCCTACAAATCAAATTTTTAAAATCTGTGTTACATAATAAATTCGATCAATATTTTTCAAGTGTTAAGCATCAATTAACACAGGTTCGATTCAAATTTCAAAGCCTATCAACAATCCAGTCACGAGAATTTGACAAAAGCCCCAATTTTAGTTAATTCAAAAATTCATATTCAACTGTATGTTAAAAATTCTGAATTCAATTTTAAAATTCATGTCATGCATTATAGATTCAGGATATACATTTGATTCATTAAAATTTAACAAAATTTACATGCTATAATTATTTGTTTTACTGCATATCTACTTTCTGCAGTTTTTTTTTATAGTTTCATTTGCATACTTACTTCTAACACTAAATTCATATTGAATTTAAACTCCACCCTTGAATATATCAACTCAGTATTAACTTTCTATATTTAGATTTGAGATTTGTTTAGAAATTTGCTCTGAACTTGAAATTACAGAGGAGTTACATTTGCGTGTTTAATCGTGCACAGTCAAATTTTTAAAACTGTAAACAAATACTTCACAAAACAACTAACATGCAAGCGTTTCAGAGCTAACATTCAACATGCAACAATTTTATACTTAAAGTTTTGATTTAAAAATTTACCCACATGCTCTAGTTGTTAAGGCTCAAGCTACAGGAAAGAATTTAGACTGTAGATCTTAAAACTGAGATCACTTGATGTTGTTTCTTTGATGATGCCTCAAACTTGAATCAATAAGTGATAAAACTTGAGATTTCTTGATGATGTTTGGTTGAAGGTGTATAGATTTATGAAGTTCAGATTTTGAAAAATGAAGGAGTGTAAAATTTCTTGCTTAATAAAATGAGAAAGTATGTAAGAAATGTCTTTTAAAAATTTGCTTTATAAAATTTAAAGAAAATAAAACCTAAATTATGACACTTGTCACAAAACCTAACTAATTTTCTAACACATGTTAATAATAGGTTTTAAATGTTAACAAGTGTTTATTCATGCAAAAAGAAATTAAGATGTTTTTCTTAATTGATTTTCCTAATTTTAAAAATCATTTTTAATTCCTATAAAAAATCAATTTCCTTAAAAAAATGAAGATAAAACAAATGTTATAACTTGAATAAAATCATGAGAATATTACTTTAATACTCAAAGTAAAATTTAGAAAAAATTAACATATTTTAAATCTTTTAATTTATCAATTCAAACACAAATTAAATTTTAAAATCCAATTCAAATTCAATTTTAGTTTTTAAATTCAATTCAAAATCAAATCTGATAAGAGTAAAATTTTGACACATTCATTACCCTTATATATGTATTAGTATTAATTAGAATAAATTTATATTGACAATTCATTTATTTGCTGTTGAATAAATAATAAATTTATTGATTTAAATTGGTTTATTATATAGATTATCATATTTAAATTGGGTTTGAAATCCCGGGATATCACATTCCTCCCCCCTTAAAAGAATTTCGTCCCCGAAATTTAAACAAAAGATAATCCAAAATTTCATTTTATTCAACACATCAAACATACATAACATCCATACATAAGCAACCATCAGACAAAACATCCAAACATGATACATCCAATACAACACCACTAGCTATCCGGACACATATCCGGGTAAGCCTTCCTAAAACTATCCAGAGTCTCCCAGGTACAATCTCTGGGATCCTCACTCCACTGGACTTTAACGAGCTTCACTATCCTGTTTCTGAGTTTCCTCTCATCTTGATCAACAATCTGAACAGGATGTCGGACAACTGATAAGTCCGGCTCAACCTCTAATTCTTCCTGCACAGCTGGTTCCACAATAAGAGATGGATCGTGCACATATTTCCGTAGATGAGATATGTGGAAAACATTGTGAATTCCAGCCATCCGGACTGGCAATTCAATCCATTATGCTACAGCACCAATCCTCTCGAGATCTCGGAACGGACCAATGAATCTCGGAGCGTGTTTCCCTGTCTTCCCGAATCTTACAGCTCCTTTAATAGGGGAAACTTTGACAAAGACTAAATCACCAATCTCGATCTCCAATTGTCTTCGTCTCTTATCAGCTTATTTCTTTTGTCGATCCTGAGCAGCTCTCATCCTTTTCTTGCTAAGCTCAACTTTAGCAGATGCTTCACGGATCAGATCTGGTCCAAGCACAATACGGTCCTTCGACTCTATCCAACAAGCTAGAGATCTACAGGGTCTTCCATACAATGCTTCATAAGGAGCCATCTTGTTACTTGCTTGGTAACTGTTATTATAAGAGAACTCCACTAGATGTAGATGATCCTCCCACGATCCTCCAAAATCTAATACACAGGATCTCAGCATATCTTCTAGAATTCGATTAAGCCTTTCTGTTTGACCATCTGTTTGTGGATGATATGCTGTACTCAATCTCAAACTAGTTCCCAAAGCTGATTGCAATGCCTCCCAGAATTTACTGGTGAAGATCGGATCTCGATCACTTACAATACTGACTGGAACACCATGTAATCTCATAATCTCTTTCAAGAAAATTTCTGCCAAAGAAGCTACAGTATGGTTTGCCTTAACTGGTATAAAATGGGCGCTTTTGGTAAGACGATCCTCAATTACGCATATTCCTTCATTCCCCTTCTTAGTTCTAGGCAAACCGTCGATGAAGTCCATCGAAATCATCTCCCATTTCCATGTCGGGACCTCCAAAGGTTGTAAAAAACCAGCTGGCTTCTGTTGATCTCCTTTCACTTACTGGAAGATTGCATAACTATTGACGAATCTGACTACATCTCTCTTCATACTCGGCCACCAAAAAACTCTCTTTATATCCTTGTACATCTTCGAGATTCCTGGATGGATATTCAATCTGGAACGATGACTTTCTGACAATACTTCATGTCTCAATCCATCTATATCCGGTACACACAATCGACCATTAATTCTCAATGCTCCTTGATTGTCTATCTTGAAATCCGAATATCAACCATCCTTAGTTCCAAGAATCAATTCTTCAAAAGACCTATCCTTCATTTGCTTGCTTATTATTCTTTCTTGGAGAGACGGAACAGCTTCCAAAAGAGAAAGAACCGCATTTCTGCTAAGAGCGTCTGCCACAACATTCGCCTTCCCCGGAGTATACAGAATATCCAAATCGTATGATGCCAAGAATTCAACCCATCGCTGCTGTCTTAGATTAAGATCTTTCTGAGAGAAAAGATATTTCAACGGTTTGTGATCCGTGAATAACTCAAACTTTTCTCCTAAAAGATAATGCCTCCGTATCTTTAAAGCAAAAACAATAGCCAATAGCTCAAGATCATGCGTAGCGTAGTTTCTCTCATGCGGCTTCAATTGCCGAATCGCATATGCAATAACCCTACCATTCTGCATAAGCACAGCTCCCAATCCAACAATACAGGCATCAGTATATACTTCAAACTTGCTCTTCCCATCTGGAATAGCCAATACAGGAGCACTTGTCAATTTTGACTTCAGTTTCTGAAAAGCTTCCTCACACTCCGGTGTCCACTTGAATTTAGCTCCCTTCCTTGTCAGCTTTGTTAGGTGAGAAGAGATCTTAGAATAATCCTTAATAAACTTCCTGTAGTAACCGGCCAATCCAAGAAAACTGCGAACTTCTGTAGGAGTCCGAGGCTGCTTCCATTCCAGAATAGTCTCAACTTTAGCTGGATCTACAGAGATTCCCTCACCAGAAACAATGTGGCCCAAAAATTTTACTTCAGATTTCCAAAAATGACACTTAGAGAACTTCGCCTTCAGCACATGCCTTCTCAGAGTTTCCAAAGCTATTCTCAAGTTTTGCTTGTGCTCTTCTTCCAATTTAGAATAAACCAAAATATCATCGATGAATACCAAAACAAACTTATTCAAAACATCTCTAAAGACTCGGTTCATCAGATTAACAAAATAAGCTAGAGCGTTGGTTAACCCGAAAGGCATAACTACCACTCATAGAAATAATTAGGTCCCCTAAATGCAATTAAGGGAATACTGTCTTCAGCTACCCTTAACTGATGGAAACCTGATGCTAGATCTAACTGAGAAAAGACTGATGCTCCATGAAGCTGGTCGAAGAGATCATCAATGCGAGGAAGAGGATACTTATTCCGAATGGTCACTTTGTGCAATTCACGGTAGTCTACACAGAAACTTAGCGACCCATCCGACTTGGTGACAAAAACTGCAGCAGAACCCCAACAGGAAAAACTTGGTCTAATCAAACCCTTCTCCAACAAATCATGAGTTTGCTTCACTAATTCCTCCCTCTCTCTTGGAGCCATTCTCCCACTAGGTTGAATTACAGGTACTGCTCCAGGAACCAAATCTATACGAAACTCTATTTCCCAATGCGGTGGCAAACAATTAACTTCCTCAAATACGTCGGAGAAATCTCGGACTACTTCAATATCTACAACCTCCTCTTGATAAGTCTCCATTCCATGAAAAAGACTACTCAAGTGGATTCCAGAGTTAGCACACATTACTCTGGCAACCCTACCCAGATCAGTTTCCAACGAAACTGTTCTTTCATCACAATTTAAGATAGCCTTATATTTGTCAAGCCAATCCATTCCCAATATAGGGTCAAAACCTTTAAAATCCAATACATAAGGATCACAGGAAAAACTATGGGATAGATAGGAGATTCTCAAATCTTCACAAATCCTATCCAATTTGGTTACCCCTCCTATAGGATTTGATACACAAATGGGATTGTCTGCGATACTAGGGGTAAGTAAGAAATTCTCTACAGTTCCCAGGGAAATAAAACTTAAAGAAGCACCAGAATCAAATAAGACTTTAATATACTTTCCATTTGAAAGCAAAGTACCTTCTAAAACTCCCTTGCCCTTCGACGAGTTTGATGGTGCGCCTTCTAAAGCAAATACTTTGTTCTGTTGAACCTTATGAAGGAGCGGGTAGTCTTTAATCATGTGTCCCGGTTGGTGACAGTTAAAGCAAAGAGACTTCGGAACTAAGGCTGACCCTGGTCCACTATACTGCTGCCGCTGTTGCTGAGATCCTTTGCTGGGACACTTGTTTGCAAGATGACCTTCTTGTTGACAAATATAACACTTTCGGGCTCCACTATTATTCCCAGACTTCTTCTTGTTTTGCTTCTTCCAGTTAGGATTGAATTTTCTCTTATTCTGGTTAGAAGAATTCCCTCCTGATGCAGCAACTTGTGCCACTGACCTTTTCTTTATCAAATCTTCATACCTTAATGCCATATCAATAAGTTCCATAAAAGACCCTTTCAAATGTGCTATCATTCTCTCATGATACTCAGGCCTTAACCCTTGGACAAACATCTCGTTCTTCTTAAGAGGGGTGTCAATAAGTCCTGGACCGTAGCAAGATAACTCATTGAATTTTGTCTCGTATTCAGCTATAGACATATTTCTTTGTTTCAGATTCAGAAAATCCTGATAAAGCCGAGTTCTTCCTGCAGCAGGCATAAACTTTTCCTCAAACATCTCCTTAAATTATTCCCAAGACATACCATCTTCCGAGATATTAGCAGTCACTGAATTCCACCATACTGCGGCACCACCTTGTAATTGCCACGCAGCCATTATTCTCTTCTGCTCATCTGATAACCTCATGCTCTTAAAAATCTTCTCACACGAGCGAATCCATGCTTGAACTTCTATTATAGTTTCTGATCCCTGAAATGGTTTTCCTCCAAGATGAACAAAGTCCTTGCATAATGCGGCAAAACTGACTGGAGACGTAACTGCATTAACAGTCTCATTATCAATCTGCTCTCTTCTATTACCAGTTGATGCACTTCCAACAACTCTTCCCCTTCGGCCTCTTGAACTCATATTGGCTACCTGAACAGGTAATCCAACTTAGATAGGGATATAGTTATATAAGAAAATTACAAATACGCACTCTCAAGATAGATACTACTACAGAGCCTAGGTGTTTCTCAACCATTGCTCTGATACCAACTGTGACGACCCGTCTTTCAATATCCGGAAAGACGTATCATCAATGAGAAAAGAAAGAGATAGAAATAGAAAGATAGAAAGAAAATAAACAACAATCATCAGAATCTCACAGCGGAAATGAACAAAATATAATATTACACATATCCCTTACATAAGTTTACATATCAGAGTACACAAAATAATACTACTCCATTACATCTGACATTCATAAGAGTTTTCCCAACCCATACAACTCAAAACATAACACCAAAATGCTACTACAACGAATACAGATAGATAGTACGTCTGGACTCCAGCTCCAGCTTCCAAAACATTTGCTAATCCAAACCTAATCACTTGGCTACTCATAAAAATTTGAGTACCCAAGAGTCTATGAAAAACAAAATAAACTCCGGCTCAGACATGGGTCTGGTGTGAGTAAATCAGTTAAAATTGTTTAACTTTGAAAATCATTTTGAAAACAAAAGGTATCACGTAGGACTTACCACAAATAAATACGGGTAAGTTTTTACCTTACGCCAACCAAAACATTTGATAGGAAATTCAGTGTTATTATAATAGGGTCTAGGGTTTTAAAATAAAATACAGAAATAGCTGGAATGCTTACATCCCACGTTCCAACATAGTTGGGCACAATCAAAACCGTACAGGCACTTATTGGAGATTGGATTCCATACAATGGCAGGGCTACTGGGGTACTGCCCGTCACAGTACGGGGCCTAGATCACCGTACCGAGGACCACTCCCGATCCCCTGCAACACAAGGCCGGACCCATCCCTTACTGGACAGTTCCGAACATGACAACCCCGCAGTTGTGGCCAACAACTGCCCACACAGCCGAATATAATAAGGGACTTCTAGACAGGGGTAAATCTCACTCTCAAGTGGGGGCTACCCACGAAACCTTGCTGCACCTCCCTTGTTTTAGCCATTCCCGGTTGATGAGGCTTGAGGCTACGATTACCTTTAGAGAATACATCTCTTAGAATGCTCAACGTCCTCCGGACGATGTTTTGAACGAATTCAATCCATACAAGTTCGTTCCGGGTTCGAACGAAACCGAAGGCATTATTTCATTACACTCATTTTGGAATCACCCTCAGAGTTAACGACAATAACTCTTGCACTCTAAAACTCCATCTCGATCCTCACTTGAGGTGTCACGACCTAACGTTTAACTTGGATCAATGTGGTTTTCGAAAAATCAAATTTGATTCCCGATCCCGGTCTCATCGAAATCCAAACGTGTCTTAAAGGCCAAGTTGTTTAAAAATTTAAACAATTCAATTCAGATTTAAAAATAGCATCACACAACATTATCCATAGATAATAACCAATATCTATCACAGATATACAATATTTCATCACAGAATATATCTCAATTATCATTCAACGGATATCAACCATATTCAGATATCCAATTCAAACAATCATCCACAAGCAAGCATTACTTAAATTCATATTATAATTAATTTAATTAATTTAAATTAAATTAATTACTTAAGAATTTATCACTTAATCTTGCTTAACCAAACATTAATTAATTAATCATAATCATTTAATTAATTAATCACCTCTTAATTATCTCATTTTTAATTAATTAATTAATCCTTAATTAATTAATAATCTTTATTTAATTATCAATTAATTACTATAATTATTTATTAATTAAAATTTGATTTAGGATTAATCATTCCTTAACTGATTATTAATTAACCCTTAATTTATAATTAGTTAACCTTAATTAATTCTTAATTACCTTAATTAATTCTTAATTAATCACAAATTAATTTATCTTAATTACATAATTAATTATTCATTAATTAATCTTAATTATTTAATTAATTAAATCTCAACCCTTATTAATTTACTATTAATTATAAATTAATTAATGTTTAATTACTTAATTAATTAACTCTTAATCAATTGATGAATTAACTACTTAATCACTAATTTATTAATCATTAATCATTTAATTAATCAGTTATTAATCACTTATGAATTAATCCAAAATTAATTAATAAATTAATTAATAATCTATTAATTTTTATTTAATTTAATCCTTAATTACCAATTAAATAATCAACAAGTAATTAATTAAATCTTGACAAATTAACTAACCAAAATTAATTAATTAATTCCAACTCTACTTACTAACTAATTAGAGTAAACTTAAATTTCAAAATTTAATTAACTTTCAAAACCAAACAATTTCATTCATCACTTAAAAACTTTTACATTTTTAAACATTTCAATTTATTAAAACTAATTACCTTTGAAAAAGTTAGATTTGAAAATGTAAAATCATTTCAAACTTCAACAAATAAATGTAATTTACTTTTGAAATAAAATATTTGATATTTTATAAAGTAGTGAAATATAAAGTGTTAAGTTTTAAACTCAAAACAAAATTTGAAATTAAAAACAAGTTTAAAACTCGACTTCGCTTAATTGCTTAAATCCAAACTAACATAACCTGACTCCAACTCCTTCCCTCTTCATTTTAGTTTTGAGAATAATCATCAAAAACAAAATCAAGAACCTGGTAACACACTTCTTCCCTAACCCCAACAACACACTCACGCATCAGCTCACCTACCCGAGCGCTCACGCGAGATTCACGACCCAAACACGAGCGCGACTTCGAGTTGCAAACTCACGCGCACGCGAACAAAAAACAGCAGACACACGCCACTACCTCGTACACATGCACGAAGCTCCGGCGCCTCCTCCGCCGCCGCCGACCCCTTGTGCAAACCCCAAACCATCCCCAGAACCAATTCCAAAACCCAGAACCCATCGATTCGAGCTCAAACGAAATTGGGTTGTTCGAACCCAAAATTCAACTGCAGTCGCCAGGAAAACAAACCCATCACCCACGACACCGACCACCTTACGCCTCCCCACTCCGACCGTGAACTCACACCACCCAAACACGTCTCCACCCCAAGCCAACCCCAACTCGATCATCTCCACGCTCCACAAAATCGAATTTCCCAAACTCAAAAAAAACAGTACCCAAACCCTACAAATCAAATTTTTAAAATCTGTGTTACATAATAAATTCGATCAATATTTTTCAAGTGTTAAGCATCAATTAACACAGGTTCGATTCAAATTTCAAAGCCTATCAACAATCCAGTCACGAGAATTTGACAAAAGCCCCAATTTTAGTTAATTCAAAAATTCATATTCAACTGTATGTTAAAAATTCTGAATTCAATTTTAAAATTCATGTCATGCATTATAGATTCAGGATATACATTTGATTCATTAAAATTTAACAAAATTTACATGCTATAATTATTTGTTTTACTGCATATCTACTTTCTGCAGTTTTTTTTTTATAGTTTCATTTGCATACTTACTTCTAACACTAAATTCATATTGAATTTAAACTCCACCCTTGAATATATCAACTCAGTATTAACTTTCTATATTTAGATTTGAGATTTGTTTAGAAATTTGCTCTGAACTTGAAATTACAGAGGAGTTACATTTGCATGTTTAATCGTGCACAGTCAAATTTTTAAAACTGTAAACAAATACTTCACAAAACAACTAACATGCAAGCATTTCAGAGCTAACATTCAACATGCAACAATTTTATACTTAAAGTTTTGATTTAAAAATTTACTCACCTGTTCTAGTTGTTAAGGCTCAAGCTGCAGGAAAGAATTTAGACTGCATATCTTTAAACTGAGATCACTTGATGTTGTTTCTTTGATGATGCCTCAAACTTGAATCAATAAGTGATAAAACTTGAGATTTCTTGATGATGTTTGGTTGAAGGTGTATAGATTTATGAAGTTCAGATTTTGAAAAATGAAGGAGTGTAAAATTTCTTGCTTAATAAAATGAGAAAGTATGTAAGAAATGTCTTTTAAAAATTTGCTTTATAAAATTTAAAGAAAATAAAACCTAAATTATGACACTTGTCACAAAACCTAACTAATTTTCTAACACATGTTAATAATAGGTTTTAAATGTTAACAAGTGTTTATTCATGCAAAAAGAAATTAAGATGTTTTTCTTAATTGATTTTCCTAATTTTAAAAATCATTTTTAATTCCTATAAAAAATCAATTTCCTTAATAAAAATAAAAATAAAACAAATGTTATAACTTGAATAAAATCATGAGAATATTACTTTAATACTCAAAGTAAAATTTAGAATAAAATTAACATATTTTAAGTCTTTTAATTTATCAATTCAAACACAAATTAAATTTTAAAATCCAATTCAAATTCAATTTTAGTTTTTAAATTCAATTGAAAATCAAATCTGATAAGAGTAAAATTTTGACACATTCATTACCCTTATATATGTATTAGTTTTAATTAGAATAAATTTATATTGACAATTCATTTATTTTCTGTTGAATAAATAACAAATTTATCAATTTAAATTGGTATATTATATAGATTATCATATTTAAATTGGGTTTGAAATTCCGGGATATCACATTTACGATTCCAATACTACTACCACAAGTTCGTATATCGATGGTATTTGGGTATCGAAGGTATAGGGAGGTTGTCACAGGTATGTTAAGTAAATTATGAAGTGTATTTGCTAGGTGGCATAGTCAACCTTTGGTTATCACCTTAATGACCGATAATGGATGTTAATTTATTATGTTGGTATCTCGGTTGGTTAGTATTTGTTGTCAAAATATGGTACGCCTATGGAAATGGTTAATTTCAAAATGGGATGAAAGATAGGTTAAATTAATAGAGACAAGTAACTCTAAAATGATAAAAATAGTATATTCTGCAATGATGTTTTATTAGTATTTTGGTACCGCATACTTTGGGATATATTCTCACTCACTAGGCATATGTCTAATCCCACTATATTTCCACTTTTATCTACTATGATAGATTGACAAGGGTTGCAAATGCTGGACATGAGATGGAGAAAATGGAGGTCCGTTGCGTTATATAGTTTATCCCACTTTATTAGTTATCTACTATTTCAGTGCTCTATGTTATGTTGATTCACATATTGAAGTGTCGTTTTATATTGATGTGATAACACCCATGCTTATTGTTAGTTTGGTTCAAATATTTATGTTGTATGTACAATTTTTTAGTTATGAGTTTAGAATTTTAAGTTAAAGTAGATAACTATGTATTTATTTATTTCAAATTTCACCCTGACGATTCGTGACTTGCGACCATTAGGATTTGAGTATCTATAAGGACGTAGAATCAAAGGTCATGAATATCGAGTCGTTACACATAATATGTAATCACATTTGTAATTATTTAAATACAGTAAAATCTATGTTTTGATCATCAAAAACATCAAATAAACCTCAAATCTGAACCAAACTTAGTTGTAATGGAAAATTGTTGTAATATTACTGACATAACTGAAGAGGATTTAAATAGTTTTCCTTTCTTCCTTTAAAATTTGAAAGCTTTTCCTTTGCATTTGATTTTCTCCTTCATTTTTCTTCCTTTAAACTATTTACACCGACTTAAACACCTTTTGTCACTCATTTAGCCTCGCACTTAATCAAATACTTCACTTACCCAATCACACCCTTATTTTCATAATTATTAATTTTTTCAAAACCATAACTTGACTTCTCCTTCCTCTTTTCAAATGATGGTATCAAAATTTCTCTATTATATTTCCCCACAATCGACCTTTTCCATTTAATATTTCATCAATGTATATATGAATCCAACTACTTTGGTTGCGACTAAGCTGCTATCAACTTTAATTATGTGTAGATTTTCCAAATTTTATTGTAAATTGTGTAAATCATACAAAGATTAACATAGTAAAAAATAGCTTGCAGCTCAAATTTAGTGCTATAGTAGAACGTAGTAAAAAAGCCTTCATTACTACTTTGATCAAAAATATCCAATCATTAATCATTTTTTACTTCAATATGAAACCAAAAGGAAAGAAAAAAACAATAGCAAAAGAAAAAAGCCAAATATAACCAAATGTAATTAATTATCATCATATTTTCCTCGAAATTTGATGAGATTGCAAAAATATTGATTTATACGCTTTTTTATATATAATTAAATATCTTAAATCGTTAACACCTAATCAAAATTTAATAAGAACATTTACTTGTGTTTTTATCTCATTTTCTTCTACCATCAACTATTGGTACGATTGAAAATAATTATATTTATTGATTGTATATTTCTACGTTACTCGGCTACATATAACTGATCATATTTACTTGCAGATCCTTTTTAAATTTAAGATAGGTATTTTAAATTGGCTTTGTGGTTTTATTTTATTAAAGTTTGAATAATGCTAGTAAGTGTTTATATGAGTATAAATATTATCAACATAGATTCAAGGGTTAATGTCATTGGCTTTGAGTTCTCTCTTACCTAATTAATTAACCCTTAATATCTCTTAGTATGTTACTCGTACCATTCTAAATAAACGAGTTTCATTGCCCTAACTAATTTAATATTCATTAAAATTAAATTATATTAGTTATCCAATACCCAATTCAGTTAACCCTTTAAGTGCCACTACACTTTATCAACTAATATTAACAAGTGTGAACCCGTGCTATGCACACATCATGTAAAGGTTGTATAGAAAAACAAGTTAGATATCAATATAATAATTATAATGGGTATTCAAAGAAAATTCTACAAAATATGTTAAAATCATATTATATAGTTAGTTTGTTGCATTGAGAATGTAGCATGGAATTAGTGTTGAACATTGATACTTTGGATTATGCATAAGATATACTTTTGTTTTATTGCCTAAATCATAAATATTGATCTCAAGTTGCATTTCTCATTCTGATATGAGATATGAACACTATGAGGTAATAACATATGTATAATAGGGCATTGCGTTATAGAATGCTTAAACATCCTTCAAATATTAAAACGATAATAACACTAGGAACTTCCAACAAGTTATAAATTGAAATTACTCTAAGCATTCCAAATGTTTAAATTCAATCATGATTTTTAAAATATAATTTTCAATATTTATATATTTTATGAGTTCATTAGAGATATATGCATAAGAGTTATGCTTCTAATATAATTCATTTGATATTTTTGACTTCCTTCCATAATCTTAATGTTGTTTGGGTATAGTAGTGCATTGGCAAGTAGTAGGCTTGCAACTTGGTGTATATTAACACTTTTGTGTATATGGCACCCCAATTCGGGTGATTTTGCTAGAGATTACATGTTTTAGCTAATGGCATGATGTAAATGCTTCATTTTTTATCTTTCAAGTAATTATATAGGTATAATGCCTTATTTTAAAAGAAATGTGTTCTGAGTAGATTTGTTACATAGGAAGTTTGGATTTATGTGGAAAGTTGGAGGCATAAGCTTGTTGTTTACCTGCTTTTTGACCAAAGAAGCTAACTTAAAATAGACCTAGAGACCTCATGCAGTGTTGGATTGACTTGAAATTTTGGGAGAAGACATAGAAGAAGGCACTCACCAAAAATAGGCTTGATTGGGTAAGGCTGGATAGCAATCCATATAGAGTAGGCCCATCACCTAAAAATTTTAAGTTAGTTCCCAGAAACCCTCTAGAGTGTAACTGCAAAGTTTCGTCTGATTTCGTTACGTGTTGAGCGAGTTGGATGATTCTTCTAGACAAGATGATGTATAAAGACGAATGATCAAACAAACTCCAAATGACTTGACATTTGGACAAGGCATTCAAATAGATAAAAGGAAGAAAACCCAAAGAGGTAGCCCAAAATAGTTTGAGGGCATGGATTGCTAGCGATCCATTAGCGATCCATCGGCCATGGATCATTAGCAATCCATCATGTTAGCTCGGGTCACCTTGAGTTTTTCTGGACTTCTTCCTAGCACTGGGTAGAGACTTTTGATAAGTTGGCCTTGGTACAACTACTCTCCTACCCTCATAAATACAATCCTACCTACAAACACAAAGAGGACCTTCTGGGCAGGATGTTGGAACTCTATAGAGATTAATCTTCACTCTTCTTCTTCCACATAATAGTCATTTAGGAGTTCACTGTGATTCTCCAGTGCATTCTTGCACTTATGACTTATTCTAATATCATCAACATGTAACCGGATTCAATTTCTAATAGCAGTCTGTCCATAATAAAACTTTTAAAGTGGATGTAGGCTTCGTTAACAGCCGAACCACTATAAAATTTCTTGTCTCTTTACTATTGCTGCTTTATTTACATTTATTTTCAATATTATTGTTCTGCAAAAATAGGGTTAGTGCTTTCACACTTAATCCAGGGTGATCCATTTTTTGTGTTAACATTTTGGTGCTTTGCTGAGAACACTAAACTCGGGGCTAGATCTAAAAATTTGAACTTTGAATCTATCACGATCCAAATTCCAGCGTTCGAAAATCAACATCCGTACTTCACTTGTACATAAATGCTGCAGATTCAATCGTTGAAATTTGAATCGTGTCGGAGCTTATAACACAATTAAGTATAACAACACAACGAAAAAAAAAGAAATGGATATCATATACTATTCGGAATGAATACAATATCCAATGATATCAATGATAATACAATAGAATGATACAATACATAGCAAAACTATCAGAGATAATAAACAACAGTGGAAAACGAATAGCAAAAGAGATAACTCCAATGATCAGACAGCAACTCCAATCCAATGCTCAAAGCCAAAAACTCCAAACCACTAGCTCGAACCACCATCACGTTTTCACCAAGCTAAGCAAGTCTCGTCCATGAATCCAAAGATTCCAATATCCAGGATCTCCAAAGAATACCAAAGAGAAAGCTAAAAGCTACCGAATCAATATCTATATCTACTATCTGAAAAACCCAACTCTAGACTACCCGTGTGGAAAATTGTAGGCACCCAAAGTTTAGGAAGGGAACGATAAACTCCGGGTCAGTCATGGGACTGGTATTCGCAAACAAAAACATTTTATCTTTCAAAATCCAATAAAAGAATTTAAATTTGAAATTTGCAATGCTTTTTGGAAAATGAAACTACCATAAGGCCTCCCGCCACACACACCATGCAAACGCAGAATTGGAGAAGATTTCTCCTTATAATAGTCAAAAATGCTTACTACGCAAAATCCTCTTTTGATATTATTATTAGTGCATAGTGGAAAACATTTTGAAAGTATAATATTAATCTTAGACAGCATACGTACCATTATAGTATGCTTACTATAGCTACCATGTTAGATGGCAGATTCTACAACTAAAACCGTACAAGGTGCATATTGGGTGATTGGATTTCCAACAAATGGTCAGGCTAAGGAACTTCCTGGGCCACATGGGTACGCCTTTGGAGGGACGCCCTGAGAACCTAACCGGATCTCTGTGCAACACAAGGCCGGGTTACCTCTGTAACTAGGTAACTACTACACGAGTATGCCATCCCCCGGTCGTAACCAACCTTTATCCGAGCGCTCGATACCAGCAACCACAAAGTAATGTATTTGCAGTAACCGAATAGGTTAAATATCTGGGCTCCACACTATGATATCACCTCTATCCAGAAGGAAATGAACATACCCTCAGGGGGTGCTACCCCTAAATAACCTTGTCGTATTCTTCCTGTTTCGACCATTCCGGGTTGTGAAGTTCGACAAAGTCTCGTCCACAAAGCTACGATTTTTACAAAGCCATGCTTTGATCAACAAATGATCTGCAGCACTTCATATGCCATATTACCAAATTGGGAATGTATTGCTGGTAACGATCAATTACACAACCTCTGAGCTCGTACGTCTCAGAGAAGGGTGTTAAGCTAAGAGAATAAATCTCCGCCACCAAAAAGAAATGTATTTGATAGAAACCGGTTTTACATCTCAAAGTGTAATGTCAGACACACATCCATACAAGTCTGTTCCGAGTTCGAACAGAACCGAAGGCACTTCCGAAGAAGCCCTTGCAAATCCGGGAATCCACAATCCCGATCGGACTTCCTATCACTTAGGGAATCTCTATACCGTAGTTACTCAGTGCAGATACAATAGATAGGTCATCCTATCGTTCTCGCATATACCCGGTCTTCAAATGCTATCCATAACATCGTATCATTATTCGGAATGGGTTATATGACACAAGGTCCTCTCCCGGCTAAACCGAATAATGAGCGCAATATTTAAAAACATATGGATATGGGATTTCAATTAAGTCACAACTTAAAAATCCAAAGCTTTTCTTTCAAATGGTTAAACAAATTACCATTTCAAATATTTTAAACAAAAAGATTCATTTCCAGAAACCTTTCAATGGTTTAAACAATTTCCACATTTAAATCTTTTAAACAAAAGATTCACTTTTAAGACCCCTTTTTAATTTAAGGCAAGGTTCACCAATCTTTTAAACAAAGATTCATTCATAGCCTTTCAAAACAATTCCCAAAGATTCATTCATGACTTTCAAAACAATTCCATGTTTCAAATCTTTTATATATATAAAAGATACATCATTTAAAATCCTTTTCAATTTTACAAAAAGGGTTCAACTATCTTTCACAAAGATTCAATTTTTAGCTTTCAAAACCATTCAATTTCCAATTTGAAATCTTTTCATCATAATTATTATTTGAAACTACTTGTTTTCGTTTCAGAAAACCCAATTCCATTTCTAAAGTTATCTGGATTCAAAATTCAAACTTTAAAACCATTTCAAAATATTAAATTCAAATATTTGTGACTTAACCGATTTCCTCGTGAAATCCATATTTATGTGTATGGTGTAGTCCAGGGGTTCAACACAGTAGTGTAACATTATTCAATCATCAAAGATTAAAACACGGAAATATCGATAAGCGTATAATCTGTAACGCTTATCTTCATTTACAGATTCACAAATAAATGTATCACAGATGAATAAATAAATAAATTACACACAGCTCAATTCACAGAACAGAATATCACAGATCAATCAATTCAAGGCAATTCATATAAGACAAACATTCATAAGCAAGGTCAAGCATTCAATAATCATTTATAGGTAGGATTTATTAATCGTTTAATCCTAATTAATTCAATTAATTTCCAATTAAATTAATTACTTATGAATTAATTATCCAATCCTGATTAATTATTACAAATCATTTGATATAAATTAATTAATTAATCACCTAAATTAATTACATCAATTGATCACCTCATTATTAATTATTCATTAATTTGTCCATTATAAATTACATCATTAATTATATTAATTAATGATCTCTGATTATATTTAAATTATACTACTTTCTTTAAATTAATTACATTAAGTAATTAATCTTTAATTAAACACAATTATTAATCACCCTTGATTAATAACAAAAGTAATTACCCAAATTACTTCATTTATAAATCATATTCACTAATTACCTCCCAGTAATTATCATTTATTACTTCCCTAAGTAATTATCTACATTAATTACACTAAGTAATTACACTTATCCAATTATCAAATGATTTTCTTAAATTAATTAAACTAAATTAATTAAATTAAATTAATCACATTACCAAAATTAATTACAATAAGTAATTAATCCCTTAATTACTTTTATTAAGTAATTACATTCAAAAATGTATAATTGATTATCTAAATTAATTAATCTAATTAATTATCAAAATTTATCACATTAATTTGATAATCCCTAGTTAATTATCTTCATTAACTAATAACATTTCTTTAATTAATTTCTTAAGAAATTATCTTAGATTAATTCATTATTAATCATTTGTAATTATAAATTAATCTAAATTATTTATTTATAAATTAAATAAATCATTCTTTAATTACCTTATTAATTATATCTTAATTATCTCTAAAGATAATTAATTTCTTTGTTAATGATTTCATTAACATTTAAGTGTATTTTAAACATTACACTTTAAATTTAAGTTCAAATTCCATTTTGAAAAATTCAAAAAGATAAACATCAACGAAATTTAAATATCAACTTATAAACTTATAAAAGGAAAGTTCTTACTAAATTACTTAAATTTTTATTTAAAAATTTAAGCTTTAAAATACTTTACATTTTAACTTGCAAATTCAAGTTAAAAAAAACAAATCATATATTTTTCATTCAAAATTCTATTAAAAAAGAACTTTATCAAAATTCAAGTTTAAAACATTTAGATTTAAACTGATTTTAAATTACCAGATCTGGATCCAAAATGAATTTGAATCCACAAATTTTAAACATTTGATTTAAACCTTTGATTTAATTCTTTGATTGAAATCTTGATTTTAAATTCTTGATTTTAGATTCAAATTCATTTTAAAACTTTATGATTCAAAAGTTTGATTTGAATCTATACTTTAAACTTTGAATTTAAACCACTGTTTAGATTCTGTTTTTTTTTCAAATTTAAAATTGAGTTTGAAAATCTGAAAACTGTCAGGTTTTTATAAACCTGAAAACCAACATTTAAATATTTTAAAAACTCTTAT
Organism: Allium cepa; assembly: GCA_030765085.1. Lineage (NCBI taxonomy): Eukaryota > Viridiplantae > Streptophyta > Magnoliopsida > Asparagales > Amaryllidaceae > Allium > Allium cepa. The sequence goes on along the minus strand of CM060943.1, from coordinate 421,758,891 downwards.
TTCATTTCAGATTAGAATTCAAAAATAAATTTGAATCCACACTTCAAACTGATTTAAACTTCGTTTAACTCTAGTATACAAATTTAAATTCCATTTATATTTGTTTTAAATCTCAAATTGCTGTCAGGTTTTTTATAAACCTGAAATAACAACTAACCCGAGGCAAACAAGATTTTGCTTCTAGTCATCCCCTCTTCTGCTTCGAGTCAGGTACTCGAAAAAACTCAAGTCTTCCCTGAGTTTAAATTTTCTACACTAACCCAGTTCACCAGAATTCAAACTACACGGTGCACATGCACCGTGGCTCTGGCCATCTCAAGCTATCCACCAGCACTTCAATTCATGAACGACCATCACCTCGATCGATCACGATTATCCAAAATCACCCAGAAGCTCAAAATCAAAATCCATCAAGTTACCCAAACCTGGAAACATAGACTTCAATTAAACCCTTAACCTGTCATCGCCATTTCCTCACATCTCCGGCCACCAGAAAACACCAGCCTCCGCTCATGAATGCGTCAACTCACCAACTTCCATCTCCCACAATCTCATTACACTCGATCAAGCAGAGAGTCAATGCCGATCGAAAATACCCAATCAAACAAAACTAAGGTCCTGAACTAGAATCCACCAAAGCACTTTCTAGCTTGAATTGATTATCCATCTAGCAATTTTCCACCATTCGTCGGTCATTCCTCCACCTCTAGGAGGAGTCCCGACCCCTTGATCCAAATAGATCACTAGAAACACCCAGATTTTCATTTTCTGATGAGTCTAGAACTGCACTCTAACCTCTTTAGTAAAAATCATAATTTTTTTTTAAAATCATAAGTTTGGATGGAATTTCAGATTGCATGCCTGAAACATTAAATCATGATGTTTGGATTTTCACTTATTTAAGGCTTGGTCTATTATTTTGATTGCCAGAGACAATCCATATTTCTTTAACTTAAACATAATGTTTAAAACTAAAATTGGTGATGAAATACACAAATTTTACTTAAAATTTAAGTTCAAATAGGGACCACATCAAGAGATGTAGAATTTAAATCAAAACAAGAACCTGGAACTATGAGCAGAGAGTACCCAGATGAAAACAAAACATACATATCATACATTCATATATATACAGAGAAAAGCACTAATATTACATGCATTCAAACATAATAATTCCAGAGATTTCATGCAACCAGATTACTACTTAAGTTATTAAGATGTGATGTTACTCACCTATATGATTGAAAGGTCGAGAACAAATTCAAGGCTAAATTGCTCGCCTGAAGTTTGATGTTTGAAAGTAGAGACATTTTTGATAAATCTGGGATTTTGATTTAGCTCATTTGATTTGTTGTTCACTTCTGCTTTGATCTTGAACTTGTTCTGCTTTTGATTTTTCTTTGCACTTGATTTATTTTCCTGTATTTGGTTTTCAAAGGAAAAAAACTACACTGCTTACTTTGATTCCCAGATTGAAAGCTTATGAGAGTCAAATTGCTTTCAGGTCTGCACTTGATTTTGATTTAGTTGCACAAAGTTTTTATTTCTTTGAATAGCTTGAAGCCTGTGTTTATTTCACCAGGTTTCAGATTTGAAATTTCTTTTCTGGTTTTGTGGATTTTTGAAAAAAAAAGCTGTTACATTTGTTTTTCTTATGTATGTTTTATACATTTTAAATTAAAAAAAAATTATTTGTTGCCACTTGTTAATTTTTCCATGTTGATATATCACACTTGCTTAATTTTCATAATAAGATACTTACATTTGTTTAAAACAAAGAAATTTATGTTTAAGTCCTTTAGTTCAATTAACTTTTAAAATTTAGTTTTAAACCCTTACTTTAAATTAATTTATATATTTTGTTTAAACCCCTATATTCAATTTAATTTAAATTTTATATTTCAAACCTTTAAAATTATTTAATCTTTATATTTACAAATGTTTATGTAATACATTTAATATTTAAACATAAATTTAGTTTAGTATATAAATATATTCATATTTATTTTCCACTCATACATTTATATATTATTTTTATTTTCAAATCATGTTTATGTTTTTAAAACCTATTTTATTTTTAATTTACAAATCATATTTTTAAATTTTTCTTACAAATATCTAATGTAATTTAAATTGTATTTCAAACCTTGTCTTGATTTAATTTATAATTTTTATTTTAACTCTTTTCATTTTAATATTTTACATATGTACATTGTAAAACTTTTTATTTAGCCTTGTTTAATGTCATATTGGAAGTTACCCTTTAAATAGTATTTAAAAATTTACCGCATTAATTCAAAGCATAACTTTCAAATTAAAAATATATTTTCTAAAATTAGAAAACAAGATTTTATTGAGTTTCCTTACATTCTATTTTGTACTAATACAATTTTAAAACAAATGATTTGAAAAATTATTCATATTTTATAACATCTATAACTTTTAACTAGCAATTCGAAAATTATTTATTTAATTTCAAAATAAAACTTCTCATTCAAAATATCTATTTAAAATAAATTTGGAAAACAAATCTTTATAATTGAAAATATAATGTTTTCAAACGCAATATATTTATAAGATTTTTAATTTTGAATTTTAATTCCAAGATTTAATTTAAACTAAATTTATAAATATAAATAAATAACATAACCTATCTTTTATAAATCTTAAAACTATATAATTCTATTTATAATCTAAAATATTTATTTATCCCAGAAATTTCTAATTAATTCACAAATAGATTCACAATTAATTTCAAAAATTAAATTAATTATCAAATTATCCTGGATAAAATTCAGGGATGTTACAGATTCTCCCCCTTAAGAAAATTTCGTCCTCGAAATTTGTAAGTAGGGAGACAACAAAGGATGGACTCACAAAGATAGAGAGATAGTTTCCAAATCAAACTAGGTATATATTCTGCATTTGGCTTACCAAATAAGAATATCAATAATGGATACAAGAATTAATCAAGATACTCGGGTCACCAGATTTACGAATATACAGGGATATTGATTAGTTCGAAAGGGAACTAACCATTCATAAAATATTTCTGGACCCAACAGGATAAACAGATATATGGATACAGTCCCAAATTTGTTAGTTTAAACAACAAAAATATACCTATCAACCATAGCAACCAAAGCAAACAATTCATCCAAACAAACAATTCTGACCCATCTGGAGTTTGTGTCCCATGCAAATATATCAAAGCTTCTTCCTAGAGCTGCCAGGAATCATCAAAGAATTGAAAAGAGGAATCAAAGGAGATTGATAGAGAAAGCTGTTTCCGCTATTGCAGGGTAACGACCATTTGTAGTCGTACTCCCCTGTCCCCTATCTCGTCCTCTTTTTGCACTCATACTCACTATTAGTGGATAGTAAGAGAATTTACTGAGGCATTCAAACGGATATCTTAGGGATATACTCATTCTAGGGTATACTTCACCCTTATCTCTAATGAGTTACTTAATGTGTTATACTCCTGAGCTAAAGTTTCAACCTTCAGCTCTGATACCAAATTTGTCACGATCCATTTTCCAGCGTTTGAAAATCGACATTCGTACTCCACTTGTACCTAAATGCCGCAGATTCAATCGTTGAAATTCGAATCGTGCCGGGGCTTATAACACAATTAAGTATAACAACACAGTGGAAAAAAAGAAACGAATATCATATACAACTCCGAATGAATACAATATCCAATAATATCAATGATAATACAATAGAATGATACGATACATAGCAAAACTATCGGAGATAATAAACAACAGTAGAAAACGAATAGAAAAAGAGATAACTCCAATGATCAGACTGTAACTCCAATCCAATGCTCAAAGCCAAAAACTCCAAACCACTAGCTCGAACCAACATCACGTTTGCACCAAGCTAAGCAAGTCTCGTCCATGAATCCAAAGATTCCAATATCCAAGATCTCCAAAGAATACCAAAGAGAAAGCTAAAAGCTACCGAATCGATATCTATATCTACTATGGCTACCATGTTAGATGGCAGGTTCTACAACTAAAACCGTACAAGGCGCGTATTGGGTGATTGGATTTCCAACAAATGGTCGGGCTAAGGAACTTCCTGGGCCACATGGGTACACCTCTAGAGGGACGCCTCGAGAACCTAACCGGATCTCTGCCAACATAAGGCCGAGTTACCTCTGTAACTAGGTAACTACTACACAAGTATGCCATCCCTCGGTCATAACCAACCTTTATCCGAGCGCTCGATACCAACAACCACAAAGTAATGTATTTGTAGTAACCACATAGGTTAAATATATGGCTCCATACCATGATATCACCTCTATCCAGAAGGAAATGAATATACCCTCATGAGGCGCTACCCCCAAATAACCTTGCCGCATTCTTCCTGTTTCGACCATTCCAGGTTGTGAAGTTCGATGAAGTCTCGTCCACAAAGCTATGCTTTTTACAAAACCATGCTTTGATCAACAAATGATCAGCAGCACTTCATATGCCACATTACCAAATTGGGAATGTATTACTGGTAACCATCAATTACATAACCTCAGAGCTTGTATGTCTCAGAGGAGGGTGTTAAGCTAAGAGAATAAATCTCCGCCACCAAACAGAAATGTATTTGATAGAAACCGGTTTTACATCTCAAAGTGTAATGTCAGACACACATCCATACAAGTCTGTTCTGGGTTCGAACAGAACCGAAGGCACTTCCGAAGAAGCCCTTGCAAATCCGAGAATCCATAATCCCGATCGGACTTCCCATCACTTAGGGAATCTCTATACCGTAGCTACTCGGTGCAGAGATAATAGATAGGTCATCCTATCGTTCTTGCAAATACCCGGTCTTCAAATGTTATCCATAACGTCGTATCATTATTCCGAATGGGTTATATGACACAAGGTCCTCTCCCGGCTAAACCGAATAATGAGCGCAATATTTAAAAACATATGGATATGAGATTTCAGTTAAGTCACAACTTAAAAATCCAAAGCTTTTCTTTCAAATGGTTAAACAAATTACCATTTCAAATCGTTTAAACAAAAAGATTCATTTCCAGAAACCTTTCAATGGTTTAAACAATTTCCACATTTAAATCTTTTAAACAAAAGATTCACTTTTAAGATCCGCTTTCAATTTAAGGCAAGGTTCACCAATCTTTTAAACAAAGATTCATTCATAGCCTTTCAAAACAATTCCCAAAGATTCATTCATAAATTTCAAAACAATTCCCGATTTCAAATCTTTTATATATATAAAAGATACATCATTCAAAATCCTCTTCAATTTTACAAATAGGGTTCAACTATCTTTCACAAAGTTCAATTTTTAGCTTTCAAAACCATTCAATTTCCGATTTGAAATCTTTTCAACATAATTATTATTTGAAACTACTTGTTTTCGTTTCAGAAAACCCAATTCCATTTCTAAAGTTATCTGGATTCAAAATTCAAACTTTAAAACCATTTCAAATATTAAATTCAAATATCTGTGACTTAACCGATTTCCTCGTGAAATCCATATTTGTGTGTGTATGGTGTAGTCCAGGGGTTTAACACAATAGTGTAACATTATCCAATCATCACAGATCAAAACACAGAAACATCGATAAGCGGTATAATCTATAACGCTTATCTTTATTTACAGATTCACAGATGAATAAATAGATAAATTACACATAGCTCAATTCACAGAACAGAATATCACAGATCAATCAATTCAAGGCAATTCATACAAGGCAAACATTCATAAGCAAGTTCAAGCATTCAATAATCATTTATAGGTAGGATTTATTAATCGTTTAATCCTAATTAATTCAATTAATTTCCAATTAAATTAATTACTTATGAATTAATTATCCAATCCTGTTTAATTATTACAAATCATTTGATATAAATTAATTAATCAATCACCTTAATTAATTACATCAATTGATCACCTCATTATTAATTATTCATTAATTAGTCCACTATAAATTACATCATTAATTATATTAATTAATGATCTTTAATTATATTTAAATTAAACTACTGTCTTTAAATTAATTACATTAAGTAATTAATCTTTAATTAAACACAATTATTAATCACCCTTGATTAATAACAAAAGTAATTACCCAAATTACTTCATTTATAAATCATATTCACTAATTACCTCCCAGTAATTATCATTTATTATTTCCCTAAGTAATTATCTCCATTAATTACACTAAGTAATTACACTTATCCAATTATCAAATGATTTTCTTAAATTAATTAAACTAAATTAATTAATTAACTTAAATTAATCACATTACCAAAATTAATTACAATAAGTAATTAATCCCTTAATTACTTTCATTAAGTAATTACATTCAAAAATGTATAATTGATTATCTAAATTAATTAATCTAATTAATTATCAAAATTTATCACATTAATTTAATAATCCCTAGTTAATTATGTTCATTAACTAATAACATTTCTTTAATTACTTTCTTAAGAAATTATCCTAGAATAATTCATTATTAATCATTTCTAATTATAAATTAATCTAAATTATTTATTTATAAATTAAATAAATCATTCTTTAATTACCTTATTAATTATATCTTAATTATCTCTAAGATAATTAATTTCTTTATTAATGATTTCATTAACATTTAAGTGTATTTTAAACATTACACTTTAAATTTAAATTCAAATTCCATTTTTAATTTAAGATTCAAAAAGATAAACATCAACCAAATTTAAATATCAACTTATAAACTTATAAAAGGAAAGTTCTAACTAAATTACTTAAATTTATATTTGAAAATTTAAGCTTTAAATACATTACATTTTAAATTGCAAATTCAAGTTTAAAAAAAACAAATCACATATTTTTCATTCAAAATTTTATTATGAAAGAACTTTATCAAAATTCAAGTTTAAAACATTTAGATTTAAACTGATTTTAAATTCCCAGATCTGGATCCAAAATGAATTTGAATCCACAAATTTTAAACATCCGATTTAAACCTTTGATTTAAATATTTGATTCAAATCTTGATTTAAAATTCTTGACTTAAAATTCAAATTCATTTTAAAACTTTATGATTCAAAAGTTTGATTTGACTCTATACTTTAAACTTTGAATTTAAACCACTGTTTAGATTCTGTTTTTTTTTTAAATTTAAAATTGAGTTTGAAAATCTGAAAACTGTCAAGTTTTTATAAAGTTGAAAACCAACATTAAAAGATTTAAAAACTTTTATTTCATTTTAGATTAGAATTCAAAAATAAATTTGAATCCACACTTCAAACTGATTTAAAATTTGTTTAACTCTAGTATACAAATTTAAATTCCATTTAAATTTGTTTTAAATCTCAAATTGCTGTCAGGTTTTTTATAAACCTGAAATAACAACTGACCCGAGGCAAACAAGATTTTGCGTCGAGTCATCCCCTCTTCTGCTTCGAGTCAGGTACTCGAAAAAACTCAAGTCTACCTTGAGTTCGAATTTTCTGCACAAACCCAGTTCACCAGAGTTCAAACTGCACGGTGCACGTGCACCGTGGCTCTGGACATCTCAGGCCATCCACCAGCACTTCAATTCATCAACGACCATCACCTCGATCGATCACGATTATCCAAAATCACCCAGAAGCTCAAAATCAAAATCCAGCAAGTTACCCAAACCTGGAAACACAGGCTTCAACTAAATCCCTAACCTGTCATCGCCATTTCCTCACATCTCCAGCCACCAGAAAACACTAGCCTCCGGTCACGAACGCGTCAACTCACCAACTTCCATCTCCCACAATCTCATTACACTCGATCAAGCAGAGAGTCAATGCCGATCGAAAATACCCGATCAAACAAAACTAGGGTTCTGAACTAGAATCCACCAATGCACTTTCTACCTTGAATTGATCATCCATCTAGAAATTTTCCACCATTCACCAGTCATTCCTCCACCTTTAGGAGGAGTCCCGACCCCCAGATCCAAATAGATCACCAGAAACACCCAGATTTTCATTTTCTGATGAATCTAGAACTGCAATCTAACCTCTATACTAAAAATCATACTTTATGTTTTAAAAATCATAAGTTTGGATGGAATTTCAGATTGCATGCCTGAAACATTATATCATGATGTTTGGATTTTCACTTATTAAAAGTTTGGTCTGTTATTTTGATTGCTAGAGACAATCCATATTTCTTTAACTTAAATATAATTTTTAAAACTAAAATTGGTGATGAAATACACAAATTTACTTAAAATTTAAGTTTGAATAAGGACCACATCAAGAGATATAGAATTTAAATCAAAACAAGAACCTGGAACTATGAGCAGAGAGTACCCTGATGAAAACAAAACATACGTATCATACATTCATATATATACAGAGAAAAGCGCTAATATATACATGCATTCAAACATAATAATTCCAGAGATTTCATGCAACCAGATTACTACTTAAGTTATTAAGATGTGATGTTACTCACCTATATGATTGAAAGACAGAGAACAAATTCAAGGCTAAATTGCTCACCTGAAGTTTGATGTTTCAAAGCAGAGACATTTTTGATAAATTTGGGATTTTGATTTAGCTCATTTGATTTGTTTTTCACTTATGCTTTGATCTTGAACTTGTTCTGCTTTTGATTTTTCTTTGCACTTGATTTATTTTCCTGTATTTGATTTCCAGAGAAAAAAACTGCACTGCTTACTTTGATTCCCAGATTGAAAGGTTATGAGAGTCAAATTGCTTTCAGGTCTGCACTTGATTTTGATTCAGTTGCACAAAGTTTTTGTTTCTTTGAATTGCTTGAAGCCTGTGTTTATTTCACCAGGTTTTAGATTTGAAATTTCTTTTCTGGTTTTGCGGATTTTTGAAAAAAAAGTTTTTACATTTGTTTTTCTTATGTATATTTTATACATTTTAAATTAAAAGAAATTTTATTTGTTGCCACTTGTTAATTTTTCCAAGTTGATTTACCACACTTGCTTAATTTTCATAACAACATATTTACATTTGTTTAAAACAAAGAAATTTATGTTTAAGTCCTTTAGTTCAATTAACTTTTAAAATTTAGTTTTAAACCCTTACTTTAAACTAATTTATATATTTTTTTAAACCCCTATATTCAATTTAATTTAAAATTTATAGTTCAAACCTTTAAAATTATTTAATCTTTTATTTACAAATGTTTATGTGATACATTTTATATTTAAACTTAAATTTAGTTTAGTACATAAATATATTCATATTTATTTTCCACTCATACATTTATATATTATTTTTATTTGCAAATCATGTTTATGTTTTTAAACCCTATTTTATTTTTTAATTTACAAATCATGTTTTTAAATTTTTCTTATAAATGTCCAATGTAATTTAAATTGTATTTTAAACCATGTCATGATTTGATTTATAATTTTTATTTTAACTCTTTTCGTTTTAATATTTTACATATGTATATTTTAAAACTTTTTATTTAGCCTTGTTTAATATCATATTGGAAGTTACCCTTTAAATAGTATTTAAAAATTTACCACATTAATTTAAAGCATAACTTTCAAATTAAAAATATATCTGCTAAAATTAGAAAACAAGATTTTATTTAGTTTCCTTACATTTTATTTTGTAATGATACAATTTTAAAACAAATGATTTGAAAAATTATTCATATTTTATAACCTCTATAACTTTTAACTAGCAATTCAAAAATTATTTATTTAATTTCAAAATATAATTTCTCATTCAAAATATCTATTTAAAATAAATTTGGAAAACAAATCTTCATAAATTGAAAATATAATGTTTCCAAACCCAATATATTTATAAGATATTTAATTTTGAATTTTAATTCGAAGATTTAATTTAAACTAAATTTATAAATATAGATAAATAACAGAACCTATCTTTTATAAATCTTAAAACTTTATAATTCTATTTATAATCTAAAATATTTATTTATCCCAGAAATTTCTAATTAATTCACAAATAGATTCACAATTGATTTCAAAAATTAAATTAATTATCAAATTATCCTGGATAAAATTCAGGTATGTTACAGAATCTAAGATTTGGAGAAGATGAGCAGGCCTAATACCAGATCTAGAGCCGGAGCAAATCAACTAGAGCCTAGAGGCAGCTAGAATGTGTCGTTAAATTCTGTAATGACGCGATATTTCGAACTATTCAAAATGACAATCATCTACACATGTTAGACTTGAATTGCTCGAAAAAATAGATTGTTAATTTATATTTGGCAAAACTCAATATATACAGTAAATAAAATAAATCACAGAATCAAAAACAAGAGTAATGTAACAATAAGCAGCAGAATAGATAAATAGTAGTTCATGAAGCTATTATAAAACATCAGAGTCTAAAAAATTATAACAGAATCTCAAAAACAAATGAATCCCTAATACCTAAGCAACTGACGATGAACAGAAATGACTGGAATAAACTGAAATAACTGAACGTTGGATAGATAGATGGATCCCAACCGAAGCTTCAAACTCTAAAGGTGAGTCTCAAGCGTAGCATATGTAAACAATATAAATATGAAAACAAATGTATATACATGTTAAAAAAATGCAGATTACCTACAATATATGCGAAACTACTGTTATAATAAACATATTTTTTTAGAAGGGCTGCTTGGGTGAAGATAAAGCTAAGGTGGAGGAAAAAATGGTTGCACGTGAGGAGGTTAGGCATGAAAGTGGGTGACTTCGGCTATTGGGTGATGGTCGAGGTGAGATTTAATGACAAGGTGGTCGTGTGCCGGGTGCAGCCTAGGTCAGAGGTGGATGCGAGAATGGTGGGGGAAGCTAAGTGTGTCTAGGTGGTTGGAGATGAAGGCAGTTGAACGAGGGGCAGTGACTGGATGGCAGTTCAGGCGGAGGACGGTTGCTAGGTGTTGGCGGATCTGCTAGGGGTTGGATCGAGTTTTGGGTGTGGCAGTAGCGTAGCTGATGAGGTAAGGAGGTGGTCAGTTTGGTGGTTAGTGGGTTATTGTGAGGTGATGTGGAGGGGATAGGTTAGGCGATGATCGACAGGGGAGGGTGCACTGTTGGTTGAACTGGCGGGTGTGGTAAAAGAGAGAGAGAAGCAGTTGCTGAAGGATCTCGGTAGGCTATGGAAATGGCGGATCTAGGTGTTGATGGCTATTAACGGTGAAGGAAGTGGTTCAGCTGGCGGAGCACAAGAACGGAAGGCGAGGGTGATGGCAATTGCTGCCATTCGAAAGTGAAGAAGAACATGCGAAATTTCAGAAGTTATGTGCAGACTTGGATTCTCCTTTTATATAAGTTTTTTTCCTTCAAAATAGAATGGACAGAAGTAAAGAGAGAAAGAAGGGGAACGAACCAAGAATGTTGAATGGACAAGAATGACAAAAGTCACGGGTTATTAATAACGAGTGGGCAATTATTTTCAACAATGGATAATGAATGGACAAAGGAAATCAAAACTCCAAAATTGGATACTAATATTGTTAAACGTTTCTTAGATTTTATCGCGTACCGCACACCAAAATTCACAAATGAATATACTCCCGAGATTAGCAAGACGAGACGAACAAAAGATACACAGATATCAGCAATATGACCATCCTATCCAAAGTCGATATTCACCGCCAATTGCTGTTAAAATGTCGAAAATAAGATAAACAGGCTATAACAGTCAAAATTTAGCGAAATGAAATATGATGTCTCACTCAAAAAATGATTTACATTTTTATTATATAAAAGTATTAAGGTTTCAAAATATTTTATTTTCGTCTAATTTAACTGATTTCAATTAAAATTGAAATTTACACAATAGAACTAACTTTCATATTTCCAAATAAAAATTAACCATTTTCTATGCTTAAATAGACGCATTACAAATATCAAACTTTCATTGCTAAATTTAATTGTTTAATTTCAAGCAAAATTTCAGTTAATTACGTTATAAAAACCATCAAAATTTATGGGTCGTTATAAATTCTCATTAACCAAACTATGTGATTAGAGAGGATTGGATAGGATGATGAAAACGTTGCAGGATGGAATCTTACCTAGACAACATGAGATGATAGATGGATTCTTCTAGAAGATGGGGCAGTAAGAGATGGCTAGATCTGCAAGGAATAGGAATCAAACTCTGTAATGAACCTTTTTTCCATACCCTTTGAATCGACAATAAACCACACATTTCCCACTCAAATTGCACGAATAAGCAGATCATTAAGGGTAGGAAGGAAATAAAGACAGAACTGAATCTCAAACGAATAGAATAACATATATTATTTCAATAATAATCTTTACTGCAGAAAATTTTGAAATACAATATCAAAGTCTAACCTTAATTCAGTTTGGACAGTTATAAACCCCTGGTCGTATAGATGTTGAAAACAACAAAACAAATGTAATAAACGTAGTGGACAATAGAATATGTCCATACGATGATGAAGATCTCAAGCTCTCCTTTGGAAACTCCAGCCATCTTCGACTAAACCTAAAATTACTCGTATCTGACCCGAGTATTAAAAATACCCGGATCAAGCTTGATAAACCAGCGTGAGATACCCGAAATTTTAAATGCATAGACCATGACGATGCTATGAAAACCTTTGAAAAGAAGGGTATCCCATTAGACCACGCATACACATAAATACGAACGGGTTTTTACCTTATGATAACTAAAACACTTCTATACCAAAAGTCACTTGATATTATTTTTAAATGACATTCCTTTGAAAACACATTCAAATAAACTTATTCAAATAAGGTATCAATACCCAAACTAAATCTAAGGTAATATATCCGGACTGGGTCAATAGAATATCCCGAATGGAATATAAGATATAAAAAAGGGGTAGCTGAAATGTTTGCAAGTCATTACAGCTATTTTTCGAATACAATCAAAACCATAAATCTCGTATTGGGATTGGATTTCCAACACGATAGAGAACTAGTGGCCTTTTCTTCGATCCATGCATAACAAACATAGTTCTCGTGGTGCCTTAATCACCTTTCTTAAGCTAGTCACTTGGAACTATACTTGCTATACTACCACTAAAAACTAGTGGTTCCTTTCTTTTCTTAAGCTAACCACTTTATCAAAATTGGGCAATCAATGCCTTGAGAGACGTTCCCCCCCCCCAAAGGGCCCAACATATTGGACACCACCATACATAATCACTTATTTCGAATTTTGTGTCTGTTAGACCACATAGTATCCATATCATCTTTCGTGATGTGAGGCTAGTGAGGCTATGCTCAATTTCTTCAAAGCCACGCTTTAGATCAAAACAAGTTCCACTTTGAGTGTCGCAATGCCATTCCTTTGATCACTATTTGACTCCTACAAATATACAACCTATGAGCTTGTATGACTTAGAAAATGGTGTTAAGCTAATAGAAGTTTCCTTCTTTGCCACCAAGCAGATGTACATTTGTAAAAGTCAAACATTATGTCTCAAAAATGCAATGTTAGATATTAGTCCATACAAGTTCGTTCTGGGACTGAGCGAAACCAAGGGCACTTTCCTCGGCCATTACTAGCCGAGAAGCCCTTATAATCCCAAAAAAACCTCCACAACAAGGAGACTACTATTATAAATAACTCTATAATGAAAGCGACCAAGAGAATGTGAACAAGCATTCCTCATGCTATGAAGATCCTCGATCTTCAATAATAATCATCTTCAACATGTCTTCACTTTTGAACCTATACATTAGTTCAAAGTGGTTTTCAAATAGGGATCACCTAAATCTGACACTGATTCCATCGAAGCCAATTATCGATTTAAAAGATGTTAAGTTCATATGTGGATATCAATCATCAATCAATTACTTCATTTTTTCTTTAAATCAAATATCTTTCTTAGATATATTGTTTTCAATTTATTCCATTTTCTTTTCAAGTGTATATGGAATCATTAAGCCTCATTTATCAAATCATTTGGTTTATTTAAACTTTTCTTAAATCCTGGAGTAATTCCAAATCATTTTCTCTTTCACCTAGGAATTTTTTTCCAAATCATTCTTTTAATCTTAATCAAAGATTTACTACATTTAAGTTATGACTTTTAACTAAGGGAAAATATTCCCAAATTATTCATTAAATCTTAATCAAAGATTTTTTATATTCAAGTTATACTTTTAACTTAGGTAAAATATTCTCAAATCATTCATTAAATCTTAACCAAAGAATTCATTCTTAACTTCAAATCATATTCTTGCAAATCGAAGATTTTCATAACAGAGTACTATTGCCACCTTAGATATGTTAAATTTCACCTCCAGAGACTCATGAAAAGTAATCCTATATCATGAAGATCTTCGTCTTCAAAGATCTTTGTTTTAATATGTTTTATTTTGAAAATTAATTTGAAGGGGTTTTCGGACAGGAATCACCCAAATCCGATCTCAGTTCTTCGGATACGAATCATCCAAATCTGATCCCAGTTCCTTCATATCAATCATCGAATAAAAGGTGTTAAATGGTTAATTAACACTCAAAGAATTTGTTTCTTTTCTTTTATCTTGAAAAAACTTAAATATGATCTTTTAAATCATCCGGGCTTTCCTTTCCATCTGTTCCACCCCTCTTCTAAAAGATAAAGCGGGTAAGTTAGGGTACTGGTTGCTCCATTCCTAACCTTACTTACAAACCTTGTTTTACCGTTTAGCTCTCACAAGCGGGATAAATGTATTAGTCATTTCCGTAGACTTAGTTCGTTATTATAAATAATATTCTTCACTTATTACTTAAGCGTTACAAACAATTTCTCTTAACAATTTATTCAAACTCTTACTAAAACTTCCAAATCATATTTAAATTACTTAATTATTCTTTTAAAATCATTCACAAAATATTTAGAAAAGAGTTGTTAAGTTTAAAACTACATTTCAAAAGTTCTTTAAAATTGCTGCGAAATTCATTGCGAAAAGTGTTGCAAATAGTGTTTTAAAAGCTATATTCTTCAAGACGACTTTTGTATTACTTAGAAATCCATCGTTACAACTTAAATCTCTTCTAAAACATTTCAAACCATTTTTGGAGTTTATTTCATATTTTTAAATGTTTGAAATATCAATTTAAAATTCTGGTCATTTTACTACAAAAAGCGCGATTTTTCAGGAAAATTGTGTTGGTCATATTGAAAAATCTACTTAATGAAATCTTGATTTTCTTTCTTCACTAGAAAAATATTACCTTTGTGGATCAAATAATTTTTATATTGAAGAAATTCAGCTTATAAACTATTCTCCAATTTGAAGTTACGAGTCGAAATTTATGAACTGCCGCTACGTATTGAGCTCTGTCGAGCTCGATTTTGATCAATTTAGTGAATTGCTTCGGAACTTGTCCAAAACACTTCAAAAAATTTTAAACCATATTTAAACTACTTTAACTCATTTAAAACAATATTTTCGTTACTTCAAACTCATTTTTTCATTTCATTTCATATTATAGCATTATATTATAATATCATTTTCAATCTTTTTAGATATTTTGAAATCATTAAGAGGCTAAATATTTCCGTACACACATTTGTGTTGATTTAATTCTCATTTAATTAACTATGCTTGCTAATCATTTCTCTTATCATTTACCAAACTAAGTTATCATCCATATCACAAGCATAAAATCAACCATAACATCAACCAAGTTATCATCCAACATATAACAAACTTGAAATATTTTTTTAAGAATTAGTAACTTAAAATATGAGTACTCACCTTTAACCAAATCATTTAACTTTCTACCAACATTCATTTAATCCAACACTTCACTAAATCATTTTATCTTCACCAAACCATCACGTAACAACTCCATCTCACTTTTTAGTGCTCGACCATCACTTTACTTCCACTTGCTCTCGACCACAAGTCTTTCTCTCTTCTTTGCTCTCGACCAAACCTTTCAACAACGCCCATAGGCTCGGCTTCCCCTTGATCTTCCCCTTCATACATTATTTCTTCACTTTTTAGATGTTAAACCATGTTTTGGTGATATTCTAAGGTCTTTGGCAAAGTTTGATGGATTTTTGACTTTGTTTGATATGGTTTTGAAAATGTTAGTAAGGAAATGGAAGAGAAGAAGTCATTAAAGCTCTAAGGAGGAGGAAGAAGAAGAAGAAGGGAGCTTAGAAAAGGAAGAAGAAGAAGAATGGAAAGTGTGAGAATGGAAGAGGTATGCATGGCTATTTATAGGAAAAGTTTGGAATAGAATATTATTACATAAAATGATCAAAATACCTTTACTTACCTTTTTACGCAACTTTATTTTTTCAACATTTAGCATCACATTTCAAATCATTGCTTTATGTCATTTTCACTTAAGTATTAAGTAAATAATATAATAATTATGTTTGTTTGATTTGATGTTTACTTTTTGACTTTTATAACACCTTTTGTCTTCATATGCTTACTTTTTGTTAATTACATTCTAAAATTTTCTAAGTATGTTTAGTAAAAGTAAACTTGATTAATGAATTAATCAATACTTATACTACTTGAATATATGTTCGTAGATAAGAAAATAAAGGTGTAACAACGTTGAGACAACATTTAATCGACAAAACGTTTTACGGTCATATTTTGACGTTTTAGTTAAATATTTATTTATTTAAACCAAATTTAAAAATAAATTTGTATAATGTTATTTAGAAATATAAACACTCATAAGTAAATTAAAATAATTTATTTAACCATTAAAACTAATTTTTTTGAAATCAACATTCTGTCACTTTTGTCGATATAGGCAAATGTTACTATTTTTGTGTATCCTTCTCTTTCCAAATCCTATCTAATATTATTTGAATCATATAACCTTACCTATTTTGTATTAAAAATCACTTTAAATAATATATTTTAAAGTGGCTAAATTCTGGGTCGTTGCGTTCTTCCTTACTTAAAGGAATTTCGTCCTCGAAATTACCCAAAACAAAAGTTTGACCAAAACATTTATCTTAAAACTTAATTCCATATAATCTACACAGATCAATCATATGAAATATCTTATTCGATCTCTTATTTGAATATGTATTATTTTTCGAACTAGTATCGATCTTTCGATCCTCTAATGCGGACTTTGATCGGGTTTCTAGATCAGAACCTTTGATTTCCTTGCATAGTTCTCAACAATGATATAAAACTAAAGTACCTAACCACGAACTCTCATCAATGTTCATCATCAAGAATCGAGTGGTAAATCCTTTTTCGAACCAGTGTAAACACCTTAAAGTTCAGAATTCGAATCTTAGATCAAAATTATTTGATTAGATGATCCACATATAACATATGTATTTATTAACCCTCAAATACTTTCATAAAAACTTTTTCTTAAGCTCAAACACTTTATAAAGATGCTTCTTTATATAATCCCTTTAAGTATTTATTTTCAAATATTTTATTAAAGGAAAATATTCCAAAGAAACCATTTTTCACTCAAAAGATAATTTATCTTTATTATAAAAAAAAAATTCCACAATCCTCTAACTTAGTATATTTCCTTTAACACTAATATTATTTATGAATCATTTCGTAAAACTATTATTAATTTTATTTCATCTTATAAGTTACGCAAATCAATCACATTTAATGACTTAAGTCCAAATCCTTAATTAATGATGGAATTCATTAATAAAACATTTTCCAAGTTATCAATATCTTTCTGAGGAGTCATTATTTTACTTAATAGTTCTTGACTAAAATCTATATTTGTAGGATATACCTTTACATCCTAAGAGTATATACAAATCCCAAATTTCAAATTGGTTTTACTTAAATCCGACTGTTTAACAAACTTAGACTTTGTTATAATTTACTATTAT
Source organism: Allium cepa (assembly GCA_030765085.1). Taxonomy (NCBI): domain Eukaryota; kingdom Viridiplantae; phylum Streptophyta; class Magnoliopsida; order Asparagales; family Amaryllidaceae; genus Allium; species Allium cepa. The sequence continues at coordinate 421,741,092 of CM060943.1, read as the reverse complement.
CTCAAATTCATAAGTTATAAAACTTATTTCTTATTTAATACTATTATTAATTTTCTAGCTTTGAAAAAACAAATTTAAAATCACTCGGATTTACAACCTCAAACTCTTAACTCTTAAATCTCTCTTTTTTCTTTATAAATTAGATTTATAAATTATCCTCATCTTATTTCAGTTACTCAAAGTATTTCATAGTCTTTTACCAAAAGTTTTCATAAATTTCTTTGCTCTTAGTTAGGTATGATTTAGAAATTTTTGACTATCCAAAATCGTCGAAAATTCCGCTTTATTTTAGCAATTAGGGATCCCAATTTATCTTTAGTTTAAACACTTATATAAAGATTACTAATCAATGATTCACATCATTTCTTTAACTTAAAAAATTTATATAGATCGAGTAACTCCAAAACAATCCAAGGAACTGGGTACTACCAATAGTATCATGTATCCTCTTAACAAGAAGAGTAATACTTAAGAGAAGTGCTTACCATCCGAACAAATCTCTTGTCCATTTTTAGTTTATTTTTAAGCCAATCGAATTAGTTATCATAAAATACCTCTTTTTATTTGAAATAATACCATTTTCAAAATCCTTTAGAGATTACTTTATAAAACCTATTTTATAAATTCATTTTATCTTATATTAATTAACGTTATTTGAATTACCACAATTCTTTTACTCGAATTTAAATTCTCATTCTTTTTATATTTATCTTTTCAAGCAATCATTTAATTATATTTTTATCTTATGTGTTTAATCCTTAAACAAATCTTATTATCGGACACCTTATAGCCAAATCATGAAGCTTAATTCACAAGGTATTTGTTACTTTTAAATCAAATAATTGATCAATTTATGATAGTAACTTAACATTTGTAATGACCTGCTATTTCAAACCATTCAAATTGACAATCATCCACTCATGTCAGACTTGAATTGCTCCAAATAACAGATTGTTAATTTATATTTGGAAAAACTCAGCATATACAGTAAATAAATCAATCACAAACACAGAGTATTACAATAATAAGTAGCAGAATAAATAAATAGTAGTTCACGAAGCTATTATAAACATCGGAGTCTGAAACAAAATACCATAGAATCTCAAATACAAATGAATCTCTAATACATAAGCAACTGACGAGTCTGAACATAAATGATTGAAATAAACTGAAATAACTGAAAGATGGATAAATAGATCTTCAGACAAAGCTCCCATCTCCAAAGGCGAGTCTCAAATGCTGTGACACTCAGTCGAACCTGAGCATAAAGCAAAACACAAAACACTCTAGTCGGGATTAACATTCTTATACCAGTAAATTCAACTCAAGTGAAATGTCAATAGAAATACAAAAACTTAAAGGATGTTTGGGATTCCCATCCTTTAAGGATCCGTTGAACTATCAACATGCAGAGTACAATACGCTACATAGATAATGTCTATAGTAAAGTAGAGTATTAAAATAGCATTAAGGCGTTATCCATATCCCCTTAACACATTTTTATATATTCCCATAGTATATATAGTACCATAATTCCTCCGTAAACTAGGGAGCTATTAGAGGTCACTCATTAGGTACGGTACAAACCAAACTCGTAGAAGGTGCGACAGAGCATGTGACAATGCACGCGAGGCAATGCCCTGGGTAGGATTTGTGGATCCGGACTGGTGGTAACGCATGGCAGCTACTACCGCCCACCTTGAAACACACTCCTAATTCAAAGGTGCATCCAATCAAATCACAAAGTAATAGAATGGTATCAAAGAAATGTGTCCGATCGGAGGAAGGACCTCACTTGGCCCCGCATGGCTCTTGTTTTAGCTACATCAAGCAGACTCACGAGAGTCGGGGCTATACTAAAACCTCATATAGAATCATCAACAAACCATCCTACTTCGTTCTAGAATCTCCACCACGTACACAATTGTTAAAGTGGTTTCGGGTAATGGTAGAGAGGACAATATCTGATCCCGATCTTTTTAATAACCAAATGCTTATTTCACACCGTGGTCATTTCATTTCAAATAGTTCATACTTTATATCAAAATATCATATTCATTTCATAATCGTAACACTTTCAAAATTATAACACTTTCGAAATCATAACACTTTCGAGATCATAACACTTTTGAAATCCTAACGCTTTTGAAATCATAACACTTTCATAATCATAACAATTCCAACTTAAACAGTTTAGATATTGAAAATATTATATATATTAAAATAGTTATAAATTAAAATAGTTTATATATTAAAATAGTTATAACTAAAACAGTTATAATTAAAATAGTTTATATATTAAAATAGTTATAATTAAAATAGTTCATAGATTATAATAATATATATATATATATATTAAAAATACTTTATATAATAAAATTAGTTTCCTCCAATTTCACAAATCGATTCAAATCAACTTGAATTCCAAAATTCTATTTAATCAATCTCAATTCAACAATTTCAATTTAAAAAGGTTAAAGATTCAATTCAAATTCTCAATATACCATTTCAATTTATATCGATTTCAAATCCAGATTTGAACTATCACTTCAATTCCAATAAGATTCAAAGTTTAAATATTCAAACATTTACAATATAAGTTTCATTCATATTTCAACAATCAATTTTGATTTTATACAAATTGGAAAATATTCACTGAATCATTTTAATAAAAATTAAATAAAATATCAATTTATAAATTTAAATCAATATTAAATATTTAGTCTCAATTTTATTTAAAGTTGAGAATATTCATTTAATCACTTTTCATCAAATCAAGTTATAAATCATACCTTTCAAATCTCAAAATCGATAAGTTCAAACAAATTATTATTTAAATTCAATTATTAACCAATTTAAATTTCAAGTCAATTTTACTTTATTTTTTCCAACCTCTATTTATTTAAAGTTATTATAAAATTCTATTTAAACATAGTAATGTAAATTTTTAAATAAATATTTAAACATATTATATATATATATATACTAGTTAAATTAAATTATATTTAAATATTATTAAATCTTATTAAAAATCTATTTTGAATCGTATTTTATACATTTTAAAAATAATAAAATTATAAGTAAAAACTTAAAATTTATATTTTCAAAACTAACTTATAAATTTAAAATTTCCAAACACATAAATTAAAAAATCAATTTTACGAAATAAAATATCTTTATGTTATATTTAAAAATCAATATTTAATAAAATCCATATATTTCCTTCCAAAACTATAAAAATCATTTTTCAAAATAGATCAATGGTGTTCGTATATAACGTTTCTATCCTATAGTCAAGTGATGCGGATATTTATCATTTCAATTCGTAATTTAAATTTAATATTTTACGGGTATATATCATTTCAACCTGCAATCCTAAAATTTTAAAATCGATGAAAATTGTTTGGGTTTATTATTTCAACCCATAATGATTTTCCCTTAATCTATAATATCGTACGGGTATGTATCATTTCAATCCATAGGGATTCCTAAACTAGCAGGGAACTTGCAGAGTGAGAGCAGATATGACAATAATATAACATATCAACAACAGGCATATATCATCAATAACAAATTTAATCATAATATAAATAACAGGTTATGGTGTCATATGTCATAGGTGAACAGTTGCAAATAATGGTATATCATATATAGAAATTAAATAATTAATAGTTCAACTTTAACAGCGTATTTCAATTGTTATTTCAAGATGAGTTAAATTTACTAAATATAAGAATGTTAACCGTGAGTGATTGCTCACTTTTTGAGGCTAGAGAAACAAGAAGATGGCACAGACACGCACACGGATACGGACACAGACACGAACTATCGGGACAATGACAAGCCAGGAATTTCTGCGACAAATTCGATATTGAGAAAGTAAGTCAGACGGATTAGAGATCGATGAAACAATATATATATATATATATATATGTGTGTGTGTGTGTGTATACACACACTAAAATCGATGTTTAATTTAAACCGTGTATAAAGTAAAATCTATATATATTATTTGTAAAAAAATTAATATCAAATTTAAAACCCATATTTCCTTCCAAAATCAACCTTTAAAACAAACAGTATAAAATTTCAGATTTTTTGAATCAAAAATATAGGCAAGCTTATATTTATAAGTTATATATATAATTTATAACAGACAGCACACCCCAAATATACTTTTTAAACAGATATATACAACCAGATATATACAATAGATTGCACACACAAAATATACTTTTTAAACATATAAGTATATCAAGATATATATAACCTTTTTACTGTAAACATGTAATAATACATATAGTAAACATTTATACTTTATAACATCGATCAACAGAGCAAATTTTATAACATATTATATAATTACTTAACATATGATATACCTGCGACTAGATACATGCATGCTCGGGTCTATGGTTCAGGTGGTGGATGGTTTGGGTAAGGCGGCCGTCCATCATTAGGCTGCTGTGTGTTTTGTGAAGTGCAGGCTGAGGAGGTGAGGTGGTTCGACAAGCGGCTATATAGGGAAGTGTTTGGTGGCGGTCGTTTAGCTCTCAGGTGGGTGGGGGATGACATGAGGAAGGCAACAGTTCTGGTTGGCATTTGGTTTAGGAAGGTGTGGTTATGGCAGGTGCTGACTTGGTTAACATAGCCAGAGGGGAATTGGTGGATGTGGTGGGATCGTGGCCTTGGGCTGCTGCGAAGAGGCTAGGTCGGAGAGGCACTGGCATTTGGTGATGGGAAACGTGGCAGTGTTCGGCAAAAGGAAAAGGGAGGCTGTCGAATTGTGGTGGATGCGATTCAGTTGGGTGTGAGGGAAGATAGGGCGGAGGGAAGAGTGGTGGACGTGGGTCGACATGAGTGTAGTTCGACGATTGTGAAAGGAGGAAGGTCACGGAGAATCGGTAGTGAACGGTGACGAGGCGGCGAGTTCTTCGACTGGAAGAGTGTTGTTTTCATATGGTACGAATATAACAAGAGATTTCTCAAAGCAAATTCATATATTTAAAAGTTTTTTTCTCAACGCAACTATGTAATATATATGAACTGATTTCTCTGTTGTTTTTTATAGAGATGCAACGAAACAGTGAAGAAATAAAAAGAAAGGGAAGAGAATGAGAACCAGTGGAAGAAAAATAAATATATTCTGAAATAGTAGGAATATAAAAGGCTAGTGGCTATTGGTTTACACAGTGGATAATGAATGGACATAGGAAAACAAAAGGTTCAAATGCGGACCCGATATGGCTAACCGTTTCGCTGGTTTCGTCGCATACCGAATGAAAAAAATGCACAAATGAATATACTACTGAGATCAGTACGACAAGACAAATAGAATGGTATACAGATATCAACGATACAATCATTCTATCAAAAGTCGATATTTCGCTGCCAAAATGCTGCTAAAACACCGAAAATAAGATAAACGGGGTTATAGCATTCCAAATTTAGAGAAATGAAATCTGACATCTCACTCAAAAATATTCTACATTTTTATTATGTAAAAAAATCCCGATTTCGAAAACATTTTATTTTCATCAAATTAACTGATTTTAAATCGAAATTGAAAATTACACAAACTGACTTCCGTATTTTCTGATGAAAATTTACCATTTGCAATGTTTAAATAGACATATAACAAATATAAAATTTTCCATTTCAAAATTTTAATATTTATTTTTCATGAAAAATCTAGTTAATTACGTTATAAAAATCGTTAAAATTTACGGATCATTACAACATCATCATTTCTTAATTTATTATTTTGGAATAAGTATTAAAGATCTTAATTACCTTATCAGATTTCTAACTTATCGATTATCTTTATGAAACATTTTATAGTAAAAATCTGAAATTCTAATCACAAGATGTTCATATTTTAATTTCACTAATCTTAATTTCTAACTATACAACTTTTCAAGATATATACTTTATATTCAAAATATAATCCTAGGTAAAATTATTTCACTTACTAATTTTTTCAAAATTAGTGTATCGGTTCGCCTTGTTTAAATATTTAAAAATCCCTATCGATTACATGGAGCTCTCATGCATCGACCAGTATCCATATACCACTCAACGGATTAATCAACACAAAATATTTTTATATCCAATAAAAAATACTTGCTCATATATAATACATTCAAACTCATTTTAGGATGTTAATAAACCTATCTCTAATGAGTTACTCATCCTAGGGTATAACTTACCCTATCTCTGATGAGTCTTTACCCCCAACAAAGCTAAGGTTCCATTTAACCTTCTGCTCTGATACCAAATGTAATAAACCGTTTTTCTGTACTCTTTGAATCGACAATGAACCACACACGTCCAACTAAAATTGCACGAATAAGAGAATCATTAAGGGTAGAAATAAAATAAAGACAGAACAGAATCTCAAATGAATGGAATAACATATATTATTTCAATAATAATCTTGTAACGACCTACCTTTTTAGATGGTTAAATCGACAATAAAACACGCACGTCAGACTCAAATAAGAGAAATAAATAAAACAAATATAGAATCTCGTAATGGAATGACAAAATACAATAATTAAATAAACAGTTCATGAAGCTATTTACAAATAACATTGATTATTCTTTTAATATACAAATCAGAGTCACATATAGCAGGAATAAATAATAAACAAATGCAGCGGAACAACATCATGCAATGAAATAAATATAATATATAATAATAATACAAAACCTTCGTCTTCATCCTCTGGAAAGCAGTCTTTGATAAACTGAAAAGCTCAGACTGACTCGAATGAATTGAAAGAAAAAACACTCGAGTCAGAACTAAAAGATCTTATGTAAGTTAAATTAACAGTAAATAAATATGAATGTAATGGCGTCAGAGACGTTTATGGGTTTTGACATCTCCTATCCAGAGTCAATGTGAGTGCAATAACTTAGGAGATGTTCGGGATAACCATCTCATAAGGATCCGTTAAACTATCTACACACATAATACAATACGCTACTATAATAGTGTCTATAGTAAGGTAAAGTACTAAAATAGCGTTAAGACGTTACACAATCCCCCTTAACACATTTTATATAATGTTGTAATCTATACACATACAATAAACTCCATCGGCAGGTGGGATATCAGGGAGCACTCCATAGGTACGACACAAAACAAACTCGTAGAAGGCACGATAGGGCATGTGAACACGGCACTCGAGGCAATGCCAGGCTAGATATACCATTTGCACTCCCGGACTAGTGGTAACGCATAGCAGCTACTACCGCCAACCTCGGAACGCACTCCCATAACTAAATCAAGGGTGGCCACCAAATCAATCACAAAGTCAAAATATAGTATCGAAGAAATGTGCATGATAGGAGGAATAACCTCATTTGGCCCGGTATAGTTCCTGTTTTAGTCACATCTAAGCTGACCCATGAGAGTCGGGATCATGTAAATACCTCATACAGAATCGTTCGTCAAACCATCCTACTTCATTTCTGGAATCTCCACCACGTATACAGTTGTTAAAGTGGTTTTCGGTATTGGCAGAGAGTATGACAATATCCGATCTCGATCTCTTTAACTACTAAATGCTTATTTCACATTTGATGGTTCTTTTACATTTCCAAAACTATTTCATATTTAATGTCAAAATATCATATTCGATTCCAAACCATATCTCTTTCAAAATTATATTCACTTTCAGTTTTAAATCCTCGTTCCAAAATCATCATATCTACTCAAAAATTTCATTTCACAAAAGGTGCCAATTCCAAATTCCAACTTAGGTTGTATCCTCATCAAGAATTTAAATATAAATACTTCCACTTTACACAGTCTGCAATTTTGGAAAATTGTTTGTGTAGTCATAAATAGTTTTAATAGTTTTAAAGTAGTTTAAAAATAGATTGAAATAGTTTAAATAGTAAAAATAGTTTAAATAGATTTAAATTTGATTTAATTAGATTTAAAATGATTTATATAGATTTAAAATGATTTATATAGATTTAAAATAGATTAAATGGATTTAAATTACCTTAAATAGATTTTAAATAGATTAGATAAATTTAAAATAGATTAAATAGATTTAAATTATATTAAATAGATTTAAAATAGATTAAATAGATTTAAGTTATATTAAATAGATTTAAAATAGATCAAGTATATTAAAATAGATTAATTATATTTAAATTATATTAAATATGTTCAAAATAGATTAAATAAATTTAATTAGTTTAAAATTGGTAAAATAGATTAGATTGGATTAAATAGGTTATAATAGATTAAAATAAATTAAAATAGGATTTAAATTGATTAAAATGGTTAATTTAATAAAAATAGTTTAAATTAGTTTAAATAGATTTCAAAATTATATCCAAACATTTTCAATAACTCATTTTCGATAAATTCATTTATATTTGACATTTCAACTTTGAAATTCCAATTTCAGCATTGACACTTGGATTATAGAAAATAATTCAGTTTATATATATCAATTTCTATTTCAAAATACCTGTTAACAGAATTCAAATTTTTAAAGAATTAAAAATCGCTTAATTTAACCTATCTGGTGTCCGTATATAATTTTCTACCGTATGGTCAAGTGATACGGATGTTTATCATTTCAATCCGCAATTTTAAATTTTACGGTTATATATCATTTCAATCCGCATTCCCGAATTAAATAAAATTCCATAAAATCATTCGAGTCTATCATTTAGGCCCATAATGATTTTTCCCTAATCTATAGGTCATTCGGGTGTGTATCATTTCAACCCATAGGGAAATTGCAGTGCTTTAACAACATAAAAATACAACATCCAGTCATCCAATATCAGCAATCAAATATCTATCACAATCATCATCCAAATCAACCAATAAACATCAATGAATAACTGATTATCATTAACAGGTATTAAATTGACAATTAAATTTAATATTAAATTAAACGATGATTAAATGCAATAAAAGTCAAATTTAACTAGAATGACAATTTAAATATACCAAACACCGATCAATTAATTTCTAATCACATCATAAATTTAATATAACTAACATAAGATAGTTTAGTAATTTTGAATGGGTTAAAACACTCACCTTTGATTTCAAACCAGTTTGAAATCTAAATAAAGGCCCAAAATTCAATAGTCCCAAATATGTCCAAACTAGTGTCAAAATGTCTAGAATTCCGATATGATCCCAATGAAATAAACCGCGTCAAAATCCGAGTTCATATGCAAAAGATATGCTAGTCAGAACATTTGAATTTGAAATTGTAAAATAAATAAAGTAAAATAAAACTCGTACACGTCGACTCAAATTCACATGCAAAGTCTACGGCCGAAACATCGAACACTCAAAACCCTAGTAGCTGCCAATCTTTGATCGACCACCTCTGCCACGCATCCTTCCATATCGATCTGACGTCGCCTTCGCCTCAGGCAGCTCAGGCCGCATCTCCATCTGGATATTTGCAAACTCGGGCCACCTATAAGCCGTACGCTGCCTCCAGGTCAATTTCTGGAGATCTCCTCAACTTCCCACAAGAAAGAACAACATCATCGAGACCTGCATGACACCACCTTCCCAACGCCACCTCCCGATTGTCGATTGGATGAAGATCTATCGTTGGATCATCCAAAACCTAGAATGGACGGCTACGGTTCATCCTTGATTTTTTGGAAAATGCCAATTCGATTATAAAAACAAATTGCACCAGTGGATTATGCTCATCGAGAGCTTCGAAACTGTATATAATTTGATATGGTTTGGAAGAGTTTGATTTTTGGATTTGGTTTTAAAATTGAATCTGGGTTTGGATCTGCAGCTATTGAGAAGAAGGGGAAGCTAATAGGTGCAATAAACAGATACGTACAGGAATGAGAAGTAAGAAGGCTGCTAGGGTTTGGATAGAACTATTATATACTAACGAATCCTAATACGAATGAATAACATATCGAATAGATTCGAATTGACAGTAGAGACCCGAAAAGCCCGTTTCGCTTTCGAAACGAAAGTGGGTCATCGCATATATCAAAATCGTGGTTTTCGATGATTCTAAATTCAACGGAACAACTTTCAAGTCCTAATTCCATCATATAAAAAAGTTAGCTTTAAAATTAGCTTATTTCAAATTGATTTTAATTGAATTTAATTAAATTGATTTATACGCGTGTCGAGTTCGTACGATCAAACGACAAGTCCGATCGCTATGAAACTTGAAACCATACAATAATTCACTGTTACGGATCCAATGAAACCGGTTTCGTCGAAATTCGAGAAAGTGGCCAAAATGGCTATTTTCATGTTAATTAAATAAATTAATATTAGATTAATTAAGTCACCTTTTTAACTTCAAATTTATTAACTAATAATATTCATCATTTTTTGATTACTTGGACACTTTTAATAATTTAAATCAAATTTACATATCAATCCAGTGTTAAATATTACACTAACTATATTGTTCAATTGCAATAAATTCATTAAGTATAATTTAAATTCAATTGAATCCATTTATTTTTTATTTCGATCTTTCATTAAATAAATCGAGACACTATGGGCACAGTTGACATTGATTTATATCTTATTATACTAATATTCTACAATTGTCATATTTTTACCATATTAATTATAGTGTTTCAATTACCTTGAATTTTTGTCGATTTTTTTATAATTAAATTCCCAATAAATTTATTTGTCTTTGATTTACTCCTTTTTATTAAATAAATTATTGCCTTGTGACTATAATTAACATTTCTATACCTTTTATTACATTTACCTTTTACAGTTATCATCTTAACTCATATTAACGTAACATATAATTACAATTTGATTTCAAATGTAATTCAACAGCTTAAATAAATTGGTAACAACAAAACATTGTCACCTTTTCTACATTTAATAACATCTGTAAGTACAAACAAATGTAATAACAACTCTCATTACACTAATTTTACTCAATTACAATTTGTTACACATTATTTCATTAATAACTCAAAATTTAAATTATCAATCACTCTTTTAATCCAATTATTAATTTATACACACATTATTACAATTAGTTTACAATCTATAACCAATTATAACTTTTTAATCATTTCAATTAATTGGAACTACATTTAAAGCAGTTATCAATTACCTTAAATTAATACTATTACATTTCATTTCAGTTTTATTCTTATTATTAATCACAAAAATCTACTAAATAAACTATTTTTAATTATCGAAAATTACGGGTCGTTACATATCTTCACAGCGGAAATTCTAAAATACAATATCAGAGTCTAACCTAAATTCAGCCTGGACAATTAATAAACCCTTGTTCTAACAAATACTGAGAATAATAAAATAAATGCAATAGATGTAGCGCATATAGAATACGTCCATTCGATGATGAAGATCTTTGGAAACTCCAACCGTCTTCAACTAAACCTGAAACTACTCGATTCTGACCCAAGTATTAAAAATACCCAGATCGGGCTTGATAAACCAACGTGAGATACTCGAAATTTTAAATGCATAGATCACGGCGATGTTATCAAAACCTTTGAAAAAATGGGTATCCCATAAGACCACACCCACACATAAACACGGACAGGTTTTTACCTTATGATAACCAAAAAAAATTATACCAAAATCCACTTGATATTATTTTTAATGACATTCCTTTGAAAACACTTTCAAATAAACTTATTCAAGTAAGGTATCAATACCCGGACTAAGTCTAAGGTAATATATCTAGACTAGGTCAACGGAATATCATGAACGAAATATATGCATATACCAAAAAGGGGTAGCTGAAATGTTTGCAAGTCATTATAGCTATTTTGGGGATACAATCAAAACCGTAAATCTTATATTGGGATTAGATTTCCAACATGATAGGGAACTAGTGGCCATATCTTCGATCCATGCATAACAAACATAGTTCTCACGATGCCTTAATCGCCTTTCTCAAGCTAGTTACTTGGAACTGTACTTGCTACACTACCACTGATAACCGATGGTTCCCTGCCTTTCTCAAATAAACCACTTTATCAAAATGGGCAATAAATGCCTTGAGGGATATCCCCCCCCTCCCCGCCCCTAAGGGCCCAACGTATTGGACACCATCATATATGCTCACTTATTTTCACTTTTGTGTCTGTTGGACCACATGGTATCCTATATCATCTTCCGGGATGTGAGGCTAGTGTGGCTACGCTCAATTTCTTCAAAGCCACGCTTTGTTTTTCACAAAGCCACACTTTAGATCAAAACAATTTCCACTTTGAATGCCATACTGCCATTTCTTTGATCACTATTTGACTCCCACAAGCATAAAATCTCTGAGCTCGTATGTCTCAGAGAATTGTGTTAAGCTAAGAGAAGTTGCCTTCTGCGCCACTAAGAAGATGTACATTTGTGAAAGTCAAACGTTTATCTCGAAAATGCAATGTCAGACTTCGTCCATACAAGTTCGTTCTGGGACTGAACGAAACTGAAAGCACTTTCCTCGGCCATTACTAGGCGAGAAGCGCTTGTAATCCGAAAAAATCTCCACAATGAAGTGACCACTCCTTTAAATAACTTTATAATGGGACCGACCCAGAGCATTTCAACAAGCAGTCCGCACGCTATAAAGATCCTCGGTCTTCAATAATCATCATCTTCAACATGTGTTCACTTTCAACTGTATACGTTGGTTCGAAGTTGTTTTCGGATAGGAATCACCCAAATCTGACTCCGATCCTTCGAAGCCAATTATCGATTTAAAAGATGTTATGTTTATATGTAGATATCAATCATCAATCAATTCCTTCATATTTTATTTAAATCAAATATCTTTCTTAGATATATTCTTTTTAATTTATTCCATTTTCTTTTCATGTGTATATGGAATCATTAAGCCTCATTTATCAAATCATTTGGTTTATTTAAACCTTTCTTAAATCGTGGAATAGTTCCAAATCATTTTCTCTTTTACCTAGGAATTTTTTTCCAAATCATTCTTTTAATCTTAGTCAACAATTTCTTATATTCAATTTATAACTTTTAACTTAGGGAAAATATTCTCAAATCATTCATTAAATCTTAATCAAATATTTCCTTATTAACTTCAAATCATATTCTTGCAAATCAAAAATTTCATGAGTACTACTCCCAACTTAGATATGTTAAATTTCATGACCAAAGACTAATGGCAAGTAATCCTACATCATGAAGATCTTCATCTTCAATGATCTTTGTTTTCAATATGTTTTATTTTGAAAATTAATTTGAAGGGGTTTTCGGATAGGAAACACCCAAATCCGATCCTTGTTCTTCGGATAAGAATCACCCAAATCTGATCTTGGTTCCTACGTACCAATCATCGAATAAAAGATGTTAAGTGGTTAATTAACATTCAAAGAATTTGTTTCTTTTCCTTTATCTTGGAAAAACATAAATATGACCTTTTTGAGCATCTAGGCTTTCCTTTCGATCTGTTCCACCCTTCGTCTAAAAGATAAAGTAACGGCCAGGTAAGTTCAAGGCACTAGTTGCTCCATTCCCACCCTTAGTTACACATCATGTTTTACCATTCAGCACTCGCGGGCGGGAAAATATACTAGTCGTTTCCGCATACTCAGTTTGTTATTATATTCAATATTCTTCACTTTTACTTAAGTGTTACAAATAATTTCTCTTAACATTTTATTCAAACTCCTATTAAAACTTTCAAATCATATTTAAATTTATTAACTTTTCTTTTAAAATCATTCACAAAAGATTTAGGAAAGAATTGCTAAGTTTAAAATTACATTTCAAAAGTTATTCAAAACTGCTATGAAAAGCGTTGCGAAAAGTGTTGCAAATAATGTTTTAAAAGCTATATTCTTCAAAACGACTTTTGTATCATTTAGAAATCCATCATTACAACTTAAAACTCTTCTAAAATATTCTAAAATATTTTTAGAATTTATTTCATATTTTTGAACATTTAAAATATCAATTTTAAACTTTGGTTACTTTACTGCAAAAAGCGTGATTTTTTTTGGAAAATTATTTTGGACATATTTAAAAATCTACTTAATGAAATCTTGATTTTCTTTCTTCATTGGAAAACTATTATTATTATGGACCAAAGAATTTTTATTTTGAATAAAATCGACATATAAATCATTCTATATGCTAATTTGAAGCTACGGATCGAAACTTACGAACTACCGCTACACAACGAGCTTGATTTTGACAAATTTTGTTAATTGCTTCGGAACTTGTCCGAAACACTTCAGATTTGTTTTAAACCATATTTAAACTATTTAACTCATTTAAAACAATATTTTCATTATTTCAAACTCATTTTTTCTTTTTGTTTCGTATTATAGCATTATCCTATTATAATATCATTTTCAGTCTTTTTAGATATTATGAAATCGTTAAGAGGCTAAATAATTTCGATACATACATTTGTATGGATTTAATTCTTATTTGATTAACTATGCTTGTTAACCATTTTTCTTATCATTTATTAAGCTAATTTATTATCTATATCACAAACATAAAATCAACCAAGTTATCATCCATTAAATCATCCAACATATAACAAACTTTTCATATAATTAACTTGAAATATTTTTTTTGAGAATTATTAGGTTAAAATGTGAGTACTCACCTTTAACCGAATTGTTTAACTTCCTACCAACATTCATTTAATCCAACACTTCACTACATCATCTTGTCTTAACCAAGCCATCACCTAAACAACTCCACCTCACTTTTTAGTATTCGGTCGTTACTTTTCTTCCACTTGCTCTCGACCACAAGTCTTTCCCTCTTCTTTGCTTTTGGCCAAATCTTTCAACAACACCCATAGGCTCGACCTCCCCTTGATCTTCCCCTTCCTCCATCATTTCTTTACTTCTTAGATGTTAAACTATATTTTGGTAGAATTCTAAGGTTTTTGGCAAAGTTTGGTGGAGTTTTGACTTTGTTTGATATATTTTTGAAAAAGTTAGTAAGGAAATAGAAGAGAAGAAGCCATTAAAGCTCTAAGGAAGTAGAAGAAGAGTGCTTAGAAAAGGGAGAAGAAGAAAAATGAAAAGTGTGAGAATAAAAGAGGTATACATGGTTATTTATAAGAAAAAGTTTGAAATAAAATATTATTATGTAAGATGACCAAAATGTCCATTAATTAATTTTTAAGCAACCTTATTTTCCAAAACTTAACATCACATTTCAAATCATTACTTTACGTCATTTTTACTTAAGTATTAAGTAAAGATTATAATAATTATGTTTGTTTGTTTTGATGTTTATTTTTTGACTTTTATCACTTTTTGTCTTTTACATTCTAGAATTTTCTATGTATGTTTATTAAAAGTAAACTTGATTAGTGAATTAATTAATACTCATTCCATTTGAATATATGTCCATATATGAGAAAATAAATGTGGGGCAATATTGCGACGACTTTTAATCGACAAAACATTGATTTTCGACAAAATGTTTTACTGTCACATTTTGATGTTTCACTTAAACTATCTATTTATGTAAACAAAATTTAAAAATAATCTTTTATAATGTTATTTAGCAATATAAAGACTCATAAATAAATTAAAATAATTTATTTAACCTTTGAAACTTATTTTTCTGAAATCAGCATTTTGTCACTTTTGTCGATATAGGCGAATGTTGCTATTTTTGTGTATACTTCTCTTTTCAAATCCTACCTAATATTATTTGAATCATATAACCTTACCTATTTTATATTTAAAATCACTTAAAATAGTATACTTTAAAGTGGTCAAATTCTGGATCGTTACAAACTCCATGGAACAACGCAGGAGTTGCCGAAGTTGGATTTTAATTAGATGGAATCTTGTCCTAACACCCAGAGCAACCGATACTTGGGGTGGAATCAAGATGGAAATCAATCACATGCCTAAGTCACTATTGAAATACTAGGAACTAGTTTTATGGGAGCTGATCCAAATACTATGATGCAACCGACAAAAGAATATGTACCATAACTTTCTCAACGGAACACAGGTATGAATGAAGCTAGAGTTACCAATTAGAATAGGTGTGCGGTCGGAAGAGTACATCCCGAGGTACCCCCATTGGAACAGGGGGAAAAATATTGCTTTAGGACGAAGACCTTCATTAGATGATGAGAACCGGATTGCTGAATTATTACAAAGGTTCAATAGAGGAGGAACCTAAGATCAGGGTTTGGAAGATGTGAACAGTTTGCTGCTAATATTCGAAATGTGAGAAATCCTGCAGATTTCAAGCTTTCGACGCAGGAAATGTACGATGGGAAGATAGATCTGATGATTCATATGATGACATACATCCAACATATGGTGGTGTTGGGTGCTTTTGAGGAGGGAATGGGGTGGTGCTTGCCATTATACTTAACGGATTTGGCTGCAATGTAGTTTAGACAGTTGGAGAATAGGTCCATAAGCGCATGGACCGACTTGGTGAGCAAGTTCTTGAGATAGTTCAGAGTTCACGTCTCACAACCGAGGAATGAACTTACGCTCTCAAATGTAAAACAAAGGCTTGGAGAGTCCTTTAGAAGTTATTTAACAAGATTCAATGTGGTGGCGGCTGCGATCGACAAGCTAGATCCATCATTTATCCTAATAGCGGTAGTATCTGGAGTCGCGAGTAAGATTGATTTCAAACCTGCATTGAAAAGGGATCCACTGATGGATCTTTCAAAATTCTACTATGAAGATGAGAGATATTTGCATCAGGAAGACATTGAAGCCGATGGTGAATATGTGAATGCTGAAATAAATGTTGTGGAGGACAGCGGACCGTCCGGAGCTAGAATTGGAAAAGACAAAGGGGAAAGAAAAATTGGCGATGACTTCGGGGAGCTGAAATGACAAAGGAAGGATCTGAGATTCTCTTCATACACTGACCTGACTGAAACTCGGAGAGGATATACTTGGATATTAGGGAGAAGAAACTCTACCGGAGGCCACCTGGAAGGGATCCCACTTTTCGAGAGAAAAGATCTATTAAATTTTGCATCTTCCATGAGCTAAATGGGCATGAAACGAATGAGTATTTACACCTCCATGATTTGAAGAAATGGTTCGGGACAACAAGATACCACAGTGCTTAGGGAACAAAACTACTGTAGAATTGCAATAACCGCCACCATCCATAGCAAATGCATCTAGAAACGCCCATGGATTTTAGCTAAGACAAATTATCTCATGATCGGGGTAGATGGGAGTCGGACCCAGCTCCCATACTTTTCTTTTTCATTTCCTTTTTTGCAATTTTCTTATGGTATTTAGACAATAATAACCTCAGGCCGCTTACACGTATATGGGATCTTGAATAGTCACGAGACATGCTCTGAGTCGGATGTTTGAGATGACTATTTAGGACAACAATAACATCGGACCATTTACATGTGTACAAGACCAGATTGATCTCTAGGCACGCTCTGAGTCGTATCTCCTATGAGAACATTTAGGATTTCTGCTTGTTTTGATTCATGCTTGTTGGATTTCTGCATTTTTGTTTTGATCTAGATTTTGGAAAATCCCCTTTGATTGTGATGACTAATATTGATCGCCTTATAATCCCGACACGGAACTGGAGTGCAAGATGCAAATCCTCTTGCCAGAAAAGTGAGTGGATGGACTCGTACAATATTTATCACCTTAGAGTCCTGACATGGGACCGGAGTGTAAGGTGCAAGTCCCCTTAGATGGACTTGTATGATATTTGTCGTCTTAGAGTCACGACCAGATAGACAAGATCAGAGTGCAAGAAGTAAGTCCCCTCACTAGAGAATGAGTGGATGGTCCTATTTAATCCCTTTTAATTTAACAAACAAATGATCTGAGGAGATCATCCCCTTAGTTTAAACATTAAACTAAACATTTAACAATCTGGAGAGATCGAACCGATTTGAATTAACAAAAGGATTTGAATGCCTTATAAATAGAATAAAAATGATAAATCTTGGATAAACACAGGATGATTTCGATATTTGATGTGATTTTGATATATGATGTGATGAGATTTTAATATATAATATGATTTTGATATATGTTGTTATAACTCTGAATGAGAGTCGAAAAGAAAATAATGTAAATTCCGGATGGACATGGGATAATTAGAGATATGTGATGTAATAACTCCAAATGAAATCAGAATGATTCTAATGTATAGATTAAACTTAGATAGAGTTTAGAGTCTTAGGTTGCAACGGATTTGGAATGACTTGTGGTTGGTAAGAGAATCCGAAGGAACTGGATGATTCACCAAGGCTGAAGCAGCTGGAAAGCTAAACTATCGAAGACCGAAGATAGAAATTTGTTCTTAAGTAAAACACACCTTTCATTCAAAAGGCATACTTTGGGGGGCAAATATTTACTTGCTTTTTGACCAAAGTAGCTAACTTAAAACGGACCTAGAGAACTCATATGGAGTCGGATTGACTTGAAATTTTGAAAGAACACTTGAAGACATAAAAGAAGGCACTGACCAAAAATGGCTTGATTGGATAAGGTTAGATGGATCGCTGGCGACCTAACTAGATGGATCGCTAGAAATCCATGTAGATTAGGCCCCACCAATGGAAATTTTTAGAGTAAGTTCCAGACAGCCTCTAGAGTGTACCTCCAAAGTTTCGTCTGATTTCATTAAGTTTTTAGCAAGTTATGGATGATTCTTCTGGACCAGATAACACACAAAGACGGATGATCAAACAAACTCCAAACGACTTGATATTTGGACAAGGCATTCAAATAGATTAAAGGAAGGCGACCCAAAAGGGTAGACTTAAAAATAGATTTAAAGGCATGGATTCCTAGCGATACATCACCCATAAACCGCTAGCGATCCAGCATGTTAGCACGGGTCGCCTTGAGTTTTTATGGACATCTTCCTAGCACTGAGTAGAGGCTTTTAATAAGTGGGCCTTAGCCCAACTGCTCTTCTACCCTCTAAATAAAATCCCACCCACAACACAAAGAGAATCTTCTAGGTTGGCTGCTGGAAGTCTGCAGAGGCTAATCTTCACTCTTCTTCTCCCATACAACAGTCATCTGAGAGTTCACTGTGATTCTCCAGTGAACTCTTGCACTTGTGACTTATTCTAGCCTCATCAACTTGGAACCGAATTCAACTTGTGATAACAGTCAGTTGATAATAAAGCTTGTAAAGTGGACATAGGCTTCATTAACAGTCGAACCACTATAAAAGTCTTCTTGTCTTTTTACTGCTTATGCTCTTTTTATATTTATTTTCTATATTATTACTTTGTAAGAACGGGGTTGATGCTTTCACACTCAATTAAGGGTGTTGATCCATTTTTTGGGTTATCACTTGTTATGTGTATTGAAATGAGAATTTCTTTGATGTAGTTGGAACATGTGTGCCTTGCACCTTTATTGCAATATTGAATAAAATATTGATAAGGGACCATTAAACCCTGCTTGTCTTGAATAAAAAAATAAAGGGAAAAATCACATCCATTATTGATAATCAGTACAACTTAATCAAAATTATGGAACATATACTGTAGAGATACATTCATCTCTTTCAACTTGGAATAATAAGATTTTTACTAGAATCTCTTACAAAATTTGATCTTCGCTGATATAATTCAAACAATTAACTTGTTTATAGTTAAAACGAAAGCTAATATATAGCTGTTGAAATAAATAAATATATGGTAAAATTTCATCGTTACCAATATAGTTGTAATCACTTAACTGTTTATAATTAAAATAAAAATAGTATATAATGGTATCAATATTAAACAATAATAAGATCAAACAACTAATATATTTAAATTCAACTTTATTTTCAGCGGCCTTTGTTGAAAACTAAACTTTTCTTCATAAATATATCACAATTTTCATACCGAGAGAACTTTTTTTGAAATGGTACTTCATATACAACAAATCACTGTGACAATATATCACATGTTAATAAACGTTCGAATCACGCAACACAAGTTTCGAACTTGTGACGTTTCGCACCAAAGCCAAATCACTTAACCACTGGGACAATGGTGCTTAAAATACCAAGAGAACTTAGAAATAAATAGAGTCTAAACAAACAAATATACAACAATTTTTTTACAAAAATATCCTACAATCATTTGAACACTCAATTTCCATCAAAATGAAAACAATCACTCTTCCACTAAAAAATATAAAAATTCAGAATTGTTGTATTTATTAGAATTTTTTACTTTTTATGTTATAATTGATTTTTTTATTCTTATGAATTGTATTATACATTATTAAAGGTACTTATTTCTATTAATAATGTTTGTAATTTCTGTGCTTATATTTTTCAATAATGTTTATAATTTTTTAAAAAGAACCACTAAATGCTAAAATGGATCATGCGTACTTATTTACTACAATAATTATTATAGGATTTGAATTTGGGTTTTAGTAGAAATTGTAAAGCAAGAAGTGACCTAAAGGAAAGAAGTAAAGTTGTACTGTTGGACTTTATAATTCTAAAATATGTTTGACATAATGAGGATGATCTGATTCCAACATTTTTCTTGCATAAAATAGAGGACATCAATGAGAGTTGAGTGATTTGAAATATACTATATAATATGTTCTTGATAGATTTGAACTTGGGTAGAGGGATAAAATGAAGGATGCTTAAGGTTGAGTGAATGACTGAGAGTGGAGTATTTTAATTCTAAAATTATGAGAAAATATTGAGAGAGATACACTAATAAGATGTATAGTATAAGATTGAGCAATTAAATTCTTTATCTTTAATTAATTTAGTTAATTAATCACTATAACATTTCCATAAACTAATCAAAATATGGCCATTGCATCATCATTAACTATTTTAATATGATATTATTATATTTCTAGTATAACAATAAGTAATTAAATTTTGGTTAGCCTCAGAGCCAGTTCTAGGGTTTATAATGTCAAGTGCGATTTACTAAATGATGCCCCTTGTAAAAAATTGCAAAACGGTACTGAATATAATTCTGATTTATAAGGAATCATAATTAGTTTTTGAAAAATCAATGGTAATATTATGAGATTAACACTGCAAGGAAGAAATGAAAATATCACAATTCTAATGCACAACAACAATAAGTCCCAATACAAAGAAATTTTACATACAAGACTTGAAGTGTTCTAACTACTAGAAATCATACTTGCTTCATTTATATCATTATATACAACTAACAGTTTGTACGTCTGCAAATTAAGATGCGAATATCATGGTTATCTGGTAGGAGTTTTCAACTAAATTTGTCTTTTTGACAAAATATTTGTTAAGAGCAAGATTCAAGATCTCGGTTTTAGTCTATTGTGTTTTGAGAATTTTGATCTAATTCATAAATTTCAGGAAGTTTGGTTCAAGTTTCGTTTTGGGATTTCATTACTAATTTTTCGTATAATTACATAAATATTTAATTAATTGAAATAAGATGTGTAATTTTCTATAATTGAAACAAAAGATAAATGAATGGTGCTGATTAATTAGGATATTTATAACACTAATAAATGTTTATATATTTATTCATATTAAAAAAATTTAGTTTTGTTAATCATATATTTTGTGATTTTGAATGGTTTTGAAGTTAAAGTTTCAAATTTTAAATAAACATATATTTGATACTCAAATTAATTTTTCTTTTGAATTTTTTTCTATAATTTGAATTTTACTAATTTTTCTGTTGAATCAAAGTTTCGGTTTGGTTTCATTTCAGTCACTACTAAAGTCAGAACGGAACGACCAAAATTACGGTGTTTCGATCAAAACCTCAAACCATAGTTAAGAGACCCTCTTAATAATTCATCTATCTCTTTGTTTCTTTTTTATTTTTCCTATTAGAACTTCCTGATGGTTGTTTTCATTTATACATTGTGATTTTTAAATGATTTGGTAATCAAGACCTAAAGAGATTATATATTCAATAATTTCCAAAATTGTAGCAAACTTTTATTTTCTTCTATTTTAAAACATGATTATCGTTAAACAAAAATTATATTTACAGTAATACAGAATCGTAGGACTTATTAAACACTTTGTTCATCGAAATTATAAAAATATACATAGTTAAAACTGCAATTTTTAAACATTAATAGAGTTTAGAAATCCTAAAAATTTGTATCTAAATTCGTATTCTTCTTCAGGTATCTAATAGGAAGAAAGTCAACTACTTTTCCTCTCTTTTGATATTTAAAATCAAGTAAAGTGAACAATTTGGGGATTATGGTTTCACACTTGAAATCAATATTTTCTCCCTTTGGTGAAATTTCAAACAGAAAAGGAAAAACTGATGTAAAGGAGACAAATTTAGGAATTATGGTTCTTTACTTGAAGCCTTGTAATTACATCTACTTCCTCACAATACAACAAAGAGTTCCCTCTTTCCTCCTCAATAACAAATCGTGGGCACCATCATCACGAAACTGAATGCACATACCTTTTATTTTTCTTTCATACATGATTTTTCTTTTTTATGCAATGCTTCTTTTTCCTCCACATGATGCCCCCTCTATTTTGATGCCATAAGCAATGTCCTAGTTTGCACTGGGCGAGAGTGAGATTTAGTTAGGATCATTAAGCATTATCGTATTTTATATCAAAATCAACACTTTTGATCTTTCTTGACTAATTTATTTACTAAATAATTATTTCATCTAAAAGTAATGACAAAAATTAGTCGATAACCCAACCTCGTTACAATCTAGATCTCTTGGGTTGTTGAAAAATATAATTTCTCACCCTTGGTGAAAATTTTCTTCGATTGACTAACGTATTTAAAAGGCCTCTTTTAGAAATGCATTTGTTCTTCTCTTGGCTAATGCAAAAACTTGGGTACCCATTTTCAAATAAATAATGCCAATTTTTTTATATTGGTCGTGCTTCCTCCAATCAGCTAACAAGTATCAAATACAATCGCTTTTGCGCAAGTGTATTTTGAAGACCTCTTCCCTTATTTGCCTTTGATTCATCTTCCTTTTAGATTGTAGCCCTTTCCATATCTATTTCTCGTATTCTCCACTTTCGTCTAGCCCTTCTTTGTCGATTGTCCTTCTTTACTTTGGTGGTTTTATAAATTTTCAGTGGTGGTTGCTATGTGTTAAGGATGTTATTAAGGTTTTGTATATCATTTGTTCAATTTTGTTTTCTCCTTTTTATTCTCTCTTCAATTATATCTTTATTATTAAGGGCGAATATAGGAATTCTGGTTAATATAGACGTAAACCAAAAGACTTCGATTTTATATATATTTCATTAAGCATGTAATTTAGCATTTAGTGTTAGATATATGATTTAACTTAAATTTTTTTTATGAATTATCACTAACATATTGTACATCGATGCTTTTTCTTTTCATGTCATATGTATGTATAAAAAAAATATCATGCTTGGACAACTAATATTGATCGAGCTTTATCATATATTGAATATGCAAATACACTAAACTTTTTAATGATGGACTACAATGAATGCAATTGCATAATAATTGATATTTTTATCATGACTTCGATGTATTATAATGAACACAAACTAAATCAAATAAACAATCACTGTATTGTCTCAAATTATATCATGTTAAATATTTTACATTTGATAATATATATTTTTAAATAATAGATGTAACGTCCTGCCTTTTCGCACGCTTCAAATCGACACGCGTGCCCATTTCAAAGCATACGGAAGGACGTATTGCTATGGGGTAAATAAGAAACACAGAGAAGAAATAAAATAAAATAGAGCCTAACAGCGGAAGGATAAAATATAATAATAAATATACAGTTCATAAAACTGTTTACAAAACAATTGATTCATTTTTTTATACAATAAATATCAGAGTTCACATACCAATGAATATCAATGCAGCGGAATTAAATGGTGTAGTGGAATAATAGTAGATAATAGTAATACAAATCTTCGTCTTCGTCCTCCAGAGCTAAAACTTCAAATCCTGAAACGCTCGGACTAACCCGAGCAAATTGAAAAGACAAAACACTCGAGTCAGAACTAAAAGATCTTATGTAAATTAAATTAACAGAAATGAATATGAGTGCGGTAACTCAAGAAATGCTCGGGATTTACATCTCCTAAGGATCCGTTAAACTATTTACTATGTAGTATATTTTGCTATTATAATAGTGTCTAATTGTAAAATAAACTTACTTTTAAATAGCGTTAAGACTTTACATTTTCCACCTTAACACATAATATATTCTCACAGTCTATACAGTGCCGTAATCTCCCCGTACTAGGCGTCGTCAGAAGGCGCTCCATAGGTATGGTACAAAACCAAAATTGTATAAGGAACGCTAGGGTAGGTGACACGACACAACTAGGCAATGCCAGGGTAGATATACTTACCAATTACGCTTCCGGGTCGGTGGTAACGCGTAGCCGCAGCTACCGCCCACCTCGAGCCACACCCCCAAATAAAAATCAAAAGTGGCCACCGAATCAATGCAAGAGTCAAAGTATAATATCGAAGGGATGTGTCCGATCAAAGGTGCTACCTTATTAACCCGACAATCGCTCTTGTTTTAGCCACCTTATGCCAACTCACGGGAGTTGGGTCCACGTATTTACCTTACAGGAAACGTCGCTACCAGCCTAGTTCATTCTGGAATCTCCACCGCGTACACGGTTGTTAAAGTGGTTTTCGGAGTTGGCAAAGAGTATGACAACTTCCGATCCCGATCTCTTCAACAACCAAATGTTATTATAACACCGCGGTCATTTAAAAATAATTATACTATCAAAACCAGAATATAATTATCCATTTCAAAACCATAATCATTTCCCTTTCAAACCAAACTCATTTGATATTATTTTTGTAAAACCCAAATTTATATAATATCATTTTATTCCAAATATATTTCTTTCCCAAAATCATACTGCTTTAAGATTTATAATATCTGGAAACCAAACATTTAAATTATAACTTTCAAAACAAAAACTTCGAAATCCATACTTTTTAAAACCATAACTTCCAAAACTCAAATGGTTTGGGTATTCAACAGTATGTAAAATAGCTGATTTTAAATTACTTTATAAAGTAAATAATTTCCACGCCTTTACTATTTATTCACTTTAAATTTAGTCTAAACCCGTAAATTTAGATTCACTTTCCGTTTCAAAAAAAACACTTCGATTCCAAAATATTTCAAACTTTGCGTATTTAACAAATTTCAAAACTAAGGTTGGAAATTTCTATTCAACAAATCTATTGTCCTATTATTTAGTTTTGAAATATTCACATAACAAATCCATAAAATAAAACTCAAATTTCTAACAATTAATTATTTCCTTCACTTTATTTATACTAGAAATATTCATTAAAATTATCTTGAATAAAGAATCCAGTTATGAATATCATACCTTTAAAATTTCCAATCTTAATAAGTTTACATCAACTTACGGAGTTTAATTTTAAATAAACCCAATTCCAAATAAATTTTCAACTTATCTTCAAATCTTAATTGATTGGAATCATTAAACTCTATATATATAATATCTTAAACCTGAACTTAATCGTATAATATAAATTGTCAAACTTCACTATTTAACTTATTTATTTATATTCAACAGATTTATACGTAGCTTAAATTCTAAATTTAACTATAAAATATCCAAATTTAATATTTATTAAACCGTATCATATCCAAACCAAAAATCATTTCAAAATAATTATATATATATATATATATACCGTGGTGCCTGTATAAAATTTTCTACCCTATGGTTAAGTGATACAGATATTTATCATTTCAACCCGCAATTTAAAAAAAATAAAATGCGGTTGTATATCATTTCAAACCGCAATCCCGAATAAAATGAAATGCATGATGACTAACAGATTTTTAATTATAGTACACGTCATCCATTCACCAAACATCAAACATCAACCATTAATTATAATCATCTTCCAATTTACAACATCAATATAGAGCATATAAATATAACAGGGAATAAATAACAGGTATTAACTAACAGTTTATATTCAGTAATAAATTTAATAACTATTTAACTAGCAGTTTATATGCACATAAATAAATTCTAACTGTCAATTCATATGCAATAATAAAAATTAATTAACAGTTAAATTAAATAAATAGGATTTAACTGAGATGATGAATAAAACATGCCAAACGATCATAAATAAATTTCTACTCATGTCTTAAGTCAAATTAACAAACATAAGAAATTTTAGAAATTGTGAGTGGGTTAAAACACTCACCTTTTGAATTTAAATTGGATTTAAATCCAATTTAAACCCAAAATTTTGACAGTCTCCAAATCCATCCAAACCAGTGTCAACAGATCCGGATTTCAATACAATCCTAAAAAAAAAAATCTCGCGTGAAACGGATAACGTATGTGAAAGTTACATCGATTCAAATTGTTTGAAATAAAAATTTAATTATAACAAAACTTACATAAATAATTTTCCATGTCGGCACTTTACCTTGCGCACGAGACTCAAATGAAAACCCTAACTACCAATAAAACGCGATACTCGATCCACCCACAGCCGCCGTAACCTTGCGCAATTTTCCACGCCACCACAAGCCATGCCACGTCGATCCGGTTGCTCCACCGAGTCGCCAACGATGAGCCGCCCTCCTCCTAGCCGTGCGCCGTAACCCGGTTCACCCAAAACGACCGCGACCGCCCCCCAAAAACCCCCAATTTGCCATGAATCCAATGACAATCTCAAAACTCCAACCGTATAGATGCGCGCTGCTCGTGGCCACCTTCGTAACGGCACAATCCGATCGTCGAATAGCTTCAGATCCACCGTTAAAATTCACTATCACCCACGGACGGCCGAAACTAAAACTCCTATTTCTGGTCAAACCACTACCCGAATCAAAAAAAGAATCGCGCCATTGAATTTCGCTCGTCGAGAGCATTAACATATATTTTTTTGGAATTTTTCTGAGGACTTCAAATTTTTGCTTTGGATTTGATTTTTGAAATTGAACATGGATCTAGGGTTTCTAGCCATTGGAAGAAGAGAAGGAACTGATGAAATAAACGCACAAACAAATGAGAATAGATGGAGGTAGGGTTTAGTAGGGTATTTATATAGGTAGGTTAGAATAGAGTAGATGGATCCGGTAAACAAACGTGCTGAACGATAATTGGCCCAAAAGCCCATTCTGACCCCGGAACGAAATTGGTTAAACCCATATATCCAAATAGGTGTTTAAAAATATTCTGAACGCGATGGAAAAAGTTTCACGTCCAAATTCGATTGTATGAAGAAGTTATGCCGAAATCAGTATTTTCAAATTGATTTCAATTAATTCGATTTCAAGGCGTTTCGCGTTCGTACGATCAAACGACAAGTCCGATCGCTACGAAACTTGAAACCCTACAATAATTCACTGTTACGGATCCGATGAAACTGGTTTCGTCGAAATCCGAGCCAGTGGCCAAAATGGCTGTTTTTATATAAATTAATTTAATTGATTAAATCCAATTATATATTTTAAATTCTAAAATTGACAATTTTATCATCTTTATATTACTCAACCATTTACAATGATTTCAACAAAATTAAATGTCAATATAGAGAAGATAAATTTATCAATTCAAATGTTAATCTTACTTTTAATAATTAATTTCATTGAATTCACAACATTATAAATAAAATCCTCAAAATTCCATTTAGTTAAATAAATTAATTATTATTCCATTCATTCCAGTCAAATGGATGAATTAAATATTGGATTCAAAAATTGTTACAAAATTTCTCATATCATCGTTTCTTTCAACTAACGTATTTTTTTTACTATTCCAATTTCATTTAATTGTCGTTAAATCCAATTTTTGAATTTTCCGTAAATGTAGTACCTAGATTTTTAATTTTCATTTATTTGAAATAAACTCAATCACTAAAATTTATATTCAAATAAATTAATAAATTTTGATTTCAATGCTACATCAACCAATAGTTACATTATAAATGGAATTGACATAATATTACTTAAATTTACGTTAATGTAATTATTATTCATATTTATTGCAATTGATTATCAATTATAATTTAATATACTAAATAGATGGTTAATCTTAAAATACTTGTTATCATTAACGTTTTATTTTCACTTAAAAGCTATTAATAACAAGCCAAATTTGCTATTTGATTTAGACCTAATTTAATGTATTAATGAATGGGTAAATGATTAACGTTTTGCACTATTGCTACAATTCTCATTAATATACAATAAGGTTTATTAAGTTCAAATTGACTCCCATTTAATTATTACAATAATTACTACCCTTGCTTCAAATTTCCAAAATTTCAAAAATTACAAATTTTATTATTAATATTTCCATTAAATAGACTTTCCATTCTATCATTCAATCTAATTGCCCTATTATGGATAGTATTACATTATTGCATCGATTACCAATTTATGGGAAGGATTTTTATTGGCCTAAACTTATTACATTAACAATTACCATCTTATCCCAATATCCAATTAGTATAGAAACAAATTTTATTCACTTACAAATAAGTGCATTTATTACAAATTTCCCTCCAATTAATTTAAAATTTATTTCTATAGGTTGATTTGCTTAAATCGCCAAATATATACTCATAAATTACTATTAAATGTCCTCAATAATTCATGTATTTTGTTTTCTGTCTCTTATATTCAATTTACTATCAAATATATCTATGTACACTCCATTAATACCTAAACAGTCGTTTAAATAAATTTTTAATTTCGTTAAATTGGTTATCCATCAACTGCTATTTACGTTAGTTGCCTTAAATTACGTTCAGTTACTATTAATCAACGAATTATTCCATCAGTATGTTAATTGCCTACTTTCATTTACTTATATATTTAAATTTATACCAAATGCAACCAAATTACACTAATTCAATTAATTACAATAAAATTCAAATTGTTAGTTCTAATTACAATTGACACATCAAATTTCTACATTCGCTCCCATGTAAATTTATAAGATTTTTACTTCTATCTGAATTTAATTACCAATTCTCATAAATTTAAAAATTTAGTTACCAGAATTTTTGGGTCGTTACAATCTCCCTCGCTCAAAATTTTTCGCCCCCGAAAAGGTAAAGAAGGGAAAAGAAGAAATAAGAAATCAATATATCTTTCTTAAATATTAAATTTATAAACAAATAAGTTTACAAAATAAAATAATTTTAAAATAAAATATACCAATTTATACCCATTTAAATCTTTTATACATAAATTATTAAAGTTTGTAAAACATTTTCAAATTTTTCTAAGTCCAAATTTATGGAAAATTTTGGCAGAGTCTCCTTTGTACGGAGAGGCTCGGGAGAAAATATAATATTAAATATAACAAAATATCATATATAATATCCAAAATATTATATCCCCATATGGGAAAATATATAAAATAGCGCTATAAACCGTAATCTGAAAACGTACCTATTTGTCGGGCAATTTGCGGTTATTTTATGGAACCAAAAGCAGTAGAAATTTGCTTCCATAACCTGCATTTTACTTATATAATCTAAAAGGGTTAAAAATTAAATAAAATAAAATGTTTAAGTTGTTTCAATCACTAACAAACAAATCAATATAACAACCATCAATTTCAACAAACAGCATACACAACAAAACAAAACAACCATTCAATCAAACAAGCAAATAGTTGTTCGGGTTCAAAACTTGAAATTGTACGGAATGAAAAATAACTATCAAGTGCATCATTTACTCAACAGTCTTAGATGGAACAAAATAGATTATTTATTCATCCAACAATTTCGAATTTCCTTACCCAACCAACCATAAATCAAACAATAACAATTCAAACCACAGATCAAATTAACTTATTATAAATTTATTTCATATTTTAGTTGTTTGATTTCCTTCCTTTCATTTATTCACTACTTAATTTCATGATCTTAAGTTTAAAACCTTATATTTACAATACTTACGATATTTGCCTTTATAGTTTTAATTAGCAACATTCAATTATACTTAAGTTTATACAACTACACATCAATTCTTATTTATTATAGAAATTCGTTTTATTTTCTTAAGTTTAAAATCATCTAATTATAATACTTACCTTTAATTATGGTAAAATTTCAATTCATAACTTAAGTTTATAACATTAAATTCTCATTTATAACAGCAAATTCACTGAATACTTTCATTACCTCAAGTTTTACTTGTAAGATTTCCCCTTTACATTTCCTTGTTAACATTGTAACTTTTATTATATGGTAAGTTATATATATGCTTTAAGAATGTAAGTGAAAGTTATACAAGTTTCTTCTCAATTCCTTAAATTAATTAATGGTTCGATAATTATATATTCATTTTATAAGTTACAATTTCAACTTACTTTTAATTTCATTCATTTATTTAATGCTTACATTTCTATTATATTTAATAATAGTAACATTTTAATTACACCAAATTTGTAACCTTATAACATCAATTCTTATAAATAAAGAATTTCATTAATTCATTTACTAAGGTTTACAATCGTTTATTTACATTACTTATCTTCCTATTGTATTAAATTTTTACTTTAATTAAAGGTTCCAATTTGCTACACTTAATTAATTATTAATTAACTAGAACTTTAAGAACCAATTACCGGGTTTTATTTTTAAATCATTTAAGATAATAGATAGATATCTACACTTAACATATATATCCGATTACAATTAAAACGATAAAATTTTCTTAAACAATTCTACAGTAAATTACTACAGTAGCCTTCCCACTTTGAAACTCGAAAATGAATGTCGATGATTCGTGCACTCATCACCGAAATTATTTTCCAACGACAGAGAGGGGAGTACAAAACTTATTCTTTCCAAAATTTCTTTTAAAACATTTCTTTCAATTTATATTGAACATTTATATCAATAATATTATTATTATATTCAAAAATCAATTTAAAGAATTTCCAAAACCCCGGAACTTAAGTTCTATATTTCCAGTTTTTATTTATTTTAAGTCTTATTTCGATCATTAATTATAAACTTTATTACCTCACAATCAATATAATACACCCAAATATAGACTTTATAAAAAAATTCTTTATATATAGAAAATATAATAGGTAAAATTATTTCATTCACCTATATTAAAACAAATATTGTGTTGGTCTGTCCTAATAAGTGTTTAGAAATCCCTATTGATGTCATAGCGTCCCATGCATCAACCAGAATTTATAAATACAAAAGGGAACAGATTAACACAATATTAAAACCTTTTTATAACACTACAAATACGTCTCTCATATATATACACTCAGCGACTCCCATAGGGTATTACTACCCTATTAATAAAGAGTCAAACCCCACAAAGCTAAGGTTTATCGCTAAACCAAAGCTCTGATACCAGATGTAACGTCCCGTCTTTTCGCACGCTTCAAATCGACACGCGTGCCCATTTCAAAATATACGGAAGGGCGGATTGCTATGGGGTAAATAAGAAAAACAGAGAAGAAATAAAATAAAACAGAATCTCACAGCGGAAGGATAAAATATAATAATAAATATACAGTTCATAAAACTATTTACAAAACAATTGATTCTTTTTTTTATACAATAAATATCAGAGTTCACAGACCAATGAATATCAATGCAGCGAAATTAAATGGTGTAGTGGAATAATAGTAGATAATAGTAATACAAATCTTCGTCTTCGTCCTCCAGAGCTAAAACTTCAAATCCTAAAACGCTCGGACTGACTCGAATGAATCGAAAAGACAAAACACTCGAGTCAGAGCTAAAAGATCTTACGTAAGTTAAATTAACAGAAATGAATATGAGTGCGGTAACTCAAGAGATGCTCGAGATTTACATCTCCTAAGGATCCGTTAAACTATTTACTATGTAGTATATTTCTTTATTATAATAGTGTCTAATTGTAAAATAAACTTACTTTTAAATAGCGTTAAGGCTTTACATTTTCCACCTTAACACATAATATATTCCCATAGTCTATACAGTACCGTAATCTCCCCCGTACTGGGCGTCGTCAGAGGGCACTCCATAGGTATGGTACAAACCCAAAATCGTATAAGGTGCGCTAGGGTAGGTGACACGGCACAACTAGGCAATGCCAGGGTAGATATACCAATTACGCTTCCGGGTCGGTGGTAACGTGTAGCCGCAGCTACCGCCCACCTCGAGCCACACCCCCAAATAAAAATCAAAAGTGGCCGCCGAATCAATCCAAGAGTCAAAGTATAATATCGAAGGGATGTGTCCGATCAAAGGTGCTACCTTATTAACTCGTCAATCGCTCCTATTTTAGCCACCTTATGCCAACTCACGGGAGTTGGGTCTACGTATTTACCTTACAGGAAACGTCGTCGCCAACCTAATTCATTCTGGAATCTCCACCGCGTACACGGTTGTTAAAGTGGTTTTCGGAGTTGGCAGAGAGTATGACAACTTCCGATCCCGGTCTCTTCAACAAACGTTATTATAACACCGCGGTCATTTAAAAATAATTATACTTTCAAAACCAGAATATAATTATCCATTTCAAAACCCACAAATACGATATCATTTCCCTTTCAAACCAAACTCATTTGATATTATTTTTATAAAACCCAAATTTATATAATATCATTTTATTCCAAATATATTTCTTTTCCAAAATCATACTTCTTTAAGATTTATAATATCTGGAAACCAAACATTTGAATTATAACTTTCAAAACAAAAACTTCGAAATCCATAGTTTTTAAAACCATAACTTCCAAAACTTAAATGTTTGGATATTCAACAGTATGTAAAATAGCTGATTTTAAATTACTTTATAAAGTAAATAATTTCCATGCCTTTACCATTTATTCACTTTAAATTTAGTCTAAACCCATAAATTTAGATTCACTTTCCGTTTCAAAAAAAACACTTCGATTCCAAAATATTTCAAACTTTGCGTATTTAGCAAATTTCAAAACTAAGGTTGGAAATTTCTATTCAACAAATCTATTGTCCTATTATTTAGTTTTGAAATATTCACATAACAAATCCATAAAATAAAACTCAAATTTCTAACAATTAATTATTTCCTTCACTTTATTTATACTAGAAATATTCATTAAATTTATCTTGAATAAAGAATCCAGTTATGAATATCATACCATTAAAATTTCCAATCTTAATAAGTTTACATCAACTTACGGAGTTTAATTTTAAATAAACCAAATTCCAAATAAATTTCCAACTTATCTTCAAATCTTAATTGATTGGAATCATTAAACTCTATATATAAAACATCTTAAACCTGAACTTAATCGTATAATATAAATTGTCAAACTTCACTATTCAACTTATTTATTTATATTCAACAGATTTATACGTAGCTTAAATTCTAAATTTAACTATAAAATATCCAAATTTAATATTTATTAAACCTTATCATATCCAAACCAAAAATCATTTCAAAATAATTTTATATATATATACCGCGGTGCTTGTATAAAATTTTCTACCTTATGGTCAAGTGATACGGATATTTATCATTTCAACCCGCAATTTAAAAAAAATAAAATGCGGTTGTATATCATTTCAAACCGCAGTCCCGAATAAAATGAAATGCATGATAATTGATAGATTTTTAATTATAGTACACATCATCCATTCACCAAATATCAAACATCAACCATTAATTATAATCATCATCCAATTTTACAACATCAATATAGAGCATATAAATATAACAGGGAATAAATAACAGGTATTAACTTACAGTTTATATTCAGTAATAAATTTAATAACTGTTTAACTAGCAGTTTACATGCAAATAAATAAATTCTAACTGTCAATTTATATTCAATAATAAAAATTAATTAACAGTTAAATTAAATAAATAGATTTAACTGAGATGATGAATAAAACATGCCAAACCATCATAAATAAATTTCTACTCATGTCTTAAGTCAAATTAACAAACATAAGAAATTTTAGAAGTTGTGACTGGGTTAAAACACTCACCTTTTGAATTTAAATTGGATTTAAATCCAATTTAAACCTAAAATTTTGACATTCTCCAAATCCATCCAAACTAGTGTCAACAGATCCGGAATTTCAATACGATCCTAACAAAAAAAATCTCGCGTGAAACGAATAATGTATGTGAAAGTTACATCGATTCGAATTGTTTGAAATAAAAATTTAATTATAACAAAACTTACATAAATAATTTGCCACGTCAGCACTTTACCTTGCGCACGAGACTCAAATGAAAACCCTAACTACCAACAGAACGCGATACTCGATCCACCCACAGCCGCCGTCACCTTGCGCAATTTTCCACGCCACCACAAGCCATGCCACGTCGATCTGGTTGCTCCACCGAGTCGCCAACGACGAGCCGCCCTCCTCCTAGCCGTGCGCCGCCACCCCGGTTCGCCCAAAGCGACCGCGACCCCCCCCCCCCCCCCCCCCGAAACCCCCAATTTGCCGTGAATCCAATGACCATGTCAAAACTCCAACCGTACGGATGTGCGCTGCTCGGCGCCACCTTCGCAAGGGCACAATCCGATCGTCGAATAGCTTCAGATCCACCGTTAAAATTCACTATCACCCATGGACGGCCGAAACTAAAACTCCTATTTCTGGTCAAACCACTATCCGAATCGAAAAACGAATCGCGCCATTGAATTTCGCTCGTCGAGAGCATTAACATATATTTTTTTGGAATTTTTCTGAGGACTTTAAAAATTTTCTTTGGATTTGATTTTTGAAATTGATGCCTCATTTGGATCGACTAAAATAAGTCACTTTTTAGCTTTTTGGAATCCGAAATGAATAGGCTTTCGCTTGTAAAAAGCAAAAAAGCGACTTATATAAGTCGATCCAAACGAGCCCTGAACATGGATCTAGGGTTTCTAGCCATTGGAAGAAGAGAAGGAACTGATGAAATAAATGCACAAACAAATGAGAATAGATGGAGGTAGGGTTTAGTATGGTATTTATATAGGTAGGTTAGAATAGAGTATATGGATCCGGTAAACAGACGTGCTGAACGATAATTGGCCCAAAAAGCCCGTTCTGACCCCGGAACGAAATTGGTTAAACCCATATATCCAAATAGGTGTTTAATAATATTTTGAACGCGATGGAAAAGTTTCACGTCCAAATTCGATCGTATGAAGAAATTATGCTGAAATCAATATTTTCAAATTGATTTCAATTAAATCGATTTCAAGGCGTTTCGCGTTCGTACGATCAAACGACAAGTCCGATCGCTACGAAACTTGAAACCCTACAATAATTCACTGTTACGGATCCGATGAAACTAGTTTCGTCGAAATCTGAGTCAGTGGCCAAAATGGCTGTTTTTATATAAATTAATTTAATTGATTAAATCCAATTATATATTTTAAATTCTAAAATTGACAATTTTATCATCTTTATATTACTCAACCATTTACAATGATTTCAACAAAATTAAATGTCAATATAGAGAAGATAAATTTATCAATTCAAATGTTAATCTTACTTTTAATAATTAATTTCATTGAATTCACAACATTATAAATAAAATCCTCAAAATTCCATTTAGTTAAATAAATTAATTATTATTCCATTCATTACAGTCAAATGGATGAATTAAATATTGGATTCAAAAATTATTACAAAATTTCTCATATCATTGTTTCTTTCAACTAACGTATTTTTTTTACTATTCCAATTTCATTTAATTATCGTTAAATCCAATTTTTGAATTTTCCATAAATGTAGTACCTAGATTTTTAAATTTCATTTATTTGAAATAAACTCAATCACTAAAATTTATATTCAAATAAATTAATAAATTTTGATTTCAATGCTACATCAACCAATAGTTACATTATAAATGGAATTGACATAAATTACAAATATTACTTAAATTTACGTTAATGTAATAATTATTCATATTTATTGCAATTGATTATCAATTATAATTTAATATACTAAATAGATGGTTAATCTTAAAATACTTGTTATCATTAACGTTTTATTTTTACTTAAAAGCTATTAATAACAAGCCAAATGTTGCTATTTGATTTAGACCTAATTTAATGTATTAATGAA
Source organism: Allium cepa (assembly GCA_030765085.1). Classification (NCBI taxonomy): domain Eukaryota; kingdom Viridiplantae; phylum Streptophyta; class Magnoliopsida; order Asparagales; family Amaryllidaceae; genus Allium; species Allium cepa. The sequence goes on along the minus strand of CM060943.1, from coordinate 421,705,048 downwards.
TGGGTAAATGATTAACATTTTGCACTATTGCCACAATTCTAATTAATATACAATAAGGTTTATTAAGTTCAAATTGACTCCCATTTAATTATTACAATAATTACTACACTTGCTTCAAATTTCCAAAATTTCAGAAATTACAAATTTTATTATTAATATTTCCATTAAATAGACTTCCCATTCTATCATTCAATCTAATTGCCCTATTATGGATAGTATTACATTATTGCATCGATTATCAATTTAAGGGAAGGATTTTTATTGGCCTACACTTATTACATTAATAATTACCATCTTATCCTAATATCCAATTAGTATAGAAATAAATTTTATTCACTTACAAATAAGTGCATTTATTATAAATTTCCCTCCAATTAATTTAAAATTTATTTCTACGGGTTGATTTGCTTAAATCGCCAAATATATACTCATAAATTACTATTAAATGTCCTCAATAATTCATGTATTTTGTTTTCTGTCTCTTATATTCAATTTACTATCAAATATATCTATGTACACTCTATTAATACCTAAACAGTCGTTTCAATAAATTTTTAATTTCATTAAATTGGTTATCCATCAACTGCTATTTACGTTAATTGCCTTAAATTACGTTCAGTTACTATTAATCAACGCATTATTCCATCCGTACGTTAATTGCCTACTTTCATTTACTTATATATTTAAATTTATACCCAAATGCAACCAAATTACACTAATTCAATTAATTGCAATAAAATTTAAATTGTTAATTCTGATTACAATTGACACATCAAATTTCTACATTCGCTCCCATATAAATTTATAAGATTTTTACTTCTATCTGAATTTAATTACCAAATCTCATAAATTTAAAAATTTAGTTATCAGAATTTTCGGGTCGTTACAATAGTGGAACGCTAATATATTCAAGTAGAACACTAATATATTCAAGTAGAACACTAATTTTAATACTTCAAAGGTTTAAATCCATGACCTTTAGAAAATTCAGTCTAAAATGTCAGGCTACTTGTCACTTGTGCAGGTGATCTTTTGACATTTGATAATATTATTTGATAGTGTACTTGGTTGATTGGCTATGTTATTATCCATTAATACTAGGAAGAATAAAATAATATGCTGATTCGATTAAATTCCAAACCTACTTTCTCTTGGAATCAACTTAACAAAATTATGATTTCTTTTCTAAGTTTACTTTTGATTGTTATAAATTTAAATCTTTCAATAATTTCTGGCTTTGTTTGAATCTTTAATAATTGTGGCAAGTACTTGGCAGACTATTTCGTGCAAATGTGAGCTTTTCAAATTGTTCTATGTTCATATGTTTGTGTGACGACCCGTCTTTCAATCCACAAAAAGACGTATCATCAATAAGAAAAGAAAGATAGAAATAGAAAAGATAGAAAGAAAGAATAACAACATCAGAATCTCACAGCGGAAACGGAACAAAATATAATATATCACATAACTATTAAATAGCTTTTACATACATCAGAGTTACACAACATCATTTAAACAAGACAGTCATATATATCTGCCATTACATATATCCCAAAATACAACATACATCAACTAACACAGCGGAACTAGATAGATACGTCTGGACTCCTGCTTCAAGCTTCTCCAGACTCCAACAATCCAAAACCTATCACTTGGCTACTCGTAAAATTTGAGTACCCAAGAGTTTAAGAAAAATAGAATAAACTCTGGGTCAGACATGGGTCTGGTGTGAATAAACGGGTTAAAGTTGCTTAACTTTGAAAACTATTTGAAAATAAAGGTATCACGTAAGACTTCCCACACATAAACACGGGTAAGTTTTTACCTTACGCTAACCAAAACATTTTATAGAAAATCCAGTGATATTATAATAGTGTCTAGGGTTTTCAAAATAAAATACAGAAAAAGCTAAAATGCTTACATCTCACATTCCAACATAGTTGGGCACAATCAAAACGTACGGCGCTTATTGGAAATTGGATTCCATACAATGGCAGGGCTACTGGGGTACCGCCCGTCACAGTACGGAGCCTATATCACCGAACCAAGGATCACTCCCGATCCCCTGCAACATAAGGCCGAAACCATCCCTTACTGGACAGTCCCGAATAAGATAACCCCGCAATTGTGTCCAACAACTGCCCACACAGCCGAAATAAAGGGACATCTAGACAGGGGTATATCTCGTCCTGCTTGGGTGCTACCCACCTAACCTTGTTGCACCTCCCATGTTTTAGCCATTCCCGGTTGATGAGGCTTGAGGCTATGGTTACCTTTAAAGAACACATCTCTTAGAATGCTCATCGTCCACCTGACGATGTTCTGAAAGCGTTCAATCCATACAAGTTCGTTCCGAGTTCGAACGAAACCGAAGGCATTATCTCGTTACACTCGTTTTGGAATCACCCTCAGAGTTAGGGACGATAACCCTTGCACTCTGAAACACCATCTCGATCTTCACTTAAGATGACACGACCTATCATTTATTTTGGATCATTGTGGCTGTCGAATAATCAAAACCGACACCCGATTCCGGTTTCATCGAAATCCAAATGTGCCTTAAAGGTCAAGTTGTTTAATAGTTTAAACCGTTTAATTCAACACTTTGGATTCACATAGCATTTACCACAGATAAATCATACTCAAACATCACAGATATATCCAAAGCATATCACGGAGTATCATAGAATATCCCTCAATAGATATCACAAATCTAGATATTCTGCTTATACAATCATCCATAAGCAAGAATTTTTAATCATGCTTGATGAATCTTCAATTAATTAATTATCCCATTTCATACCATTTAATTAATTAATTAATTACTTCTTAATCAATTTATTAAACCTTAATTACTTAATTCATTACTCCTTAATTAACCATTACTTAATTAATTAATCATTAATTACTAATTAATTAATCATTAACCCTTAATTAATTACTTAATTAATTAACTACTAATTAACTTTGATTAGCTAATTTGGCATTTTTAATTACAATTTAATTAAACACTTAATTATTAATTAACCAATCTTTAATTACAAATTGATTAATCTCTAATCACATTATTAATTACAATTATAAATTTATTAATCATTTGTTAATCAATTTTTAATAACAAATTTATAAATCTTAATCCACTTAGTTAATTACCATTATCAACGAATTAACATTCTTAATTTTCTTACAATATAAACTAAGTAAATAAAAATGATTTATCTTGCATTTTAAAATCTTTAATCGTTATATAAAAACATTCTTAAGAATCCACTTAATTAATTTAAACTTGAAATAAAATTCTTTACTTAATTGTTAAACATCAATTAAGTCATCAATTCTTAAAACTTGTTGAAATGATTAGCTTAACTTTACTTTTATTATACTGCAAGCTTGAACACCAAGACCCGAGAAATCCCTAGGTTCACTTGAGTAAACACTCGAGTTTCTTCTTACTTTCCCCGAGTCTTCTTTCTTCTTCACATACCTTTCTTCTTCTTCTTTTTAGTTTAAGTTTAAACGTATATAAACTGCGAAGCAGCCTCATGAACACGCGTCCAAACCCGAGGCAACCCTTCACTTTCTCGAGCATCAACTCGAGTTACCCACAACCAAAACCTTCTGACACCATTCCAGTGACGTGCACGTGCACGGCGCCTCGCCGATGCTCTGGCGAACTACGCTACCTCCGGTGAGTCGCAAAACTCCCCAACACTCGAAAGCAAAGATCAATTCGACGCTATCAAACCCATATTGAAAATGAGCTTCCAGTTCGAAAACTCGAACTCGACCTCACCTATCAAATCGCCTCGCCCAAGCAAATTCCGACCATCAGAAAAGCAAAGACTCTGGCATCACCTTGTTGATTCCCCGTATTACCCTTCCCTTGAATTCCATACAGCTCGATCACCCATAGGTGACGAAATCACCTCATCTCCGACCACGTCCAAACCCATATGTTAAACCCTAAATTTGCCTCATTCCAACATCCCTAGCAATATAAAAATTATTTAACAATTTTTCTGATGTCGTCTATTGCCAAGCTAGCTTCGATCAAAATTTCAACATCCAACATTTCTTCGATCGCTAGAAATCGATTAAAACCCATTTTCGGTTCATCTATTGTAACAACCCAGAATTTATATTAATTAAAATATGAATATTTAATTAATTTTAAATATTAATAAGTGAAATTTATAAGTCGAATAATTTATTTTTCGAATAATTGGATTTAATTGGATAATTAAATCGATTATTTAATAGTTGAAATTTCTGAAATAATTGAAAATCGAATTAAATATGATTGAAAATGATTTGTAAAAATTTATTTTATCATATTGGAGTTAGAACGATATTTTAGAACTTTTAAAATTGAATTAAGAGTTAATTTGTGAAAATTGAATATTTTAATATTTAAACGACTAGTGAAATTAGTCGATTTTCGAACAGTCTCAGAATTGGACGAAACTAGTTCCATTGGATCCATAATAGTTTGTTTTTATCGGGTTTCAATTTTCGTAGCAATCGGGATTTTCATTTGACCATGGCAGCTCGAAACGCATCGAAATTGTTTTAATATTAATTTGACGAGTTAAAATAGCCATTTTTCAAACAGTCTCGGATTTTGATGAAACCAGTTTCATCGGATCCGTAAGGTGATATTATTGTAAGGTTTCAAATGTCAAGTTAATCGGATTTATCGTTTGTCCGGTGCAAGCTAAAACGCATAGAAATTGATTTAAATCGATTTAATTTAAATTGAACGTTTATTGCCATAACTCGCACAGATGATCAAATTAGCTTCCGAAACCTATTCCATTGTGTCCGAAACGCGAGATAAACCCTAGAAACGCCGGTCACCGTGCGTAAATCGGAGTTCAGAAAACCCGGAATGAATAGTGTTTTGAATATTTTCTATATAAGGACCATCCTCTTCACAAATTCAGAAACCCTAATAAAATTAAACCCTAGCCGCCAGTTCAAGCAATCAATGGCCAGAATCTTCCGTTCTTCTTCCTTAATTTCCGGCTAATCCATTGATTGTTTTGAGAATCTTTCAACTGGAAAAATGTTCAACACTTCGAGTTCTACCTAATCAACGGCTATGATCTAAAACAAGTTAACGAATCAACGACAATCTCCATTTGAAACACGCATGTTCGAAGGCCGATTCCACAGCCTTGGCTCGACCGAGCTCGACCGTGGATGGGGCGGTGGTGCACTAGAGTGAGGGCTTCGAGGTGGAGACGTTAGATCGTTGTCACGGCGTTCGTTTTGGTCGCGTTAATTCACGATTTGAAAACGACAATGGGTTGTTTGGTCGCGAAAACTAACGGGAGGGAAGAAAGAAGAAAGACGCGGCCAGGATCTGAGGAAAGGAAACCCAACGGCAGATGTCATTTAGGTTTAAAATTATAAAATAAAGTTGTAAATTGTTATATTATAATTCGTGTAACTTTAAAACTATGTTACTCTTTCGTACGAGGTCGGAATTCGACGAAACCAATTGCGTTGCAATCGTTTTGTCGAGCACTACGCTATGGAATTGGATTGGAGTCGTTTGGAGCTAGCGAAAATTTCAGGTAAAATTAAACGTCCGTTTAATTTTATTCGAAATAAAACGCGGAAACGAAATTGAAATCAAGGTGAGAACTTCTCACTCAATCGAATCGGTTTCGATTTTAATTTTAAATAGTTAGATTTAAAATACTTGAATGCATGTTTGAATGATGATTGTTATCTATTGATTGTTAAAATAGACATTATGCGCCGTTAGTAAGCGGATGTTATTTATTAAAAACATATACCGCGAATATTTCACAGTACAGTGAAATTGGTATTATTTATGTACTTGGAGTTGATTTCCCGCATTATATAGCGGATGAGACCCTATTGCGCCATCTATTAAGCGGATAATATTTTTTATAAATCCCATATACCGCGATAATTCCGTACTGGAACGGAATTGGTATTGTGCTAATGTTTGTGGATGCAGGGAACAGGTTGGAGGGATCCAACTGGATTCCTCAACTATATTGATTTGTTTACAGATATTGTAATATTTGTTGATTATCATATCGATATATGATACTTGGATGTCGTGATTGACTATTTGGTGCTGTTGCATCATCGGATCCATTTTTGAAGTTTTAAAGCAATGATTTTGGTTTTTAAAAGAATTTTTAAAGTGATTTTTGAAAGTATACGTTTTATTAAATTTTTGAATTGATTCATTTTAAATAATTAAAACGTTATAAATTTTTATGTTATAAAAATTAAGATTTCTGTGAAATATAACCAAAAGGTATTTTTGAGATAAGTAGTTAATAAATTTATAAAATAGTTAAATGGGGATTTTTGAATTATTTTAAAACGGGTTATATAAAAGATGTATAAATTTGATATTTTAAAATTAAAAATATTGGAATTATAAAACGAGTTTTTATAAGTGTTAAAAATGAAGTATAAATGGATTCATAAGTGGATGAAAATTTATAGATTCATGAATTGTGAAGTTATAAAATGAATAGATGTTGCAAGACAAAAGATTTTAAGGAATTAACTTATAAATTGGATTTTTGCATTTCAATTGAAATCTTTGATGAAGCAAAAATGGTTTATAGTTGAGATTTATAAAATATATATTTTATAAATCGAAATAATAGAATTTTAAAAGGAGTTCTATTAGTGTTTAAAATAGGGTTATAAAGGAAATCTTGTAAGTAATGAGATTTATAATTTGTGAAGTTTTAAAAGAACGATTTTGTAAATAAATGGATTATAAGCATTTAACTTATAATATGGACTTTTGGTATGTAATTGAGTTATATAAATTAAGTTGGATTAATAAAGGAGATTTATAAATCGAAACTTATAAATAGAAATGGAATTTATAGACATTGGTTATAAATTCGAAATCCATGGAATTTGATAAATTGAAAGTTGAAATTGGTTAAGGAAGTATATTCACGATTTTTGACAGTGAATATATTATCAAATAAAATGGATATGCTTGGGAAAATGAATATTATAAAATGAAGTTAATCGTTTTAACGATGTTTTAAAAATGTATTATAAATCGAATACATAGATTTCAACATTCATTGTTGAAATAGACGTTTTCGAGGAATAAGGAAATGGTGGACTATAACACTGTTGTTATAGTAAATGGTTTCCGAAAGGAAATGTTTTATATAGTATTGCGATTTATATATCTATCTAAATTTCGAATCCCTATACTAGTGATTTTGGGTTGTCATAACGATGTTTTACGCAACATTCGTTTTGGCCCAAATAAATGTGTTTAAGAGAATGATTTCTTAAAGAATGAAATATATACTTAATTTCGATTTAAGTATATTGAATGTTTTCCAAGTGTTGAAAATAAATGGATTTGTGAATTACTTATTATTAAATAAGTATGGAAGTGTTTTCGAATATGAAGTGAATATTTTGAGATTTTATCTTTTAAAGATAATGGAAAATGAATATTATAAATCAATTTGGAAATTGTATATTCATAGATATTTTGGAATTGTAAATTCACTATGGAATTTATAAATGAAAAGGGGAATTTGTTTAAAAATAAACGTTGATTTATTTTTGAAGTGTGGGAATTAATTTACGGATTTGGAACGTAAATATGAAGTAAATCGTTAAGGATTTATTTAATTGGTTTAAATGAACTATGTTGAAATGAAAGAAATTCCGCGTAAGGAAAATGATTGAAATTTGTTTTCAAAAGTGGTAAACGTGAAAAGTGATTTGAAAATTTGTTTTCAAATGGTTGAAGTGTGGAAAATATATACGTCTAGTAAAGATATTTTGGAAAGTAAATAATTTGGGAAATTATTTGGATTTGGTGATGTTGAACACGCCTATTGATAGTTAAATAACCGACTATCAATATTTACCTTTAAATAGGTATTTGTTGTGATTTGCTTGAATTTGAATGCCACACTTATTTTTGAATAAGCGCTCACTATTCGGGTTAGCCGGGAAAGGACCTTGGGGTCGTATAACCCATTCCGAATATGTGATACGTCGTAAAGGATTGCATTCGATGACCGGTGTTGAAGACCGGATATTTTTGAAAACGGAGGATTACGTTGAGTTACTCTGCATCAGCTGATCTCCGATATAGAGGTTTTATCACCCTTAGTGACGGGAAATCCGGACGTGATTAGAAATTATCCGTAATGCAAGGACTTCTTTGTAAGTGCCTTCGGTTCTGTTCGAGCCCGGAACAGACTTGTATGGATTGTATATCTGACATTATAAGTTGAGATATAAAGCTGATTTCTTTCAAATATATTTCTGTTGGTGACGGAGAATTTATTCTCTTAGCTTAACACCTTTCTCTGAGACGTACGAGCTCATAGGTTATGTAGTTGAAGGTTATTAGTGATATACTCCCAATTTGGTAATGTGACATGCTGAGTGTTGCTGTGAAATGATCATTGTTTGATCATTTATCTTGGTGATCATTACTTTGATCATTTGTTGACTCAAAGCACAGCTTTTGTATAAAGCGTGGCTTTGTGGACGAGACTTCGTCCGACCTCACACCCCGGAAATGGTCAATACAGGAAGGATGCGGCAAGGTTATTAGGGGGTAGCGCCCCTTTAGTGTATGTCATTCCTTCTGGATAGAGGTGGTATCATGGTATGGAGCCCAGATACTTAACCTATGTTGTTGCTGCAAATTTATTGTTTTGTGGTTGTTGGAAATCGAGGATCCTCGGATAGATCAGTTGCGATCAGGGGATGACATATTCGTGTCAGTAGTTACCCAGTTAGGGGTAATCCGGCCTTGTGTTTGCAGAGATTCGGTTTGGTTCTCGGGGACGTCCTTCCAGAGGCGTTCTCATGTGGCAACGGGAAGTTCCTTGGCCTGACCATTTGTTGGAAATCCAAAGAAACAATACGAATCATGTACGGCTTTAGTTATATAACCTGCCATGGAATGTGGCGGTAACCTGCTACTGAACATGTCTAGCTATAGTAGGCATACGATAATGGTCGTATGTTGGCTAAGATTTATATCTTTACTTTCGAAATAATTTTCCTACACTATGCACTAGTAATAATATCAAATGTTTCTTTTTAATGCGTATCAAGCATCTTTGACTATTATAGGGAGAAATCTCCTCCGATTTTGCGTTTGCATTGCGTGTGTGTGCGGGAGGCCTTATAGTAGTCTCATTTTTAAAAGCATTGCGAATCTATTTTAAAATTATTCTATTCTTTGTTTTAAAAAAATAAATAAACTGTTTTGAGTTCTCACACCAATCACATGACTGACTCGGAGTTTATTGTTTTCCTTCCTAAACTCTGGGTGCCCACCAATTTCCACACGGGCAGTCAAGAGTTAAGGTTTATCAGGATATTTTGGAATTCAGGAGTTGCTGGAGGCAAGCTGGATGGCATGGCGTATTACTAGTATATAGTATTTCTTTTCCGCTGTTTGTTGTTGTTTGTTGTTGTACACTCTGATGATGTAATGTAAAATGATGTAATGTAATAACTGATATAGTTCTTTGTTTAAAGATTATTCATTTATCTATTATATGTTGTTCCGCTGTGAATTATGAGATTCTGATATTGTTCTGTTGCTTCTTTCTGTTCTGTTTAATCTTTCTCTCTTCTTCTACCTTTTTTCTTTTTCTTAAACCCTAACGGTACGGTTTTCCGGCCTTCGAGTGCTAGGCAGTTGATATAGTGGACGTATTGATGTCAGTTTTCGAGCGTCGAAAAGTCACAAACGTTACATTTGGTATCAGAGCTTATGGTTAAGCGACAACCATGGCTCTGTTGGGTATTACTCATTAGAGATAGAGTCGGTAGTACTTTAGAATGAGTTTGAGTGTGATAATAGATACGAGCGCGTATTTGTTAGTGAATATAAATTGTTTTATATTGTGATGATTGTTTTGTTGAGTGGTATATGGATTTTGGTCAACACGAGTAATTAACGTTGTTGATAGGGATCTCTAAACACTTGAATAGAAAAATTCGACACAGTATTGTTTTAATAGGGTAAATGAAATAGTTTTACCTTGATTATATTTTATATATAAAGGAAATAATTTTTTAGAATTATTAAAGTGTATATAAACTGATTGTTTGGTTGTTGAATAAAAACAACAATTTTTAAAGAATAATTGTATAAGCAAATGAATTATAAGTATGGAACTATAATTAAAATAATTTACAATTGTAAAATAACCTTATATATAAGAAGTGAAATTATATAAGTAAAAGGTTTGTAAATGTGATTTATAATCTGAAATGAAATTCCAAAGAAGTATTTTGAAATGACTTGATATTTTGGAAAATTATTTTGGAGAAATTAAAGCTCTAAACTCTTTTCGGTCGCTGGAAAATAATTCCGACGATGATCATGACATCATCGGTGTTCATTTTCGGGTTTCCAAAAGAGGGATTGCTGCCAAATTGTTTAAAAGAAAGTTGTTTGGAAAAATTGGATTTGATAAGATGTTTGAAATGGAATATAACTTAAGTGATGTTGAATGAAGTTGATTTTTGGTGTCAAAGTAAATTAATAAGTGAATTAATGAAATGAAGTCATTAAGAATTTGAACTTGAGTATATGAATGAAATTCAACTTTATATTGTTAAAGAAATTAACAATTGAATTGATGAATGGATGAAATATTAATCAAATGAATGTAAATAATTAGTATGAAACAATGAATATAAGTGTTAATTCATTAAAAGCTAATGAAATTGGAAGTTGCATAAATTGAATGGAAGTCAATTTAATATGATCCAATTGGAATTAAATGTGTTGAGCCAAATTAAATGTAAAGTGAATAAATTTGGTTGTATTGAATAAACATTGGTTGTTATTTGATTGTATATAAATTCATTAAGTGTTAATGAAATGAATTAGCAAAATTAGAAGCTAAAGTAATTGAATCCAACTTGGAAGAAAATAAACTTGAATAGAATTGAAATTTGATTTGGAAATGAACCAACTTCAATGTAAATTAGTGAATGTTATCTAATTGAATTGAGAATGAATGTTAGTAAATTCCAATGTTAATGAATCAATTGGAAAACCAATTCAATGAATATTAATGAGAAGTAAAATTATATTGATTTGGTAGTTGCATTTGTTGCTTTAGTTGCATTTATTGCTTTAGTTGCATTTGCTATATTATGTAGTTGTTATGTTGCTATATGATGTATATTGATATTATTTTCATATATGCATGTTCTCATGTTGTTGTTGAGTGTTTAGTAGGTGCGGATCGCGTTTTCTTCGCTTTTGGAGCTCGCTTTCGCGCTATATTAGCCGTATATGCTCGCTAATAATAAATACGGTACATATCTCGGATTACATACCGTACTTTTACACTTTTTTCCCTACGGGATGCCTCATCACTTGATGAGATGTATATTTGTGATATATATACTGTCATTTTTTTTCGGATCGAGCCGCGCAAAGGAGTCTATGGCGAATTTTTCCGAAAATTTAAGGCGTTAGAATAATTTTTGAGAAAATGGGAATTTTTTTTGAAAACTATATATGGATTTGGAAACTTAGTAAAGATTTTGTAAGAAGTTTAACTATGAATTTTGGAAAAGTTAAACACTTAAGAGATTTGAAAAATCCAATTTGAATGGTTTGTTTTCGAAAGTTAATGGATTATGTAACCTTTCTTACTTGGTAATTTCGAGGACGAAATTCTTTTAAGGGGGGAAGTTTGTAACGACCCAGAATTTATATTAATTAAAATATGAGTATTTAATTAATTTTAAATATTAATAAGTGAAATTTATAAGTCGAATAATTTATTTTTCGAATAATTGGATTTAATTGGATAATTAAATCGATTATTTACTAGTTGAAATTTCTGAAATAATTGAAAATCGAGTTAAATATGATTGAAAATGATTTGTAAAATTTTACTTAATCATATTGGAGTTAGAACGATATTTTAGAACTTTTAAAATTGAATTAAGAGTTAATTTGTGAAAATTGAATATTTTAATATTTAATCGACTAGTGAAATTAGTCAATTTTCGAACAGTCTCAGAATTGGACGAAACTAGTTCCATTGGATCCGTAATAGTTTGTTATTATCGCGTTTCAATTTTCGTAGTAGTCGGAGTTTTCGTTTGACCGTGGCAGCTCGAAACGCATCGAAATTGTTTTAATATTAATTTGACGAGTTAAAATAGCCATTTTTCAAACAGTTTCGGATTTTGATGAAACCAGTTTCATCAGATCCGTAATGTGGTATTATTGTAAGGTTTCAAATTTCAAGTCAATCGGATTTATCGTTTGTCCGGTGCAAGCTAAAACGCATAGAAATTGATTTAAATCGATTTAATTAAAATTCAACGTTTATTGCCATAACTCGCACAGATGATCAAATTAGCTTCCGAAACCTATTCCATTGTGTCCGGAATGCGGGATAAACCATAGAAACGCCGGTCACCGTGCGTAAATTGGAGTTCAGAAAACCCGGAATGAATAGTGTTTTGAATATTTTCTATATAAGGACCATCCTCTTCACAAATTCAGAAACCCTAATAAAATTAAACCCTAGCCGCCAGTTCAAGCTATCAATGGCCAGAATCTTCCGTTCTTCTTCCTTAATTTCCGGCCAATCCATTGATTGTTTTGCGAATCTTTCAACTGGAAAAATGTTCAACACTTCGAGTTCTACCTAATCAACGGCTATGATCTAAAACAAGTTAACGAATCAACGGCAATCTCCATTTGAAACACGCACGTTCGAAGGCCGATTCCACAGCCTTGGCTCGACCGATCTCGACTGTGGATGGGGAGGTGGTGCACTAGAGTGAGGGCTTCGAGGTGGAGACGTTAGATCGTTGTCACGGCGTTCGTTTTGGTCGCGTTAATTCACGATTTGAAGACGGCAATGGGTTGTTTGGTCGCGAAAACTAACGGGAGGGAAGAAAGAAGAAAGACGCGGCCAGGATCTAAGGAAACGAAATCCAATGGCAGATGTCATTTAGGTTTAAAATTATAAAATAAAGTTGTAAATTGTTATATTATAATTCGTGTAACTTTAAAACTATGTTACTCTTTCGTACGAGGTCGGAATTCGACGAAACCAATTGCGTTGCAATCGTTTTGTCGAGCACTACGCTATGGAATTGGATTGGAGTCGTTTGGAGCTAGCGAAAATTTTGGGTAAAATTAAACGTCCGTTTAATTTTATTCGAAATAAAACGCGGAAACGAAATTGAAATCAAGGTGAGAACTTCTCACTCAATCGAATCGGTTTCGATTTTAATTTTAAATAGTTAGATTTAAAATAATTGAATGCATGTTTGAATGATGATTGTTATCTATTGATTATTAAAATAGACATTATGCGCCGTTAGTAAGCGGATGTTATTTATTAAAAACATATACTGCGAATATTTCACAGTACAGTGAAATTGGTATTATTTATGTACTTGGAGTTGATTTCCCGCATTATATAGCGGATGAGACCCTATTGCGCCGTCTATTAAGCGGATAATATTTTTTATAAATCCCATATACCGCGATAATTCCGTACTGGAACGGAATTGGTATTGTGCTAATGTTTGTGGATGCAGGGAACAGGTTGGAGGGATCCAACTAGATTCCTCAACTATATTGATTTGTTTACAGATATTGTAATATTTGTTGATTATCATATCGATATATGATATTTGGATGTCGTGATTGACTATTTGGTGCTGTTGCATCATCGGATCCATTTTTGAAGTTTTAAAGCAATGATTTTGGTTTTTAAAAGAATTTTTAAAGTGATTTTTGAAAGTATACGTTTTATTAAATTTTTGAATTGATTCATTTTAAATAATTAAAACGTTATAAATTTTTATGTTATAAAAATTAAGATTTCTGTGAAATATAACCAAAATGTGATTTTTGAGATAAGTAGTTAATAAATTTATAAAATAGTTAAATGGGGATTTTTGAATTATTTTAAAACGGGTTATATGAAAAATGTATAAATTTGATATTTTAAAATTAAAAATATTGGAATTATAAAACGAGTTTTTATAAGTGTTAAAAATGAAGTATAAATGGATTCATAAGTGGATGAAAATTTATAGATTCATGAATTGTGAAGTTATAAAATGAATAGATGTTGTAAGACAAAAGATTTTAAGGAATTAACTTATAAATTGGATTTTTGCATTTCAATTGAAATCTTTGATGAAGCAAAAATGGTTTATAGTTGAGATTTATAAAATATATATTTTATAAATCGAAATAATAGAATTTTAAAAGGAGTTCTATTAATGTTGAAAATAGGGTTATAAAGGAAATCTTATAAGTAATAAGATTTATAATTTGTGAAGTTTTAAAAGAATGATTTTGTAAATAAATGGATTATAAGCATTTAACTTATAATATGGACTTTTGGTATACAATTGAGTTATATAAATTAAGTTGGATTAATAAAGGAGATTTATAAATCTAAACTTATAAATAGAAATGGAATTTATAGACATTGGTTATAAATTCGAAATCCATGGAATTTGATAAATTGAAAGTTGAAATTGGTTAAGGAAGTATATTCACGATTTTGGACAGTGAATATATTATCAAATAAAATGGATATGCTTGGGAAAATGAGTATTATAAAATGAAGTCAATTGTTTGAACGATGTTTTAAAAATGTATTATAAATCGAATACATAGATTTCAACATTCATTGTTGAAATAGACGTCTTCGAGGAATAAGGAAATGGTGGACTATAACACTGTTATTATAGTAAATGGTTTCCGAAAGGAAATGTTTTATATAGTATTGGGATTTATATATCTATCTAAATTTCGAATCCCTATACTAGTGATTTTGGGTTGTCGTAACGATGTTTTACGCAACATTCGTTTTGGCCCAAATAAATGTGTTTTCTAAGTGTTGAAAATAAATGGATTTGTGAATTACTTATTATTAAATAAGTATGGAAGTGTTTTCGAATATGAAGTGAATATTTTGAGATTTTATCTTTTAAAGATAATGGAAAATGAATATTAGAAATCAATTTGGAAATTGTATATTCATAGATATTTTGGAATTGTAAATTCACTATGGAATTTATAAATGAAAAGGGGAATTTGTTTAAAAATAAACGTTGATTTATTTTTGAAGTGTGGGAATTAATTTACGGATTTGGAACGTAAATATAAAGTAAATCGTTAAGAATTTATTTAATTGGTTTAAATGAACTATGTTGAAATGAAAGAAATTCCGCGTAAGGAAAATGATTGAAATTTGTTTTCAAAAGTGGCAAAGGTGAAAAGTGATTTGAAAATTTGTTTTCAAATGGTTGAAGTGTGGAAAATATATTCGTCTAGTAAAGATATTTTGGAAAGTAAATAATTTGGGAAATTATTTGGATTTGGTGATTTTGAACACGCCTATTGATAGTTAAATAACCGACTATCAATATTTACCTTTAAATAGGTATTTGTTGTGATTTGCTTGAATTTGAATGCCACACTTATTTTTGAATAAGCGCTCACTATTCGGGTTAGCCGGGAAAGGACCTTGGGGTTGTATAACCCATTCCGAATATGTGATACGTCGTAATGGATTGCATTCGATGACCGGTGTTGAAGGCCGGATATTTTTGAAAACAGAAGGATTACCGTTGAGTTACTCTGCATCGGCTGATCTTCGATATAGAGGTTTTATCACCCTTAGTGACGGGAAGTCCGGACGTGATTAGAAATTATCCGTAATGCAAGGACTTCTTTGTAAGTGCCTTCGGTTCTGTTCGAGCCCGGAACAGACTTTTATGGATTGTATGTCTGACATTATAAGTTGAGATATAAAGCTGATTTCTTTCAAATATATTTCTGTTGGTGACGGAGAATTTATTCTCTTAGCTTAACACCTTTCTCTGAGACGTACGAGCTCAGAGGTTATGTAGTTGAAGGTTATTAGTGATATACTCCCAATTTGGTAATGTGACATGCTGAGTGTTGCTGTGAAATGATCATTGTTTGATCATTTGTTTGATCATTTATCTTGGTGATCATTACTTTGATCATTTGTTGACTCAAAGCACAGCTTTTGTATAAAGCGTGGCTTTGTGGACGAGACTTCATCCGACCTCACACCTCGGATATGGTCAAAACAGGAAGGATGCGGCAAGGTTATTAGGGGGTAGCGCCCCTTTAGTGTATGTCATTCCTTCTGGATAGAGGTGGTATCATGGTATGGAGCCTAGATACTTAACCTATGTTGTTGCTGCAAATTTATTGCTTTGTGGTTGTTGGAAATCGAGGATCCTCGGATAGATCGGTTGCGGTTGGGGGATGACATATTCGTGTAAGTAGTTACCCAGTTAGGGGTAACCCGGCCTTGTGTTGGCAGAGATCCGGTTTGGTTCTCGGGGACGTCCTTCCAGAGGCGTTCTCATGTGGCAATGGGAAGTTCCTTGGCCTGACCATTTGTTGGAAATCCAAAGAAACAATACGAATCATGTACGGTTTTAGTTGTATAACCTGCCATGCAATGTGGCGGTAACCTGCTACTGAACATGTCTAGCTATAGTAGGCATACGATAATGGTCATACGTTGGCTAAGATTTATATCTTTACTTTCGAAATAATTTTCCTACACTATGCACTAGTAATAATATCAAATGTTTATTTTTAATGCGTATCAAGCATCTTTTACTATCATAAGGAGAAATCTCCTCTGATTCTGCGTTTGCATTGTGTGTGTGTGCGGGAGGCCTTATGGTTGTCTCATTTTTAAAAGCGTTGCGAATCTATTTTAAAATTATCCTATTCTTAGTTTTAAAAAAATAAATAAACTATTTTGAGTTCTTACACCAGTCACATGACTGACTCAGAGTTTATTGTTTTCCTTCCTAAACTCTGGGTGCCCACCAATTCCATACGGGCAGTCAATAGTAAAGGTTTATCAGGATATTCTGGAATTCAGGAGTTGCTGGAGGCAAGCTGGATGGCATGGCGTATTACTAGTATATAGTATTTCTTTTCCACTGTTTGTTGTTGTTTGTTGTTGTACACTCTGATGATGTAATGTAAAATGATGTAATGTAAAATGATGTAATGTAATAAGTGATATAGTTCTTTGTTTAAAGATTATTCATTTATCTATTATATGTTGTTCCGCTGCGAATTGTGAGATTCTGATATTGTTCTGTTGCTTCTTTCTGTTCTGTTCTATCTTTCTCTCTCTTCTTCTACCTTTTTCTTTTTCTTAAACCCTAACGGTACGGTTTTCCGGCCTTCGAGTGCTAGGCAGTTGATACAGTGGACGTATTGATGTCGGTTTTCGAGCGTCGAAAAGTCGCAAACGTTACATCTATAAACTGCTCTTTGCATAATCAACAAAAATTACCATTTTCATTTTAAAAATCCTATTTTGAAGAGTGGATTCAAGTTATGTAATTGAAATAATATTTTATAATATTCGAATTTATCATACGTTTGTCTTTTTCACTGTAAATCTGAATTTACAGAGTCAATACTTCAATACCGAGCTTAAAACAAATTTTAGGTCATAATTTAAGTTTAAACAAACTTGTTTTGTTGGAAACTCTAAGCCTAACAATGGTTGTATGAAGATGTATTTAATTTTTTTCTAGTTTACTTTCACTTTGTAACCAGAACAAAGAAGAACAGGCTATCCAAAATTACACAGTACAACTCATATATATACAGAGCTACATTCAAAAATACATATGCAAACACAATATTATCCATAAATCACCTGCACAGATTTAAGTTTTAAATTGATATGTTTACTCACTTGTAAAAATTTGAACAAAGAGCAATTTTGGATGCTGCTAACTATCTCTGGTCTGGGTTTGTTTGATCTTCTCTTAAACCTTCCTGCTTGTTTAGTTTGAGTTATATTTGAGTTTGTAAGATGGTGATGCTCACTATTTTTTTTTCCCTCTAGTTTGCCATGTTTCTTTGAACGAACAGGAACAAGTAGGATATATATAGAGGCAAGGTTTTTACAGGGGTAGGTATTTGCTGCACAATTTTTTCTACTTTGGTCAGATAAGATTTTTTCTTATGGAAAATGAAATTATTTTAACATTTTGAAATGATCTTGTTTTGTGCTTGAGATGACAAATGTTTCCTTTCCTGTTTACAGCCTTATCCCATTTGATTTTATATGTAGATATTTTTTTTCTTCTTGCCTTGCATAATTCACATATGAGTTTCCATAGTATATTACTAGAATTACCATATGCATTTATTTATGTTTCATAGAACCATAGAAGTTACCTTATATGCTTAATATAAAATTGTTATAGTTTTAAATAATATCAAACACTTAATTTATATTCATATATTCTTATACTTATATTTAATATTGATAAGATTGATTTTAATTTAAGCATTTTTATCTAGATTACATCCATATATATATTTAGATCAAATATTAATAAGGTAGAGCTTTTATTAAATTTAATAAGATAGATTTTATTGTAAATATTTTTGAAAGTTTTTATTTTGAATTTTTAAATCATAGTTTCCTTCACAATACATACATACATACATACATACATACATATATATATATAAATGGTAAAGGCTAAAAATCTTATTCATTTTTAAAATGATAAGTTTGTATTTTATTTAATTAGATTAAATGCTTATTAAAATAATATCGTCAAAATCCTGGGTCGTCACATTCCTCCCCCTTAAAAGAATTTCGTCCCCGAAATTTAAAGAAAAAGATAATTCAAAAGCTTTTATATCAATTACCCAACATACATATCATCCATACAATAACAATCAACCGAACAGTCTATCCTAACAAACATTACTAGCTATCTGGACACAAATTTGGATAGGCTTTTTAAAAGCTATCTTGAGTTTCCCAGGTACAATCTCGGGGATCCTCGCTCCACTACACTTTGACAAGCTTCACTACTTTGCTCCTGAGTTGCCTCTCGTCTTGATCAACAATCTGAACAGGGTTCCTGACCACAGTCAAGTTTGGCTCGACCTCCAAATCTTCCTAGACTACTGGTTCTACAACTAGTGATGGATCATGGACAAACTTCCTTAGATGGGATACATGAAATACATCATGAATTCCAGACATCCATTCTGGCAATTCATTCTATAAGCTACAGCACCAATCCTTTCCAGCACTCGGAATGGACCAATATATCACGGGGCAAGTTTTCCCGTCTTTCCAAATCTAATAGCTCCTTTGATCGGGGAAACTTTGACAAAGACTAAATCTCCGATCTCAAATTCCAATTGTCTTCGCCTTTTATCCGCATACTTCTTCTGACGGTCCTGAGCAGCTTTCATTCTCTTCTTGATAAGCTCAACTTTCGCAAATGCTTCACGAATCAAATCTGGTCCAAGCACAAGACGATCTTTCGACTCTATCCAACAGGATGGAGATCTACACGATCTTCCATATAGAGCTTCATAAGGAGCCATCTTAATGCCCACCTGGTAACTGTTATTATACGAGAATTCCACAAGATGAAGATGGTCTTTCCAAGATCCACCAAAATCCAATACACAAGCCCTCAGCATATCCTCTCGAATTTGGTTCAGCCTCTCCATCTGTCTGTCTGTCTGGGGATGATATGTTATACTGAATCTCACACTCGTTCCCATAGCTGATTGCAAAGCCTCCCAGAATTTGCTGGTGAACATAGGATCACGGTCACTTACTATACTAACTGGAACACCATGCAATCTGACTATCTCTCTCAAGAAAATCTCTGCTAGAGAAGCTGTAGTACGATTTGCCGTAACCGGTATAAAATGGACGCTTTTAGTTAGACGATCCACAATCACTCATATTCCTTCGTTTCCCTTCTTGGTTCTAGGAAAACCGTCAATGAAATCCATCGAAATCATCTCCCACTTCCACTTCGGGATTTCTAAAGGTTGCAACAATCCATCAGACTTCTGCTGATCTTCTTTAACTTGCTGGCAGATAGCACAACTATTAATGAATCTAGCAATATCTCCCTTCATGCGCGGCCACCAAAAAAACCCTTCTCATATCTTTATACATCTTAGAAATTCCTGGGCGAATATTCAGTCTGGAGTGATGACACTCAGATAAGACTTCTCACCTCAATCCATCTATATTAGGTACACACAAACGACCATTAATCTTCAAAGCACCTTGATCATCCACCTTGAAATCTGAATATCGACCATCCTTGGTTCCAAGAATCAGTTCTTCTAAAGATCTATCCTCAATTTGCTTGCTTATGATTCTTTCCTGGAGAGACGGAACAACTTCCAAAAGAGACAGAACTGCATTCCTGCTAAAAGCAACTGCCATAACATTTTCCTTTCCTGGGGTATATAGAATATCCAAATCATATGATGCCAAAAACTCGAACTATCGTTACTGCCTCAGATTAAGATCATTTTGAGAGAAAAGGTGCTTCAACGGTTTGTGATCCATGAATAACTCGAACTTCTCTCCCAAAAGATAGTGTCTCCAAATCTTTAAAGCAAAAACAATGGCTAACAACTCAAGATCATGTGTAGCATAGTTTCTTTCATATGGCTTCAATTGCTGACTCGCATATGCAATCACCCTTCCATTTTGCATCAGAACTGCTCCTAGTCCAACTATACAAGCATCTGTATAAACCTTAAATTTGTTCTTCCCATCCGGAATAGCTAGCACAGGTGCACTGGTTAGCCTCGTCTTCAATTCCTGGAAAGCCTCTTCACACTGGGGTGTCCACTTAAATTTAGCTCCTTTCCTTGTCAACTTGGTTAAATGTGAAGCGATCTTGGAATAATCCTTAATAAACTTTCTGTAGTAGCCAGCCAATCACATAAAACTACAAACTTCAGTCGGTGTCTTCGGTTGCTTCCACTCCAGAATAATCTCAAGCTTTGCTGGATCTGCAGAGATACCTTCTCCAGAAACAATGTGCCCTGAAAATTTGACTTCCAATTTCCAAAAATGGCACTTAGAGAACTTCGCCTTCAAAACATGCCTTCTCAAAGTCTCTAACACAATTCTCAAATGCTGCTTGTGCTCTTCTTCAGACTTAATGTAGACCAGGATATCATCGATGAACACCAGAATAAACTTATTCAGTACATCTGGAAAGACTCGGTTCATCAGTTCGACAAAGTAAGCAGGAGAGTTGGTTAACCCGAAAGGCATAACCAACCACTCATAGAAACAATTTGGTCCCCTAAATACAGTTAAGGGGATACTATCCTCAGCTACCCTCGATTGATGGAAACCTGAAGCTAAATCCAGTAGAGAAAAGACAGAAGCTCCATGCAATTGGTCAAAGAGATCATCAATACGAGAAAGATGATACTTATTTTGAATGGTCACTTTGTTCAGCTCTCGGTAGTCAATACAGAACCTTAGCGATCAATCCGACTTGGTGACAAACACCGCAGCAGAACCCCAATAAGAAAAACTGGGCCTGAGTTTGCTTAACTAACTCCTCCCTCTCTCTAGGAGCCATCCTCCTACTAGGCTGGATCATTGGTACTGCTCCTGGAACCAAATCAATGTGAAATTCTATCTCGCGGTGCGGAGGTAAACACTTGACTTCCTCGAATACATCAGGAAAATCTTGGACCACATCAATATCTTCAACCTTCTCTTGAGAAGTCTCAACTCCATGTAAAAGACTACTCAAGTGAACTCCAGAGTTATCACACATCACTCTAGCAATTCTACCCAGATCAGTTTGCATCGAAACTGTTCTCTTATCATAATTCAAGACAGCCTTATACTTATCAAGCCAACCCATCCCCAATATAAGGTCAAACCCCATAAAATCCAACACATAAGGGTCACAAGAAAAACTATGGGACAGATAGGAAATCCCCAAATCCTTACAGATCATATCTAATTTAGTTACTCCTACGATAGGATTAGATACAAAGATGGGACAGTCTACAGTACTAGGGGTAAGAAATAACTTCTCTACAGATTCTAGAGAAATAAAATTCAAAGAAGCACCCGAATCAAATAAAACTTTAATATACTTGTCATCTAAAAGTAATGTACCTTCCAATACTCCATTGCCTTTAGATGAAGTTGATGGTGCATCTCCAAAGAAAATAGCTTATTCTGCTAAGCTTTATGAAGTAGTGGGCAATCCTTGATCATATGTCCTGGTTGGTGAAAATTGAAGTATAGAGATTTCTAAACCAAAGCCGAACCTGGTCCACTTTGATGTGAC
This sequence comes from Allium cepa, assembly GCA_030765085.1. Lineage (NCBI taxonomy): Eukaryota > Viridiplantae > Streptophyta > Magnoliopsida > Asparagales > Amaryllidaceae > Allium > Allium cepa. The sequence goes on along the minus strand of CM060943.1, from coordinate 421,682,839 downwards.
TACTGCTGCTGCTGCTGTTGCTGCTGAGATCCTTTCCTGGGACACTTATTCGCCAAGTGACCTTCTTGTTGACATATATCACATTTATGAGGTCCGTTATTACTTTCGGGCTTCTTCTTGTTCTGCTTCCTTCAATTGGGATTGAACTTCCTCTTATTTGGATTAGCAAAATTCCCTCTCGATGCTGCTACTGGAGCCACTGGTTTCTTGTTCATCAAATCCTCATATCTCAGAGCCATATCAATTAACTCAATAAAAGACCTTTCAAGTGCGCCGTCATCTTTTCATGAAATTCCGGCCTTAATCCTTGCACGAGCATTTCGTTCTTTTTTAGGGGAGTGTCTATAAGCCCGGGTCCATAGCAAAAAAGTTCATTGAATTTAGTCTCATACTCCTCTATAGTCATGCTCACTTGCTTCAAATTCAGAAAATCTCGGTACAAACGAGTTTTCCCAAATGTTGGCATGAATTTCTCCTCAAATAACTCTTTAAATCTACTCCAAGAAATATCATCCTCAGAGATATTTGCTTTCGCTGCATCCCACTAGGCTGCATCGCCTTCCTGCATTTGCCATGAAGCCATTTCCCTTTTCTGCTTATCAGACAACTTCATACTCTTAAAAATCCGCTTGCAAGAGCGTAGCCAAGCTTGGACCTCAATTATCGTCTCTGACCCTTTAAATGGTTTACCACCAAGGTTGGTGAAGTCTTTGCATAAGGCAGCAAAACTAACCCGAGGCGGTGCTGGATCCACAACCTCACTAGCAGTTTGACTTCTTCCATTATCGGTCGAGGTACTGCCCCTACCTCTATCTCTCCTTCCAGAACTCATGTTGGCAACCTAGACAGGTAACTCAACAAATTTGGATAGGTATATAGTTATATAAAAATACAAATACGCACTCTCAAGATAGATACTATTCCAGAGCCTAGGTATCATCTCAACTTATGCTCTGATACCAACTGTGACGACCCGTCTTTCAATCCACAGAAAGACGTGTCATCAATAAGAAAAGAAAGAGATAGAAATAGAAAAGATAGAAATAACATCAGAATCTCACAGCGGAAACGGAACAAAATATAATATATCACATAACTATTACATAGTTTTTACATACATCAGAGTTACACAACATCATTCAAACAAGACAGTGATATATATCTGCCATTACATACATCCCAAAATACAACATACATCAACTAACACAGCAGAACTAGATAGATAGATATGTCTGGATTCCTGTTCCATGCTTCTCCAGACTCCAACGATTCAAAACCTATCACTTGGCTACTCATAAAATTTGAGTACCCAAGAGTTTAAGAAAAACAGAATAAACTCCGAGTCAGACATGGGTCTGGTGTGAGTAAACGTGTTAAAGTTGCTTAACTTTGAAAACCGTTTGAAAATAAAGGTATCACGTAAGACTTCCCACACATAAACACGGGTAAGTTTTTACCTTACACTAACCAAAACATTTTATAGCAAATCTAGTGATGTTATAATAGTGTCTAGGGTTTTCAAAATAAAATACAGAAATAGCTGAAATGCTTATATCTCACATTCCAACATAGTTGGGCACAATCAAAACGTACGGCACTTATTGGAGATTGGATTCCATACAATGGCAGGGCTACTAGGGTACCGCCCGTCACAGTACGGGGACTAGATCACCGTACCGAGGATCACTCCCGATCTCCTGTAACACAAGGCCAGAACCATCCCTTACTGGATAGTCCCGAGCAAGATAACCCCGCAGTTGCGGCCAACAACTGCCCACACAGCCGAAATAAAGGAACATCTAGACAGGGGTATATCTCGTCTTGCTTGGGTGCTACCCACCTAACCTTGCTGCACCTCCCCTGTTTTAGCAATTCTCGGTTGATGAGGCTTGAGGCTATGGTTACCTTTAGAGAACACATCTCTTAGAATGCTCATCGTCCATCTAACGATGTTCTGAAAGCATTCAATCCATACAAGTTCGTTCCGGGTTCGAACGAAACCGAAGACATTATCTCGTTACACTCGTTTTGGAATCACCCTCAAAGTTAACGAAACCTTTGCACTCTGAAACACCATCTCGATCTTCACTTGAGATGTCACGACCTATCGTTTAATTTGGATCGATGTGGCTTTCGGATAATCAAAACTGACACCCGATCCCGGTCTCATCGAAATCCAAATGTGTCTTAAAGGTCAAGTTGTTTAATAGTTTAAACAGTTTAATTCAACACTTTGGATTCACATAGCATTTATCACAGATAAATCATACTCAAACATCATAGATATATCCAAAGCATATCACAGAGTATCACAGAATATCACTCAATAGATATCACAAATCCAAATATTCTACTTATACAATAATCCATAAGCAAGCATTTTTAATCATGCTTGATAAATCATCAACTAATTAATTATCTCATTTCATACCATTTAATTAATTAATTACTTCTTAATCAATTTATTAAACCTTAATTACTTAATTCATTACCCCTTAATTACCCATTACTTAATTAATTAATCATTAATTACTAATTAATTAATCATTAACCCTTAATTAATTACTTAATTAATTAACTACTAATTAACTTTGATTAGCTAATTTGGCATTTTTAATTACAATTTAATTAAACACTTAATCATTAATTAACCAATCTTTAATTACAAATTGATTAATCCTAATCAAATAATTAATTATTATAAATTTATTAATCATTTGTTAATCAATTTTTGATAAAAAATTTATAAATCTTAATCCACTTAGTTAATTACCATTATCAACAAATTAACATTCTTAATTTTCTTACAATATAAACTAAGTAAATAAAAATCATTTATCTTACATTTTAAAATCTTTAATTATTATATAAAAACATTCTTAAGAATCCACTTAATTAATTTAAACTTGAAATAAAATTCTTTACTTAAGTTGTCAAACATTAATTAAGTCATCAATTCTTAAAACTTGTTGAAATGATTAGCTTGACTTTACTTTTATTATACTGCAAGCTTGAACACCAAAACCCGAGAAATCCCTAGGTTCACTCGAGTAAACACTCAAGTTTCTTCTTACTTTCCCCGAGTCTTCTTTCTTCTTCACATATCTTTCTTCTTCTTTCTTTTTTAGTTTAAATTTAAACATATATAAACTGGGAAACAGCCTCACGAACACGCGTTCCATACCCGAGGCAACCCTTCACTTTCTCGAGCATCAACTCGAGTTGTACACACAACCAAAACCTTCTGACACCATTCCAATGCCGTGCACGTGCACGGCACCTCGACGACGCTCTGGCGAACTACGCTACCTCCGACGAGTGGCATTTGCCACAACATTCGAAAGCAAAGGTCAATTCGATGCTATCAAACGCACGGCGAAAACGAGCTTCCATTTCGAAAACTCGAACTCGACCTCACCTATCAGATCGCCTCGCCCAAGCAAATTCCGACCATCATAAAAGCAAAGACTCCGGCGTCACCTCGTTGATTCCGCGTACTACCCTTCCCTTGAATTCCATACAGCTCGATCACCCAGAGGTGACGAAATCACCTCGTCTCCGACTACGTCCAAACTCATATGTTAAACCCTAAATTTTCCTCGTTCCATCATTCCTTGCAATCGAAAAATTATTTAACAATTTTCTCGATATCATCGATTGCCAAGCTAGCTTCGATCGAAATTTCAACATCCAACATTTCTTCGATCGCCAGAAATCGATTAAAACCCATTTTCGTTTCATCTATAAACTGTTCTTTGCATACTCAACTAAAAATTACCATTTTCGTTTTAAAAATCCTAGTTTGAAGAGTGGATTCAAGTTATGTAATTGAATTAATATTTTATAATATTCGAATTTATCATATGTTTGTCTTCTTCACTGTAAATCTGAATTTACAGAGTCAATACTTCAGTACCGAGCTTAAAACAAATTTTAGGCCATAATTTAAGTTTAAACAAACTTGTTTTGTTTGAAATCCTAAGCTTAACAATGGTTGTATGAAGATGTGTTTAATTTTTTTCTTGTTTACTTTCACTCTGTAACTAGAACAAAGAAGAACAGGCTATTCAAAATTACACAGTACAACTCATATATATATATACACAGAGCTACATTCAAAAATACATATGCAAACACAATATTATCCATAAATCACCTGCACAGATTTAAGTTTTAAATTGATATGTTTACTCACTTGTAAAAATTTGAACAGAGAACAATTCTGGATGCTGCTAATTGTCTCTGGTCTGGGTTTGTTTGATCTTCTCTTAAACCTTCCTGCTTGTTTAGTTTGAGTTATATTTGAGTTTGTAAGATGGTGATGCTCACTATTTTTTTTCTATGGTTTGTTGTGTTTCTTTGAATAAACAGGAACGAGTAGGATATATATAGAGGAAAGGTTTTTACAGGGGTAGGTATTTGCTGTACAATTTTTTCTACTTTGGTAAGATAAGATTTCTTCTTCTGGAAAATGAAATGATTTTAACATTTCGAAATGACCTTGTTTTGTGCTTGAGATGATATCATTTAATGCAAATGTTTCCTTTTTTGTTTACAGCCTTATCCCATTTGATTTTGTATGTAGATATTTTTTTTTCTTCTTGCCTTGCATAATTCACATATGAGTTTCCATATTATATTAGAAGAATTACCCTATGTATTTATTTATGTTTCATAGAACCATAGAAGTTACCTTATATGCTTAATATAAAATTATTATAGTTTTAACTACTATCAAACACTTAACTTATATTCATATATTCTTATACCTATATTTAATATTGATAAGATTGATTTTAATTTAAGCATTTTTATCTAGATTACATTCATATATATTTAGATCAAATATTAATAAGGTAGAGCTTTTAATTAAATTGAATATGATAGATTTTATTGTAAATATTTTTGAAAGTTTTTATTTTGAATTTTTAAATCATAGTTTCCTTCACAATACATACATACATATATATATAAATGGTAAAGACTAAAAATCTTATTCATTTTTAAAATGATAAGTTTGTATTTTATTTAATTAGATTAAATGCTTATTAAAATAATATCGTCAAAATCCCGGGTCGTCACAGTTTGAGATCACATATTCAAATTCAGCTTTGAATATCCCATGAGTTTTGGAGTTTTAAGTATAGTGTTGATAAAAATTTATTTGATATATGGTTAATTAGGAATTCGAATCCCAATGTTAATAAAAAATACAAATTTATTATGTTCTAAGATCTAATAGTGATAAAAATACGTATTTCCTTTTGTTATAAGATCTTGGATTTAAAACCGTACTTTGACAAACAAGAGGAAAAAAAGCAATATATAAAAGTAAGATAATAGTCAATTACATATTTTTCATAAAGAGAATGTTTCTTTAAGTAATCGAGTAAAAAATAAAATATTTTTAAAACAAAAAAAAGCTGCAGGTCTTTGTTTTTTATGCTGTTATAAGAAAAATCTCTACAGAAATGAATGTATAAATTTGATCCCTATTTTTGAAAAATAGACAACTTAAGGTGTTTTTCACTTTTCTGACAGAAAATGCAAGTTAACTTGGACTTTTTTATTTTGAAATTTTTTTTGAAACTTTTGAAATTTTTTTGGTGTGCAAATTAGCTTGCGCTTTCTATCAAGAAATAGCAAGCTAGTTTATGCTTTTTGATTTTGATTTTTTTTCGAAATGTTTAAAAATAATTATTTTTGAAAATTTGAAAAGCGCAAATTAACTTACGCTTTCTATCAGGAAAGCATAAGTTAGTTTGCGCTTTATGATTTTGAAATTTTTGAAAAGTGCAAGTTAACTTGCGCTTTCTATCAGTAAAGTGCAAGCTAGTTTGCACTTTCTGATTTAGAAAAAACAGAGTCCTAATCTACATACTCATTTCTAGATGGACTTTTCTTATAACAATATCAGAAATATGACATTTTGTGCAAAGCTCCTTTTTAAAAATAAAGATTAATGCATGGTAAGAATATTCCTTCCAATTAAATAACGTCTTCAAATAAAAACATGCCATATTTGCTGCTAATTTTAACAGTTTTGTTGATCCGTCTTTTGAAATATTTTAATGATTAAGCTATTAATTGTACAATAGGTGCTTAAATTTAGTACATATAGCTAAAATCCTCTGTTATATTTAGGTTAGTTCTATTCATGCACCAATGTGTAATTTACTTTACATACACCAGAAAATACAATAAAGTTGTATACACCAAAAACTACTTTACATGCACCATTTTTTTTCTAAAATTACCCTTGTTTCATGTTCCTTATCTTCCCCGGCCCCTTTCAAACTTAAACTCGTTTACATAAAATTAGAAATTCCTAAAGTTAAATTAAGTTAAAAATCAATAAAGTGAACTTTGATTTTTAATACCAATAATGTAATTTCTTTAATTTTTTTAATATTTCTCCATTTCAGCAAAGTTAATTCTCATTTTAAAGAAATATAGATATTTTTAAGTTACAATAATTAGTGGTGAAAGTTTTTATAATTGATATGTTATGTTTTATAATAAATAAATGCATTAACTTATTAATCAAAATGTATAGAGTTAATCAAATTAGGTTAGTTTAAGTTTTTAATTTGATGGATTACAGAAGAATGATAAAAAAATGCAATTAAGAAAAGGGTATTTTGGTTAAAAGTTATCTTAGAAAAAACAATAGTGTATGCTAGATGATTTTTTGTGTATGAATAAAATTTACATTATATTCGATGTCCACTCTTTTGAGTATTAGAGTGGGAGGGATGAAAAGTGGAAATTCCTCCCACTTCTTCTTTTAAATAAAAATGGGATTCCCTAATCGCTGTCAGAAAACCGTTTAGGGATTGAAGATTTCTCAACAAATCGTTTATGGAAATGGGTTTCTTTAAATCTTTTAAAACCTTAAACGATATTAAGTTTACATTTAAGCTGTAAACAGACTCTTTATATTGTAAAATATAATGCATGTTAAAAATTAAATTAAATATTTTAGTCAATAAAATGAAATTGGGATTAAGCCGGAAAGTGGTAAAGGAGAGTGGAGAGAATGTATGGAACTAACACTATCATTAGATATAGATTTTAACTAATTTCAGTGGAAATTAAAAAGGAAAAAAATGGTGAAGGAGAAACATTTTAGATAACATTATCGATCTTCTGTTTTTGAGAGGTTGAAGCAGTGAATCTTCACAATTATGCATTAGTTACGATTTTAATTTATAAATAGTTCAGTAAACCGTTTATACACTAATCTAATTTAAAACCGTTTGCACTGTTATCTGTTTTTCGAAAGCTGTTAATAAATTATTAGTATGGATCCGTTTTTCGCACACGGGCTGTTTGTATTATTGTAAACGGAAAGCAATGACTTTTTTGAAATTTCAAAAAGGCACCAGGTAAATTAGTTTAGCGAATTTTTTTTATTAGTAGTAGAGATACATGTGTGTATTGTGCAAGAGTTGGGGCAATGGTGGTTTTTTTTTCTGGCTCCCAAGATACTATTCAGATGCTCTTATACATTTTTGCAGCTGTTCTATTGAAATCTGTTTAACATAAATATCCTATCAACATTTTTACAAGTACTTTACTAAATTCACTTTTACCTTGAGATATTCAACCAGTTTTTGACATTAACGTTTATTTGATTGATTATTACTCCCTGAAAAAAACAACAGTAATTGTTTTTATCCGAAAATGATAGGTTTTGCAAAAAATTACCCACTCCTTAATTTTAAGCGTTAATTGCTGCTCAAACCAACAACCGACTATTTCCAAAATTGGCAAAAAATTGGAAAAAGAAAGATAAACTTAGCACACACATGTTTCCACAAACAAACACACAATACCAACCAACGAAACAACTGATTCATAGCTCAGCCACCCAATATTTCCAACGGCCAAAACTCCTTTCGAACCCGTATAAATACCCACCCCCTCCAGTTTCAAAATCACATCCCACACAAGAAATAAAGCGAAGATGTATCGATCCATTGCGCTCGTGGTCCTTCTCCTCGCCGCAGTGGTCGTGCACGCACAAGAACCCGCAGCTGCACCATCATCCACCGGTACTGTCAGCTCCCCAACCTCCTCCCCTTCAGTTCCAACTTCCTCCCCTTCCGTTCCCACCTCTTCCCCTTCCGTCCCATCCTCTTCTCCCACCCAGTCTCCCCCTTCATCCCCTGCATCGTCCCCCGTGTCCGCTCCTGCCCAATCGGCTGATGCTCCTGCACCGGCTGTAGACGCCGCAGACGCACCTGCCGTTGATGCACCCGCAGCTGCCGGCCCTGCTGCTGCTGTGGCCGATGCTCCTCAGGCTCAGTCCCCTGCTGATGCCCCTTCTGCAGATGTCTCCGGTGGGTACGTGACTAGGGTTGCTTTTGGTGGAGTTGTCGCCTCCTTTGCTGCTGCTGCCGTGGCTTTTTAAGTCTGGAGTTGTGTTGTTTGCGTTCTTGCTCGTATTTTCACTTGTGGTTATTTATGTATTTGGGATGACATTTGTACCATAAAATGCACATTCTTATTCTATGTTTGTATTAAGATTTGTGAATTTGTTTATTATTATTATTATTATTATTATTATTTTCTTTTTCCCCTTTTCCTTTGGTCATATCAAGTGGCTGCATTCTCCATTATGCATGTATGCATTAGATGTTCATATTGTAATGGGGAAACAAATCCACTCTATTGACTAAATAATTACTATGTACTAAAGTTTAATATACCAAAGAATCGCCAACAAAATGGATATTCGGGATTTCTACTGCTATAAAAAATTTACTAGTTTAAAATTTGTTGCTAGAAAAGTGCATTCATTTGCTTCCTAATATTTGCAAAATTATTATCCTCTCAATATTGTAGTTCATGTTGTAAGATAAAATTTTAAAAATTGAAAATTTTAAAATTCAAAGAAATAAATTAATTGTACCGACTAGATACAAATAAAATCTTTCATTTTTCAAAACCATTGCTTTGAGATATGTTACATATTAAGGGTCGACATATTAGATGGAGATTTTGGAAACAAATTCCAATTCAAATATTCAATTACTAGTTAAACGGAAGGAGTCATGTAATTATGTATTTGAGCAAAGGTAGCTAGAAACATGCGTCTTAATCATGGTATTAGATTTCGGCCAAAACCACGAGATACCGACCATCTTGATTTGGTTCCGGCCGGAGGCGGAACGGAATTAGATCAAAGTCCCCTTACATCATTCCCGATATAAAAAAATCAAAAATAAAATCGGAATTGTTGTAATTAGTGGGAAAGAAGGGTAAGAGATAGGAAAGAAAAGAAACAAGAATCGAATCTAGCCACAAAAAAACAAAACAAAACAAAACAAAACCTAGTTCAAGCAAGCATCGGCGAGCGGCTTTTGAAATTTTAGCATCAGCGAGAAACTTTAACTAAATTCGAGCATCATTGAGCAGCTTGACCAAATTCGAACGATAGCGAGCAGCTTCGTGCATCCGCGACCATTGTTGATGAATGTTTTTCATTCCTTTCGATTATTTTTTTCGCTTGTAGTTTTGAGGCACTAATAAGATTTCAGGGTTTAGGTTAAGTTGAATAGCCGGGCTGTTAAATGTTAATGAGTTTTGAGATTTTAATTTATTTTGTTGACTTGGACTAATGAACTTGGACTGAATCATAATTATTTAGGATTAATTTACATTTAATTTATAGTTAATAGATCTACTCCGAGCATCATTTATAATTAATGAACGGGTGGACTGAACGATAATTACGTAAATTCAAGCGTCATTTTGTTTGCAACATCTATTCTGCTTTTTCATTAAAAATACACAAATCTGATATCGAGACCTAGGCCAAAATCGAAACAGAAACTTTCAAAATTTTCAAAATTAGTCGAAACCAGGAAAATTTCAAATGACCGAGCCAAAAACCGAAATTGAGTTCTTCGACCTTGTTCTTTTCCATGAAACCTAACATGCTTCATGTTTTCTTAAAAAAACACCCAAATACAAAGTCAAAATAAAAAAAACTACAAACCTGCATAGAATCAAAACAGAACAAATATGGGAATTTTTGTGGATTTTCATGCAGTTCTCAAAAAAATCCGGAAGTGCATAGGCCATGCATATTTGGAAAAAAACTCAAATTATATTCAAATACATGTAAAAAAGAAGCGAATGATAACAAAAGGACATCACCTTGTTTGTGTTGAAAAACTAGTGTGAACACGTGTTTCGCACACGGAGTTGTACAATATAAGTAAATAAAATTTGCATATTATATTTCATGGTTGCGGTGTTTGACAAATGCATCAGACGTTAGCGCTGATTGTTATCCTGCACTCAATCAATGATTTTCGTATGTGCACGCAGTTGTATATTTCATAGCTTGCAACTGCAAAGCATATTTTTGAAGACTGAGAATTGGAATGACATACACAAAGACAGCTGGACAATGTACATACCAACTGAATGCAAGTTAGCAAAAATATTAGGATATGCCCAACTGATTGCATGCACCATTTTTTTTAAATATCATGAATTGTTTTTGCTTCGTTAGGATTGTGTTTTTTTCCACCATGGACTTTTGAAACTTTTAATTGTTGTTATAGATCTTGAACACTGAAAAAGGTTCAATCACTGCTGAGCTGTATAAAGACGCTCCTCTTGAAGTTGTGGATAAATTCCTTGAGTCTTGATGAGCATATGATATATTTAACCTTTAAACTTACCAATATCTCACCAGTATGTGACATGGGAGCATTGTAGTTTTGAAGAAATATGCAGTTAAATGCCCGTGTGACTTTTTTTGATTCAGAACTTACACTTAGTACTAAAATATGCACTTTGAACCTAATTCGAATTTTTTTTTCATTTCTTAGAAATAGAATAAAATAAAATACACAAAGGCAAAAGCAAAAGCACAAAGTGCTCAGTTTGGCAATGAACTCTCAATTGTCAAAGTTATGCTGTATGAATACATTATGAAGACGACCATGTTTGTATCAAATAAGAAGAGTTTGATTTGTAAGATAGCAGGCAAATGGAATCTATATACTTTTCCATGTATTCGCACATTAACAGAGGTACATAAATATTAATGCAGAACACAGATAGCAGTTAAAATCTAGCTTGGTAAAAGCCAAGAGGGAAATTTTTTTTGCTGAAGATCGTAAACAAATTGATACAACACATATTTTTCTTAGCAGGCAGCCTATATCGAACGCCGCAGCAATTTCAACTTTGTGCCGAATATGTCTCAAGAACTGTTCATATCCTAACCACTTGAAAAGACGTTGCTTAGGCTATTCCTGTGCACAGCTGTATTGTTGTCAGTATTACAGTGAAGACAGAATAGCCGGTCCATTATTGTATGCAGTAAGTAGTAGAGTGTAGTAGCAAAGTATTAATTGAATGTAGTTAAGGAAGTTGTACTAATATTTGAAGCTTAAGCTGTTGTACAGTAGTCTGTTACAGCAGGGGTATGTTGGGTGTGAACCTTATTAAGGAAAAAGAAGTAATGACAGCATATAATATCTGTTGAATTCAGGTTATAATTTGTTGTACAGCAGTCTTGTAGAGAAGTTGTATGTTGGCTGACTGGTTTTTGCCAAGATATGCGACGTATTCCACATGAATGACTGGGACAGCATGTTACTACAGGGACAACATGTTACTACAGGGACAGCTAAAAAATATCGCATGTCTTTTATAGGAGTTATATGTAGTAAAACAATGTTTGCAGGGACGGTATCTTATTATTAGAGATTGTAAAAAGAGTATGGTCAAATGTGGTCTACCAGAAACTCGTAGAAAAGAATCAACAAACTTTTGAAAACTTAATTAATCATAGTCTGTTGTATTTTACAGTACAATATGGAAGAATGAAGAAGAAAGTATTTTGTAAATTAATATATACCAATATTATTCATAATATCACTTCCGTAAACAAAAACTTGAAGGTAGATTAAGAAGTGCAGCCAAAACTAATATTGATTGTAAATATAAAATCATATATCACAGCTGTATGTTTGGAACTATTTGCGAATTAGTAATACGTACTCACAGAGACAGATATAAATATATAAAAAGGTATACATGTAATCATGTATAAATAACTGTTTATAAAAATTGCCAGTAACAAATACAACAGAAGTATAAACTAGAAGGCTTCTTGTTTTATGGTTTTTATATGTAGCATATATCTATGGGATATGAAATTTATTGAGTTAGCATCTTATGCATATGTAGTGTATGCATATGTTTGTGCATATATATAGCTTTTGAATTTTCCATTATGCAATGCTGTGGTATTCCACAGTGTATTGATTTTGTAGGATATGAAGTAAAATCAACGAAAAGGTTGGGATAGTATAGGGAATATCTTGTATATATTCTTTGATAAAAGAATCGTATATCAATTAAAGCGGGACAAAAAATAGACACTAAATTAAATAGGACAGCAATATGTTTTTGTTAATCACATTGGTAATTTTGGCTGTACCTATCTTCGAAACTGGATGCATGTGTAATTGGGTCGGTGGTGCAAGGTTTGTTATGGAAGACTTGCTGGTTCAATCACAAAGTAATCCCACCGTCGAGTAGTCCGAAATTTAGCAAGTCTTCGCTAGTAGTGTACACACCACTATTGACTTGTTTATCTGTTTGGTTACTTGTTTAGATATTAAGAAACAGTAGTTAACTAAAATATGGTTGCAGATAGTTGTTACTTTCTTACTTGACTTACCTTGTTGCGGCAGTTGGGTGTTGGAGCGGTGTGAAATGGAATATAGTTTTTAAGCTTGTTGATTTTTTGTTCCAAATCTCTTTGGGAACACATGTATTTTCGAACCTAATCAGACAATGTTGTAAGGGTAGTGTGTGATGTAGGGAATGAATTTTCAGTGAAAAGATAGGTGGGATGTAATTTGCTTCATACTTTTGAAGAGGAATTTGTTTGCTTTAGTTGTTGGAGAAATTTTTTTCAATCCTCCGTCGGTCCAGTGCAACAACTAGTTCCCGTGGTGCCTGGAGTTTAACAACTGTTAGATAAAGTAGAAGAATAAAATGGCGCAATTTTTATTGGCATGTTGACGATATATGTAGGTAGGAGTGTAGAACCATCAGTGGGGATATGTCCACTTTGATTCCTTTAGAGCGCAAAATGGATTGTAGTAGTATTATGTGTTCGTCAACCTATACGCAGCGTTATTGCATTCACTTGTGAGAACTATTGAAATATTAATGGTTAGAGGAATTTAAATTATAAAGTAGAGGGTTGGAGATACCTAACCATGGATGTCAACCTAACCCGGTTGGGAATTAATTCGCATAAAAAGGCAAATAATGATATTTGTAAGAGAGGAGAAAAATAGTGTTATGGTTTGGCGACTGTAATAATGCGAGGAGTACCCTAATTCTTCGCTTGAAGTGTTTGTTGCCGTCGTTAGGAAGATTAGCAGAGGTTGGTTGGTGGAGTGAAACGTTGGATACAAAAACGTCGTAACCCCATTTTATTGCATTTATAGTGTAATTGTTGCCCAGATCAACATGGATTATACAATGTTGGTATAATGATGAATGGATAAGGGGTAAGGAAATTTAACACAAAATGTGTGAGTAGTTAATTATGTGAAACTGCTATGTGAATTGCATATATAAGTGGCAATGGGCTTAGTGGACCATAGTAGTGCAAACGGCTGGTGTATCAGTGTATGATCGGGGGGATGCAATGATCTGGTAATGGACACTAATTTAGTAAACCTGATTGGTTGATGTTGTAAGGGTTATAGTTTTGTCACTCAATGGCAGAAATTTGGAAGTATCTTTGTAAAACCACAGTTGAAAAGGCATAAAAAAAATTCTTAATATAGGAGAAAATAAATGTATTAAAGGGAGAACAATGTTAGCGTGACACAAATTTAGTCCAAAAATATTTTTGCAGCAAGGGTGGAAAAGTGTATGTTCAAGCATTATTGAAAACTGAACTTGCAGTAGATAAGTTTAGACAACAAACATAAATTTGTAATGTTTATAAGTTATTCGACTTAGTGATGTTAAAATCATAACTGTGGTGATCTGACAATAAAAAACCTAGGGGTTAAGGATGACAGCTGGCGATATATTATTTCTACTAATGACGGATATGTATAATGAATAGAGAATAAGTTATATGTTGAGAAGTTGGAACGAATTATAGGAAAAGGTCGCAGCATTTAATCCATTTAGACAACAATGCGAGAAACGTAGGATGAATTTATAAATTAAGTTTAAGTTAATTGTGTTGCAATTTGGTACACATGATAAACATGTTGTACAATGTCTTTACATTAGTAATGAGTTCGTCTAATCGATATTCAGGTAAGGTGAATAGTAATAGTATAAAGTAGTTAGTTGTTTCCCAAGATAGGGAGGAAAGTTTGTGATAGTAAGTACTATTTGTCAGTTTATGGAGACAGATATAGGGGATAGTAGGTTGTAATGCTTTAATTGACATTGAAAAGAAGACATGCAACATACGACGAACAACAGATAACATAAGAGTGACGTGTATACAGTTTGCAACAGTCTAGATACTTGAAAACAGAAAAGAAAAGCTACACGACATTCGTATGATTTTTCTTCCTTACATTTCCTTTGATAGGAGTGACCTTAGTGTCGAAGGGACCGGCAACCTGTAGTTAGGTTGCTTGCTAGCGAGTGTTGAAGTGAGTCAGAAAATACATGGGGGAGGAAGAGTTAAAAAACATGCACATATAGCCGGAAATAATAGCGGGTTTAGCATCCAGGTAGGTATATATATGAGGGGGGCGACAAATGTACTTAGTATTGCTTGGTTCGGGTGGCCTAGCACAGTCTTCAGCAGGAGCTTGAGTTATTTTTGTTGCAGTCAATTTTTTCCTTCCACCTGTGTTAATAAATGTGTCAAGGTAGCCTGAAAATTTTCAGATTGATCGACAACTTGGTCGAGAATGCTTGTAACTCTCTTATCACCTGTAGGCTGTAAGTAAAATATATGGTTTGTTAACGTAAGATATTGAGTTATCTTCTAGAAGAAAGGGAAAAGGAGGTTTTATGTAATGTGGTGTATAATAGTTGCATGAAGAACTTTATGAGCCTAGGGAAGTGCCTTGACTGTCTGAATTTGGTATAAACATTCGGTCTTCTGCTTGAGAAGAAACTCTATCACCTTGTCAAAGATGACAATAGGAACAGAAGCAGTGCCATCGTCAAGAATTAGTTCCAAGCGGAACCTAGGAGGTGAGAACATAGAGAGGATGATGAGTGTTGAAGTGAGATATACACGTTGATGCAAAAGTGACGCTAGTTACCTATGCACTGGGAATTCAATTTTTCTTTCGCATTTGTTTCAATAGTTGTTTGGCCCATAGTTTCCAATATGGGATTTGCACACGTTGCAAGATAAGTATTCACATCCATTGTCCAAATTAATGCCTGTTATTTTTGCATCAAAGGCGAAATTTTTTCCCTAAAACATAGAGTCACAGATCGCAACATTATGGAAATATTAAATGAGCAAATTGGAATCTCCTACTCAATTAATAAAGTGAGTAGAGGGCTAAATGTAAAAAATGAGAACACCATCAGGTGGGTTACATATATGAGCATTGCATCATGATAGGTGGTCATAAAATTAAAAGTGTTAAGGCAAGAGATGTGATGAGCAGCTTGGAGGAGGAAGAAATTTTCAAACATTGAATGCATCACTATGTACGGTCGGGACAAAAAGGTAATTTTGATGCGTATGCTTGGGAAGGTTTTCGACGGCCTCGATCTAATGCTTTGTAGTGGTTAATTTTGAGTTTGTAACTATTGATTTGCAATAGGTAATTAGTTTATTGAGAGAGGTAAAAAGTGAAGTATATGGCCAATTAATTTGCAGCATAATTATTCAAAATGAACCTGGAGTGGTGTTGTCAAAAAGATGAGAAAAAGAGTTGAATGTGAGGATTAGTATAGTCCTTACCTGATATGCAGATGGGAGGCCAATTATTATTCCAGAGATGCATTTGTCACCGATCAAATCAGAACAGATTTTGTATGGGCTGTCTTCAGTGGAAAGTGCAGGTAGTTTTCGCTTGCGGAAACTGGGAAGAAGAAAGGCAGCAGTGGGAAATAAGAGTTAATGGTCAGTAGTGTTTCATATATGGTAAAATAATTATATGAAGAAATAAACATACTTATAAGTGGGTAGAGAGGGAAAATTGAAGAACATCCAACATATCCGTCCCTTGTGTATGAAAAGGACGTGTTTTCAAACACTATACACTGAAATACCACAAATTATTGTAATAACCACTATTAATAGGTTTTAATGTGTTGTTATATCAGACTGAAATTATTTTGTTGGCAGATATATATATATATATATATATATATATATATATATATATATATATATATATATATATATATAAAACTAATAAATGCATATGGAAAATAATTTATAATTTGAATACTGCAAAAAATACCCACGAACAGTCAGTTTTATTTATTAATATTTTTAAACTGAAAAAATGTAATATAACATAATAAAACTACTAATTGACAACAATCTTAATTCCAGCCTCACTGTGAACCTCAATCCTCAGCTCTGGACAGTAATCTTAAGTTCATCTTGGCTTTCAAACTTAGTATTCTCAAGAATCCATTTTATATATGAGTTGATTCAATGTCTGCCCATTCTTATCAATTATCAGTAGTTTTGATGCAATTAAGCTTATATATGATTTATTGTTCTTCCTAACAGTTGATGATAGCAGCGTTTACTATCTTTCACTGCAAGTTATGTAATACTGATAATTGAAAGTCAACCAAAAGAGCTAAACGTTTGGATATTTGTCTTTTCTAAATTATATATAGTTAATAACTACATATCTGCGTAATGAAATATCTAACCTGAATCCTAGACGGAAGATAAATTGATCAAATAAAAAATAGATAGAAGGAGATAAAAACATACTTTTAGAAACAAATTTAAGGAAAAAAAAGATCTTCCTAAAAAAAGTACAAAAGTTACCGTTTGCGTTATCATAACTTACAACAATAGAGGAGCAGGAGCATGAGCATTATAATTATCAGATGATGCTATCGTATTCTGAATTTGAGCATTTGAAATTTATAACATACACTCATTTACTAATTACTCTAAATTACTTTAACAATTGGGTTGGATGATGAGCATCAGATGTCGAAGGTGATAAAATAAAAACTTATCAACACTAAAATGATTTAGAACCAATAATCGTCATTTTCCCATGTATTTTGATAAATAAATAAACATATGTACTGATAAACCTTAAATTATGTTAACAATTAGGTCGAACAGAATCCAAAATCTAGTAAATCCCTTCCACTTTACTAGATGTGTTAAAAGGAGGACCATTACCCAGGTCAAGATTTATTTCGTAAAAGGATGAACCCACTTTTTTCATTATAAACATATGATTTATCTGCGTCATTATAAACTCTATCTTCAATTTACAAAGTGATGAGTGTATGTTGAAGACTGTAAGGGAAAATGAAAACTAATCAATCACGCACTGCTGTATAATAAGCCTAGAGAAAAGTGGGAAAAAAGAGTGAATAAGGAAATTAAAATTAGGGTCAAATCAGTGAGTAGAAGCTAAAAATGCTGACCTCTTTATTAGATCGGATGCTTTAGTAATATCCAGATCTGTATAAATAAAAGTTGCGGTAGTTGAGCTTAAGCTTGATTTACCTGTCAGTGATGAAACGATCAACAGTACTGATAACATATGTATAGGACAAAGTGCAGTAGGATATGTATGTAGAGGAAACAGACCTTGGTAATTCTTCACGGTCATTGATGTAAGGATGACTTGTTTTGTATTCTCAATGATAGCTGAGTTATCAGTAAGTTTAGTTTTGTTGCCCCGTATTGTAGTTGCAAAGCGAGTACCACTACAAACAACATAAAGTGAGGATTATTAAAGAGTAGGTTTGAAAATCGTTTAAAAGACTATGAAAAAAACCATTGCTACAAGGTTAAATATACCACTGAAGATATAAGATAAGTTCGCGCCTAAAGGACACTGAACCATTCCCGGTGGATTGACTGACAACCTCACCAACGTGATGCAAGATCGCAATGACATCTGAAAGGAATGGAGCGGAATGGGTGAAGTGTATTTGAATCCTCATTGAGGAATAGGTAAATGAATAAGAAGTTGGAAGTTTAAAGGATGAAGTAGGCTAACCTGTCAGGTACTTAATTGTAGAAGTTCTATTAACTATGGATTGATAGTCGGCAAAGGAAAACTTATGGTTAGCTATGTTGCCCTCATGGGTTTCAACCTCGGCGACCATTGTCAAAGCAATGAAACCAATTTTAACTGGCTTATATATTGGAAGATACCTGTCACCGGTTGGGGTTGACATTGAATTCACCTATGTCGTAGATTGATCCTTCTCGTAGCTTGCCAAGGTAAATTGGGAGGAAATGCGGGCCTACCACTACATGTATTTCTCCAACCTACCGCAAGATCATGTAGCGCGAGAAAAGTAAGTTATAAATTTAATCGCGATCAGGTTAAATCTTTAATGGAAATAGGTTGTAGTAGATTGACTTTATTAGCTAATGGGAAGAGTGTATGTTCGATAAGACAATAAATCCTATGAACAAACTCAAGTCAGAAAAAGTGTAAGCAGTAAAAGTTATTGACCACAAACGACTAACATAAAGGCATGCAAAGCACCATTAAACCTTTGTAAACTTAATTTTTTTTTACATTCTATTGCACTTAATAGCCTATTAATGCAGACTGAAAAAGAAAATATTTTGCAAAATTAATATGTAGAAGTATTAATCTTAATATCAAGTCATTAAATTAAAATTCAACGAATAGAATAAATGGGGCAATGTAAAGTACTAAGGGTTAGAAATATAAAAATATATCATTGTTGTATGGAAGGACTTGTCAAGGAACTATAAATACACAAAAATATATATATATATATATATATATATATATATATATATATATATATAGGCTACAACAGCATTGTTAGTGATTTATGCACTGAATTTAATTTACCTGTTGAATAGGTTGATTAACACGGTTAGTACTATAATAGTAAGTTTAAGAATATTAAAGTCAATCCAATAAATTATTATAAATTGATTATGCCATTTAATAAATTATATAAGTAGTAACATGAAGATAGACATACATATTTGAGGATAGCCTTAATTAGGGACGAAATCGTGAAAATCATGATTGAAAGTAAATCTTGACATGCAATAATAACGTACAATAGTAAACAAAAATTTGAATTGTCTATGCCCCTGATCGCAACAATGCTACGCTTCACAGTATGAAAATAGTGGCAAAACAAATTTTGTCGAAGCAAGCATGTATTTTGCATCAGCAACAAAATAAACATAAATAAATAAATGAGTTATTGTTGATACAAAGCTTAATTTGGTACTGCTAGTCTAATTTTTGTTAGTACCACGTGGGCTGTTTTGAAAACTTCTTCTTTCGTTATATCTAAATAAAGTTCTGTAACAGTAAAAATGTAGAAGCGGCAAGTAAGAAACTTGCACTACAAATTTGGCGGTTTAATTTTCATATGTTAAACAACTGAAATAATTGAAAGTTGAACAGATATAAGACAGATCTTCAAGAAAAGCTCCAAAATCCAAATGTAAGTCTCAAATGCTATGACACTTGGTCTGACCCAAGTATAAATAAAGTATAAAACACTCGAGTCATGATTAACATTCTTATGCATGTAAATCGACTCAAGTGAAATGTCCAAGTGAAATGCAATATAACTTAAAGGATGTTTGGGTTTCCCATCATTTAAGATCCGTTAAACTATCTACATACAGAGTACAATACGCTGCATAGATAATTCCTATAGTAAAGTAAAATATTAAAATAGCATTAAGACGTTACCCATATCCCCCTTAACATATTTTAAATTCCCATAGCTTATATAGATACTATAAGCTCCACTAAACCGGTGGTTTATTGTTTTGAAACTACCAACTATTCATGAAGTAAAATAGTGGATATCTAAGTGGTTAAGTAAGCAAGAATTAAAACATTTAATCCCAGTACAAAACTAAAGTTCAACAAATATATTATATATAGTAGTTTAGTAGCTAATTTAAAAGAAATAATTTATGCCGAAGAGATAGACGAAAGTTCTATGCTATATTGTTTTGCTATAGTGAACAATAATTTGATACGAAATGAAACAATGCATAAATATATTGAAAAACCATTAATATACATTTAGCAGGCAGATGGAGACAGCTCAGGTAGAAGAAGATATCTGAAACACGTAGAAGAGCGAATGGAGCAAAAAGTGAACAATAAAAGAAAGACTTGCATTCGCGTGCTGTGGAAACACCAAACACAAAAGAAGACCAATTAGTAACAACACCCACTTTTATTGTTTAAAAATAAAACTAGAAAAGGGGCCAATTACCACTAGGGTTTGAGGAGGATGATACCATAGGCAAAGCTTATGGAAATCATGATGACAAAGGGAAGTCTATTTGGTAGACGAAGGCAGTAGGAAGGGCGGACAACCCCAACAAAGTGGAATAGTAGCAAATCAGAGAAGAGGCGTAGTGGAGTAAGAAGGAAATAAGAATTGAAGGGAGAGGCGGCCGTTTGTTTCTTTACGGGAGAGGAGGATGAAGGAGAGAGAAAGGTTGGCGATGGAAAAAGTATAAAGGGTGATGCTCCATTTCACAAAAAATTAAGGGGGCTTCTGTGCCTCGAAATCTAACTCAGTGCTAATATAATAGTATAGATAATAAACAAAAGAAAAACTTATTTTAAGAAATCGCAGAACATCTACATGTTAAAAAAACATAGAACATCTGCACTTTTACAAAATTATGTGAAAATGATAAAGAAAAACGCATGGATTGATATTGTAGTTGATAAGTCAATGTAATACATCATTTTACGACAGAATTATGACGCAAAAAGTTAACAGGATTAAAGGTACCAAAATTCGATCCAAATGACCGCTTTGACAGTGGATCCACTTTCTCCTTTGTTGTTCAACTTGATCGCTTGTTTCATTGCAAAAAATAATTAGAGCATCTCTGTGACCACCCGCAAATTTATCATTTTGATAAATTATATTTATTTTTAAAATATCAAATATAAGCTTTTCAGCATAGATTATGTTGTCTTAAACAATATATAATGATGGCAACCTTATTTTGAATAAATATTTACAAAAATATATACTTTGGAAAAATATCGATAAAATGACCGAAAATCGTTTTATCCATAAGTTGCTCTATAATTATTAGAAGTCGCGGATGGAGCTGGATACATATACTTATTTATCCGTATAAAAAAGAATATGAAATAAAATAATTTATTTTATTTTTGAGAATAAAATGTGTTTATGACATCATCAATAATGACATCGTATTTAATAATTAATTTATGAATTTAAATTGAGATTGTATGATTTAATAATGATTATAATTATTCAAATAATTGTTTTTAAATGATAATAATTCATTTTAATTAGTTTTTAAGGGATAATAAATCATTTATAATAGTTTTCTAAAAAAGACATATTTGATTTGAAAATATAAGAAAATTTGTATCGTTTTATCAATATAACAGTACTTTTTGTAAACAATTGTCTAAATTAAATATATGGTTTTAAAAATCAAATGTAATAATTTTAATTAATTAAAATGATAATAAATTAGTTTTCAAATTTTGTTTACATTTATATGTAAATTAGTTAATAAGTGAAAATGTGAAAAGGAACCGGCTTCCCATTTTCAACGGTTTAATGAATGGAAGTTGTTCAAAGTTGTTGCAGTCTTGTTTATATCACTTGAACACATATCTAACATACATATACACAACCTAAAATATACATGAACAAATATATACATACAAATATAATTACCATTTACATCTGAATTTACATATAGTAAAAAGTATAAATATCTAAGATATTTTCTACCCTAAGAAAGAAACATTAGTATAGGTTGAAGATTATAGAAAAAAGCTTTTTGGCCATGGCCATCTACGATCAGAATCTTAAAGATTCTATAATCCCCCACTCCAATTCTTTGACATCTCCTAACCTCCTTCTTCCCCAAATCACAAGGATAACACCCTGATCAAGAAGATGATGGGTTTTAATGGTCAGAAATCGATGTAAAAGCCCTCCAGCTAAAATTTAGAGGCAAGTACATAGGCCTGCTATTAATATTTCAGCAAGAAACGCCCTAGCAGGCAGCGAACAATCAGAAATCAAATCAGCGACCAATATGGAATAAGCAAGCTTTCAATGCTTCAAGAAATTCAAGAATTCCTACTACTGAACTGTTCATTTCTAGAAAACCATCATCAACTTGGGAAGATTTAGTTAAAATAGGTGGGATTAACTCTAGTGTTAATCTGATTTTTTTCTACACCCATTAAAACGGAAGATAAGAAAAATGTAGTTGTCAAGGAGGCAGTTAGTCAAAGAACTGAAGGCAAATGGGGTAACTCAATTGTAGCTTATGTATTTGGAACATATCTTTATTATCATCACTTCAGATAATTTTTTATTAAAACTTGGAATCTGGTAGATAAATTCAAGATTTACACAAGAAACGATGAGTTTTTTATCATAAGATTCACAAATGCAGCAGATTGCAACAAGGTTCTTCAAGCAGGCCCCTTTTTTTACTAAAGGTAAGCTAGTTATCTTAAAGAAATGAGACAAGAAAATGATTCTTGACCCTGATCTTCTATCGACATATCCGATATGGATAAGGCTACTTGAATTGAATCTTAGAATTTGGGATAAAGAAGCATTTGGGGGAGTTGCCAATGTTGTTGGCATACCGATAAAACTAGATGAGTCTACTGCCAATGAGACTAGGCTCAACTATGCTAGAATTTTAGTTGAAATTAAAACAAATGAAGATCTTCCAAATGAAGTTTACATCAATATGCATGATCGAGAGAACATTATTCGAAAAATAGAATACGAGTGGATTCCACCCAGACGTATGAAGTGTTCTTGCTTCGGGCACCTTACAGAAATTTGCTCATCAAACCAGTTTGGAAAGAAAAATTTAACGTAGTTAATGCTTCAGGAGAACCGCAACCCTTCATAAAATTTAAAAAAAGAACAAGTTTTTGCAAATCAAGAAAATAATCTTTAGGTAAATAGCTCTAAAATCATTAAAAGTAATGTTCATCCTGAAGGCTTTGCAAATTTGGATAAAAAAATCTATTTCTGAGAAAAACCATTGCTTTGAAAAAAAGAATGATCTGGGTTTAAACAAATTTGATGACATGGAAATTATAAGTGATGATGAGCAATCCAAAAATACCCTTTCGCAAGAATCTTCAAAAAGTTCCTAAGATGATGATATGAATGTTAATTTAGCAAATGAAAACGCATAGCAAAAACCAAAATGTAAATTCTTTTGTTCAAAGTGTTTCGGATGGCAGTGATAATGTAAATTTGACAAGCATCTGTTCACATAATGCCTCTTCCATCAATTCAAATTTGGTAATAGAGAATGGAAGCCTTCTCCTTTCCTCTTCTTCCTCACTAGTTAGCAATAAAAGAAAAAAAAGCAGAAAGAAGAGCATTCTATATATTATGAACATGATGATGATGATGTTTCTAATAATAAAGGCTATGAAAGAAAGAAGAATAATTTGAAGAGCAAACTGGAAGCCATGGGAAATGACAAGAAAGATGCTTCAAATAATAAAAGCTTTGAGGAAAAGTATATTATCAAAAACCCAGAGCGGGAAGAATTTTTGGAAGTTAAGGGCAGTAAGTCATACAAGAAGAAAGGAGGGAAGACTTCTGAAAGTATTGAATTCATTTGCAACTTATCCTCATAGTCGCGGTGATATCCTTTCACGTATCATTTATAATTATCTTAATTATGTCAATTATTGCTTGGAATGTTAGGGGTTTGAATTCCCCTAAAAGAAAACTAATTTTTTCTAAGCTTCTTGCGTCTTATAAATCCAATATTCTGGGCATTCTAGAACATAAACTGGATGATAGTAGTATTATTAACCTTCAGAATAGATATTTAGCTAATTGGCAAGTTATTAGCAATAATTCTAAGGGGAGTAATGGTAGAATTATAGTTATTTGGGACCCTAATATTTGTGATTTATGCCAGCACACGCTCAACCTCCAATATATTCACCATTATTTCAAAAATAGAGAGGATTTTCTCATTAATGTTTTATTTGTTTATGCTTCTAATTTTGAGAAATAAAGGACCCAGTTGTGGAATGATTTAGATCAGTTAAGTCATTATGTCAGCATCCCATGGATTTTAGTTTGTGATTTTAATACTATTATGAAAGCTTTTGAGAAAAGGGGAGGCATTCTAATAGCATTCAAAAAATAATAAGTTTTTCCAACTTTATGCTTAAACCTGCTGTTATTGAACATCCTTTAAAGGGTAATAAGTTTACATGGAAATCAAGGGAGTTTAGAAATATTCATTGTAAATTAGACAGGATTTTGGTTAATCAAATTTATTAACCTTTTCCATGATTTTAAATGTTACACTTTACCACAAGCTACCAGTGGTCATACTCTTTTACAATTAATTCTCTCAAAAAAATAATATTAAGAATAATTTTCCTTTCGGATTTGAAAATGGTTGCTTTTTTGATAAAGAATATTTTCAAATTGTTAAAAACAGTTTTCAACTCTAAACTAATGGCTCTGCTCAATTCAAATTTAGAAAAATTTTGCATCTTACTAAAAATAATCTTACAAAGTGGAACAGAAATAGAAATAGAAATAGCAATGAATTCAGTCAAATCAGAGAGGAATGTGTTAGACTGTAAGACAACATAAAATTTGATGGCTCGGATAATTGTAAGACAGCATAAAATTTAATGGCTTGGGCACTCTGCAAATCAATAATTTTCTTGATATGCAAAAGAAGTTAGGCAAGGCTTTGCATATTGAAGCTGCTAACCTAAGGCAGAAAGTCAAAATTGATTGGCTTTTAAATGGTAATTTACCTAGTAATTTTTTTTATGCTAAGATGTCCAGTATAAAATATTGTAATGACAAACGTAAAATACTAAATGGCAATGGTGATATCATTAATGAAACCTCTTAATTAGAAGAAGAGGCAATCACCTTCTTTACTGATTTATATAATTCTGTTGGGAGTTCTAGCTATTTCCCAAATGTTACTCCTATATTGCATGCTAATAGTGAAGATATTTTACTTGGTCAAGTTTGTATTGAAGATATTAAAAAAATCATTTTCAATGCTACAAATAATAAAAGCTTAGGGTCAGATGCCTTTGCTGCAAAATTTCATAAAACTCATCGGAATAATTTAAAACATATCATATTTGATGCAATTAATGAGTTTTTTAATCACCGGAAGCTTTTGAAAAGTATAAATCACACTTTTATTACTTTAGTGCCAAAAGTTGAAGCTCCAAAGTAAATAAGTGATTACAGGCCTATTTAATGTTGCAATTTTATGTACAAAATCATTGCCACTATTTTGAGCAATAGAAGTAAAGTATTTCTAAAATGTCTAATTTTCAAAATCAGTGTGTTTTTATTCTCAATAGATATATTGTCGAAAATACATTATTAGCCCATGAGATGCTAAGAAAT
Organism: Allium cepa; assembly: GCA_030765085.1. Taxonomy (NCBI): domain Eukaryota; kingdom Viridiplantae; phylum Streptophyta; class Magnoliopsida; order Asparagales; family Amaryllidaceae; genus Allium; species Allium cepa. The sequence goes on along the minus strand of CM060943.1, from coordinate 421,657,204 downwards.
TTTAACCAAGGTGGGAAAAACAAAATATTCATCAAAGTGGATCTTCATAAGGCCTTTGGTAAAATAGAAACTTCATTATTTGCATGATGAGGAAATTAGGTTTCAATGAGAAATTTGGCAACCTAATTAAAGAATGTATTTGTAATGTAACATATTCCATTTTAATTAATGGATCCCTTTGTGGAATCATACATAGTAATAGAGGAATCAATTAGGGTGATCCTTTATCATCCTACCCTTTTACCATAGCAATGGAATGTTTTACATTACAAATGGAGAAGAAACAGCTGTATAACAATCTTAAACCAGTTTAGTATAGTTGCTTCTTATATTAATCATCTTCTTTATGAAGATGACTATGCTTTAATTATTGGTAAACTTTTTGAAAATCTCAAAAAAAAATTGCTGGTCTGCAAGTTAATGAAAATAAGAGCAAGATATACTTCAGGAAAACATGCAAGAGTAAGAAGGAGATTAGCAATATCTTAAAATTTAAAGATAGTGAACTCCTAGTCAAATATTTGGGTCTCCCTATCGGTTCTAATTAAATTAAGGACAGGGATTGTGCTAGATTTCATGATATCATTCAAAGAAAACTGGATAATTGGTCTTGTAAGTTACTTTCTATTATAGGAAGAATTGAACTTATTTATACTGTCATCACTGCCGTTATTCTATAATGGATGAAATTACACAATATTCCAAAAAAGCAATGGAGAAAATTGAAAGACTTTGTGAAAACTTCATTTGGGTGGGAAATTTCATAAATTTTCTCGGAGTACTGTCACTAAAACCAAGAAAGCTGGTGGCCTTGGTATAAGGAATTTTTCTGGTATAAACGAAGCTTGCAATTACAAATTATTCTGGAAATTTGTTGAAGGAAAATCTCTATGGGCCAATTGGATGAAAGTCAGATATGTCAAAAACAAGAATTTTTGGATTATGCCACTTGAAAATCATTTTTTGAAATACATGGAAAAGCATTCTTAAGTGCAGAGATATTGGTGTTAACTTAACTGAAAGAAAGTTTAAGGAAGGTAAACAAACCTGCTATGGTTTGATCCATGGATTAATGGAAAATCATCGATTAATTTATTAGGATGGAGCAATCTTTATAATTTTGGGGGTGGCAACACCAAAGTTGAAATCATTACTCAAAATTCTTTATGGAAAACTCAATTTCAACCAGCTGCTTTTATTTTTAGTTCAGCAATAAATAAATAGAAATAGATTCAAACCAAAAGGAAGACAACTGGAGTTAGAAACTTTCATCCAAAAGAAATTTTCTTTTAAAAATAATTGGAATTTCATTAAAGGTGATGAAATGGAAGTGGACTAGTGTAAAACAATCTAGTCATCAGCAAATTACCCAAAATGGCCAACTGTGCTTATTTTGTTATTTTTAATCGACTTCCAACTTGAAACAGATATACTAAGTGGGGCAAAAATAAGGGTAATATTAATGGCCTCCTTTTTAAAAACGATTCAGAAAATATTAATCAGCTATTTTTTTATTGTTCTTATTCTAGACATATTTGGTTTATAGCCAAAAACAAGCTAAATCTTAACCGGAAGATGTCTCTTTGAATCATTAGAGATAGTATTTAGCATATTCCAAAAGTGTCAAGGCAAGAAGAAAGAATTCAATAAAGCTTGTATTGCATTAACTACTATCATATACTTTATACAGAAAGAAAGGAATAGTAGATTGCACAAAAACATTGAAACAGATTATATTCAACCATGGAAAGCTATAGAAACAGATACAATTTGTTGTTCCTTAAAGCTTGTAATGTAGCCAACATCAACAATCATAACTAGAGCATATGTGATCTTAATAACTATGTTGAAAATGTTGAGGAGTACTTACAAAGAGGCAATTTCTGTTTTGAGAGTTCCCTTCAACATATCAGCCATCTTAAGACTTCTAATTCAAAGCAGATTATGGCAACAACTTTGCTTGCAACATAGCTAAAGGTGGGCACTCAACTATCCAAACCAGGAATGTTTCCTGCAAGGGAAAAAATCAGAATTTCAATTATCTAAAGCCTTTAAATATTTCAAATTTTGAATTTAATAAATCAAATTGTCTACCTTCCTTAATTTGAATAGAAGTAGCAGCGCACTTAACTATGAGCTTGAGAAAAATGGCAATTCTTATTTAAGAAGAAGTGATATGAGTTTAGCTACTAATATGGACTTTAAATCTTTCCTTTGAAATAACTCCAGTTGCAATACTATTGAAGGCAGTCATTCTACAACTCAATTTAGGAACGTTTCCTGCAAGGGAAGTAAATAGGCTCTCAATAATTGCAATTCTTTTAATAATTCAAGTTATGATCCTAATCAAACTTTAATTTTACCAAAATTGAGCAGGAAAGACCGTGCATCTAATTGTAAGCTCGATCAACCTAAAAAGTTTCAATGGTCAATTAACAACCAAGATTAGGAAGCTGTTTCTACAAAAGCAGTTTGAATAATTGTGTCTATCACTTATCTGTCAGGGATTATGGTGAAAGCAGCAAGCTTCAAGAAGAAAATGAGCTTTGCAATGCTAATGATAGCAATAATCTCTATAATCAGGCGAAGATAGCAGTCCTCAATGAAACAATCTAAGATTCAAGAATTTTAGTGGAAATCTTTTCAGATCTGAAGTCGTCTGAGCTCAGTATCAAAACTGAAGATCATCGTTCAGATAGAAAGACTAGTTTTTTGTGCTTACTCTTATCAGATCCAAACTTAAGCATGCTTATTATAGTAAGGAGAATCGTTGGAAGGCCCCACGAAGCCTTTTTCTCTTTTCAAGGCTTCCAAGTTTGGTAACCATAATTCTTTTTTTCTTCGCATTGCTCTGCCCTTTTTTTTAAAATGGAGTGTTATGTTGTGTTGTGTATCTGATAGCGGCTAGGGTTTCTTCTGTTTCCTTTAGTTTTCTAGTAGGATCTATGATCCTCTGTACTTGTTTTTTATTTTAGGTCATTGTATCAACTTTTTGAAAAAAACAAACATAAGTCACTTACACACCTATCACACACATGGAGGTACAAGGGGGGTGACTTGCCGTGCATTTAGATGAGATGGAGTGGATATGGGCAACGGGCAAATGTGTAATTATACATTTAGATATTTATTTCCAAAAAAATTCTACATATACCCACCATTCTCTTCATAATTTTATGCACTATTCTACTTCATCTTCTTCCTCATCTCAAACTTTTTCATGGCTTCCTACCTTAAGGAAATTATGAAGAAAAATATTACAAAATAAATAAATTTATATAAGTATATATACATAAGCAATCTACTTCAAAACCAAAGAAAATCACCTCTTTTCCTCACTTAAACCCATGGCCACCACCTCTTACAACTAAGGCCAAGCACTTCACCTCTTTAGCCATAGGCTGTGCCCTTCTCAAGATCCAAGGCTCGATTCCATAGGTTTTAATTCGATCATAGCAAAGCTATAGCGAATTTTTGAGAAGTTGGAAACCAATGAAGGTGAGAAGCTATATATATAATGTGATGTGATTGTTATGGATGTTTACCATGCTTTGATCATTAGGTTTGGTTGTTTACTATAGTTGTTTAATAGTGTTAACTAGTCGCGTTAAATACACGTCGAATATCACAAATGAAATCACTTCCTTTAAAAAATGAATTGGTGTATATGAGATTGTTAAACCTCTTGAAAATGGTTTATAAATGTTTTATAAACACCGAAATCTAATTTGGTGAAGTTTTGACAAGTGATGAAATTCGAGTCAAAAATAAGCACGTCGCATAGTGGTAGTTCGCGATTTCGTACCGTAGAAAGTTAAATCCATTTATACGATGAATTCAGAGTCTTTTTTAGAACAAGAATTTTCTAAATTCTTATAATCATAATTTTTAAACAAAAAATCGAGATTTCGTTTCATAAATTTTGAAATATGAGCAAAACAAGTTTCAAAATAGTCGCGTTTTGGTAGTTTGAAACAAAAACGATAAAATCTTTAAAAGTAATATTTTTAATCCATTAAAAATATGGGATAAATTAGGTAAGCTTTTTGAAATGTTTTAAAAGAGATTTGAGTTATAAAAATGGATTTATAAATAATGGAAAAGTTGTTTTGATCAAATAAGCATTGAAATAGCAACACTATTTCCAGCATTTTTTGTAGCACTTTTAATAACTTTTGAAATATAACTTTAAACTTAAGTATTCTTTCCTAAATATTTTATAAAGGTTTTCAAATAAATAACTAAGTATTTGAAAGATGATTTGAAGATTTTATAATCCATTTTAAAAGGTTTAAATAAATGATTAAAAGAAAAGCTATTAAAATTAAGTGATCTTATCTTGGCTCTAAAAGCCGATGAGCAGACTAGGCATTACTATTCATGAAATCTAAATGTGAGGTTCTTAAACTAAGGAGGTGGTTAGGAGCAACCAATGCCTTGGCTCACCTGGCCATTTTCCTTGGCGAGGAATAGATAAGATCGAATGTAAGAAATGAGATAAGTATAAAAGATTTAGTTTTTATAATTAGTTAAATACAACTTGGATTATATAGAAATAATCTTCTTATACTTGATATTAAATTCTTAGGAAGAAACCTATACTATCTGTATGAATTTAAAAGGTGGTTTCATCGTTGTTCGACGGACAGTGAGACGCCCCACCTCTATACCCACGCTAGCCAAGAACACTACGGTGTAATGCTGTCAACTAGCACGGAGAATAAGGCTGTTGAGGAGCGACCATCCGTGTAATTGCTTTGCGCGAGCATCGATATGTCAGACAGTATAACATGCAATTCTTTTCAAGTGGAAATCCGACATGCTGACACAAACTCAAAGCTACTACACAGTGGCTATAATATCTTCGGAAACAAATATAGAAATAAACATAACACAAATCAGTCACAGACAATTCATATCACAAAGGCGGAAATAGATATGAATACTACACATGAAAGTGTATATCAGAGTAGTGGTCTAAAAAGATCCACAATAATACAAAGAGTAGCAACACGTGCTAGACAAAAGAATAAGTATACATCATAGAGTCTGTATCTCAAATGTATACAACAAAAACTACTAAACTAAAGTAGTTAGCCAAAAGTCAGAAGATGGTTCCAGGTAGGAAGCCATGAAGAAGCACCTGTGATATCTCAGTCTGACCCAAGTATTATTTAAGAAGAAAATAATAAACGGATCAATCTAGCTATAAATATCAGATGAAGGGATATATAATAAGAGATATGACATAAACATATAATAATCACAATGCCAAGCTGTGATAAATAAGTAATTGAAAATCAACAAGAGATTAATCAATATCATAATAATCTACTCAAGATAAAAAGGAATGTCATACTCCTAATTTCATTCACCAAGCCACAATAAATGACATGTATATCAATGCCCATCGTAAAAGTTGGTGAAACACAAATTCCATAAATCAACACACGAAATCCAGAAATCACAAAAAAGGTATGTGTGAATGGAATCACACAAGTGGTGTCTAGGCTAACCGAAAAGGTATGTGTGAGTCGAAATCACACAAATGGTGTCTAGCCTAACCTTGCAAACAAAAAGATATGTGTGAGTCGAAATCACACAAATGGTGTCTAGGCTAACCGAAAAGGTATGTGTGAATGGAATCACACAAGTGGTGTCTAGCCTAACCTCGCAAACAAAGAGACATCGCACATTGCTAGTCTAAATCACAAAGATGATCGTCATGATCAACGAGAAGTGTCAATTACACTAAGCTAGTAAATATAAAATTTTAGCTTCATGTCCCATAACCACTTACTTAACTTAAACATTTACGAACAAACTGTAAATCTCCACTAGAAAATTGTCACAAGAGATTCAATCGAACAAGTCTAAGAATTAACCGACGAAGTAAACGCAAGCGTTTCATACCACTTGTTTTACTAAGCCGTTTAATTAGATTTCTCATACGAGTGAGGTAAAGGTTTGTATATACTAATAGATTGGAAAATTGTTTTATAAACGAATTTGGTATTAAAATAGAGTTGAAATCATTTGAAGAAAGAGTTTTGATATTTACTATTAGTATAGAAAACCTTTATATTTTTAAAGTGACAAATCACAAAGAAGATTGTAAAATAACCAATTACTAAATTCACGTTCGAAGACGTGAATAAAATCCAAAGAAATCGATATCGTATCCATCAAAGTGGATATATCTAAAATTCCCAAAGAAAAGGTCATCAAAGTCATAATAGATGATAACAACAAATAGGAAACAACACGAATCGATTAAAGTTGGAAATATACTCAAAAAAGCCAAAATAGGCAAAACTGCACATTCCAGACGTCTGATTTGGAATCTAGACGTCTGGATTTGTTCTCTGGAAATAACCCAGAGAACACTCAGACGTCTGAAACCTCAAGTCAGACGTCTGCGACCTATCCAGACGTCTGGTTTGATGGTTTAGACGTCTGAAAATAGTCTCTGGCTTTTTTTATAATATGCGTGCATACATTTTTACTCTCCAGGTCCAAACCATACGTCTGGACTTGGTCACCAGACGTCTGGTCACCTGGTCTAGGCAACAATTTGCCTAGGCCAAAGTGGCCAAAACGTATCGGGAGCGATCAGACAAGCAACGACGACTAAGGATTTATGCCTAGCGACAACCCGGTCTTATAGGCTCTCCGAAACACCTCTTAGAGCATGATCAAACATCAAAGTTATGATTTTTAGAGAATTGGCTTCAAACACCAAAAATGGAAATATTTACAAAACCAATCCAAATCAAAAGCAATTTCACATGAATAAATGTTACGGATTCATACCTAACAACAAAGATAGATATAGACATAGATGTGAGATAAAAATCTCACCTTTGAACCCAAATCAAATGAATGAGAAGCTTGATCAATGGAAGACCAACCACACTTCAATCTCAACTCAAGAAGCTTGATTCTAAGCTAAAAAGAGAAACATTTCCCACATTAGGTTTAGGAATTTCTGAAATGATAAGAGAATGTGTTGGAGAAGAAGAAGAGAAGCTTACCAATGGGTTCCTCTTGAGTTTGGAGCTAAAGCTTGGATTTGCAAAGGAAGTTAGGGCTTGGAGTTTTAATTTCCTCTTCCACCCTCCATTAACATAAAAGTTTGAGTATTAGGAAAATAAAAGAGAAGTGAATGAAGAGGAGAGTGTTGGAACTGAGTTAGTAAGTGGTTAATTGGCTCAGCCCAAACCAAAACCCAAAGCAAAAAGTAGCAAAATTCAACTTTCTCCAAACATATCGAAGCTTATACTCAAAAAGGTCGCAAACGTCATTTTGAACTCAATGGAGGTGGTCTCGAGTCCTAATTCGACCGTATGCAAAAAGTAGGTTTTCGGACCAAAATCCGACGAACGATAAAATATTTAAATAAAATATTTAAATATAAAATCGATAAATATGAGGGTTGTTACAGATAGTAAAGATTGAATACAGAAAGTGATGTTGAGTAAAATTAGTATAATTTTTATGGATCCTCTTTACTTGAATACTAACTAATTTAGATTTACCATCTTAGACAACATAGTTTCAACCTGTTAAAAAGATATGTATTTGAAATAAGAAATATTTTGTTGTGATTTAAATAAATGATTAGAAAATTAGTTTAAATCCGACGAATCCTTTTTCTTAAAATTAATTGTTTTGGGTTTACCATAAATGATGTCTTAAATAACATTGTTTTTGACCCCTTTTTTAAAGTTATGATTTGAAAATAAGAAATCTTTGTTAAATATCTGAATGTATGATTTTGAAAATATTTTCCTATGTAAAGGATGAAATGATTTGGAATTATTCCAAGATTTAAAAAGGTTTTAATTAAACAAAGATTTGATAAAGGAGTTTCAATGGTTTCGTATATACTAAAAAGAAATGATGTTTAAAGATATATATCTCTAGGAGATATATTTTTGATAAGGATAAAAGGAATCAATCAAATGATGAGCACCTATTACTTAAATATCTTTTTGTTGACGATTGGTTCGAAGGAACCGGGGTCGGATTTGGGGCGATTCCCATCCAAAAACCACTTCAAACCAATTTACGAGTTCAAAAGTGAAGATATATTGAAGAAAATGAAGTTGAAGGTGGGGATCTTCATAAAGGAAGGATTGCTTGTTGATAATTTCGGAGTAGCTCCCAAGATAAATAAATAGTAGTGGTCCCTTCGTTCTAGGATCTTCGTACACAAGGACTGCTCGCTAGTAATTCCAAGGATGTAGTAGGAGAGTGCCTTCGGTTTGCCTTGTTTCTAGACAACTTATTTGGATGAATGTATGACATCGCATTTCTAAGAATACAATGCATTGATCTCTACAAATGTACATATGTTTTGTGGTGTAGGAGGTAACCCATCTTATACTTAACACTTTTCTCTGAGATGTATGAGCTAAACAGTTGTACTTTTGTGGAAATCAATAGCGTGTTGTTGGAAATGGCATTATGGCATTTTAAGTGAAAATTTTCTAAGAAAGGTAAACGTTACCTCGAGCCTCACACCTGAGGTATTATAAAACATGGATTGCTTTAGGGCTAAGTGGTTCGCTATCATTATTGTATGATTTCACCTTTCTAGATTTATTTTGCACTCTCTATGACATCGGGTAAAAATATATGTGATGTATGGTTTGAGAGCTCTTGGATAGGTCGAGAATGACCAGAGTGATATCATATTTGGTGCTATCCGCCACCATATAAGTCTGCGGTAGGCCAGATTTAATTCGTAGAGGTTTCGAAGATGTCGATCCTCGGTTCATCCCTCTAGAGATGTATTGTATGGGAGGTAGTCCCTTACCTCGCTATTCACTTGGAAATCTGATCTCCAATAAGTGCATTCGGTCTTTGTTGTAAAACTATTATGCTAGAATTTAATAATGTAACAATTTTGGCTATTTGAGTATGTTTTTTGGAAGGTTTTCAAAAGAATGTCATTAAAAATAATACCACTGGATTTTATGTAGAAATGTTTTGGTCATCATAAGATAAAAGTCCGCTTCGTATTTATGTGTAGCATGGTCTAATGGGATACCCTTTATTTTACAAATACTCGTATTTTGAGTTTCTCATATAGTCCTATGACTGACTCGGAGTTTATTTTCTTTCTCTAAAACTCTGGGTGCCCTATTTACCAAGCAGCCTAGTAGTCAGATTTTGTTTAGAGCATTTTAGAAGAGCTTGGAGCACGGAGTTAGAAGATTCTTCTGAAGATTGTTATCCCTTCCCGCTATACACATGTACTATTGTATTCCACATTTGTAAGGACGAATATTTATAATTGTCCATGTTAATGTTAAGTTAAACTCTGATAAATGTATTTTAAAATTTTCCACTGTAAAGATTATATACTGAAATAATATATGTTATTCCATTCGTATAAGATTATGCCGTGTCTTTATTTTCTTTCTACCCTTAACGGTAGGGTTTTCCGGCACTTGAATAATGAGGATGTATTAGTGTCGATTTTTTAGGGTCAAAAAGCCAAGCCATCACATTTAGTATCAGAGCTTAGGTCAAATGAACACCTGAGCCTGATAGGGGTAAAGTCTCATTAGAGATAAGGTTAGTAACACCCTAGGATGAGTAACTCATTAGAGATAGGATTAGTAATGCCCTAGATTGAGTTAAGAGTATATTATATAAGAGCACGTATTTGTTAATGATATACAAATGATTTTTGTTTCAGAGAAAATATGGAAAATGAAATAATTTTATCTTGGATTATATTTTGAATACAAAGAATATATTTTGATAAAAAAATATACTTAGATATGTTACAACTTGAGTGATAGTTTAAATCAAGATTCGTAAAATCTAAGTATAAACATTTACGATTAAAATTTCATAGTTTAACTATAAGGTGTTTAATAATAACACCTAGAAGATTAAGAGTAATACTGTGACGCCCCACCTCTATACCCACGCTAGCCAAGGACACTACAAGGTAACGCCGTCAACTAGCGCAGAGAATAAGGCTGTTGAGGAGCGACCATTCGTGTAATTGCTTTGTGAGAGTATCGATATGCCAGATAAAAATATAACTTTGCATTTCAAGAGGGAATCCGACATACCGATTTAAACTCAAAGCTACTATACAGTGGCTATAATATCTTCGGAAACAATATAGAAATAAGCATAACAAAAATCAGTCACAGAAGTTCATATCTCAAAGGCGGAAACAGATATGTATATTACACATGAAAGTGTATATCATAGTAGTGGTCAAACAAGATCCACAATATCACAAAAGAATAGTTACAAGTGCTACAAAAAAGAATAAGTATACAATAATGAGTCTATATCTCAGATGTATACAACCAAAAAACAACTAATCTAAGTAGTTAGCCAAAAGTCAGGATAATAATCCCAGATGAGAACCCAAGCAGAAGCACCTGTAACATCTCGGTCTGACCCGAATATTATTTAATAAGAAAATAATAAACGGATCAGTCTAACTATAAATATCAGATAAAATGATATAGAATAAGAGATATGACAAAAACGTAAGATAACCAAAAAGCCATACTATGCTAAGTATGTAATTGAAAATCAACCAGAGATTAATCAGTATCACAAGAATCTTCTCAAAGATCAAAGAATGTCATACTCTTTAGTTTTATTCACCACGTCACCAATATTGACATCATATCGATGCCAATCATAAAAGATGGTGGAACACAAATTCTAGAAATCATCAATAGAAATCCATAAATCACAAAAAGGTGGAGGCCTATCACAAAACGGGAGCATGAAAACTCACCAACATGTGTATCACAAACGGGACGCTATCCCATGGTCGCTAACCATAGAGCCCGTACAACGACATAGTACAATATCGGTACGCCCGAGGAACCTGAAACTCGAATAATTCGGAACAACTACGTAGTACAACGGTACGCCCGATGATCCTGATAAGCTGGTGAAACAACGTAGTACAAAGGTACGTTCGATGGACCGAACTCCATAAAAGAACATGGGTCGCTAGCCCACAAAAATTGAGTCGAAACTCCAAATAATACATAGGTCGTTTGCCTATAAAAGAAATGAGACGAAACTCAATAAAACGAGGTATCGTCCCCTACGTGGACAAAGAAACATAGCATATCGCTAGTCTGAATCACAAAATGATCATCATCGATCATCAAGAAGTGTCAATTACACTAAGCTAGTAAATATATGAGCTTAGCTTCATGTTCCATAATCACTAGCTTAACTTAAATATTTAGGAACAAACTGTAAGTCTCCACTCGAAAATTGTCACAAGAAATTCAATCGAATAAGTCCGAGAATTAACCGACGAAGTAAATGCAAGCGTTTCATACCACTTGTTTTACTAAGCCGATTAATTAGATTTCTCATACGAGTGAAGTAAAAGTTTGTATATACTACTAGATTGGAAAACGGTTTTATAAACAAGCTTGATATTGAAAATAGAGTTGAAATCGTTTTGATAAAAGAGTTTTGATATTTACTACTAGTATAGAAACCTTTATATTTTTAAAGTGACAAAGCACAAAAATGATTGTAGAAACAATCAATCACTAAAATTCACATACGAAGACGTGAATTAATTCCAAAGAAATCGATATCAAATCCATCAAAATGGATATTTCCAAAATCCCATATTAGAAGTCATCAAAGTCGAATAATTGATAGCATCATCTAGGAATCAAAACGAATCGATAAAAATTGGAATCATAAACAAAATTGGCAAAAATAGGCATAATAGGCATTTAAGAGCAGGTCAGTCGACTGGCTCAATGAGTTCAATCGACTGACTGCAGGAAACAGAGACCTCCTGTCTCTATTATCTGCCTTTGGTATGCCAATTGGATACAGCCAGTCGACTGGATTCAAAGTCCAGTCGACTGATTGGAACCTAGGCAGTTTTTCTGCCTATACAAATGACGTGCAAACCCAACCAATTCGCGGCCGATCGAGCAATGGCGCTAGGGATTTATGCCAATCGACAACCCAGCCCTATAGGCTCTTCGATGCATTACCAAGAACATGTTCAAACATCCATAAAAGGATTTTCACAGGTTTTGCTTCCAAAGCACCAAAAGTTGGAATATATACCAAATCAATCCAAACCAAAAGCAAATGCACATGAGTAAGTGTTAGGAATTCATATCCAACATCAAAGATAGATATAGACATAGATGTGAGATAAAAATCTCACCTTTAAACCCAAAACTATGAATGAGAAGCTTGAAGACAAGGGAAGATCAACCACACTTCAATCTCAACACAAGAAGCTTGAATCCAAGCAAAGCTTCTTCTATAAATTTGGAGCTAGAACTTGATTTGCAAATGGAAACTAGGGCTTGGAGTTTTAATTTCCCATTCCTCTCTCCATTGTTGCTAAAGCTTGAGTATTAGGAAATAGAAATGAAGTAATGAAGAGAGGAGGGGTGAAGCTTAGGTCTAATAAGCTGAAACAAAAAACCAAAGCCCTAAGTGAAAAGGTAGCAAAATTCCACTTACTCTAAACATATCAAAGTTTATACTCAAAAAGGTCGCAAACGTCATTTTTACTCAATGGGGGTGGTCTCGATTCCTAATTCGACCGTTTGCAAAAAAGTAGATTCTCGGACTAAAAACCGACTAACGATGAAATATTTAAATAAAATATTTAAATACTCAATCGTAAAATATGCGGGTTGTTACAGACTCCCCTCCTTAAAGAAATTGCGTCCTTGCAATATTTAAGAAGAAAATATAAAGTAACAACCGTAAAAGCATATTCAACACAAAAGAAATTTGAAATAAAAAGTTCACCTCAAAGAGCACGAGAAAGTAAGTCCGGATGTGCTCGCTCGATGAATTCTCTGGATTCCCTAGAACAATCCTTAGGATTTGAGGACCATTGAACTTTCACGAGAGGAACATCTTTATTTCGAAGGGGTTTAATCTCCAAAGCAATGATACGAATAGGATGTTGCTCATAAGTCAAATTAGGCGAAACTTCAATTTCTTCAGCGACACCGGGCTCAAGAAAAGAATCGGAATCTCGAAGGCATTTCCGTAATTGAGAAACGTGAAACACGTCATGAATAGCAGAAAACTGAGCCGGTAATAAAAGGCGATAAGCCCCGGGACCAACACATTCAGTGATGGGAAATGGACCAATGTAACGAGGTGCTAGCTTTCCCGATCGATTGAAACGCACAACACCCTTCATAGGTGAAACACGAATAAACACAAAATCTCCGACAGAAAATTCTAGTTTTCTTCTTCGGTTATCGGCATAGGATTTCTGTCTACTTTGGGCTTCTTTCATCCTATGACGAATAAGATCAATATTTTCTGTGGAATCACGAATAAAATCTGGACCTAAAGCCAGTTTCTCACCGGCCTCAAGCCAACAAGAAGGAGATCGGCATGGCCTTCCATAGAGAGCCTCAAAAGGTGGCATACCAATACTAGATTGGAAGCTATTATCATAGGAAAACTCAACGAGAGCAATATGATCTTCCCAACTTCCACCAAAATCAAGAACACATGCACGAAGAAGATCTTCAAGAGTTTGATTCACACGCTCGGTTTGTCCATCGGACCAAGGATGATAAGCGGTGCTAAAATTAGGCTTCGTCCTCAAAGCTTTTTGAAGACTCTTCCAAAATCCACTAGTAAACAATGGATCATGATCACTAACAATAGAAGTAGGAACTCCATGCAATTTTACAATTTCTTTAATAAAGAGTATGGCCAAGAGAGGAACGGTTCGATTGGACCGAACGGGAACAAAATGAGCGGATTTAGTAAGTCTATCAACTATCACCCATAAGCTATCAAGACCCGAACGAGAACGAGGAAGGTCGTCAATAAAATTCATGGAAATTTGATCCCTTTTCCAAATTGGAATTTCTAATGGTTGCAATAACCCACCGGGCCTTTGATGCTCGGCCTTGACAAGTTGGAAAGTCTTGCAACACTTAAAAAGTTAACAATATCAGATTTCATTCCCTCCCAATAATAAAGTCGCTTCATATCCGCGTACATTTTACTACTACCGGGATGAATGGTAAATTTAGAACGATGAGAATCTTCTAAAATATCTTTACAAAGATCACTAATATTTGGCACGATGAGTCTACCAAATTTTTGAATACCTCCACGAGAATCAATATCAAAGTCTTTCAAACCTTCAATATTAATTTTATTCCTAAAATTTTGGCCAAGAAGAGCCAATTCGGGATCTTGCTTTTGAGCTTCAAGAATGCGGTCTAAAAGAGAAGGATGAGCCTCAAGGCTACATAAAACAAGAGATGAACATAAATCGGATACACGACCTCGAATCTCACAAGTGGATAAATTCTCAAGATCATTCCACTCGGATATCATCACAGAAACAACCGCTTGTTGCTTACGACTAAGTGCATCGGTAATACGATTTCTCTTTCCGAGAGTATAAAGAATATCAAGATCATAAGATGCAAGGAATTCGAGCCAACGTTGTTGACACAAATTAAGTTCCTTTTAAGAAAACAAATACTTCAAAGATTTATGATCGGCATAGAGAACAAATTTCTCTCCCAAAGATAATGACGCCAAATTTTAAGAGAGAAAACAATAGCCGCGAGCTCTCAATCATTAGTGGCATATTTAGTCTCGGTTGGCTTCAATTGCCTAGAAGCATAAGCAATAACACGTTCTCTTTGCATAAGAACCAACACGACTAGCATCGGTATAAACAATAAAATCTTGATTTCCTTCGGGAATCACAAGAATAGGAGCATCGGAAAGGAGTTCTTTTAATTTTTGAAAAGAAGCTTCACATTTGTCCGACCAAATGTATTAATTCCCTTCTTTGTCAAACTAGTAAGAGTCACTGAAATTTTGGAAAAATCTTTTATAAAACGACGTTAATATCCCGCCAATCCAAGGAAGCTACAGATTTCCGTCACACTCTCCGGTCTCTTTCAATTTTGAATCGCTTCAATCTTTGAAGGATCCACTGATATTCCGGATTCGGAAATAATATAACCGAGAAACTTCACACGAGATTGCCAAAAGTGGCATTTAGAAAATTTTGCTTTTAATTGATTACTCCTAAGAGTTTCCAACACAATCCGAAGATGCTTTTCATGCTCCTCCTCGGTTTTTGAATACATAAGAATATCATCAATTGAGATGAGAACAAATCGATCAAGGAAATCTTTGAAAACTCGATTCATAAGGTCAACGAAATAAGCCAAAGCATTCGTTAAACCAAATGGCAAAACAAGCCATTCATAAGATCCATAATGAGTACGGAACGATGTCAAAGGAATGCTATCCTCTGCAATACGAAGCTGATGAAAACCGGTTGCTAAGTCTAATTGTGAAAGACTCTAGCACCACTAAGTTGATCGAATAGATCATCAATCCGAGGTAAAGGATATTTATTTTTGATAGTAAGATCATTAAGCTTGCAGTAGTCAACGCAAAGCCTAAGTGTTCCATCAGATTTCTTCACAAAAATAGCCGAAGCTCCCCAAGAAGAGGAACTAGAGTGAGTAAATTGCTTCGTCTCCAATTCGGATAATTTTTTGCGCATCTCCTCACTTTCTTTATTAGACATACGATAAGAAGGACGAGTAATAGGTAAAGCTCCAGGATTTAGATTAATTCTGAATTCAATTGCTCGCTTAGGTGGTAGTCCTAAAACAGGCTCAAATATGTCGGAAAATTCACGAACAACGTAAAAAAGAGAAATGATATCTTCCTCATCATCATTATCGTCATCATGAGGATTTAAAGAATATGAAGCTGCAACCAAGTTGGAATCCGAATCTTTAAGATCAACAGAAATTTGCTTAACAGATTGAGGATGTCAAAGATGAATAGTCTGCTCAGGACATAGGATTTGAGCTTCATAGCGGTTAAGCCAATCCATTCCCAAAATCATTCCAAAGCCTAAGTAACGCATAACATGCAAATCGGCTAGGAAAGAAAAATCACACAAAATAATC
Organism: Allium cepa; assembly: GCA_030765085.1. Taxonomy (NCBI): domain Eukaryota; kingdom Viridiplantae; phylum Streptophyta; class Magnoliopsida; order Asparagales; family Amaryllidaceae; genus Allium; species Allium cepa. The sequence continues at coordinate 421,641,224 of CM060943.1, read as the reverse complement.
TTGACATCTTTACAAAGTAAACTAATTGTTGTGGATCCACCAGCCAGATTCGCAATTCTCAAAGAAGTCATTAAAGCAACAACACTTAAAGCAAAAATATCAACAAGTTCCTTTGATATAAAAGAATGGGACGCACCCGTATCAAAAAGAACTCGAATAGGTTGATCACGAAATAAAATAATGCCATCAAGGATAGAATGAGAAATACCTTGACCACAAGAAGTGTTGCTAGGGGCTTGTGCAACATTTAACTTTCCCTCCTTCTTGCCTTGAAGTGTGGGACATGAAGATAAAAGATGACCCAAACTTTTGCAATAACGGCAAAAGAGAGGTTTCAGACATCTATTGGCATAATGGTCTTTAGACCACAATTATAGCATTGCCCACTACTAGGGGCAGAATTCTTTGCCACCGGAGTTGCTTTCTTCCCTTTCTTATTGGGATAAGGACCTTTGAATTTAATAGGCCTTTTCTTGTTGTTGTTGAAGTTTGGTTTGGCACCCACAACTTCAACATCACTTTCTTTATCTGCCTCTTCAAGTCGAAGAGCGATATCAACAAGTTGATCAAAAGAAACTTCTAACTTTAGAAGTAATGGCTTCTTGAGATTTTTCTTCAAGCCATAAACAAATCTTTGGTTCTTCTTCAATGGGGTGTTTATATATTCGACCCCGTATTATAAAGTGACTCGAATGATGCGACATAGTCTGCCACGGAGGATTCACCTTGAACAAGGTCTATGAAACGACGAGCTAATATCACCTTCTCAGCTTCTGGCACAAATTTTAACTCGAATCGTTCCCGGAATTTCTCCCAAGTAAGATCCGCTTCAATAATTTCAGAAATAAGAAGCTCATACCAATCTAATGCTCTTTCTTGGAGCATACTTGAAACCACTTGGACACGGTGAAGATCAATTAGATTCATGCGAGTAAAGATGCGATCGCATGTTTTGAGCCAAGCTTGGACTTGAATGACGCTTTCGAAACCCCTAAATGGCTTCCCACCTAAGTTGGTATAGTCACTGCACAAACATGCAAATCCGGACTTAGGGTGGGTAGGCTCTGGATTGGGTCTGGCACCTTGAGCATTCTTTACTAGATCAAGAAGTTTTTGTGCAGACATAAATACTCCATCATGGGGAGTAGCACTAGATTGACCGGCGCTGGGACGGCCAGGTCTAACCATTTCTCTTCTCTAAGAAAGAAAGAAAGAATAAAAAGGTTATTCACAAAATAATTATCAAACAATCATGATTGATAAAACAAGGCGTTACAAAGAAAATAGCATAGAACGGTTCGAAGACCCAAATAAAATCCTAAGGAACGACTCCTAAGATGGACTTAGGACAAAGATCCTTGTTAAATTATTCTACATTGTTCCAAAGTTTGGCTCTGATACCAAGCAGTGACGCCCCACCTCTATACCCATGCTAGCCAAGGACACTACAGGGTAACGCCGTCAACTAGCACGGAGAATAAGGCATTTGAGGAGCGACCATCCGTGTAATTGCTTTGTGCGGGCATCGATATGACAGATAAAAATATAACTTTGCATTTCAAGAGGGAATCCGACATACCGATGCAAACTCAAAGCTACTATACAGTGGCTATAATATCTTCGGAAACAAATATAGAAATAAGCATAACATAAATCAGTCACAGAAGTTCATATCTCAAAGGCGGAAACAGATATGAATATTACACATGAAAGTGTATATCAGAGTAGTGTTCAAACAAGATCCACAATATCACAAAAGAATAGTTACAAGTGCTACACAAAAGAATAAGTATACAACAATGAGTTTATATCTCAGATGTATACAACCGAAAACTACTAATCTAAGTAGTTAGCCAAAAGTCAGGATAACAATCCCAGATGAGAAGTCAAGCAGAAGCACCTGTAACATCTCGGTCTGACCCGAGTATTATTTAATAAGAAAATAATAAACGGATCAGTCTAACTATAAATATCAGATAAAATGATATAGAATAAGAGATATGACAAAAACGTAAGATAACCAAAAAGCCATAGTATGCTAAGTATGTAATTGAAAATCTACCAGAGATTAATCAATATCACAAGAATCTTCTCAAAGATCAAAGAATGTCATACTCTTTAGTTTTATTCACCAAGTCACCAATATTGACATTATATCGATGCCAATCATAAAAGCTGGTGGAACACAAATTCTAAAAATCATCAATAGAAATCCATAAATCACAAAAAGGGGAGGCCTATCACAAAACGGGAGCATGAAAACTCACCAACACGTGTATCACAAACGGGACGCTATCCCATGGTCGCTAACCATAGAGCATGTACAACGACATAGTACAATATCGGTACGCCCGAGGAACCTGAAACTCGAATAATTCGGAACAACGACGCAGTACAACGGTACGCCCGATGATCCTGATAAGCTGGTGCAACAACATATTACGAAGGTACGTCCAATGGACTGAACTCCATAAAAAACATGGGTCGCTAGCCCACAAAAATTGAGTCGAAACTCCAAATAATACATAGGTCGTTAGCCTATAAAATAAATGAGACGAAACTCAATAAAACGAGGTACCGTCCCCTACGTGGACAAAGAAACATAGCATATCGCTAGTCTGAATCACAAAATGATCATCATCGATCATCAAGAAGTGTCAATTACACTAAGCTAGTAAATATATGAGCTTAGCTTCATGTCCCATAACCACTAGCTTAACTTAAATATTTAGGAACAAACTATAAGTCTCCACTCGAAAATTGTCACAAGAAATTCAATTGAACAAGTCCAAGAATTAACCGACGAAGTAAATGTAAGCGTTTCATACCACTTTCTTTACTAAGCCGTTTAATTAGATTTCTCATACGAGTGAGGTAAAGGTTTGTATATACTAGTAGATTAGAAAATGGTTTTATAAACAAGCTTGATATTGAAAATAGAGTTGAAATTGTTTTGATAAAAGAGTTTTGATATTTACTACTAGTATAGAAAACTTTATATTTTTAAAGTGACAAAGTATAAAAATGATTGTAGAAACAATCAATCACTAAAATTCACATACGAAGACGTGAATTAATTCCAAAGAAATCGATATCAAATCCATCAAAATGGATATTTCCAAAAATCCAATAATTAGAAGTCATCAAAATCGAATAATTGATAGCATCATCTAGGAATCAAAATGAATCGATAAAATTGGAATCATAAACAAAATAGGGAAAAGTGGCATAATAGACATTTAAGAGCAGGTCAGTCGATTGGCTCAATGAGTTCAGTCGACTGACTACAGGAAACAGAGACCTCCTGTCTCTGTTATCTGCCTATGGTATGCCAATTGGCTACAGCCAGTCGACTGGATTCAAAGTCCAGTCGACTAACTAGAACCTAGGCAGTTTTTCTGCCTATACAAATAACGTGCAAACCCAACCAATTCGCGACCGATCGAGCAATGGCGTTAGGGATTTATGCCAATCGGCAACCCGGCCCTATAGGCACTTCGGTGCATTACCAAGAACATGTTCAAACATCCATAAAAGGATTTTCATAGGTTTTGCTTCCAAAGCACCAAAAGTTAGAATATATACCAAATCAATCCAAACCAAAAGCAAATGCACATGAATAAGTGTTAGGAACTCATATCCAACATCAAAGATAGATATAGACATAGATGTGACATAAAAATCTCACCTTTAAACCCAAAACTATGAATGAGAAGCTTGAAGACAAGGGAAGATCAACCACACTTCAATCTCAACACAAGAAGCTTGAATCTAAGCAAAGCTTCTTCTATAAATTTGGAGCTAGAACTTGATTTGCAAATGGAAACTAGGGCTTGGAGTTTTAATTTCCCATTCCTCTCTCCATTGTTGCTAAAGCTTGAGTATTTGGAAATAGAAATGAAGTAATGAAGGGAGGAGGGGTGAAGCTTAGGTCTAATGGGCTGAAACAAAAAACCAAAGCCCTAAGTGAAAAAGTAGCAAAATTCCACTAACTCCAAACATATCAAAGTTTATACTCAAAAAGGTCGCAAACGTCATTTTGAACTCAATGAGGGTGGTCTCGATTCCTAATTCGACCGTTTGCAAAAAAGTAGCTTCTCGGACTGAAAACCGACTAACGATGAAATATTTAAATACTCAATCGTAAAATATGCGGGTTGTTACAGACTCCCCTCCTTAAAGAAATTGCGTCCTTGCAATATTTAAGAAGAAAATATAAAGTAACAACCATAAAAGCATATTCAACACAAAAGAAATTTGAAATAAAAAGTTCACCTCAAAGAGCACGAGAAAGTAAGTCCGGATGTGCTCGCTTGATGAATTCTCTGGATTCCCAAGAACAATCCTTAGGATTTGAGGACCATTGAACTTTCACGAGAGAAACATCTTTCTTTCGAAGGCATTTAATCTCCAAAGCAATAATACGAATAAGATGTTGCTCATAAGTCAAACTAGGAGAAACTTCAATTTCTTCCACAACACCGGGCTCAAGAATAGAATCGGAATCTCGAAGGCATTTCCGTAATTGAGAAACGTGAAACACGTCATGAATAGCAGAAAACTGAGCCGGTAATAAAAGGCGATAAGCCATGGGACCAATACGTTCAGTGATGGGAAATGGACCAATGTAACGAGGTGTAGCTTTCCCGGTCGATTGAAACGCACAACACCCTTCATAGGTGAAACACGAATAAACACAAATTCTCCCACAGAAAATTCTAGTTTCCTTCTTCGGTTTTCGGCCTGTCTACTTTGGGCTTCTTTCATCCTATGACGAATAAGATCAATCTTTTCTGTGGAATCACGAATAAAATCTGGACCTAAAACCAGTTTCTCACCGGCCTCAAGCCAACAAGAAGGAGATCGGCATGGCCTTCCATAGAGAGCCTCAAAAGGTGCCATACCAATACTAGATTGGAAACTATTATTATAGGAAAACTCAACCGTAAAATCCGACCGTTTGCAAAAAAGTAGCTTCACGTACTAAAATCCGACTAACGATGAAATATTTAAATAAAATATTTAAATACTCAATCGTAAAATATGTGGGTTGTTACAAATACTTTAGAAAGGGATTTGGATAATGAGAACTTTCATCCTTAAAAAGACTTTTGGGAAGAGAATTTTCAAAGTATTTTATTTGAAATATTCCGAGTATTGATTTGGAGAAACAATATCACGTAGTTAGCAAAACTATCACCTTTAAAATTATATAGTTAAATTGATTTTATACTGGATAGACTTAGATTTATAGCCTAACATTAGAATTAGTTAAGACAATTAAAAAGCTTAGTGTCTAAGTGTTTGTTGTCGATAATTGTACAAACCCTTAAGTTACAGGAGAAAGTATTTGAAAGAGGAGACCTCGAGAGCCAACTCGGTTAGGAAAAATGATCTAATCATTCTTTCAAGTGACAAGGAGGAACCCAAGAAATGCCACTAATCAATATTAAGCCCATTATTGAAGGAGAATTAGATCCATATACTCGAATAGGTAAAAGAATTTACCCTATGGCCGAAATGCCTATATCTTCCTTGACTCTGAAACTCATTATAGTGTCGAGTGGTAAAGAGATCTCTCATGTCTCAGAAATAATGTGGATCACTAACCCAGTAAGTTCAGAACGTGAATCGGAAGAAGAGATTACTGGGGAGGAGCTGATGGACGAAGAATCTAAACCCGAAGAACATCCGAACACTATGATATCCAATGAATCCAACGATAGTTGTAGAGATAATAACGTCATATGAAAGATGAATAATAACCATATTATTTAGTGTGAGGAATCGTTAGATTCCCCCATTCATTCGGACGACATGGTAAATGAAGAAGAAGAATTTGTGGATCTCTAGGAAGAAGAAGTGCAAGGTTTAGAGGAACTAGAAGAAGGAGAAACTATAAAAGAGATGCCAGGCGTACTGGGGCATGTGCCATGGAACCAGCCCTGGTTGCCATACGAAGTGAATGTGATACCACACATTGAGGATGAAAGCGAAGCCGATAACGAACAAGATGATAGTGATGACGATGGAGAAGTCTTATTTGATTTTGGATACGAAACTGGACCGTCAGCATTGGACTTAGGGAAGTGATTATGATGAGAGAACAAAAGATTTGGAAACACCTGTCTAGTATTAGTATTATGTAGTAGCATGTCTATGTACGTGTATCGGTATTACGAAAATCTAAGTAGATTTAGAAGGACTTAAGAATGGCTTAAGTATATGAGGAGTGTGATGTATGAAAGATAAGGATGAATGTAAAATATTAAGCATGTATAATATATTTATGTCCTTTGTTTATGACTTTGTTCAAATGTAAATACACAAACCACTTAAAAAAATTCATAAGAATAAAATTGTATCTTTATGTAATATTTAAAAACTCAAACCAAGATTTTCTAAGTATTTTATAAAAGATAAAAAGTATTTTTATCTTACACGAATTATTTCGTAACACAAATTTGGCCTAAAGATTCAAATATAGGATTTTGATATCTAAAAAGGATTTATCACTCGATGCTTTAGGGAAAACATTGATGAGGATTTGTAGTCGGGTCCTTATATTTTCTATCATAGATGAGAGCCATGCAAGGAAAATAGAAGTTTCTGTGCCTAATCAGAGTCTGCACTAGAGAAGCGAAAGATCAATACTAATTGGAAGTAAAGTTGTGGATTTGAATAATAAGATTGAATCAAATATTTTATATAGATGATCTATATATATCGTATAGGAGTAAGTTTAAAAATAAATATTTTATGCAAACACCTTTAAGTTTTGCGTGACAATTTTGAGGATAAAATTCTTTTAAGAAGGAAAGTCTGTAACGACCTGCAAATTTATTACTTTGATAAATTATATTTATTTTTAAAATATTAAAATATAAGCTTTTCAACATAGATTATTCTGTCGTAAAAAATAAATAATGATGGCAATATTTTATTTGAATAAGTATTTACAAAAATATATACTTTGGGAAAATATCGATAAAATGACCAAAAACGTTTTATCCATAAACTATTCTATAATTATCAGAAGTCACGCACGAAGCTAGAAACATACACTTATTTATCCATATAAACAAGAATATGGAATAAAATAATTTATTTTATTTTTGAGAATAAAATGTATTTATGACATCATCAATAACGGCATCATATTTAATAATCTATTTATGAATTTAATGGAATTTTATGATTTAATAATTATTATAATTATTCAAATAATTTTTTTAAATGGTAATAATTCATTTTATCTAGTTATGAAGAGATAATAAATAATTTATAATAGTTTTATAAAAAGATACACTTGATTTGAAAATATAAGAAAATTCATATTGCTTTATCGATAAACCAACACTTTCTGTAAACAATTGTTTAAAATTAAACTATATGGTTTCATAAATCAAATGTGATAATTGTAATTAGTTAAACATGATAACAAATTAGTTTTCAAATTTTGTTTACATTTATATTTAAATTAGTTAATAAGTGAAAACGTGACCTGGAATTGGTTTTCCGATTTTCAACGGTTTAACAAACGAAAGTTGTTCAAAGTTCTTGTAACCTTGTTTATATCATGTAAACACATATCTAACATACACACACACCCCTTACCATATACATGAACACATGTATACACACAAATATAATTACCATTTAAATCTGAATTTAAATATAGTAAAAATTATAAATATCTAAGATATTTTCTACCCTAAAAAGCAAATATCAACTCACTTACACATCATCATCATTACGCACATGGAGGCATAAGGGGGTTGGTTTGCCATGTGTTTGGAAAAGATGAAGGGGGTATGGGCAAGCCGCAAATATGTAATTATGCATTTAGATATTTGTTTTCGAATTTTTTCTATAAATACCCACCATTCTATTCATAAATTTTCACACTATTCTACTTCATCTTCTTACTCATTCTTAAGCTTTTCCATGGCTTCCTACCATAAGGAAACTATGAAGGAAAATATTGCAAAAAGAAATTAAATTTATATAAGTATATATACATAAGTAATCTACTTCAAAACCAAAGCAAATCACCTCCTTTTCTCCCTTAAATCCCACGTCCACCACCTCCTAAAACCAAGACTGAGCACTCCACCTCTTCAAGCATTCGTTGTGCCCTTCTCAAAGTCCATGGCTCGATTTGTTGGCTTTTATTCGATTGTAGCAAAGCTATAGCGGATTTTCAAGATGTTGGAAACTAATAAAGGTGAGAAACTATATATATATATATATATATATATATATATATATATATATGATGTAATATGATTGATGTGGATGTTTACTATGCTTTGATCATCAAGTTTGGTTGTTTACTATAGTTGTTTAATGGTGTTAACAAGCCACGTTAAATACATGTCGAATATCATAAAGGAAATTACATTCCTTTAATAAATGAAATAGTGTATATAAGATTGTTAAACCTCTTAAAATGGTTTAAATGGTTTATAAATGTTTCATAAACAATAAAATCCACTTTTTTGAAGTTTTGACAAGTTATGAAAATCAAATCAAAAATAGACGCATCGCGTAATGGCAGTTCGTGATTTCGTGCCGTAAAAATTAAATCCATTTATACGATGGATTCAAAGTCGAAATTCTTCGAAATAAAATTTTTCTGAACTCTTATAGTCATAGTTATCAAAAAAATAAAAATATCAAGATTTTTTTAGTAGATTTTAAAATATGAGCAGAAGAAGTTTCAAAATAGTCATGCATTGGTGGTTTGGAAACCAAAGTGATAAAATCTTTAAAAATAACATTTTTAATATTTTAAAAATAAGAAATAAATTCAATAAATATTTTAAAATGTTTTAAAAGATATTTGAGTTATAAAAATGGATTATTAAATGATCGAAAAGTTGTTTTGATCAAATAAATTTGGAAAACACTATTCGCGGCACTATTCGCAGCACTTTTTGTAGCACTTTTAATAACTTTCGAAATTTAACTTTAGAATTAAATATTCTTTTCCAAATCTTTTATAAATGTTTTTAAATAAATAATTAAGTATTTTAAAGATGATTTGAAGGTTTTATAATTTGTTTTAAAAAGTTTAACTAAATGATTAAAAAAGCTATTAAAATCTAGTGATTTAATCTTGGCTCCAAAAGCTGACTCGTGAGATCTAGATGTGAGGTGTTTAAACTAAGATGATGTTCACGGGAAACCATTGCCCTGGCTCACCTGGCCTTTTTCTTGGGCGAGGAATAAATAAGGTCGAAATGTCGGAAACGAGACAAATATAAAAGATTTAATTTTTATAATTAATTAAATACAACTTGTATTGTATAGAAATAATCTTCTTATATTTGGTATTAAATTCCAAGGAGGGAAGACGTACTTTCCGTGTGAATTTAAAAGGTGGTTGCACCGCTATTCTACATATAGTAAAGGCTGAATATGGAAATTGATGTCAAGTAAAATTAGTATATTTTCTATGCATCTGCTTTATTTGAATACTAACTAATTTGGATTTACCAACTCAGATAACATGGTTTCAACCTATGAAAAAGATATGTATTTGAAATAAAAAATCTTTTGTTTAGATACAAATAAATGATTTGGAAATTACTTTTAATTCTTATGGATCTTTTTTCTTCAAATTAAATGTTTTTGGTTTACAGCAAATGATGTCTTAAATAACTTTGTTTTTGACCCATTTTAAAAGTTATGATAAATCTTTGTTAAAGATTAAATAAATGATTTGGAAAATATTTTCTAAAGTAAAGGACGAAATGATTTGGAATTATTCCAAGATTTAAAAAGGTTTTAATTAAACAAAGATTTGATAAAGGAGGTTTAATGATTTCATATATACTAAAATGAAATGGTTTTTAAAGATATATATTTCTAGGGGAAATTTTTTGTAAAGAGAAAAGTAATCAATCAAACGATAAGCACTTATTTAATTGTACATCTTTTTATCGATGATTGGTTCAAAGGAGCGAAGATCGGATTTAGGATGATCCCTATTCGAAAACTACTATGAACCAACTTAGAGTTTGAAATAAAAGATATGCTGAAGATAATGAAGTTGAAGGAAGGGATCTTCATAATGGAAGGATTGCTTGTTGATAATTTCGGAGTAGCTCCCAAGATAAATTAATAGTAGTGGTTCCTTCATTCTGGGATCTTTGTATGCAAGGACTACTCGTTACTAATCCTAAGGGATGTGGTAGGAGAGTGCCTTCAGTTTGTCCTATTTCTGGGCAACTTGTTTGGATGAATGTCTGACATTGCATTTCTAAGATCACAGTGCATTGGTCTCTGTAAATGTACATCTTTTTAGTGGTATAGGAGGTAACCCTTCTTATACTTAACACCCTTCTTTGAGACGTATGAGATCAGAGGTTATACTTTTATGAAAATCAATTACGTGTTGTTGGAAATGGAAATGTGGAATTTTAAGTGAAAATGTTCTATGAAAGGTAAACGTAAACTCGAGCCTCACATCCGGGAAATTGCGATACAGAGATTGCTTTAGGGCTAAGTGGTTCGCTACCATTAGGGTAAGATATCACCTTTTTAGATTGATTTCGCTCTTTCTATGACATCGGGTAAAAAATATGTGGTCTATGGTATGAGAGCCCTCGGATAGATCGAAAACGGCTGAGTGATATCATATTTAGTGCTACCTTCCATTATATGGGTCTGCGGGTAGGCCAGTCTTAATTCGTAGAGATTTTGAAGACGTCGATCTTCGATGCATCCCCTGGAGATGTACTGTATGGGAGGTAGTTCCTTAGCTCTCTATTCACTTGAAAATCCAATCTTCAATAGGTGCCTTCGGTCTTAGTTGTAAACCTATTATGCTGGAATTTAATAATGTAACAATTTCGGCTATTTAAATATTTTTATTTGAAAGGTTTTGAAAAGAATGTCATTAAAAATAATATCAATGGATTTCACGTAGAAATGCTTTGGTTATCACAAGGTAAAAACCCATTCCATGTTTATGTGAAGTGTTGTCTTATGAGATACCCTTTATTTTCCAAATACTCATATTTTAAGTCTCTCACACTAGTCCCATGACTGACCCGGAGTTTATTTTCTTTCCCTTAAACTATGAGTGCCCTATTCTGGATAGCCTAGTAGTCAGGGTTTGTTTAGAGCATTTTGGAAGAGCTTGGAGCGTGGAGTTAGAAGATTCTTCTGAAGATTGTTATCTCTTTCCACCATACTCATGTACTATTGTATTCTGCATTTGTAAAGACGAACATTTATATCTATCCATGTTAATGTTTAGTTACACTCTGATAAACGTATTTTAAATTTTTTGGCTGTAAAGATTATATGTTGAAATAATATATGTTATTCCATTCATATAAGATTATGTTCTGTCTTTATTTTCTTTCTACGCTTAACGCTCAGTATTTCTGGCACTTGAATTTGCAGTAAATGAATCTCGAGGATGTATTAGTATCGATTTTTGAGGGTCGAAAAGCCGGGTTGTCACAATCTTCGATCCGTATCTGATTTATTGTCATCTAAAATCTATATGGAAAAGGTTAATACACATTGTTAAAAGGATGTGAAAGCAATTAACATTCATCGGTTATGTTTTTTATCCAATGCAAAAGCACAGGTACAAAAAATGCTTAGGGGTAATTTTCTGATAATTAGAAGAAAAAATATTTTAGTTAAAACCCAATAATAGAGAGAGAGAAAGTGATTCATCATATGGAGTTTAATGTTTAGAACTAGACATTGGAAAAGACAATGTCAAGTAGTTTTTCAACTGCATTACAAAAAATATTAGCATGGAAACAACATTGTAATAGAAAATGTTAAATAATAATGTGGCATCCAAATTACAATGACTTTGCACTAGGGTTAAGATGCTCTTAAAGTGGCATTAGGTAATAATATATTACCCAAACTTGGGGACGGTATCACTATAGAAGGTTTATCCATCCTCCAATGTGTTGACGACACTCTCTTGTTTTGTTCCCACTTACCTCAAAACATTACCTCACTAAATTAATATTATAATCTTGAATATGTAATGGTCTTAGTATTAATTTTCATAAAAGTTCAATTTTAATAGTGAAAGATAATTCGAATGTTGTTGAGGATGTGGCTATTGACCTTAACTATAAAACTATGCAATATTCAATAAAATATTTAGGTATTCCCATTAGACAGTTGAAACTACAAATAAAAGACTAATCTTTCATTATTGACAAAGTGAATGAAAAAAAACACATTGGAAATGTAACTGCCTTTCAAGAGTGGGTAGAACAATGCTATTTAATTTTGTTTTATCATCCTCACAATATGTTGGCTATTCTATTATCAACTCCCTAATTGGGTGATCAACAAATCAGATAGAATCCAAAGGAATTTATTTTGGAAAGGAGGTATGGAATTATATAATTTGAGCTTCCTCGGTAGTTGGGAACAAATTTGTAAATGCAAAATCAAGGAGGATTAGGAAATGTTCACTTAAAAAACCCGAATATCTCACCTTTATGTAAGTGGATTTGGAAATTCTCTAGACAACAATAGAAAAATATGGAAAGAAGTAATTACAAATTCATCATATTACAAATGCACATATGACTTACAAAAACCTTACTACCAATATACTTCCTTATTTTAGAAGGAAAATTTTAACTTTTTTCATATATTTAAAATACGCCTCAATTATGTATTCCATTTAGGAGTGTTTGAACTAAAAATGGCATAAACACCCAAGGAATGTAAGTAGAGAAATAAAAGTGAAGAAAAAAAATAAAAGAAGTAATAATGAGCACACGTAGTTTTTAGTGGTTTGGCAAACTCCGACATACGTCTATTTAATGATTTTATTGCTTAAATTCTGACTTGGGATAGAAGTTCTTAGAGGTTGTTACAACTCCAACACTTAGTTTTAGAAGTACAAAAGTATATAGTAGAGTAGAGCTAGAGCCAAAAGATCTTGAAAAATGAGCCCTACCTTAGAGGTAGGAAGCCTAAAACCTCATCCAAAAAATCTTCAGGCCGTTACTTACGATTTAGACCAATTCACCATGAATATAGGGTGTCACATCATCAGGCTGCTAGTGGTCGGTACGACTCCAAGTTTAGGGGTCGGTATCGATCCCTAAAATAGCTTTATTGGATGTCTTAGGCTCTTTGCTTGTCTTGTGTTAACTTTGTTATTTTATAGTTATTTGCATCAGTAATAGTTTGCTTTGAAGTCCAAGTGATGGAGTTGTGGAGAAAAATGTTGTTGATTTGGGAGTTCCTGGGGATTAGGAAAGGACTTTATCGAATCAACAAAGAAACAGTGGAAAAGGGGTCTGACATCAAAAAGCGTCCGTAGAAGGAAGATGGGCCCCTTGAGGGGGTTTCTACGCGTTGGTACTTTCCCTAGGGATGGGTCGGTTTCGACCCCACACTTGGGAATTTTGGTTTCCAGCACTTACGTGGTGGTTCAGTATTTGTATGGTGATCTTTTTTGTATATTGGCTTTGGGCTTCATGGTCATCTCTCCGGGCGTCTTGCCTTGATAACTTCGAGGTATGGTTCATCAGGTTCGTCCATATACTGCCTGGTCAAAAGGCAAGATAACACATGCCCCTCAAAGCATGCCTGGCGAATGGGTTTTGTTTAAGAACCAATGTGACCTGAATCTTTGATAGTTGAGCTCTTTGGCTATTTCAAACTTGGTAAATTGTCTAGTTCCTTCGGATTTTCTTATTAATTATGGGTCGTTCTAAACCTGACATAGCCTAGGACTCTACACTATGGGTAGGTGTTGTTTACACATTACCACATTTATGATTTCATTTGGAGTCATTACATTATATAGGAAAATCATCCCGTGCTCATTTGGGATTTACATCATTATCATTCTGATTTCATTTAGAGTTACTACATATCAAAATCATCCCATGTTCATCCGGGTCTATCAATTGTATTCCAACTATTAAACTTTCGAATCCTTTTTATTAAAATTAAATTTATTTTCATTCTCAGGTTCGATCTCTTTATATCATATTATATTTAGTTTAATGCGCAGGTGATCAAATTCGTGACCATTCAGGATTGATAGTTAAATCAGTAGCAGTTTAAACTGCTGATCAAATTTATGGTCATTCGAGACCGATAATCAAATCCTTGGTCGTTTGAGATCGATAGACGTTTAAGGCTGATGATCGAATCCATGGTAATTTGAGACAGATAATCAAATTCATGGTCATTCGTGACCTATGGTCCTTCAAGTTTGATGGCTATTCGAAGCCAATAATCAAAACCATAGTTGTTCGAGACTAATGACCGTTCGGGGTCGATGATCAAATCCACGGTCATTTGGGGCCAATGACCATTTGAGGTCGATGGTCAAATTCATGGCCTCTCTGGACTCTTACTAAGCCCGATCAACTCGCTCTTTGGCAAGGGGACTCAATGACAAGTAAGCCTATCTGCTCACTTCTAGTGAGGGGATTTACTCCTTGCACTCTGGTCTCGTCCTTTTGGATAACTACAAGAAAATATGTTATTAATAGCAAGGGGGGATTGCATGAAAACTTAGGTTGCAATAGTTAAGTGTTAGTGATTATCTAGGTCAAAAGATTACCTGTTTCATTGCTGTTGTTAAATACACAAAATTGGGGCTGTAACATTTCGCATTCCCTCCTCCCTATTCTTATGCCACGTTTCACCTTTACTTTCCCAAAATCCAAAATTAGAAACCTGTTAACTCACAAATCTTATATTCGCTCATGAATTCTGTTTAATTTCACCTGCCGCTTTTGATTTTCTTCCCTCCTCCTCATCCTAATTATCGGCAATAGCGTCCCTCTCCATTTCACCTTCACTTTCCCAAATTGACATTCTCACTTAGACCAATGAATCATATCTCCGAAAGAACAATATCGCGACATCCACCAAAACGGCCAAATTTGCAATGTCTCCGGTGACGATGAAGTCACTGAACTCCACCCTTTCGACGCTGACTTTGTTGTCGATCTTGAGGTAGTTAGATTCAAAATCTACTAATTTTCCATCTATAAATTCTAACAGAGGAACCATCTTCACATGTTTTTGTGAACATTACTTTTGACAAATTAGAACAGTAGAATATGCTTCCTATCAAGTAATCGAAGAAACGTTCCATTTTTGAACAATAATCTATTGGAGTTTACAAAATTGAGGTATAATTTAATTTACTATGTATAGTGCTAGCAATAAAGAAAATTATATGTAATTACAACCTTAACATTCGGACTGCTCAATGGATTTTACATTTTTAGAATTGAAATAATTATTTTTGGTACTTTTGATTTTAATGGATTAGTGATTCGACTTTAATAAATAAAAAAATGACTATATTGCTTACTATATTTCTACAAAGGAAATAACGTCTCATGTTGGCGATAGTAGCTTCATTATGACACATCTTCTTAGACTATTTATTCAAGCTAAGAATTTAATATTATTAAGTAGTACATTTTTTATGAGTTATAGAGAATATATGATATAAAAATTGTGAAAAGTCTTGACAACGATTATTTTATGGAGTTCACTCACTAACGAATAAAGATTATGCTTTTTCTGTTTGAATATTTTAATTGGTTTAATGTGTTTTATAATTCGATGCGCATAGAATGAGCTTTGATAAAATGCATGTTCATGTTCCATTATTATACTAAATCCAGCACTTGATATAAAAATTACACAATACATACTAAAATTTTAGATATAAGGGAAAAAAGGGTTACATCAGCAAACATTTCCGCTATGCTTATCTATAACATACAAACCTCTATTATTATTATTATAGGAGCTCCAAATAATATTGATTCTCTAAGCATGTCATAGATTATCATAATTTTTAAACCATATATTTTTAAAGAAGAAAAGCTACATAATCTCATGATTTCAACCAGAGTGAAAACATATGGAAATGTTGAAGGCACCTCGTATGCTAAAGAATATATATGTACTTATGTGTATATGTGTGTGTCTTTATATATATATATGTGTGTGTGTGTGTGTGTGTCTTATTATAAAGCAAAACATCCGGTAAACAAGTCAATCTGAAGCCTTTTTTCAAATTTCCCAAAATGTCCATGTTGGAAATTATCTCTAATTTATCCAAGCGAGGGTAGTTCAATCAATTTAATATCCCACCGTCTCCACATTCAATGATAGAAAGAAAGCGTTCATACTTTCCTAATACTGATTATCGTCATGACCAAAATATGCATGCTTGAATTTTTACAGGTTCATAAATCAAAATCTCAATAGGAAATTAGGTAAAGTATTTACTTTTTATTTCAAAGAAAAATATTGGTATTTTCTTGAATCAAATTTTTGCTACATACTACCAATATTTTATGGTGTAGTTAGCTATAGAACTAATTCACCAATTTTTCTTCCAATATTAGGTGGAACCTCAATGATTGGAAAAGCAATAAACTAGGAGTGGAGAAAGACAATATTGAGGTGGAATCGATAAGAAAGATGCTACTAAGAGGCAATTTTTGTTGAACTATGTAACCTTTTCTCAATCTTTTGTTATTTGCATGGTTTAATTGATAATAATATAGATTAATTTGAGATCGTATTATAAAAATTTGATTTGTTTTGCTTTAGGAATGGAGGAAGAAGAAAAGGTTAAAAAGAAGATAATGCATTAGAAGGAAAAATGTTCACTATAAACAACCAAAGATGTAATGCCTGGAGATGGAATAAAAATTTTCAAGTTTCTGCCAGTAAAGGTATTGATTTAGTCGTTCATAACAACTATATGTAAAGCAATGTTGCTTATTCATATATTCCACTCAATATGTTGTTACTACACCAATCTTACATTTTGATATTAGTGTATTTCCAAGCTAAACATCTGTAGCTACTTGTAAGCATAGTCGTTATGGTTTGTATTCTAAATGTGAATTTCATTTTTTATTTGTTGGACCATGCATATTATAGGTTGCCAAACTTAGGCTATGTATTGAATTGTTCGCTTTATATAAGGCAACAAATCTAGCTTAAATTGCTTGAATGCTTAAGGTCTACACTTATTTTTGCATTTGTTTGAAGCAATAATGAAAGACAAAGATAAATAAAGTTTATGTTAAACACTGACTTTATTATGTTTCTTACTTGCTAATTTTTTGGAAAAGACATTAAACTCAATATACTATTTCCAAAATATTTATAAATCTAATTACCTTTTTTTAAATCGATAAAAGAAGAAAAAGCAAAATACTTAGTTCAATGTGTATTTAGCTTCATTCAAAATGATGATTCATGTTAGTAGATGTTGGTGCATAAAATATCTGAAATGAAGATAAATGCAGACAGTTCTTTTAACATTTCATTTTTTGAGCCTATCGATTTCACTACAAATTACGGTGAGTTTTATCTAGACTTCGGTTTTGTGGAGGTTTTATCCTTTTTATGTTTTCTTTTTGGTTTTTTGGTTCTCAAAATGCAATTTCAACTCCTGATAAAGATGAGTGTCTGTTTTGTAATTTATGGTTTCAAAGTATTATATATAACCATATGTTACTGCGAGTAAATGTATAACTATTGAATGCATATAGCAACAAAATAATTTCTCACTATCTTTATATTCTGCCATTTCTTATTTTCTTCCTTTTCATTTGTTATTCAGAATCCCACAAACTCATCACTTTTTTAAACTAATCAATCATCCGTAAAGCAGTAAAAGATGAAGTTAGGATGAAGGCTACTCATGGGAAAAGAAACACTAAGTACAAGTAACAATGACTTGATTTATTACAGGAATTGTATACTGTGATACTAAATTATCTAACCTCAAGTGCAAATTTGTTTAGTTGGATTTTATTTTATATTATTAATTTTATAAAGTTGTATGCTCAAAACATTTTTGTATTTTGTCTTCATTATGCAGTGGTAGACGTTGATTGTCATGGTCAAAGAAATTGGGGATGGGTGCTCTATGTGCTAGAATTGATTAGTAAGTATGAGTTTGATTAAACCATTTTTTGTAAATTTATCCACCATTTTCTTTAGTGCACTACAACGTAAATAAGAATTTAGATCTTCATGAAATAGATACAATTGAGATATATTTAATTTTGAAAAAGCTGGACCAAAATGTTCAATATATGTTTTATTAATTGATTTATTTTTTAGCTTTTAGTTTCTCTTATAATATTTACATAAAAAACTAAAAGTCAAGAAAGTCTGGGCCAAAGAAAAATATTTTTTCTACTGATAGTATTCTGATTAATTTTGGCATAAAATATTCTTGAAAGTTATGTAAGTTTAATAAAATTGTATTTTCCTAGAAGTAACTATGTTACTGAAACCTGCATTAGCCTTGATGACTCACTGTCTTGCATGTTGATTGATTTTATTCACCATTGCAAATTAATTAGTTTTAACCATTATGGAGCAACTTATCTATTGTGCCACGTTAAGCATCGATTCATCTACATGTTGTGCCAGAATCAATCCATCTACAAATTATGCACGTGATAATCATAAATTGAATACCTTGAGTTTTTTCTCCTCATTTTTTTTAACGTAATGCACATTGAATATTTTAACAGGTCAACTGCTTCAGGACGGTATCTATTTGCAATAGCTTAACATCGGTTGATGGATTTGTTCATTTAAAATTGGGATTGATGGGTACGATTGAGATGGTTTTACTTTCCTTGTTTTACTTACTTGACATTGTTAAAATTTTATAAGAATGGAACATTGTATATGTTGATATTTTTGGGTCTTTAAGAAATTTTTACGAGTATTATTTGAGAAATGATAAAAATTAATTCTGTCTAATGAGTCTTTTATGTTTCTACTATGCTAAATAAGATTTTACATTTTGTTAGAAGTTTTCTACATGTAAATACTAAATAATCTTACCATTTTTTAAAATTAAATAAGTTAATAAAATTTAATTAATTTTTATAAAAATTAGTTTTATAAAAATCATGATCTATATTTTGAAATCTTTATTAAATTGTTATAAAAATTGACTAAGTTTTATTAAAATTATCTAAGTTTTATTAAAATTATCTAATTTTTATAAAAATTAACTAAGTTAACTAAGTTCTATATAAATTAATTAAGTTTATAAAAATTAGCTAAATTTAGAAGAATAATAATATAATAATAATAGTAGTAGTAATAAAATAATATAATAATATAATAACAACAGCAACAACAACAAATTAACAAAGTTTAAAATAAGTAACTAAGTTAATTAAGTTTTATAATAGTGGAAATAGCCACAAGGGCTTCTTTAGCAAGTGTAATTAATTTCTACGACACACAATTAAAATAATTACTTTTAAGGACAAAATGCAAAATAATTAGTTTCTAAGGCCTAAAAACCTATGAATTTATGTACTTGAAAGTAATTGGACTGCCGACTTTGTCCTTAAAAGCAATCATTTTGATGATTTTGGCCTTGAAATTAATTTCTATGGACGTGTGTCCTAAAAACTAATTGGACTGCAAAGTTTGTCCTTCTAGTGAAATGTCCCTTTATAATAATTATATAAGCTAACCGTTTTTTAAATTTAAATATGTTTATAAAATTTAATTAAGTTTTATAAAAATTATGATCTCTATTTTCAAAACTTTGTTAAATTGTTATAAAAATTGACTAACTTTATAAAAATTATCTAATTTTTATAAAAATTAACTACGTTCTGTAAAAATTAATTAAGTTTATAAAAATTAACTAAATTTAAAATAATAATAATAATATAATATGATATAATAATAAGTAATAAAATAGTATAATAATATTAATAATATAACAATATAACAACAACAACAAATTAACTAAATTTAAAATAAGTGACTAAGTTAATTAAGTTTTATAATAATTAAATAAGCCAACTGTTTTTTTAAAATTAAATAAGTTTATAAAATTTAATTAATTTTTATAAAAATTAATAAGTTGTAATAGTATACATGCAATTGTTGAATAAAGTATTTTAAACAAAATTTACATCCATTTCGGGAAATTCCATATGTTATTGATATTGTTTCCATATGATTATATCAATTAACTAAGTTTTATAAAATTGACTAAAGTTTATATAAATCAATTTAATTTTAGAAAAATTAACTAAGTTAATCAAGTTTCATATAATTAATTAATTTCTATATAAATTAATTAATTTATATAATTAAGTTTCACTAGCACATATGTGTATGTATAGTTATAATTGCTAATTATTGAATTTCTTTTTCATAGGTATTACCCATCTATGGTGCATATAAATGGCAACATGCTGTGGTATATTAGCGATCTGAAGTTCTTTTGAAGTAACAACTTTTTTGGTTTGCATATTTAACCGTCATGTGTAGTATGATCTTTTATCGCTTGTATTATTTGTGCTTTCAATGTAATGTTCATCAAATATTGGCCTTGCGAAAAAAAAATGTTCATCAAATATTATGACGTATTATGCATTATTCTATGTGAAGGTTAAATGGTTAGTCATTTTTTGTTTAATGTGGTCTATATGATTGTGTCAAATGATACATTTTGTTTATGTAAATTTACTTATTATACTGTGATAACAGATATATATGTACTGCAAAAATGATTTCTAAAGCACTGTTAAAGGATTTGATAGAGTTTTTAAAATGCTGTTAAAGGATTTAATAGCATTTATAAAACGCTATTAAAGCCTACAGTAGCGTTTATGATATTACAGTTAATAATAACATTTTATGATCATTGTGCACCAACATGCCACTATAATAAAGGTTTTTTTTTATAGAATTTTAAGAACACAATTAATAAGACTTTTATAGCATTCTGAAAACGCTATAAAAGTTGTGTTTTTTATAGCGTTTCTTATGTTGCATAATAGGTCACGGACTTATTACCTTGTTGATTTACATCGCCTATAAAAACGCTATAAAAGCCTTTTACAGCCTTTTTTAAACACTATTAAATGGTCTTTTTGTTGTAGTGGATGGGACTTAAAGCGATCAATGTTAGTTTTCATGTTCAAGGGGGTTTTAATTGTCAAATTCAAACATTCAAGAAACAATATAAAGTCCAACATGAAGATAACTACCTCACCGGGCGCTACAGTCTAGCATCTAACTAAGAGCATGCCTAGGGACAGTTCGGGATCCCACATATGGGTAAGTGGCTAAACTGCATTATTGCCTTGTTTATTGAAAAGAGCGAAATAGAGTGCGAGGATCAAGCCTTATTCCTTGCCATCTCGATCAAGAGATGACTATTCTTGACCTTGATCTAGGGCCATTTCCATTCGATGCGGTTGATGGCTGCTTTTGTTCCGCCACTGCAGCTTGATTTCTCACGTACTGCTGTAATCGAGAGTCTCGGACATGTTCCTCAACTAGATCCTACAAGTGTCTATGGTCATTCATCTTATGCCCATCCAGCACATGGAATAGATGGACTTTCCTGACTTACTATCATTGTCAATGGGCTCTCTTCTTACCGGCTTTCGACAGGGGACCTGTCCCCTACTATCTAGATAAATTCATTCAGGGTCTCATTTAAGTCAGTGTAATAGGTGAACCTCTGTTCTCTCTTTTTTTGCTTTGATTCTTCAAAGTCATTATCCATCTTTCTCTTTCCTTTTTCTTTGTTGGATCCTCCTTTGGGTGGTCCTCTGCTATGCACAACATTGATTTCTTCCTCATCGGCTTCAGCATCCTCCTGGCGCAGAAAACCTTTCTTCCTCATGATAAAATTCTACGAGATCCCTATGAGGATCCCATTCTCGCGCAATCTTGAAATCCATCTTAGCTGCTATTTCTAAAACTGCTCAAAACCATCGAAGGGTCTGGCTTGTCAACCGCAGCTGCGTGCCGCATTTCTTGTTAGAAAACTCTTTGAGGGTCTCTTTGGCTCCAAATCTTTGAATTTGATTTTCTGCAACTCCGGTTGTTCCCATCTATACTATCCTTCTGAAGAAGTTCTCCATCATCTCTTACTGGCAAGCCATTATCCAATCCTACAGTTCGTTCATCATAGTTTTTAGCTCATCCTTGGTTATATAGATTGATGGGGGTTGAGATCCTAAGGATGCCTCATGGATGCCCCCTTGTTTATTTCCAACAGTAACCGTCCTCCTAGTTGGTTGTCTAGCCATTTAGAATCCTTTCCAAATCTTTGATCAACGAGTTCAAGTGTTCTTGTCAGTGAAAGCACCAAAATATTTAAACCAAAAATGGCACAAACATCCAAGGAAAGTAAGTAGAGAAATAAAAGTGAAGAAATACAAATTAAAATAACTAGGAAATAAACATATAGAGTTTTATAGTGGTTCTACAAACTCCGACCTACATCCACTTAATGGTTTTCTTGCTTAGTTTTTGGCTGGGGCAGAAGTCCTTAAGGGTCGGTACAACTTTGACACGTAGTTTTAGAATTACAAGAATATAGAATAGAGTAGAGCTAGAGTCAAAAGATCTTGAAAAAAGGGTACTACCTCTCCATATATAGAGGTAGGGAGCCTAAAATTTCATCCAAAATATCTTCAGGCCGTTACTTAAGATTTAGACCAATTCTCCATGAAAATAGGGTGTCACATCATCAAGCTGCTAGGGGTCGATACGAATCCAAGGTTAGGGGTCAGTACCGATCCATAAAATAGCATTATTGGACACCTTAGGCTCTTTGATTTGGCTCGTCTTGAGGTTATCTTCTTGATTCTATTGTTGTACTCATCAATAGTAACTTGTTTTGGAGTCTAAAAGATGGAGGTGTAGAAGAACAAAATTGTTGATTTGGTAGTCCATGGGAATTGATAGAAGTTTTTATTGAATCAACAAAGCAACACTGGAAATGGAGTCCTGACACCAATAATCATCCATAAGAGAAAAGATGGGCACCCTTGAGGTGTTTCTATGGACTGGTATCGACCCCTAGTGATGGGTACCGACCTCACACTTGGGAGTTTTGGTTTCTAGCACTTGTGTGGTGATTTCTGGCACTTGTGTGGGATCATGTTTGTACATTGGTTTTGGGCTTCATGGTCACCTCTCTATGCGTCTTGCCTTGATAACGTTGAGTATGATTCATTAGGTTCATCTGTATACTGGCTGGTCAAAAGACAGGATAACAGGGAGATAAAATCTCCTTCTGGCATGATCGTTAATTATCACCAAGCATATTGAAAATGGAAGTTCCTAATCTCTTTCTTGCGTTAAACTAAACAATGGATCTTATCTTTATCCACTTACACTTGCGAAGAATTCAGATGGAATCTCTCATTTACTAATGATCTTATAGGTGTTATATCGGGTGCATTGTCAACGGGATTAAAACAAGTAATTTAGGGGGAAAAAACCTTTTACTAATTTGCATAAAATCATATTTTGTGTTTATATGTCAATTTTTATTGTTTTATAATGTGTTAAGTGTAGGTTCAAATGAGAATAAATGGCCCACAGCCCAAAGAAATGGGGAAGTTACATATGTCATTTATATATCAGAAAGGAACTGCACAACCTGTAAAGTTATACGCAATAACCTTCGATGCCCAGTTCAAAGTAAATGCACAAAAAAGCATCGCTGCCATGCAAAACAAATAGACATTGGTAAAAGGTCAATATGACCTAAGACATAATAATAGAGTCATATAACCCCTTATCATAAAGAGAATCATCAAATTCAAACCAGACTACGCTTAGGTCAAGCTGTACCGTAATAATAAAATCAAACTGTGTCGACATTATAAAGATGAAGTTATGTCATCTTCATGAAGACTAATTGTGTTGCTAACTTTTGAACAAATTGCACTTCCAAGTTATTGAAGGAACTAAAAAGGCTTTCCACTATAGCCAAGTCGGGCATCACTACATCCCATGTTGATCGTGCAGAAATACCTAAACTATGCTGGGACAACTAAAGCGAAAAGCCAATCATGGACTCCACATGCCAAAATCGAAGTCCCCGCTCAAAGCCAAATTCAATGTTCCCGTTTAAAGTCAAATTCAAAGTTCCCACCTAAAACTAATTTCAAGCTCCCGCCTAATGCCAATGCTGTCACATGTATCCATGCCAATAATCCTTGCACAATCAAACAATCTTGCAAATGAATGACACGTGTCAAAATTTAATGGCGAATGAGGAAAATGAGCTTATGCCATCAGTGATCCACATGACATAATTTTTTACTATAAAAGAGGAGGTACTCAGAAAAAGGGGATTGAACGTTACTCTCCCCGAATTTATACTGAAAAGATCTACTCTCTTCCATTAAAATCTAAAATGTATACTAAAAAGGACTTATAGAAGGAAAGAATTGATAACATATCATTCGTTTAACATCCCAAAGACGTAAATCTTTGCATCCTTTATTTTTTTCAGCATTTATTTCCCAATGTTTTCTTTTATTTTGTGCTAGATTCTATCTGAATTTTATTTGGTTAATAAATAAATTGTAGTTGACATTTAGCAATAGTTAAAGTGCACCTATATAATTATGTAAGCTCAAGCGACATAACTATTTCTTTTAAAGGCCATTTCAATAATACATAAATTTGTTAATTCTTAAGTATGGAAGTACTCAACATCGTAGTTACTTCGTATCTAAGTTAGTGTTACAAGAACTAAAAATCTCATTCACATTATGGGGTTGGAAGGAGGGAAATAAACCAAACAAATTACTTTTTCATAGACCATCCCTATACCTAAGAACCACATCTCTTCCCTAAAAAATGCAAACTACAAATTCCCCTACCCATCCCCTAGTAGAAGCTGATCACTTAGCTGCAAAGACTGGTAACAAACACCATGCCTCTTCATCCAAACCAATGGGCTCATCACAGAAAGACAGCGCCTACCCCATACTTGACGCCCTTAACACATTGCAAACTGTATCAGCAAAAGAGTGATCGAAATTGAAAAATTGATGATCCAATATCCACCACCCAAGCCAGCCAGCTCCATTAGTCTCGTAGCTCACCTCCAATGTTCACATACTATGTAAACTGCATAAGAGGTGAATAAACATGGCAATCTCATATATGAAAATGGTGAGACTGGTATTGTGGACTTAAGAATGAAATTAAAAAATAAAGCCTAAACTAATCCTAATATAAAAGTTAAGCTAGCAAACATCAACACACTACTACTGGCAAAACACAGTAAGAAACCTACATGGAACAATAATGAAGCCGCCTCTATTTACAAAGGTGGCTCAACATGGATAAGTGACAAAGGTGAGGAGACATTAGATTTAAATGCCCGTATAGAGCAGCTAGCATAATTACTTAGCAGATTGACCAAGGAGGAAAGGGAGGAGAACTCTTCTTAATATAGTGAAGTAATAATCGAGGTAGGCTTACCTAACAGCTTCATAGCACCTGCGATTGAAAAGTATGATTGAACATCCAACTCAGATAATTACCTCTGCATATTTTGAGTATTAAATGGATATATTGAAAGTAGGAAGATTGGCATGATTTTAGTCGTTCCCCATACATTTGGCTGGAGCAACTTCCAAATGGTTCAGGGATATACGCCTGAAGAAATTCATTCATGGCACAACTTTCATCCAAATCTCTATTGGCAGTCCAACTCAGGCAGGGACGTCTCAGCATATCCCAACATGTCGTCCTGCATTAAACAAAAGGATAACAAAATCTTAAAATGTTTTATCCAAGGTTTCAAAGTCCGGCCGGCACGCCGGAGTTCCGGCCATCTCGGCCCGGTTCGGGCGTTGACCGGACCGGAACTTCGCCTGAAAGCCGTTCAAGGATTCTTAACCAAAAAAAAAAAAGAATGCACAGAAAAGATATGACAAATTTGATATATAAAATCACATTATTAAGATTCTAGATTTGCTCTATAAATCCATACCAGATACATATGAAAATTTGCCTCGTCGCTCTTCTTTTCTTCTGCTTCATCATCGTTTGGGTTTTCTTGTTCGAGTTTGGCAGCATCGGCCTCCCTTGCAGATCTCGAATCGACCTCGGTGGCTTCAAATCGATCTGCATTTAGGTTTTTTTTCTTTTCTTTTTTTGTTTCGTCATTAGCCGTTCAAAAATAATTAAGGCATGTTGGTGATGAGGAAGATACAGTGGAACAATGGGTAAAGAGTGGACTGAGCTGAAATAAATGGTTGATAAAATATGAAGTGAACTAGTTTAAAATAGAATGAATAAGTGAGTAAGCCTTAAAGTAATACAGGAATTGTATGAAATTACAGAAATGTATTAACATTGAGTAATTAAATGTTAATTTTTTTTCGTTTGGGTGGTTGATTATGGAAAACCGTGATATCTTTTGGAATGATTGTACGACGGTAATTAGTGAAAAGAGGGAAAAAATGTAACTATTGTCACAAAGTAATTTGTAGTGGCGGTATAACACCTATGAAAAAGCATTTAGCAGGACAACAGGCGGTTATTACTGAAAATTATTCATTTTGTGGGACAAATCAACCGTATGCTGTTGAATCATCAAGTAGCCAAGACGAACCATCGCCCTTTATAATAAGATGATGACATTTTTAAGTTCGGATCAGATGCAACAATATGCTTTCCAGCATATTATAATCCGACACAAGATGAAGATAGCGATGGACCAAATTTATCAGATGCTCGGAGAAATGGTTATTGATATTAAATTTTATGTTGTAAATTTTTTTTGTCTTCTATGTAACTTGAATAATTAAGCGTAATTGACCATTAGTATTGCATATTTGTTTGTTATTTATAAAAAAATACTGGAATTGACAAACCGGAATTAAAACGCAATTTCCGAAAATTCCAAAAGGACCGAAAATTTAAAATTTTCTATTGACCGGAACGGAAATGGTTCAAACCTTGGTTTTATCAAATGTTTTAAGTTAGAAGACATGAGAATTAGGGTGATAAGTGAAGAGACCTTTCTCATGGAAGCATGTGCTAAGATTAAAAAAACACCGATATGTGGGACGAAAATAGCATGAAACCATACATGAGGATAAAAACCTTTTACAAGAGAGCTAGGGGGCGTATGCAAATGGAAGAAGCTCATGAAGCTCAGGGCATCTCATCTGAATGAACTGCCCTCATACAAAATGAAAAGAAACGGGGAACAGACAACTATAACCACTTTGATAAAAGACAAAGGAGATTAACTATACCACATTGAAATGGGCAGATCTACAAGATGACCTGGACTGAACTATCTTATAACCTCTCAAATAAGGGAAAGAAGCCTAAAAAAATAAAGGTAGTGCTTATTGTTGGTTTAATAGGGTAAACTGCCATCATTTAAAGAATGAAATCGAGAGATTAATCCAAAAGGGTTATTCAACTACTTCTCTAAAAGAAAATGTAGTAATTATGTGCAAAACCAATTACCAGATCCATATGAAGATATAATGGGAAACCCAAGTGCTTTTATCACTTCTATTCATGGGGGAACCTAATCTCGCAAGAAAGAGCACGAAAGCCCAGGAAAGATACATTTAAGAAATCGAACTGTGAATAGAACTATATATGAAATCATGCAAAAAACAATTTTTAATATCACATTTACTTCCATAAACTCGATAGGAATCACTTTCCTACATCAAGGTCCAACAACGACGACTGTGCAGACCTCAAATTGCACAATGAAGAAAGTATTCATAGACTCGGGAAGCTCAACAAGTGTTATTTTTAAGTCAGCAGACGACATAATGAAACTTCTAGCCGAAGAGCTAAAGCTCGGCCATTAACTGATCTACGGTTTCAACAACACAACAATAATACCTATAGGGAGTGTTAGTCTTCTCATCATAGTTGGAACTACTCCAATGCACAAGTCTTTTTACGGAAGCTTCTTAATAATAGATCAACCATCCTCGTACAATGCATTGGTGGGAAAACCTGCACTAATAGATCTAGGGCAGTTATTCCTCAAAAAGATCCGCTTATGAAGTTTTACACCTCATATGGCATTGCAAGTGTGAGAGAGATCACTTATTAGCTAGAGAATCATACAATTTATCTTTGAATCCCAACAATAAAAAATTTCAAAATTATATTACTGTCTCCTCCAATTTCTGTAATTATGAAAATATAACAAATAACAAGCTAGTTCTAGGAACTGCACCGGTACTCAGTACTAAGGAAGATACTAAAACAGGTTAACCTATGACCATAATATCTGCAAAGTGAAAAAATGGACTATTTGCACATCATAGGAACGAATGAGTATGAGTCAGTATATGCGCAATATTTTTCCAACGCCACCCAAAGTGAAGAAAGATATTTTCATTTAAATCAAACAAAGTAAAGGATGAGGTAGACACCATATTAAGGATAAAGGAAAAATCCTAAAACAAGTAGATGATTAGAAGATGTTTAATTAGATCCTACAGACCTTATAAAAGTAGTAAAAATTGGAAAGAAGACAACCAAGGAATCGTGCTTGGAATCGATAAGTTTCTTAGAGAAGTCCTTGATGTTTTCGCATAAACAACATTCAGACATGATTAGGACTGATCTAGCCATCATTTTTCATGCCCTTAACATTGACCCATACATGCATCCTATGAGATAAGAGCGATGCACCTTACACTAAGAAAGATACAACGCTTTGCAAAAAAGAACTTAAAAGTGATAGAGAATGGATTCATCCGAGAAGTATATTACCCAAAGTGGATAACAAAACCTGTTTTAGTAAAGAGAAACCTGATAGAAAGTGGAGAACATGCATAGACTTCATCAACCTTAGTAAAGCTTGACCCAAGGAAACATTCATGGATGCTTATTCGAGTTACAATCAAATAACTGTTTGAACCGATTCAGTAGGGTACAAGTTTCATTCAAAACAAAGGTTTGTACTACTAAACAGTTATGCCATTTAGACTAAAAAATGCTGGAAAGATGTACTAAGTTAACATGATATTTTCAGACCAAATTGGCAAAAATGTCGAAGTTTATGTCGACGCTATACTTGCAAAGTCAAAGGAGGCCTCCATCCATATGCAGGACCTAGAGGAGACCTTCACAACATTATGATTATACAACATCAAGTTAAACCATTTAAAATTCACCTTTGCAATTCAATCAGGAAAGTACCTACTATGTATAGTAAGTGCAACAGGAATAGAAGCGAATCCCAAGAAAATTGATGCTATCGAAAAAAATGAAGATTCTAGAAAAATATAAGGATATAATAAGTTTGAACGGGAAAGTTGTTGCCTTAAGTAGGTTTGTTTCGAATGCTGCTGATAAGTGCATCCATTTTTTGATCAAATTAAGAAAGGCTAAGACTTTGAATGGGTGGAAAAATGTAAGGGTGCATTCCAAACATTGAAGGACCATTTAGCTAGTCCACTTATATTGTTAAATCTAATCCAAGGTGAGGATTTGTTTGTATATTTAGCATTAACTAATCAAGCTGCCAGTGCAACCATTATTTAGGAAGATAGAGGGGTGTAAAGACCAATATATTTCATAAGGAAACACCTACTTGGAGCAGAGTTGATTATTTCTTCATAGAAAAGTTGGCAAACAACCTACTACTTATAGCCCTAAAACTACGACTCTAATTCCAAGCATACCCCCATTAAATTATTAACATATAAATCGCTTAATAAAATACTACAAAAGTCAGAGACCTTGGGTTGTCTATTCAAAAGGGCCATTGAGCTAAGCCAATATGACATATCGTTCTACCTACGAAATGTGATCAAAGCCTTGGCTAATTTCATAGTGAAATGTAATGTACCTATAGAGCAAAAAAATGAGAAGATAATATAACCTCCATAGATTTTGTAGTTATATGTGGATAGGGCATCAAATGAACAAGGGGTAGGCATTGGGCATGTACTCGTTGTTCTAGGCTACTAAAAATTGTATGGCACTGTTCAACTTGGATTAAAAGAACCAAATAATGTGGCAGAATATGAAGCATTCATTGCTAGGCTCAAAATGGCATAGATAATGAAAGTAACACATATCAAAATTCATAGTGATTATTAATTTGTCATAAATCAACCATAGACCAATTAGCAAACTAAAGGGCCAACCTTAGCGAAGTATGTAGAGCTGTCTATAGAAATGTTAGCTCGATATGAATAGTTCGATATAGAGAAAATTCCCAAAGAGAAAAATTCCTCTACAGACTACTTGGCCAAGCTAGCAAGCTCTAAGTGCATATGAAATGAAGGTAGTTTCAGTAGGACATTTGGCTAAACCTACAATTTCAAAGGCAACTCAAATCTTACTGCTAGCACAAGTCCAACATAGAAAAGGTGAAACTACAACAGATCAAATTTATTTAAACACTCTTTGAAATAATCGAGCCACGTCTATTATGTTGTTAGATGAATTGATATCATGAATGGGCGCCATCAAACAATTTTTACTAGAAGGAACCTTGCCTAAAGATAAAATACTATGATGAAAATTAGGTATCAAGCGCCTTACTTTATGATCTTCAATGGAATTTTATACAAAAGGGGGTATTCAACCCCATACCTTAGGTGAGTCACAAAAGAGGAAGGAATGAAAGTTACGAGCGAAGTTCAATAAAGACACTATGAAGACCGTTTAGGAGGAAAAAAATGACTAAGAAAATATCAAGGCAAGGCTATTATTGGCCAACTATGCTACTGGATACATAAGAATTTGTCCATGGATGCAACCGATGCCAATGATTTGTCAGCATCCTAAGATTACCATACGTATTTCCATGACGAGCCCTTGGTCATTCAATATATGGTGCATCGACCTGATATGAATGCTTCCGATCTCTAAAGGGAAAAATATGTAGTGGCGGTAATAGATTACAAAGTGGGTGGAGGCCGAGCCTCTTGCAACCGTAACATCAAAGAAAATAGTTGCTTTCATAGTTAGAAATATCATTACCATGTTTGAATTACG
This sequence comes from Allium cepa, assembly GCA_030765085.1. Lineage (NCBI taxonomy): Eukaryota > Viridiplantae > Streptophyta > Magnoliopsida > Asparagales > Amaryllidaceae > Allium > Allium cepa. The sequence goes on along the minus strand of CM060943.1, from coordinate 421,610,390 downwards.
CATAAGATAATTTCTGATAACGATACGTAGTTTGTAAGTAAATAGCTCGCCAAACTTTGTGAGTGAAATGGTATAATAGAAAGATTCTCTTCAATGGCTCATCCTCAAGAAAATGGCAAGGTTGAAGCAGCAAACTGTTAAAATATAAAAGAGAAGAGAATTATAATTTTAGAGGAGAATAGACAATTTTTTTAACTTACTTTTTGTCTTGCCTACAACTTGCATACAACACAACAAAATGACCACATATATATAGTTGTTTACAACCCTTGCAAACGGACATAACCTTTTTGAATAGACACCCTTTCACTTCAATAGACATGACTTTTACTTAATAGACACGACTCTTCATTTCAATAGACACGACTTTTCAGTGAACGGACATGACTCTTCACTGAACAGAGATGACTTTTCATTCGAATAGACATGACTCTTCATTCGAATAGACATGACTTTTCACATCAGCAGACACGACTCTTTAATTTTGGTTTACACCAACAATGCCTCCCCTAAACCAAAATTCCTTCGAACACCCAATGCAGCAACAATTCTTGAGAAAGCAGTCCCTCCAAGCGGCTTTGTGAAGATATCGGCAATTTGTTCTTCACTTCGACAATACTCAAAACTCACTTCTTCTTCACGAACGAGTTCTCGTAGGAAATGAAAACGTAGACGAATATGCTTTGTTCTTCCATGCAAAATAGGATCCTTTGAGACAGAGATAGTAGAACTATTGTCGCAATAAATGATCGTAGGATCTTTTTGCTTGAAGCTTAGATTTTCAAGAATTTCTCTTAACCATAAAGTTTGACATCCTGCTAGAGATGCTGCGATGTACTCCGCTTCGGTGGTAGAAAGTGCCACAACTGGTTGTTTTTTTGAACACCAAGAAATAATTTCACTTCCAAGGTTAAATGCATAACCTGAAGTACTCCTTGAATCATCGATGCTTCCACCTAGATCGCTGTCCGTATATTCAACAAGCTTCACAGGCACATGAGTTTCATAGAAAATGCCATAGTCAATAGTTCCTTTGACGTATCATAAAATTCTTTTTGCAGTTTCCCAATGGTTTGAGAAAGGCTTCTCCATGAATCTTCTAATCAAGCTTACTGCGTATATGATGTCGGGTCTTGTAGCAGTGAGATACATCAAATTTCCAACTAGGCTTCGAAAAATAGTTGGATCCATAAACTTTCCTTCACCATTTTTGCACAATTTCAAACCTGCAACACAAGGAGTTGAAACTGGATTTGCATTCATCATATTGAACTTCTCCAATACTTGAGCAGCATATTTTTCTTGCGAGATAAAAATCCCACATTTTGATTGCTGAACGCCTATCCCTAGAAAATGATGTAATTCTCCCAAATCCGTCATCTCGAACTCCTTCATCATTGAATTTTTGAATTCAGATAACATCTCCATATTATCTCCAGTAAAAATCAGATCATCCACGTATAAACTCACGATCATGAAACCTCCTTTTGAATGCTTCTTCATGTAAAGAGTGTTCAAAAGGTCACATTTCAAAGCCTTTCTTCAAGAAGAATTATTGATACAATCATACCATGCACGGGGGATTGCTTCAGCCCGTATAAAGCTTTCCGCAGCTTATACACCTTTTCCTCTTCGCCCCACTTCACAAAACCAGGAGGTTGTTGAAAATAAATTTCATCTTGAAGAAAACCATTCAAGAAAGCTGATTTCACATTGCAGCAGCTTCCAGCCATTTTGGGCAGCAAGAGAAATCAACAATCGAATTGTATCAAGTCGAGCGACAGGAGCGAATACCTCACTGAAATCTTCCCCTTCCTTTTGCTTATACCCCTTCGCAACCAAACGTGCTTTGTACTTGTTGATGGAGCCATCAAGATTTGTTTTGGTTTTAAACACCCATTTTACACCAATGGCTGATTTGTGTGAAGGCAAAGTGGTAAGCTCCCACGTACCATTTTTCTCAATATACTTGATTTCATCCTTCATTGCATTCACCCATTTTTCTTCCTTTGATGCTTCTTCATAAGTGATTGGATCTTCTCCCGCAAAAAATGAAAAATATACATGATCCGTAGTGTCAACTTCTTCGGTTGCATCATAGATTTCTCTCAAGGATCGCGTCCTTCTTTCCGCCGTTGGTGGTGATTTTTGCTCCTGCTCAGCCCCATTATTTTTAGGCTGTTGTTCTTCAATACCAACATCAGCATCAACACCTTGTTCCAAAGAAGTTTCCTCTTCAAGATTTAGAGTTTGCCATCCAGGTAATTCTGCAAAATCTGAAAAATTATAACAGCCATTTTCATCAAAGCGAACATCTCTGCTGATAATCATCTTCTTCGTCTTCGGATTGTAAAGCTTGTAAGCTTTAGTCCTTTGGCTATAACCGATGAAAATGCCTTTTTCAGATTTGTCGTCGAGCTTCGATCTTAAAGCATCAGGAATATGAGAGTATGCAAGACAACCAAAAGTTTTTAAATGAGCAACATTTGGTTTCTTGCCATATCAGACTTCATTTGGAGTGGAATCCTTTAAGCTCTTCGTTGGTGATCGGTTGATTAAATAAACGGCACAAGAGACCGCTTCAGCCCAAAAACATGTAGGAAAGTTCTTATTCCTCAATATGCATATGACCATATTCATTATTGTTCGATTTTTACGCTCTGCGACTCCGTTTTGTTGAGGTGAGTACCTAGCAGTTAACTCATGGCGGATTCCATGATTTTGGAAGAATTCTTCAAACTGAAAGGACATGTATTCTCCTCCACGGTCACTCTTAGATTTTTTATTTGATGACCAGAATGTTTTTCAACTTGAAATTTGAACTCTTTGAAGCAAGAGAAGGCATCTGATTTTTCTTTGACACAGTAAACCCAAATTTTTCTTGTGTAATCATCAACAAATAACAAAAAATATCTGCTGCCTTCAAGCGATGGCACTTGCATTGGTCCACAGAGGTCGGTGTGAACAAGCTCCAGAGGTGATTGAGAAATCCACTTCGATTTTGATGGGAAAGATTCACGATGTTGTTTTCCCAATTGGCATTCCTCACATGCTTCGTTTATCACTTCAAGTTTAGGTAGCCCTCGGACTATTTCTTTGGTAGACATCTCCTTCAAACTCCGAAAGTTTAAATGCCCAAACCTCTCATGCCATAACTTGAAAACTTCATCATTAGAAGTAGCAATCATGCACGTATTGCTCACGATGTCAAGTTTGATCGGAAATAAATTGTTGGATCCCATCACAATATTTTCCACTTGTTGTTCGTTCTTCTTCATGCTACATTGATCTCCAACGAATCGAAAATCAAATCCTTTCTTCAGCAAGTGGCCGACGCTAAGAAGATTGCTGCGTATGCCTGGTACATAAAGAACCTTCGACATTTTTTCAACTTTGCCAGCCTTGGTTTTGAAAGAAATTCCGCCTACACCTTGAATTTTGTATGATTTTGCATCTCCAATAGTAACCTGGCCATCATCAGCTTCCACAAGACTTCAAAATAGATTTTTATTTCCAGTCATATGCTTACTTGCACCACTATCCAAGTATCATACGTTTTCAACATTTCCATCCGAAGCGATCAACAAAGATTCAGATTTTTCTGCTTCATTATGCATAAAACCAGCAACTGGCTTCTTTTCAGGATGTTTCTCCCAACAATCATTTGCTTTATGACCCGGCTTGTGACAGAAATTGCATTCAAAATATGATTTTTTGTCTTTGTATTTGCTCGCGCCTTGTTATTTTGGAATGATGGTTTCTCCTCCTTTGATTCTTCACATTTTCCACTATTCCTACTGTTACTTTTGCCATGGGATGGGCCTTGAACTTTTGTGGATGTGAATTGAGATTTTAAGGCTTGATCTTGAGAAGAATTTGTTTGTTTACTTCTCATCAAGATCCTAGCCTCATGAGCTTCCAGCCTTCCTTGCAAGCCTTCAAGAGAAAGTGAAGCAATATCATTTGATTCCTCAATTGCAACCACAATATGATCGAACTTGATTGGTAGGCTCCGTAGAATTTTTTCAACGGCTCTTTGAGTCTCCATGACTTCTCCGTTTGAAGCCATCTGATTTATGATGGAAGTGAGACGAGTAAAATACTTTGAGATTTTCTCACTATCCTTCATTTCGAGCTTTTCGAATTCAGTTGGTAGTGACTGCAGGCGAAACTTTTTTACTTGATCTTGGCCAGAATACGTTGTATTCAATATTTTCCAAGCCTCATGAGCATTTGCAACTTTTGAAATTCTCTCATAAACTTGAATTTCAATTGTCTGATAGATTTGGAAGAGAGCCTTCCGATCTTTCTGTTTTTTGCTTTTCAGAAGATCTCTTTGGGCAACTGTGAGTTGCGTCTCATCTTCCGACGCACCAACACCTTCTTCAACAACTGTCCACAAGTCTTGAGATTCAAGGCAGAGCCTCATTAGATTGCTCCAATAATCAAACTTTTCACCATTGAATCGAGGAACAAGGGAGACAAGGTTGTTTGACATTTTTCAACCAAGCTCTGATACCAATTTGTTAAAAAAAGAAAGAGAAGAGAATTATAATTTTAGAGGAGAATAGACAATTTTTTTTAACTTGCTTTTTGTCTTACCTACAACTTGCATACAACACAACAAAATGACCACATATATATAGTGGTTTACAACCCTTACAAACAGACATAACCTTTTTAAATAGACACATTTCACTTCAATAGACATGACTTTTACTTAATAGACACGACTCTTCATTTCAATAGACACGATTTTTCAGTGAACGGACACGACTCTTCACTGAACAGATATGACTTTTCATTCGAATAGACATGACTCTTCATTCGAATAGACATGACTTTTCACATCAGCAGACACGACTCTTTAATTTTGGTTTACACCAACACAAACAAGACAATAAGGAAACTACTTAAGAAAAAGCTTACAAAGGCCAACGGGATATGTGAAGAAGAAATGCCTTCAATCCTATGGGCCTATGGGACCTCTACTAGTTCACCTGTAAGGGACATCCCATTCTCTTTGACATATGGCTATGAAGCCATGCTCCCAGTAGAGATAGATGTGCCATTGCACCAGCGATTTTCATTCGTAACAGGCAAAATCAACACCTCAATGAAACTATGTTGGACTACATATTAGATAGAAAGGTGAAGCAACATTAAGTTTGTTTAGCACTTTTTTTTAAAAAAAAGATGTGATGTACAAAGCAATAATCATAAAGTAGTAATAAAATAATAGACCGTGCCGTAGAGGTATTAAATGGCCTAAGCTAGTATAAAAATGTTCGTGTCAATATTATTTACTTACCAACAAAATCCGTGTTATAAATGTACAGCTTGTCTTTCCAGCCAAAGCTACGTTGGATGTAAGGATATTAGATGATTTGAACTACTATAAAAAATCATTCACATGAATAAAAAAGGTTGTAAGTATACGGCTTGACTTCACGGCCGAATATATTTTAGAAATAATTTGTACTATACGTGGAGTAAACCATGCGCATACGTGGAGTTGACCATGTCAAGCGCATGCCAAAAGAAAAAAGCTAAAACAAATTTCAAAAAATAGGTTAGTAAGCAGTGACTGAATTAAACATGACAAAAATTTAATCAAGAGCTAAAGCTATGAATAGAAAAATGCAGCATTCAGCGGATAAGGAATGAAGTTAAAGCTAGGGTATAAGATAAGGATCTGTAAATAGCTCAAAAGGTAAATTCGCAATTTATAAGTTTCCTTAGTTTACTCATGAATTCATTGTGCATATATGCTTATAACAAAAACAACAAGTACATAAACCCTACAAACAACACACAAACTGCAACCACACAAGTCCTAGTCATACCCTGAACTCTCCAACAACAGCATCTTTCTCCTCCTATGATAAGGTTGAGATACGGAGGTAGACTACTGCCTAGGTTTATCACTTGGTCTTAAATCTACGGAAGAGTAGGAAATCTCGGTTGTAACTATTGAAGAACATCGAAGTGCATTAATGACTAGCGATCTCGAGCTGTAATTAGCACCGGCCCATGGATTACCCCATACTACGATGTGATAACAAAGCCTTCATGATTATATAAAAAATTCAAACAACCTTAGGTAGAAAATGACTGAAAATTTCAATTGCATGTAACATTGTTACATCAATCATGGATTACCCCATACTACGATGTGATAACAAAGCCTTCATGATTATATAAAAAACTCAAACAACCTTAGGTAGAAAATGATTATATAAAAAACTCAAACAACCTTAGGTAGAAAATGATTGAAAATTTCAATTGCATGTAACATTGTTACATCAATCATAACACGTCTGACTTTCTTTGATGGAGCTTCTCAGCTTGGTTAGCAGGAGGAGAACCAGAGGTAATAAGCTTAGGACATGAAACAGTTAGAGCTTAACAGTGTATTGCTAAAGCCAAGGAAGAGACTTGATCTTCGAGTTCATTTATGCGTTCAATAGTGACACGTCGCACATGCTCTAGATCATCTGAAACTTATGCCATAGTCTTAGTCTTCGTGGAAAAGGCACCAAACAACTTATACACAGTTGAGTGCCCCTATATTTTTGCATCCACCTTGGAATTTTCCAATCTCTTTTCCTAGGTAGCCTTTAATTCATCAAACTTTGATTTGTTGTAGGTTACCACTTTATATTTCCATTTTGAGATTACATCACCATACATGATTGAAGTGGGTGAAGGAACTGCACCAGGAGTGGGACTTCGTGGAGTCAAACTAAGGGGAGGATTTTTTTTTCATTGTCAAGTTGGATGGCAATTTGCTGAAATAATTCTTCAATGGTACTATTTAGCTTCTTTATCTTACATTCATAAGAAGTGATATAAATACCCTCTGCCACTTTTAGAAGTTTCTCTAAGTCGACTATATGAGACTAAGTAGTTCTTTAACTCCTCCAATTCTTTTATTTTCTTCTTTGCCATTGCCAAAATCATTACATTGGTGGTTATGCGATTATGCTGATGTGATAGAGCTTCTTTGACCTCTTGAAGCTTAGAGCATCTCCAACAAATACAGGTGTAGATTTTACAAAATATACATTTGAATTTTGTAATCGACTATTTTCTCCAACAGAATTTACAGAAGTCTGTTGAACAGACACCTGACATTAAATAATTATAAAATATATATTGTCAGGAGCATGTTGAACAAGCGTCCAAGCACTGTACGCCTGTTGAACAGGCGTCTAACAATATGGCGCTTGTTTAACAAGCGTCTGAGATACAGACGTTTCTTGAACAGACGTCCATCACAATTCTATATTTCCGACCTATACTTTCCCAAATTCACGCTATCGTATTTTTCACATCCTGTTGAAACGCTGTTGCGGTGTAGATTTCACAAAATGAGAAATCTTAGCAACTGTTGGAGTCGCTCTCATGAGAAATGTTCCTAAATTTTTCATCGTCATTGGCAAGTTCCATCTCATCACCCATACTTTCACACAACTCGAGATCATTGGCCAAAGCTTGGTGGTCTACCATCGGGCAAACGGAAGTTTGGTGAATATTGAAAGGTTCAAAAAGTTAATGAAAACAACAAAACATTACATGGCGTATCACATCAAAAATAAACGATCAAACAAGTAGAAATAAGAAAGTGCAAAATAAAGTTAACAAGGCATAGACAAACAAAATTGAATTTATTAAATATACGATATCATTCAAAACATTTTATATGTGTTAATAGTTAATATTACCACCTATGACTAAGTTTATATTCAAACCACTACAAATGGGGATGGTCTAAAGGAAATGATTCATCTCCAAGGGTAGGACCTCATCAATGCAGTACAAAATCACGAAGTGCTTCTTTCTCCCAAATTACTTGTGCAATCCTCCGGCCCGACCCAAATGGTTTTGTTGCCCCAGACCAATCAAAAAAGTTAAGAGTGGGAAAATCTGAAAAAAATGCTTACGAAATGGATGAGTCCGGAATCGAACTCTTGTTGTTTGTTGCAAAACACAAAGCTACTACCATTTAGACATTTCATCATTTGATATCAGTTCGTAATAAAAGTTTATACTTATCCGAACTGCTAAATTGTTGCCCCTCCCTACCCGGTTGCCCTAGGCGGCTGGCTTGCCAGCGTTGCCCTAGGGCCGGGCCTGGCAATCCTTGCCAAAAGCCTTGGGTCACCTCCTTTAACTACACAAACATCTCATCAAGTTCTTTCTCCCATTTATGAATCATAACAGTGTTTGTGGTGAATCTTTTTGTGGAATGAGCATTCAAACAACTATACATTTTCCTTAAATGTTCTACAAAGATGTTTGCCTTAGACAACGATAAGGAAGGATGCTTGCTAAGGTTTATGTTTCTTGCCTATAAACAAAGTATGTATAGATAAAAGCGTGTAGACTTCAGTAAAAACAATCAACAAAGAAAATGAATAATGAAACAAAATAGCAAAGAGGTAAAATATCATCACATACAAAGCTTAAAGTTTATTCACAAAGTTATAAACCTCAACATCTAACATAACCGGTGAAAATACCTTAGTTGTTTAATTTCAATGCATATGCCAAATGGAATCCCTAAATGAAAAGACTACTCTATAGGTCAAAATTTTACTTTATTGCGAGTGGAGCCATTAATGAGGATGCCAGGGGCCTATGCATGATTCAATTGAAATGTGGAACTCATGACTTGATCTGAAGTGGAATCATAGGAAGCATCTTGCAAAAAAACTGATAGAGAAGCAAGCCCTACTTGGAGATCCATAACCCATTCGGCATGACAGTAAGCCAGGAATTTGTCAATAGAGCAGCATCCCCATGAAAGTTCAAACTTACCTCTTCATCAACATCGTCATCGAGTCAGCAAATAATTGCTTCTTAACTTGCATATAAATTGAGTAAAGGACATTGTAAATAGTTTTTTCAACAGTATCTAGGTGTCGGATAATTTCTTCTCCAATGTTAACACCCTCGCAGCCTCTCAATTTCGACATGCGTCAAGATCAAACTCAGCTCGACTAAGCTTAACCTTCAGATTTGAAATTTCATCTACATGTCTTTTTAGTGCAGATTCATAGGCCTCAACATGCTTGTTAAGCTCCATAGCATGGAGACCCCTAAAAAAAGGGAGTGGTCAACAAAAAACAATGTAAATGCCACAACACATAAAAAATCTACCTGGGAATGCAACGTAAGTAACTTGAGTATACTAACTTGAACATTATAACGTGTAAGCTTGCAAAACCTCCTTAGCAGACAGGCCGGAAGAAGAAAAGGAAGCCGAGGGAAGGGAGATAAGTTTATCTATAACCAGGCATCCCATTTACTCTACTAGATCCGAGATAACACCTTCCTTTGGCATAGGCAGGAAACGAGAAGGGAGCATAGTTGAGATAGGCTGCACTTGAATAGCCACATTAGGCAAAACAACCATACGTTGAGAAGAGCCATTATGCCTAGTCTTTTTAGTTATATATTCACAAGCAGTGTGATCAACCCTGGGCTTCTTCTTATCTTCGTTTTCATGGTAGGGATTTTCCTTGCAAAAGTGCTGAGAAGGTCCAACAGTGTACCTACCCAGTTAAAAAAAATCAACTGGTTAATTAAATGGGTTAAAAATAAGTAGTATGTGAAACATAAGAAAATAACCATCAATTAACTAAGTAAAATAAACTTGACAGCTAGAATACATACACCTATGTGCAGTATGATCAAAAACGTAAACAAAGATGGATCATGAAAAATGATGGTGCATATAGAAAGCTGTATTTGCAAAACAAGTGTTAAGTAAAAAGATAGGAGCCGTTTTGAACATCCTCGCCAAGTGTGAGCACAGTCTCTCTTCGAGCAACAAATAATTATATTTTAATTTGTGAGAATTTTGAACGACCAATTAAAGAAGAGCGACACAACTAAATAAAAATGAGGGAGAAAGAAAAAAAAGAATAAGATTAGTACCAGATTCTTGAAAAGAAGGAATTAAACCATCAAAAATTATAACATAGAAAAACCAGTCAGCCCATTAGTGCGACCTGTTAACGAACGGTACCAGTTAAAAGACAACGGGTGCGACCCGTCAAGCGGACGCGACTGTTTGAAGAGATGCAGACGAAATTATAAATAGGAGAGAATGCTAATCAAACTGTTTGAAGGGATGCAGACAAAATTATAAATAGAAGATAATACTGATCACATTCTCATTCGATTCCAATTCTATTTTCTTCTGCTTCTTCTTCTCTACTGCTCTATACAATAAATCACAGAGTTGACATACTCGTTGCAATCTCGTACAGATTACGTCTGTTGTATCTTTAGAGAATATGAATAAAATTTTTTAAGAAAATTGTTTCGACAAGCCTCAGACGGAATTTCCTTAGTTAACTGGTCAGATTCTAGTCTATTTGTATATTCTTATACATCATTCTTTTATCTTTCCGGTTTCTTCGTTGTGCTATTTTTTACGATAGTATAAGTTGTTGTTGTAATTTAATTACAACATACCTATTGCTTAAATTAGCTAATATAGACTTTCAGGGTAGTGGAAATCTGATTGATAAAGTTGTAAGACGAGTTTGTAATTGATTATTCTCTATTTTGATATACTAGACGTATAACATCTTAAGAATTTTTCTGTTTTCACTAAAACAGATATGACACTAGTTGAACTATCAACAAAGGCTATTACTCATAACAGGCTTGATCCGTCCAAAGGAAATGGTGATGACTTCATAACATTGCAAAATCAAATGCTATTTTATCTCACAACACTTGATCTGCAATGGTATCTCGAGGAGGAGGAATCGATTCCTGCACCAGGCAAGGAATCAGATGTTGATATGTGGAACCATTCCGATTTTCAATGCAGATACTATATTCTGAATTGTCTCAACAAGGTGCTAGACAAAGTATATCAGCCTCTAAAGACAGCAAAAGCACTCTAGAATGCACTTGCCACGAAGTACAAGATGCAGAATATCAGTCTTAAAAAATTCATTGTAGAAGAATTCATAGACTACAAGATGGTTGACACCAAATCGGTGACTGCTCGACTGCATTAACTGCAAATCATCATTCATGGACTCGAAGCAGAAGGTCATAAGGTTGGAGAATCGTTTTGGTTGAAGCCATCATGGGAAAACTGCCGCCGTCATGGAGAGGTTACCGCAACTATCTAAAGCATAAGAAAAAGAAAATCTCTTTACAGGATCTCATAGTCCGACTAAAAGTTGAGGCAGATAACCGTGGAGTTACAAAACGAAGTAAGGAGACATTTGTGGCTGAAGGGTCAAAGACCAAAAACAAAAAGAAGAATTTCCAAAAGAAAATGAAAGCTCTAGACAACAAACCAAAAAACAACAAATGAACCAAAAAGTTTAATGGCGAGTGTTGGATTTGTGGAAAGGTTGGACATGCCGCTAAAGATTGCAGACACAAAAAGAAATGCAACAAAGAGGCAAATATAGTAGATAACATGGAAGTAGACGAGTCCAACTTCTCGGCAGTTGTACTTGAATGCAATTTGGTTCAGAATTCTAACCAATGGTGAGTAGACACAGGCGCTACTCGTCATGTCTGCTCTGACAAATCCATGTTTTCTACATACCAGAAATTCAATCAGAAAGAAAAACTCTACAAGGGTAATTCTTCTATTTCCATGATCGAAGGCAGTGGCACAGCAATCCTCAAGTTTACTTCTGGAAGAACTGTCAAATTGAATGACGTGCTCCACGTTTCAGACAAACGCAAGAATCTGATCTCTGGCTCAGTATTATCAAAGAAAGGATCCTAAATGGTGTTCAGTCAGACAAGATGGTTTTGTCCAAAGCTGGAATGTATATCGAAAGTGGATATTTATGTGATGGCCTATTCAAGGCAAAATGTAGCCGTTATTGCACTAAAACTATGTATTCTGATTGTGCTATTAATAAAATTGAAGTTTCTTGCTTGCTTGAGCATGAAATTTTACTATGGCATAATAGATTGGGACATAAATTTCTAAAAAATGAAAACATTATCAAACTTGGGATTAATTTCAAAATTCCAAGTAGATAAGAACTACAAATGTGAGTCATGTATAGAGGCAAAAATGGTTAAAAAAACCATTTCAATCTATTGATAGAAGCATCGAACCACTAGGTTTGGTTCACACAGATTTATGTGATTTTAAATTATTACCTACAAGAGGTGGAAAAAGTACTTTATCATTTTTATTGATGACTATACATGATATTGCTATGTATATATTTTAAATAGTAAGGATGAAGCAATTACATCGTTTATGAAGTAAAAAGATGAGGTAGATAATCAGTTAAATAAAAAGATCAAGATATTGAGATCTGATCGAGGTGGAGAATATGAAGCACCATTTGCACAGTTCCGCGTCGAAAATGGTATAATTCATCAAACAACAGCTCCATATTCACCATAACAAAATGATGTAGCCGAGAGGAAGAACAGAACGTTAAAAGACATGATTAATGCCATGCTTTTAACCTCTGGTCTACTGACGAACTTGTGGGGGGAAGCCTTAAATATGTCTAAATACATATTAAACAAAGTCCTTCACAATAAAACAGGAACAATTCCATATGAGATTTGGAAAGGACACAAATCAAGCTTTAAATACATCAAAGTGTGGGGGTGCTTGGCAAAAGTTCCAGTTCTGCCTCTCAAGAGGGTCAAATTTGGACTAAAAACAGTAGATTGTTACTATCTAGGGTCAACCCAAAATAGTAGAGCCTACAGATTTTTGGTATTCAAGTCTAATATAGCTGATATTCTTGTAAATACAATCATGGAATCTAAAGATGCGTCATTCTTTGAAGACGTGTTCCCGCACAAAAGGAATGAAAGGGAATAATGTCCATAAAAGGACAAGAGAAGAATCAACCTCAAACGTACAAGGAAGCAATGTCATCTTCTGAATCTCCATGTTGGAATGAAGCAATCCAAAGTGAAATTAATTCAATTTTAAGTAATAAAACTTGAAAAATTATTGATATTCCACCTGAAATAAAACCTATTGGCTGTAAATTGATTTTCCAGAAGAAAATGAAAGCAGATGGCTCTATCAACAAGTATAAAGCCAGATTAGTAGACAAAGGATGTCGTCAAAAAGAAAGAGTAGACTTCTTTGACACATATTCGTTGGTAGCACGAATAACCTCTATAAGAATGCTAATAGCGATTGCATCGATCTATAATCTAGAAATTCATCAAATGGATGTAAATGCAACATTCTTAAATGGAGATCTCGATGAGAAGATCTATATGGAGCAACCTGAAGGTTTTTTTCCAAAGGACATGAAAAAAAGTCTTTAGATTAGTAAAATCACTATACAGACTAAAACAATCTCTAAAACAATGGCACGCAAAATTTGACAATGTCATGATGAGAAATGGTTTTCGTATAAATGAATGGGATAAGTGCGTTTATTATAAACAAGTTGGACAATCATATGTGATGATTTGTTTATATGTAGACGAAATGTTAATATTTGGTCCAAATATTCAGGTAATAGAGACCATAAAGAAGATGCTAATTAGCAAATTCGATATGAAAGACTTAGGAGTTGCAGACATTATTTTGAGAATCAAAATAATAAGAACACCTAATGGATTTGAATTATCTCAGTCACACTATGTAGACAAAGTGATTGAAAAATTCCAAGACTATGGAATTAAAGGAGTGAGAACACCTTTTAATCCATTAGAAGTACTGCATAAAAACACTAATGAGAGTGTAATGCAACTGGAATACTCTCGTGTAATGGGATGCTTAATGTACCTCATGAATTGCACTAGACCAGATATCGCTTACGTGGTAAGTCGACTAAGCAGATATACAAGTAACTCAGGGAAGGAACACTGGAAAGCACTAATGAGAGTGTTGGGATATTTAAAGAATACCACTAATTTTTCCTAACATTATGGAAAATATCCCACGGTCTTAGAAGGATATAGTGATGCAAACTAGATCGCAGATTCAGAGGAATCAAAACCCACAGTGGTTATGTCTTTACCCTTGCAGGAGCAGCAGTGTCATGTAAATCTACTAAACAAACATGCATAGCTCGATCCACTATGGAATCTGAGTTTATCACATTAGATAAAGCAGACGAAGAAGTAGAATGGCTTTGTCAATTCTTTGAAGATATTCCATTTTGGCCCAAACCTGTAACGGCCATATGTATTCACCGCGATAATCAAGTAGCGCTAAGTAGAGCAAAAAACTTTGTGCATAATGGTAAATCACGACATATTCATCGTCGCCATAACATTGTTAGGCAGATACTCTCTAATGGAACTATTTCCATTGATTATGTGAGAACAAATGATAACCTAGCGGATCCATTTATTAAAGGTTTATCGAGAGAGAAAATTGACTGTGTATCGAGGGGAATGGGTTTAAAAGCCTAAACCAACAAGAGTTACCTTGTACGAAAACCTATCCTAGCAAGTGGAGATCCCATAGACTAGGACAATAGGAAAACCAATTATGAGTAACTCAAGAAGCAATTCAATTGTTTGGACTTAGTCCTACTCCATTCCTATGATGCAAAATATAATGCATGCCTATAGAAGTAGTTGAAGGTTAAAACTACTTTTTTTAATGATGACCATATCTTGAATATAACAAATGGGGTATATGTAGGATACTCTTAACGGTTGCGATCACCTATGTTAGTGTGAGCTGGGTCGGCTCTATGAGAATATTAAAGGCTTGTATTTTCTATAAACACTCGTAGAATCAAAAAAAATTAGGACCAAAATGAATACAACCAAAAGATTGGATGAGAAGGGAATCAAGCTTATTGTCTGGATATACAATAAAGGCCGACGGTTCAAGATGAAATAATTCACCGATTAGCCAAGTAGATTCGATAAATTTTAACTAGGGAAAGTTCAAAGTGAAATATCTACTTATCCATGATAAAGCATTATTCCATATGTACTCTCTGATATTTCGCTTTGTGTGGGGGATATGTATATTATCATTCATGTGGGGGATTGTTGGAATTCCTAATACTAAATTGAATGAAAATAACATAGTCTCACATTGCCAAAAATTGCAAATTTATTCTAGTATATTAATAGCTTTGCAATGAAGGGTTTGGAGCCTTAGGGCACCTAAATATTTGCTTCGTTGTGAGGAGGGAGATCATGCATCACCACTACACACGCTCGCACGCCGCCACCGTCCGTCCGACCGAACTGGGCTGGGCTCGGGTTTGGGTTTGGATTTGGATCTAATATGATCCTATTTTTACTGCAAAACTGGACCGGGTTTTCTGATAGTTGCAGGCTATACGAACAGGTGCGGATCTATTCAGAAGCGGATGCTGATTGACTGAAGAGGTGCGGGAAAACAGAAGCAGGTGCGACGCGAGCGGATGCGAGTAGCAGGCGGGTGCGACCCGACTGAAGAAGCGTGGGCGAACAGAAGCAGGTGCGACACGAGTGGATACGAGGAGCAGGCGGATGCGACCCGTTAACAAACAGTAGCTGTTAAAAGGCAACGGGTGCGACCCATCAAGCGGACGTGACTATTTGAAGGGATGCGGACGAAATTATAAATAGGTGAGAATACCGATCACATTCTCATTCAATTTCAATTCTATTTTCTTCTTCTTATCTACTTCTCTATACAATAAATCACAGAGTTGACATACTCATTGCAATCTCGTGCAGATTACGTCTGTTGTATCTTGGGAGAATTTCAATAAAAGTTCTTAAGGAAATTGTTTCAAAAAGCCTCAGACGTAATTTCCTTAGTTAACTGGTTAGATTCTAGTCTATTTGTATATTCTTATACATCATTCTTTTATCTTTCTGGTTTCTTCGTTGTGCTATTTTTACGATAGTATAACGTTATTGTTGTAATTTAATTACGATCTACCTATTGCTTAAATTAGCTAATAAAGACTTCCAGAGTAGTGCAAATCTGATTGATAAACTTGTGAGATGAGTTTATAATTGATTATTCTCTGTTTTGGTATACTAAACGTATAACATCTTGAGAATTTTTCTATTTTCACTAAAAGAGAGATGGCACCAGTTGAACTATCAACAAATGCCACTACTCACAACAGGCCTGATCCGTTCAAAGGAGATGGTGATGACTTCATAACATGGCAAAATCAAATGCTATTTTATCTCACCACACTTGGTTTGCAATGGTATTTCGAGGAGGAGGAACCGATTCCTGCACCAGGCAAGGAATCAGATGTTGATGTGTGGAAGCATTTCGATTTTCTATGCAGAAACTATATTCTGAAAGCCTCGACAATGTGTTATACAAAGTATATCAGTCTCTAAAGACAGCAAAAGCACTCTGGAATGCACTTTCCGCGAAGTATAAGACGCAGAATATCAGTCTTAAGAAATTCAATGTAGACAAATTTATGGACTATGAGATAGTTGACTCCAAACCGGTGACTGCTCAACTGCATTAACTGTAAGTCATCATTCATGAAGTCGAAGCAGAAAGTCATAAGGTTGGAGAAGCGTTTTTGGTTGAAGCCATCACAGGAAAACTGCCACCGTCATGGAGAGATTATCGCAACTATCTAAAGCATAAGAAAAAGGAAATCTCTTTACATGATCTCATAGTCCGACTAAAAATTAAGGCAGATAACCGTGGAGTTACAAAACCAAGCGAGGAGGCATTTGTGGCCGAAGGGTCAAAGACCGAAAACAAAAAGAAGAATTTTCAAAAGAAAAGGAAATCTCCAGACAACAAACCAAAAGACAAAAAACGAACCAAAAAGTTTAATGGTGGGTGTTGGGTTTATGAAAAGGTTTGATATGCCGAAAAAGATTGCAGAGACAAAAAGGAACGTAACAAAGAGGCAAATATAGTAGACAACATGAAAGTAGACGAGTCCAACTTCTCGGCAGTTGTATCTCAATGCAATTTAGTTCAGAATCCTAACCAATGGTGGGTAGATACAGGCGCTACTCTTCATGTCTGCTCTGACAAATCCATGTTTTCTACATATCAAAAATTCGATCAGAAAGAAAAACTCTACATGGATAATTCTTATGTTTCCATAATCGAAGACAGTGGCACAGTAATCCTCAAGTTTACTTTTGAAAAAACTGTCAAATTGAATGACATGCTCCACGTTCTAGGCATACGCAAGAATCTAATCTTTGGTGCAGTACTACCAAAGAAATGATGCAAAATGGTTCTGTCCAAAGCTGGAATGTATATCGGAAGGGGTTATTTGTGTGATGGCCTATTTAAGGAAAATATAGCCATTATCGGCAATAAAACTATGTATTCTGATTGTGCTATTAATAAAATTGAAGTTTCTTACTTGCTTGAGCATGAAATTCTACTATGGCATGATAGATTGGAACATATAAGTTTCCGAAAAATGAAAACATTATCAAGCTTGGGATTAATTCCGAAATTCCAAGTAGATAAGAACTACAAATGTGAGACATATGTAGAAGCAAAAATGGTTAAAAAAACCATTTCAATCTGTTGATAGAAGCACCGAACCACTAGGTTTGGTTCATACAGATTTATGTGATTTTAGATCATTACCTACAAGAGGTGGAAAAAATTACTTTATCACTTTTATTGATGACTATACACGATATTGCTATGTATATCTTTTAAATAGTAAGGATGAAGCAATTACATCGTTTATAAAGTACAAAGCTAAGGTAGAAAATCAGTTAAATAAAAAGATCAAGATATTGAGATCTGATCGAGGTGGAGAATATGAAGCACCATTTGAACAGTTCTATGCCGAAAATGGTATAATTCATCAAACAACAGCTCCATATTCACCATAACAAAATCGTGTAGCCAAGAGGAAGAGCAGAACGTTAAAAAGCATGATTACTGTCATGCTTTTAACCTCTGGTCTACCGACGAACTTGTGGAGGGAAGCCTCAAATATGTCTAATCACATATTAAACAAAGTCCTTCACAATAAAACAAGAAGAATTTCATATGAGATTTGGAAAGGACACAAACCAAGCTTTAAATACATCAAAGTGTGGGGGTGCTTGACAAAACTTTCAGTTTCGCCTCCAAGAGAGTCAAACTTGGACCAAAAACAGTAGATTGTTACTATCTAGGGCTAGCCCACAATAGTAGCGCCTACAGATTTTTGGTATTCAAATCTGATATAGCTGATATTCATGTAAATACAATCATATAATCTAGAGATGCCTCATTCTTTGAAGATGTGTTCCCGCACAAAAGGAATGAAGGGAATAATGTCCCTAAAACGACAAGAGAAGAATCAAGCAATTCACATGAAGATGAAACTCATTATGAGATTGAGGAAGGTGAACCAAGAAGAAGCGTAATTGTAAGGACTTCCAAGATATTTCGTTTGGATTTTTTCACATATGTGGTAGAACATGAACCTCAAACGTACAAGGAATCAATGTCATCTTCTGGATATTCATGTTGGAAAGAAGCAATCCAAAGTGAAATTGATTCAATTCTAAGTAATAAAACTTAGGAAATTGTTGATATTCCACCTGCAATAAAACCTATTGGCTATAAATGTGTTTTCAAGAAGAAAATGAAAGCGGATGGCTCTATCGACAAGTATAAAGCCAGATTGATAGCCAAAGAATATCGTCAAAAAGAAGGAGTAGACTTCTTTGATACATATTCGCCGGTAACACGAATAATCTCTATAAGAATGCTAATAGCAATTGCATCGATCTATAATCTAGAAATTCATCAAATGCATGTAAAGACATCATTCTTAAATGGAGATCTCGATGAGGAGATCTACATGGAGCAACATGAAGGTTTTGTTTCCAAAGGACATGAAAACAATGTCTGTAGATTAGTAAAATTACTATACGGACCAAAACAAGCTCCAAAACAATGGCACACAAAATTTGACAATGTCTTGATGAGAAATGGTTTTTGTATAAATGAATGTGATAAGTGTGTTTATTATAAACAAATTGGACAATCATATGTAATGATTTGTTCATATGTAGACGATATGTTAATATTTGGTCCAAATACTCAGGTAATAGAGACCATAAAGAAGATGTTAATTAGCAATTTCGATATGAAAGACATAGGAGTTGCAGACGTTATTTTGGGAATCAAAATAATAAGAACACCTAATAGAATTGAATTGTCTCAGTCACACTTTGTAGACAAAGTGATTGAAAAATTCCAAGACTATGGAATTAAAAGAGTGAGAACACCTTTTAATCCATCAGAAGTACTGCATAAATACACCAATGAGAGTGTAATGCAACTGGAATACTCTCGTGTAATAGGATGCTTAATGTACATCATGAATTGCACTAGACCAGATATCGCTTACGCGGTAGATATACAAGTAACCGAAGGAAGCAACACTGGAAAGCACTAATGAGAGTGTTGGGATATTTAAAGAATACCACTAATTTTTCCTTACATTATGGAAAATATCCCACGGTCTTAGAAAGATATAGTGATGCAAACTGGATTGCAGATTTAGAGGAATCAAAATCGACAAGTGGTTGTCTTTACCCTTACAAGAGCAGCAGTGTCATGGAAATCTACTAAACAAACATCAATAGATCGATCCACTATGAAATCTGAGTTTATCGCATTAGATAAAGCAGATGAAGAAGCATAATGGCTTCATCAATTCTTAGAAGATATTCCATTTTGGCCCAAACCTGTAATGGCCATATGTATTCATTGCGATAATCAAGCAGCGCTAAGTAGAGCGAAAAAATTTGTGTATAATGGCAAATCACGACACATTCGTCGTCGCCGTAACAAAGTTAGGCAGTTACTACCTAATGGAACTATTTCCATTGATTATATGAGAACAAATGATAACCTAGCAGATCCATTTACTAAAGGTTTATCGAGAGAGAAAACTGACTGCACATCAAGGGGAATGAGTCTAAAAGCCTAAACCAACAAGAGTTACCTTATACGGAAACTTATCCTAGCAACTGGAGATCCCACGGACTAGGATCAATAGGAAAACCAGTTATGAGTAGCTCAAGAAGCAATGCAATTGTTTGGACTTAGTCTTACTCCATTCCTATGGTGCAAAATATAACGTTTGCCTACAGATGTAGTTAAAGGTTAAGACTATGTTTTTAATGATGACATATCTTGAATATAACAAGTGGGATATATGTAGGGTACTCTTAATGGTTGCGATCACCTATGTTAGTGTGAGCTGGGTCGGCTCTATGAATATATTAAAGGCTAATATTTTCTATAAACACTCGCAGAACCAAAAATTGTTCAAGACCAAAATGAACACAACCAAGAGAATGGATGAGAAGGGAATCAATGCTTCGTAAAGCTTATTGTCTGGATATACAATAAAGGCCGACAGTTCAAGATGAAATAATTCACCTATTAGCCAAGTACATCCAATAAGTTTTAATTAGGGAAAGTTCAAAGTGAAATATCTACTTATCCACGATAAAGCATTATTTCATATGTACTCTATGATATTTCGCTTTGTGTGGGGGATATGTATATTATCATTCATGTGGGCGATTGTTGGAATTCTTAATACTAAATTGAATGAAAATAACATAGTCCCACATCGCCAAAAATTGAAAAGCTATTCTAGTATATTAATAGCTTTGCAATGAAGGGGTTGGGGCCTTAGGGCACCCAAATGTTTGCTTTGTTGTGAGGAGGGAGATCATGCATCACCACCACACACGCGCGTGCACCACCACCGTCCGTCCGACTGAGCCGAACCGAGCCGGGCTCAGGTTTGAGTTTGGATTTGGATCTAATATGATCCTTTTTACTGCAAAACTGGGACGGGTTTTCTGACAGTTGCAGGCTACGAACAGGTGTGGATCTGTTCAGAAGCGAGCGCGGATTGACTAAAGAGGCGCAGGCGAACAGAAGCAGGTGCGACATGAGCGGATGTGAGTAGCGGGCGGGTGTGATCCGACTAAAGAAGCACGGGCGAACAGAAGCAGGTGCGACGCGAGCGGATGCAAGGAGCAGGCGGATGCGATCTGTTAACGAACAGTAGCAGTAAAAAGGCAACGGGTGCGACCCGTCAAGCGGACACGACTGTTTGAAGGGATAGGGACGAAATTATAAATAAGAGAGAATACTGAACACATTCTCATTCGTTTCCATTGCTATTTTCTTCTGCTTCTTCTCTACTGCTTTATATAATAATTCACAAAGTAGACATACTCATTGCAATCTCGTGCAAATTACGTCTGCTGTATCTTGGTAGAATTTGAATAAAAATTCTTAAGAAAATTGTTTTGACAAGCCTCAGACCGAATTTCCTTAGTTAACTGGTCAGATTCTAGTCTATTTGTATATTCTTATACATCATTCTTTTATCTTTTTGGTTTCTTCATTGTACTATTTTTAACGATAGTATAACGTTGTTGTTGTAATTTAATTACGACATACCTATTGCTTAAACTAGCTAATACAGACTTCCAGAATTGTGGAAATCTGATTGATAAACTTGTAAGACGAGTTTATAATTGATTATTCTCTGTTTTGGTATACTAGACGTATAACATCTTAAGAATTTTTCTATTTTCACTAAAACAGAGATGGCACCAGTTGAACTATCAACAAAGGCTACTGCTCACAACATGCATGATCTGTTCAAAGGAGATGGTGATGACTTCGTAACATGGCAAAATCAAATGTTATTTTATCTTACCACACTTGGTCTGTAATAGTATCTCGAGGAAGAGGAACCGATTCCTACACCAGGCAAGGAATCTGATGTTGATATGTGAAAGCGTTCTGATTTTCTATGCAAAAACTATATTCTAAATTGTCTCGACAAGGTTCTATACAAAGTATATCGGCTTCTAAAAGCACTCTGGAATGCACTTTCCACGAAGTACAAGACGTAGAACATCAGTCTTAAGAAATTCATTATAGACAAATTCATGTACTACAAGATGGTTGACTCCAAACCGGTTACTGCTCAACTACATGAACTGCAAATCATCATTCATGAACTCGAAGTAGAAGGTCATAAGGTTGGAGAATCGTTTTCGGTTGAAGCCATCACGGAAAAACTGCCGTCGTCATGAAGAGATTACCGCAATTATCTATAGCATAAGGAAAAATAAATCTCTTTATAGGATCTCATAGTCCGATTAAAAATTGAGGCAGATAACCAAGGAGTTACAAAACGAAGCGAGGAGGCATTTGTGGCTGAAGGCTTAAAGGCCAAAAACAAAAAGAAGAATTTCCAGAAGAAAAGGAAAGCTCCAGACAACAAACCAAAAGACAACAAACGAACCAAAAAGTTTAATGGCGAGTGTTGGGTTTGTGGAAAGATTGGACATGCCGCTAAAGATTGCACACACAGAAAGAAATGCAACAAAGAGGCAAATATAGTAGACAACACGGAAGTAGACGAATCCAACTTCTTGGCAGTTATGTTTGAATGCAATTTGGTTCAGAATCCTAACCAATGGTGGGTAAGCACGGGTGCTACTCGTCATGTCAGCTCTGACAAATCCATGTTTTGTACATATCAGAAATTCGATCAGAAATAAAAACTCTACATGGGTAATTCTGCTGTTTCCATGATCGAAGGCAGTGGCACAGTAATCCTCAAGTTTACTTCTAGAAAAACTATCAAATTGAATAACGTGCTACACGTTTCAGACATACGCAAGAATCTGATCTCTGGCTTAGTACTATCAAAGAAAGGATTTAAAATGGTGTTTGAGTCAAACAAAAGGGTTCTATCCAAAGCTGTAATGTATATCGGAAGGAGATATTTATGTGATGGCCTATTTAAGGAAAATGTAGCCGTTATCGGCAATAAAACTATGTATTCTGGTTGTGCTATTAATAAAATTGAAATTTCTTACTTGCTTGAGCACAAAATTTTACTATGGCATGATAGATTGGGACACATAAATTTTCGAAAAATGAAGACATTATCAAACTTGGGATTAATTCTAAAATTCCAAGTAGATAAGAACTACAAATGTGAGACATGGGTAGAGGCAAAAATGGTTAAAAAACCATTTCAATCTGTTGATAGAAGAACCAAACCACTAGGTTTGGTTCATACAGATTTATGTGATTTTAAATCATTACTTACAAGAGTTGGGAAAAAGTACTTTATCACTTTTATTGATGACTATACATGATATTGATATGTATATCTTTTAAATTGTAAGGATGAAGCAATTACATCGTTTATGAAGTACAAAGATGAGGTAGAAAATCAGTTAAATAAAACGATTAGGATATTGAGATCCAATCGAGGTGGAGAATATGAAGCACATTTGAACAGTTCCATGTCGAAAATGGTTTAATTCATCAAACAATAGCTTCATATTCACCACAACAAAATGGTGTAGCCAAAAGGAAGAACAGAACATTAAAAGACATGATTAATGCCATGCTTTTAACCTCTGGTCTACCGACGAACTTGTGAAGGGAAACCTTAAATATGTCTAATCACGTATTAAACAAAGTCCCTCACAATAAAATACGAACAATTCCATATAAAATTTGGAAAGGATACAAACCAAGCTTTAAAACATCAAAGTGTGGGGTGCTTGGCAAAAGTTCCAGTTCCGCCTCCCAAGAGAGTCGAACTTGGACCATAAACGGGTAGATTGTTACTATTTATGGCCAGTCCAAAATAGTAGTGCCTACAGATTTTTGGTATTCGAGTCTGATATAGCTGATATTCATGTAAATACAATAATGGAATCTAAAGATGTCTCATTCTTTGAAGACGTGTTCCCGCACAAAAGGAATGAAGGAAATAATGTCCCTAAAAGGATAAGAGAAGAATCAAGCAATTCACATGAAGACGAAACTCATCATGAGACTAAGGAAGGTGAACCAAGTAGAAGCGTAAGGGTAAGGACTTTCAAGGCATTTGGTTTGGATTTTTTCACATATGTGTTAGAACACGAACCTCAAACGTACAAGGAAGCAATGTCATCTTCTGAATCTTTAAGTTGGAAAGAAGCAATCCAAAGTGAAATTGAATCAATTCTAAGTAATAAATCATGGGAAATTGTTGATATTCCACCTGGAATAAAACTATTGGCTGTAAATGGATTTTCAAGAAGAAAATGAAAGCAGATGGCTTTATCGACAACCATAAAGCCAGATTGGTAGCCAAAGGATCTCGTCAAAAAGAAGGACTGGACTTCTTTGATACATTTTCGCCAGTAACACGTATAACCTCTATAAGAATGCTAATAGCAATTGCATCGATCTATAATTTAGAAATCCATCAAATGGATGTAAAGACAGCATTCTTAAATGAAGATCTTGATGAGCAGATCTACATGGAGAAACCTGAAGGTTGTGTTTCCAAAGCACATGAAAACAAAGTCTGTATATTAGTAAAATCATTATATGGACTAAAACAAGCTCCAAAACAATGGCATGCAAAATTTTACAGTGTCATGGTGAGAAATGGTTTTCGTATATGTGAATGCGATAAGTGTGTTTGTCATAAACAATTTGGACAATCATATGTGATGATTTGTTTATATGTAGACGATATGTTAATATTTGATCTAAATACCCAGGTAATAAAGACCATAAAGAAGATGTTAATTAGCAATTTCGATATGAAAGACTTAGGAGTTGAAGACATTATTTTGGGAATCAAAATAATAAGAACACCTAATGGAATTGAATTGTCTCAGTCACACTATATAGACAAAGTGATCGAAAAATTCCAAGACTATGGCATTAAAGGAGTGAGAAGGCCTTTTAATCCATTAGAAGTACTGCATAAAAACACTCATGAGAGTGTAATGCAACTGAAATACTCTCGTGTAATAGGATGCTTAATGCATCTCATGAATTGCACTAGATCAGATATCGCTTACGCGGTAAGTCGACTAAGCAGATATACAAGTAATCCAGGAAAGGAACACTAGAAAGCACTAATGAGGGTGTTGGGATATTTAAAGAATACCACTAATTTTTCCTTACATTATTGATAATATGTTGTGGTCTTAGAAGGATATAGTGATGCAAACTGGATCGCAGATTCAGAGGAATCAAAATCCACAAGTGGTTATGTCTTTACCCTTGCAGGAGCAGCAGTGTCATGGAAATCTACTAAAAAAACATGCATAGCTCGATCCACTATGGAATCTGACTTCATCACATTAGATAAAGAAGAGGAAGAAGTAAAATGGCTTCGTCAATACTTAGAAGATATTCCATTTTGGCCCAAACCTATACGGCCATATGTATTCACTACGACAATCAAGCAGACTAAGTAGAGCGAAAAACTTTGTGTATAATGGAAAATCACGAAACATTAGTCGTCGCCATAACACAGTTAGGCGGTTACTCTCTAATGGAACTATTTCCGTTGATTATGTGAGAAGAAATGATAACCTAGCGGATCCATTTACTAAAGGTTTATTGAGAGAGAAAATTGACTGCGCATCGAGGGGAATGGGTTTAAAAGCCTAACCAACAAGAGTTACCTTATACGGAAACCTATCCTAGCAACTAGAGATCCCATGGACTATGATCAATAGGCAAACCAGTTATGAGTAACTCAAGAAGCAATGCAATTGTTGGACTTAGTCCTACTCCATTCCTATGGTGCAAAATATAATGCATGCCTACAGAAGTAGTTAAGGTAAAACTATGTTTTTTAATAATGGTCATATCTTGAATATAACAAGTGGGGTATATGTAGGATACTCTTAAAGGTTGTGATCACCTATGTTAGTGTGAGCTGGGCCGGCTCTATGAGAATATTAAAGGCTTATATTTTCTATAAACACTCGCAGAACCAAAAATTGTTCAGGACCAAAATGAACACAACCAAGAGATTGGATGAGAAGGGAATCAATGCTTCGTAAAGCTTATTGTCTGGATATACAATAAAAGCTGACGGTTTAAGATGAAATAATTCACCGATTAGCCAAGTAGATCCGATAATTTTTAACTAGGGAAAGTTCAAAGTGAAATATCTACTTATCCATGATAAAACATTATTCCATATGTACTCTGTGATATTTCTCTTTGTGTGGGGGATGTATATTATCATTCATGTGGGTGATTGTTGGAATTGCTAATACTAAATTGAATGAAAATAACATAGTCTCACATCGCTAAAAATTGCAAAGCTATTCTTGTATATTAATAGTTTTGCAATGAAGAGGTTGGAGCCTTAGGGCACCCAAATGTTTGCTTCGTTGTGAGGAAGGAGATCATGCATCACAACCACACGCGTGTGCCACCGCCGTCCGTCCCACCGAACCGAATCTGGCCGGGCTCGGGTCTGAATTTGTATTTAGATCAAATATGATTCTATTTTTACTGCAAAACTGGGCCAGGTTTTTTGACCATTGCAGGCTATAGGAACAAGTGCGATTCTGTTCAGAAGCGGACGTGGATTGATTAAAGAGGCGTAGGCAAACAGAAGTAGGTGCGACGCGAGCGGGTGCGAGTAGCAGGCGGGTGCGACCCGGCTGAAGAAGCGTGGAAAAACAGAAGCAGGTGTGACGCGAGCGGATGCGAGGAGCGGACGGGTGTGACCCGTTAACGAACAATAGCAGTTAAAAGGCAACGGGTGCGACCTGTCAAACGGACGCGACTGTTTGAAGGGATGCGGACGAAATTATAAATAGGAGACAATACTGATCACATTCTCATTCGATTCGAATTCTATTTTCTTCTGCTTCTTGTTCTCTATGCTCTATACAATAAATCACAGAGTTGACATACTCATTGCAATCTCGTGCAGATTACGTCTATTGTATCTTAGGAGAATTTGAATAATTTTTTTGAAGGAATTTGTTTCGACAAGCCTAAGACGGAATTTCCTTAGTTAACAGGTTAGATTCTAGTCTATTAGTATATTCTTATACATCATTCTTTTATCTTTCTGGTTTGTTCGTTATGCTATATTTTTACGATAATATAACATTGGTGCTGTAATTTAATTACGACATACCTATTGCTTAAATTAGCTAATACAGACTTCCAGAGTAGTGGAATTATGATTGATAAACTTGTGAGACGAGTTTATAATTGATTATTCTCTGTTTTGGTATACTAGACGTATAACACCTACCACTAGTTCTTACAAAGTGAAATGGAAAATAAAGATTTTGTGGCTTGGATATAATGAAACCCATTGTAACCCGAGCAACCACTTTTATGAATTGAGTAAAGGAAAATGAGCTCATGATAAAAAGGAGGAGAATCAAGATGTTCGGCATACAAAACGTACAAGAAGGTCATAAGAAATAGGAGACACGAGCAAAATGTATGGGAGAAATCCCCATGGTGTCCAATTACTTTTTGTCAAGGGGATGGAAGAGGTAAATAAAAACCGCACCTAATATGCTCAAACATTAAAGAAGTATAGCCCTTTGAGGGAAAATGTATGCATCCAGAATAGGTTAGAATCCTAAATCCACAATCAATAATTCCATAATGTGATAGAATAAACTCAGCATGACTATTATCACAAATAGTTAACATCAGTCATAGAAAGAAAAAGATTCTTGATCACAGGAACTAGGGAGATTGGTAGCGTCTATTACCAACTAAATAAAAAATGTGTATATCACAATTAAAATGCAAATCGAGGTCAAATCGCCATACGCATTTAATCAAACAACTCAGGCATACATGTATGTATAAAAATAGAGTGAAAGAAGAAGAAATTCCATATACACACAAAATAAAACGTAATAATAGAAATATATAAATAACAAAAAGATGGAAAGATGGGAGATCTACTTACAAGAGAGGAATTTTATTTTTTTAAAAGACGGTGAACAGCTAGCGAAAGAAAGGAAGAAAAACCTCGAGGAAGGTGTAAAGGAAATTTAAAAACAAGTAGAAGAAAAGAGAGCAGAATCTTGGAATATATAGGTTTCTACAGACAATCCTAACTATAAGATTCAGATGGCCCATAAAATATAATTATTAGATGTTAATAATTGCGAAAAAGCATTCATGAAAATAAGAATCATGAATGAACGCCATGTTTTAGAAATATTAAATACAAAAGACTACCGTTGAGATGATCTTACACACACAAAAGAAGAATAGAGAGAAATACTAGATGTGAAGTCACAAGCCTATCCTGATACACTTTAGTGTAGACTTAGCAGGAAAGTGTTAGACCTACATTTTGTTGATCTTATAACGTGTTAAGAAAGATTCAAATGAGTATAATTAGCCCTTAGCCCAAAGTAGCAGGTAAGTTACACATGCAGTTTACAATTTCTATGTAAAAGCCTGCACTGCCTAGTTCAAAATAAAAACATAGCAAAAGGGAACGTTGCCATGTAAAATAAATTGCACGACATTGGTAAGGTTCGGACCCAAAATATAACATTAGGGCCAAGCAACCTCTCATTATGAAGAGAATCATAAATTCAAACCTGACTACTCCGATATGCTTAGCCCAAGCTGTACCATCATAATAAATCAAACTGCGCAAACATTATAAAGACGAAATGCGTCACCTTTATAATGACTAACTACACCGACAAATTTTAGACAAATTATGCCACCAAGTTGCTGAAGGAACCAAAAAACTTTGCACTATAGCCAAGTCGAGCGTCAACACATCCCATGTAGACCGTGTTGCAATATCCAAATGTGCTAAGGTTAATTATGATAGAAGATTGATGACTAAGTCTGGTAAGCAAATTTGTTAACCCTAACGAACTTATGCTTCAAATCAATGTTAGCATTGTGTAATTAAACAAACTTCCTACAGTTTCTTAACTTATACCCAAATTGTAAATGCACTTGTACTTCCAGTCCAAGGGCAAAGCTTTAACTAAGAATAACCTAAATAGCATATCATAAATAGTAGTATAGTACAAAAGATGAAGGCTACTGATTTATCTTTGGGAATGATGATCCTAGATTGTCCATCTTCAAGTAAGGCATAAGAAATGGCTACATAATGTCATATTATATGTATACGTAAAAAATTAAAGAAAACATATAGAACATAAGGCAACAATACCAAATCAATCATGAAAAGATCCAAGATATAATGCAAGACACTACGGTAAAATATACCAACCTTTTTCTTCTAAATTTAGACGTTATGTTACGTTGTAAGTTCGAAAATGGGATGTGGGAAAATTGGATTGGTTGCTGCATACAAATGGCAAATAAAATTTTATTTGCCTTTGCTAGTGGTGTTAGTGGCAGCAGCCCATAAAAACAATATGTGGCTTCCACCAACCAATCGCCACCAACTAAATCAACATAAACCATGCCGCCAACCCCCACGAACCATCTTCTCACTCTATAAACACATTATCTTCTTCTTCATAAGATACATCCCATCTTCGATCCAATAGCAAGAAGAAGAAAAAAAATAAGCTTAAAGAGAAAACCTTTAAAGAGTGAGATTGGGTATTAAGTTAAAATTGTTTTGTAATCACTTTGTAATATTTCCTTCAAATAAAGATCTTAGCAACCTGGAGATGTAGGCGTAATAGGCCGAACTTCGTTATCAAATTTGTATGTCTTACCGTTCTGCATTTATTTGTTTTCTTCAAAAATCTGATTATAAGGAAATTTGTGTAATTTCCCAATAATGGATATCAGAGCTGGATTTTGTGAGAAAGGAAATTAGACTCGAGTTGGAGCGATGGCTGCAGATGAAGAAAGGTTAAAATCGAGAAGTTCAATGATGCCGACTTTAGTTTTTGAAAAATGCAGATTGAAGATTACTTGTATCAGGAAAAGCTTTATCAACTTCTCTTAGAAAAGAAGCCAGAGAGTATGAAGGATGAATATTAGACTCTTCTCGATAGACAGGCCCTCGGAGTTATTCTATTGACGTTATCTCACTATGTTTCTTTCAACATAGCAAAGGAAAAGACCACAACAGGTCTTATGACAGCTCTCTCCAATATGTACGAGAAGCCTTCAGCCTCTAACGAAGTTCACTTAATGAGGTGATTGTTCAATTTGAGAATGACAAAAGGTGCATCGGTAGCTTAACATAATGAACTGAATACAGTTACATCCCAACCGAGTTCAGTTGAAATTGAACTTGACGAAGAAGTACGATCATTTATACTTTTGTCTTCTTTGCCAGAAAGTTGGAATGCCACCGTCACGACTGTAAGTAGCTCATCAGGAAGCAATAAGTTAAAATTTAATGATATTTATGATTTGATTTTCAATGAAGAGATCCGACGGAGAGATTCTGGTGATCATCAACCTTTTCAATTTTGCATATACCATCAAGAGAAATTTATTCAACTAGAGGAAATGGACATGGCAGATCAAACTACCAAGGTAGATCAAAGGACTGGAGGTCTAAATTCAGAAATCTCAATAATTCTCATAGCTTGAAGACCGTTGAGTGTTAGAACTGTAGGAAGACCGGGCACTACAAAAATCAGTGCAAAAGTGAACAAAAGGACCAAGAGGCGAAGGCAGAGTAAAATGTTACTTCTACCTCAAGAGGAGATGATGCGCTGATATGCTCTTTGGAGAGAAAGGAAGAGTCTTGGGTGTTAGTGTAACGACCCAGATTTTTTGAACGCCCGAAAGTCGACATCAATACGTCCACTGTATCGAATGCCGAAAAACCGAACCGTTAGGGTTTAAAGAAAAAAGCGGTAGAAGAAGAAGATAGGAGAAGAACAGAAAACAATAATAGAATCTCACATTTCACAGCGGAACAAATATAATAGATAAATGAATATATTTAAACAGAATCACTATATCAGTTTATACATCACATTATCAGAGTTTACAACAACAAACAGCGAAAAAGAAATATTACATATATAAGTGATACGCCTCGCCATCCAGCTCCAACTCCTGATTTCCACAGCAACTTCTTGGCTTTACTCCTGAATAACTGCTAATCTGATTCTAAGCTGCCCGTGTGGAAAATTATAGACACCCAGAGTTTAGAAAGGGAACAATAAACTTCAGGTCAGTCATGTGACTGGTGCGAGATCATAAAAACAGTTATTTCCACAAAGAAAATAAAAAGAAATCCGCTATGCTTTTGGAAAATGAAACTACCATAAGGCCTCCCGGTACACACACAATGCAATCACACACGTTGGGGAGATTTCTCCTTATGATAGTCAAACATGCTTAATATGCAAAAAAAAATTGATATTATTATTAGTGCATAGTGCAGAAAACACTTCGAAAGTATAATATTAATCTTAGCCAGCATAGGTACCATTATACTATGCCTACTATAGCTGCCATGTTAAATGGAAGGTTTTACAACTAAAACCGTACTGGGTTCGTATTGGAGATTGGATTCCAACAAATGGTCAGGCTAAGGAACTTCCTATGCCACATGGGTACGCCTCTGGAGGGACGTCATGAGAACCTACCCAGATCTCTACCAACACAAGGCCGGGTTACCTCTATAACTAGGTAATTACTACATGAGTATGCCATCCCCCGATCCTTTGTGACCTTTATCCGAGGATCCTCAACCACAAAGCAACAACCACAAAGTATAATAAATTTGCAGTATCAACATAGTTAAAATATCCGGGCTCCATACCATGATACTTCCCTTTTCCAGGAGGAAATGACATACCCTCAAGGGAAGATACCCTCAAATAACCTTGCCGCATCCTTCTTGTTTTGACCATTCCCGGGTTGTGAGGTCCGATGAGGTTTCGTCCACAAAGCTACACTTTTCACAAAGTGATGCTTTGATCAACAAATGATCAGCAACACTTCATATGTCACATTACCAAATTGGGAATATATCACTAATAACCATCAACTACATAACCTCTGAGCTCGTACGTTTCAGAGAAGGGTGTTAAGCTAAGAGAATAAATTCTCCGTCACCAACAGAAATGTATTTGATAGAAACCAGCTTTACATCTCAAAGTGTAACGTCAGACACACATCCATACAAGTCCGTTCTCGGATCGAACGGAACCGAATGCACTTCAAAGAAGCCCTTGCAAATTCAGATATTCACTAATCACATCCGGAATCCCCATCACCAAGGGTGGTAAAATCTCTATACCGGAGAAACCTAGTGCAGAGACATTCGACAGGCAATCCTTTCATTTTCGAAAATACCCGGTCTTCAACAGCGTCTTCAAATGCAATGCCATTTCGTCGTATCATTATTCGGAATGGGTTTTATGACACAAGGTTCTCTCCCGGCTAATCCAAATAATGAGCGCTTATTTTTAAAAATAAGTGTTCAATCAAATTTCAATAAATCACACAAAATTTCCACTTCGATCTTTAAAATAAAAGATCCATCACAATCACAAAGGTTCGATGTGGTTTTCGAATATCCACTTGGAATCCGGCCCACGGTCGCATCGAAATTCAAATGTCATTTAAAGGCAAATATTGATAGTCGGATATTTAACTATCAATAAATATTCACAATAATCACCAAGATTTAAATAATTTCCTGATTATTATTTTCAAAGTATCTTCACAAGATATATTATTATTTTCAAAGTATCTTCACAAGATACATATTTTTAACACTTCAACCATTTGAAAACAAATTTCAAATTCACTTTTCACTCACGAAATAAGATTTTCGATATTATTTATTTCCACTGAAAGTCTGCCAAGTTCAAATACTTTAAAACACTTTAAACCACTTATCCAAGATATATACTTGGAAACATTTAGATAAAATCTATTTTAAAACGCTTTACCTAAAACATTAGTTATGAAGATATTATATTAAATCTCATATAAAAATTCAAGTCCAAACTAATTTTGAAATAAAATAAGTTGATAGGATATAACTATTTAAAATATCCATTTTCTAAAACAAATATCAATTAAAACTTTAAATAATCACTTCTATAATAAATTAAAATACATCTTTACTTTAAAGATTTTCAAAATAGCCCAAGTAAATAATTTCTCCAAAATAAGCTTTCCTTAAAACCATCTTTACAACTTCATTTTCATATTTATAGACTATATTGAAAACATACTCGGCTTTCCAGGGAAAGTACACCTTCCATTCTAAAATGCTTCATTCAAATCAATTTATAAATCCTTCTGGATCTACTTTAAATTTACATTCCAAATCGGTGAATTCCTTTCCACATCTTTAAAAATAAAACAGTATTTATTTTTAAAACAAATTTCCCTTTCCGTTATAAAATTCCCATTTTGGGTTTAATTTTTTAAATATCCACTAATTTATGATTTTCAAATCGATTCCCAAGTATTCACTTTTAACACCAAATCCATTTTCAGAATTAGTTTCCCAAAATTTATTTTTAAACATCTAGTCAATTTTAGATCGATTTCCCAAATATTTATTATTTTTACCAAATCAATATCAAATTGATTTTCTAATTTATTTCCAAGCACCAATCAAATTTCAAATTGATTCTCAAATTTATTTCAAACACCAAATTTATTATCTTTTGAAACAAATTCCTTCTTTTAGATTTATTCGATTTCCTAAAATTAATTTACTATAAATTTTCTACTGAATTTCAAAAGTCAAATTTTATTTATTTCTTGTATCCTACGATACCAAAAACATATTTGGCTAAATTATAGCCTTCAACAATTTCGATCATCAATATAATCATCCACAAATTATCAATCAATCACATCACACATATGAAATAATATTCATACGAATTTGAGGAATCCAATTGGATCCCTCCAACCTGTTTCCCTGCATCCGCAGATGTTAGCACAACAATTAAATACCAATTCCACTTCGAAGTGGAATATCGCGGTATATGGGATTTATAAAATATCATCCGCTATTATGCGACGCAATAGGGTCTCATCCGCTATATAATGCGGGAAATCAACAACTCCAATATATATACTATATACTACTGTATATATAATATCATCCAGTAAATAATTATTATAAATCAATCATCCAAGCACACAATCAATCAATTTTAAATCTAACTATTTAAAATCAACTGGAAATTCCAATTTAAACTTGAGTGAGAAGATCTCACCTTTAAAATGCATGTCATCCATTTTCCATTCCAGTTTGTTTTTCACGATCTTTTAACCTTGTATAAACATTATATAAATTTATTACCATTCGAACCGATTGAATAATTAAATTTCTATTTGATAATTTAAATCAACCAATAAATTTTATTTCTAACTAATACTTTAAATTCTAAACCAATATTTTTCTTTTATATGGATACATTTTTTTAATATTTTTATACCTATTCCTTTTAACAAATTTATTTAGCCAAAAATTAAATTCAAAGCTAAATTTACTTTAATAAATTATTTTTAGCAACTAGATAAATTAAATAAGTTAATAAAACAAATTAACCACTTTAATAAATTATTTTCAAAAAACTAGTAAATTTTAACTCTATTTATATAAGATATTTTCTGTTTTCCAGTAATTTACTTTACTGTAATCACTTTTTTTTTATTAGAAAGTGTTTTCTTCCTCTATTCAAAATCTTGTCTGTATTTATATATCATTAAATATACTCAAGATAAGATGAAGCTGATACCTTAAAGGAAAATGTGAACCATATTTCAAGCTTCCACCGCGCTAGGGCTTGAACAAGCCGCCATCTCGTCAATGGCAATCATCACGACTTTGACGTTGTCGTGCTTGAGAACGACTCTGCCCAGATGCGACCTGCCATGCACGCCAAGGGTTCGCCTTCGTCGCTGCTTCACGCGACACACCTCGAGACGTGCCTTCGCCTCAAGATGCTTGCCTGCCCCTCCTCCTAGTGCTCGAGTTCGAACACCTTCGATCGCCACTCCAGACAACCCAGTCGCGACGATGCCCTAGCCTTCGATAATCAAGTTGTCGCCGCCATTGATTTTTTCCTCATCCTAAACATTCGTCCCACACTCGCGACCATCCCAACGCCGCCGCACACCTCTCCCCGATGGCCTAAATCGCTACGGCCCTCGATGCCGACGAGGACGAAATAGATCAACCGCGATTTGAACTTCGATTTCTTTTTATCAGAAAAGGGGGAACTCGATTTTGAAAATGACGAGAGCAGCCATGGATTATATTTTCATTTGGTTCGAATTCGTTTGAATTTGATTTGATTGAAAAATTGGAAAGAGGGACACCATTTTTTACAAACGAATTCAAATTGAGAAGCGGCCATTTTCATTTTTTCTTCTGAAGCTATTGTTTAATCTTCTTTTTACAATGTTCGGCTGAATATTTAGAAAAAGAAGGAAGGAAACGTTTTGAAGAATTATTAGGCAGATCACATCCTAGGGTGGCTGATTGGATAGAGTAGACAGATGAAGAGAAAAGTTGACTTGACAATATATAATTAATTTTCAAAATGTCATGATTTACGTAACTTAAAATCTCAAACCCTATTGAGGCGTGCCACTAGGCGTTTATAATGTTATACCCTTATTATGAACGCAATGGAAAAGGTTCTGAGTCCTAATTCGATCGTATGGGGAAGATAGCATTTTAGACTTAGCTATTAAATTAAATTTCGATTTAATTTTCAACGCGTTTGCTTATCGTACGGCCAAACGACAATTCCAAACATTTCAAAAATTGAAATACGATAATAAAACAATATTACGGATCCAATGGAACTAGTTTCGTCGAATCCCGAGACTGTGCCTCGAAAGGCTATTTTTAAATATCGATTTAAACAATAAAATTTCAAAACTGAATAAATTATTTCCAAATTCAATTCTGAAGCTTCCATTATCTTCAGTATCATCAATATAAATTTTCTAAGCCTTTTAAGTATTTTTAATCAGCTTAAAACTGAAGATTCAAATTTTTACCCAAGCTTTAATAATTAATTAAATAATTTATTTGTCAAACTCATATTTATGTTCGAAATTCAAACTAAACTAACCTCCAAATATTTAAAATCAATTTAATATTCCATTTCAAATGTTAAAAATTTCTGGGTCGTCACATCCTTCCCTCCTTAAAAGAATTTCATCTCGAAATTACAAGTTAAGAAGAATGATCCTTAACCCGTTTAATATTTTCCAAACCAAACAGTTTTATCAACTTTCCAAAACAAATTTTTTATCAAAGATCCATTATCATTTCAACTAGCTTACCAACTTCAATTATAAGTTCCAAACAACATTGTTCTCTTTAACAATTCATATTTAAATCTAAATTCAAATTTTAAACTTTAAAAATTTTATCAAAATTTTTCTAGCTCCCTAAATTTTCGAAAAATTTCGCCAGCGTCTCCTTTGCACGGCTAGCTCGGTACGACTAGAAAATGCACCACAGGCCCTCAGATTCAAAAAGAAAACGAAAAGCCTAGTGGTTGGCCAAGATAATCATCAAATTTCATACTGAAATTTAAATACATTCTTTTTTGTCGAGCAATTTCAAATTTATCTTCAAAATCCCAGTTCCATTTCCCTGTAACACACCTGTATATTCTACTAGCCATAATATTCAATTACAACATTCATATATCATTTTGCATATTTCATTACAAAAATTTCAATATATACCTTTTATACCATCTTTACTTCATTATTGAAGTTATATATTCATTTTCATTCAGTCTTGCATTTTTAATTTCGCTTGAATTCAATTTACACTTTCAATTTAATTTGGATTCAATTTATCTTCTGAATATTGAATTTTATCGATTATCTTTCATTCACAACTGATTCATATCACTATTTTAAATTTGTTTCATTTACTAATTCATTACGAATTCTAATTCATTAAACCATTTTTATTTCCACCTTTATTATCTTTTAGTTCACTTCGAACTAAATTTACAACTTCATTTTATTTCACACAATTCAAATTGGTTTTCAATATTCAGTTTCAATTCCAGTTTTATTCTTTTGTTCATTCCCAAACACAATTCAATTTCAATTCACCATTTGGTTCACAACCACTTATATTTAAACTGGATTTCAAATTTCATATGAATTTTATTCTCGTTTCATTTATAATTATTGAATTCGATTCATTTCAAGTCATATTCAATTTCGTCATTCCTTTAATTAGTTTTATTTACTAATTTTATTTCAATATTTCACTTTGTTTAATATAAACCAAATTCAATTCCAATTCCAGTTCTATTTACTTACAAATTCGAAATGACTTTCAACATTCAATTCACTTTCATGTACTTTCAATTGTAAATTTGTTTATTCATTCACAACTTATTTTTCATCTTAATAATTTTATTCCAATCATTTTAGTCTATTAGAGTTCTAAAATTCACCTTTATTCAAATTAACTCAAGTCAATTTCAGTTTCAATCTGAATTTCCTAAGTTTTCAAACTTGTTATTCCATAACTATTTTTAATAAAATTCCAGAGTCTTTAAACCTTTTTCAAAATCATTATTGAAAACAATTTAAATTATCCTTTGAATTTCAAAACCAAACCCAAAGTTTTCAAACAACTTCCATTTAAAACAATTTGGCAGCAATTCCTTTTTTGGAAACCCTAAAATGAACACCGATGATGTCGCAATCATCATCGGAATTATTTTCCAGTGACCGAAAAGAGTTTAGAGCATTCATCGCTTTAAAACATTTTTCCAAAACCTTTGAAAGTCATCTTCAACATCAAAAGGGATTTAAACTGTTTAAATCTCCAAAATTTTCAAATTCTTTTCAAAACATTTCCAAATACTCCTCTGGATTTCCGTTTCAAATTACAAATCATATTTATAATTTATATTCTCATTTGTATATGGATTTTATTTTCTTAGTTCTTTGTTTATCATTTCAATTTCTTATTCAACAATAATGATAATACTTCAATATTATCAGTTCCTAACAAACAAGCTACCATATACTATAGTAATTTACAAAGATTATTCCTTTTATCTACGAAAATAGTTTTAGGTAAAATTATTTCATTCGCCCTATTTTAAAACAATATCGTATCGAATTGTTCTGTACTAGTGTTTAGATATCCCTATCGATAGATATATACAGACTATATCGACCAGAATCCACATACCACTCAACAAACCAATCATCATAATATAAAACAATTTTATATTCACTAACAAATACACACTCATATATATTATTACACTTATTCTAGAGTACTGTTGACTCTATCTCTAACGAGTAACACCCAACAGAGCCAATGTTATCACTTAACCAAATGCTCTGATACCACATGTATCGACCCAGTTTTTTCGACGCCCGAAAGTCGACATCAATACGTCCACTGTATCGAATGCCGAACAGTCGAATGCCGAAAAACCGAACCGTTAGGGTTTAAAGAAGAAAGAGGTAGAAGAAGAAGAAGATAGGAGAAGAAGAGAAAACAATAACAGAATCTCACATTTCGCAGCGGAACAAATATAATAGATAAATGAATATCTTTAAACAGAATCACTATATCAGTTTATACATCACATTATCGGAGTTTACAACAACAAACAGCGGAAAAGAATTATTACGTATATAAGTGATACGCCTCGCCATCCAGCTCCAACTCCTGATTTCCACAGCAACTTCTGGACTTTGCTCCCGAATAACTGCTAACCTGACTATAGGCTGCCCGTGCGGAAAATTATGGGAACCTAGAGTTTGGAAAGGGAACAATAAACTCCAGGTCAGTCCAGAGTTAGGTAATTAGTACACGAGTATGCCATCCCCCGGTCCTTTGGGACCGTTATCCGAGGTTCCTCAACCACAAAGTATAATAAATTTGCAGTATCAACATAGGTAAAATATCTAGGCTCCATACCATGATACTACCCTTTTCCAGAAGGAAATGACATACCCTCAGGGGGAGCTACCCCCAAATAACCTTACCGCATCCTTCCTGTTTTGACCATTTCCAGGTTGTGAGGTCCGACGAGGTCTCATCCACAAAGCTACACTTTTCACGAAGTCATGCTTTGATCAACAAATGATCAGCAACACTTCGTACGTCACATTACCAAATTGGGAACATATCACTAATAACCATCAACTACATAACCTCTGAGCTCGTACGTCTCGGATAAGGGTGTTAAGCTAAGAGAATAAATTCTCCGCCACCAACAGGAATGTATTTGATAGAAACCAGCTTTACATCTCAAAGTGTAAGATAAGACACACATCCATACAAGTCCGTTCCGGGATCGAACGGAACCGAAGGCACTTCAAAGAAGCCCTTGCAAATCCGGATATTCACTAATCATGTCCGGAATCCCCATCACCAAGGGTGATAAAATCTCTATACCGGAGCAACCTGGTGGAGAGACATTCGACAGGTAATCCTTTCGTTTTCGAAAAACTGGTCTTCAACACCGTCTTCAAATGCAATCCCATTTCGTCGTATCATTATTCGAAATGAGTTTTATGACACAAGGTCCTCTCCCGGCTAATCCGAAAAATGAGCGCTTATTTTTAAAAATAAGCGTTCAATCAGATTTCAACAAATCACAACAAAATTTCCACTTCGATCTTTTAAATAAAAGGTCCATCACAATCACAAAGGTTCGATGTGGTGTTCGGATATCCACGTGGAATCCGACCTCCGATCGCGTCGAAATTCAAATGTCGTTTAAAGGAAAATATTGATAGTCGGTTATTTAACTATCAATAAATATTCACAACAATCACCAAGATTTAAATAATTTCTCGATTATTATTTTCAAAGTATCTTCACAAGATATATTATTATTTTCAAAGTATCTTCATAAGATATATATTATTTTCAAAGTATCTTCATAAGATATATATTATTTTCAAAGTATCTTCACAAGATACATATTTTTAACACTTCAACCATTTGAAAACAAATTTCAAATTCACTTTTCACTCACAGAATAAGATTCCCGATATTATTTATTTCCACTGAAAGTCTGCCGAGTTCAAATACTTTAAAACACTTTAAACCACTTATCTAAGATATATAGTAGTAAACATTTAGATAAAAACTATTTTAAAACCCTTTACCTAAAACATTAGTTATGAAGATATTATATTAAATCTCATATAAAAATTCAAGTCCAAACTAATTTTAAAATAAAATAAGTTGATAGGATTTAACTATTTAGAATATCCATTTTCTAAAACAAATATCAATTAAAACTTTAAATAATCACTTCTATAATAAATTAAAATATATATTTACTTCAAAGATTTTCAAAATAACCCAAGTAAATAATTTCTCCAAAATAATCTTTCCTTCAAACCATCTTCACAACTTCAATTTCGTATTTATAGACTATATTGAAAACATACTCGGCTTTCCTGGGAAAGTACACCTTCCAATCTAAAATGGTTCATTCAAATCAATTTATAAATCCTTCTGGATCTACTTTAAATTTAGTTTCCAAATCAGTAAATTCCTTTCCACGTCTTTAAAAATAAAACAATATTTATTTTTAAAATAAATTTCCCTTTCCTTTATAAAATTCCCATTTTGGGTTTAGTTTTTTAAATATCCACTAATTTACGATTTTCAAATCGATTTCCAAGTATTCACTTTCAACACCAAATCCATTTTCAGAATTGGTTTTCCATATTTATTTTAAACATCAAGTCAATTTTAGATCGATTTCCCAAATATTTATTATTTTTACCAAATCAATATCAAATTGATTTTCTAATTTATTTTCAAACACCAAATCAAATTTCAAATTGATTCTCAAATTTATTTCAAACACCAAATTTATTATCTTTTGAAACAAATTACTTCTTTTAAATTTATTCAATTTCCTAAAATTAATTTACTATAAATTTTCTACTAAATATCAAAAATCAAATTTTATTTATTTCTGGTATCCTACGATGCCAAAAACATATTTGGCTAAATTATATCCTTTAACAATTTCGATCATCAATATAATCATCCACAAATTATCAATCAATCACATCACACATATGAAATATTATTCATACAAATTTGAGGAATCCAGTTGGATCCCTCCAACCTGTTTTCCTGCATCCACAGACGTTAGCACAACAATTAAATAACAATTTCACTTCAAGGTGGAATATCGCGGTATATGGGATTTATAAAATATCATCCACTATTATGCGACGCAATAGGGTCTCATCCGCTATATAATGCAGGAAATCAACAACTCCAATATATATACAATAGACTACTATATATATAATATCATCCAGTGAATAATTATTATAAATCAATCATCCAAGCACACAGTCAATCAATTTTAAATCTAACTATTTAAAATCAACTGGAAATTCCAATTTAAACTTGAGCGGGAAGATCTCGCCTTTAACAATGCGTGCCATCCATTTTCCATTCCAGTTTGTTTTTCACGATCTTTCAACCTTGTATAAACATTATATAAATTTATTAATATTCGAACCGACTGAATAATTAAATTTCTATTTGATAATTTAAATCAACCAATAATTTTTTTTCAAACTAATACTTTAAATTCTAAACCAATCATTTTTCTTTTATATGGATACATTTTTTTAACATATTTTTATACCAATTCCTTTTAATAAATTTATTTAGCCAAAAATTAAATTTAAAACTAAATTTACTTTAATAAATTATTTTTAGTAACTAGATAAATTAAATAAGTTAATAAAACAAATTAACCACTTTAATAAATTATTTTCAAAAAACTAGTAAATTTTAACTCTATTTATATAAGATATTTTCTGTTTTCCAGTAATTTACTTTACTGTAATCACTTTTTTTTCTGACTAGTAAGTGTTTTCTTCCTCTATTCAAAATCTTATCTGTATTTATATATCATTAAATATACTCAAGTAAGATGAAGCTGATACCTTACAGGAAAATGTGAACCATATTTCGAGCTTCCACCACGCTAGGGCTTGAACGAGCCACCATCTCGTCAATGGCAATCATCACGAC
The DNA here is from genome assembly GCA_030765085.1 of Allium cepa. NCBI lineage: Eukaryota > Viridiplantae > Streptophyta > Magnoliopsida > Asparagales > Amaryllidaceae > Allium > Allium cepa. The sequence continues at coordinate 421,568,646 of CM060943.1, read as the reverse complement.
TTTGACGTTGTCGTGCTTGAGAACGACTCTGCCCAGATGCGACCTACCACGTGCGCCAAGGGTTCACCTTTGTCGTTGCTTCACGTGACACACCTCGTGACGTGCCTTCACCTCAAGATGCATGCCTGCCCCTCCTCCTAGTGCTCGAGTTCGAGCACCTTCGATCGCCACTCCAGACAACCCAGTCGCGACGATGCCCTAGCCTTTGATAATCAGGTCGCCCCCGCCATTGATTTTTTCCACATCCTAAACGTTCACCCCACACTCGCGACCATCCCAATGCCGCCGCAACCTCTCCTCGATGGCCTAAATCGCTACGGCCCTCGATGTCGACGAGGACGAAATAGATCGACCACGATTTGAACTTCGATTTCTTTTTTTCATCAGAAAAGGGGAACTCGATTTTGAAAATGAAGAGAGAGGCCATGAATTATATTTTAATTTGGTTCGAATTCGTTTGAATTTGATTTGATTAAAAAATTGGAAAGAGGGACGCCATTTTTTACGAATGAATTCAAATTGAGGAGCGGCCATTTTCATTTTTTCTTCTGAAGCTATTTTTTAATCTTCTTTTTACAATGTTCGGCTGGATATTTAGAAAAAGAAGGAAGGAAATATTTTGAAGAAGCAATAGGCAGATCACATCGTAGGGTGGCTGATTGGATAGAGTAGACAGATGAAGAGAAAAATTGACTTGACAATATATAATTAATTTTCAAAATGTCATGATTTTCGTAACTTAAAATCTCAAACCCCTATCGAAGCATGCCGCTAGACATTTATAATGTTATACCCCTATTACGAACGCAATGGAAAAGGTTTCGAGTCCTAATTCGATCGTATGGAGAAGATAGCTTTTTAGACTCGGCTATTAAATTAAATTTCGATTTAATTTTCAACGCGTTTGCCTATCGTACGGCCAAACGACAATTCCAAACATTACGAAAATTGAAATACGATAATAAAACAATATTATGGATCCAATGGAAATAGTTTCGTCGAATTCTGAGACTGTGCCTCCGAAGGCTATTTTTAAATATCGATTTATACAATAAAATTTCAAAACTGAATAAATTATTTCCAAATTCAATTATGAAGCATCCATTATCTTCAGTATCATCAATATAAATTTTCTAAGCCTTTAAAGTATTTTTAATCAGCTCAAAACTGAAGATTCAAATTTTTACCCAAGCTTTAATAATTAAATTAAATAATTTAATTGTCAAACTCATATTTATATTCGAAATTCAAATTAAACTAACCACCAAATATTTAAAATCAATTAAATATTCCATTTCAAATGTTAAAAATTTCCGGGTCGTCACAGTTCGGCTCCAGAGCATCGTACCATGCTACTTCGTAGAAAGAATTCTTCGAAAGGTAAGTCCTTGGAAATCTTGGAAAAGTATATCTTGGTGATCATCAACCTTGTTTGGTAAAGATGCTATGAAGATTAAGTTAGATGGGTTGGTTTTGGAGCTAAAGGATGCCCGGCGTATACCTAACCCGAGAAAGAGCTTGATCTTAGCAGGAAAGTTGGTTAGCGGAGGCTACACTACCATTTTTCATGGTGATAATTAGAAAAAAAAATCAAAGGGTGGAATGATAGTTGCTCGAGGCAAGAAGAGTGGAACTCTTTACATGACAGTAGAAGAATGATGTTCAATCATTGTTGTAGCTAGCAATGAAAATTCCAATATGTGGCACCAGAGGCTAGGCCATATGGGTGAGAAGGGAATAAAGATTATGCACTCAAAGGGGAAATTTCCAGGTCTACAGCTAGTGGAAATAGACATGTGAGAAGATTGCATACTTGGAAAGTAGAAGAGTGTTAGCTTTCAAACAAATGGTAGAACCAAAAAAGGAAGAAAGGTTAGAGCCCATTCACTCTGATGTTTGTGGGCCAACAACCGTCTCATCCATTGGTAGGAAACACTGTAACACCCCGCATTTTATATAGTTAGAATTTAATGAATGACGATAAACAATGAAAATAAATAATTTTGAAACTTTTAGAATATAGTTTCGGAACTTGTACCATTGCGTCCGGGGTGATTTTCTGATCAGTTTCCATATATAACTTATCAAAATCTGAGCCAATATGAAGAAGTTACAAACGAAACAAAAGCAGAAAAGAAAATGAATACGCACACACACGTTTATGGGCTAACCATAAGGTCGACCAAAATAGCCCCAAGGTTGACCGCGTAGTTGACCGGCAGCTATGGGCGGTCGACCCGCATATGGCCTGGACGAAGCATCGTCTAGGTACGTACAATGACGTATTTTTGGTTTTAAACGTGATCTGAGCCATACGTTCTTTGATCCTATGGGTCCAAACGACTCTATGACATGGTGGCTCCAGGTTCAATCCAAGAATCCTACGGTTTGAGATCCCCAAGCTCCCCTATAAATAAAACCCTAGGATTAGCTCTTTTCTCACAAATTTTCTCCCAATGGGTTCTTGGTCTAAGACTGAACCCTAAATAGAAAATAATTCTTTAGGTCCCTGGCCAAAAGACTGGACCCTAAAAAAATATTTTTAGGGAGAAGATCTTCTAAATTAAAATATTATGCATCTTGGAGGGGGGTCTAGAAGAACCATGGAGAGCTAAGCTGTGCACGGGCAAAGTTAAGGATGTCTAGTGAGTCGATTTATTTATATATCTTTTAAGTTTAAGATATATTATCGTTAAATTCACGTTTAGACAATTTTATTCAATAATTAATCCTATTAATTAAGTTATGCTGAACTATAAGGAATTTACAGTTTATTTACAATATTGGTATTTTTTTACATCTGTTTCTACTTTTTGGATTTCTATGCAAACGTCATTCTTCTTCTATTTTCTCCTCTTTCTTTGCATATGGATTAAAATAGATTAAACTTGAATATGAATTAAATAACTAAGAATACAGAAATGAAGGAAATAAGATGCAAAGTAATAAAAGTTTGAGGAATTGAATTACTGTAATAAATTACGTTAAAATGAGAAAAGTTAATTAATCTAATAACTGGATTTGGGAGTAACTAAAAGGTTAATTGATTGGTTTAGAAAATAGGATACATATCTATAATTTAATATCTAAAAGACAACAATGAATATAATTGCTAGAATAAAAGAAAGAAAAAGAGAATTAGTGTAAGATAGAGAAACTACTGTATTTTACACTATTTCAAAATAGTAAATGAAATATCTAGCAGTTAAGGATTATTGTTTATAGTATTATTTAATATTAAAATATGGAAATGGATTTTTAAATGCAGTTTTCATTATCAACAAAATAAAATAGAATTACTTCCCAAATAGAAGATAATAAAGCAAAGTAAGACATGAATCAAGTAAATTATTAGATAAGAACTTGAAACTGTAAACGATAATTAACCTAGGTCTGCATTCACTTCGCAAGCTATTTAAGAAGATAGTTATTATGATAAGTAAATTATATAATATAAGAGAATAAAAGAAAATTCTATATCATAATAAAAGAAGGTAGATTAGAACATAAAAGAAATGCTGGAATTATGTACGGACTATAAAAGAATAGAAAATGACAATTACAGGTAGAATTATAACATAGGTTATAATTAAATAATAAGAACGAAAAATCTTATTTTGAAACTTTGAATAAATGAACGAGCAATAATAATGGTAGAAGCTTATTTAAATAATTTTAAGTCAACAAGAAAATAAAGAAGGAATGATAAAAGAGGCTTATTTAATAAACTTAAGATTTATGTTAAGTTAAATAAGCAAGATAATGAATGTGGCTCATACCAACAGCATTCCCTATTAAATAAATGGAAATCTCACAATAGATAGCAGTGAGACGAGGGCAAGAATTTTCTAATTAGGGTAAATAAGTAGCCAACAGAATAAGAAAGTAAATTAAATGCAAATTAAAAGATTAGACTTAGGGTCTAATAAAAGAATTGAGATGCATTTGGAACAGCCCAAAAGATAAAGCATCTAACGAAGCAGTTCATCACGGATTTCAGAAATGGAAAAGCACATCCAACTTAGTATTTTGGGCTTCAAGGAAGTATGAGATTTCAACGGGACGCGAGGATACTCTAGGATGACCCTCTAGGTAGGCCTAACGAAGCTGCATCCTCGAAGGCGGGTCTGTAAGTGTTCCATTAAGAGAGTATGCATTGACTGCATTTAATTATAGGCCTAACGAAGGAGACCTTTGTAGGCAGCCAGAAGGGCTTGGCATTCGAAGTAAGGTATTCGTATATCCAATACTTACAACTAAGTTTAAGGATAGTCGCATGCGGATATCGACCAACATCAGGACCAAGAGCGATTTTGAAAAAGACTAGAGTTAAACCAATAGGCCAATGTTTCTTTCACTTTCGAGACATTGGATGAGGGGCACCACCATTTGGATGTTAGATTCTTTGTAGTAGGGAACAACCACTTAACTCTTTAGAAGTCTTTCGGTTAGTTGAGGGGTGACTGCGTGGGGCCATAGCCATGATGAAAAGGAGACACACCAACTAGAATATTTCTATTGTAGGCCTAATGAAGTAGTCCTTTACAGATATAAAAAATCCCCGACCGAATTCCATACAAGGTAGACCTTATTGGCGGGATTCAAATAGTAGACATAACGATTACGTAGTCCTCAATGTACGCACTTGGTGGTACATTGTGGATGTCCGAGCACTGGCATAGACTTGTACGGACGCGATTTACATTTTCATAATAAGTAGTGGAGCATCTGTATTGTAGGCCTTATAAAGCGGTCCTTTATAGATGTAGCTACGGAACGCTTGTCGAGAAAGGCGATGGAGCATCTTTATTGTAGGCCTTGTGAAGCAATCCTTTACAGATATAGCTACGAAGCAAGATGATGGAGCATCTGTATTGTAGGCCTTACTAAGCAGTTCTTTACAGATGTAGTTACGGAACGCTCTCAAAGCAAGATGATGGATCCCTTTTCGAGGATATGGAAGGTACCATTGGTGGTACCTAGGACCAATATGGTCATTAAGCATATAGCTACATATATGTATATATTAGTTATTAGGTTTTAATCTACCATGGAGTAGATGGGCACAGTTTACTAATAGAGGCGAGAGTGTTGTAACCTAATGAACATAATATAAAAGTAAATGGGAATAAAACGATATATGTAGAATTAAGCCTAGAAGTATATAATTTATTCATTCACCAGAACTTTTGTTCTGACCCCCTCCTCATAACATCCTATAGGTTAGGTAGATGGCAGAGCCTTCTCAGCTTTATGACACTTGCTTAGAAAGTGTTATCATTTGTGTGAGTATTTCCTTACTATTATATTTTAGTCAATCCCGTTGTGAGATAAATTATTGAGCTCTGATATATTTGTCCTTGCCTATTTGCAGGATACTAGATACCTAACTTGGGCTTTAATGGGCTTGGTTTTTACCATTTTTAAAAAAATCCGAAACACTGGAATTCAGATACCTTAAGCTTTTGTGTCAGCATCAAGACCAAGAGCAATTTCAAGAAAGACTAGAGTTAAACCAAAAGGTCAATGATTCTTTCACTATCGAGACATTGGATTAGGGGCACCACCATTTGGATGTTAGATTGTTTACAGTAGGGCACGACCACTTAACTCTTTAGAAGTCTTTTGGTTAGTTGAGGGGTGGCTACGTGGGGTCATAGCCACGATGTAAAAAAGACAGGCCAACTAGAATATCTGTATTGTAGGCCTAACGAAGCAGTCGTTTACAGATATAGAAAATCCTCGACTAAATTCCTTACAAGGTAGACCTTGTTGGCGGGATTTAGATAGTAGACAAAACGATTATGTAGTCCTCAATGTACGCACTTGGTGGTACATTGTGGATATTTGAGCATTGGCATAGACTAGTGCTGACGCGATTTACGTTTTCATAGTAAGTAGTGGAGCATCTGTATTGTAAGCCTTACGAAGCAGTCCTTTACAGATGTAGCTACGGAACGCTCATGGAGCAAGACAATGGAGTATCTATATTGTAAGCCTTACGAAGCAGTCCTTTACAGATATAGCTACGGAGCAAGATGATGGAGCATCTGTATTGTAGGCCTTACGAAGTAGTCCTTTACAGATGTAGTTACGGAATCCTCTCGAAGCAAGATGATGGAGTCCTTTTCGAGGAGGATACAGAATGTGTCATGGGTGGTACATAGGACCAATATGGTCATTGGGCATATAACTACATATATGCGTATATTAATTATTAGGTTTTAATCTACTATGGAGTAGATGGGCACGATTCACGAACGGAGGCGAGAGTATTATAACCTGTTGAAGCTAATATAAGAGTAAATGGAAATAAAATGATATATGTAGAATTAAGTTTAGAAGTATGTAATTTATTCATTCACCAGAACTTTTGTTCCAACTCCCTCCTCATAACATCCTACAGGTTAGGTAGATGGAAGAGATTTCTCAGTTTTATGACATTGCTTAGAAAGTGTTATCATTTGGGTGAGTATTTACTTACTATTATATTTTAGCCAATCCCCCTATGTGATCAATTATTGAGCTCTGATATATTTGTATTTGCCTATTTGCAGGATACCAGATACCCAACTCGGGATTCAGTGGACTTGGTTTTTTGTACTTTTGCAAAAATCTAGACCATTGGAATTCGGTTGTATAGCATTTCTACATATCAGTGATCAAGGTAGGAATAAGCTTGATCCTAAATCCAAGAAATGCACCTTCATCGGCTATGGAGAGGATGTTTTTGGCTACCACATTTGGGATGACGAAAATAGCAAGGTGATCCATAGCAGAGATGTGATTTTAACGAAAGAATGATGTACAAAGACATACATAAAACAGATGTCAGCGACTCATGGCTTAGTGAGCCAGTATTTGCACATGCGAATGATATCCCAGATAGTCTCATGACGGAACCGATTATAGCAAGTCCTCAACTAGATGAACATGGCAGTATTCACCAGTCTGACATGCCACAAATGTTATCCCGCTTTTTGGCAAAGCCGCGATACCAAAAGATCGATCGAGAACGAAGGACAGTTCGTCTCAGAGGTTGGTCATACTTCATTTCGCCATGGATATCGTTGAATTTTGTCCGAGTCCAGATTGAGCTACAATTGATAGGACACGGCAAGAAAGACCATAGGAGTCAGCATCTCAAGTTTCAAGTCAATCCGGGTTCATACGCTAAAGTTATGATCGGTTCAACTTGAAGGAAACACCCTGGTTTCGAACCCATCATGATGGATGTCTTCGAACCCATCATCATGCACCATTCGAAACCATCACCCTCGAACCAAAGGACATCGAACCCATCGGTTTCGAAACCATCAAAGCGCCTTACCTTCGGCTCCATCCACTTCGAATCCATCTCCTTGTTCGAACCCATCACGGAGTCCTTGTTCGAACCCATCACGGAGTCCTTGTTCGAACCCATCACGGAGTCCTTGTTCGAACCCAACTGTGCAGCTTCATTCGAAACCACTGGGTCAACCAACCATGATGACGTGTCTTCCACCGGTTCGAATATGCCGAGATATATGGAGTCGAAGCGGTCAACACGGAGTGAAGACCGGATCGATTCGAAGTTTGCGCAGCACATCAAAGCGAAGCCACGTGCCTCCATGGATTCGAAAGGATCGGTTCAAAACCTTGGTTTCGAACCAAACAGCCGAGCAACAAACCCAATTTCGAACCCATCATATCTCCTAACCTATTGATCCAAATGTCATGAAATTTTCGCAGAAGCTTGCGTGCATGTTGGGGAATGTCCACGCCAAATTTCCCCTCGATTGGATGAATTCTTGATCGATTCGAATGGAATTCGAACCAATGCCAAAGTGGGCCCAAACTTCCTGAGACCATGCGTGTGGGCCCCCTCACGTGCCAGAAGTGGTCTCCCGAGTTTTCAGCGAAATACCAGCAGCCTACGCCTATAAATAGAGCCCCAGGGCCAACGGAAAAGGGATCTTCTGACTCTGAAGCGCCCAGACTCTGCCGGATCAAGATCTCCATCATCCTATATCATAATTTGATTGTTGATTTCAAATTTCCAGTTTTAACTTGCTGTTGATCGCTGTAACAACTTGTAAACATTGAAAGAGAATCAATAAAATATCAAAAAACTTCACAGTGGACGCAGGCAACACGCCGAACCACTATAAATCGATTGTCTACGCATTTTCTTTACTGTTGATTGGAGTTTTTGTTAGATAATATCTGTTTTGAACTTACATTCTTGACTATTATCTCTTCAACGACTCCCGAAGAGTGTTGTGCCCAATTTTGACGCAAACACTTTTGGTGCTTTCACCGAGAGAACCCAGATTTTCTCCTGCTCGTTGGATCTGTCATCGATACCGGATTGAATAAATCTAAGATAGAGAACCAGATCATTGAATCCAACTTCCTTCCCCTCTATTCAGATTTGCATAAAGTCTAGCAAAGGAATTCAACTGTCAAGATGGTTAGCACAAGAACCACCTCGAACGCTGTTAATCAAGAAAAACAGGATAGACAGAATCCTGCCCCTCTGCCTCCATCTAATCAAGATGTTGCTGGGCACTCAGAACCGTCGGGTCAGGTTACCCGACAAGAATTACAGTTGCTACTCCAAGAGCTGATCCAGAGTCGGCGACAACTGGAAGAACAGCTATGTGCTAACGTTGACCTAATCAACAAGCTGGATCGCCAGAAACGAAAGAGATCCACGAGGGATCGAGCGTCTCGCTCTTCCAGCGAAAGTTCTTCATCTTCTGATTATCATAACCGACCTCCACGACCCCGGTTAGATGGGAGTCGTGTGCCACCCGTTGGAAACCAACCGACATTGACCGTTGGACAAATAAGAGTTGGCCCATCAGCCAGTTTCCAAACTGGACCCTCCTCCCGAGGAGGTGCCGTTCCTCATCACGCCGCAGAATACCGCACCACTAGCGTTGCGGCTGAACTAGGGGTCGACGCTCAAGATCAGTCGGACCTGGACCGTCGTCATAGCGGTCGTACTCCTGAACCGTACATCCCAGAGGATTATGAGCCAAGAAGGCGGGACTTGGATCGTCGACGATATCCGGTTCAAGCCCGAAGCACGGAACGTGATCATACTCCGGCACAAATGCTGGATCTTTCAACTATGATACGTCAGATGATCCATGAGAGTCAGGGATTCACAAACGACAATTGGGGAGTTTCTCGAAGTCACACTCCTTTTACGGACGATATTCTTAGTGCTGAACCCCCACGGCGATTCCGAATGCCCACTCTACCCATGTACGAGGGAAACTCTGACCCCAACCAACATATTCTAAAGTATGAATGGTCGATGACCGCTGCCAGAGCCGACGATGCAGTGAAGTGTCGTAGTTTCCCCATATCCTTGGGGGGCATCGCTACCATGTGGTTCACTCGATTGCCACCTCGATCCGTCTCTTCATTTGACCAGTTAGCCACAAAATTCGTTGAGCAATTCCGCATGCACGCCGCAAGACCCAAAGATGTCAACACTCTGTCTAGCGTCACCCAAGCTCCTGGAGAGACACTCAGACACTACTTAGAGAGATTCCATACTGCATGCGTGGAGATCAGCAATCCGAACGATAACTCCATCCTCATGGCGCTAACTAAGGGGATCGACCCCGATTCTGAGTTCGGCAATTGGTTAGCCGGAAAACCACCTGCATCGTTGGACCGTTTCCACGCCAAGGCGGCTCAATTCCTGAGACGGAAAGACGCGAAACAGTCTAGGAAGAAAACCGATGCAAAACCGAGTACAGAAGGACCCAAAGCAATGCTGCAATAAAACAGTCCGGTGAGAGCTCCGGACAAGTTCAGTTGAACATTAAAAATAAACAAGCTCGGCGAAGAGAAAGCGCGAATCAACTTAAAAAACAAGATCAAAATCGCGGCCCGCAACGCAAAAATCCGAAGTTCGACAGTTATACTCCTTTGAATATTTCATTGGAGGACTTGTATTTGCGGACCCGTAATACAATTCAATATGAAAAACCTGCTCCAAGACCGTCGTCAGAGAAACAAATCCAGACGGGAAAATTTTGCAGGTTCCATGAAGGCTACGGGCACGATACGAACGAGTGTCGTCACTTACAGGATCTTGTTGAAAAACTGGTCAGGGAAGGGACACTGGAACAGTTTGTGCGGACACCGCAGCCCAGAGAAGCGGGCCCATCCAATCCAATCAATGAACCCAATCGACCGAGGCAGGAGGACTCGACTTGTCCCCGTGGGAGATTGGTGATAAACGCCATCAGTGGCGGGCCAACTTATTCAGGAGCCTGGAACGACGAAGAACCTCGTCACTGTCACACATGACAGGCTCCTTCAATCCATGAATACTTTGCAATTTCTTTTACGTTCTGAAATTTGAATTTGTAATAAGGCACTGATTTTGCCACATTTTCTTACTTCAGCAAATAAAATTCTATCTCTTCAAGCTAAAGCTGTGATTCGCCGAATACAACGTTTAACAATCACGACACACGAAGAGCTAAGTTCCACCAAACAGTGGAATTTATTCAGATAGTGAGTGACTGCGTCACAACCGGCCACTCACTGAGTGAAATCCCAGCTCGGGGGCAAGCCACCACATCAAAGGCTGAACTGGACCAACACACGACAGTCCATTTAAACAATTCATTCCCGGAGCGCGAACGGACTCCAACTTCCCAGAGCGTGAATTGGAGTATAAACATTTAATAATTCGTTCCCGGAGCGCGAACGGACTCCAACTTCCCAGAGCGTGAATTGGAGTATAAACATTTAATAATTCGTTCCCAGAGCGCGAACGGACTCCAACTTCCCGGAGCGTGAATTGGAGTATAAACATTAGACAATTTCTTCCCGGAGCGCGAACGGACTCCAGATTCCCAGAGTGTGAATTGGAGTATAAACATTAAACCATTCGTTCCCGGAGCGCGAACGGACTCCAACTTCCCAGAGCGTGAATTGGAGTATAAACATTTAATAATTCGTTCCCAGAGCGCGAACGGACTCCAACTTCCCACAGCGTGAACTGGAGTATAAACATTCCATAATTCATTCCCACTGCGCGAACGGACTCCAACTTCCCACAGCGCGAATTGGAGTATAAACATCTATTCCAGGTTCCCGGAGTGCGAACCAACCATCAATGCAGACTCCAAATTCCCAGAGTGTGAATTGGAGTACAAACATCAAATCCATCGTTCCCAGAGTATGAACGAATTCCTAAAAAGCCCAAATAGGTGTGACTGACCATCTATCGGCTGACTCCAGATTCACAGAGTGTGAATTGGAGTATAAACATCAATTCAAAGTTCCCGGAGTGCGAACCGAAGTATCAACACCAACTCCAAGATCCCCAAAACATGAATTGGGGTATAAACATAAGTTACAGGTTCCCGAAGCGCGAACCGAAGCATCCGTGCAAACTCCAGATTCCCGAAGTGCGAGTTGGAGTATAAACGTCAATTCCGGGTTCCTGAAGTACGAACCCAAACATACATGTTTTATCCAAGTTCCCGGCGTGTGAATTGGAGCACAAACACCAAGTTAAAGTTCCCGTAGTGCGAACTAAAGTGTTAATACTAACTCCGAGTTCGTAGAGTGCAAGTTGGAATGTGAACATCATTCCCAAGTTCCCGGAGCGCGAACCGTGTACAAGCATCGATAACTCTCGAGTTCCCGAAGTGCGAACCAGATTATCGATCTCAAGTTATCTTAAGTCCCCAGAATGTGGACATGTGTTCAAAGTTTGCAATAAACGCACTCAACCACCAAAACGCAAATGTTATTCCCCGAGACTAGGGGGCAGAAAAAGCTAAGTGTTAGTCGCTAACCAAAGTGATACAATGTCCGAAGTTCGGTTATTCATCGATCACAACTTGCGACCAAGATTCTCAGACTTAGCAAATAAAACGAACTCCACTTAACGGTAAAAACACCACAAGTGCACCGGACCGAGAACAAAACACTGCAAGTACTTAAGCACAAATAGAACAAGAGTTGAAACAAAGAAACTAAATTTTATTTCAACTAACTTAAAACAAGGACTTACACGCAAATGAGTTCTTCCAAAAAAGAATGCCTACTAGCAGGGGCCGAACCTGCATCTATACACGACCTACTGACAAAAAACGAAGACAAGTACCTATCTACCAAAACATCTACTTGAGAAGCCGATTTATTTCTTCTTTTTCGTCCTTCTTACTAGTGGTACATCATCAGTGTCACTAGGGACAGAAATTCTTCGTTTTGAATGTCTCCTCTCCGGCGGTGGCTCTTCGGCTGGAGGCATGATGTCAATATCCTCCTCGAAGCTTGAGTCTGCATGGAGGCTTCCCGCCGGAGGAGTAGGGGGACTGGATCCGTGATGGAAGACGGGATAGTGCCACCCGATGACACTACCCTAGCAGGTGCTGGACTCTGCGCCGCCGTACTACCACTAACATTACCACTATGCCCCGCAGCATCTATTTCGGCGCTGATTTCGGCCAAAATTTCCTCATCACGAGTCGCATGGGCTTGGCTGGGGGCATCCACGGTCTGCACCGAAGAACTTGAGGTCGGCGGGAGGCCACTAACGATGATAAATGGCAAGTCAGAGAAAGAACCACCCTGCTCACCGAGCAGCTCGCTCACCATTTGTTCATCAACAGATAAGGATCTCCCCTACGCCGCCTCAGTTGATATCGCAGTTACAACAGTAGTCTCGGTGGCGATGGCCTTATCTCCTTTGCTTGATTCTTGAGCCACGACAGTCGGCACAACTCCAGTCACTAGGCAAAAAATAAGAAGTTATTAGTAACTGCTACAAAACAAACACTCTATTCAGAAAACGCTTGAGATAACTTCAGAATACCTTCCCCAGTTTGGCTCGCAGACGGCTGAACGGCCTCGGAAGTATGCTCGTGAATAGGAGATAAGCGCGGCTGTTCCGGGTCGTAAGCAGGAACAGGTTGCAAACCAACCGCAGATACGGGCACTGACGAAGATGGTGTGGTGACTTCAGTGATAGCAGAATGGTGCTCAACACCTGATCCCTCTCCGACTTCCAGGGAACGACCACCGATCATCTCCTTCTCATGAGCAATGATAGCGTCATGAAGGACCTTCTTCTCATCGTCTGTGAGCAGCCGGTTTTCAAGTTCGAATCGATCGACCGCTTCACCTGGATGCGCTTCCTCTTCCTCCTTAACCAATCGGTCCCAAGCGCTACGAAGGTGAACCGGATAATCTTGAAGCCAGGCCAAGTTTCTGTGTTTTAACACATTGGCGTTGTAAGTTATGAGCAAATCTTCGATATCGGCCTCTAGCCTGGCCTCTGCCTGTTGGACCTTCTCCTCCACCTCTGCTTCGACCGCTTGAATTTTGGCCACGGCCACATCTCTTTCTGTGCGAAGCACTACGGCTTGCTCGCAGGCTTCTTGCGCCGCGTTAAGCGCGTCATCTCTATCATTAATAATTTCGGAAAATTTAGCCTTGAGCTCATTAAGTTCTTTTAACGCCGCATCCCGCTCAGCAGTGACGAAAGTGTTCCGGTGGCCCATGTCCTCCACCGTAACATAGTGCTCCTTTTTCATTCTATCCATGGCTGCTTGAGCTTCATCGGCCTTTGTAAGAGCTTCCATCTCTGATTTTCGAGACGATTCAGCCTCGGTATTCAACACTTGTATGATGCGATCTTTTTGAGCCAGCTCGGTTTGAAGCTTTTCAATGGTAGCCGCTCGTTCGAAGGCCAACGCCGATGCCTTGTCGGCCGCCCTATACCACGCCTTGTAGTGGGCATAAAAGTCATGCACATAGTCGAGCGCCAACCGCTCGGCCTCCGGCGGGATTCTTTTCAGGTTCGGGGGAAAGACGTAGTTATCGAAGCAAATATTCGGGAACTCCCTCTTTAATTGCGCAAGCCTAATTGCCCCTTCCCCTGAGATTTCAGTAGGAGGCTGCTCCGCGATTATCGGGGTCATCGCCTCAGATCGGGAAGATTGGGAAACCGACGCATATCGAGAAGACTCGAAAGGATGGGGGACATGAGCAGGAGGTTGCATGGGATCTCTGGAAGGAGGAGGGGTACGCGATCGCGATCGACGCTTATGGCCTCTGTCCGTGTCATATCTCTCGTGACTAGAATACCCAGAGCGTCCCTGGTCGTAATGCCCAGAGCGCCCCTGGTCATAACCTCTATCCCCTTCTCGTTTGCGCGAATCGTAATATGAAGGCTTGCGGGCATGTCGAAGACTCCCAAGCATTGAGCCTCGCTTAGACATAATATCTGCGAAGCAAAATAAAATAGAATTAATCACCTTTCAAAACAGGTAGTTTACAGTCAAAGGTTATGCAGTGTCGTGAAATGTGTATGAATATGCATTCCCCCCGACCAACCAGAAGTGTCGACCTCGCTAGTAATAAGAGGCTCGTTCAATTCTAGAGTACGATGGAATTCCTCCAACCCGGCATCATGTTGAAAAGACACATCGTCCGGGATTGGAAGATCGGCAAGCCCTTCAAAAAGATTTTCAGTTCTCGGAGGAGACATCTCCGAGATTCTAACTCCGGGAGCGGAACGGGCCGTGACAACCGATTTCCATCTTCCCTTCTTACTTGACCTAGCCATGGCAGCCTTGCCTTTTCTCTGCTCCGCGACATCCGGAACTACGTCCGTAGGCCCGGTCAGCGGCTCATCATCGGTGTGGGTTCTTTCAGAGTCAGCTTCCTCAGCTGTAGTAACTTTGGGCTTCTTGTGCTAGACTCGTTTTTTCGAGACAACCCGTAGTGCCACCTCAAAGCTTATGCTCTGCCCTTGTTCGATCAAACCGCAAGCCCGGAGATTCCTATCCGTCAATAACACGTCGATATCCCTATCTCCACTCGGGACTTCTCGAAGCACTCGCACCATCTCCCTGAAGTGCTCTCCCTCAGGTCGCTGAATCGCCGCTGTAAAAAAGGATAAAGTATAAGTTCCACTTCGGCTGCAATTGCCGTAATAATTATTTACGAACTCAGCTATACTCATGTCTGAATAGCCATCGTCGGGCAAATCCAAGAGGACATCTGACATAAAACCATTTTGTCCTATAATAGCTCAACCTGGTCCAAGACCCGGTAACCACTTGGCAGTTTCTCACCGCTTCCAAGAATGTGAAGGAGGGATAATCACCCCGAGTTTTGAAATTGAACAAGTATCTGATCTCAATTGGGAGTGGTGGTCGATGGAGATATTCCATGAATGCAATGAACAAGCTATTGATCGACGCATACCCGTTCGGGTGCAGCTAAGATGGGTCGATCCTCAAAAACGACAATACTTCCCTTATATACTCGTTGAACGGAGGAAGTGTTCCGGCCGCACACGCGTGGCGGTTGAATGCAGTATACCCTTCCGGTGGATTGTGCGGTCTATCATTCGGCCCCGGCAGTAACACGTCATCCAGTGACAGGCCGTGCCTCAAGCATATCCTTCCCAACATGTCTTCAGAGATATTGGATGGAACAGAATCCGATGGATTTGCGATGAACGACGCATTAGGCAATTCATCCGGGGCTAGACCGACGATCTCAGGATCGATGTCCGGAACCTTTAGTCTCGGAGAGGCTGTACCTTGAATCTCCTGCTGCTGTGAACTTGACGGTTCCATAACTAGCTAACTCATGAGAAACCATCGTTAGACGACAAAGGACCCGTGCGTTCCCCAGTGTAAAGTGTATGAATGTGTGTGGTGCAGTGCCATGCATTACTTGAGTAAATGTCGCAGAGTTAAAATAAATATGCAAACGTCAAAGCTACGGAGTCCAGCTATAATGACCGTCATCCCTGACGTCATCACTAATCCGTTCCTATGATGGAAATTGACTCTGATAGAAGTTGTCATAGTTCCATCGACGAGCTTCGAAAGGCGGTTAAATATGCAGTTTAATATTCGAGTCCAAATATGCAAGAATGAAGCTCGTCGGAGTCATGCTTAGAAAATATCAAACTTTGGTGTCCATCATAGAAGGTTCAAAACCATCACAAAGACTTCGTTCGAACCCAACCGAGCATCTCTTCGTTCGAACCCATCCTGACGTCGCTTCGAACCCATGCAGTTAAACGCGCTTCGAATCGATAACCAGATGCCAAGTTCGAAACGATCGGTAAGGGATGACTACAAATCGATCATTGCTTGACAAGTTCGAACCGACGAGGGAACCCTCAACTTAACGTCATCCACGTTCGAATCGATACCCTCCGTATCGATGCGAAGTTGTGGACTTCGAAACCACAGCCGATGGGTTCGAATCCATCAATTCGAATGAACTCATCGAACCCATCGATCAGTGCGAACCATGGGCCCCATAAGGGCATCCCCAAGGATCGATGTGAAATCCAAGAAAATGATGCCACCATCATCGATTCGAACTTGAGCCCATGCATCGGTTTGAAGCCCTCCCAAAACAGATCTGGTTTTTCCAATCTCGAGGCTACGCAACACAGTGTTTTTTTTCTCCTTTGGAACTCCGAGACGATGCACTGCGCAGTAAAAAGCAAGCAAGAGTAAAAGTAAAAAAAATCAAAAAAATGAAACCCACTGCTATTTATATGGAGCCTAGGATGTGACCGGGCCGTTTCCCCAGTCAACCCAACCGACCACAACCGGTCAAGTACCAGATCGGTTCGAAGTTAGCTTTCGAACCCATCTGCCCAAAGCCCTATCGATTCGAAGTTCACCTCATGCTTCAACGGTACGAAACGCACTACAGGGTGACAGGCTGCATCGATGCGAAACGAACTGTGGGCACATCGATTCGAAGACCTTGTTCACATCAACCACTTCGAATCCATCCATGGCCTATCGATACGACAGATGACTTCGTACACATCCGCTTCCAATTCGAATCGACTCGAAAAATTATTTCGTATCCATCCCCTCAAACCGGTTCGAATATTAACTTCAAACACATCATAGCACAAGCATACCGCGTCCACACAAACGTGGATTTTGAACCCATCGATGCTCGAATGCATCGGTTCGAAATATTACACTCACGCAATACAGAATTCAATTCCTTCAACCTTCAATATCGATTCAGGAGAGGATCGATACGAAGGGACTTTTCTAAACAACCATCAAGCGTTGTCTCAACTCAGATTTCCAAATCGGTTCAGGAGAGAATCGATACGAAATTCAATAGCCGACCAAGCTGGCAACGACTCGTGAACGCACGACGTTAACAAGGGCCAAGTCAACATATGTGCATATATGTCGAACTAACATTCGATTTTAAACATTTACAGGGATCAAACACTCACCCTGTTACAAATGCAACAGCCAACGGCTAAGCGCTATTATACAGCAATACAGCATAGGAGTTTCAACAAAAAGGAGAGCTATGATTGTTCAGAGAGAAATTGCAGCTATTCAAAGCACGTCATGTTCCCACAAGACGTACTTTGGGGGGCAAAATGTTATCCCGCTTTTTGGCAAAGCCGCGATAGCAAAAGATCGATCGAGAATGAAGGACAGTTCGTCTCAGAGGTTGGTCATATGCGCCATGGATATCGTTGAATTTTGTCCGAGTCCAGATTGAGCTACAATTGATAGGACACGGCAAGAAAGACCATAGGAGTCAGCATCTCAAGTTTCAAGTCAATCCGGGTTCATACGCTAAAGTTATGATCGGTTCAACTTGAAGGAAACACCCTGGTTTCGAACCCATCATGATGGATGTCTTCGAGCCCATCATCATGCACCATTCGAAACCATCGCCCTCGAACCAAAGGACATCGAACCCATCGGTTTCGAAACCATCAAAGCGCCTCACCTTCGGCTCCATCCACTTCGAATCCATCTCCTTGTTCGAACCCATCACGGAGTCCTTGTTCGAACCCATCACGGAGTCCTTGTTCGAACCCATCACGGAGTCCTTGTTCGAACCCAACTGTGCAGCTTCATTCGAAACCACTGGGTCAACCAACCATGATGACGTGTCTTCCATCGGTTCGAATACGCCGAGATATATGGAGTCGAAGCAGTCAACACGGAGTGAAGACCGGATCGATTCG
Organism: Allium cepa; assembly: GCA_030765085.1. Classification (NCBI taxonomy): domain Eukaryota; kingdom Viridiplantae; phylum Streptophyta; class Magnoliopsida; order Asparagales; family Amaryllidaceae; genus Allium; species Allium cepa. Next base: position 421,550,624 of record CM060943.1, on the reverse strand, counting down.
AAGTTTGCTTTCCACGTCAACGCGAAGCCACGTGCCTCCATGGATTCGAAAGGATCGACTCGAAACCTTGGTTTCGAACCAAACAGCCGAGCAACAAACCCAATTTCGAACCCATCATATCTCCTAACCTATTGATCCAAATGCCATGAAATTTTCACAGAAGCTTGCGTGCATGTTGGAGAATGTCCACGCCAAATTTCACCTCGATTGGATGAATTCTTGATCGATTCGAATGGAATTCGAACCGATGCCAAAGTGGGCCCAAACTTCCTGAGACCGTGCGTGTGGGCCCCCTCACGTGTCAGAAGTAGTCTTCCGAGTTTTCAGCGAAATACCAGTGGCCTACGCCTATAAATAGAGCCCCAGGGCCAACGGAAAAAGGATCTTCTGACTCTGAAGCGCCCAGACTCTGCCAGATCAAGATCTCCATCATCCTATATCATAATTTGATTGTTGATTTCAAATTTCCAGTTGTAACTTGCTGTTGATCGCTGTAACAACTTGTAAACATTGAAAGAGAATCAATAAAATATCAAAAAACTTCACAGTGGACGTAGGCAACACGTCGAACCACTATAAATCGATTGTCTACGCATTTTCTTTACTGTTGATTGGAGTTTTTGTTAGATAATATCTGTTTTGAACTTGCATTCTTGACTATTATCTCTTCAACGACTCCCGAAGAGTGTTGTGCCCAATTTTGACGCAAACAACAACCTCCGACTCCGGCTCCTGTATTGAGAAGGTTTTCTTGACCTCATGTTCCTAACAATAGATTCATGAACTGTTTGTTGCTGACTGATGTGGAGGAACCTGAATGCTATGATGAAGCTTGTCAGACTGGAGATGCTAGCAAGTGGAAGCTTGCCACAAAAATATGAGATGAAGTCTCTTATCTCCAACCAGACATAGGAACTTCTGAGTTGCTAGTGGGAAAGAAGGAACTTCACAATAAATGGGTGTATCGGGTGAAAGAGGAGCATGATGGTTCCAAGAGTTACAAAGCCCGACTAGTTGTTAAATGATTCCAACAGAAGAAAAGAGTGGACTACAATGACTTTTTTCTCCCGTTGTGAAGCTCAATACTATCACGTCAGTAGTAAGTATTGATGCTATTGAAGGTCTTCATCTTGAATGGTTGGATGTAAAGATCGCATTTCTTCATGCAAACTTGGATAAGGAGATATACATGCACCAACCAGAAGGTTTCTTAAAAAAAGAGAAGAAGAACACGGTGTGCAGATTAAAGAAGAGTTTGTATGGACTGAAACAAGTCCCAAGGCAGTAGTACAGTGGATTCATACACAAGGAAGACTTCCAAAAGTGCAACACTGATCACTATTGCAACTTCAAGAGATATATGTCCAGTTATATCATTTTACTACTTTAGGTCGATGATATGTTAGCAGTAGGTTCAAATATGGATGATATCAAAAGTTTGAAGAAAAAATTGTCAAAGGAGTTTGACATGAAAGACTTAGGTCCAGCAAAGAAGATTCTCGAAAGGAAAATCACTAGAGATAAGAAGAGAGGGTTCTTGCAGTTATCTCAGGTAGAGTACATTAACTGGCTTTTGTAGAGATTCAACCTGGGCGACGCTAAGCCAGTCAGAACACCCTTGGCTAGTCACTTTCGCCTATCCAAGGATCAATCACCTCGGATGGAGGAAGAGAGAAATTTCATGATTGAGGTTCCCTATTTCTCGGTTATTGGAAGTTTGATATATGCCATGGTCTATTCGAGACCAGACATTGGCTGTGCAGTGTGAGTTTTTAATAGGTATATGTCAAATCTAGGGAAAGCTCATTGGGAAGCAGTTAAGTGGATTTTGAGGTATCTACGAGGCACCGTAGAGAACAGTTTGTACTTTGGTAAAGGGGAGTTAAAAGCTCAAGGCTACGTAGTCACAGACTCTGAGATGAAGCGATCATTGAAGAAGCACCACAGGTTATATATTCACCATTGGAACTGCAACGGTTAGTTGGATGTCACGGATATAGAATATTGTCACTATATCCATTAAAGATGTTGAGTATGTAGCAGTCACCAAAGCTAGTAAAGAGATGATATGGTTGTTAATAGATTTGGGATTATAACAAGAGAAGAATGTTTTGTACAATGATAGTCAAAGTGTGATACGCTTGGCGAAGAATTTAGCATTTCATTCTATAATGAAGCTATTGAGCTTCATTTTCATTTCTTCAGATCTCTATTAGAAGATGATGTGTTAATACTGGAGAAGATCGAAGGAAGGAAGAATCCAGCGGATATGTTGAAAAAGATGGTAACTATCGAAAAATTGAAGTTGTTTTCAACTTTAGTTGGTCTGCTAGAAAAAATAAGATTAGAATGGTAGTTACATTGATCAAGGTGTGAAAATGGAATGAAATCTGTTTTCAAGTGGGAGATTGTTAGTGGGCAGTAGCAGCCCATGAGAATAATATGGGGATGCCACCATCCATGCCACCAAACAAGTCACCACCAGCCATGCCACCAACCCCCACCAACCATCTTCTCACTTTATAAATGCACTATCTTCTTCTTTAGAAAATACACCCCATCTTCAATCTAATAGCAAGAAGAAGAAAAAATAAGCTTAAAGAGAAAAGCTTTAAAGAGTGAATTGAGTATTGAGTTAAAATTGCTTTGTAATCACTTTGTAATATTTTCCTTAAATAAAAGATCTACAGCAATCCAAAGACATACATAATTGGCTGAACTCTGTTATAAAGTTTGTATGTCTTACCATTCTGCATTTTATTTCTTTTCTTCACAAATCTGATTTTAAGTAAATTTGCTTAATTTCCCAATAAGTGTATCATCAATCATTCCCTTAGAATGCTTTGGACTTCCAATAGCAAGAGCCAAATGCTTCTTTTCTAATGCACTATCAATATTCCCATCGTCCTTGATAATAAAATAACAGTCAAGTGTAAACAATGTTGTTTTCATACAACAAGGTTGAATTAATAAATTTAAATATATACAAATTTACGCATTGTTCAGGAGATGTATACCAAAGAGCAGATGCAAATATCAAATACTTCATATGCCTCCACTTGACACGATCAGAATTTCTTAGAGGTCACAACATCATATATTAACCTTCAACTGGGGTTTGAGGTTGATCTAAGGATGATCTCAATGATACATACATATGTGCATCCATCTGCTCAAAGACACAGAGAAACACAATATGTAGCACCATCCAGGCCAAACTTCACCAATTTCAAGCAACTCTACCTACAATATCATTTTAGTCACTCGGACAGACCATTTAAATACTTGTATAACAGAACGATGACTAACATAAACCATAAAACATTATGAATAATCACGTTAAGAAACATTATATGGTTATAGAAAGTGGTTTAATGACACAAAAACATAAATAGCTGCAAGTTTCTTGTTCACTAGTTTAGAATAAACAAACTTGGATATTAACTGCAAAGAATTTTCAGTGTACAATATACAATATTATAATATTCAAAGTTTCATTGATCCGTTAAAAGAAGCTCGTGTCAACATTAACATAAAATTTAGAACCGTAACTCAAAAAAATCCACGTCATATAAGGCAGATTTTCTTAAGACTCTCAACTTCTATTTTACATGGAATAGTCTGGGAATGATGTAGAAAAAGCTATGTGGAATTTTGGAGAATAAGTGTATATGATACAAACTTGAATACCTATCACAATAGAAAATTATAAAGGAATAAACAATCTATCTTCATCAAACTCTCACGATCGACCAATTTTTTGATGCATCCAAAGTTCTAAACAGGACAAGCTTCAATTGGCCAATTACTTGAGCGTGAGAAAAACAAACCTTTGATAGTGATACATAGAGCGCATCCAACTTCAAAAGTTATTTTTATTGAATAACAAATTTTTAAAATGATAATGTAATATAAATATAAAATTAAATAATATATAATAATAAATAATAAAAGTTTAAATTTTTTATAATGTGTTATTTTGAATAAAAATAAAAATTGCAATGATAACATATATTGTTTTAAAAAAGATGGATGACTTCTACAATGCTGGCTGTAACAACATTTCCTTGAAATTGATCAAGCAATCACATACAACCAACGAGTGAGACAACTACAAATAAAGGTTGTTATAATTTAATATATACAATGGTCAAAATTAAAAATTGTTAAAGACCATTATTACAACTAAAAAATGAAAAAAAGGAAAAAAGTTGTTAAAAACATCCTTTTTACAACTATCCAGAAAAAACAGTTGTTAAAAATATTTAAACAGCTTGCACTGAGTGAATGTTATAAATGAAAAGTTATAATAAGATCATTTTGTTGTAGTGTACATTTTGAATCAATTCTTCAATAAGTACTTACTCTTTCAAAATCCGAAATTGTAATAACACAGTAAAAATACCAAGCAATACTATCTTATGAATATTAAAATGCATAATTAAGCAGTTTATAATACAAATCAATTGACGTATGTCAAATACATTTACACTAGAACATTTATTCATCCTTGAATAAAATTAGTTGAATTTATTAGCTACAATTTTGTATGGAAATATGATTACATTTAGCATCTGCAACATGCATTTAAACCTGTAGGTGCTTCTTTTGGGTGAATTGCGTCTCATAAAGGTTTTAAGAAAATACTTCATATAAAATCCAAATGCAATGTGCAATGATTCTAATGCAACTACATGAATGCGAGTTTTTTCTAAATGAGAAATCAATTTATTTGTAAAAAGGTACAGTATTGCAATTTATACAAGTTTTAATCAATATCTAGAAATTTTGGTTCATCAACTAGTCACAAACTTCCAACAAAACTCAAGTTTTCATTACATTCAATTCTAGCTTAACTAATTGTTTCAGTTGAAAACATAATACGACAAAAAAATTAGTTCTTTATTGACTATTAAAGTTTACGAAGTAATATTTCTATTTCCATTTTTAAAATAGTCCAAATCAATAAACCAAAAAGAATACTTAGATTTTAATAGCTTACTTTCTCTTTATCATTTTTTTAATTGTTTTACATATATTTGCATATACATACACGTAACCCTTGGACCAAGGTATACCATTTGTGCATCGACTTTTAGCCTTATAGGAAAATGCGATAAAAATTAGCGAATTATGCAAAATGAAGCTAATTATGTTACTAAAGGTCAGTAGTTCTTAGGTGTCCAATTCATAAATGAGACCAAGTACATCATCCGTGCATCGCCCTTTGAGTTTATGTGAGAATGGGATAGAGCTTGCCAGCTATGCACACTAACGCTAGATATACTAGCTTTGTTTGATAACATTGGGTTTTATTATTGTTGTTGTTGGCCAGATTTTCAGCCAACCTCAGAATTAGGCTAATGTTTTACAAAGCGCAAAGATTACTTGGTAATTACTAAGTTTAAAATGAAAAATTAGGATACTCTTTTTTCTCTTGCTGAAGCATGAAAATACTCTTTTTTTTCTTGCCTAAGAGAAGTCTCATAACATTTCCAGGCACTCTGCTAATTGCCTCTAATTTCATCGACCTGCCTTGGACGAGGAACTTCATGATGAGGAAATTGTAGGAGATGATGACATCCAACTCGGCAAGTGCCGATCACCCTATTAATAGATTATAACCAGATAAGCAATCAACCACCACAAAATTTACTTGGATCTTTGCAGCAAGAGGCTCTTGGTTAAATGCCTTCATAAGTGAAGTAGTGCCCATAAGAACAACACCTACACCCCAAAGCTATAAATGGGTAAGGCATATAGAGTGAGGCTGGAAGTAGGAAGCTTGAGAGCCTTAAAGATGTCCTTTAATACATTAATTGAACTACCCCTGTCCACGAACGCCTGGTGCACATTAGAGTTGGCCATTGCCAAATTGATGACCATGGGATCATGGTGCGGGTAGGAGACTGCTTCCATGTCCTCGTCGGTGAAGCTGATTGGCTGTTCTGATTCCATTTGCGCTACTTTGGACATCCAAGACTTTAGTGAATAGATCTAACAAATTGTGCCCACTTCTCTTTAATACCCTGACCGAGCCCTCGGCTGTTATCTTGGATAATTATGTTGTTGGGTGGCTGGGACTAAGGTGGTCGGTTTTAATGGTTTTCCCTTTACTCTACATGTTCTCGAACCACCTCCAAGAGTTTTTCGTTTATGGATGAATCTCTCAATCTCATCTTTAAGCACTCGGCACTCTATTTTAGATTGGCTGTTGATTTGATGGAACTTGCAGTATTTTCTACTGCCACGAGGTTCCTTCTATTTTCCGTTCCATGTGGTGCTGGGTCTATAAATAGGCACCTGGTCCAGAGCAGTAAGATATATCGTGGCGATATCCATTTTCAAATTACTGTAACTGTTGTCTTGGGATTGTACTAAAGGACAACCTCTGATCGCCTTCTCTTGTTAACTCGATGACCACTATTGTGGCGACCTTGTTGTTGTGAGGATTAGCTTGGATAGGACACCTTGTTTCATTGTCGCTATCTGAAAGATTGCATCTTCCATTTTCATCATATCATTCACCAGTAATAAAATTCAATCGGGAATGCAGCAGGCTGCTTTTGGAGCTTTGTCCACATTCTAGACTTGTATCTGACGACATAAGACCACGACCAAGCTATTCACGTATGCACCCCTAACCCGGATGGATTCTTTGTTGAAGCGATTAATGTACGACCATAAGCTTTTTGAAGGACCCTACCTGATGTTGCCTAGTTGACTAGCCATCATGACATAAGTTCTGGAAATGAAGAAACGAGTCTTGAGATATATGCACAATTTTGTCAGGTTTAAATATGTTATATGTCACAACAGTGTATACCCATAAATAACTTCACATAAGCTCTACAATTAGAATCATTTTAAAATATATTTATAAATTCTTTTTGTAGCATCCCCCTACTTGGAGGCCCAAAACTAACAACTACGGATGCTGCAGTCATCCATATTATTAATCCTCGACGACCAGATACGGTGAAGTTAGATACATTGATACACAGATCATAAGAATATGGAAAAAAATTTAACAAATTAAAACCACCATTCTACATTCGATTTTCAAAACCTTTCATGTTCATTACATAATCCTAAAAGCTTTAACAATGTCCAGAAAAATAAAGTTATTGCACATACACCGAGAGCGACATATGAAGATGCCCCCTTGGTTGATCAGAGTATATATTATGGCTAATAAGTCTGCCTTTACATCCAAAATACCCAATGGAAAACGATAACTCTAAATAAATAATTGCCTCCTTCGTGCCTCTAGAAGCTTTATTCGTCTAACAAGAGAACTGAAAACCCTAAACCTCAAAAACAATCGAGTACTCGAGAGTTTAAGGGGAAAAAAACTTCAAGTCAGACATAAAGCCTGGTATGAATAGTAATCTAACATCTCAACCATTTCAATATCTAGTGGGACCACGCCGCTTAGCGGAATGAGTTTTCCCCTCATTAGTGTCCTAAAATCCTCTTTTTTCTTTTTAAAACCATATATCGTGATTTTGCATCCACAATGGTTAAAACATAGCATTTCAAAATATTGTGATGATATGCATACATAAAACATCCTGGGTTTCCCATCCCTGGTTTAATTGACTCCCTGTCATATTTATAGTTTCTAAGGTCACTATTAACCAAATAGTTTCATGGGATCACTAAGAACCTATAGGCCCTTGTCAGTTAACTTAATTAATTCATGGGTTCCCCTGAACCTATTGGTGATTTCAATAACTCATCATTTATCCTAGTTTTCATGGGTTATCTAGGAACCTGTGGATTACTCCTGTAACTCCCTTCTTAGACTTGTTTTCATGGGTTGACAAGGACCTACTGATGTACCAAATAACTTTTTTCTTACCCTAGTTTTCATGAGTTGACTAGGAACCTTTTGAATGATATCAATACTTAATCCGGATATAGTTTTCAAAGGTTCACTACAAACCAATTGACCTCTGCCAACCGTCCTTAATATATATAGTTTTCATGGGTTTACTATGATCCTGTTGAGTACCCCCAATAACTTCCTAATCATAGTTTTCATGGGTTTACTATGAACCAATCTCACGAACAATTTCAAAGTTTGGGCATCCTATATTCCGATCTCCCTGACTTCCTAGATGTAATTCTACTCATTCAGAAGTTTGATCAGTCTATATTCACTACCGGGTCAACCTAGTTGGTTATCCCCAATATACAGTTATGGGTCCTTTGTCATGTAAATAAATTTATATTTGAAGAAGCAAAAATAATAACCAAGAAATACCATTCCTATGGGTTTAAGGTCCTTGAAATACTCTTCATATAAACATAGTTAATCCCTTTAACCTATACTTTTTTCAAGGAAATACTTCTTCAAATTTATTTACTTAAATTACTTTAAAACTCCTTTATTTAGCCCTGGGTTTTACCTTTAAAATGAGTTTGGGTGTTAAAAATCCTTTTGACACCTTCAAAACCTTGCTTTCAACATCAAAGGATGACCTCCTTCGAAAGCATTAAAATATATTTTCAGAACAATATGCTCCTGCCTTTCGAATACTTTCAAACTTCGCTTTTGAAACCTTTCGATTTTATAGAAGCATTATCCTTTAACTTTAGAATCATAGCTTCGAAACCAAGTGAAAGTAACCCTTTTGAAATCATTGGTTATTTTTTAAAACATCATTTTGGGTTAATGTGAACATGAGTGAAAGAATCTCTTTCGAAACCATTCTTTATTTCATAAAAGTATTGGGGAAACTTGATGATGTCGAAACTGTCATTTCGAAAGAATTAAAACATCCGAATAAAACAACTAAAGGTTGGATTCGAAGCCCCTTTCGAAACCATTGCCTTCGAAACCCCTAACCCCTTTCTAAAGAAATAGAAAGTGGCTTATATTTATAAAAAAATAGTACCTTTCGACAACATTGATATCTTCAATACCATCGAAAGACACCAAATAACAGAAGGGTTTTGACTTGGTCGAAACTACCCTTTTCGAAAGTTTCAGTTAAAACTAAGTAACTCCTTCGGAAGGTACTACTTTAAAAAAGCAGAAACTCTCCTGCAAAAGCTTCTTTTGAAATGCCCTTTCGCAACCATTGGTTTCAATTGCTTTGAAACCCTTTAGTAAACTAGCAAGCGCTTTTCTTTTAAAAACGAAATACAGGTATCGACACCTTCGAAAGCTATGTTTCGACGCTTTACCTTCCGCCCTTCTCCAATCCACTGCATACCAACTAAATGATACCATGTGTATTAGTTTCGTGGCAGAGGGTTTCAACTAGGTCTGAGGCGGAAGCACTGGGTCGAAAGCTCCTTCCAAAGGAGGTGGAACCTTCTTTTCTTAGCAAAAGGCTTTTTTTACTAAATAAGGCAAACTTTTTGTAACTAACTTGTCCACTTGTAAACACATGATTGGTTACATTAAACTTTCAAATTATTTTACTAAAATTTTCCGCATTTTCTCAGATCTAAAAACTAAATAACATTTAACAAATAAGCTCGTCCCATTAACAAAACAATTAAATCATTTAGCTCCTCTTTTTACAATAATTTAATTTCAATACTAAATCACTTAGTAAAAGTCCCCAAAAATTCAAGAAATTTTCTTAAATCATGTTGCCTAACATATCAAAATTTCAGACCCAAATCCTTAATATAATTTCTGAAATAAATTTATAAACCCAAATAGCCATATTTTCCTTTGAAAATTCATAACTAATTCTCCACGGCTTGGAAATTATAAAAATTGATACCCAACCCCAAAATCATATTTCTCATAACATATAATTTTTCCATGGAATTTAAAAATCATTAAATCTCGGTTTTTCTTTAAAACCGTGCATATTCCTTTTTAAACAATCTTGTTTAAACTAAACAAATCATAAATCAAGCATATCATCATCCAATATATCATAAAAATGAATTTTCGCTTAAATCCGAAAGCGTATAATTATAAAACCAAAAATAGATATGTAATGATTATTATTCACCTTAGTTTGGATAAAAAAATTGAAGATTGATTTCTTCTAGATTGAATCCTAATTTTTACTTGAGATTTCTCTTCTTAGCTTCCTCCTAATGGGCCTCTCCTTTTCTTCTTACATTTATAATTTTTCTTGTAATAAAATGAACGTGCATGGATAAGAGAAAATAGTATAGGGGTGGGAACATGGGCGGCAGCTCTTATGATAAAATTAGTTAACACATAACCATTTTAAGCTTATTCATTTAAATAAGCACGGCTACTAATACTCATTTACCAATCTCAATCCCCTTATCCTATACATTATTCTATTTAATTTATTCTAATCAAATCTCCTAAATAATGTACTTAAAAATTAGGGGTGTTACAGGCTCCTCTCCTTAAAGAATTTCGTCTTAAAAATTCAGTAAGGACTAACTAGCTAACATAGCAGTCATCTGTAACATTTCCAAACATCCATACTAGCCTACCCGACTAGCAACTAATCAATATAAATCTAATACTGACATACCATCAAAGCAGATCAGGATATGCATCTTGAATCCTGTCCTCTATCTTCTAAGTATAATCCTTCTTATTGTTGCTTCACTTAACTTTCACCAACTTGACTGTCTTGTTCCCCAACCATTTCTCATCCCTCGCAACAACCTGAAATGGTTGTCTAACCAAAGTCAAATCAGGCTCTACTACTAAATCTTCCAATTCTATCAAAGGAATAATAGCCTCTGGATCATGCATATACTTGCAAAGATGAGACACATGAAATACATTTTGGGCAACTGCCATACTTCTTGGTAACTCTACTCTGTACGCGGACTTTCCAATCCTTTTTAAAATCTAGAATGGACCAACACATCTCGGGGCCAACTTTTCCGACTTCCCAAACCGTACCACACATTCATCGGTGATACCTTAATGAAAACATGGTCTCCTACTGAAAACTCTAGGTCTTTACGTCTCTTATCTGTGTAACTCTTCTGTCGGGATTAAGCTTCCATCATCCGTACTCGGATTAACTCAATCTTTTTTGACGCCTCTCTAACCATATCTGGGCCTAAGACCAATTTGTCTCAAATCTCTAACTAACATGCCGGCGACTTGCATGGCCTTTCATAAAATCTTCAAAATGTGCCATTCCTATGCTAGTATGATAACTATTATTATAGGAAAACTCAATCAAATGTAGATGATCCTTTCAAGATCCACCAAAGTCCAATACATAAGCTCTCAATAAATCCTCGAATACTTTGTTGACTCTCTTTCTGCCCATCCGTCTATGGGAGATAAGTTGTACTCATCTTGAGCTTGGTACCCAATACCTCTTGTAGACTCTTCCGAAATTCGCTAGTGAATAATGCATCTTTGTCGCTGACTATGCTACTAGGAATCCCATGGAGTCTAACTATGTTTTTCATGAACAACTTCGCTAAAACAAGTGACGTTCTTACTGACTTGACTGGAATAAAATTGGCACTCTTGGTGAGCCTATCCACTATAACCCATATGATTTCAATTCTCCTATTCGACCTTGGCAACCTGTCTATAAAATCCATGGGTATCGAATCCAACTTTCAAACTGGAATCTCTAAAGGCTGAGGCAATCCACTCGGTTTCTGATGTACGGCCTTCACTTGTTAATAGTTCATGCAATGTCTAAACCACAAGCCGACATCCCTCTTTATGCCTTCCCAATAGAAGCTCCTCTTTATATCCTGATACATCTTGGTCCCTCCAGGATGAATCATAAACATGGACTGATAACATTCTTCCAGAACTTCTCTCCTTAAGTTCTCTATATTCGGAACACATAACCGTCGCTTCTTTCTCAACCATCCCCTTTGGTCAAGACTATAATCCTTTTGATCATCGATCTCTGACCCTACCTCAAGCCTTCTAATCCTCTTGGCTAAAACTTGACCTTCTCTCTGCTTAGAAGTTATCCTCTTGATCAGCACCGGCGAACTTCTAAATAAGACAACATGGCGATCCCTTGACTAGAACTGGCAGTAGATCTTAACTACCCACCATAGCTTTGGCCAAAGCTTCAAGATCCTTTCATTCTGCTAATATAGCTAACACCACATTTTGATATTTTCTACCGAGAGAATCTTCTACCCTATTTCCTTTCCCAGGATTATACCTATACCGAAATCATAAGTAGCCAAAAACTCCAGCCCTCTCTGTTGTCTCATATTCAACTCCTTCTAAGAGAATAAATATCTTAAAGACTTATGATTGGTATACAGCTCAAATCTCTCCCCCAGGAGATAGTGCCTCCAAAACTTCAAGGCAAAAAACACCGTAGCCAACTCTAAGTTATGAGTAGGATATCTTACTTCGTGCGGTCTAAGCTGCCCAGATGCATAGGCAATAACATTACCCTCCTACATCAATACTGCTCCCAATCTAGTTCCACATGCATCAGTGTATACTACTAACCCTTGGTTTCCATTTGGAACTACAAACACTGGTGCATTGGCCAACAAATGCTTTAACTTAAGGAACCCTTCCCCACATTTGTCAGACCAAACAAACTCCACATCTTTCCTGGTCAACTTAGTCAAAGGCACTGCTATCCATGAGAAATCCTTGATGGACCTCTGATAATAGCCAGCAAGTCCAAGAAAACTCCTAATCTCAGTTACCGTCTCTGGTCTTTTCCAATTATTAACAGCTTCGATTTTAACTGGATCGACTGACAAGCCCTCCTCTAGAACCACATGGCCAAGAAACTTAACCTCTTTCTTCCAAAAATGACACTTGGAAAATTTCCCCTATAGCTGATTCTGCCTTAGCGTTTCAAGCACTAATCTAAGATGATTCTCATGCTCTCTTTCATCTTTCGAGTACACTAAAGTGACATCAACGAATACCAACACGAAACTATCCAAGTGCTCTCGGAAAACTCAGTTTATCAAATCCACGAAGAAAGTAGGTGTATTTGTCAATCCAAAAGGCATCACTAACCACTCATACGAACCATACCTAGTTCGAAATGTTGTCAAAGGAAGGCTGTCCTCCGTCGCTCTCAACTGATGGAACCCTGTTGCCAAATCCAATTGGGAAAACACCTTAGCTCCATTCAACTGATCAAACAGATCATTTATCCTCGACAGAGGGTACCTATTCTTGACCGCCCTTTAATTTAACTTACGATAGTCGATGCACATCCTTAACGATCTCTCTGGTTTCTTCACGAATACCGCGGCCGCTCCCTAAGGCGACTTGGTGTACTAAAATTTCTTCCCTCAAGATCCACTAGCTACACCTTCAATTCCTTCATCCTGCTAGGTGGTCTACTTACTGGTTCATCTCCTAGCACAAGATCTATCTGAAATGCAATAGCTCGTTTCGGTGGTAGTGTTGTGACTGGCTCAAAAACATCCGCGAACTCTCTTGCTATTCAAACCTGACTTAGCTCTTCTCCTACCTCCATGGCACTTAACAAAGCCCAAAAACTCTTACTGAAATTTTCCACTGAGAATATGATTCGGTTATGACTATCTGGGTGTCTCAATGATATTTCCCTATCCTGGCAAAATATCCTAACCTCATACTAAACTTAACCAATCCATACCCAAAATGATCCTGAAATCTAAAAAGTCAAAAACAGACAGACTGCATGCAAGCTTATAACCTAAGAAATCAAGTTCTAACTGGTCACATCTCATCCCTAGAGTTGCATACCCTCCTATTGGATTTGCAACCTTTAAGGAAGTAACAAGGTAAGTGGGTTAAATGCATAACCTATCAACCAAATACTATGATACAAATGAGTGTGATGCACCGGTATCAAATAATATCCTAACTGGTATACTCTGAATCAAAAGCATACCTTCCATCACGGTTTTCCCTTTCTCTATTGCAGTGGGCCTAGAAGAAGATGGGGGTCTGTAGCAAAACCCTACCCTCTATCCACCCTGACTGGCTCTGGACACTGTTTCTTGTAATGCCCAACTGGGTTTTAGTTGAAGTATTTCATATTCTCCTTCTCTGCAGGCTTCTTCCCTTTGCATGTTCGGCACTCATGAGCATAATGACCTTTCTTATCACACTTTAAGCGCACCAAATAAGCCTTTTCCTTCTTGGTAGCATCCCTTTTCTGGGCTCCCTTCTTCTTAAAGAATTTCCTTTTCTTTCCCTGGGGACCTTGGGATTCAAATGGCTTCTCCCTAGCAGAAACATCAAGCATCTCTTCATGGCGAATAGTCATCTCCACTAACATATTACAAGGCTCTCTGTATGAGTCATGGTCATTCTAGCAAGCTCTGATCTCAGTCCTCGAATGAACCTTTCATTCCTTCTGATGTCAATGTCTATAGTGGCATATCCATATCGAGATAGTGCGTCAAACTTAGCAGCATACTCGATTACTGACATATCTCCCTAAACAAGGTCCACAAACTTTCTCATCAGTGCCAACTTGGCAACCTCAGAAAAGAACCACTTCTCAAATCTCCTTCTAAAATCAGCCCATGTCAACTCCTCCTTCGGATCTCCGACGGTCACACTATTCCACCAATGAAGTGCTACCCCTTGCAACTACATAGAGGCAAGCCTTCTCTTTTCCCCATCATCCAAGCGTAGATCAGTAAAGATCCCCTCACAGCTCAATAGCCAATTCTCAACCTCAACAGCATCCTCCGTTCCAACAAACGACTTTTCATCCAAACTGGTGTAGTCTCTGCTTAACTTAGCATAATTATATCCAACTGGAGCTACAGGATTAGCTCCTCCCACATTACCAGCTACTTTAGCTTGCAAAAGATTGGCCAACAACTGATACACTATCCTTTCATCTACCGATGGATTTCCAGTACCTACTTTGGCTTCAGTATTTGGATTAGCAATAGCCTGTCGACCTTGGTTCCTCCTAGAAGTAGATCGAGCATTTCCGTTGGTTGTGGTGCATCCTCCACCTAGATTTCCTCTTCCGTTTCCTACTTCCGTATCCACTTTCTCGTAAATCTTCATACGAGCCTTAGTAAGATACATAATAATAATCTAAGAGAGAAGGGAACACGTACTTAGATATATACCTATATATCAAATACAAGTACGATACTATAGTGTTAACCCAAACCTCGATCATATTTCCAATTATCGGATTATGTTTCAAAAAGCTTTTATGTTTCACTTTCTTTTAAGGTTTCATAAACCTATGCTCTGATACCAACTTGTAACATCCCCCTACTTGGAGGTCCAAAACTAAGAGCCACGGACGCTGCAGCTATCCATAGTTATTAATCCTCGACGACCAGATACGGCGAAGTTAGATTCACTGATACACATATCACAAGAATACGAAAAAAAATTAACAAATTAGAAACACCATTCCATATTCCATTCAAAACTTTTCATGTTCATTACATAATCCCAAAAACGTTAACCACGTTCAAAATAAAAGAATTATACATACGCTAAGAGGCACATACGAAGACTCCCCCTTGGTTGATTGGTGTATATTGAAAGGCAAATAAGTCTGCCTTTACATCCACAATACACAGTGGAAAATGATAACTCTAAATAACTAACTATCTCCTTCATGCCTCCGGAAGCTTTATTCATCTAAGAAGAGAGCCTGAAAACCTTAAGCCTCAAACTACTTAAAATCAGTTGAGTACCCAAGATTTTAAGGGAAAACAATCTTCGTGTAAGACATAAAGCCTGGTATAAATAATAATCAAACACCTAAACCATTTAGATATCTAGTGAGACAACGTCGCTTAGCGGAACGGGATTTTCCCTCGCTAGTATCCTAAAATCCTCTTTTTTCTTTTTAAAACCATATACCGTGCTCATGAATCCACAATGGTTAAAACATAGCATTTCAAAATATTATGATGATATGCATACATAAAACATCTTGAAGTTTCCATCCCTGGTTTAATTGACTCCCTGTCATATTATAGTTTCTAGGGTCACTATTAACCTATTAGTTTTCATGGGATTACTAAGAACCTAGAGGCCCCTACCAGTTAAATTAGTTAATTCATGGGTTCCCCCGAACCTATTGTTGATTTCAATAACTCATCTCTTATCCTAGTTTTCATGGGTTGACTAGGAACCTAGGGATTATTCCAGTAACTCCTTTCTTAGCCTAGTTTTCATGGGTTGACAAGGAACCTACTAATGTGCCCAATAACTTTTTTCTTATCCTAGTTTTCATGGGTTGACTAGGAACCTTTTGACCGATGTAAATACTTAATCCGGATATAGTTTTCATGGATTCACTACAAACCAACTGACCTCTGCCAACCATCCTTAATATATATAGTTTTCATGGGTTTACTATGAACTAGTTGGGTGCCCCCAATAACTTCCTAATCACAGTTTTCATGGGTTTACTATATCTCCCAGACAACTTCAAAGTTTAGGCATCCTATATTCTGATCTTACTTCAAAGTTTAGGCATCCTATATTCTGATCTTCCTAACTTCCTAAGTGCAATTCTGCTCATTTAGGAGTTTGATCAATTCAAATTCACTACTGGATTAACCTAGTTGGTTCTTCTACCCCTTTATCCCTAATATACAGTTATGGATCCTTTATCATATGAATAAATTTATATTTGAAGAAGAAGAAATAATAACCAAGCAATGTCATTCCTATGGGTTTAAGGTCCTTGAAATACTCTGCATATAAACATAATTAATCCCTTCAACCTATATTTTTATCAAGGAAATACTTCTTCAAATTTATATACTTAAATCACTTCAAAATCCTTTATTTAGCCATGGTTTTTTCTTTTAAACTGAGTTTGGGCTTTAAAAAGCCTTTCGACACCTTCAAAACCTTGCTTTCGGCATCATTGGATGACCTTCTTCGAAAGCATTAAAATGTATTTTCAAAACAATAGGCTCCTGCCTTTCGAATACTTTAAAACTTGTCTTTCAAAACTTTTCAATTTTATTAAAGCATTATCCTTTAACTTTAGAAGCATAATTTCGAAACTAAGTGAAAGTACTCCTTTTGATATCATTGGGTTTATTTTTAAAACATCATTTTGGGTAATGAACATAAGTGAAAGCTTCTCTTTCGAAACCATTCTTTATTTCATAAAAGTATTGGGGAAACTTGATGATGTCGAAACCATCCATTCGAAAGCATTAAAACATCCGAGTAAAACAATTAAAGGTTGGCTTCGAAACCATTGGCTTTGAAACCCCTAATCCCTTTAGAACGCAGTAGGAAGTGGCTTATATTAATAAAACAAATAGTACCTTTCGACAGCATTGACGTCTTCAATACCATCAAAAGGCATCAAATCATAGAAGGTTTCGACTTGGTCGAAACTACCCCTTTTGAAAGTTTCAATTAAAACCAAGTAATTCCTTCAAAAGCTACTACTTTAAAAAGGCGGCATCTTTCGAAAGCTTCTTTTGAAATACCCTTGCGCAGCCATTGGTTTCGGCTGCTTCGAAACCCTTTAGTAAACAGCAAAGCGCTTTTTAAAAAAAAACAAAGATATCGACATCTTCGAAAGCTATGTTTTGACACCTTTCCTTCCACCTTTCTCCAATCCATTGCGTGCGGACTAAGTGATACCATGTATATTGGTTTCATGGTAGATGGTTTCGACTAGGTCGAAGGCGGAAGCTCTAGGTCGAAAGCTTTTTCCAAAGGAGGTGGAACTTTCTTTTCTAAGCAAAAGGCTGTTTTTACTAAATAAAGAAAACTTTTGTAACTAACTTGCCCGCTTGTAAACACATTATTGTTTACATTAAACTTTCAAATTATTTTATTAAAACTTGTTGAATTTTCTTAGATCTAAAAACTAAATAACATTTAACAAATAATCCCTTCTCAATGAAAAGGCACCTCTTTGCGATTATAAATAGCAACATCTAGAAACTGTTGCAATTAGAACTTTCTTCTTCCTGAAAATAGTTTCAGAATTATTCTCCATTCTAAAAACCAGTAACGCCTGAAAGATGCCGCAAATCAGAAGCTTCTCTTCTTCTTCTCCATATTCTTTTCTAATATTGCATCATAAGAGATTAACAAAAGAGTGTTCTTGGCCAGTTCAAAGTCATATAAACTTTGAATCTAGTTACGCTATTTTAAGACTTCATTGAATCTTGAAGTCGATAGTTCTACAACCAGTTCGTACCTGTTGGGTTGAACTATTGTCTGTAAAGAATTTATATAGTAGATCCTTGAAGTTAGAAGTACAGCAATTTCATAATCACAATACTCGTATTATCGATAATTTGCCAACAATTTTTAGAAAAATATTTCAACTATGGAAGGTTAGAGTTCAAGCAATATCAATGCCCTGCAAGTCATGAATCAACACTTGACGCTTTTGGAGCAGTTCGATGGCGAAAACTTCACATGTTGGTAAGAAACTATAAAGTTCTTTTTGATCACCGCCAAACTCTTCTACATTCTTAAAGATTATTTGGAGGCTACACCCGAAGAAACTTCGATAGATATAGATGAGTTGAAAATGAAACATGCAAAGCGCAAAGAAGATGATTTTTTATGTAGAGGACATATACTCAATACACTGTCTACTTCTGTGTACAATGCATATAGAAGTCTGGAAACAACCAAAGCACTCTAGACTGCACTAGAGAACAAATATCAAATATCTGAGGTAAGCAATAAGAAATTCCTGGTATCCAATTTTATGGATTTTAAAATGAATGGTAATAAGTCCATTATTGGACAAGTTAGTGAAATTATATATATAGTAAATCAACTTAAAGATGCCAAGATTGAATTCTCTGAATCCTTTGTTGTTGGAGTTATAATTTATAGACTCCCTCACTCTTGGAATGATTATAAGAAGAAATTGAAGCACATAGAGACGGATTATGATATAGATAATTTATAGCATCGTCTTTACATAGAAGAGGAATCTCATAAAAGAGAACTAAATGATAATCTGCAAGCTGAGTCCAATTCTAAGGCAAATGAAATTGAATTGACAAATTCATTGAAGCTTAAGAATGAGAGACGGTTTAAGAAGAAAAATCATTCCAAGAAAGAAAATAAGAAAGGTGCTTCTTATTTTTGTAGTAAGCCCAACCATTGTGCTCATGACTGTCGTTAACGAAAGAAACAAATGAAGGCAAATATGGTCGAAGACACATTGGTGGTGGTGGTGCAAGAAGCAAACCTCGTTGGAGGCATAGAAAATGATTGGTGCCTTAATACTGGAGCAACCATTCATATATGTAAGGACCATAATCTCTATAAGAACTGCAAAAAAATTAACGGAGATGAAAATCAAGTTACTGGAGCAAATAATGTTTGTAGCAAAGTGATTAGCAAAGGCACTATAGAACTTCCGTTCACTTCTGGAAAGACACTCACTTTGGTTAATATTTTTCATGTATTGGATATTTGCAAGAACCTGGTCTCTAGATACCTTTTAAACAAAGGAGAATTCAAGAGAGTATGAGCCTGACAAATTAGTGTTATCCAAGAACGGAAAGTTCATTCGGCAGGAATATTCTTATAATGACCTGATTAAGTCGAATTTAATAAAGAAAACTTCTTCTTATATCATTGATTCTATAGATTTATAGCATGCTAGATTAGGACATGTTAATTATGTTCATTTAAAAATATGAATAAGTTAGGATTAATTTATGATTGCAATTTTGACTCCATCTCTAAATCCAAAATTTGTGTTCAAGCAAAGATATATAGAAATTCCTTTAAACTATAGAAAGGAAGACGAGTGTGCTTGATCTTGTATATAGCGATGTTGATGATTTAAAAGGTCACATAACATTTGGCGGAAGTAAATTTTTTTGTCACGTTTATTGATGATTACTCTAGATATTCTTATGTTTATCTAATGAAATCAAAAGCTGAAGTCTCTAATAAATTTAAAATTTACAAGGCTGAAGTTGAAATGCAATTAGGATTTAAAATAAAAGTATTTCGTTCTGATCATGGTGGTGAATATTTTTCAAATGATTTTACTTTATTCTGTAAACAACAAGGATTAATTCATAGTGTACTACTCCTTATACCCTTAACAAAATGGAGTCGCTGAAAGAAAAAATAGGACATTGATAAAAATGGTTAATGCTATACTAATTATTTCAAATTTACCTAACTCCTTATGGGGTGATGCATTTTATCTGCATGTTATATTGTGAATAGAGTTTCTTTGAAAAAGAAGGATATATCCCCTTGTGAACTATGGTTTAAACGAAAACCAAACTTACTAAGACTTAAAGTTTGGGGATGTTTAGTGTATGTTAGAAAACCAGGTCCCAAAAGACAAAAATTGGGAAACAGAACATTTAATTATGCTTTCATAGGTTATTCTCTTAATGATATAAGTTATCATTTTATTATCCTTGATACTATTGAAGTAATCGAGTATGTAGATGTAGAACTTTCTGAAAATAAGTATATATCTCAACTCAAACTTGTGAGAATCCATTAGCATCATCTATTTCGAAACATATTGAAAGTAATGATAACAATGATCAAGATTATACCACTTGTCAAAACCATGTGAATGTCTCAATACCTCAAGAGAACACTAAACGAAGGAAAAGTAGAAGAGCAAGAATATAAAAGGATTATGGTCCTTACTTCATTACATATCTTGTAGAAGGAAGTAAGAATGAAATTCTTAACATCATTAGATACATGATGAATGTTAACGATGGTTCCCAAACTTATTCTGGAGCTATGAGTTCCAAAGATGCTATTTTCTAGAAAGAAGCTATCAATGATGAAATGAATTCAATTTTGGTAAACCAAACTTGGATTTTGACTGATTTACCTCTTGGTACTAAATTGATAGGATGTAAATGGATCTTTAAGAAAAAGATGAATACTGATGGATCCATTGATAAATTTAAACCTAGATTAGCCGCAAAGTGTTATAAGCAAAGATATGGAGTGAATTATTTCGAATCATACGTTCATGTTTCTTCCATATCTTCGATCCATTATTTGATAGCATTTTGCATCCATTCATAGACCTGTGATACATAAAATGGATGTGATAACCGCTTTTCAAGATGATTTAGAAGAAGAGATATATATGGAACAGCTAGAGGGTTTTATAAATCCAGGCCAAGAAAAGAAAGTTTGTAAACTGATAAAATCTCTTTATGGTCTGAAGAGTGTTCGGATATGAAGTAAACGTGGTTGAGGGTGGAGAACCATCCGGCGAAAGCTTGGGTAAGGATAGGGAAAAGGGAAGAGGAAGTTTGATGACAACTCTGGCAGGGCAAGGAAACGCTGGCGAGAGCCAAAATTCTCCACTTACATAGGATTGAATGAAACATTGGAGTGGATATTCGTGGAGACTCAAGATTGCCTTCCACCGAAGGCCAGCAAGGAGGGAACTCTTGGAACGTGAGAGGGCATCCGGAAGGCATTGTCTTTTTTATGATCTGGACGGGCAAAATACCAACAGCTGCAGGCATCTAAAGGATATAATCGAGGAGCGTGTAAGGAGTGGTCAGTTGCGGCAATAGGACGGAACTTGAAATACGGTGGTGGAATAAGGGCAGACACCGTCTACCTCAAACGATGATGGCACGAGGCCCAGGAATGATGGTCGATTGGTTGTCGACTGACAGGGATGATATGGAATAAGTAGCAAACTCTGGGAAAATGACCAAGTCACTTACTTATGTACGAGGACGGAGATAGGCCCTATGCATGCTCTGAGATGATGATAAACTGCGACGCTCTAGTTTGTGAAATCTGCGTTTTCTTTTCTGGTTTAGACATTTGCTTTTTTTGGTTTTGTTTGAACTCTTGGTTTTGTTTGCCTTTTGGTTTGGACTTGGGTTTGGATGCTTGTTTTCTGATTTGGATATTGGTTTGGATTTTTGGTTTCCTGATTTAATCTGGATTTTGAATTTTGACTGGATTTTTATCTAATTTTTGGTAAATGGTCATCGGGTATGGATTATGTCTCGCAAGGGGTAAGTCGCTTTGTCCGAACGTGGCGAATCGGCTTATTTAGGTCGTCGAGTATGGACTATGCTCGATAAGGATCCGGAGAGACTAAGATTTGGCCTAGGACTTAGGCCTTATATTATCAGTTATTATTTTAGGCCGTTGGGTATGGACTATACTCGGCAAGGTTTCGAGCGACCAGGATTTTCTTGGGACTTAAGTTATGGCATTACTTAGCATTCAGGGACACTGAACCAAGAACACCAAGGCATTACTTAACAAGGTCTTCAAGTGCAGGTTGCGCTTGGCAAAAACCCGGAGAGGTTATGCAATCAGATATTGGCTATGAACAGCTAAGGATTTGGCTAAGGGCCTGGAGCGATCCGGGATTTGGATATCGACCCGGAGAGGTCCTGGATTCGATTATTGTGGATGGATTAGAACTCGATTGTTAGGTTCAGATGGATATGAAATTGGTAACAGATTTGGTTACTGGATTCGGATAAGGACACGGCTACCACACTTGATAAGATGGCTTGATAATATACTGGATTATGGGTCGGATAGAATAGCTATGGATGGAATATGGACTTTGGATGTCGGATTTAAAGCTATTCAAAACACGTCTTCCTATCACTAGACATGTTTTAGGAGGCAAATGTTACCCCGCCTTTTGGTCAAGGCCGCGATATCAACAAATTGGCTGGAAAGGATGGATATCTGGATTGGAGATCAATTGGAAATAAGGCTATGATCGATACCGTCAAAATTTGATCGAGCTCCAATCAAGACATGATCGATTGAGAATGATGAACAAGGCAAGGAAAGACTACATTTTAAATTATAGGTCAACTGGAGTTCGTATGCTCAAGTTATGGATGGATCAACATTGGAAAGGAATAGTCTCTTATCGATACTTTTCATATCGATGTGGTTCGTATCGATCAGGAATGGACTTGGCAATTCACTTTGGATCGATGATATCATATCGATCAATACGAGCATGGATAGGGTAAATACACTTGGCACTTTACTTTGGATGGGTTATAGTGCGTATCGATCACTTTCTTGATCGATATGAAATGCTACACCAAGAATCAACACAAACAGGGGGCAGCCGATGGATCTGAAGGAGCAAAGATCGGATCGATACGAAGGAAGGACATGGACTTGATGGATACGAAGGCATGAGTTTCCCAAGGTGACATCAGATCGATACGAACAGTGTGGATACGAACATGGCATGGATCGATACGAAGAAGGCAATTGGGGATCGATACGATCAGGGGATGGATTTATGGATACGTATAATGGACACGTGGCAATAGGATATGATGGATACGAAAGCTGTAGTTTGATGGATACGAAGTTTTGGACATGAGGCAATGGAGTACGATGGATACAAACAACACGGGTTACGAAGGCAAGGGATACGAAGGGCAGATGGGTACGAATTGATGGATCCGAAGCTTTCAGCCCACTTATAAACTAGAACTTGGATCGATCATATCTCTCAAACCATAAATCCAAATGCTATGAAATTTTTAGAGAAGCTTCCTTATGCACTCAATAATGTTTATGATTAATCTCGGCTTCATTGGACCAACTTTGGATCGATACGAATCGTACACGGATCGACCAGGATCGATCCCAAACGACTTCGGATCGATCTGGTCGACCTATCTGCACATGAGAAGAGGTATTCCAGGTTTTGAGGCGGATATTTTTGGATCTTCAACTATAAATAGTAGTCATGATAACTAAAAGAGGGATCTTCTTCTTCTTTTCTTGGCTAAAGTCTGCCATTTTTGCTATTGATTTTCAAAGGCTTGTAACTGTAATTACAGTATAAAAGGAATAAAAGGAATGATTCAAAGTGGACGTAGGTCGGAGATAGCCGAACCATTATAAACCTTATGTCTTCTCTTACTTTCTTTCATTTTAATTTTGATATATCTTCATTTTTTCTCTATTTAATCTGGATCTATGATATGTATTTGGATATTGTGGATCTGTGTATATATACTAGTGCTTTCATTACTTCTGGGATTTGTGACCAATTTTGGCGCAAAAATTTATCAAGTCTCAATTTGACTATCATTAAAAAATATGGTGATAACAATTTAAATTCTCCAAATTCACAAAAGAAATAGATCTCAAATGCAATGACAAAGTTGCTAGCACCTCCCAAAGCAGTTTCATCCATGACATGGTCGCTAACACCTTGATAAGCAGTTTCGTTCAAGACAAGGTCGCTGACACCTCGCTAAGCAGTTTCATCAGTGATAAGGTCGCTAACACCTCGCTAAGTGGTCTCGTCAATGATAAGGCCACTGATAACTCACTAAAATTATTCCAACCATTTATTTAGTATTTGAAATTACATAAACTTTTTAAAGTACAAAATGTAACCATGAAATAACCAGGATCATGTGATTTTATAACGTTGTGTCGACGACGTTTGGCTTATGTCAAAAGTCGTGGCCATGACGTATAACAACTATAGTGGATGACTCCACACGACCATCTACCACCCATAAAAAATAAGATCTCGCGGTACCACCATCCATTATGATGAATACATGTCCAGACCCATGAAATATGAAACTGTGCTTTCGGAAGACGGACTAACACGGCTCAAATAATGATAAAAATAATTATCAATTGTAGTATATCTATCGTTTTTATTAATATTAATTAATACTTTCCATGCGGCTGGTCGTTGACTGTTACGGCAAGGGCTAGTTGTCATAATTCCAATAAATCAGTCAACTAGTAGAATGGATACTAGCTCATCCGGTTAAAGTAATTCCTTTGTTCCTAAAATCTTTTTTTTCATGATATAATAATATCAAAATTATTTTGATAAAAGTCAAAATAATAAGTTCGAGTGGTGTTAAAAACTACTGATGGCCCATAAACAATAATATTTCAGCACAATACATTAGTCAATAAAATTAATAATAATTTGGAAGGAATTATACTATTATCTACATTAATTATTTTATCTTTAAGATTACACAACTTTGAAAAGAATTAAACATAAAACTAAATGAATACTTAACACCAAATGCATTATTATTAGCTAAGGGCATTTTTTTAAACCTAAAATGTAATTTAAAATGCAGCAGCCAAGTAAGTAAACAAGCAAAAGAAAGCTTAAGCAAAAACAGCCAAAAAAACAAAGATTGGAGCTTTAACTTATTGCATATTCGGGACAGCGAATGACTCTATTTTGGAAAAGTTTTAGAAGTAGTTAAGTTCAAAATTTGTAAAAGTGTTCAACATAAAAGTTATCACATACGAAGTTAGCTTTTCGGAACATTAAAAATTATCGAAATCTGACAAGAATTGAAAATGATATAGTCAATTTACTAACAGTGTTCACCTAAGGGAATGTAAATTTCAGAGAGACGGAGCTAAGAGTTTGCAACAGATTTTTGATTAGTCTATGATCAAAATTTGTAAAAATTTTCACATAAAGTTTTCATACATTGGAGCATAAAAAATAATTGAAATCTAACAAAAAAATGAAAAAGACATGGTCAATTGACCAACAGTGTTTAGATCGGAGAATATAAATTTCAAAAGAACAGAACTGGGAGTTCGCAATAGGTTTTCGCTCAACCTATGCTCAAAATTTGTAAAAGTTTTCAACATGAAAATTGTACCACATGAAGTTAGCTTTCTAGAACATCATTCATTATCAAAATCCGACTAAAAATGAAAAAGATATGGTAAATTTTTTAACACGTGTAAAAAAATATAATGATTAAAGTGTGCTTGTGACAAAAACTATACTTTTACTCTTGGTTTTCACTTCAAGTTTGCAAACGTCTACTTTTATTATAAATCAATATTAAAAACTAAATACAATGAAATTAAAACAAGAATTCTGAGGATTTTCTCACGGTAATTTTGAAACTAAAGATATCATTGGGTTTAGATCACCCAAACTCATATGGGACACGAACTTGAGTGATAATTTCTAACGAAACCACACTCAAAACGAACCCCTTAAATAAATCATCATAGGAAATTATTTATAGAAAATATTTTATAATTGAATTTTTTTCAAAAAATTACAGTTGTATATATACATCTTTTCTCAAAGGATCGTTCAATTCCAAATAATATTTTTAACTTCAAAAAAGTTTTATTTCCTCATCTAAGTATTATTTAAAATCTTACAAACATTTAAGATTTTAAAACATTTAAACTCAAATTTTGGTGCCTCATTGGCTCGATCTAATTATCAGGAACCCCTATTGAAAAAACATTGGCTAAACGCTTCAACCGGAATTCTTAAAGCATCTAATGGACAACTTGTCGTACAATTTTTTTTTTTTTTGAAGATTTATTTTTATTGGATTTCTTTATATGCCTTTACATACTTTATAAATGGTACTTCATTAAAATCAATTTAATGATATTTCCTTTTATCTTTGCTTGCTTTAATCAATTATCCATTATGAATTCATCTTAGCTTTTAATTTAATTATCCATAGGATATATTAATTATTAAACCAAATTCAATTAGGCCTTGTGGTAGTGATGTCAAATTTATAAACCACAAGGTCCAACTAATATCGAGTATGTCTGTTAAATTCTCAAATGGTATATTCTACTCGATGTTAATCTTTGATGGTCACTAAGTTTTATTTTTAAACAAGAAAGCATTTAATATTGCCAACAAATTATATAGACATTTAAATTTGAGGTGCTCAGTGGAAAGCAGTTCATCCATCTCCACATCGCAACTCAGTTTGCTAAGGACAAAAGCACACAATTAATTTGAAGTCCGCTAACGTTGAAGCCAAAAATTTGTTTGAAGGAAGAATTACTTAAAGATACGAACTAATGTGTACAGAAAATAAGCGTGATGCATCCTAATATTTTCTAAGATATGACTCATCTCTAAAAGAAGAATTCCTAGTAACGACCCAAAGATCTCTAAGGGACGGTCTCGAAAATACATGTAGGAAAAGATTCTCATCTTTAATATCATATATTGTTCCAAACTTGGTTTTAATACCAAGCTATGATTCCCCACTTTTATTCTCTTATTAATAAAGAACATTACTATGTAATATCGTCTGTTAATATGGAGAATAAAGCTTTTTAGGAGCAATAATCTATATTATTACCTTGGGAGAGTATCGACACGTCAAATTGAGTGAAAATATTTTTCTTTTATAAGAGGATTCAACGTATCCGATCAAGGCACAAGAAAACAACACAATAGCTTAATATAATTTAAAATAATATAGAATATAACAGAACATAGAACCATAGAATATGACAAAGAAATATAAACATTTCTCATAAAGCAGATGTGAACCTATATACGATACATGATGTGAACTACAAAAGGTGGTCGTAAAAGATCCATGATATACATATGTGATATCTAAGACAACATAAATGAATATACATCAAAATGAATCTCTATTTTGACATACAAGAAGGACTGTAACATAACTAGACTACAAATCTACTAAAGCATATGAAGAAGCCTCATACTAATCCAACTCTAAGGTTATCAAGCTGAAGGACCTGGAAAATCTTGATCTGACCCAAGTATTACATGAAGATAATAAACAGATTAGTCTAGTCTAATTCGAATCAATGTGAGATAAAGTGATGACAGATTATAAGCCATAATAGGAAAAAAATCACATAGAGTTAAACAAAGAGGAATGTTATCCTTCTTAAAATTATTCACCAAATCATAAAACCATTATTAGCTTATAAAAGAAAATCTCATAAAATATTTGGTGAAATACAAATTTCATCAATCATTAGAAATCCAGAAACCTAACGGGAGAACCTATCATAAATGGGAGCATAAACCTCACCAAACACGTTTTATCATAAATGGTCTAGGGACCCATAAATTGATAGTGAATCCATAACTCTAATGAGCCAAAGCTCCATAAATGAGCTGAAGCTCCATAATTCTGCTTATCATGGATCAACATAAGAGACAAGTCACCAAACTTATCTTCGTAAGTGTTATTTACCTTCAAATAGTAACTAATCAAATTACACCTGTATGTCCCATACCGCACTTTTTTATTTGAATATTTACTACAAGTTAGTAAACACCACTTAAGAAAAAATATGGTTTCAATCGAATGAGTCTGGGAATTAATCGACAAAGTAAACGCAAGCGTTATATACCACCTGTTTTACTAAGTCGTTTAATTGAACTTCTCATTTGAATGAAAAAAGTGTTTTATTTACTATTAATAGGTTGGGAAATTCTTTTCTAAATTATTTGTTTTGAAAAAAGAGTTGAAAATCCATAAAATGAGATTTTTAGATGCTTATACATAGTATCAAAGTGTTTTAATAAAAATAGGAGTTGGAGAACTTTTTGCAATACAATTGAATTACTCCAAAATCACCATATAAATCACTTGAAATCTATATTTTTAGTTTTCAATCAAAATTTCCATTTATTTGAAAACAAACTTATCAAAAAAATTCACCAATATTCATATCATCAAAATACGAATTAAAATATGGAAATTCAGCAGTAATTGAATACATCAAAAATGGAATTTTTCTATAGAACATAAAGGCATCAAAAATTAGATTTCTTCCATAGAACACAAAAGCATCAAAATGCAATTATTTTCCATTGACTCAAAACTCAAAATTCATTTTAGAAAATCATCGGAAAACAACATTAAAAATTAGAGCAATGCAACTTAGACAATCAGCAAATAAGCAACAAAGACGAAGACTACTGGGGGACGGACAACTGCTTGGAGCAAGTTCTAGGCTTTCATTTCCCTTGATCGCTGGTTCACCTGATTTTTGTTAGATAAAATTTTGTTTACTACTTTAGCATTTTATTGAAACTATTTCATGCACCTAACAATACCAAATAGAGCAATTAAAAGTATAGAGCAAAGTCTAATTTCAACATTTAGAAAGCAGTAAACTGACAGTGGGAAAACAAGGAGTAGATTTAGAAAACACTAACAGTAATTACCAAATAAAGATCAATAAAAATAGTATTTTCACCATTCAACCACATGCAAATGAATCTAGATTAGATGTGTGAGGGTTACTCACCTTAACATCCTAAAATTCCTGAAATTGCGAGTAATCAACGCAAGGCCAAAACTCAGAATGTTCTACATTTTCATCCTCAGTGTAGCAGGGATTTGGCATATCCAAACTAAGTATTTTCTTATGTAATTTTACAGAAGGTTTATTTATGAGTTGTAATTTTACAGAAGGTTTATTTATGAGTTGAGAACAATATATCCAAATTTTAGATTTTTATGATTTTTATACAATTAGTTATGAATTTTCTACCGACCTTCGTTTTTCAGCCCACATCTACTCGAAAACCACTTGAGAGAAGAAGACATTTCACCCATCAAAACTAAACCATATTCCATGAATTTGTAGAGGTGCTGAAACATGTTAGAAACAATATACCCATAATTGAGAATTTTTGGTAATTTATTTGATTTGTTATGATTTTTAGAGCTGTTAGGGTTTTGTGAAAATTTTGAGAAAATGTAGTTTGCTCTTTGATTTGACTAGAGAAGAAGGTGGAGATGATTTGCGTTTGCTGGTTTGAGAGAGATAATGAGACAAACATATTCTCATTTATTTAAGTGCTAATGGGCTTTAGGATAATGGATAGATATCCAATAAAAAGTGTTGCAAAAATTTCTTTATTACAAAGTGTTGCTAATTACTTTCAATTACAAAACACTTTAATTTGTATTTTAACAACTTGTTAATTTCAAATTCTTAACCACTAAACTTTTCACATGTTCCACATTATAAATCTCCATTTTATAATCTATAACATGTTTAGGTTTTATTAAATAATATTTTCCATAATAAACTTTGTCTTTATTATGAACGTTGTAAAAATACATCGTTTGTGTCCACATATCAAATTTTCAATACAACCTTTAATTAGAAAGGGGTTTCTCCATATTTTGATAAAATGAATCGTTAATTAATAAATCATATTTCAAATAATGAAATTATCTCCATTATAATTTTTCATTCATTTCATTCAAAATATCTCTTATATACTTAAAGGCAAGAGTTAAAGAGCATAAAAAAAGATTCATTAAATTCCCATTTTTATTATATACAAAATCTCTTAATTATTTATTTATCACTAAATTCAATTATTAGTTTAATTTATTTTTAGGTAATCTAAACGAGGGTTGTTATAAGCCCACACAGAGGAGCTGATATTCACAAGGGTATTGACATGAGAGAAGAAGGCCGCTTCATTCCATTTAGACATATTCAAAATGCCCAACACACCAAGACGCGGTAGCTTTAGGAGCTTGATGTATCTATGGGAATGGGCTTCCTTGAATGCGGATTTCTGATCCATAGGAAGTAGCAGCAAGCTCATTCAACCATATGTAGCAATTTCTTTGGCAGCGTAAGAAAAATAAATTTGCATGGAAAAAATTATCGATTTAATGATAGTAAGCCTTCCTACAGTTGATAAGAACTTGTTATACTAGCTCTTCATTTTTGCGGTTATTTTCTCAAATAACGGGAGGCAATGATGATTTCGAAATTTGGTAGAGCTAAGGGGAACTCCTAAATATGTGAGGCCAGTTGACTGAAGTTGGAAGCCCAAAGCATAAGCAATTTCATTTTTGGCAACTCAAGACCTGATAGGTTTTTGAACTTATGAAGAGACATGGAGATAGAGTGAACAGATTTCATGTTGGGCTTGAAGAATATCATAAGATCGTTTGCAAAACATAAAGAGGAAATAAGGAGGTCATGACATTTTGGATGATAGTAAATGAGGTTGTTAAGGTATTTATCCTTCAGCAAAATAGTAAGCATCTCCATAACAATGAGGAAAAAATACACTGGAACGGTTTCGTATAGCGACGGCTGGCGATGGATAAAAAATGTGGTCGTCGCTAGACATCGCTATATGAAATATACAGGACGCTTCCCGCGAGCAAAACTTTCATTCCTTTCCCACCAAAATTAAACCCTCCTTCCCCCAATCCGCCGCCCCCGTCACCGCAGCCGCTGCCCCGCCTTCCGCCGCCTCCAAATCACCCAAATTCGCCTAGGTATGCTTCTAATCTCTATTTTGAATGCAAATTTGATGTTTTTAGGTTTAGCTTAAACCCTAGTTATATTAGGATTTGTTGTTAAACTAGGATTTGTTGTTAAATTAGGTATTAGTAGTGTTGTTAAATTAGGTATTATAGTGTTGTATGTTGATTTGGTAGATTAATTAGTTTATTATCATGAAGTTAAATTAGGTATTAGATTAATTAGTTTATCATGAAGTTGAATAAATGGTTGATGTAGATAATTAGTGTTGGCGATTAACATGGTTAGTTGTGTTAGGTGAAAAATTAGTGTATATTAATGATTAACTTGGTTATTGATAAATTTACATGAAAGTATTTCATAGTTTATGAAATTGATAAATTACAAATTTAATTTGTTAAGTGAATTTAAATTGACAAATTTTTATTTAATAATTAGATTTTTATTGTTTTCTAATTATCTATTTGATAATTAGATTTTGTTGTTTTCTAATTATCTTCATTGATAATTCTTCTATTTATCTTGTTGATTGAGTGACGGCCATTTTAATAATTTTAGTGACGGCTAGCGACGACCAAAATACAAAAGGTTGTATATATTGTACAAAAATAAAGTTTACAAAAAAAGTTAAAAAATGAATATGAGAACATTAAAAATTCTGCAAATATCTAAATTTTTTTTAGAAAAAATAGTAAATGACTTTAAAAACAACTGATATTGTACTAAAATCGATTTTGTAAAGAAATTAAGAAATGAATATAACAACAACAAATATTCCGCTAAAATCTATGTCGTAAAAAGATAAAGAAATGAATATTGAACTAAAATTGTTAATTGAACATTGAACTAAAATTTAAATACACTAATTTATGAAATAAAATTTAAATAGTTGAAACATTGTCAAAATTTGAAAAGAATAACAATATTTGTTAAATTTAAAGAAATTTTTTTATCCCTTAAATTGGCTTTGGCCCCGTCTGGCAAGTGTTGTATATGATCGTTATATGGATGTACGTTTTGTAACGGAACGGACATTTATATTCATCTGATACAATATTTGTCGGATTTGTCCCTGTATTGGACAAGTTACAAACATAATAAAGTAATTACATATTTTAAATCATTTCATTTTAAACGGTTACAAAATTACGACAGCACTTCCTTTACGTTCCCTATGTACACGCATTTGTGTACAATACATGGAACAGAAGGGAAGTGCTGTCGAAATTTTGTTGAACCCTTTAATCTGAAATGATTTATAAAATGTAATTACATTATTGTGTTTGTAATGGGAAGTAGGATGACTGACCACCGAAGTAAAAACCAAAATACTAAAAAATAAAAAAATAAAGTGAAGTTTTTATTTTGAATTTTCTGCAACGATGAACTGTTTACAATGGAGAATGGTTGAAAATTAATGATTTAAATTGTCTAACATACATTTTCAAATCAGGAAAAATGTTCAATTATTTTCTCGACCGTACTTGGATGTATGAAGTCAGAACTGGAAAGAAGGGATCAATAAAGCAACATTTCTACAACGGTGTACAAGAATTTATTAGATTTGCTAAATCTAATAACCGAAACAACACAGAAATTCGTTGCCCATGTAGTAAGTGCCAACATTTGAAGCATTGGAAACCAGATATAGTTGAGGTACATTTGTATAAATATGGTTTCGTGCCTGATTATTATTTCTGGGATCGTCATGGAGAACTTGTTGAACCTACACCTAATACTGAAGTGTTAGAGGACGGTAATATGATGACGAATCCGATAGAAAATATGGTGGATGATGCAGCACGATCAATGTTTCCTACAACTGAAGCTGTCGATTAAGACGAAAATGTCGAAGAAGAATAGACTGCGGGAGCTAAAAAAATATACGATTTGTTGGATTCTGCTAAGAGGCCATTGTGGGATGGATGTAAAAGCGGAACCGAACTTTCAGTAACCACCGAATACGTAACTATGAAATCAAAATTCAACCTTACGGAAGCTGCATTTACAGCAGTTGTACAAGCTGCAAAACGACACATGCCACCCAATAATCTGATGTGCGATAGTCATTATAAAGTAAAAAAATTGATGTCCGCTTTTGGTCCACCATACGAGAAGATAGATGCATGTGTGAAAGGTTGCATGTTGTATTGGAAAGACGACGTTGACCTCGGAAAATATAAAATATGTAACGAAGAAAGATACAAACCAAGAAAGAAGAAAGGGAAAGAAGTCCAGTACAAGAGAATGCATTATTTACCCATCACTCCCAGACTTCAAAGGTTATATGCATCTTCTGCTACGGCCTGTCATATGCGATGGCATAGTGTGAGAACAGCGGAAGAATGAACTTTGATACATCCATCCGACAGAGGAGCATGGAAACATTTCGATAAGACTTATCCTGCATTTGCTGCGGAAAGCCGTAATGTCAGACTTGGTTTATGTACGGATGGATTTTCACCATTTTCACAGTTTGGTAGTAAATATTCATCCTGGCCAATTATCGTTACTCCGTATAATTTACCTCCATGGATGTGTATGAAGACACCATATATGTTTCTCACCACTGTCGTTCCCGGCCCTCATGATCCAACTCAAGGAATTGATGTTTATTTACAACCATTGATCGAAGAGTTGAAGAAACTATGGAATGAAGGAGTCGAAACTTACGATGTATCAAAGAAATTTTTTTCGGTTATTCGCTTCTTTGTTATGGACTATTAATGATTTTCCTACATACGGGATGCTTTCTTATTGGAGTACGGCTGGTCGTCTAGCATGCCCTTATTGTATGGAAGAAACACGAGCATTTTCGTTACGATATGGGAAGAAAGTTTCGTGGTTTGATTGTCATCGGTATTTTCTTCATCCCAATACACTTTTAGAAGAGATAAGAAAATTTTCATAGATAACAGAGAAGAGAATTTGGAACCACCCAAGGTTTGGTCAGACGAGGAAATATACGAAATTGTAAGGGACTATCCAAAGATGCATGAAACTGGAGTTCAGACTGAAATCCCAGGAAAGTCAGACATTTATAATTGGTGCAAACAAAGTATATTTTGGGAGTTACCATATTAAAAAGATCTCTTACTCCGACATAATATTGGCGTGATGCACAACGAAAAGAACGTGTTTGATAATCTGTTTAATACAATTTTGAATGTAAAGGGAAAAACCAACGACGATTTGAATTCAAGGCTTGATATAGCAAACTATTGTAAGCGCCCGGAACTTCATATGAAGCCTAATGACAATAAAAAATTGAAAGCATGCTATGAGCTAGATAATAAGCAAGTAAAACTCGTGCTAAAGTGGGTGGAAGAATTAAGATTTCCCGATGGGTTTCTTCCAATCTTCGTAGATGTGTTGACTTCAAAAATAGTAAACCGAGTGGGATGAAAAGTCACGATTGTCATATCATGATGGAATATTTACTACCCGTGGCTTTCAAAGAACCGTTGCCCGTAAAAGTATGGAACGTTATAACAGAGTTATGTTTGTTTTATAAACAGTTTTGTTCGACAACATTAAAGGTGGATCGTATACGTAAACTTGAAGTAGAAATACCCATATTGCTATGCAAACTGGAGAAAATACTTCCGCCTGGTTTC
This sequence comes from Allium cepa, assembly GCA_030765085.1. Classification (NCBI taxonomy): domain Eukaryota; kingdom Viridiplantae; phylum Streptophyta; class Magnoliopsida; order Asparagales; family Amaryllidaceae; genus Allium; species Allium cepa. The sequence continues at coordinate 421,516,058 of CM060943.1, read as the reverse complement.
TTTAACGTAATGGAGCATTTACCTATTCATCTTCCATCCGAAGCACTTCTTCGAGGTCCTATGCAATATGGATGGATGTATCCGTTTGAGAGGTAAATTAATATGTGCAATGTTCAAGTCAATTTCAAATTCAAATTTGTATATCTAAATATGTAATAAATATCTTAATACGTACTTGAATCATCTGAAGAAGAAGATTCGACAAAAAGCCCGAGTTGAGGGTTCGATATGCAAATCGTATCTTGAAGAAGAAGCCTCATTTTTTCTCTCACTACTTCAAGGACAATGTGAACTTATCGTTTGTAACTGTTCCTCGAAATGAGGAAGTCGTTGAACAACATTCTTCTCAAACAATGTTATCTGTTTTTAGACAACATGGTAGATCTGGTGGAAAATGTGTGGAAATATGATTGGACGATAGAGACCACCATGTAGCACACACGTATGTTCTTTTAAATTGCATCGAAGTCGCACCATTTGTCAGGTAATAATTAATTCACTTGTAATTTACTTGTACGTACATAATAATTATAACACATATTACATATATGCAGTATCTACGAATCACAGTATCCATCTGGCGATCTCAGTAAAGAATTTGCCAAATGGTTTTTGAACTATGTTTATGAGCCAAGAAACTATGTCGTTGATGAAGGCTTAAAACATCTTGCGATTGGACCGAAAAGAAATGTGAAGGCTTATCCAATATTCTTCGTCAATGGGTTTAAGCTCAACACGAAAGATTGCTCGGCTGAAAAATTAACATATAACAGCGGGGTATTTGTCAAAGGCAGTGATGATCCAGATGAGCATTTAAAAGATTTTGACGGTGTCTTAACACAGATTCTAGAGTTGAAATATTATGTTGAACCTTTAGAAAAAGTTTTTTTTTGTTTAAGTGCAGTTGGTTTGGTAACGTTCCTGGTTCCGGAATCAACGTGCATAAAGAGTATAAACTTATTGAAATAAGGCATACATCACACCACTATAAGTACGATCCTTTTGTATTAGCCAAGCAAGCGTTACAAGTTTATTTTGCTCCGTATCCATCTTTGAAAAGAGATAAAGCGGATTGGTCATCTATTTTCAAAAAAAACCAAGGTTTACGTTTGATGGAAATAATTTTCCAGATGAAGCAGCAAATCAAGCCGATCTTAAACCAAATATAGAAATAATAATAACTGATGATATTGATGTAGGGCCTTTGAATGATGAATCGAACGTCTTATTTGATACATTTGAAAGTACCGAAGAAAATGAGATAGAATACGAGACTGAGTCTGAATCAGAAAACGATGAACACTGATCGTTTTGATATAATTGTTATGTGATAGTGATTGAAACATGCTATGTAATAGCAAATTTCTGTAATTGTTCTGTGATGATCATTTAGTTAATTTTTATCCATGTTTTGTACTAGTAAATTTTTATAATTGTTCTGTGAAAGTGATTGAAACATGCTATGTAGTAGTGCATTTCTATTATTGTTCTGTGATGATCATTTATTTAATTTTTATCCATGTTTTGTACTAGTAAATTTTTACAATTGTTTCTGTGAAAGTGATTGAAACATGCTATGTAGTGGTGAATTTCTATAATTTTTCTGTGATGATATTGTTTTTCTATAGTAGATATGTCTGGCAGGAGACGAAGTATGACAGGCACGCCATCCCCATCTCCCGGTGCAGGTGGTAGCGGCACTGCACCGGACTTACGTCCGATGGCAGAAGTTATTCCGAAAAGTGCCGGGTAAGTATCAATTTTATTTAAAGTATAAGTTTTAAAATCCACTAAACATGTATATCATAACTTTTGCAGGGTCTTTGAGCTGGAGCCATCAGATTATATTCTACAGGTTTTGAGGAAGGCTTTTCAGAGCCGGATGGATGGTTATTGGCCTCGCTGGGACGACATCCCCCTTCATGTCAAGAACGCAATACAGGCCAATTTACTTGTAAGTAGTAGTTTGAATTTCAGTTGTAAATTAATATAATCTATATAACTTAAAATAATTTTAATTTACAGGCTGCAGTCCGCGTTGACCCTGACGACATGGACGTTTTCTTAAATCACTAGAACAAAAGAATGAGGAAACATTACAGGGATGCATTGTCCAAGGCTAATAATTTAGGCAAAAAGCCAAAACTGGATGGGTGACGGTGTATGGAATGATTTTCTTCGGCTTTGGGACACTCCGGCAGCAAAAGTAAGTAATATATGTTTGCTTTGTTATTTAAATCTAATATAAACCTCGCATGATATATACGTGATAATTTATCTTAATTTGTAGGAATTATCTACGCGGAACCGGGCTAACAGGAATAAAAATTCTGCATTGCACCGTGGTGGCTTCAAATCCTTCCAGGAGCATAAGAGAGAGCTGGTAATTAAATTTATAAACCGTGTTTACATTTTATTAAAATATTTTATAATCAGATTAGCAATAATATTTGTATATTTTCAGGCCGCGAGATACAACCACGAGCCTACTATGGCCGAGTTATTCAAGGTGACGCATGTCGTGGAGAGGACTGATGAAGAAGGCAATGTTTCGTACGAGTGGACAGATGACAAATCCCAATCCGTAATGGTAAACTAATTTATTGTTAATAACAATATTTTGTCTTATTTTATTTTCAAAAACTTGAAATTCAGTTTTTATCGTGTAAAACAATTGTTTATAATCGCAGGAGAGGTACGAAGCTGAGCGGGCTCGGGTAGCACAGTCCACTGGTCGAGATGAACTTACACTAGAGGAGGTGAAAAATATCTGAGATGCTATTATTGGCCCGCCTTCTCGGACCAATGTGCGGTATAGCTATGGAAATCTGGAGGTAAATTTTGACATGTACTAATATATAAATTTATAAATGCATATGAATAGTTCTAATAATATTATATATATACTAATATATAAATGATTATGAACTATTTTACAGGTGATGAGATTGCAGAGTGCATACAGGAGGTCCTAGCAAGAAGAGGAGATTGCTCGGTTGAAGAAAACAGTGGATGAAATAAATGATTGGAGGAAGAGTTTCTTCGAGCAACAACTGGATGAGCGGATTGCAGGTTATTTGCAACAGCATGGGAGGGTGCTTGGAGTGGATGGCAGCGATGGTGAGGAGTAGGTATGCTTGTTTGCTCCTGTTACAGTTTGGTATATACACATTTTGGTTGGTTTGATGTATATATATTTCGGGATATTATGTACATATTTTGATGGCTTGTAGTTGTGTTAACGGTTTGTTTGGGTTAACGGTTTGTAGTTGTGGTTGGAAAACTATGTACACATTTTGGTTGGGAAGCTATGTACATATTTTGATGACTTGTATTGATTGACAAGATATGTATTGATGTTGGGATTGTATATGATTTTGTTTGGTTTTGTTGGAATTTATATTGTTTGAATGTATAGTGATGTTATATGATGGATATATGATGGTTATAGTTGATAAATATAGTGTATAGTGGCTGTGATGATGGTATTTGATGGTTATTGTTTGAAGTGTATATGGGCTGTGCAAGTGCATAGAATTTTGTTCGGTATAGCGACGGCTAGCGATGGCTGGCGACGTCCATTTTGTTCAGATTATCGACGGCTAGCGACGGCTAGCGATGGCCATTTTGTTCAGATTAGCAACGGCCATTTTGTTCAGATTAGCGACGACCATTTTGTTCAGATTAGCATGGCTAGGGACGGCTAGCGACGCCAATTAGACATTGGAAAATTTCCACGTGACATATTTGCAGTCGCGAGCCGTCGCTATTTATGTGACGGAGCCATCGCTAAAGCCGTCGCGATTCTATTGGGCGACGAGGTAAATAGCGACGGCATTTAGCGTCGGCTAGCGACGGCCGGCAACGGCTAAAAGCCGTCGCTATCAGGTGCCGTTCTTGTAGTGATAAGAACTTAAAGGATCTCCTTGGTGGCATATTCCTTGGGTTCCTTGGAAATAGCCTTTAATTTGACCATTAGCTTGAACTGATACTTTGGGGATTGAATGCAAGTCATGATCTAATTGATATAGATTGAAGGAAAACACATCCTAATGAGAGCATAAAAGGCAAATTTCCACTTTATCGAATCGTAAGCTTTCTTCAAGTTAAATTTTAGGCAACATCTAGGGCTCAAATGATTTCCATTGTACCCACGACGAAGCTCATGGGACATCAAAAATGTTGTCCATAATGTTACAATCTTTAAGGAAAGCACTTTGGTTGGTGGATATGATATTAGAAAGAACAATCTTTAACCTTCTTGCAAGAATTTTGAAAACACATTTATAAATAGTATTGCAACAACCGATGGGATGAAAATAGAAAATGGGTAGGGTTCGAGGACTTAGGAATTATTTAGATGGTCGTAACATTAATACCAGATAACATCTTGCAACCTTTGAAAAATTTGTGGACGGCTTCGAGGAAATCATCCTTGATTATGTGCCAGTAGCAAATGAAGAAGGTGGAGTTGAAACCATTAGGGCCACCCAAGCTAGATTTCAGGATTGCAAAGAGGGCTGCTTTTATTTCATCATCAGTAATACTGCTTTGAAGGTAGCTATAGTGTTCATCGAGTAGACTAGGAAAAGAAAGGTGGTCAATAAAACTAGTGTAGATTTCTCGAGGATCATCGGATCCAAGTAAGTTAGTAAAGTGTTGAACAAACACTTCAAATAAAGCTTCCCTTACCTCATGAATCTTGTTATGGTCATCACGAATTGCAGGAATGATTCTGGTGTTGGATCTACATTTAAGAAAATTATGGTAAAATGATGTATTTTTATCACCTTGGTCTTCCCATTTATAACGACATTTTTGCTTGATCATGCTAGCTCCAAGTGATGAGCTTTGTGCAAGAGGTCAGCTAATTAGTGTTCCTACAAAGACAAATCATTGTTAAGAGTATTAAGAGTTAAATCATGTTGCACATGGGCAATTTGTTGCTGGATTTAGAGGATTGCTTGAAGCCATCACCAAAATGCTCCTTACTCCTTCCTTGAGGATGAATTTGGCATGCTTAAGCTTAGCTTGGAGGATGAACATGGGGTTACCATGGAAAGTTGTGGAGCAAGCAGCAGCGATAATGTCAAGTAAAGTTGGGTGAGTGGTCCAAGCATCAAAAAACTTGAAGGTGTATAGGGGTTTCAGGATGGCAGGACCAAAACATAAGGATAAAGGGGAGTGGTACTCTCAAGCTTAAAATAGGTGTGGGTTCCAGATTTGGATTTGTTATTCCAAGTATAAAAACCTTTGGATTTGCATTTGATAAGGCAGGAATTCATTGCGGCAGCATTCAAAGGCAGAAGCTCATTGTGAGATAAAGGATTACCTCCTAGTCTATCACTAGATTCAAGCATACAATTCCAATCTCCAAGCGCAATCCAAGCTTTGTTCGGGGGATTAAGAGTAGGCAGGCAATCCAGCATGAGTTGTCGATCTACGAGAGTGTTAAGAGCATAGATGTAAGTACATAGAAATTCATAGATAGAGGCCTTGTGGAAGATAGAGGTATGGATTAATTGATTAGTTTGGAGAATAGAGGTTAAGTTGAAAATTTCAGGATTCCACATAACAACAATTCTTCCAAAAGTAGCTTCTAATAGATTGTGAATATAATTTCACGAGGGTTGAATGTGTTGACATGACAGTCTGAATGTTGAACTTATTTTCAAATATAGAAATAAGTTGGATCTTTTGGTCATGAATGATTCTTTTGATTTCTTTTTGCTTAGAGATGCCATTTCCTACCCCTAATTTTCCATGCTACAATGTTGCTAATCATTAAGAATACTTTTTTTAGAATAAGCGAAGTTTGGATCTTTCATGGTGGAACTATTGATGATAACTATAGCCTGGGAGTTCGCGGTGGAGGTGGAACAAGTAATAGGAAGGATGGATTCAATAGGATAGAATAGACCCTTGTCACGATCTCTCGATCTACTCCTCGTGGTTTGTGGAGAAACCTTGCAAACTATTTGCTCGGTTGGAGAGAGGGAATTTTTGGTAATATTGGCTGCTAGATTGTGGTTAGGGCATGTAACCTTGGATAACAATTTAGATCTATGAAAAATAAGGTTACTGGGGAAGCAGTGTTTACATTCGATGGGGAGGAAAATAAGGGGCCTTAGGATGAAAGGAAATTTTTTGGATTGGGTAGGATAGGGAGCTGTGCATGTGTTCAGGGTAGAAGAGGACGAAGAGGTTGAAGTGGATGAAAGGTTGTGAATTTTAAGCATGGTAGAAAAGGTGGAGGACATGAAGGATGGGTAGGATGTGAAAGATGAATTAAATTAAGAGGCAGAGGCCAATTCAGCAACTGTAAGACCAACTTATAGTGTACTAGTTGCATGGTAGATGGAAGAGTGGGTTCAAGCATATAGGTTGATAGACAAGATAGAAACTAGATTGGTAGGACAAGAGTTTTGGAGTAGGCTAAATTTATTAATGTGGACAAAGGTTTTCATGGGATTTGCATGATCAAATTGCATTGAATGGGAGGTAGATGACTTAATTAATGACGTTGAGGCAAGTGAAAAGGAAGGACAGGTGGCTAGATGTGAGGGATTGGAATTAATGGTTAACAGATTAACAAGGCTAGCAGAAGGATCAGATTGACTAATAGGGATAGAACATCTGGTAGAGCCAGTGGTTGGGCATGTACTACTGTATTTATCTGATTGGATAAAAAAATCACGGTGTCCACAGAACTTTTTTATCTTATGAGAACTTCACAGTGTGCCTAACAGCAATTCTTCGACCTGGGTATGCCTGGTCAGAAATAGATTGAAGAATTTCTTTATTAGATTGAAGTTTTGGTGGTCGCGTTACAGTAGGGGTAATTGTCATTTGGGATTTGCAAGTTGCATTAGTGTGACCAAAAACTTTACACTAATCGCATATTTTCGACTTCCACATATATTAGACTTGAATATAGGTATCCTTATCTTTTGCAACTTGAATAGGGATTTGACTCGGCGACAATTTAGATGGTTCAATCTCCACTGACACTTTTGCAAACTCAAATTGTTCAAGCGTCTCGGTCGATTCAACAAAACAAATCACTTTTCCTAAATAGCTAGCAATCCAATCAATTCCGACCAAGGACCACTGTAGCGATGAAATTTTTGTTGGGTACACCCAAATTGGCACCGATTTGGTTTTATCCCGTGTCGAATCAATGGTTGCATCCCATTGAGTAATTATAAAAATCTTCCCATGGATAATTATAGGGTTCATTCTAACACTCTCAATCTACATTTCTCATCCTCAAATAGAAAGTAAAAGAATTTACCATCTGATTTAATAACACCATTTAGATTCCCCTAAACAAGGCAAAGCTGATAGAGCACTACAAAGTAAGATGATGATTTATCGAGAAAAAATCCTACTAAATAATTTTCCCAGTACTTGGTTCCGAGATCAACAACTTCTTTTAGGAGAAATCATTGATTTTGTTTTAGATAAGAAGATCTGAAAATTCCTAGGCTTGTACTTACCAGCGTTTTTTGATAATTTCTTGAACATCCAACTCCAACTACCACCTGAAGCTAATGGTTGCAGATCTGGAACGTTTGAAGAAGTGGAGTTAGCTAAACTAGGGCTCAACGGGGATGGGGCTGAAGAGAGTGGTAGCATGGAGGAGGTAAGGTTAGAACTTGCTGATGAGATATCAGGGATAAGAGGAATTGGAAGAGTAGAGTCGGTTGATGTTAGATCACTAGACAGCATGTTAGGAGGAGGAATTGTTGGATCAGCAAGAAGGGATGCTGCAAGAGTTGTTGGACAGGGGTCGTGGGGTGAAAAGGAGGTTTGGTGAAGATGGGCAAGGGAGGAAATTTTGAAAGGCTGGAAGGGGTTGAAATGGAGGAGGAGGCCACGGTTGGCACTTCAAAATATTTTTATTTGTCCAGTTAATTAACTCTTGTCCTTGATGTAGGGTAGGAGTATAAACCAAGTAGGATGTGATTTGACCATCCACCAACTAACCTTTATCCTTGATGTGGGAGGAGGAAGTATAAACCAAATAGGACATGATTTGACCGTCCATCAACTAACTCTTATCCTTAATGTGAGAGCATGAGTATAATTAAAAATGGATGTGACATGACATCCAATCACTAACATCTTTCCCAGAATTGACAAAATGGAAGATCCATGCTCGTCGTAAGGTAGGATCTTACATATAAACTTTTGATCAATGCCCAGAGTTAGGCACGATTGAAGGTAAATACCCTGGATGAGGATGTGCAAACTACAATTTTGAGTAGTTAGCTTGAACCAGCACCTGGAGCTTGGCACGATCGAATGTCACTATCCTGGAAAAGGTTACCTGAAGCGTTATGCTAAATGGTTTACCCTAATCGATGGTAGAGCTTGGCACTTCAATAATTGCTTTGCATTCACAGAACAACAAAAGACGATGAAGCAGGCTAATGACTTAGTCCGACCATTATCATGAAAAGAAATGGATCGTGAGTATACATAATGGAAAGTACATTTCTTATGTACTTAGACATATTCACACAAAGATTTGGCAAAACAAGGGTCTTTATTATTAACAGTGGAAATAAGGCTTAAAAAGAAATAAATGGTAAGAGTTCTATTCACATTGGAACTAAAAAAGAAAAACAAAAGGCTAGAAATGGCTTAACTGTACAACTAAAGAAAAACAAACTAATGATCACTTCTTGTGCTTTTGCCTCTTGGACTTTTCTTCCTTCTCTAGAGGGAGGTGTGACTTGATCAGGCTTCTTCATGCTTTTTCCTTGGCCCTTGAAAGGAGTGCTCTATGATGATCCAGCATCCATGCTTTGAGTGTTCCCAGGTGGAAGAAGAGTGACTGGAACAAAGATAGTCTGACTAGGAAAAGCTACGGACAAATAAGGAGGGATGACCTCTATCTTCTCGAGCTTGACCTCTTTGGCTAGGACAAGCTCTTGCTCAAGTGTACTCTTAGTGGGATCCGATAAGGGCTAAGAAAATCCAGTAACAACAACATCATCTTCGATCTGAGCTTACTAAATCCCATCAATCCCTTCATTTTATAAAGCATCCATCATCCGCTCGTCAAGCGTAGGAGACTCACCAATTAGAATACTCGGAACCATTGGTGAAGTTGCCATGGTCATCAATTCTATTGGAGACGTTTATTGTCCCGACTAGAGACCTTTGTCGGGAAGCTGAACTGGAACTTTAGAGATATAAAAAGATAGATTAGCAATGTCAGTTGATGATATATGGACTCTCTCAAATATTAGAGAAATCAACAAGATACTTCTTTCTGGTGGGGATCCGGTGTTGGCCGGAGTGCCGTCAGGATTCCCTTCCAAGATGGGAAAAAGGATGGTGGATTTTTTCATTTGGGGTTGATCTAGATTATATCCCAGGACCAAAGATGAGTCGGGAAAATATTTTAGCCCAAATGTGTCCCAGTAATGGCATCTTGAGGTGATGATCCAGAGCTTTCGCATAAGTCTTTTTACACTGTAGTGGCTAGCTTTAGATGAATAATAAGCTTACCCTCTCTTAACACCTTGGGTTCTTCTCCTACGAGGATCTCTTTCTCGAATTGAGCCGGATCTACATCACCACCCTTCAGAAGTTCCTTCTCCTTTGTAACAACTTGTTCCTAGGCCAAAGCCAGAGTCTTAGGGTAATCATCATCGAGCCACGTTAAGTTATGGAACTTGAGCACATTAGCATTGTACTTAATGAGCATCGATTTGAATCTCTTCATCATTTGCTTCTCTACAGCTTCAACCTCCTCTTGACAAGCGCATCCATGTCTCTAGCATGTTCAACCACCTTTTCCCTTTGCTCATAAGCAGTAACCAGCTCTTTGCAATACCCTTGAGTCTTTTGGAGAGCCTTGTCTTTTTGCTTTATCATGCTCATGAGCTTGGATGATAGCTCATCTACTTTCTTGTGCATAGCTTCTTTCTTTAGCACTAAGTCACAGTTTCGATGATGTGCAGTCTATACATCATTTCGATGCTTGATTCTCCTTCTCTTGAGTGCCTTGATAGCATCCTCGGCCTTTTTCCTAGCTTTAGCTTGTGATTTTCTCAACTTCTCAACCTCAACATTGAGACGAGCGATGATCCTTTTATCATTCATCTCAAGAGTTTTAAATTACCGATCTCGAGTTTTCTTTCCGTTGAAACCTTACAGACTTTCTCAGCTACCTGCCTCCACTTGTTATGCTGGATATAAGATTCTGCTACATAAGCAACTGTCACATTTTTGACCTTTGGCATAATATTCTTTAGGTTAGGCATAAACACGAGCCCATCAAAGCATATATTTGGGAATTGTTCCTTTAGCTCAGCCATTCAGGTATCAGCAAAAAGTTGTTGCTCCGCGGTGATGACCGAAGCTTCAAGCGGTTTCTTGCCAGCCTTATGATGAGAGGCCTCAGAACTATCCTTATGGTGCTTGCAATTAGAAAGTCGACTGGTATGAGCTGATGTAGTGTTGGACAGGAATAGAAACTAAAGGTGGTGCACAAGAAACATTGCCTGGTTAAAAGTCATCACGATAATCAAAATGTTTGTCCGTGCTTCTTGGTGGAGGTAACCTAGAGCTAGAATGATATCTAAAGGCAGAGTCATAAGATGTATAGTCTCTTTCTAAAATGCCTTGGTCATGGCTAGACTGATGGCTAGACTTAGATTATCGATGGCTACCTTGATGGTAGGTGCTTGGGCGATGCCTATGTAGTCGGGATACTTTCTCCTCCAAGGACCGAAACATATACTTTTTCCTCTATGTGGATCCTGCAAATGAAACATGAACAAGTTAGCATTAACAGAAAAGGACACGAAACATGTGCAGTGCAGTGCATATCTGTATGAGTGTCCTAGTTTTCCCCTTGATGGCCGTGTACTGGAGCTTTTCTCATAGGAGTGATCTCTCCCATGCTAATGGGAGGTATATCATCATTAAAGTAAAAAGGAGAGTCAAGACCCTCAAGTCTCATATTACCAATGCCGAAAGAGCCGAACTCGGCAGGAATCGGGCCCAAACCAGTGAAGGCATCTTCAGAAGGTAGTGAAGGAGTTTTCTCCGTAGTTTTCACAAGCAGGGCTATGTAAAAATTGTCCTTTGGGAAGTTTCACAATGAGCCTCTTTTTCAGAACAAATTGTTGGTCATCCTTGGACTGCTCAAATGAAGGCTCGTGGCTTACATTAACATCATCGTGGGCAACATTGCCACCTTCACCTATGATTTTGCCTTCTTCGACATGTTCTTGCTCTCTTGCAACTTTACCCTCGGACTTAGGACTGGGGGGACATTAGGGTTTACAACGCAGCATTCGATTGAGTTAGTATCGCCGCCGCTATCACCGTCGTCATCAGAAGCCACTTGGACTTGACCAGTGCTATGACCCACTTCTAGAAAATTATAAGCTAGCAGATTCTCATCGGAGAGAAGAACTCTAATATCTCTATCCCTCTACGCAAGTGCCATAAGAACTCTGACGGCATCTATAAGAGCCGTGTCGTTGGGTCTCGCGGGAACATCGAAAGACAGAAAGAATATGATTAAGCCTACAAAATCACGTGGTGAGTACACATTGAACACATGAAGTATAGCTTATGTCTCAATATCCATCTTTGTGCAAGTCCAAACAGATGGCAGATATAGAACCATTCGCTCTTAAAATAACTTATTTCATGTGCCGGTAATGACACTATATCTCTTGGCATCAGAGAAGGGCTTCCTTTTCGGCTCTTAAAACTATATATACCACATCTCCTCATCACTGAGGACTCTGTGCAAATCTTTATCAAACACAATATACATGATGTGAAGGAAGGTATAGCAGTCCAGATGTAGGTGCATCAGAGCTAATCTCATGAAGTTCAAAACTCGATGAATGAATTGATTGAATGGTTGAATGCAAATCGCTAGGCACATATATCTATTACAAGTAGTATAACCCTCTAGAGGATCGTGAGCTCTCTGTTGATGAGAAGGGACTAGTATGTCCTCAAATGGAATCCTGTGTATATCATAGATTCTGTGAAGTGACCCCTCTTCTATCTTTAAAGTAGTGGAATTGACGGGATTGTCTAAAATGACAGCATCCTCAAGAGGTATCGGGAGTTTCTTCTGTTTCTACTTCAAGGCCTTCTGTAGGCATTTGAGGAAACTCTAGATGAGATTGATCCACTTGTGGATTACCAACTAGAGGTATGGACTATGCTGGAGTTTTTTGTGCTAGTCGAACCATAGTCGAGCTCAACTCGGTATCGGATTCATCATATTTGAAAGTAGATAGACCTATGGCTTAAGTGGCAAGATGCTTGGAAAATCTATGCTCCATTTTTATAAATACTCAATAGATAATCAACATCAAATTAATTATAAGCTACACACCCCCATGTTCAAGTAGAACCTAGTGAGGTGTCATGCAGTGCAGATTTTAAAGATTATATAACATATCGTTTTAAGAGCTGTGATATCACTCAAAGTGACAGTCATCACTGACCATCCCCATAAACTTTATGTCATCGTCCGAACTTTGAAATTACATCAAAATTCAGGAGATAAAACTTAGAGAGTGGGAATACAAGCTCAAAAATTAAGAGAGTTTTCAAATTGCAAAACCAACCAAGTCTCGGATCGGCACCAATTCGAGGCTTAATGGATTGTCTTCCCTTTTCCAATCACCATCTCCTAGCCCCAATCTCTTATCGCCAACTTGAAAGTCATCAACGTCCAAGTCCACCATGCTTACCTATGTGTATTCAAGCTAGAAAGGAAGAGCTAGGAAGCTCAGATCCAAAGGCAATTTCGAGTTTGGAGGCACTAATCGTGAGTGGCCCTAAGGATCAGCGAGGTCTTGTGAGATCAGGGTTTTGATAGTAGTGTTGTTGTTCTCAAGGACAGAGGTGGTGTTCGCTGATAGTCGGATACTGGCGCTGGCAAGGTGGGCAGGCAGAGATCAATTTGGAGATGGAGGTTCTTAATGGCGGAACTCAAGGTCTTGGATCAGTAGCATGCAAGAGTAAAGAGGATGAACGAAGGACTGGGCTTTAAAATCTAAGGACCCGGTTCTTAAGAAAATTGAAGCGTTGACTCTTTCCAAATCCTTGATTGGTACCAATCCAAAAACTTGGATAGGTGTCAATCCATGATATAAAAAAACTTGGTTTACTTATACATTGTGAGAAATGCGGATTACGGATCTTAAGGCTAGAATTAACATTAGAGTGGGGTGAATAGTGTTTTAAGGAATTACTAAATCTTTTTGAGTTTATGTTAATTTAAACACGAATGTATGCAATATTCAGACACGGATATGATCACAGAATCAAACACTGATGCATAAATAAAGTAAAAGCAATAAAGGAAAGAACACACCGGATTTTATACTGGTTCGGAGTTACCCTACATCCAGTCCCGCACACAAGCACGGATTTCCTTTCAAAATCAACTGTTACAATTACACCCTCAATTTCAACGCCACGAGATACACCACTCCAGATTCACAATACTCTAGGTAAAGATACTTGATTTTACAGGCAATAAGTTCACCCAATTGATTTCATAGGCTACAATCACACCTTTTATCGCTTGATTGATTTCACAGGCTACAATCACACCTTTTCTTATTTAGTTTATTACAAGAAGCCTATAACTTTGAATAGCACCGATCTTGTTGAGATGGTGATAGAGAATCAAACCAGAGATGATCTAGTTAGATTCAATGTTGATTTTGGCAGAGTAATGGTAAAAATATATATAAAGAAATGTGGAAGAAGAAGAGGAGAGAAATCGGAGAAAAATGAATATGAATTCCTTTAAAACTACCCCTATTTATAGTAGAAAACAGCCATGTCCATTCGTAAAAGGATATGACGAATAGACGCTTCTTTTGAAATTCAATTTTTTGAATCAAACTGCCACCTTGTCGACAAGGGCATATTGGGGTTGTCGATAGGCCTAAGCAATTTTTGGTGATTTTGTTTTTCTTTGAAAATAACTTTCATCTTATATTAAAAATATTTTAAACTTTATAAATATACTTAACTATAGTTAAAATACATAAATAATTATAGAGAATAATATTTTGATATATATAAAATTTTACTATAATTTTATATTTAAATCTAAGTATAAATATTAAAAGTTAAATATATTATTATTAAAAGATAGTTTAAAACCAAGGATAATTTGATTTTGAAAATAAAGATTATTTAAGGCTAAAAGTTTTTAAACCCAGAATAGATGTGTTTGATTCTTTTAAAAGGAAGATTTAGAAATCATTTTGAAAACAAGATATAATTTTGTAAAAACATTTGAATAAAAGTTAGTGGATACAAAACAATGTTCCACTAGATTTTTCATAGGTTCTATCCTACTTAGGGTTCTGTCCCTTTAACAAGCTCGAAGTGGATTCCATTCCACGAATAAATTAGACTTTAAGATGACAGTGCTTTTCTAGGAGTTCTAACCAAATTCCTAATTAAATTACTTATTATAGAAATCTTGAACTCTTGATAATCTTGATACTCATGAGTCTTCAATCTTGATATCTTCAGTTTTGAATTTCTATACTGTAAGTCTTCATTCTTGGTATATGCATGGTTAAATCCTGCATATACATATATATCTAAATAATAATGTTAGTATTTATATTTTATAATCTTATTCTAAGGTTGTTGTCATCAAACCATCTTCTCAAGGACTAACAATCTCTCCCTTTTTGATGATGACAACCTTTGTTTATAAAATATTACTTCTATCCTAATAACTCCTCCTAAAACTAATAACTCCCTCTAAAACTATGCCTAACAATCCTATTTTATACTTCTCCCCCATTGTCATTAACAGAAACTAACTCTAAATTATATAACTCCCCCTTAATCTAATACTCTATGACATGTGATTATAATGATAATGTTATCATAAATAATCATCACTTGATTCTAACTAAAACTTAGTCCTAAATTACTAATTATCCTAACTAAGAATCTATATATAATAATTGAAATAATATAAGAACACAAACAATTTATTAAGTATATATTGTTATATTTACATGTGCGTAGAGAACGTAAGTAAAAACATACAACAATAGGAAAGAGAGAAAAGAAACTAATGTGTGTCCTTGAAAATGGGAGATTTATGAATCGAACAATTTGGGTACTGGAAACAGAAATTTCTACGTTTTCCATCCTTGTCAAAGCACACTTCGCCAACGCAAACGACTTTGTCATCATCTTCAGTGTGCTCTTCTTCCTTGAGGGCTTCTTCTTCTTCCTTGCTGTCCTCTTGCACTTGATCTCCTGAAGACTCTTCATCAATCAAGATCGAATTAGCGTGATTGTCCATTAGAAACTTTTGGAAATTTCTAAGGATTTTGCTTTGTCGTTCTTGTTCTTTGGCCATTCTAAGTTGCACTACTTGAATTTCAGTCATTAGTTGCAGTGCATCCTTCAAGGAATCTTCCATTTTTATCAATCATGCAAGCGTAGTTCATTGAAATGGTCCAGTAGAAGAAGAAGGGAACGAAAAAGTTGAGTTTTTGTTTGATTTGGAAGAGGAAGCCATTATTATAAATAGAAGTTAGAATAGAGAAAGACTAGAGAGAATGATCAAAATTTCGAAATAAGAAGAATATATAACCACTTATTTGAATTTTGGTGGGAAAATTTCAAAAATAAAAAATCGTTATATGTCGATAGGGGTAGTAGGGGGTTGTCGACATGGTACTTGATATTTTTGCTATTTGATTTATTTTATTTTAATTTTTAATTATACTTTGTTATTTATATTTTATATTTCAGTTATTGAAAAAATACCCAATTCTCTTTTTAATTTAGTAAATATAGATTCATTTAAGGGTTTTGTTAAGATATCAGCAATTTGATTCTCAGAATTGATATAGTCGAGAGTAACTATTCCTTACTTATATTATCTCTGAGAAAATGATGTCTGATATCAATAAGTTTAGTTCGAGCATGATGAGTAGTATTTTTGGATAAATTTATTGCACTAGTATTGTCACAATAAATTAGTGATTTTAAGATATTTAAACCAAAATTTTTAAAGTTTGATGCATATATAGCACTTGTTCTCAAGCCAAAGCAGCAGAAATATACTCTGCTTCGGTTGTTGATAAAGAAATCGTGTTTTGCTTTTTACTAAACTAAGAAATCGGAGAATGCCCCAAAAAGTGACAAGTTCCACCTGTACTTTTTCGTCTGATTTACAACCAGCATAATCAGCATCGTAGTAAGATATTAAGTCAAAATAATCATTTTTAGGATAAAATAAGCCATAATCAAGAGTGTGTTTAACATATCTTATGATATGTTTTACGGCTTTTAAGTGGGTCTCTTTAGGTTGGGATTGATATCTTGCACAGAGACAAACACTATGCATGATATCAGGTCTACTAGCAGTGATATAGAGTAGTGATCCAATCATTCCTCTATATAATTTTTGATCTACATCTTTCAAGAGATCTTCTTTACTTAGGTACTCAATGGTTTCCATGGGAGTGGGTTTTCCACTTGCAGTAGTCAAACCAAATTTACTAACTAAGTCTTTAGCATATTTTTCTTGACTAATAAAGATACCATTATCTAATTGTTTTTTTGTAATCCTAGAAAGAAGTTTAATTCACCCATATGACTCATCTCAAACTCTTTTGTCATTATTTCAGAATTTTTTTTATTCATTTCAAAATTAGTTGATCCGAAAATGATATCATCTACATAAACTTGTACTAGTTGAATATCATTTTTATTTATTTTAATAAAAAGAGTATTATCTACTTTACCAGTTTCAAAATTTGACTGTAATAAGTAAGATCTTAGTCTATCATACCAGGCTCTAGGAGCTTGTTTTAGACCATATAGAGCTCTCTTATGTTTGTAAACATGATTTGGTAATTTTTCATTTTTAAAAAGTGGTGGTTCTTCAACATATACTTCCTCTTTTACAAATCCATTTTAAAAGGCACTTTTAACATCCATTTGATATAATTTAAAATTATTATGATTTGCGAAAGCAAGTAGAATCCTAATGGCTTCTAATCTTGCTACGGGAGCAAAGGTTTCATCAAAATCTATTCCTTCTTCTTGACAATAACCTTGAGCGACTAACCGGGCTTTATTTCTAACAACCTCTCCTTGTTTATTAATTTATTTTTATAAACCCATTTAGTTCCGATTATAGTTTTATTTTCAGGCCTAGGAACAAGTTCCCAAACATCATTTCTAGTGAATTGATTTAGTTCTTCTTACATAGCCAAAATTCATGAATCATCAATTGATTCTTCATTTGGATTTTTGGGTTCAATAGTTGATATAAAGGCTACATTGCTCATTTTACTTAACTAATTTCTAGTTGTAACAACATATTGCATATCTCCTAGTATATTTTCTATAGGATGATCTTTTAAAAGTTTGATCGTTTTATTAGGATGATTAATTTCATTATTAGTTTCAGTTGACTCTTGATTTTGAGTGATTAAATCCTCTTCATCATTTGTATCTTCAAAATTTTTGAGATTTTCATTGAATGAAACATGCATTGTTTCTTCGATGGTGTTAGTTCTTTAATTAAACACTCTGTATGCTTTACTTCTATTAGAATATCCGATAAAGATACCTTTGTCGGATTTAGGATCAAATTTATCTAAGTTATCTTTTGTATTTAAAATAAAACATTTACTTCCAAAAAATCTAAAATACGATACCTTAGGTTTCTTTCTGTGAAGAAATTCATAAGATGTCTTATCAGTTAAAGTCTAATTAAAATTCTATTTAAAATATAACAGGCGGTGGCAACTGCTTCTGTCCAAAAATACTTTGGTAATTTACTATCTGAAAGTATAGTTCTCGCACACTCTTGAATCGTCCTTTTTTTACGTTCTACTACTCCGTTTTGTTGTGGAGTTCTTGGAAATGAAAAATTGTGAGTTATTCCCTTTTTATTGCAGAATTCCTTAAACTTTTCATTTTCAAATTCACCATCGTGATCAATACGGATGGTTATAATTTTTAGAGAAAGTTGATTTTGAATCCTTTTTGTAAAGTTCTTAAAACATTCAAAAGTATCAATTTTATGTTTCAAAAACATTGTCCATGTAAATCTAGAATAATTGTCTACAATTACAAAAACATATTTACTATGATTTATTGATAGAATTTGAGATGGACCAAATAAATCAAGATGAAGTAATTCAAGAGGTTTTGAGGTTGAAATCATATCTTTTAATTTAAAGGAACTTTTTCTAAGTTTTCATAATTGACATGCATCACATAAACTATCTACTTTAAAATTCATTTTAAGGAGACCTCTTACTAGATCATGTTTTGACAGTCTAGATAAGAATTTGAAATTCAAATGCTCAAATCTCTTATGCTAAATACAAGGATCACTTGTATTTTCCAAAAGACACAAGTTATCATTTGAAACTTTCATACTAAGAATATAAATATTCTTTTTCCTAATTCCCTCAAATATTATGGTTGAATTATTATCTTCATTGTGACACTTATCATTTTCAAATTTAATTTTATATCCTTTATCGCAAAGTTGACTAATACTTAGCAGATTATATTTCAGATTCTTAACTAGAAAAACATTAGTAATAATAGGAGTTTCATAGTTACCGACTTTGCCGATGCCAATCACATATCCTTTTGAGTTGTCTCCAAAGTAAATCATTCCTCTGTCTTTGTTTATTATATCATTCAGCATATCTAGATTGCCAGTCATGTGTCTAGAGCATCCACTATCGAGTATCCATTTATTCTTTTTGATCTGCACAATTTTTCCATTGTGGATTGATTCCCACTACAACAAAAAGTGTCTTTTATAGCGGCATATAGCCGCTATTAATCACAACCATAGCGGTTTGATAAGCGTTGTATATCGACATGTTATAAAAAACTGTTGAATATTTATAACACAAAATATGCCACTATGGTTGAGCTTAGTTTTATAACGCAAATTCGCCGCTATGGTATGTTAATTCAATAGCTCATTATAGCCGCTATAATATAGCTAAATCTCAACGGAACTGGAAATTTTTATAACACCATTTTGCCGTTATAAAATATTTATTCAATAGCTCATTGTAGCCGCTATAATACAGCTAAATCTCAACGGAATTGGAAATCTTTATAACACCATTTTTCCGCTATAAAATATTTATTCAATAGAGGTCATTTCACGCTATTAAATCAACATGTTATAGTATTGATAAATTCTTTTACAGCTCATATATGCCGCTATAAAAATCGTAGATACACTTTTCAAGAGTTATGCCTATATATTACATTTTAATAATAGCAATCAAACTAAATCTTCATAAACGAATAAAGATTATAATCAACAAATATAACACAAGAGCATGATCAGAAAGAAATGTGATATATTTTTCATTACAGTGTACAAACATTAAAGCAAGTGCATAACCATTGAATAAAACATAAGCCTGCAGCCAAGTTAACACAGAGAAACAGAAAATAATGTCAATTTAATAAGTGTACAAACATTACAGAGTACAAATATTAAAGCGATTCTTCCAAATATCACAGAGTAAAGCAATCCTTCCAAATATTACAGAGTACAAACATTACAGAGTTCCAACATGCAAGATCTGATCTAGTTGCGTACTAAGGACCTTGCTTCCTTCCAAATAAGCCTGCGAAGTTAACACAAAGAAACAGAAAATGTTAAAACAAGTGCATGCTCAGATAGAAATGTGATATATATTTTTCATTACAGTGTACAAACATTAAAGCAAGTGCATGAACTAGAAACTACAATTGATTATTTCTACTGATATATTTTCCCAATATGGAAAATAGATTAAAGCAATGTTAACCTCACTTTTCTCAATTGCAGAAACCATCTGTTGAAGCATTTCTAACACTCCAACATTTTGCCATACATTTCTAACTGCTATTTCTTCAATGCACCCATGAAAATACAACATATCCTTCCACCGCGTGCTCCATACATACCAACATTTTCTGTTATCTATTTTCTGCTACAGGAAGTGTTTGTGTAACTTATATTCAGTATTTATTTTGAATTTTTATCAATTTATCATTTGTTCACCTATAAATGGATATATTACTAATCATAACGATTCAATATATATTTTACTCAAATTTGTTTCATGTAAAAGATCTTTTAATTAGGGTAACTATTACACCAAGAAGAGATGAATATGGTTTTGCTTCATCATGTTGTATCACTACATACATTCAACTGTATCATCTCTACCTTATCCCTGAACTCCAAACAGTCAACTACAAACAAACCACTACAACCGGTACTCCACCAACCAGAATTTAAAGCTAATAACTAAATGTAACAATAAACAAAAAATGAACGGTAAAGACTTACTCAAAATTCATTCCATTACGACGTGCGTAGCAGGCCAAGCTATAATAGAAGAGAGGGCATCTTCCATGTACTGTAATTCGGATGTTTGCCTCCATAGCTCTACCGCTGGCTCTTTTACGGTCATTATCCAAACTTTAACTGCATTGTGTCCTAGTGGTTTGAAATGCACCCTTGCATTTGGATCGGTTGACTCCACCTGTCCTAAAGCAACTACTTTCCCATTTCCCGATAAATCCATTAACTTGCATTTATTGTTTGTTCTTGAATTTGCAGTTTGTAAGTTGAAAAAAGAAAAAAAATAATAAAGTTGCTAATCATTAAAAAATAGAAACACACAATAAAAATCAAGTACCATAAATGTTTTCACCACATCCATAGGCGTAATTGGAGCTGTAATGTCAACCATCTCAACAACTACTTGCGATTCAGGCCATGCAACCTTCTTACCAACAGCATCCGTAATTCGGATCAAACCAGGGGCTGGCCTCCACAAAAAAGCTTCTGGATTTAGTGGATCATCTATCCAAACAATCATAGCTGATGGCCCAAGAGGAACATCATTAACAACTTCCTCTGAGATGCTCGAATGTAATCGTCCTAAAGCCACTAATTGCTTGCTCCCTCCCTAATCAAAAATCTTGCGTTTGCATTCTAAGTTTCTATTTCTACTCTATTAGAGGTAAAAATATTTATTTAGTAAATAATGTATATAATAAAATTGCATGTTCATTGTGAAGATTTTTTTTTACCTTATCCTCTTCTTCTTCAATGTGATCGGTTGAATTTAAATCAACTCTATTCTTCGGCCACGCCACAATATTATCCTTTGCTTCCCCAATAAGTGTGAAAGAAGGTGTAGGCCTCTATAGAAAAGCATCAAGCTTGATTGGACAGTCAACTAAAACTATCATCGCATCCGGTCCTAAAGGAACATCATTGACAATCTCGTTTGGATCGTATGACACGAATCTTCCTTCAGCAACGATCTCTTCATTCCCTCGCCAATCCAATAAATCACACTTCTTCATATATCAAAGTTGCACTACATTTAAACATAGGAAAATTATGCTACTAATTGAATAAAAAGTTAAAATACAAAGTTGTGAAACCAATAAAAAAATTACTTGAGGTTTGCTTACTTCTATCCCACTGTGTCTACTTTTGTCAAAATAAAAAAAACATGTCATTTTGTAAGTCTGGTAATGCAAACTGTTAGCGTTTTCAAGTATGGAAGTATTCAAGTGTATAATGGTTGAAGTGTGCAACTGCTCAAGTGACTGTATGCAAGTGTTCAAGTGTGTATGCAAGTGTTCAAGTGTGCAAGCAATTAGTGATCAAAATGTAATGATAATTCTTACCTGATTTTTCTCTAGTTATAGAAATCTATTCTATAAGTTCAACAATTTATTTTCAAGTTGCAGTGTATGCTTATCCTTAGCTTCCGATAAAGCTGCTCTACTAAGACTCATTCCTCTTCCCATCGCTCTAAGTCGACCCGGTCTTTCTTGCCTAGCACTTGTGTAAGTGCATCTGCTCTATAATTAATTGGCGAGCTCGATTGTGAAACATTTTCAATTTGTTTAATCTTTTCCTACAAAATATGATTAATTTCATATTATTGCAGTTTAAATTAAAACGTAGTATTTAAATTAAAATAGGAAACACACTAAGAAGCTTGCAAATTTATTTTAGCTTGGATTAAATTTGGTGATTGATTTATTTTTTGGGTTGGATGCAGAATGTTCTAGAAGATGCATAATTTTACACTTGATTTGGCAACATGCCAAAATCAACAGAAATATATGAGATGCAACATGCCAAAACCAACAGAAATATATGAGATGCATTCAGATGATAAGTCGACTGAGTTTAAGCTAAACTAGCATGAGAATTTAGTCAAAATATGACATGCTCAAAACATTTTTGCAAACAAGGGAGCCAATGCTGTGTATATCACAAATCAACAATATTTTATATTATTTGTACAGGTTAAACTACGAAGTAGATTATTTTCAGGCTACACACATACTGTTTTGCTTAAATATGATATTTGGGAGGGAAGTTAATACCTGAAAAATAATTTTCTCGAAGTTTATAGATCTCTCGAATCTCTCACATATTCGGGAGCTAAAATTTTGCAGACCGAAGGAGCAATATATGAATACATTATACTAAGTTTGTAGGCTTAAGGGGAATTCAAACTAAAATACAATAATCCTACAACACGGTATCTCTTTGCTCCATTTTCTTTAAGAAATTAATTAATATTAGCAGCCTCTTGATATGAAAATTATTAGGCATTACAAGGATTTGCCACAATATGAGACTCAAGACCATGTACTATAGAATAAATTTCATCACATAATTCAATAAAACACAGTGCAGTGTGTTACTTTTATGTCATAGATAATTAGAAATATACACCAGTTACACAGATTCTTCTCCACACCAAAAGCTGGATCTTACAATATGCTGACAATATTTGTATACAAAAATATATTTAGCGCCACCGTAACAACTTATTGGAACATTATATAGCATTTTAGAGTTTCCTCTAGCGTAATAGCTACTAATGCATTTTCATACATACTAAACATTCTTCGTCACTATCATAAATAACCTCTATGACAGCCAACTGCAAATCATTTACAGAAATACTATAAATTGTCATAAAGCTAAACCATACACAGAGTTCCAACATTTTACAATTCAAGTGCATGATTACTAATAAACTTAAATGCTGAAATACAGTCAAAACATTAGGAAACTGATGAGGTTTTTTTTATTTGGAACAAGCTAAGATTAAATTAATTCAAGCAATTAGGTGATGCCTAAGTCCGGCGATGCATATATATTAAGTTGGTGAATGCTAAACAAGTAAACATGTATCACACAAGTATTTATATAACCATAAGTATTTGAAAAGTATGAACTTACTATAGCATCTGTAGCAATCAAATTCACCGGTTCACCATTTTTCTTAGTGCGAGATTTGATCCAAACTTCACTTCTAGGGACAGAAGAGCGATCACCACTTTCGCTTTTCTACATTCAAAAGAACACCAAACCACAAATTTCATTAACTTAAAGTTTTCATAAATACTGCAGTAAATAAAAGTACTATTTTCTTACCAAATCTTCAGCCAGTCGAGCCATTCCTCTACGATTGCATGTGAGTGGCAACTGCCTCTGTCTAATAGCTTTGTTCTTCTCGCTCAAAGCCTAAAATAAGAATCATTTCAATAAATGTAAGAAAGAAAGAAATTTGTTAGTGAACTCGGATTTTGTAAATGAAGTTTCGTATGTAATGATTTCATAGGGCAAAAGATTTCGAAGGACAAAAGGTTTTGAAAGCATATAGGTCTGTCGGGTTTTAATATTATCAAGTTTCACATACGTTGAGCTTAAAACAGGGTATTATTAGTCTCCAAAATATATCTACCCCTAAAGTATGTAACTATAAGCGCGAATTCTTAAAATACAAATTTTATATGTTTAAGGCCTTAGTGATAGTTTTTTATACAAATTTCTGCTTTTTTTTTCAGGTATGAGTATCATATGAAGGAAATTTTAGAGTAATCATTGAACTCATAACAAAGTTCATATTTTTACGGCTTTGAATATATACGAGTATTTTGTACACAGTGGTTATAAATATATGAAATTTTAAATACAAAATTTAGTATGCATATTAATTTTGTGTCAGAATTCCTTAATTTTGGTTTTGAAGGTTTGAATATATGGGTATGAAAGATTTACTATATGTCTAAACGTCATATCGCCTGATTTCAGATTTACTATACACTAGTTTTAACAATGTCTAGTATATGTAATTTGATATGTACAAATGCCAGTCATCTACTTTTGATTTTGAAAACTATAAATATGCCATGACTTCAAATGCATACAGAATATTGTATTTTCATTTGATATGTACACTAGTTTTAATATTTTTTATCTGCATCGTTCTTTTATATGTATTTGAAGACTGAAATTTCTCATATCTTGAATTTCGAACTTGTTTTCAACTTGATAAACTTCTTCCACTCAATCATACATTTAATGTTAGATGGTTTCAACTGAAGTCATTCTTCCATAGACTTTGCTTGTACCAACTGCCAAACTAATCTACATTTTGATGCCCGCCAAATACCACTCATTTGTTGAAAAACTACTGTTTTGTGCCAATTTAAATCCAATTTAAACCTGCCTACGACAATCAAAATTTAGCGTAAAGTGTTTGAGGTAAGCAATCAATATAAGATTTAATCTTAAAGCAAAAGAGAGTGTCACCTGAATGCTTTCCCATAAAACAACTTTCAATTCGGTACTAAGTTGCTTCCAATTACATAGTGTAACCGGAACAATTTCTCGTATAAGTGGTCCTAAGTAAGAAGATAATTTGACCGACCCCGGTCCTATTGGTTCGCCTGCGGTATTAAATTGAACTTCTATTTGCTCCAAAGAATTGAATGGAAGTCTTCTAACTTTGGTTGGCCCTCTAGGTTTTCTTCTCGGATTTCCTTCCGATTGAACTATGTTGTCTTCAAGTGTTTGTGGTTGTCTTGTATTTCAGCATTGTTTTCTGGATCGATTTGTACTTGATTCTTTTCTAATGCATGTGGGTTGTCTTCAATAGAAACCTCGTCTTCTACTTGATTGTCTTCAAATAGCTCCTCTCTTGTACGTTTCTTCCTATGTTCATCGATTTCTTTTGCATGCGACCTCTCTTTTTCGCAGCCTTACTCTTCTTTCCTATTTTCTTTATATAAAAAAATAATTTACAAATTAGATCATAAAAGCCCATGAAATTCTCACTTTCAAAAATATACAGTTTAAATTTTGCTCGAGTTTCAGAACTTAAGTAGAAAATGGAACCTGTATAACTACAAATCATTGACCTTAGACAGAAGATTTTATGCTTCCAAAAACCAATTCACAGAAGTATATACCTGTTCCGAGTACTTAAACTATATATTTTTGAAAGTGAGAAGTTTCAGATTACACATATGACAGGATTTCAAATGAGTATCAAAGTTTGAAAGGATTTTGAAGACAGAACAAGAGATATTGAAAAGCATCCACCCTAGGGGTAGGAAACAAAAGCATAAGCATAACTGCAGATAAACCCTAGACTGAAATTTCTCAAAATGATTTCAGCAACCAGGTTCAGATTGTACTTAATTTATTATTTAGTAGCCGAATAGGAAAATCACCAAGTAAATTGAAATAAATCCATTATTTAGTAATGAAGCAAGATTTATTATGTGAAAAGTTTGTACTTGATTTTTTTCTAATGCTTGTGGATTGTCTTCGTTATGATTCTCATCGTCTACTTAATTGTCTTCAAGCTGCTTATTTCTTGCACCTTTCTTTTTTTGTTCGTCGATATTTTTTTGCATGTGAGCTCTCGTTATCACATTCCTAATCTTGCTCATTTTGAATTCCAGTGAGCAGATCCTAAGCAAAAATGAGCAGTGCATGAGTTATTTTGTTATAAAAGAAAATTTAAATGCAAATGACATATTTTAATGCAAATGATGCCGACATGAACAAAAATAAAATAAATCAACCTTATGTAATCACAATGAACAACTTATTTATGATGAATATCTTATCAATAGCAAACAGATAAAATGATCAAAGTATTTTCATTTATGCACGGTACAATAAAATATGAAGCAAAAAATTTATATGAAGCAAAAAATTTATTACAACTACAAGTGTGGTCAGTAGAGGTAAGTTTGCATTTGAAGTTTAACGAAATTATGTAAAATAAAAATGAAAACATGAATTTGGTTTAACTTGGATTGTTGGATGTTTCAAATGTCGTAAAGGAATCAGATCTATCAAAATAATTGATTTAATTATCAAAAAGAAAACACGTACTTGCATACATGATCACTGTTACAAGTGTGTACATATCTTGTTTAAGGCTTTGTCAGATTACAATGTGCGTGTGTGTGTGGATGTTGCTACATGTATGTATATACCTTGAGCTAGTTAGTGTTATTTTTTTTAAAAGAACATAAATTGTTTAAGTTGTAACCAAAATATGATTCTTCAAAGTTGAGAAATTGTTTAAGACCTGACATATCAGAAAATAAAAATAAGTTGGCACACAAGACACAAGTATATGCAGAGAGCAAGAACCATCACCAATAAAAATAGGCTGAAATAAGAATAGGCAGAGACAAGTTGTTGAAGGGACTGCTTTTTTGATATGGAAAAGAATTTTAGAGGGACTCGAAAAAAAATACAACCGTTAAGGGGATAATTCATATCGCATATCTATCACTAGCAAATAAGTAGGAATTACAAACCTCATAAGCAAATAAAACTAGAAATCTACTCAAATATGCCTTCACAATCTTCTCTAACATAGCTAACATTCTCCACAGAATCAATATCCATGTCGGTTTCTTCACAATCTTCCCTAACAAAGCTGACTTCCATAACAGGATCATCTGTCTCTAATTCATGATAACCTCTTGGTGGTGCTTTCATTACAACATACCAATTAGAGTGGTCATTCTTTCTTGAATAAAAAACTTGTTTTGCTTGAGACGCAAGGATGTATGGATCTTTTACAAATGAAAATTGATTTTGTTGTACATTGACAAGAGTGAATCCGTCTTCGACCTTCACTCCATTTTCTCTATTTGCCCAGTGACACTTAAATACGAGAATATAAAAAACATGATAGTCTAGCAAGATTATGTCCGTCACTATCCCATAATAAGTGACCACGTCAACTCTTGAGAAATATCTTTTGCACTTGCCCTACACATGGTAGTTGCATCATAAGTAACTCCGTAGTTTTGGGTTTCTCTTTCAACGTCTTTTGTATGAAAACGATGTCCGTTAATTATATATCCTTTGTAGGACAATGCATTACTACTTGGGCCAAAGGCAATCCATTTTAGTATTTCATCACTTGTGGATTGAATAGGATCTGCAAACAAATCATTTTACATAAATTTTGAAGTAAAAAGAAATATTTTTTGTCAATGGAAGGATAAATTAAAATTAAACTAACCTTCTTTTTAATCCAATCTGAGAAATTATCTGTATGTTTTTTCCACAGCAATGTCGCATTTTTTCCCATACGCTTATCAAAATTTTGTAACTCCTCTAAATGCATACTGGTGTTTAAATAATTTTACCCAAGTTATATTGAACATCAAAATATTATTATAAAGGTATAAACAAAATATAATATGTACTTACTCTAAATATGGTTCCACCATAGCCATATTCATTAGCACAGCCAAATGAGCAATATCTTTTTCGTTCGATGACAATGTAATTGTCTTCGGTTTTAAAATTGGACGTCCTTCGAGTATCATATTGTTTTCATAATCTTCATTTCGGACTTCTTTCTCTTCCATTTGTACTTTCCTTTATAGAAATTCACTAAAAAATCTCATTGATTCTTCCGCAAGATAAGATTCTGCAATACACCCTTCAGGTCGTGCATAATTCCTTATATAATCTTTAAGTGTTTTCATATGCCTTTCAACAGGGCACAACCAACGAAAATGAACCGGACCACACAATTGCGCTTCTCTTCCAAGATGAATTGTCAAATGTATCATTATATCAAAAAAGGAAGGTGGAAAATATCTTTCGAATCCACACAAAATTTCAATAATCTCATCATTAAGTTGTTGCAACATCTCTCTTTCAAGAACACGTTGACATATTTTATTGAAAAACGAACATAAACGAATTATTACTGTTCTAACTTTCTTTGGTACTAAACCTCTAACCGCAACAGATAACAATTGTTCCATTAGGACATGATAATCATGCGACTTCAACCCACTGACTTTGCAATCTTCTAATGATATAAATCTTTTGAAATTTGAGCAATAACCATCAGGACCTTTAAAAACATGTAACTCTTACAAAATATATTTTTTCGGACAATGAGAACGTATACGGAGCCGGTGGTAGATATGTTCTATTCCCACGAGGTTGTGCATAAAGACTTTGTCGAATCCCCTAATCCTCCAAATCCTTCCTAGAATTAATTCCATCTTTCGATTTATTGTCATGCAACATCGTGCTTAGTAGGCTTTCAGCGACGTTTTTCTCAACATGCATCACATCTAAATTATGTCGGAAGGAAAGTTCTTACAAATATCAATAATACAACAATTTATTAACTTTTATATTGTTAGGTAAATGAAAGAAAATATAATTTTAATACTAACCTCCTAATATAGCAAATCAAAGAAGATTGATCTTTTTTTCCACCTTATTAGCTCTTTTTTCTATCATCTTCTTTAGTGTGAGTACTCTTCTTCTTTTTACTTTTTATCTTCTTACTCAACTCCGTCTTTAGCTTCTTCTTACTCATCTTCCTTATTTTTTCTTCATTCTTATCTTTTCCAAAAACATTTGGAAAACCATTCAAAATAGCAGAAATATTTCTTCCCGTTAGAATTCTAGGTCTATTACCGTCCTCTACAGTGTTATCAAACCAAGTTTTTTGTTTCCTCCATGGATGTGAAGGATCTAGAAACCTTCTATGTCCCATGTAAACACTATTCCGACAATGATTCAACCACCGATGATGAGTGTTAACACCGCATAATGGACAAGCTTTTTCGCCTTTTACACAACATCCTGCAAGATTTCCATGGGCTGGAAAGTCCTTTATTGTCCATAGTAAAATTGCTCTTAAATTAAAAACCGATTTACTGAATGCATCATATATATCAATTCCATTATTCCATAAATAATTTAAGTCTTCTACCAAAGGCGCCAAGTATACGTCAATATCATTTCCAGGTTGCTTTGGACCAGGAATTATTAATGTTAAAATAATATTTTCTTTTTTCATACATAACATAGGTGAGAGATTATATGTCACAAGCATTACTAGCCAACAACTATGTTTGGAGCTCATCGAGGCAAATGGATTGACACCATCTGTAGCAAGACCAAGTCTGAGATTGCATGGATCAAATGAAAATGCTTTCCAACTCTCGTCCACTGCATTCCATGTTACAGAATCTATAGGATGTTGCATTTTTCCATCACTGCTTTTATTGTTAAAATGCCACCTTAGATCTTCTGCCATCTTTTGAGATCTATACATTCTCCTAAATCTAGGAATGATTGGAAAATACCTCAACACTTTAGCTGGAACACCACGTATAATCTCCTTAGTGCCCTCATTTATCTTCGATCTCGAAGAGTTACATTTCGGACAACTTTCTAAATCTTGAAACTCTTTTCTAAAAAGACAACAATCATTCTTACAAGCATGAATCTTTTCAAACCCCATGTCAAATACTTTGAGAAATTTTTTTACATCATACAAATTCTTACACTACAACAAAACAGGCATTTTACAACGGGCAATGCCCGTTGTAATATGCATTTCGCAACGGGCATGCGCCCGTTGTATTAGGCCTAGTTGTAATAGGTCGACCATATTTTACAACGGGCAATGCCCGTTGTAATACATATTTTTACAACGGGCAAAGCCCGTTGTAATACATATTTTTACAACGGGCAATGCCCGTTGTAATACATGATATTGCAACGGTTTCTGACCGTTGCAAAATGAATGCAAATTTTAAAAAAAAATTACAGCACAGATTTTGAATTCAAATGAATATTTTATTCAAACAAATATTTATTACAATTTTTAAATAGTACAAATTCAAACTCTCACTATTCACTATACAATTTTGATACAAATTTCATTACATCACTATTTTACATTCAGAACCTCACTACATATCACTCACACTCGTATTGTTATCTTCAACTTCTTTCCAGTTAGAATCCAGCATCTGAGCAATCTGCAAAAATATTTACTAACGCAGTAAAATTGAAAAAGAAATATTTTCGCAATATAAAATAAAATGTGAATTTTTTGAAAAGAATATTTGCCTCGGTTATTTGGGTTGTTCGTCATCATTTAAATTTGAATTTTGAATTCATCATACACGAACAACTTGTGACATACACAGTGTATCACTGTATATGCCACAAGGCCGTGCACACCGATATACACTTGATAATGCTACAGGGACAAGTGAGCACAGGTCAAACCCAAATGCAAAGCCGGGTTCAACTCACATGCAATATATTTAAAATCACGACACGAGCACAAGGTCAAACCCGAGTTTTGTTGAATATGCGCTTTGCAATATAAAATGAAACATGATTTTGAAAACATTGTTTGCCTCAGTTATTTGGGTTATTCGTCATTGATTGTATCTGTGCATATCAGCATTTTATCAGGGACAGGTTGTACATAAGTGGCTGCAGTACACACGTATACATTTGTACACGTGTGCACTGCCCCGCCAACTCGTGTGCACAAATCAAACAAAAGCACTGCTAACAATTCAGCACAGTGTCAAACCCAAATAACAAACTGGATTCAACACAATGCAACATGACCGAGCATTGATCAAATCCAGAAACATGATCAACTCAGCAATGAATTTAACCATGAGAGAATGCAAACTACCAACTGTATGCTGGAGTACAAAGAAGATAGTGGCAACATCAAAAAAAAAAAAAAATCAGCTGCAACATGAAGAAAGTCATATGTGCAAAGGTCAGACCAAACATGAAGGCTACATGAAGTGTGCAAGTTCAACCTCTTCATTAAAACAACCAAACCAACATAATACTGTTCAATATCCAAGACTCAAGAATGCATCACCATGACACAGTTCCAAACTATATAGAGCTGTCACAACCAAGAACTCAACGAACCAGACACAACAATGCACAAGTGAAGAAACAAATGACAGTGATTCCAACTACTCACAACAATGCGTAGTGACAGTGAACACAGCAACAACAAAGCTACTACAGGAATGCGTCCAGTGACATGCTACAAAATATACAGAAGACTCGAAGATAACTGCAGTATAACTGCAAGTGCAAATGACCAGAACACAATGCCACAATGCAAGTAAATCATGCAAGCTATCTCGACTCAACTCAATTCAAGCTGCATGCCAGAGGTGCAGACGACCACAAATACCAGTGATACGAGTGCATCAGTGAATAATACAACATAGTAAAGAAACAGTATGCACCAGTCCAGGCTACTACATAAAACAATACAATACTGAAGTGATGAAGTGCATATAAACAACTGCAACACACATGCACGACTTATGGCAGTGAAACTCAAGCAAGTCAGACCAACACTGCAACTCAAAATGAAACATGGCTGCAGTTACAAACTAGAATGAAAACTGCACTAATCCAGTTCCAATTTTTTTTCTGAATCAAGTGATACAAGGTCAGGGAAGCAACCAGGATGGAGCAGAGACAAGTAAGGCATAGCTACTGCACAGCAACATGAAATAAGACTACAGGTCTCAATAGAGTATGGTGATGCAGTCAACAAGGCAGAGGAATGTCACAAGCATAAAAGCATGAATACAGCAAAGTCAGAGACTACAACATCAAAGTGCAGAGCAACATGAACCAACTCCAAAATGTATCACTAACATATACTACAGGGATGAACACATGAGAATGGACAAGGCACAAATCAAGTCCAGCTACAAGTTGCAGACTCAAAGCATCGTGTGGACACAAATAAACACAATGCACATGCCAACAACAAGTCCAGCAAACATGACACCAAGCTACAAAACTCAATGGCAAATGAAGGCAACAGGAATAAAATATGACAATGCAAACTAATCAATGAGTAACACAGTGAACCAAGCAACAAGTTCATGTTTGAACTAACTCGAGTGCAACAAAGAAGCTATGGTACTATGAAAATGCATGGCAGTACCAAATGATAGAAGAGATGGTCAGAGAACACTATTTCAACAGTATGGCCAAAGTAAATCAACTGGTCAAAGCAAATGTCAGCAACGTGATGAACAAGGTTGAATAATTCACAAATCAGAAATCAAGTTGAGACAAATTGAAACAGTCAATGCCAAGTCGAACCAGCAAAATCAAACCGTGATAAGCAAGGCCAGAATGATTATAAGAGGTTACAATATCAAGTGCAAGTGCAGACGACAGCAACTCAAATCAACACAGGGAAGATACCAGTGAAACAAGTCCAGCAACATGAACAAATGGATGAAGTATGCAATTCGAAAGAATCAGTGCACAACTACATGCAGGTGAATACATGACTGAGAAACAAAATCAAGATCAACAGAACATGAAGCAGTTGAAGTCCAAGCACAAACCCAAGAATATATGCATACACACATACATATGTATGTATGCACATATATTGTAAATAGGTGAATGTGCAGTAGAAAACACAAGACAGTGGCAAGTACAAGTCAGTGCAGAAATCAAGCCGAAGTTAAAGATCAAAATCGTATTTTTAATTAAGTCAAAGAAAATTAATTTGGAAAGAAATCTCTGCATCAAATTTCTTGACTACATATGGTCAGTATTAATACAAATAAGGGCCGAGAAAACAAATATAGGAAGAAATCTTCGAATTAATTAATTCGAAAACAAATACGGAATGCAACAATAATTCACAGTGAAGTCGAAATCATGGAAGAACCAGAGAATTCGAATTGATGACAGTGCATCAAATACGCCTTTGAAAAAGTCAGAAATGAAAAAGGGAAAAGTTTTAATGCCGCGTTAATCAAGATGATCGAACGCTACAGAATAGAAGCCGTGCGCAACAGGTAACAAAAAATTGAGAATTAGGAAAATATTAAATTGATACGAAGGATTTCAAGTGTAACGAGTTCATATAAATTCAACCCGAAGGTATCATCATCGAATATGAGCTAAAATTCACAATCAAACTATCAATCACAAACCCAAGTTCATCATCGGCAAGCAGAGCAACAATCAAATTCAAGCATTCAAGCAAAAAGGAAAGTTACATACCAAATTGAAGCCGAAGCCCTAATTTCACAATCGATCAACAAAGGAGCAAACAATCATAAGCGAAGCAGTGAGCAAGGGCAACAATCGAACATCAGAGAAGCAAGAGCATCAATCATCAGAACGAAGCCCTAATTCGAGAAAGAAGCCGAAGCCCTAATTCGATAAAGAGAGGCCGACATTTTTCACAAACAAAAGAAGGGGACGGTGAACTTCAAGTGGGCCGGCCTTGTTTATTTAAAAAGGGGTTTTAGTTATTTAGTTATTTAGGGTTTTAAAATATTACAGTAAAATACTGAATATTAAATGTAATTACTAATGCATTTGAAACTAAAAGGGGCATTAGTTTCTAAAAATTTTACAGTAAATTTATATTTCTCAAATTCTGAATTATTTTAATATTTTGAAATTTTAAATATTTTATAAAATTTTAATCTCTTTATTTTATAATTTTATGAAAATTTCAAATTTTTGTTTATAAATTTTACAAATGTTTTTAAGTTTATTTTACAAAATTTCCAAATTTTAAATTATTTGAAATATTAAATAGTCTAAGATTTCGGAAACTTTCTAAAATTTTAAGTTATCTTAAAATTTTACTCTTTAATTCTTGAATTTTATGAAAATTTCAAATGTATTTATGAATTTAGTTTAGAATTTTACTAATTTAATTATCTAATATTGAATATTAAATACTGAATATTAAATGTAATTACTAAATAATTGAATATTAATTATAATAATTAAATATTAAGTGTAATTAATAAATATATTACAACGGTCCTGAATGGACCGTTGTAATAGAGATCTATTACAACGGGCAGCAAATGCCCGTTGTAAAAAGGGGCATCTATTACAACGGTCCTGAATGGACCGTTGTAAAAAGAGTCTTGTATAGGGCATATATTACAACGGTCCTGAATGGACCGTTGTAATAGCTATCTATTACAACGGGCAGCAAATGCCCGTTGTAAAAGGGGGCATCTATTACAACGGTCCTGAATCGACCGTTGTAATAGCCTTCTATTACAACGGGCAGCAAATGCCTGTTGTAAAAAGGGCGTTGTAATAGGACATTTTTGTTGTAGTGTTAGGAAGTACATTATTCACCGGCAGCAACAACTGTAGTACGTTCAAAAGCTTATCAAAACCAGTATCAGATAATCCAATCTCACATTTAAGATTATACAAAGCAGTGATGGCGGATAGTTTAGTTTGACCTACACAATCAGGATATAAGGGGGTTTCTGCATCCTCTAAATTCTTAAGTAAATCATCCTCACGTTTCCGAACATCCTCGTCTTCTTAACATCAGTAAAAAAAGTATGATTCAAAAAATCTTCATCTTCAAAATGAATAGCTTTAAGTAGATCAAATGTATTGTCCAACTTCATGTCTACGCCCATATTTAATTGTTCGCCATGATGATACCACTTAGTACTAGTCTTGTACTTAGGATCCATCCCCCTTATAATTAAATGTTCAACGATAATATCATCATGTTGTCGACTAAGATTTCGGCAATCTAAACAAGGACATAAAAGCTTCTCTACATTTCTTATATTTCTCTTTGCAGCTTCTACGAAATATCTTGCCCCTTGCGAGTACTCCTTGGAAGTTCTATAATGAAAAAAATTCAACATAGTAGTTGAGTTTAACATCAAATATTTTTATTTTATGAAATTAAACATGGTTGAGAATATTGAATTATCTACTTACCTGTGTAAATGAACCCAATCTTTTTCCATTAGCATATAATTAAGGATACACTTATTTACCTAAAAAACCAAACTATCATCTTGTTCATTAAACAAACAGAGTAGACACAAAAGTTGCAACAACATGACAAACATTTAATCCTATATATACGAATAATTGAAAGTATTATTCTATCCGAGGGTTTGACATAGATGTAAGATATTCATTTATGTCATTTTCATTATTGGTTCAGGAGTATAATAATGACTTATGATCTTTTTTTAGCATATAACCACCATGGGAGAAACTGCCTGAAGCAGCGGCTACAACTACAAAGGACTTCCAGTTTTTGGTATTCTTAGAAAGGATTTCACTTGAGGGGAAAAATTCGATAAGAGTCACTATATTGTCCTTAACACACCAAACATGAGGGGGAGGCTTTTGAAGGGGAACATACCATGTCATAGCTGATAGGAGGTACAATTACAGG
This sequence comes from Allium cepa, assembly GCA_030765085.1. Taxonomy (NCBI): domain Eukaryota; kingdom Viridiplantae; phylum Streptophyta; class Magnoliopsida; order Asparagales; family Amaryllidaceae; genus Allium; species Allium cepa. Next base: position 421,480,611 of record CM060943.1, on the reverse strand, counting down.
ACGAGGTAACACAATAATTCAAGTGACCAACCTATTCATTTGGAAAAAAAGACGAAGGTGATAATGATAATCTATAAGTTAAATTTTTCTACTATGTGAGCATCTCCATTCTAGTTAACTATGAAAATTTAGATAGCTAACCAATGTAATGCTACTATTATATAGAGGACCTGCAAATAATCATTGTAATGTTTACAAATACAATCAATAGTATTATACCAGATGTTGCAAAATTCATTAGTTGGTAAATCTTACTATGTACTGTTGATTTCTTATTTAACATTATGCTTCTGCAAAATATTATTTATGTTCAAGAACAGTTATAAAAATGTATTGAAATCAGTTATGTTCAATTGACCTAAGAAATAGAACTAAAGTAGTGTTGGTACAGAATACTTCAAATATTTGCTTTTGTAACCTTACTCAGATACTACAATGTACTAAATCTCCAAAGCAAACCTAAGACATAATAAGCAAAATTTTATTCCAAACTCATTGTCTTATGCTAAAAATCATGTGCACAAGTTTCGTAACTAAATTGTATAAATAAAGCTGAAAGTTGTGTGCTGTTCTAATTATGAAACTTTTTTCTTGAGGATAAATTAAAAATAAAGCACTGGATCGGTCTTAATTACATGTAATAAGCAAGAAAAATCAATTTGTTTGTGTAAAAAATTTAATTTAGTTGCCAGTATGGATTATGATGACAAAGTTGCACATTTATTATCTATAATTTACTAATATAAAAATAATCTGAAGATTAATTATATCAACAAAGCTGAAATTATCCACTGTTCTAATCATAGAACTTTTATCTTGAGGATAAAACTAAATAAAGAACTGGATCTATCTTACTTACATGTAATAAGCACGGAAAATCAATTTGTTCATGTAAAAAAACCAATTTAACTGCTAATATCGAATATGATAAGCTCCAAAGATTGTATTTATAAAACTTCTCTAATTCAGTATTTGAAAACAATATCATAAACATAAAAAATGAAGCAATATGAAGATTAAAAGCTCATAAAATGAAGAAATCAAGAAAGAGTGCGAGGAGAAAAATTAAAGAGACCTGCTGCATTGTTGGCAAAAACACTGCTGCAAACCAAAATCAAAATCGAAGATTATATCGCTTACCAGAATCAAAATCTAAGATTATATCCAAAATGCGAAGCCCTAGCTTCGACAGATTGGAGCTACACGCAAAGCCCTAGCTTCGAAATCGAAGGAGTTTGCTTTCTTCGACAAAACTTGAGAGGGTTTCTACTTTCTTCGAATCGCTAACGTAATTTGGAGGAGGGAGCTGCGCGCGTTTTGGAGTCTTCGAATCGCTAACGTAATTTGAAGGAGGGAGATGCGCGCGTTTTGGAGGGACGCGGAATGGTTTTGGAGGGAGGGGGAAAATAATTTGGGAAACTGGAGGGAGATGTTTTGGGGCAGCGTGTGAAGAGGAAGGGAGATGCGCGCGTTACACCTGTAGGGAGAACAAAAATCAATCAGTAACTAGATAATTAAGGGTCAATAATAACGCTTCAGAATAACGCGTTATTAAATAGCGTTATTAATATCATATTTTAGTGTAGTGTCCTCAACACCCATAAAGCATGTTTCCTGCACATCATACAATTTTGGTAGACAAATTGAATTTTAATATTGATTATATGCAGACTCAAGAGACAATGATGATTTGAATATTTCTAAACTAGTATTAACAAGTTTTTTAAACATGGCCATTTTAAAAACTTTTTCAAAAATCATATTATGAAACTTTGAAAACCTTGCTCTAATACCAAATGTGAGAAATGCGGATTACGAATCTTAAGGCTAGAATTAACACTAGAGGGGGGTGAATGGTGTTTTAAGGAATTACTGAATCCTTTTGAGTTTATGTTAATTTGAACACAAATGTATGCAATATTCAGACACGGACATGATCACAGAATCAAACACGGATGCAGAAATAAAGTAAAAGCAATAAAGGAAAGAACACACCGGATTTCATACTGGTTTGGAGTTACCCTACATCCAGTCCCACACACAAGTACGAATTTCCTTTCAAAATAAATTGTTACAATTACACCCTCGATTTCAAGGCCATGAGGTACACCACTACAGATTCACAATCCTCTGGGTAGAGATACTTGATTTTACAGGCAACAAGTTCATCTAATTGATTTCACAGGCTACAATCACACCTTTTCTCGCTTGATTGATTTCATAGGCTACAATCACACCTTTTCTCGTTTAGTTTATTACAAAAAAGCCTATAACTCTGAATAGCACTGAGATCTTATTGAGATAGTGATATAGAATCAAACTTGAGATAATCTAGTTAGATTCAATGTTGATTTCGGTAGAGTAGTTGTAAATATATATATAAAGAAATGTGGAAGAAGAAGAGGAGTGAAATCAGTGAAAAATGAATATGAATTCGTTTAAAACTGCCCCTATTTATAGTAGAAAAATTATGGTCATGAGTCACCACAATTGGCCTTAATTGCAAGTGGCAGATTGATAGAGTTAAGGCGTGCCCTTTAGGCGAATATGTAATTTTATTATATAACTTAAATCTTATAGCTTATCTTGTTCGAAATAAAGTAGACTTTTGGTTTTATTTTCTATTTTATATATTGAGACATGATTAATGTTTTAAATACATTGAATATACACAAGTAGAAAATTATTAGAAAATTATTTAATCGATTGCAGTTGCAAATGTGTTCATAACCATGAATACTGAAGCAAAAAAATTGTCCTTAAATGTTCCTAGTCAAGATGTACCGACAATGGGATATTAATATATTCATTTAGACTCGTGTATGCAACGCTTTTCACATGATGGATGACGAATTATTCATATGATTGACTATGATTCATGAGATTCTCAATTCAAATAAAAGATCTCACGTAATAATGTGCAGTAATCTTTTGAATTGAGAATCTCATGAACCTTAAGTGCCCAAACTATACTTTGATCATAGCCAATCATAAAATAACATGGATCGTGTTAGCACCATAGCTGGATATAAGTTTAGCCACTTGAAGTGAAACACTATTCAAGTTATGATTCGTCTCCTTTAAATAAAAGTTTAGTATCATCGCCATTGTTAGTCAATGTAAAGTCAAAGTCCATAGGCCAAAGCAAATTGATTAACTGATAATTATTATTGGACTAAACGTGGACCTTAATGTACGACTTTGCAATTAACTACAGATACCAGTGGAGTTTTGACCATTGATCGTGCTCTAGACATTCAAGTGATATAGTGAGAAAAAGAGAAAACTATCATTGGTTGAGCTTGTTGTTCTTAATGATAAGAAATTGGATTTCACCGAGATAATCTATATGCAACTAAACTCGTTTCCCCCATTATGCTTGAGCAAAGTCCGCGCAGGATTTGATATTTAAATTGTTTAAATAATACTAAAGTTTGAGTTCAAATCTGAGAGTAACACAACTTAACCTTTAGTTTTTGACCAAAAATAATATATTTAAATAACGTATAAAAGTGTAAACTATTATTACAAAGAAATTAACATGATGGTTATAATAGTTAAATATTATTAGTTATTATTGTAGGGCTCAAAATCGATTAGTAAAATTCATAATTGTTATATATTTATTTTATTAGTTTTTAGGCCACTATAGTAATTTTAATATAATAAATAATATATATATACACACACACACATATAAAAGTTTGGCAGCCAATTTTTCTAATTATTATTTAAAATCAAAGAGGTAAAAATATATGAAGATATGAATTATAAATAGGTAGTTAGTTTAGTGAGACAAGATCTCATACATAATGGGTCATATCTTGAATAATGGATTTGGGTAAGATATTTTATATAGTCCATTAGTGTTATATATGCACCAATACTTCGCTCAACATACACAAAAACATATATAAAATTTACTTCTCTTTGCATAATAAACTTTATCCTAATGGTGGACTTAACTAGGATCTCTCAAAGGCAAAGCTGACAGTTCAAGATGTGTTCGACCGATAAAATCATCAAGAAAAAATTTCAAACTATTTTCAATAAATTCCATTTTAAAAATTAATTTTTAAGTCAATTATTTTAAATTTTTCATAAAAATTCAAATATGCAAGATGTGCACCTATATGCACATGATCGTGGTATGCTTTGGTCGGGTTGGTAAAAGCTTGCAAAGTCTGGTCAATGTTGGTGGAGAGTTCAATCGGTGGCCTCGACAACAACTTGAAGGAACGACAAGGACACTGGAAAGCTTGACGACGATCTTCAACCTTGAAACAAGGGTTTGTATTTACTACATGGAAAGGGTTTTGACTGCATGATTAGTACCCCTTTGCACGAGGAGATGAATATAGATAGTCGTGGTGGCTCAGATTGTCTCAAGATGTCGAATTATTTGCGCAACGAAATTAGATCAGAGGGCTTGGTATAAGGAAGACTAGTAAAAAATAAATTTTATCCCAACTAAATTATACAGTACATTATGTCCATTGTATTTTAAAATGTGTATGTCTTTCGCATGCAACACTTATTTACATACAACTTGTGCCATCTGGTTCGTATTATAATTTTGAACATATTGACATTATCTAAAGTAAATTATGCACTTATTTTCAATATATAAATTAGACATTATATTATTAATATTTTCATTAAATATTTACATATCGAAACCATTAATTAAAGTTAATATATTAAGATATTATTTGTTTTATTCAAATATTTGATATTAAATTTAAGAGGAGTCATAATAATATAAATTTATTATCTCAATTTAATAAAAAATAAAATTTGAAAAAAGTATAATTTTAATTTATGTTAAAACTATGCTATTAGCTCTTATCATTTTGATATTTGTTATTCAAAATTAAAATCATAAATACACACTCATATCATCATATATGAAAACCATTTTATCACTAAATTTACCATTGAGTAAATATTATTTAGTATGCTAATAAATTATCTAATTAAATATTTTAAACAAACAATAATACTTCAAATCAAATGAATATTTCTAATACAATGATAATATAATGTAGCTTGAAATTAAAATTAAATTCATCCAGTAAAACATTAAATATAACTTAATGTTAACTACGATATTCATGATAATACTGTAAAATATCTAGTACATAATGAATCAAAAAGGATTTTCTTTTGAAATTTGACATTTCTAGTTCGTTGCCCAATATAGCTGATCCAACATTCTTCACATATTACAGTTCATTATTTGCTTAGCCGGATTATGGTATCATACACTTGTTATCATGGAACAAATAAGTAATATGAAAAGTATCTCTTATCGTTCATAGAGTACCAATTATGTTAATTGGCTAAGTACACACTCTGATGCCATGAATAACCCCTTATTATTGATCACAAAATTGATTGATCAAGAGTGGTCTCTTAATAATTATAGATATCAAGTTGTATTAAGTATAGGAGTATTTTTGACACACGGATCAACAACTATGTCCACATATGCTTCCAAACGTATTAGGATATAAATTCCCTTATTTAAACACGAGCTGTTACGTATGATAATGTTATAAGACTTGTGTATCTATTTTTTGACTGACTTAACTTTTATGATATTATAATCAATATTTTTAAACCTGTGGTTATTTTATGTATTCCTACATCATACGACTAGAGAGAAATCAAGGTGTGACAAGTATTATTCTGTTCACTCGCAGTCTACATCTTTGTTCCTCAACCTTAACAGAGGTGAAAATCTTGAAGAGAATAAATGAATTAATAAGATGGAAAAGTGCTTGATATGATAATCTATTCATGTGGCTACATCTATTAGAATGTTATACTAAATACCGTAAATTTTATTATAATTTAATTAGTGTTTTTGGTAAATTACTTTAGAATATAATCTACTTAAATTATTTTGTATGGAGTTATGAGTTTTGTGCTTGTATGTAGAACGAAATGGGACCACTAATTCCTACACTTATGTGTCCCCATATCCTAGTATCTACCATCACGGTCAGTCGAAAGGTTTTGATTTTCCACTCCAAATGAGATTTTCCTTTTTGTTTTTATTGCCTTAGTTTTTTACAAACATGGTAGTGTTACATGAATGAAAGATGAGATAAACTATGTTGCAAAATTTAATGTTTATAAAATATAGTCAACAAAATCATTTGGATTATAGTGATAAGATAAATTTAAAAGAACACCCTAACAATTTTGATGATCTTTATTTATTTTCTGACTTCCTAACAGATCAGAGTAATGTTAAGAAGCAAGAGATATTACAATATGTTAATTATTATATATAATAAGGAAACATCTAAATGATACCTTTTATTTTGAAATAATAACCCTAAAACTTTAATTTCCGTTGAAATAGTGCATAAGGATAATTTTGGAATTTTTTATTAGCTTCCTCCATGGTATGATAACTGCACATTTACACATGAATATTGGCGCTAAAGAAGTTTATTTTATTCTACTAATTCACAAATTGACTCTGGTATTACTTTCAACTCCCAAATCGTCAATGATAGCTAATTAAATAATAGTAAAAGTATATGATTAAGAGAAGCGGTTTGCTGATTTCAAATTTGGATTCTGGTAAGATGGCTGCTAATAAGTCAAATATAATTGTGGATTTGATGTTAGTGAGTGCTTCTGTGACTACTTTCGAATGTTCAAAGGACTCATTGATGCAAATTGGTAGCAATTTCATAAGTCTTACGTTTGTTTTTATAAGATTTTAACCTATTTATATTCAAATAGCTTTGTCAAGATTAAATGTTTGAGACATGGAATTTTTAAATGTAAAGTTATTTGAAATAACATTACAACAAGTTAGATACATTGATTTAAACTGCATGCGATTAAAGTCTTTCCCTTTCGTCTTCCTTTTTCGTTAATAACCCTACATCCCACTTCTCCTTCCCTCTTTTATCCTTCCATGTCTGCCCCATTTCACTTACATCACCATTATCTATACTCGCTTAGATTCATTCATAGACTCATTAAATGCATATAACATGCATGTCGCCAAATTAAACCATAATAGACTAATTTGTATGCTTTCTTAAAGCATAACTAAAATTTTGATATGAATCAAAATAAACAGGTATCTGTTATAATATAAATTATGAATATGCTATATATTGTTTTGTATTTAGTCCCACATCGTGGAATTAGTTCTATCCTAAGATCCTAGGTCTTTATATAAAGGTGCTAATGTAATGAAAATAGATTACTAATCTCTGAATGAATATAATTGTTCTCTCTAATGGCTTCTGCTTTCTTTATTTTATAATACGTTATCAGCACGATCTCTAAATAAAAGGAAAATTTCAGATCTGATTATAAATCTTCAAAGCGGTAAGCTATTTCTGATCTGATTAATCAAATCTTTCGGATCTCATTCTATTAATTTTATTTCTTTTAGATCTCATTGTTTCATTGATCTAATTATTTAGATCTGATTCTATTTGTACATCTTATTTTTTGTCTCTGTATTTTAGAGCTCGTTTTGTTGCAGATCTTATAATTTTTTTTCATCTAATTTTACAGATCACTTGTAGATTTTAATATCATGGTCAAATGATTTTTTTTTTTTGATTTGTAGATTTTAATCATCAGATCTCTTATTAATTTTTATTAATGTATATCCATTTTTTATGATAATTTTGAATTTGATCTAAAACTAAAATTGTTTCATAAACTAAAATGTAATTTCAGACCTTATTCTGTTAGTATTCTTTTTAGATCTTATCTATCATATCTAATTTTCTAGATTTCATTTTGTGTGTGTGTGTGTGTGTATATATATATATATATATATATATATATATATATATATTATAGATCTTTCTCTATTAATATTATCATTTTAGATCTCATTTTATCGTAGATCTAAACTTTTAGATCTCATTCCATTGTTTGGTAAAAAAAGAGTTTTCATTTCGAAACTTTTTTGTTTGGATTTCGGTTTGAATGAGGACTATAGAAATGATTTTGCTACATGATTTATGTTTCCAGAAGAAAATATTTTATTGTTTCTTAGAGAGAAAAATAGAAGGATAATACATATCTAGAAGATCGTAATAAGTTTATATGAAAGAATAAGAACCTGAACTTCATTTGTGCGAAGGTGAAAACTAAAGCTTTCATGAGCTGAAATAAAGCCTTCAAGAAAACAAGCGAGCAATTCCAGAAGAAGATGTTGATATGTCCAGAAGACATAACATAAAAATAATATACTGTAATAACATTACAAATGTGGTAAATACTATTTCCTTGAAGAGAAATAGTATTATGATTCTCATGTTCGAATACAATTATGAAGAGTCCTCTTGTTTCATTGTGTTTATTTAATATTGAAGACCTGAAGTTCTCAAATAAAATTTATGCATATATTTTTGTATTCCTAAAAAGGGGGTTATAATCAAAACTCTATAAATTTAAGATGTGAAGCATTGAATTATTAGAAAAGTTAATTCAGATATGGTAAATTCTAACCATGTTTGCAATCAAACCTGAAGTTTGACAATGAAAATCAAGTTGTACCATTTAGGATCTAAAGTACTAAACAAAGACTTTACTTTAAAATAAAATTGAAACCTGAAGTTCTAAAAATATTTTCCAATAGTATTAACTACTAAACCAAATAAGTGTATAGAAATTTGTTCACTCCAAAAGTGGTGATAATAATAGTATAAAAAAAAATCTTTAGAAGATATTTGTATATTTAGTAATGATAAAATATCTCTAGAAGAGATTTGTTAATATATTTGGTGCTTTTATTAAACCAAATAAATACATAGAAATCTAGCTACTCTCCTGCTCTCTTTCTTTTTAATAGAAAATAAGGTGTTCTAACAGGAAGTTCATTTCCTAATTTTTTTTCTCCTTCTTCCATTCATCCAATCATGCCTTTCAAAAGGTAAAATAGTAATAGATCAAGCTTCTTTCCTTTGGCTCATCAAGTAAGTATTTTGGATTCTTCATAAAATGAATGTTAACATGTGATGTACAAATTTTCTCTCTATGTACTTACAATATGTAAATATCACATATATTAATTCATATATTAATCAGTAGCAATTAATAAATCAATAAATAAATTTATTAATTAATGAGAATGGTCCAACAAAGATGTGTTTGAATTCTTCATACATTTATTCTTCTTTTATATCTCTTATTGTAGACAATGATCATAACGTATATACATGGTATATATTTCTATCTCTCACTACTGCAGTTGTTATGAATTAATAAATGGTACCTAATATTACCTATTCATATTCTTAAATCTTCTTTTATTATAAAGTAAACATGATAAAGTCAGTATAATTTTTTATTATAATTCATCATTTCTCCACCAATCAATCCATATAAAGGCCTATCCATATTTTCAAGGGTAATTTTGCATTTTCAAGGAAATTAATGAATGAGTAAATGAGATTGGATCTACAGCTATCAAAAGGATGTAAATAAGAATTATAGTCGCTTTTATAGATTATATTTGGCTCTCTTTTACTATTTTGTAGTACTGTTTTTCTTTCTTTCACTATAACTACTATTAGATATGGGTTCTTACTTTATGAAATGCATTGATTATATACCCATGAACAATATTTTGATGCTTATGCATTTTTATTTACACTTATAGTTGGTAATATGATAAACACAGCCAAGCTTGAATTTAAAGCTTTGGGTATATTAGGAGATAATGTTTTGTCATAGATATTGGATGCTGACATTCAATTACAATCTCATTGCTTAGAAAATGCCATTAAAAATAATAATAATAATATGTCCCGGTAGGATAAACAATGGCTTTTAAATCCACGTGACAAAAAAATGAAGGGTAAAAAACATCCAAGACCCGATTGAGGTTCAGATAGGATTTTCTGGGTATGAAACTAACCAGTGATGGCTTAAAGCTGTCATAGCCATAGAACTCACAAAGAGCTTCTTACAAGGTGTCATATCCACGGCAATATTAAAATAAAACATATAATTAAAAAAATATCACCTTTACTTTTGGTACTCCCTGAAGAAGTGTTATGACCACTAGAAGATGGTCACACTTCTAAGCACTAGACAAGAGTGGTTAAATCTGAAGTTTCAAGACTTTAAATCTGTTAAGAAATACAATTCCTTTATATTTAGAATTACTTCTAAACTGAAATTGTGTGAAAGGATTGTCTGGTAATACTAACATGAAGTTAGATCATTTCTTCAAAGGTATTGATGAAAACTTCATTAATGATGAAAATCTATGTGCAATAATAAATGATATGGTCGAATTGATCAACTAGTAGCAGCTTGAAGTCTGCTATGTGGATTTTGTTTTATTTTACTTTAGTTTAGTAAATCAGGTTGAAGTTGGTAAAACCCAAGTTTTGGTTATTTTTGGGTGTGTTTGTCAAACTATATATTTGAAGAAGTACATTTTAATATTCTCCAGAAGAGATAACCCATATGGCATACTCTCGAAGAGATGTTTGATGATTTTTATATTGCAAAATCCCATCCTAGAAGAGATGTTGTAGAATTATGTCAATTATGTATAAAAAGATATTGAGTATCGATGACATCCTAAAAACAGTGCATATAAAGTATCTTTAGAAGTGGTATGTACCATTCTAGAAGCAGTGTTTATAAAATATCCTCAGAAGTGATATTATATCATCGTATAGCACTATAAAAGAATTGCCTAGAGAATATTGTCAAATATGATATAACACTTCAAAAAGTAATGTGATAATAAATTACCTAAAATTCAATCGTCTATTGTCATGGACCCGTAGCTCCATTAGACAAATTTAGAAGCATATAGTGCTATGTAACCTTTTACTTTTCAGGACTTGTGATGAATCAAATGTTATATGCACAAGTATTCCTGAAGAAATATCTTTAGATATGCTCCTGAAGAGATAATCTATATGTCGTATCATAATTTTCGCTAAAGCTATATAAATACGATCTTGAACAAACCGGTATGTGCAACCAATATAATTTTTCATTTTTATAACATTTCAAGGGTCTAGAAGATACTCTTATTTATGTTGTAAATATATCTATTTTACTAACTCTCTAGAAGAGATGTTTATATATAATTATAACTAAGTATATATTCTCTAATATAAAAAAATCATAATTAATGTTCAAAGGTAATATTAGAGATATAATCAAGGAATAAAATTTACCAACTCGAAGTTGTGTATACAATTTATTTGAACCAGAAGTTCAACATGATTCCAAACCAGATGTTTTGAAAATTATCATGCGGTCTTGAAGGATTCACACTAACATTGATCCATAAATAAAAAGAAAATTTATAATATAGATATAATACGTGGACACACATGTATATCCATATAAATATTCAGCCAACAACCTGAAGTTTGTTATGAGGTCATCTTAATAATTATGTATAGATATTATTTAGTGATTTAAATCAACATAAATGTTGAATGACCTGAAGTCGTGCATGTATTTAAATGATCTATACAATAAGGAAATTCCTCCAATTGACTAGATCAATGAATGAAAACAAACTCTAATAAGCAATATCAATTGAATTGCATCTTATCAACCAATAATAAAAATAAATAAAAAATATCCTCCTATTATGTATGGTGTATTTACTAGTAGCAATATCATAATGGATCAAAATGAGAGTCCAAAGATGATATTATTTAATATGACAATGTTTGTCAACATTGAGGGAGAGGATAAAGGAATATAAGCTCATTTTGATCATCAGTGTTAAATATTTGTTAAAATATACAATGATGAAAAATATTAAGTAACTTGAATAAATTATCAATAACATCCCTAGTAGACTTTCTCTAATATAGATTTGAATCTCTGAAGGATCAAAATGTGTAAACCACATCTGAAATATGGTATAAAATTCAGTTCGAAATACTTTTGGAGTAAGTAATAAAGATGTCAAATAAAAGAGATGAGTGTTCTTGAAGAAACACTTAAGGGTGCTCTTGAAGAGACTAATGACGTGATTGTCAAATTACCATATAAGTGGTTTAGGTACCTAAAACATGATAATTAAAGAGATCTCAATAAATCATGTCTAGAACTGACAAAGAAATAATCATCGATGATAAATTTATAAATAATAAAGCGCTTATGTTTATAAAAAGATTAAATATCTTGAATTAGGAGAAACATGAATGACCGTCATGAATCCTTTACCAATAGAGGAATATAGACATGTAGTACGCAAAGTAGCGAAAGTACTTGAAACACTTAATATACCCCGAAAGTATAAATATGGTTTGAATCATATTAAATGATGAAAGTATACAAATTCCTGAAGAATATAAATAACTTTTGTGGTTATAAAGAATGCAAAGAACAAGAAGCATAGATTACAAACCTACTTTGAGTATTGTTGTAATGAAAATCTTGATATAATTCATCAGCAGTAGATTACTTCCTATTTTTAAGTATCATTGTAATGAAACTTTTAATATACATTGAAATATTAGTTGCGATATGCAAAAATTATTCCTGAAGAATATAAATGACTATGATGATTATAAAGAATGCAAAGAACATGGAATGTAGACTACAACCTTCTTCTAAGTACTGTTGTAATGAAAATCTTGATGCACTTTAAGATGAGTAGATTACTTCTTGCTTTTAAGTATTATTGTAATAGAACTTTTAATATTCATCAAAGATGTAGTTGCAATATGCAAAACTGATTTGAAGCATAAAAATGAAAACACATGATGTGTTTTTCATAAAGGTAGCAAACAAAATGTATAAAATGAAAATCATATTTGGATTGGAAATTTTGATTGTATCGAAGGAAACAATTAATAAATTGTATTATTAATGAGATACATATTTATGCATCCAGAGGTATCTATAACCAATTTAAGTTATCGAAAGACGAATACAAATTCAGAGGAAACTTTAAATCAGGGGGAGCATCCATAAGTATTTTATAATGCACTCTTTTTCCGTAACTAAGATTTTTTCCACTGGGTTTTTATTAGTAAGGTTTTAATGAGGCATTATCTTGATCCAGATGTATCAACTCCCCAGTAACATTTGAAAATAAGTTACAATGTACTCTTTTCCCTTATTTAAGATTTTTCCCACTGGGTTTTTCTTACCAAGGTTTTAACGAGGCATTGTATTGATCTAGAAGAATCAAACGTACTTTCAGAAATAACATCTCAAATATGTTATTTAAGTTAAATTGTATTTTTATCATTGATTAAGGTTTTTCCCATCGGGTTTTTCTTTGTAAGGTTTTTAATGAAGTATTATATTGATCCAGAAGTATCAAACTCTATTTGATTCTGTAAATTATTGAAATATCTCATACTATATTGTACTCTTTTTCCTTCACTAAGATTTTTCTCATGGGGTTTTTCTTAGTAAGGTTTTAATGAGGCATTAGTTTGATCTAGAAGTATCAAACTTCATTTGAAGAAATGAGAAAATAAGATATGTCATTGTGCTCTTTTTTTTCCTTCACTGAGATTTCTCCCATTGAGTTTTTCTTAGTAAGGGTTTTAATGAGGCACTATATTGATCCTGAAGTATCAAACTCTTAGAAGGAATATCATTGTATGAAATCTATGATCTCAAGTTGCACTCTTTTCCTCGTTCAAGGTTTTTCCATTAGGTTTTTCTAATAGAGGTTTTTTTTAATGACGCAACAGACAATATCTAGATCGACTGAACGAATAAGTGCAAGCAAGATAACAATGAGGCGGAGCAATCATCATACACATTACAAAAGAGACAATTTCAAGTTATCAGAGGATTCAAGATTTTGAAGACGCATATTCAAGGGGGAGTGTTATAATATAAATTGTGAATATGCTATATACTGTTTTGTATTTAGTCCCACATCGTGGGATTGTTTCTATCACAAGCTCCTAGGCCTTTATATAAAGGTGCTAATGTAATGAAAATGGATTACTAATCTCTGAATGAATAAAATTGTTCTCTCTAATGGCTTCTGCTTTCTTTATTTTATAATAGTATCATCTCCTAGAATTGTGCTTTCATGGTTATTGCTTATTTGGATGAAATGCAACATCATTGTCAATAACTATCATGTAGTCAATGGTTGCAAAATGAAAAAATAAATGACAAAAATAAGTAAAATAAAAAATAAAGATCAATTGGTGTGATCATATGATATTTCAAGTATAATCAGATCTTTTTTCACATGGCTAGCTTCGAAGAAAAAAATTTAGTTCATTTTCAAAGTGTACATACAATATTTCTCCTTTGGTCACATATGTTCTTAGATTTGATGATGGATTTAGTTATGTACATGTAACCATGAGCTATCATAAATGTAGAACATATCGCATTCTCCGTTTTGAATTTTTTTCATGGTATTTTTGAACAGGTTCAATAATACCAACAAGTATCGATCTCGAAAATTGAATTCCTGACATTTAATCTCATAGTCTAAACCACAACTAACTGAGCCAAAGCTATTGGCAATTCAGTTTTATGGCTTTATTCGATGAAAACACATAATTCTTCAATCAATTAATGGAGTTTGTTTGTACGTTTTATTTTTGAAATGAGCTAGACATGGTATAAGGGTGATGGATGGCTTCATTATGTTAAGATCACGATATTATTAATTAATCTAAGATGAAGAACTTGAATCAAGTGAAGATGTTTAATATGAAATTTTATTGTTTTAACAGGATGCAGTATTAATTACACATGCCCTGAATGCTCTAAGTATGAACCTTCCATCAACTAGAATTGGATTCAATAAATGCAAGTTATGATTGTGGATTTTTATTATTATTTCATTATCGGTATTTGGGTAGCGTTATCATGTCCCTATATGACACATCTTAACTTTTATTGGAAGAAGAAAAAAGTTAGCTGGGAAACTCATTAAATCCCTATAAATTAAATAGTTGGGTGAAATTCATATTGTACATCAGTATTTAAACAATCTTAACATGTGCACGATGAGCATATGTTAGCATTTTCCTTTGTATTTTTCATTTAGATAAATTTATTTCATTTTAAGGTTATGGATATTGCTATAAAAATAATTAAATATAAATCACATAATATATTGTTATCACTTAATATTTATACACAAACCAAATTGATGTCTGAAAATATAGCAATAAATTTTGTGTGCATTTGTTAATGTTATTTCGTAACAAAAAGAAGTTAGGTCGCATATTTATTTATGTCAAGTCTTATTAATGCATATGATATTACTTCACAATAAATTATTTCGCTCCCACATTTTTTTCAAACATCAAACGGACGTGTCTAATGTTCTGGTTTCTCTTATTCAACTTAATGAGTAAAATATATATTGCCATTTGTTGGGAAAAAACTATGATGTAAATGTGATGAAATCGAGAAGAATTGTATCAGAAAACATACCGTAGGAAATAAAATTTGAAACTTCACGTGCTCTCATGAAATAATGTTTATACCGTAATAAACATATTGAACTCCACGGTAGATTATAATGAAGTTTCTTACCCATTCCTGTCTATGTAAATCTATGTAAAAGCACAAATGAACATTGCGACAAAAGTTGAATTTTGAAAATTAGTGTATTTGGAATTTAGAAAAGTAAAGCAAATACTACATGTAACCATGAAAGTTGAACGAAAACAAGTGATCAATAACGTATAAATGACTATAAACCTCAAGCGTCGAAACTATAAAATGCATTAAGTCAATCATGAATAAAAGGAGATAAACACATAAGAATTCAATATATCGTGATATTAATGTCTAAGCATATAACCCATCACGCATTAGCAAGTTTAGAAATCAACAGATGCTTCTTCTTCATATTGAATGATCCGAGTAGTTGAGCTGGTCTTTTATTGATTTCAAATTTTGAGAGACAAAACGACAACTTTTGATTGTTTCCTGCGGTTATAATCAAGTGCTACCAAAGATTCATGTATTAATTACTCAATACAAGATCAGAAAGTACTATAACGCATAAATAAAAATGTCCCATAACTCAATTTTATTTAATTAGCTCAACCTTCACGTAGTAAAGATTATAACTCACATATAAGCTAAGGACATGACATCTAATTAGAGTTTGGAATGAAGTCAAAAACGACGACATTGCAGGAGGTAATGGATAAAATGCAAAAAGATGGTTCTATAAACATTCAATGTGATAATATTTCGTTACTCGCCTTTATTTGTTGTCTTACCCCAAAGTTTAGTGAGTTTGGGCTTGGACTAGTAGTTATGTCCACCGATTAATAAGGTTAAAAAAATAAAGTGCACGGATGTGATGCATTGAAGATACATACCCGCATTTTTGGAGACAAAATTCCCTTTCATATAGAGATACATTCGAACACAAAATTCAATGCTTTTAGTTAAACCCAAACGAAAGGTTGATTGAGTTAGAAGCGCATATTTATTGATACAAAATTAATTAACGGAACGAATTATATTATAAGTTGATCGGTTGTTTTTATTTTAGTACGTATTAGACCTTGTGGCTGATTTTTATTTTCAGTATCATTAAATTGATCCAATCGTTAAACTAAATGTAAATCTTAAACTATTTATGATGAACACACTTTTCAGTGTTAATGTCGATATTGTAGTATTACGTTAAATCTATTGGTTTTGTTTTCATTGATGTATTTGTTTTAAAAAAATGAAGAGTTTCAATATTAAAAATATTAAAATTAGCATTAATGTATCTTTATACGAAGATGTAATAACCAATTATTCTGGTCTCATATTATTTTGGCACCCAAAAATAATCCAGTTCATTTAAAGCTTAACCAATTATATCATTCAAAACTCATTGAATATTGTTCGTTTCCTTCAATCTCTGAAGAAAAAAAACATTTTTGTCTGATTTTTGTTATTGGATGGTTATTTCAGTTTTACCTATTTTTCACAAAAAAATCAAATCGTCTCAATTTTAAATCAAGTCAAATTAAATTTGATCAATTCTCCGTTTAAGATCCAAGTTGACTTTTACAATATTATTGAATCGGCAAACAAAGATCCGATGTACTTATTTATGCGATCGCTAAAGAGAAAACATTGTGGGCATCATTGAAATGGTGTTTAAATTCTTCCTTTAGTAAAATCAATTAAAGAAGCATTGTTATAACTTTTTTTTTAAATGTTTTTCTTTTGCAAAAATACTTTAGTTTTCTTCAGCTTTAAAAGATTTTTTAAAAGATTTTAAAGTTGAGTTTTTTTTTAAAGTCAAATTTGAACTACATAAATTCAACTTCTTTTAAAATATTCTACTTTTTAAACCTAGAACTCAAAAAAAAAAATTACTGATTATTTATTAGATTTTATTTTTAAACATCGGACAACCCGAAAAGTATTATTAAACTCCTAGCGATGCGTGATTAAAATCTCGACTCATACAACTAACAAATAAATTTGCATTATTATTGGAAATCAATCTTTGCATGTTTTCATTATCTCTTATGAGATATTACTTAGAGACATAAACTTTACTTTCTTGATATTTTAATTTTAAAAAACTTGAAACTTCAACTTAAAGGGGGAAAAACAGTTCAACTTAAAGGGGGAAAAAAAACAGTTCATTGAATAATGTAAAAATATGGCATGCGAGTTATTATCAATAAATAGTACAAAAACAATATTATTAAACTACGATGTTCTCAATTCAAAGACTATATGTTTCAGATTTTTCCATTCCCTTTGAAATACGCTTGTTTAATTTAAAAAATAACGATTCAGTTGATGATCCACATATCCAGTGGCAAACTCGTAATAATACACCCTAACGTGCCCTTTTTCAAACATTTGAGCTCCAAACTCAGAGTTATTCATCGTCTATATAAATTCAGCTCTTCGAACTAAAATACTCTTTAGGTTCTTCCTCCCTTAACTTCAATTTTCTGCTTTATTATTTTCTTGATCACTCCGATATAAAAACCAAAATCAGGGTTCCGATCTTATAAACTATAATGGCGGAGGATTTGCTGCAAAAGCTCAGAGAGTTCGGGTTCAAGCTCATGGACCCTCCAGACTCTAAGGACGAGCTTATCAAGCTCCTGGAAGTGAATATATTAACCTATTTTTTTATGTTTATTTTTCGTGTTTTTGTGGATTGATTTGAATTTGGGTGCAATGGCTTAGTAGTAAATTTCAGTTTATGTGAGTTCTTTCAAATGAATTTCGTGGTGATGTCTCTTTGTAGCTTGTAATTGTGTTCAATCACTGTATATTTAAGCTTATTTTGTAGGGGCCCGTGTTTGTGAAAGAAATTTGACTGAGTTAAGATGATTTAGTTTTTAGTAGCATGGTTCGGTAATGTTTGATAGAAAAGTAAAAATCAGCTGGTTTTTCGTTTTAGCGACTGTTATTAATTCAGAACTTGTATGGTTATGAGTAATCTAGGGTTAGCGGTATATTATAGTTTTGATCTGTTCAAGCTTGTTTTAGTGGTTTGCTAAATTTTAGTTCAGAGTAAGCTTAGTTTAATGGAGTGGGAATAATGGGTTGTTTGTGTGTTTTATGTATTGTGTGTTAAGCTATAAAGTATGATTCAGTTAATGGTTGGATGTCAACGTTTACTGGGGCATTAGTGTGAGGCTGTTAGCAAGGAAGTGTAATGTTAGGCTGTTAGCAAGCAGCCTGACCGTTGGATGGCTTTTGTGTGTTAGGCTCTTAGCAAGCTGAAGTGAGTTTTATAAAACTGCATTAGTAAGCTCTTAATAATGAATTACCTTGAATATCATAAGTTTGGCCATTCTAGATCTTCGCAGCCCAACTATTTCAATTTGGTAGATCGACATTTGTAGTGTCGTTGGTTGATATCAATAAATCTTTTTATTGACGGCGATATGTTATGGCCCTAAAAAGCAAGACTGTCTTGTTAGATTCGATAGAAACATAAATATGTAAATGGAATATGGAAGTTGTATTCATGATTATATGTAGAATTGCATTTTCCTTTAGTAAAAATGTAGGTAGCATGCGATACTAACTTGTATCATTGGTTTGGTTTCCTGAATCTCCTAGCAATTTCCAGTTATTCACTTGCTGGTCCATTTAGTCTATCCTTCCCAGTCTTACCTTTTCCACCTCACACCAATATATGCCTTGATCTCATTCAGAGCCGAAGCATAAGCTTCGTAATGTCCAGCGGGAATTGTACGGGAAAGCCCTAGAAAAAACATTATATATGCCTCCATCCAATATTGTTGTACAAATAAAATAATTTTGCTTTAAGACTTTAAGTGAAACTGTTCTCTGTTCTAAAACCTGGTTTACTTTTGGTGTAGGGAGCTGCAAATGGACTCTCAAAGATAAAACAGCCTCCAACGCAGTCGGTGCTAGATTCACTGAAGCTTTTTCGTGATGCAATTCCAAAAGAGCTTCTAAAATATAAAGACAAAAATATTTGTCTTCTGATAGCTGCATGCGTTTGTGATATTCTTCGTATACATGCACCGAATCCTCCTTATAGCGATGATGTTTTAAAGGTGCATAAGAAATACTATGAATCAACATAATTGATGATAAATGATTTTCAGTGCTAAAATTGTAAAATCTGTTTCTCATTCTTGTTGGCATGTTGTTGTTTCATTGCAGGACATCTTTGATTTGATTATAGAAACGTTTGAAGGATTACGGGACATTCATTGTCCATCTTTTGGAAGGAGAGTAGGAATATTGAAGAAAACTGCAAGATATAAGTTCTGTCTTATAATGCTAGATATGGAATGTTACGAAGATCTGATCTATGAAATTTTTAATACATTCTTTGCTGTTATTAGGTCAGTAGACCAACGATGACCCATTTTTATTAAATGGAAGCATAAATTACAGTTTTCTTCTTTCATTTTAGTTTTCTTTACTTTCTACCATATTGGGATTGTTGTTAAATGATATTTCGGTTTTTAACGAATGCAATTATGGGGTATTTATCTTTGATGCATATATACCTTTGAAACTCTGAGGTTCTCAAAATCACGCATCTACGCAATTTTAGGTATATTTATGAGTCACCACAAAAATAAATAAATAAATCCCTCAAACTCAAGGTTTTAAATCTCGTATTCAGGTCACGATTCGTTTTGGGACTTTTCCACAAGTTATCTTCTAATGAAGAAGAACTTGAACAAGCTGAGTATCTCATGCGTACACCTTGGATCATAAAGTACATCTTGGGAATATTTTGGAGTAACCTATGTGTCACAAATCGATGTTTATTAATGATTTATTTAACAATTATAATTTTCAAAGTAAAAATAAAAATGATAACGTACTTGATTTGCGTAGAAAAATTTTCAAATTAATATCTTGGAGAAGGGTGATAGCTTGATTGATTTCAAAATGATTGAACAATTTCCTCTTATTTGAGCATAAATAAGAAATGAAATATTTTGTTGTCACTCATCAAGGTTTAAAAAAACGTTCAGGGAGTTGGTAAATAGTGATTAAATTGAATAGTTCTTTTGAACCTACATGAAAATAAAATAAATATTATGTAAAAAAAAAAAAAAAAAAAAAAAAAAAAGAGGTAACTTGGGGTTGGGGTGAGATCTTAGATTGGGATTTGATCCATATTTCGGATAAAAGTAAAAATTTTTGGACAACTGAGTGTTGGAAGAGATATGGATGAGATTTAATGTCTCGTCTAAGGGTGAAAAGGAAATATAGGAGGAGATTTTGGGTGAGATATAGAATATTTAAAACCATGCTTGAACTTCAACCAGTATGCAGGGACCTGCATGCCTAACCAGATACAGCAGGCATATCCCTGAAAAACAAAATAGTTTCTATATAATGGTTTCTTTATCAGTGTCTTTGGCACATATTGTAAGAGTGAACTGTTTATATTGTTGTATGGTGCTCGTATATTTCTTTGTAAGAACTTCTCTGTTCATTGCATAACTTTATTTGCCTTAACACAGTGATGAACATCCTAAAGATGTTCTTAATTTGATGAGAAAGATTATGGTCGATATTCTCAAGGATAATGATGACATATCTATGTCACGGAAGCTCTTAAGTACTGTACTTTCACCATTAGACCGAGAAAGAACTGTATGTCCTCCCGACTTCGGATTCATATTTTGAAAAGTTAATTTACACTCTATTTTTCTTTTGTGTGCCCTTTTAAATCATTTTTCTCTTGAAACAATAGGATTTTTCTCTAAACGCTCGATCGCTTGCTATGGATGTTATCAAGGAATGTACTGCAAATTTTGAGCCTGGCATAAAGCAGCTTATTATTTCATCTCTATCAGACGGGACAATCCGTTTAAATAATTCAACTTACTCACATGAAGTTTTTCATGATGTATATCAGTGCGCTCCGCAGACTCTTTTAAGTATTCTTCCAGATATTAAAGAGATGTTATTGGTAATTACTACCTGTCTTTTTTGTCATAGATCATTTTTAGATTCATTTTAATATATGCCATTTTATCTTCTCAGATTAATGCTATCAGCTTCACAAGGACTGACATCGTAGATTTACTTTTCTTATCATACATGGTCTTTGATTTTACATCTTGGTCTAGTTAAACGGACATAAACTATATATCACCATCTGAAAATATGAATCATATGACTTGTTTAGAAGCTATATCGATAGATTTATAATATCAATGCCATCACTTGTAACTTGTTATAGGATAGATTGAAGTAACTGTTGATAGTGTTTCATTCAGAAACTCTGTTTATACTTTACTTTCAAATGAAAGATAATCATATTGCACTAAAATAAAGAATATGACCCTTATTTATTTTTATTTATTTATTTATTTATTTATTTATTTATTTTTGTCTATAACTTGTGTACCTGCAGTCAGATGAAGTAGATGTCCGCCTGAAAGCAGTTCAGTTTCTTGGGGAACTTTTTGCTCTATCAGACATATTTATGTCTGAATCTTTTCGGCCTTTATTCTCCGAATTTTTAAATAAATCAACAGACAAAGCTGTAGAAATCCGCATATCTTTAATTGAACACTTGAGTAATTGTCTGTTGTCAAATCCATCTCGATCTGAAGTGCCTTCAATAATCAGTAAGCAGTTATCAATTCTTAACAATTGTAATGCATGAGGACTCTCTTTATTCAGCACAAGTTTATGAGGTATATGCAATAAATTTTTGCCAGATGTTTTATGTGATTTGTTACTGGATGATGATACAAATGTTAGACAACAAGCTATTGCTGATTTACAAAAAGTTGCACACCATTCGATGGAAACTGTAACAGTTGGGGCTATTAGGAAAGTAGCAGATTGCCTTCAAGATAAATCTGTATGGCTATTGAACATCTTATTTATTTTTGTTACACGATACTTTTCTTAAAATAATATAGCTAACCTATTCGTATTGATCGTCAGCCATTTATCAAGAAATACGTCATGGACAAGTTGGCCGATCTTTATAAGTTCTATTGTTTAAAAGGAGTGGCTTGTGTTAGTGAACTTGCGTGGATTCCTGGGAAGATACTGAGATGCTTATATGACAAAGATTTTAGGTGAGAATCACAACAGACTTACTATTTTTTGCTGAATACTCTCTCCCCACACCCCCCCCCCCCCCCCCAACAGCTTTTCAATTCAAATCGGACATGCACTTTGTTTACATCATCAGTTCATGATACATTCAGATTTTTCATATTTTTATTTTTGTTTGTTTGCTGATTAATAAACCTGATCCCTCTTATATCATACGTCCGTCCCCTTCTTTCAATATCTTGAAATTATATCTATGCTCAATTATTGTGTTTGCTTTTAAACTATAGTCATAATTTCTAATGATGAGCATTTGACATATACAAAAGTAATTTTGTAAAAGTCAAAATTTTGAATTTTCTTATTGTAAGTTTGATTTAAGATCAGTTTTCATTATTCAGTTATACTCGTGGGAAACATTCCAATAAGTTATGACTTGAACGTTCTATAATCCTTTTACGGGGAGGAGGATGAACTTACTTCATGGAAGTTGAAATTCCTTTTTGATAAAATCATAGTAAAAGCATTGGTTTATTAGTCAAATTAATCAAATTTTCTGTAATTAATTCTTTCATAAATATGAATTTAAAATGCATACAGATTGATGGAAAGGAAGTTCACATCATTTTTTAAATGGCTGAAGTTGAACCGTCTCCAAGAAAGTGGAAACTCCATTTTTATAAAATACACATGATATGCATTTAATAAGGAGTCAAATGAACCAAAGTTAGTAATTAACACAAATAAATTGTTAGCAATTTTTTAAAATGCTACAAACGATGAAAAAAGTTTCCCCTCTTATCTCTTACATGAAGTAAGTTGAATGAAATGCATTATATATGTTGATTTATGAGTCAAATGAACAATTTATGTACGATTGATCAGTACAAATTAAGTATTTCTTATCAAAAATTAAAAGCAACATGTGTGCATGTGCATGCACACATGCACGTGCATGCGAAGCCACATTGTCATTTATAATGAGAAACAACATACTTGAAAGGTTGCAATTGTTCACTGGATTATCCCATAAATTCAGTAACCAATAGAAAATGAATACGTTTGTGACTTCTCATTATGATGAGAAACTCAAAACTTCCTTTCTAAATTCGTGAAGAAAGTTGAAAATATTTTCTGGACGAAAACAATTTTTTTAAGAAGCTTTTGAAGCATATTGTTTGAATGACATCGTTTTGGTTCTTCTATAAAAATTATCGAATTTTGAAATTATAAAATTTACGAATTTAACTTTTTACCTTCGTACAACGTCTATTGTTATTTGGGAAAACTTGTAAAATTTGTGATTTAATGGTAAGAAAATTTCTACCCGTATAAAACAATTACGTTTAGAAACTAAGTACTTTTTGGATCTAAATTGCGTTAACTGGAGGAACGAAATATGAATGTGGGGAAGAAATAGACGGTGACATTTTAGTAAATATAGTGAAAGTGGAAAACTAAATTTGGATTAAATACTAGGATAGCTATTTTGCGAGTTTTAATAAATAATAAGGGATAATAGAGGATTTTTCATAAAATCTTGTATGCTGCTTTACGGTTTATGAAGTTATTTAACACCTTTATAAACTGCTCCTAGACTTGTTGCGGTGTAACTTGATTCATATTAGCAGGTAATATATTCCGTGTTCTCGACATTAATTTATTGTCGCATTTCTTAAGCAATAACTAGATACCATATGAGGTTTACTTACCTCTTGCAACCAGTGGAAAAATATGCAGGCATTTCTGTACAATTTCAAGATACATTCAATGTGATCAAATCCTCTAAAATGAGTGGTTCTAACTACATGTTAGTCTCCAGAATGCTGATAAAAACGTTTGAATTCATTTAGAGTATTTAGGATTTTTTATGCATTGATTGAAGCTTCTAAAGAAATAGAGTTTCGACTTGGCGTTTTGGCATGGCAAATCAATGTGTCCGTTGTGATGCAAAACAATGCATTGATCGACCACAAATTTTTAGCATGCCTCTTGGAGTATTTATTCCAAAGGGAGGCTGTCCCAGGGTGAACTTTTCAAACTCCCAATAACTCTTTACCATTTATTTGTTTCCTTCTTCGTGACTGAACTATGTATTTGGTTTAACAACACGTGCATGTTTTAAATATTCTGTTGACAACACATTTAATATTTCTGCAGTTCCGAGGAGATTGAACTTATATTTTGTGGCTTTTTATTCCCCCCTGAGCTTTCTGTGAACGATAGACTAAAGCTGTGGATAGAAGTTTTCTCAAGGTTTGACAAAGTAGAGGTGAAAGCTCTTGAGCAGGTTCTCATGCAGAAGCAAAGGTTCTTCGAATTACATGCTCTATTGGTCCACAATTTCTACTTCTATGCCTTGATAAGCATTGAACGAATTTTTAGGCCATTTACTCTTGGATTTGCAGGTTACAACAAGAACTGGAGAAATACCTCTCTTTTAGACAAACATATCAGGTTTGCAATTGTGTGATTCTGAGTCTAACATGCTACTTCAGAATAGATTACAATCTTTTTTTTAATAGGTGGACGTTGGCCACAAGAAAGTTTCTGTCTGCTTCCGAATCATGTCTCGTTTTTTCAGCAATCCTATGAGGGCTGTAGAAGGCTTTCAGAACCTTGATCAGTTAAAAGATTCAGAAATATTCAAAATGCTGAAGTGTCTACTCGATCCTGGAACTAACTTTACTCAAATGTGGACACATCGTGTATGTTTCTTTAATTGCAAATCCTATAACCTCACTGAATGTACGATATAATTAAGCGGTTGTTAAATTCTATAACAGAGCTGCTTTCTTAATTTGGGTCCTTTCTATTTGCAGGTTGAATTGCTTAAAATGCTAGTAGAGAAGCATACACTTTATAATTTTGTCAGTGCACTTTCCATGAAATGCTCTTACCTTATCTTCAACAAAGAGTTTATAAGAGAAATTTTTCTGGAGGCTTCTGTTGAGGAGTCTGCTCATGATACCGTATTTTCAAAAACATGCATGAACTTGCTTGTGGTAAACTTTCAATATATGCTCTTAAAATGCTTCTTCACAGAGTAATAATTTTACTTACACAGATGAATTTACCTTTTACATCGTTGCATGGTTCTACTCTAGTATGTACACATCTTTTTGTGCATGCATGATGAATTGCCATTTTTTCCAATTAAAAAAATTTCTTATGTTACTTGATAGTTTGTCGGGGTTTAAAAATCATGGATGCACATTGCTACAGATAATTGGTTCTCACTCTCCTGGTTTGTTGTTTGGATTTGAGGAGAATTTGGTTAATCTTCTTAGAGAAGGCAATGACATAATTAAAGAAGGTATTGCTCAAGTCTTTGCTATAGCAGGTAGAACCTTCCGTGAACAACTGGACACTAACTCAAGGTATCATAGTCAAATCCTGTATAGAAGGACTTTAAGTACCACTTGTTGATATTTCATCATATCATTTTTTGGTTTACTTTGTTTCAGTTCAATTAACCAACTGTTGAAAAGACTATGCCTAGAGGGCACTCAGAAACAGGCTAAATTTTCTGTGCAAGCACTGGCAGCCATCAACAAAGATGATGGTATCAATTCTCTCTCTGAATTATACAAGGTTAATGGACCGTAAATTTGTATAATTTTTTAAACTTTTTAACAATAATCATTGCACGCATGATGCCATTTACGAAAATTGCATTTTGTAACTTGAACTCAGATGATTGTGGAAATGTTAAAGGAGAAAACACATATGCCAACTCTATTGCACTCTCTTGGTTACATAGCACAATTTTCAGTGCCAGTTTATGAGACAAGAGAGACAGAAATATTTGAATTCATAAAGCACGAGATTCTGGAAGTTGATAATGTATGCTTTTTTTATTTTCACCGAATTTCTATAAATGGACGATTTTAACAATTTTACCACTCTTCAGAAAACAGAAGGGAGTAGTACAAATGATAGTGAACGAAAGGACATGAGTGAGCTTTGCATGTTAAAGGTAGGTACCTATAGCCTTTTATGATAGGATATATACAAAATTAATAATAATAATAATAATAATAATAATAAAACATAAATGTTCTCTTCAAATATGGTGTTCTGTTTCAGATTTCCAGCATCAAAACTTTGGTGAAAAGTTACCTACCTATCAGAGATGCTCATCTAAGGCCAGGAATAGAAAAGTTGATAGAAATTCTGAAAAACATTCTTTCTTTTGGGAACATCTCAGATGATGCAGAGTCAAGGTAATGATGATGCTTTATCAATTTGGATTATAATGCTGTGATTTGCTGATACAAAATTTTAGGGCCTATTTGTTTTTTTTTTTTTATGTTTTTTTTTTTTTTTTTTTTTTACGTTTTCAACATTCATGAAAAAATACGAGGATAACGGAAAAGATATTTGAAATTTTAAGTCATTACGACGATGATGGAGGAACGGCGGAAGGAATGGAAGAATGGTGGAGTGAATGGATTGTTTTTTATTCTTTTGTAATCTTTCAAACACGAAAAATAAAATAAATTTATTTTCTATTTTACATGATAGCTTCATTTTTCAGAGTGGTTGTTTTCGAAAAATATATACGTCGTGTGTACGTTTTTTAGATGAAAACATAAAACTAAAAATGGCAACCCAAATGGGGCCTATGCTTTTGTGTCGATCGTCTGACACCTAAGTTGCATTGCAGTACTGCTGATATGGCATGTTTGAAACTAGCTTCAGCTAAAGCCATCCTTGAGTTATCTAGGCAGTGGGATGATGAAATTCCTCTGGACGTCTTCTACATGATGTTAAGATTTTTAGAGGTTTGCTCTTCTTCTTCAAGTGTAGTGCATTTTGATAAGCAATATCTATAGTTGCATAATATTAATGCCTAAGATTTATGTATGTGGATACTTGTGTGATTGTAATAGTAATTTAAAAATAATATTTGGGCAACTAAGGCAACATAAATTATCATGTTCTATACTCTTACAGTTGTTTAAGGGTTCAGCAACTCGTCCATTTGATGTATAATTATTCTCATCGAGTTTCATGACATATAAATAAATGTGAAATTCTGTGTAACAGGAGATTGGTTAGATATTTATTATATACAAGTACCACATAGCTAGGAAGTTTAATAACATCCTAGTTGCCTAGCTAATAAAGACTTTTAAATGCTACCTACGCTTACCCTTTTTTTTATGTAGGGTACTGATGCTCAATCCAGGAGAACATTTATTTGCAACGTGCAGCGGTACATTAAGGAACATCGGTTGGGTGAAAAATATGTTATTATCTTGTTACTGAAAATAAGAGAATATCATTCTCTTGAATATGAAGAGGTTTAAGATCATTTCAGATCAACAATCTTGACATTAAGCTGATTGTCTATCCATGTAGTTTTTACACCATATTTAGCATCTCTCTTTATCATGTCTCTTTTTGGTTCTAACTTGTTAGGGCAAGCACAATTTTACTGAGACAATTGAAATTTGTAAACAACATAAGGTGGAGCAGAGTTTGATGCAGAGTGATGGAATTTCGACATGTCTTCGTCCAGAACATATTCTTGTGTATTCGGTCCATGCTCTAGCACACCACCCAACATTTGATCAATGCAATGATGTTACTCAGTTCGAGCCAATATACTGGTATGTTTGTCCATTATTTTTGTTGCTTCTGTACAATTGGCTACTTTTGACCTAGTTCAATATGTTTTGGCGCAAACCGATGTAATTTTAAATTTTGGTACACACTATCATATATGATTATACAAATGTTACTTGTTTTAATATGTCAAAGGATATTTTTGAATGCATGTTGTGACATATTTGTATCAATGTCCAAAATTATTTTCGGACATCGAATATTCATATTTGCATATAACAGATGGATATCGGATATCATATTAGTTACTGACTATTAACAAATTTAAAGACGTAAATCAGAAATTTTAATTTAACATAAAATTGTTTCTATCATGATGATTACAAAAGTACAAAAAGAATGATAGAAAATAGTTTTTAACAGTGAATATGCGTTAATATACATATTATATAAACTATTATCTTGATAAAACAATAACTATCATTTATTGCACTAAAATTCACATAATATAAATCATTATTTTGACGAAAACCGATAGGATACTTTTTGAATGTGGGTATCTTCGTAATCTCATCCATACTTGTTTCTCTGGATATTGGATATTCATCTGTTTTTCGAATACATATGCAAAGAGATTTCGAATTTTCTAGATTTCCATCGCCACAAACTTACATTTTTTTAAATAATATTGTCCGACTACTAATTCTTTTGCATGTTAAAAAAATATATTACATACCAACCCTTGCATTTTTTATGTTATAATAACACACTCAAATTTCATAATTCTTCTTTTGACTATTCAATATTTAACATTTAATTTGATGTAACATTCAACTCAGAAATAAATTAAAAAATCAACATCCAGTTAAATCATAAATTTAGAACCCAACTAAAATTGAACTTTCAAAATTCAAATTAACTTTATATTAATAAATTAAAATTTGAACTACATAATGCAAAATTAAATTCAATTTCAAAATAAAAATCTGACCACAGATCCAAACATTAAAATTTTAGTTAAACTAGAAAAATTAATTTCAAAACTAGTTTCAAAATAAAATTATAAATACAAATTTCAAATAACAAAATCCTAAATAAAATTTGAACTTCAAAAATATCCATTAAAATGTCACAATCAACTTCAATCGATTCTGATGTTGAATGAATGAACTTGATTTTAAAATTTCGACTTTTAGAATTAGAAAATTTCCACCATAAAGAAGAGGAAAAAGAATGAATAGATTTAAGGGCACTTTTGGAATTTTATAGAGAGTATAAAAAGAGAAGCATGGGATGTACAATTTTGTAGGAGAAATTGAAATAAGGTCGAGAAACTTATTGTGGTGCGGATGAAATTTACCGGATAGTTTTGCTTATAACCATTAAAGTTGTAATCATTAGAATGTTTAAGATATTTAGTTGTTTTAGTTGTGGATTATTAAATTTATCATATTTGGCATTTGCACTTCTTTTTTAGATGATCATTTTCTTAAATAGCTAAATAGAAGCGAAATATCTCCACTTGAGTAAAACAAGTAGCTTTTAATATCACCACTACTTTCAGTTTAAAATCAAAGCATAAACAAAATAAATTAATGATTCCATTTTGACAACTCAAGCATGTCCAAGTACTCGGAATGAAGAAGGTTGAACATTATTCTCTCCTCTATGTTTTCCAAGATTCCCAATCCATTGTTTGGTATCGTGATGGGAAGATAAGAGTGGTGACAAGGGTTGTCAGATAACAGAAAAGAGAAGATAGAAGATGCACGGAAATACGTAATTGGCATCAAAGTGAGGTGGTGTGGATAGGAAGGGAAGAAACCATAAGGCTCTGTTTCGTGAATATGAGGAAAAAGACCGTTGATTTTTTTTCCTTTTCTTTCTTTGTAATGATCAGAAGTGTATAGTTGTCTTGTTAGTTAACTGATGTTATGTCTTAATTAATCAAAATCACTTGGGTATTCAAATCCTTTTGGTATTTTTTTATTATTTCCACGACGGTGATCTAATGTTCACTTTCCGTGTTTATATATTATTCATGAATTTTCAATTTTCATCGTATTTTATTTTATTGAATTGAAAAAAAATTCACTTTTATTTTTCGTACATTGATGGTTTTTTTACTTTAGTTCGTAAAGAAAATCAAAACACCATGTTAGGATTCCATTTTTAGAGTTAAAATTAAAATAATCATATTGTTTTTAAAAATAAAGGATTTAATATTTTTAGAATTAACGGATTCCACGTAAATATATAAAATTGACCATTACCATATCTGTTATGTTGAAAACAAATATGACAAACCAAACAATGATGCAGTAATTATTATTTGAATAAAAATGTTTAGCTAAAATAATATTACACTGAAGTTAAAGTGAAACATTGGGTTTGTAATTTTGATATCAACTAACAATACATAGGAGCACTTGAACAACATAGATGTTGTATTAGATTCTGACATATATGTTAGATTAGTCGGCAAATAAGTGAATTATCTTTTTTTCCACATATTTCAGTCAGTATCAAATTTATAACTCTTAAAAAATATATTCTCATCTTTAGACATAATGAACACATGTAAAGTTCTTTGCATGTCTCAATATTGTTTGAAGGGAGAATTTAATATTTATGTATCATTTCTGATGCTCATTTGAAAATGTGACACTACCATTTCAAATCGTAACACCAAACATAAACTATTTATGTCCAATAGAATATAATTGAAAGTTAATAACTAAGAGAGTGTTTGGCTAGAAAATGCAACGAGTGTTTCGCTAGAAAATGCAACGAGTGTTTTGCATTTTCAATGTACATGTCAAATAACGTGGGACTGGACGAGGAGTTGGAGAATCCTATTTTATATGTTAAATTAATTTTTCAAATCGACCGTTTTTCATTCTCTCCGTTTCATCCATATATTTTAAAGTAGACAGTTGAAAACGCAAAATACAAAACTCATTTTCTAACCAAAGGCTGCCTAAACTTTTACGAGTTTTTGTTCTTATGAGATTAATTTTAACCCTATCTTTTCTTCACACCTTCCTACGAGAACATCAATTTTTTTGGAAATTGCTTTTCGTGGAATTATGCTTAGCAAGGTTTTCAAAACGGGATTTGAGTCGTAAATCGTAAAGTTCAAACTATAAATTGTAACAGAATTTAAATCGTAAATTCAAATGGTTCATATTTTAAGATTTCTACACACGTTGAAATTGATTATGATGTTTGAATTTTAGAAATATAAACCTAAAACTCAGCCTTCTTTCTCGTCCCATTTTATTTGGTTTAGAAAATGCTAAAATTGGAAATGTGAATCCAAATAAAAATATTAATACATAAATATGGAGTGAATGATTTTTCTCAATTGCGTCTTTAATTAAGTTTGAATCGGAATGTAAATCAAATCGGAATGGGAGAGATTTGATCCAAAACGGGATTTAAATCGTAAGATTTTAACATTTTTGATAACAATGATGCTTAGGGTTTTCAGGTCCTCTATATACAGTCAACAAAAAATTTCCTTCTTCTAGCCAAGGTAGAGACAAATACTTGTATTAGTAAAGTAACTCTCTTACAGAACAACCCTTTATTAAATAACTTAATAACTTTTTTCGGTAAACGTGCACACATTTTCTCTAAGGTTTCAACTAATATTTTAGCTCATGGTGATTATCGTAACAAGGCAAAATAAGCAAGGTTAAAAATTGACGAGGAGATCGATAGACAACCAACAAAATTGATTTTTTGAAACCATCGCTTTCATCATTCATGAATAGCTTTCTCTATTGAAAGGATGAAAATTTTCTGTTGAATGCTTATAATTTCCTTGACACGGGTTTGGCTTTGTCTCTTCACGGGCTTAGGTGTAGTTAAGTGATAAAAATTGCATGCATCATTTATTGACCTCCACACTTTTATCACGTATATAAAATTTTAGACGACGGATGTTATTGGTGTGATAACTCAATGTTCATTTTTTTTGTCGAGAAAATCTTAATTGATAAATATATGATATTGTAAAATCAACCATATAATATTGAATAATTTTAGAGTAAAAATACAAAAGAAGATTTCCAGCATCATTTGAAACAGTGTTTTCATGGTAATGGTAAATTTTCGATTACTGTATCATTGTCGATGAATCAAATACCAGTTTTAAACTAAGTTGGTATATCGGTACAAACGTACAGTAACAGTAGATATGGTGTTAAATGGCTAATATTTTTAAAAACTAGCAGTAACGACAATGTACAGTTGTATTTTTATAAACTAAGTTGGTCTATTTATATATTTTTGTTAATCTTTTTATACATTTTCCAAAAAAAGAAGCAAGTGAATAAACATATATAGTAAAATCTTTAGTATTGCTTTTTTTCTTGATGTCTTTTACAAAGTAATAAGATGAAATATATGATGAAGCAACATTGCATAATAAATGAATATCAAACTTTTCAATTTTGCGAACAAAATGATATTTT
This sequence comes from Allium cepa, assembly GCA_030765085.1. NCBI lineage: Eukaryota > Viridiplantae > Streptophyta > Magnoliopsida > Asparagales > Amaryllidaceae > Allium > Allium cepa. The sequence continues at coordinate 421,448,068 of CM060943.1, read as the reverse complement.
ACTAACAATTTTTTTTCCAGAAGGGTAGTGGTAACTATTAACATAAAACCATAATCTGAACAATCCACTACTAGCATCGATTATTTTACGAAAAGTGTGGTAATTAATATGGATGAAAGTCTTTAGATCATTCATTGTTTGTTTTTCAAAAAAGTAATACAACATATGTCCATATTATATAATACGGTAATCCAATAATTCTTCAAAAAACTAGGATAATAAGTATGATTGTTTATATAGTAACACAATAATATGCAATATAATGAACACCTGAAACAATATCACAATAAAAATTTGCATTGCTATAAAGACTAACAAATCAATATGCAAACAAAATATGCTATCATCCAGAAACATGTATTTAACAAGTATCGTAAATAACTAAATACACATTAATGTCGATCCATATAAGATCCCATGCACCATAGTCTCAAAAATAATTACAAACTCAATGCTTTTAAATTTTTGTAATGAACCTAAAAATTTACACCATGCATTCGGTTATACTAAGATTTTGTTGGTAATTAGAATCAGAAGTAAAAAACAGTAGTAAGGTCAAGAATAACAACTAGGAGTCCAAAGTTGAGAATATGATGAAATTAAGAGCTAGTACGTTTAATATTTGTTAATAAGTTATTTATTATTCATTAGCATGACAGTTCATAATGATATAGATATTTATTATCATGTATAGAGCTTTCTAATTTTGTACTAACATATTCTCAGCCATGCAAAATATTTCAAAATTTAGAACATAAGCAAACTTAACTAAGTAAAAACTTAATTAACTAATAAGTTATTTATTCTTCATCAACTTGTATTTTTATTCTTTCAGAAGTTTTTAAATATCCAGGTAAATCAAACATTGTCATAAACTTCTAAGAGAACATGTAATGATCACGCAATGCATACTATAAATAATTTAAAAAGATTTAGATTCGACCATTCATTAGAATTTTAGTGTTCTAAATATAGTTTTAGAAGGATTTGTTTTTTAAGGTTTAGAAAATGTTACATATATGATGAAATTTGCATTAATTTCATTCCTTAACAAGCAATGCCAATTTCTATATGATAGGCATAAGTCATAATCATTATGGATTGACATATCTTTGCTCATTTATCTTAATGTTTATGACATGCTACTGCCACGAGAAGCTACTCATCCTTGTTCTCAAGAATAAAGAAATGGTAGGACAAGAATGAGATATTGGGAACATTCAATTAGATGGATGATTCCCAATAAAAGTACGTATTCAAATTCATTATTACTCGAACATCCCCAAACTATATGTTAGATCACCCCTCTATAGAGAAACCATAGAACACGTCGTTGGTGTTCAGCTCGATCTCCATGCACTTCACCATGCATTGTGGCCATGGAGAAGGAAAAACGAAAGCCTCGTGGAATACGTTTTTTCATTTTCAAGACTCATAAAATAAAGGAAAATGGACAAAATGATGTGAAAATCACTAGTGACTTGCTCCCTTGGGTTAGAAAGGCAGACAATTGTTTCAAGTTGTGATGTGAAACCTCATCGATCCATTTTCCCAGAACACAGTTACACATCATACAGCATTCTCGAGTGTAGCTTAACAAACTCAGTTATATACTTTGTCTTGTGGACAACGCTTGTGCCAAATAATCTGTGAAGAAACTATAAATATGTACTTTTTTTGGGCATTATCAGTTTATCATCCACATGAATTCAGACTCCTTCCTTTTCGAGGAAGTGCGCCGCCAACTAAGTGATTATCGACACTTCATATATATGTTTTATCACCAGGACCATATTTATGTAGTATTCAATAGCTATAGTTTTCAGCGTCAAGTACTTTTAATGATTATCTTCTTGTTAAATATTCATAATTATATGTTAATTGCACTCTTTAGGTGTTTACGTCATTTAATGATTTCAACCAATTTACAAAGATGACAATGAGCAATATAATTATCTATGGAAATTTTACATATCTTTTTATTTTATTTTATTTTTGTCAATTAAAATCTGTTTGTTGATATTCTTGCGAATTTTAATATTTACATTAAGGTTTGCAAATACCCTTTTTTTAAGCATGGTTAAAGATGTTAATGGGATTCAATAGGTTCACAAATACTTGTTTAATATTATACACTGAAATCCGCATCCAATTATCTAAAGCAGATACAAACAGGGATCATAGTGTATGACTCTACTATCATCTACACCGTATGTTTATATAGGTAATAGGCTTTAGGATTTTGTTTTTATATATTTTTCTTTCACTAGTGCTTGCATAAATTGAAGTTTGTAACCTGAGAGATGTGCCTGCTCTTAATGCTGACAGATGCAAGTCAAAAAAATTTACCACTGTCATTGTTTGAATTTTACAGTTCTCATTTCAATGATTCTAACTAACTTGGTTGTATTTCCTTTCAAAACTAACTTAGGATTCTTGGGATGGGGAAACTAAAATGTCTGAATATACTGAACAAGTTTGTTTTTTATTTAAAGGATGTTAACAACTCAACCAGGGAATCCCCAAGGTTATATTAGAAACACCAAGGTCATTTAAAACAAGGATTGGATGGTTAGGATATAAAATGTGATAAATGTTTGTTTTCTGCCTATAGTTATCATTTATGTTGTGTTAATATTTTTTGTAATCATATCACCATAACATGCGGGCTTTCAGTTACAGTTTTACATAAGCATCTAACATGATTTCTTGGTTATATTATTAGCAACAACCAGCATCAACCAGTTCAAAGGTGTTAGGCTGTTACATATTTGAGGTTTCGGCCAGTCAAAACTAGAGAAATTTGGGCATCTTGGTTAGGTTTGAGTGGAACTGAGCTGAAACCACCATAAATTTTTGTTTGGATTTGCAGACGCTTGTTAACGCAAGGTTTGAGTTTTCATATGATGCTCCCAGACTTTGATCATTTCGAAGATTTTAGTCTCAGAATTAATAAGAGCTGAAGTTGATATAGAAAAAGTATTCATATTCGTTGGAGTCAATATGTATAATTTATCTATTTTCTTGTCTTCCTTTTTATGTTTACAATATTGTGCTTATAAATAAATAAAATCATTTATTTTCATTCGCTGATATTCCTAAGTTTTCAGGCCACTGTATCTATGTCTCTCTGTGCTATTGGATGAGAAAGAAGATGAAAGGAATTTAAAGAAGAATTGTTCCAAAATAAAATCTATCTTTCAAAGTATTAAGTGCTCGGAAGATGCATTTGACAGAACAAAATCAAAGGTTTGCATTTGACGGGTCATTAGACAAAATATCCGCTTCCACTTTGGTTAACCATGGATCAACACAGTTTTGTTATGTCCGTTACTTGTTAAGTGTAAATTGATCTAGCTTTTTGATATACAGCTTTCACATCTTATATCTGAAGTTGGTCTTTCAATTGTGAAAAGATTGGTTAGCAGTCAGGCTAATAGTCTGGATCAGTCTAGTATGTCAGCTCTTCCACCCATCTTATATAAGCCTATCGAGGAAGGTGAAAATTCCTTGGTGAGTGCATTTTTTATGATTATTTATCATTCCTTTCATATGTTAGTCACTCAAAGTATTTCTTTCAGATCAACAACCAGGAACCACTTTTGAGCGCTGAAAGTATTGTAGCGCATTTTGAACCGCTTATCTTTGGGGAAGAAGAAATGGTGTGTATGAACTATGAACACTTACACTGTGAACTTGTTTAGTAAATTCAGCATTAACTCATGTTATGTCCTCAAAAAGTTCTCTGCATTTATGTGTTGTGCATGCATGTTTTACATGTAAAGAGTAATTCAGCATTAACTCATGTCCTTATAATGTTCTATATTTATCTTTGTTTAATTCTTGCAGTGTTCCGTGGATGACACTCCCCTGAAATATAAAGAACTGGTCGGATCAAAAATTAAAGTTTGGTGGCCACTGGACAAAGCGTATGTTACGTCTTCTTTGACATATCTGTACTCTTAGTTTTATTACCTTGCTGTGGTACCATGCAGCAAGAGTCTATTCTACACAACCAATACTTGTTGGTTGATTGAATATTATAGGAAACTGATCATAATAAATGATTAGAATATAAAAAATTCATATTTTACAGTAACGGATTAGAGCTGCATGATATTTATTTTTGGAATCGAACATTTGATCTGTGTATCTATGATGCTTTTCTATAAACAGGTATTATGAAGGTGTGGTAAAGTCCAATGATAAGGAAAAGAATAAATATGAGGTAAGCCATATGAAACCTCATGTTGCAGTATTTAATGAAACATATTTATGATAAAACACTGTAGACTGCAACATACAGGCGCACACAAATGCTACTTTGGTGGAAATAGTTTTTGTTATAAACTGCAGCAAAGAGATAACACGCATGGATCCCATGTGAATTCCGGATCGATATCTAGATTATTTCCTTTTTCCGCAGAAAATAACAAATTGAATTCGATACACACACGTGTTTATATACGTGTATATTAACACCATAGAACGATCTAGTGGTATGCTGTGAAGTTGGATGACAAAAGGTCACGAGTTGTAACACTGTTTTGGTGCATACTACTTCATAGTTTACAGCTGTAAACTTGGTTTTCTGATTTTCAAATGTGTATGAGCCTATTCTGTTAGGAGGTGTTCTAAACATTGTCCAACGGCAAATATTTATGGTAAACATCATATTGAGTATTCTCATTAACTAATATGCCAAAATGATATTATAAGCATGAAATGGTTGGTTCCCTCACTCACGTGGACAAACTTTGCAGTTTGCATTGAAGCTAGTTACAAAATCTTTTTTTTTCTTCCCCAAATCTACTTTGTAATAAACTGTCAAAATATTTTGGTTTTAGTTACATCATTACATACTAAATGTTTTGCGCAAAAAAAAAAAAAAAAAAAGAGAGCAAGCATGGATCGCGCAACCGTACAACTTCTGTTTTAACAATAAAAATGTTAAAACTAATTTTCAACCTAATGCATTTCAACAATTAGTTTTTTTCTTTTTAAAGCTTACATGTGTAAATTGTCTCACCAAGTTTGCAGTATATGCGATCATCCTTGACTCTGGAAACGTATTATGTTAACCTTTGTTTGTTTTTTCTCGTGAGCTAAAAAGATGTCGATCCAGTTTGTTTGTTTATCATTTATTTTTAGAAAACGAAGAAATTAGCCAATTACCTTCGTTTTACAGTCTAATTTATTTGACAAATTCCTAGATAGTCTATGATGATGGAGATACCGAGATTTTAAATTTAGATGAAGAGAAGTGGAAACCTGTCAGGGAGATCAAAAGGACAAACAAGGTTGAACAAATTTTTAATTTAATTTCCTCTTACTATGTTGGTTTTTTCCAAAATGTTTCTCATATATTGTACATATGTTCATGCAGCGGAGAAAATTGCAACATTTCTCATCAAATTTGTCAAATACAGAAATGTAAGTACAGGAATTTTCCAACTACATATTATTTCTTTATCATACTGAATTTTGCTAGCTAGTTTTGGAAGTTTTAGAAGTCCAATATAAGGTATTGAACATGAAAATTTTCACATGCCCAAGGTTCTCGGATGAATAAAAATAATAAAAATCAATGCTAATACAATGACCATCATTTTTCACAGCAATACAGCCTGCTGTTTTCTTCTTGCTTATTAATGAAAAATAGGATAAAAACACCCTCAAATTTCCGTTTATAACAAAGAACAATAAAAGTGGCAATCTGGTAAGTTTAAAAGCTTTAAAATGATGTATTTCTATTATAATATACATAGATTTGATAGTTTTATCCAGAATTCTGTCAACTAAGCTGTCTTACTCTATACTTGCGTTTTTTTTTTAATGTAAGTTTACTAGTCAACGTATAAAAAAATTATTTCGCAGAGAAAGGAAGAAAACCAATTTGTCTGGACGCAAAAGGAAACTTCATAGAAAGTAAGCTACAAGCGCTATCTTGTTTTTGCTACGAATTTCTTTATCTCTTTTGTTACACTTAGAATAAGCAAGGCAACTGTTCCAGGGGTGCAAGAAAATCTGCTTTGAAGAAGCAGAAAAATCGTAGAAATAAAGTAAGAAGTGCGAAAGAATACGACTCACAAGAAGACACGGCCGTCAGTTCAGGTAAATATCATGTTAAATTTGGACAAACAAAGCTTAAATAATATTTTACCATTGGCTTAAGCCATTGTTTTAAAGCTTTGCTCTACATTTAATTATCACATAAACATGGGAAAACAAAAGAGAGGTATCTGACAGCATCTTAAACCTTCACAGCATCTTAGTTTCAGTTTGATGTTTTAAATTTTCGCACAGGCTTTTGTACTCGAACTTTATTATTTATTCAATTTACCTTTTTCAATTAGACGAGTATTATGATTTGGATACCGCCAACTCAGAGAGCAACACTGATTCTGATGATATCAGTTCTGATTGTAAGTTATTTATCTATTATTTCGCATATTTTGGAATATATTTTTCAGCCATTAGTGATTGTCTCCTTTTTTGATTGCAGAACACATGTAGGATTGCATGTTGACTGTTGAACATCCCATAGAGTTATAACGCTTACAACATTACATTTATTTCTGATGATACAAGTTCAGTGTGGTGTATCCATGCTAAGCTTATTTGTAAGTCAACTGCCATAGGTCTGTGGGAGCACAAAATGGAACAACTTGCTAGCAAATAGTGGAAATATTAGTTATATAATGCCTGTGTATCATGACATCATAGTTAAGTTATCTCATGTATCAATTGAAAAATAATGTAAGATTGATTCCCACATATCTGATCATATAGTTACATTGAAACAAGTTGCTTGTATATCTAATTATGCAATTGGCACTGTATAAAAAGAAAGAATATAGCATCGTTGATAAGTGATCGTTGAATGCCTTACAAAACGATTCAAATTAGCAACACAAATATATAATTATCTCATTACTTGCCTAAAAGTAAGATTGATCCGTACAGAACTTGCTTTGGCTCGTTTGGGTATTGAATGGACCCAGTCTCTCTGTGTATAGCCTTTCATTACTATCAAAGAACCATGTTTAAGAATGAAGGAACGTTGATCTGGATGGCTTTTCTTCTGCCTTTTTGCTCCAGATTCTTTGGCACCTTCCTTAGCTGTGTAGAGCAAAGGAAAGAGGTTACACTCTTTATATAAACTCTTTACATAAACTTCTCATGTAATGAAGAATTATATTTAGCTATACCGGGTGTAGTTTTCGGGGTTCTCTTTCTAAGTTGGAACTCACGCTCGCATCCAAAAGAGACTGATGCAATTTCAGGAGTAGGCCCATATAACTTCTCATCATCAGAATGCCATGCAACATAATCCGAACCACTTTTGTAACGGTTCAAAAGCAGGCTATTGAATTTACTTCCTGGAAGTGCTTCATGGACCTGATAACAAGTAAAAAGATGACAAGTATTCATAACACTTCTAACTGTGAAGTCATAACACTTAAGTAGGATTACAGATACATCGTACAGCAGCTAAAATGTCTTTCAGGACAGGGTAATCATCCCAAGAGTATGCATGTGGTTGATATCCGCTGTATTTCAAGTCTGAAAGACCCTCACTTGCTACATAGCATGTGTCTCTTGGCTGCAATAGAAACGTTTATGATCAAAACTGTTATTTTAACTCTAGGTGATGTGAAAATGCATGTTCTAAGCCGTGAATTATCTTTACATTTTAAAAGAGATTTGTAAAGTAAAATGATCTAAATTTTATTAAACTAACTGACTGACTTGTGCATTCAGTATTCATCATATTTATATACATCAGATGCATGGGCCAAAGTAACCAAAGCATAAATGGACCGGGTCGAACAGATGAGAATACCCGGCCTCTTACTTACAAGAGAAATAAAGCCTGTATAACAAGCTTATGTTCATTATTATGCCCCCTCAAAAATATCTAGGGTTTTCACCCTTCTCTTGCTTCTGCGCCGCCATGAAAATTCACTTACGAAAATCAGCCGGATCTCATAAATTCCTCAGATCTGCCTTGTCTTGCTTAACTCCTTCCTGGGTTTCTTTTGTTTTGTCACCACTGTCCCAGTCAACCACCTTTAAATCGATTTTGAGCCTTGAGAAGTTTTGGGTGGAAAGAGCCTTTGTTAAAATGTCGGCACGTTGATATCCAGAAGGGATGTGACGAACATCAAGTCTTCCTTTACTGGTCTGTTCTCGAACAAAGTGCAAATCGATCTCGATGTGCTTTGTTCGGGAATGGAGAACTGGGTTGGCGGAGAGAGCTATGGTACTCAGATTATCACACCAGATTATTGGTCTTTTTATTGACTTTATTCCAATTTCGAATAGTAACTGCTCGATCCAAATTAATTCCGCAATTGTGCTGGCAACTGCTCGGTACTCAGCTTCGGTACTGGAGCGTGAGACCGTGCCTTGCTTTTTGGAGCACCATGATATTGGGTTGTCACCAAGATAAATGCAGAATGCAGAGATGGATCTTCTGTCGTCTGGGTCGGTAGCCCAATCGACATCAGCGTAAGCATGTAAATTTAATTCTTTGCATGAATGTAATGATATTCCATGATTAATTGTTCCTCTAAGATAACGCAGTACTCTTTTTACTGCCTTTCAATGCTGGTCGTTGCATAAATTGGCAAATTTTGTTGACGCTGTAACATATTTCTGGTCTTGTGATAGTAATGTACTGTAAAACACCTACTATACTTCTATATTGTCGATCATTAGAAATAAGTTCTCCTTTGTCTTTTGAGAGGCGAAGATTACTGGTCATAGGGGTAGATAAAAATTTAGCTAGATCCGTTTTTGCTCTGACAAGAATCTCTGTGATATATTTATTTTGACTCAGAACTAGCTCTGTGTTGCTTTTCTTTACAACTTCTATGCCCAAAAAATAGTTTAAATCGTCAAGTTCTTTGATAGAGAAAGTTTGATTCAACTGTTGAATAGTTTTGCTGATTTCACTGTTATCACTGCCTCTAATCAATATGTCATCTACATATACCAGTAGATAGACAGTTTGCCCATGATTTGTTTTTATATACAGAGAGTTATCTGACTTGGTCGGCTTGTAACCCAATCTGATCAGAGTTGTCTGAAATTTTTCATGCCATACCCTTGGGGCCTGCTTGAGTCCATAAATAGCCTTGTGAAGTTTGCATACCAAGTTTGCATTATTACCTTGAATGTACCATTTTGGTTGTTGCATATAAACCTCTTCTTGTAGATCCCCATTCAGGAAGGCACTGTTTACGTCTAACTGTTTAATATTCCACTGATTGTGTAGTGGTATGGTTAGAATAATTCATATAGTGGTTGGTTTCACCACAGGAGAAAAGGTCTCATTAAAGTCAAAACCAAATTGTTGTGTATATCCCTTTGCAACAAGCCTTGCTTTGTATCTTGCTATGCTGCCATTTGGATTTTTTTCACTTTGTATGTCCATTTACTTCCAATAATATTTTTGTGACTGGGTGGATGAACTAAGCTCCATGTTTTGTTTCTTGTGAGAGCATTATATTCTTCATCCATGGCTGATTTTCAGTGATCATACTTGATAGCTTCTTCATAAGTAGTAGGTTCCTTTTGATTTAGACAAGCAGCGTATACTTTGGGTTTGAAAATACCACTTTTAGCTCTTGTAATCATATGATGATCTGTTCTTGCAGGAATGCTGGGTTGCTCATTGACACTGAAGTGTTCTGAACATGGTGAATTGCTTTCATTATGTTCTGAACTTTCTTCAGAATTGGAACAGTTATGTGGTGAGATGTTGAAATGATCACTAGACTCAGTTGAACTATGACCTGGTCTGATGGATGACAAAGTGTGTTGTGGTCCTGATGTCTTATCAGCTTCTTGCCCACTGTTCCAGTCAGTAATTTCAGGTTTTAATGGTATTGATACCTTTGTGTTGTGTGTGGTCTGTATTGTTTTATCTGCAAAAGGAAAAATGTTTTCATTAAATACAACATGTCTTGAAATATATACTTTGCCATCTTTACTGAGACATTTATAACATTTTTGGTTACTAGCATATCCTAAGAATGTGCAAGGAACAGATCTGAGACTCAACTTGTGAGTGTTATATGGTCTAAGACATGGAAAACACAGACAACCGAAGGTTCTTAGTTCTGAATAAACTGGTTTTATATTAAATAGCACTTCATTTGGACTTTTCCAACTGAGAACCTTAGTTGGTAGTTTGTTAATTAAATAGACTGATGTAGTAAATGCATCACGCCAGAATTTCATTGGTAAGGACCCCTGAGCCAACAGTGTCAGTCCAGTTTCAACTATATGCTTGTGTTTTCTTTCCACTAAATCATTCTGTTCAGAAGTATGTGGACAAGTAACTCTATGTATAATTCCTCTATTCTGGAAATATTCTTTCAGAGGTTTAAATTCACCACCTCCATCTGATTGGATAGTTTTAATCTCACTGTTACACTGTTTTTCTACTTGACTAATAAATTGAATGACTACTTTACATACCTCTGATTTAGCCTTGATAAAATATATCCAAGTATACCTAGAATAAGCATCAACAAATGAAATATAGTACCTGAATCCATAGTCTGAATTTACTGGAGTGGGTCCCCAAAGATCTGTAGCTATAAGTTCAAGTGGTTTATTGTAAATAGTAGTAGAGTCTGCAAAAGGTAGTTTGTGACTTTTACCAAGTTGACAACTTGTACATATATAAGGATATTATTACTCTTCAGAACATGTTTTACAGTTTTGACATTGGGATGTCCCAATTTGCAATGTCATACATCAAATACACTCTTTTTACTAGTGACATTAGTTTCTAAATTGTTGCACCATGGTCTTTTATGAATGAATTTCTTTGTGTTCCCAGGATTGAATTTGTACAGCCCATTGTGCAGTCTACCCTGTAACAATATATCTTGACTTGATAAGTCTCTGACAGTGCAGAATTTTGGGTGAAACTCAAAGTATACATTGTTGTCATTGGCAAATTGTGATACACTAATCAGATTCTTTTTAATGTGAGGAACAGTTAACAAGTTATTCAAGTAAAGTTGTCTTTTACCTTTAATGCTGCCATTTCTAAGATGAGTTCTACTTACAGCTTCACCATTACCCATAAAAATAGACTGTGTACCTGAATATTCTTTGCTGCCAAGATCCAAATTCTGAATGTTGTTAGTTAGATGATTAGTAGCAACTGAATCTGGATACCATTCTTCACAGTGAATGTCTTCAGGTCTGGTAAGAGTTTCTGGATTCATTTGAGTACATTGAGTGTCTCCATTCTGACTTCTTGTGGTGTTTCTTAATTGGGTTACATTTGCATCAGGATTAAAACCTTTTTGTATGCCTTGACTTTGATTAGTATTACTGCTATCAGTATTGTCTCTGAAGTAGCATTTGCTTGCAATATGGCCAAAATTTTCACATATTTGACATTTAGCTCTATTACTGTTGTTCCATCTTCCACTCCTCCCCCTTCCTCTCTGATTAAGACCACCTCTGTTTCTTTGTTTCTTTTCTTGATTCTTGTTTCTTTTATTTGATGCATAGTTAACTAAATAATCTGATGTACTTGACTTTCTTTGTTCAACTCTGTCTTCATGAGCAAGAAGAGAGGAGTGAACAAATTGCATATTGGGTGGTGTCTCTCTAGAAGAGATGACAGCAATAACAGACTCGTATTCCTCTCCAAGGCCATTCATTATGGTCAAGATTTGCTCAGTTTCAGAGATCTTGTGACCTGCTGTCTCAAGTAGATCACGGAATGTCTTAATCTTGGTCAAGTACTCTCTCATTGACATGTTTTCCTTTTCAAGTTTTGTAGTTCTCTCTTGTAATGCATAATACAAGCAGCAGATTGAGTATTAAAAATCTGCTCTACAGTTTTCCAAATTTCAAAAGAAGAACTGCATCCAACAATTTGATGCAACAAATTGACATTGATTGATGATAAAAGCCATGCTGATAATAGACTATCTTGCCTCTTGTATTTCACATAATCTTGATTGCTTATCATATTTCCTTCTCTGTCTTTTGTCATTACAGGTGGAATTGCAATTGTTCTTTTGATAAATGCTTCAAGACCATAGCCATTTATGGCGGTTTCAACTTGATATTTCCAGAGCAAGAAGTTGTTCTCATCAAGTTGAATATTATTGAGATGACTTTTGGGTTTAATCAGAGATAAAGTGGTGGTTTCAAGAACCGAAGTGGCAGATGATTCATTGTCTTCTTCTTCTGACATGGTGGGCACTGAATTAGCGAGATGATGCTGCTAACCTTGGCGAGACACACTGAAATTGAGTATCACACTGAGTTTCAGTGTGTAGCTAAGTGTAAGAATAGAGATCGATGATGAAAAGGATGATTCAGATCTCGATGATGACTGAGATGCAGCCAAGATTATGATGAATCTTCAGGCAGGGCTCTCTCTGCAGTGGATATAATCAAGAACCTGTTTCTTGATTATCAGAAATGATCTCTGGTGATGATTCTTAATCTGAAGAGTAGAACTCCAGATGATGAAATCTCTCTGATGGAGTTCAATCAATACCAAGAAACTGATTAGCCAATGATGCCGTTAGGCAGAGGCTTAAAAGAGATTTGTAAAGTAAAATGATCTAAATTTTATTAAACTAACCGACTGACTTGTACATTCAGTATTCATCATATTTATATACATCAGATACATGGGCCAAAGTAACCAAAGCATAAATGGACCGGGTCGACCAGATGAGAATACCCGGCCTCCTACTTACAAGAGAAATAAAGCCTGTATAACAAGCTTATGTTCATTATTATATTTGCATCTATGATAGTAATAACTAACGAAAATACCATATATTGTTTAAATGCATTGTAGTAAGATGATCATGTAAGTAGCCATATTAAAAAGCGTTGTTTATATTAACACATAAGTAAACTGCAACCAGTTTTGCTAATACACTATGCATAGTGGGTCAACAGCAAACAATTAAGCAATCGTTTTAAAATAACACACTTGCTGCCATTCCCCAAATCTGTTGCCAAGTAGCTACGTTTTGCTAATACAAAAGTAAATGAACTAAGATAAACCTGTATGCATGATTTCCCAAATACGTGAATCTGGGGCCTAATCCAAGGTATTTCTTTGTCCAAGTACTCAAACCACTTCCATGCTCGATCTGAACCCACAAATCGAGGCATGTATATCACCATGCTGCCATTACCCAAATCGATCTCTTCTTTCTTCTTCGTTTTATGCTCTTGATTATCAGAACTAGGGTTAGGGTTTGAGAAAGCTTGACGAACTGAAGAAGCCATGGCAACTTTTTGTAGAATTGGGAATTATTTTCCGCGCCAATCATGGAATGAAATCTTGGCACATTTTATTAGATGATCTGTCTAATTTGCTAGGCTCGTTGGACTTCGATCAATATTGCATGGGCCAACATCTTATAACATAAGAATTTTATACTTTTATAAATTATCCATAATAGTAAGTTAAGTTGTACTAAAAAGTTATTCAACCGCTATATGCTTATTATATATACCATGAAAATAATTCTACTAGCTAACCTTAGGATAGAACAGTGTTTATTTTCATCGCATCAAATAGCCACTGATGCAAGACCTCATAGCATTTCGACAACAAACGAATCTAGTCGGCAATACTCATTCGGACTGGACATCACCCCTTACATCAGCTGACAATATTCTTCGTTATAATTTTTTTCTAAGAAAATGAGTGTTCCCTAAATGTAACGATCCAAAATTTTCGACTTCGAAAATCCCAGATTGTTAAAGAACGAATATAAAAGGAAGAAGGACAACAGAAAACAACAATATCTCACATTCGCAGCGGATTAAAAATAATAACAAATAATAGTCTTTTTATAAGAAAAGCTGAAATTGTTACTTTACATACAATTCATCAGAGTTACAATCATTTATACATAAACTAGACAGTTATACAACTTGTTGCAGACTACTATCAATACAACTCTCAAATACACAGCGGTAAACTCCATACATTCCTGTCATCCAACTTCCATACTGAGCTCCAGAACGTCCTAACCTGAAAAGCTATAATACTCGGTCTGACCCAAGCATTACATCAAAGTAACACCCGAGTCAGGTTGGGAACCAGCGTGAATAAACTCATTTAACATGAAATTCTAATGCATAAAACTTATTTTAAAACCGGGGTAACCCTTACCTTACTACAAGTTCTTAACTTGCCACAGTCGAATACACATCTTACATCATATCTATGCATTATTACTCAGATTAAATGACCCAGTTTACATCATTTATTCCATTCCAGCCTATTTATTCCAAAGTCAAATCCTTAAAGAATTATTGTAGATTTCAAATCGAAAGGGTTTCAGGTATTTACTGATACCCGACCCCGGTCTCTTCGGATCCAATATCATCTTAAAAACAAGGCTACTCAAGTTTAAACAATTCCATTTATATCCAGAATTTCATATTACATAGCCATTCATCACAGATAGACAAACCATATTATCACAGCTCAGTCCAAACATATCATATCACATAGTATCACAAAACAGAGATATCAGAAAATCCAAGGCATTCAATATCATTCAATCATCCATAAGCAAGATTAATTAATCATAACATTTCTAATTTATTTAAATAAATTAAATTAATTACTTCAATCACTTTTAACCGTGCTTACTTAACATTAATTATTACAAACCTTTAATTAATTAATCAACCTTTAATTATCCATCCCAACTAATTATCCATTATCACTTCCATTAAGTAATTATCCCATTGGTTAATTATCCTCAATTAATTAACCTTAATTATTAATTTTTTGGCAAGGCCAGCCGGTTTATTATTAATTTTTTGGCAAGGCCAGCCGGTTTTATAGTGGACCGTCCACTTTGTATTACGAAGTAATAAAAATTTAAAGTACAGGAGAAAGGAAAAGCACCTTAACTACTATGAAAAGGAAAAAAAATACAGTATAAGAGTGTGATAGACATATCACAACTACTATAAGAATATCGAAAACAACTACCCCTCCGAAGAGGTAACATCACCATCATCCACTAAATCCTGAGAAGACTCCAAAGGAATATTCCCCAACAGACCAGCATAGGGGCGGAAATGGGAAGCAAGACATGGATCGTAAGCCACAGAGTCAGAAGAGTACACAAAAGAACGATCCCAGGATGAATCAGCAAGCAAGATAGAATTCGATCTCGAAAAATAACCGTCCAAAACAAGAGCTAATGAGTCACCAGGCGGTCTATAATAAAGGCATCGTAGGTCTAAATGATCATCAGAAATAAATCTAAAGAAAGAATCATTCAAGGGATTAAATCTCATATCAGAAATGTGATCAACCCAACAACTCTCATCATCATCCCAAACAATAGAGGGACAAGACAGACCATGAACAGGTGCAACACCAAGAGGCTGAATCGGATTAAGAGAAGGGACTGCAGAAACCACACAAGGGACCACAGAAACGGCAGAGGATGAAGGCCGAGCAGGCGATGAGGCAGGCCGAACGTCAGAACAAGTAGGGGGAATCAGGACAGAAATAGGAGCCACAGGAGGAGGAGAAACCTGAGAAGTTACCTTAGGAACCCATTTCCTGAGCGGAGGCCGAGGAAGAGGGATCTTAAGAGCAGCTGCAGTAATAGTAGAGTTCGAACTGGAGATAGCAAGGTGGCCAAAGGAGTGACAGGTGGTACAAATATCAGGAACCCAACCGTATCTAACACGGACTTCAACTACATGCCCAACAACAAGCTGAACATGAATAGAGGAAGGGAGATGCTTAAAAGGGGATATCTCAATTAGAGCCTTGGCGTACATCAATTTTTCACGCGCAACTGTATTAGAGTCAAAACATTTCAATTTACCAACGTTACAAGCTAGCCAGTTCAAGCCAAGCAAAGGTTGAAGAGCAGAAGGAATTTGCGAAAAGTAAACCCAAACGGGCATAGAAAGAACTTGCTCACGAGCTCTAACAACTGTAGGAGACCAAGAAGTAATAATAAATGGATTCCCACCAAAAAAGGAAAGCTCAGCTTCAAGTACTCGACAACGATGGTCGACTGAGGAGAACAAAAGGTAATACATGGAGTCAACCAACTTAACACGAAGATCACCATGAAGCTTCCAAGCCCTACGACAAACCGCAGCCGCATCAGGCAATCGATGATTTGGGTCTAAAAAGAAACCAACCAAGTATTCTGACCAATAATCCACACCTGCTTGTAATACACTAGGGGGAGGAATCATCACTCCATTTTCCTCAACAATATCAAATTCAATCGGTTTGTACTCTCCCGCATTACGGGGCAGCGAAGTAAATAGAGAAGACCATGATTTCGAACGAACCGGGGATGGAGCGGCATGACAATGGTAATGAGTTGATAGACCGGGGGGCTCCACAACATCAGGATTACCGATAGAGGCATTTTAGAAGGGAACATCAGAACAGTTTTCAATGACATTTGTACAACATTCCTCACTGACAAATTGTCGAACATCAGAGGTGCATTGAACAATGTTTGAACATATAGCAGCATCAACTGTCGAAACATGGCCCAAAAAACTAAATGTCGCTCCAACAACACTAGAGTCACCAACATTGATGACATGCGAATGCATACCACCAAGCTCAGGTCTACAGTAATCACCAGCAAGCGTATTCAAATCATTGGGACGCGAAATAGCGCAAACAGCCAGGGAAGTAGGCAATGCGGGAAGGGGAGGGAATTCAGAGTCAGAGAGCAAAGGAGGCATTGAACGAGGCGGCGCCGAAGGTAGTTCCACGAAAATCCTCCCAGATCTGGTCGTGGAAGGCGATGGAGAAGGAGGAAGGAGGGGAGGTGAATCGGGCATAACAGGGACGAAAAACTATAGGGGGCGAAAGGAGGAGGAGGCGGAACGCAACTAACTGGAGGAGCAAGGATACGAAGATGACAAAGACGTGCAGAATGAGGTCGCCAATACCGATTAATAAGTATTTATGAACCTTAATTATTAATTAGTTTAACCTTTAATTACTAATTAAATTAATTAGTCCTTCACAAATTTATCCTTTAATTTTAAGTAATTAATCTCTAATTACTTAATCAATTTATCCTTAATTACGAATTAATTAATCTCTAATTAATTAACTTAATTAATTAATCTCTACAGGAAAATGGGCTAGAGAAAGTTTTTATTTCTGTTTTTGGGCCTACGGACGGGGATGATTTTTTTTTTTTCGTCTGAAGGACGCGGGCTTTATTTTTTCATTTTAAGGACAAACTTCTGTAAAATTTAAATTTTTGTCTTTATTTCTTCTCTACCTTCATTCTGATATTACTACTCTTTGTTCATCGATCTTCTCGATTCAAGGACGCGTTTTGTATTTGATCTTCTCGATTGTCATCGATCTTCGTCGTGTTTTTATATCGTCGATTTTCATCGTACTCTGGATCTATATCAAACAATTTCGTTACATTCAAGTATATTGCTTTTATTTGTTTCGATATTCTTTTTATCTTTCTCTGATAAAATATCGTTCGATTATTAAGTATATTTTTGTTTTTCTAGGTTGCATAGTTTGTCTTCTTCCAGATTTCAGTTCCTATTTTGGATTTGTTTCAATGACAACGTAAGATTTTATTGTGTATCATTCTGTTTCTTCAGTACAGTTTAAGGTTTTACAATTTTACCGTTCATCTATCTTTCTAGTGAATTTAATATGTAGTTTTTTCGTTATGCTATATTTATATAGCATTCTTTGTTGTTGTATTCATTTTTTGGTTGTAATTTGATTGTGCTATGTTCATTTATCATCTGCTTTTTAATTAATTTATATTTCTTTTATTTAGCTCTTAATTTGATTTCGATTTGTTATGCTATGTTAATTTAACATTTTTTGTTGTTGCTGTATCATAACATTAAGTAAGTTTGTTAACTGGTTTTTTAATTCCTTTTGCGATGCTGATATCTACAATGATGAAGCATATAGTTTGCTAGTTATTTTTGAACATAATGAGAATTGTTATTCTACTCGACTCACGACGGGCTCTTCTTTGTTTGGTGTTAAGACTAAAATCTGTGAAGTTTGACCACATCTTAGTCCATTTTCTATTGAGATATCTTATGTTTTTGAAAATAAAAATATAATCATTAATACTGATTCAGATTTGATTAGTATTGTGTGTTTTCTAATTTTCAAGAAGAGCCAATATTTTAAGTTTACTGTTAAGGAAAATGTTTGTGTTAAGGAAGCTGATATTGCTGGCTATGGTTTAGGCAATGCAAGTGTTCAAAGCACTTCAATTGGTAGTAATTCTGGTTTAAATAGTGATTCACATGCTGATTCTTCTTATTATTTGAAAGATATATGTTGAAGAAAGGTTCTCAAAAACTATTGTGGACTTTCGTGGTTTTTGTTTTAATGGAGCTGAGGATTTTCGGGAGTTTTTAATGGCATATCAAATAAAAAATGGTTATGATTTGATTTTTGTAAGAAATTCTCTAGATAGAATTTTGGTTAATCGCTCTTGGTTGAAGGATGGTTGTAAGTTTTATCTTAATGCTTCTTCGGATCCTGGTCTACTCTCTCGGTTTTTTATTAGAACTTACAATTTTGATCATTCGTGTGGAGCTGGTCTTAGAGATGTTAATAAAGTTAATATTTCAAGTAGATTTGTTAAATCTTTGATTGTTGATCAAATTCGAGATGCTCCTATAAAGAAACCAAAAGATATTATGAAGGAATTTAGAAGAGAGTACAATATTAATCTTTCATATTATTATGCTTATAGCGGAAAACAGTTGGCTTTGAAAGAAATATGTGGGGATGATGCTATGTCATATAATGATTTACATTGGTATTTAGAGGCATTGCGAAAGAATAATCCTAGTAGTTATGTGGCCATGGAAGTTAATGGTTCAACTGATCAGTTTGAGAGAGTTTGTATTGGTTTTGGTGCTTGTCTACTTGGATTTAAACACTGTCGGCTATTAATATTTTTAGACGCATCTGCTTTGAAGGGAAGACCAAGTGTTTTGTTAGCTGCTACTTCTAAAAATGGTAATCAAGGTATGAGTTTCATTTTAGTTTTGTTTTATTTACTTATTTGTTTTTCTAGTAATGATATATTAAACTATCATTGTTCAAAGTTGTAGATAATTATAATGCATCCATGTTTACACATTGTTGGCTTTATTTTATTCAATGATTGACCTGATTACACTAGAAATGTTAATGGTAGAAATGTTTACAAAAACAAGAACTAAAGTTTTGTGCAGCAGTAACTAAAATACTTTAAAATAACATATGCTATATTCGTATATCATTTTAAATTTACGTTAATTGTGTATAATAGAAATTATTAACATTTAATAATGGTTTTGATGTTTAATATAATTCATGTTTCTTATTACTGAGCTGTCATTAATTATTTATTTTGTAGGTTTCTTTCCTCTTGCTATGGGTATTGTTTCACATGAAAATGAATCCCATCTGAAAGGAATGCTTAATGAAGATCGGTCTTTAGTTTTTATGTCTGATCGTCAATGCAGTCTCGTTTTAGGTGTTCCCAAAATATTTCCTTCTTTATATCATAACTGTTGTTTACTTCACATGGAACATAATATTGGTACTGTTGTCAAGGCGGCTAAAGGTGATTCATGTATTGTGGAGTTGTTCAAACTTTGTGCCAGAGCTTATAATGTGTAATTTTGAGCATTATTTTTCCAAATTTAAAGATATTGGGGGTACATCTGCAGAATTTTTTTAAGAGATAAACCATTTGACCATTGGGCAGATTTTTTTCTTCAAGGAAAACGTTATGGTGAATATTCTTCTAATGTTGCAGAAAGTTTTAACTCATGGATTTTGGAAGATAGAGTTATGCCAATAACTTCTTGTTTGGATGGTATTCGAGTGAAAGTTATGGACAAATGGCGAGATGAAGAGAGGAATGTTGTCTGTGGACAACATATCTTTGTCCTGTTATGGAGGAACGTTTGACAAAGTTAGTAGATGATGGCTTTGGTTGGGATGTTTTTAAGTCTTTGGAATTTGTGTTTGAAGTTAAATCTCCTAAGTCACAGGTTGTTGATCTTAAAAATCGTTTATGCAGTTGTAATCAATGGAGAGTTACTAGTTTTCCATGTGCTCATTATTAAGATTTTTTTGGTGATACAATATTTCCAAAATTAATAGATTTTGGAGATATTCTCGGTATTTAGTTACCCGTTCTGTGCATGAAGGAAGTGGAAAGAGAAATTAAAGAGATAGGGATGTGGAGATATTTGCTATATATATTTGATTGCCATATTTTATAAAAAGAATCAAATAGGGAAATAATTGATTGATGGAGAAAATGGAATATTATCAATCAATTACATGGGAAGGCAATTAATGGGAATATTATTATTCCATGAATTGATTTATTTACATAAATCAATTGCTTCATCCCTAAGTAACTTTTCTCTATATATAAAGAGAGGCATAGAGAATGTTAAGATATCAGATATGAGAGAACAATCTCTTGTTTATTTTTCTTCATTTCTTTACTCTGTAATCTCTTCAAATAGTAATAAATCTCTTCCCCATTAAAGTGGACGTACACTATCTCGCGATGGTGGAACCACTATAAATCTGTGTGTTCTCTCTTGTCTCTATATATATTTTTTCTGTGATCTATAACTATCTGTTTGTTCTATCATGCCAAATTGCAAGATCCTATTTTTTCTGCTGAGAGGGATTGATCACCCCTCCCCCTAACAACTGGTATCAGAGCTAGATTCGCAAAGAAGGTGTTTGGTAGAATGGCAGGAGGAGATGAAAATAGTACAAATAGTACTTTAGCGCCAGTAGTTGCTCCATACGTCAGAGGCTCCTATGTGGCTTCAGGATCACAGTTGACGATAGAGAAGTGGAATGGTGAAGGAGATTTTGAAAAATGGCAATGGATGATGAAAGCAGTTTTGAGGAGAAATCGCGTTCATCGAGTAGTATTTGATACAGAGACACTGCCTGCTGATATTTCATCAGTGGAATTAGAAGATATGGAAGAATGGGCCTTTACTACTCTCCAGCTTGCTATGGGAAAGAATGTAATTTCTGAAATCAGTCAGGAAACCACAGCCAAAGGCATTTGGAAGAAGTTGGAGGACCTCTACATGAAGAAATCCCTAACTAACCGTCTGATCCTATTGAAGACTTTTTTCACTTATAAAATGAAGGAAGGTTCTTCAATTAAAACACACCTAAGTGTGTTTGATGACCTGTTGATGAAGATGAAGTCTGTTGAGTTGAAAGTTGATGAAGAACAGAAAGCAATGATTCTGTTGTGTTCGCTTCCAGAACGATACACTGGTTTCGCTAACAGCCTTATCTATGGTAGAGATACATTGACATTAGATGATGTGAAGACAGGTTTGCTCAGTGAGGAGTTGAGAGATCAGATGAAAGAGTTTGGTGTTGGTGATAGTAGTGGAGGAAGTAATAGTAGTTCAGGTTTATTTGTTGAGAGAGGTAGAGCAGAGAAGAAAGTGAAGAATTACAGGGGGCGTTCCAATTCTAGGAAGCCTCATTGGCGGAGTAAGTCAAAAGATGGAAGGTGTCATCATTGTAAGAAACCAGGCCATTGGAGAAGAGACTGCCCAGATCTGGAGAAGAAGACTGAAGGTTCTTCATCTATTGCGATGGAGAAAGATGATAGCGATTTATTGACAGCGGTTGTATCAGATGTTGCAGACCACTGGGTATTAGATTCTGGAGCATCATTTCACATGACTCCTAATATGGATTATTTTTCTTCCTTTGATGCTAAAGAAGGAAGTTCCATCCTTATGGGAAACGATGCTACATGTAAGTCTATGGGAGTTGGTTCAGTTCGCATTCGCATGTATGATGGGATTGTTCGCACACTTTCAGATGTTCGCTATGTTCCTGGTCTTCGGAAGTCATTGATATCATTAGGCCAATTGGCATCATTGGGATGCAAGATAACCATTGTCAAAGATGGTTTGAGAGTTTCTAGAGAGGCACTTGTATTGATGAAGGGTGTTATGGTAAGAAATCTGTATTTGCTGATGGGTACCACTGTTCATGGAGAATTATGTGTTGGAGTTGATAGTTCTAAAAGTTTGGATGCTACCAAGCTTTGGCATATGAGACTAGGTCATACTTCGGAGAAGAACTTAGAGTTGCTTCGTAAGAAGAAAAAGATCAAGGGAGAAATCTTCAACAAGTTGAACTTTTGCAAGGAGTGTGTATTGGCAAAGCAAACCAGAGTTTCTTTTGGTGACGGTATGCATACTTCTAAGAGTGTACTTGATTATGTACATTCAGATGTTTGGGGGCCATACACTACTGCTTCCATTGGTGGAGCTTATTATTTTGTTTCATTCATTGATGACTACTCGCGCAAGGTTTGGGTGTATGTAATGAAAGCTAAGTCGGAAGTATTTCAGAATTTCAAGGTTTGGTTAGCTCTTGTTGAAAACCAAGCAGGAAAGAAATTGAAGATTTTTAGATCCGATAATGGTGGCGAATATGTCTCTAAAGAGTTCCTCGACTACTGCAGACAACGCGGTATTAGAAGACATTTTACTGCACCTGGTGATCCGCAATCCAATGGGGTTGCTGAGAGGATGAATAGGACTCTACTTGAGAAGGCCCGTTGCTTGATATTGACTGCGGGTATGTCTAAGGGTTTTTGGGCTGAAGCTGTTTCGACTGCAGTACATATTATTAATCGGATTCCGTGCTCAGCCATTGGTGGGAAGATTCCAGAGGAGTTATGGAGAGGTAAAAGCACTTTATTAAGTTATTTTCGTATATTTGGATGTCCAGTTTATGTTCACAATACAGGACAAGATAAGTTGGAGCCTAGGGCCTCCAAGTGTGTTTTTCTTGGTTATACAGATGGAATAAAAGGATACAGAATTTGGAATCCAGTTACGAAGAAAGTTATACACTCCATACATGTGACTTTTGACGAGTCAGCGATGTTTAAACCTTTGGAAGGTTTATCAGACGGTTCAGATTCAGTTGATGAGAAGGCCGAAAAGACCGAGATTCCCAACTTTCAAACCCGAAGTACAGCTATTACTATTGGCAATAGTGATAGAACAATTGATGATACATCACATGATAGTCCACAGATTTCCTCTAGTAGTGATGGAGATGGTCATGAAGCTAGAGAGGATTCAGCTCAAGATGGAGCTCAAGGTGGAGCTGAAGGAGAGTCAGGCGATATAGTCATTCGGGCTAGTCAGAGACCAAAGAGAACTCCAATTAGATATGGAGATTGGGATTATGCAAATTTGAGCCTTGATGATCAGTTTGAGTATGCTTTACATGTTGTTCATGATGAACCATTAAGCCTTGAAGAAGCCATGAAGTCGAATGATAATTCGAAGTGGAATTGCGCTATGGAAGAGGAGATACAGTCTTTGCAGAAGAACAAGACTTGGGATTTGGTACCACTACCTCAAGGAAGCCGAGCCATAGGTTGCAAGTGGGTGTTCAAGCTGAAAGACGATGGTAGATACAAGGCAAGATTGGTAGCCAAAGGGTTTTCACAAAAAAAAAGGGTTGGAGTATGATGAAATATTTGCTCCAGTTGTTAGACAAACTTCAATTCGAATCCTACTTGCGATAGTTGCTGCTCACGATTTGGAGTTAGAACAACTTGATGTGAAGACTGCTTTCTTGCATGGTGATTTGGAAGAAACCATTTACATGAAGCAGTCAGAAGGATTTATTGTAGATGGAAAATCAGATTGGGTATGCAGGTTGAAGAAATCTCTTTATGGTCTAAAACAGTCGCCTAGACAATGGTACAAAAGGTTTGATTCTTTTATTCTTTCACATGGTTTTAATCGTAGTACTAAAGATGCATGTGTTTATTTCAAGCATTTAAAGAATAGTAATTGGGTGTATTTGCTTTTGTACGTGGATGATATGTTGATTGCTTCTAAGGATAAAGCTGGAGTTGATGAGTTGAAGTTGAAATTAAAAGCGGAATTCGAAATGAAAGACCTTGGAGAAGCAAAGAAAATTTTGGGGATGGAAATCCAAAGAGATAGAAAGCTTGGACTTTTGAGACTTACTCAAAAGGAATATATTCAAAAGGTGCTTGCTCGGTTTAGCATGGATGGAGCAAAGGCTATCAGTACACCCATGCCTTTGCATATACAGCTCTCTAACAAAGGCTCTCCGATCTCAGAAAAGTATAAGGCCTACATGAAAAAGGTGCCTTATGCGAGTGCGGTAGGTAGCTTGATGTATGCTATGGTGTGCACTAGACCTGACATTGCTCAGGCTGTTGGATTAGTTAGTAGATATACATCAAATCCGAGAAAATCGCATTGGGAGGCAGTGAAGTATATTTTTAGATATCTTAGAGGAACATCAGATTATGGTCTTGTCTTTGGCGGCAGAAATAAAGATTTCAACTTGAATGGATTTTGTGATTCAGACTATGCCGGAGATAGAGATAGAAGGAAGTCAACCTCAGGCTATGTGTTCACTCTTGGAGGAACGGCTATTAGTTGGAGAGCGAGGTTGCAGACTATAGTTGCTTTGTCTACTACAGAGGCAGAGTTGATAGCTGCAGTTGAGGCAGCTAAGGAGGCACTTTATTTGAAGAAGTTGTTGTGTGATTTGGGCTTTGCACAAGATAATTGTTTGGTGAATTGTGATAGTCAGAGTGCAATTCATTTAGCTGAAAATCTGGCTTTCAGCTCTAGAACAAAGCATATAGAGGTAAGAGAGTCTTTCCTTATCTCCATGAATGAAGAGAAGTTAGTTCGCCTTCAGAAGGTTCATACAAATGACAATGCAGCAGATATGTTTACGAAGGCCTTACCTGCTACTAAGTTCGAGCATTGCTCGAACTTGATTCACTTGATGAAGTGCTAGGTGCCACATGGTGGCACTATGGGGAAGAGAGTAACTTGGTTGAAGTTAAGAGAAGATGTGGCATTCTTCTTGTATGAAGAGATATGAGTTTATTTTTTTGGTTGCACAATGTCTGCCTTATTTTTTTTTGAGTGTTTCCAACACTTTGTTGGTGGGCGGTGGCCTTGCCGGAGTTCATTAACAAAGTGCAATGAGAGCTGGCTTTTGCAGGAACTCATTGGGAAGCATTCATTTTGGAGTATCTTGGTTTGGAAGAGATATTGTATCAAGGTGGAGATTATTAAGATTTTTTTGGTGATACAATATTTCCAAAATTAATAGATTTTGGAGATATTCTCGGTATTTAGTTACCCGTTCTGTGCATGAAGGAAATGGAAAGAGAAATTAAAGAGATAGGGATGCGGAGATATTTGCTATATATATTTGATTGCCATATTTTATAAAAGGAATCAAATAGGGAAATAATTGATTGATGGAGAAAATGGAATATTATCAATCAATTACATGGCAAAGCAATTAATGGGAATATTATTATTCCATGAATTGATTTATTTACATAAATCAATTGCTTCATCCCTAAGTAACTTTTCTCTATATATAAAGAGAGGCATAGAGAATGTTAAGATATCAGATATGAGAGAACAATCTCTTGTTTATTTTTCTTCATTTCTTTACTCTGTAATCTCTTCAAATAGTAATAAATCTCTTCCCCATTAAAGTGGACGTACACTATCTTGCGATGGTGGAACCACTATAAATCTGTGTGTTCTCTCTTGTCTCTATATATATTTTTTCTGTGATCTATAACTATCTGTTTGTTCTATCACGCCAAATTGCAAGATCCTATTTTTTCTGCTGAGAGGGATTGATCACCCCTCCCCCCATGCAATTAAGTGCATTAACAAGTGTAGATTATCAGTTTATGATTTTATGGAGGACTATTTTACTGTTAATGCTTTCAGATCTTCGTATGCTAATGCTATCAATCCAATTCTAGATTTTGATAAGCCAATTGCTATTGAAAATGATGTTTTGCTTAGGCCTCCTAAAGAAATTCGTGGTGCTGGAAGACCATCTATAAAGTGGCGTGATGGATTTGGATATTCTCAAAGTAAAAGAAACAGATGTAGTCAGTGTAAAGAAGTTGGCCACAACAAAAGGAATTGTCTTCGTTCTTCAAAAATTGAAGAAAAATTATGTGTTTTGTTATTGTGATTGAGAAGTTTTTTAAGTGTACAGCTGCTAAAGCTTATAGAAAAATGAAGTCAAACTTTGTGAAATCATTAGAAAATAAAATGTGAAATGTTTGGTTATTTTGTTTTAATTTGTAATATCCGTTGTTCCTCTGCATTTCGGTATTGATATTTCTATTCAATGCTATATGTACTTATCATTTCAATTGAATGCCAGTTGTAACTAGCATTTCATTATAATCAGTATGCATCTCTCTGTCATTGAAACCCATCATCTGTCATTGTATACAACTGAGTAAGCTTTTGAGCAAGAACGAAGGATTTGATGATGATATATTGTTTATATGATTACTTGGTTAGATTACTTAAGTGGTTTTGTAATGAATTGTCGGTGTGATGATGTATTGTTTATATGATATGAGGGAACATCTACTCCCATATTTCTTCTATACTGCAATGGAATATCTTCTCTTATTGTTAGAAACAGCAGTTGGAAAAAATAATTAATAGTAATTTGTAAATGGGATATCTTCATTATGCAGACTGCATCTCTTTGTTTCAGAAAATAACATAAAACAACATACATTGCTACACAACAAACAATGTCTTCAACAACTACTTTACTTACTGCACAAACTTATCTCCTTACTTCAGTCACAAATGTGCATACCAGTCATCTCCATACCAATCACTTCTTTCACCCTGCATACTTCATCACCACCCCAACATTATACTACCCTTCACTACTTAAACTACCACTATTGCTTGCTACTTCATTTTAAACTACATCTTTACTTTTCTGCTGCTATACATCCCACACTCAAACTTCCACTGCTAAATTGCTGGCATCTCCACCATTTTCTTCATACAGCAACGCTTCCATTATCAACATACAACAACCCACTACCTTTGCCTTCCTAACTTACAATAAAAGCACCATCTCCGTGTTTCTACCCTAGCACTTACCATCTCCATAACTGCCTATATCTTCTTATCATTTCAGTTAAATGCTAGTTATAACTAGCATTATAGTGTAAACAATAGTCATCACACTTGAAATGGAGTTCAAACATGGGAAATCACATAAAAATTCTATATGGATAAATTCACACATTAGTGATCACAGTTCAATCACTGAGAAATGTTTTTACGCATAATGCTAGTTCTATCTAGTATTTCAGTATAAAACAATATTTGGTACATCAGAAATACAGTAAAAGCATTAAAAAGGCATAAAAATGACACTTGAATATATCCATAGTTTATACATTGTAGTTCATGCATTGGAAACAGACAACTATAATCAAATCAAATTTAAATCAAGAAGTTCAAATTCATCTGAGCATTTTATACACTGAGAACAAAATACAATCATGGGAAAACGTATAAGACTTCATCTCAGACTCTATCTCAGATTCCATCTTAGACCCCATATCAGACTCCATCTTAATTAGCACAAGTGGTTCAGTTCAAATATATCCAAAGTTCTAAGAAGTTAAAATGCAACAACTATTTTTATGTAGAATCTTTGCAGAGTTTCTCCACTGACCAACTGTATTGTGGATCATTGAGTATGCTATACACCACCACAGCTCTTAGGTTTCTAAGAATTTCCTTTGGATATTTTTCTGGTATCTGATCCTTGTCCAGTTTTTTCATGTTTACCATGACAAAGAACGCACAATCAAGTCTATTTCAAATATAGAAATATTAGTTAATATTACAGTAAAGCCTAATTCTAAAATAATATTGCAGTTTTTACTCTAGAATTCTAAAATATAGGTTTATATTTTGATCACAATATTAATCAATGCATTCACAGAGACATCATTGCTGCATATGGAATGTGCAACTTATACATAATCTTTTTGTTCAATAAATGCAGATCAATGAACTGTCAATTAGCAATGCTAGTTTTAATTATCATTTTGCATATTTAATGCATTCTTCTGCAATTTAAAAATAGAAACGATAGTTTAAACAAGAGAAGAAATGAGATTATTTACTTACGAATCTGAATCCTTTGGTGGGCTTTTTGGCTGCAACACTTTAGGTTTGTGAAATTCTTTGTTCAGTATTCCTAATTCTACTCATTTCGTCTTGAACATCCATTCAATTTTGTCTTTCTGCAAGAAGTAAAACTAGTGCTGTATACTAATGTTAGAGTGATTTCAAAATTATACTTTTCTTACAAGAATGATGGCTTGGTTATAGCTGGGGTTTGAAGTCCTTGTTGATCTAGTTTTTGGTTTTTGTTGAAAAAGTTTAGCATCAACAAGCTCCAATGGTTTGCGTAATGTGGAGGGAAGAAAATTTTCTCTGTAAATTCATCTTTGACAATGACATCTATTGTTGGTATAGCTATGTCTTTGATCACAGTTTGCTGGTCATGTACTAAAGCATTCTGCACATTCATATGTATTAGAATACTTCATATTATTTTTTAACATTTATATTGAAAAGCTTATACTTACCATCATCATTGTGGTGAAGTAATAACTGTGTTCATACATCTCTTGATTGTAATAAAACCAATCAATAAGCTGTTAAACCAAAAAACAAAGGTTGTAAGTTTCATGGGATAATTAATTTTTTTTGGGACCAGGAATATT
Source organism: Allium cepa (assembly GCA_030765085.1). Taxonomy (NCBI): domain Eukaryota; kingdom Viridiplantae; phylum Streptophyta; class Magnoliopsida; order Asparagales; family Amaryllidaceae; genus Allium; species Allium cepa. The sequence goes on along the minus strand of CM060943.1, from coordinate 421,419,356 downwards.
AATACTAGTATTCATTTTTATTTATATGTTTACTACATTGTATGCACTGAAAAATGCAAATGAACGTTTAATCAGTCATCTTGGACATTCTGTATATTTATATGCGGTTTACAAATATCAATGTTATTTTTAACTCCTATTCTTTAATTCAATACATTTATATGCAGTTTGAAACTTTGAATGCTAGTTTTAACTATCATTCTCTCATCCTATACACTTATATGCACTTAAAAAACTATGAATGCTAGTTTTATCAATCATTCTCCCATCCTATACAGTTATCTGCATTTTAAAAATACTAATGCTACTTTTAGCTGCCACTCTCTCATTCAATTCACTCATATGCATTTAGAAAAGTTGAATGCTAGGTTTAGTTATCTTTCTTTCATTTTATATATTTATATACAGTTTTTTACTATCATAATTTTAATTTGATGCATACCTGTCCATCTGTAACCCCCTCAAACAGAACAGCTTCCAACATAGATTTCATTATTGTGATTCCTCCTTTGTGTCCTTCATCTTTTTCATATGCTACAGTGCTGTAATTGAAAATCAATAATTGACAAGTTGATTTTTCTTCAATTTTATTTAATTACAAATATAATGAAAGAAAAAATATCAGAATTCTTACTTCTCATTTTCGTTAAATTTGAAGAAAGTAAGAATTTTGTTTTGCTGTTCTTCATTTAATAATTGTAGAATGCTACTTTTTGTGATATCTTACTCTTGTAGGTTTTACTTGATTGCGAGTACCCATCAACATCAATAATTTCTTCATTTTCAATTGTTGTGACTTGTTCATCTGTTTCAGTTTCAGATTCGTGTTCATAATCTGATTCTTCATTTTGTTCTTCTTGTTTCTGTTCATTTGTATTTTCTTTTTGACCTTCCTTGGTTTCAAGTTGTTGCTTTTGGTTTTCATTGTCCACATTTTTCTTTGTTTTTCTGTGAACAATTTCATCTTGGTAATCAGAATCAATTTTATTCCTTCATTGGCGCTTTTTAACCCTCAAAACTAAAGAGCTTGGTTTCTTCTATATTTTTTCATGCACTGGTGGTGATTTTTCTGTTGCCTCTGAAGGTTTGTTTTGATCCTGTTGTTCTTTCTCTTACTGCATCTTTTCAATTTCCTGAGTTATATTGAGATCAAATGATGGTGGTTCTATTTCTACTTTTGCTTTTGATCTCAAAATATTGATTTCTTTTTTCAACTGTATGACAGTGCCTTCTGGTTGTATTCTTTTCTGTTTTTCCTTTTCTAATTCTTTTTCACTTTTCTTCAATTTATTTTCCAAATCTTCAATGTACTGCTGCATTAACTCAACTTGCTTTTTTGATGTCTCTTCCAAATTTTCTATTTTGTGCATCCCAATATTCTCATTGGTATCCAACTTGACAAATTTTTGTTGGCTTGTTTGTTGAAGAAGTGCTTTTTCATCTTCAGCCAGTTTTCTTATTTCAACAAAAATCTATGTAATAACATAAATAGTAATGAATGAGGTAACATACAATGGATGAACTAATTTTATATATAACTGTCATCTTTCATGTGATGCTATATCTGACTATCATTCTTTAGTAGCACCTATAGAAAATTGTATTTGTGCGGAACTAATATATGTATCTATTATTTAAATTATGATTGTATAATAACAAAATGACAACTGTTGATATACACTATGTTATGATATATTTATCTATCATTATATATTTCTTATACTAGTGTGATAAATAATACGTTTCTATTGTCCATGTTCATCAATGCTTCTCTTGAGATCACCTTTTTCAAGCTTGCAATATTCCACCTCCCAAATCTAGGTAAGGTATAACAGTATGTTGCTAATGGAGATATCAAATTCACATGCTCACATAGGAAAAACTACAAATAAAATATTACTTGTTAAAACATATAATGTGTATATTTTAATTTATAGAGATAGATGCATGAACATAAAGTTAGAATGTTGTACTTACTATTGGGAGCATGGAACAACCTGGCATGTTTCTTGGCTTTGTTTTAAAAGTTGTCAAAGCTCTAATCAATGAGTGATGAATTGAAACTGGCCAAGATACTGAGTTCATTTTGTTTTGATCAAGGACATAGGGAATATATCCCCATGGTAAGTATGTTTGGTTATCAGGAAAGAAGAAGATTATCATTGCAAGAATAATAAGCAATTTTGGAAAATCATTTTCATGTTGAAATTGTTGTGTTTCTAGCACATTATTTATCTTTGAAATTGTAAGATCCTTTGTGATGTGCTCTATTGTTTCAAAATTTCTCAATACAAAATCTTTACAAATGTCTGGAAGGATTTGTAAACTCGTTTTAGGTAATGGAAAAATATTTATTACAGACAAAGGTAAGCTAAAGAGAATTGAAACATCTTTAGGTTTGATTTTTAAAAAATATTCCCCACTTTAAAAGCTTCATCATTGATAGAAAATGTTTCTATGATGTCATCTAAGGTTGTTGATGATTTTGTAAAAGCAGCTTTGGATAAAATTTCTTTGAAAAACACTAGCATGAATTTTTCAAAGGGTGTTTGTTTTAAATAATTTAATTGATCTACAAGATAACCTCCTTTTTGATTAATTTTCCTGAAATTTTTTGTCATTGGCAATAAGCTACATCTATACTGAATTTTTTTTGAGATACTTTCTTTGGTTTTTTTCCTTCAGTTGTTTTTGCTTTCTTCAATGTTTTACCTTTTGATCCCTGTACAAAAAACTGTGAATGAATAATTCGGTATTTAACAAACTATAATGTTATTTTCGTGTCTCATTTTTTAAATGCTTTCTTATTTTTATCTATCAATTTTTTCAACTATGAAAGCATAATTTACTAGTGCTATATGCATCTATCATTCTTTTTTCAAATGCTATATTTGTTTATCATTTCTTTTTTTCAATGTATGCTTCTAAAGTCGAAAGAATGAATGATATGTTTGTCTATCATTTTTTTGATGCTATATTTGTTTATCATTCTTTAACCATTCGTCATATTGTTGTCTATCAACCATCAAAAACTGAATGCTATGTTCATCTATCATCTTATATTTCAATATGATGCATACAAATCGAATGATATATTGAACTATCATTCAATAACTATCAAAACAGTAAATCAAATGATATATTGAACTATCATTCAATAACCATCAATACAGTAAATCAAATGATATATTGAACTATCATTCAATAATTATCATTTATCATACCATCCTAGCAAATACAGTAAATAAAATGATATATTCAACTATCATTCTATCATGATATGTTTGTCTCATATTTTTTTCAATGCTATATTTTTCTATCATTCTATAAATATTCATCTTATTTTTGTCTATCATCTGTAAAAGACTGAATGCTATGTTCATCCATCATCTCATATTTCAATATTATACATGCAAATCAAATGATATATTGAACTATCACTGAATAAGTATTCATCTAATTATTTTTCACCATCTATCAAATAATGAAATGCTATTTTCATCTATCATTGCATCATTACACCTACATTAAATAAAGTGATATATTCAACTATCATTCTATCAATCTATGTTTGTCTAACATTTTTTTTCAATGCTATATTTTTCAATCATTCTATAAATATTCATCTTATTGTTGTCTATCATGTGTCAAAGATTTAATGCTATGTTCATCCATTATCTCATTTTTCAATATTATACATGCAAAAAATCAAATGATGTATTGATCTATCATTCAATAACAAATCAAATGATAATTGAACTATCATTGTAAAACTATCTTTTATTTTAAAAATAATCAGCTGTTATACCTTTGTTTTTCTTTTTCTACTGACGTTTTCATCACTAAGCTGTTGTTTCTTCGTGTCGTCTTCATTCATAGTTTTACATGCCCTAGATTTTTTCGTTCTCTTTGTATCTTCGTCAATCTCATTCGAATCAACAGCAGTTGATGAAGTAGTTTTTCGCCATCTCTTTACTGATGTACGCAGCATTCGAAACCCTACTTTTTGAAATCGTAGGTTCATCATTTATTTGTTCAGGATTTATCGAAATATTTTGATTTACGTTCATCGACTTAGATTCTGAAGTCGATTGCGCTTGTAAATCAGTTTAAGGAAGAAAATTGATTTCGATTTGGGTTGCCATTATTTGATGAAAAAGAAATTTTGTTTACAGAAGAAACGGAAGTAAAAAAGCAGGAACGATCGAGAAATTTTGGCGCTTGTCCTTGAGACAGAAGTTTAATTTTAACGTCTGTTAAAATTAAATTTTATTAAACCTTTTCCTTTAAACTAATTTCCTTTAATCTCTAATTATAAATTAATTAATCTTAATTACTTAACTAATTAATTCTTAATTATCAATTAATTAGTCTCTAATTAATTAACTATAACTCTTAATTATTAACTAATTAGACCTTAATCATTAATTAATTAAACTAATTAATTACCCTTAATTACTTTATTAATTTAATTAATCATTAATTTATCCAAATCTTAATTAACTTTAAGATAAATCTTTATCTTTTTAATTAACACTCAAATACATTTATAAATTAAGTTTTAAAATAACTTACAAATTTAACTTAACAAATTCAAGTTAAACAAATTATATTATTCCTTAAATCCATTATTTAAAACATTTACTATGTAAAAATTTTTACTTAAAAAACCAGTTTAAACTAGTTTTATTTTAAATTCGAAAACTTGCTTATTTTTGAATTAAAACTTGTTTTAAAATGTTGCTTCGGTTCCACCCGATAACTCGCCCGAGTCCTACCCGAGTCTCTTCTTCTTCGTCCCTTTTACTTTTTTTTTTAAACTTTAGTTTAAGTTTAAGTTTAAAACCTGGAAACAAGATTATAACTCTCATGCTAGCCCGAGGATAAACTCGAGCAAACAACTCACAATTCTGAGAATTCCTTCGAGATAACTCCTTTACCCAAATACTGACACACCAAAACCACCGTGCACATGCACCAACGACCAAGGCATCTCCGACCTCAATGCAACCTCAGACACATCGACCATCGCCTAAACCTTCGACCCCGACCACCAAATCTCCATCACAAACCCACAATCATGATCGTGTGATCTCAAACTACCTGGAACCAAAACACAACACCAAAAACTTTCTCGAACCCACGTCTCCGACCACCAACGATAGCGCAATCCCGTCCTCAGCTCCGCTAGACATCCACGACACCAATGCCCAAGTCCGATGCAACTGGATTTAACAGAGACGCTGCAACAAATTAAAACCTGACCTCGACCAAACTTAAGGTTAAAACCCTTCTTTGACCGATTGCCGACGCCATGTTGAACTATCCACCCTCTTAATATTTTTGCCGAGCTCGCCGAACTTCCACCTGCCTCCAGTCGAAACCCAACCTTCCCAGGTTCCCCCATCGCCAGAAAGACCCTCAAACCTATTTTTTGGTCAAACCCCGAATGCTCACTCGAAATCCAACCAAAAATTGCGATTTTCATTTTAAAAATCCTAATTTTCAAGGAAGATTCAGGTTATAAACATGAATCAGAAAATCATGATGATGGATTTTAACATGTCTTAAGTTTCCTACTGTTCTTCTTGATTTTCAGAAAATTTTCAAACTTAATTTGCTTAAATATATTTTGAACCTTAATTTATGTTTAAACAAACTTATCTTGTTTGAAACCCAAAGCCTAACAGTGATTAGATAAGGAGTTTTGAATTTTTGATTTATTTTTAAACTCTGTAACTTGAAAACAGAGAAGAACAGGCATATCCAGACATGCAATTTTCAAACACATACATATATACAGATTTGACTAATATATATTTATGCAAGGCGTAATTTATTTCACTAATTCACAAGCAACAGATTTTAAATAAAAATATATGTTTGTTTACTCACCTATGTTTAGAAGATAGGGAACAGGCTTTTGAAAATTTGAAATCTGTTCTTGTATTTAAAACTGGAACTTAGTTTACTTTGATTTGCATTGATCTTGAATCTTCTTGTTTTGAAAGAGAGATGATCAAAGCTTTGAAAACTGAGATGATGATGCTTTGATCGCTTTTAAACTGGATAATACTTGATGGTCTTTGCTACAGGTTGTTGAAAAGGTTTTGTTGCTTGATAAATCAGGTTGATTGCTTGATTAATTTCTGGTTTGAAAATGCTACAGGCTTTTGCTTTGTGGTCAGAGAAATGCTTTACAGGTTTGAGTTTTCTTTGTTTTGAAATGTTAACAGGCTTATGTTTTGAATGAAGATAGGAAAAGATAGGGAAGAGCAAAGACAGATGTATATATAGACTAAATTGTGATGTATAAAAATATAAAAGAAAATAAAATAAAAAGCGACACTTGTTAAATTACTTAACATTTAATTTGCCTATTTTAATCACATTACACTTGTTAAATTTTATTTATTAAACTTAATGTGTAATTATGCATGTTTTATTTATTTTTAAAATGGTTTATAAGCTTTATAATTAAATTTCTTAATTAATAAATACTTTCTAAATTTATATAAATAAAATTCTTTAAATAAAATAAAACAAATCAAATATTAATAAAAATCTTATACATATATTTTTAAATCCAAAATATTTTAAGATAATTATCTTTTAGATTTCAAATTTAATCCAAACTAAAATTAAAATTCAATTTAAAATCCAATATAAAATCAACACAGATTATATATATATTTAAACAAATACAAATTCAATTTAAAAATAAAAATTCTATTTAAAATCTATTTGTATCTATATATATAAACAATCATTATTATTTGTTTTCAAAAGAATAATTTGTAAATTTTAAGTAATTAAATTAGGAGATTATCAAATAAATATTTATCCAAATATAAATATTTATTATCATATTTATTTGTTCAATCTATAAATTGGTATTTTTAAATAGTTAAATCAGATAATTATTCAATTACATGATGTCTAAAAATCCGAGCTATCACATTCCTCCCTCCTTAGAATCTTTTCGTCCTCGAAAAGGAACGAAACCGTAATTTTATTAAAATAGTTATTATCAGTTAAATTTCTCTTTGACCATTTTCAACTATAAACTCTTTTCTTAAGAATTTTTAAAACACTTCAAAATCGATATAATATAACCAAAATAGTTTTATAAAAGTACTTTTTATAACTCGATGTCCCAACCAGTCCATCTTTATTCTCACAGAAATTCGGTCATATGTTGATTAGGCGAAAGACTGAAAATCTATAAGTACTTAGCGGACCCGTTTTCAACACCCTGTGAAAATAAATATTTCCAAAAACTTTATGAAAATATAGAAAACATATTTGAATTAGAGGAAATATTTTTGGTGAGAATGCTCTGGAAATCATCACCCCCTCCATTGTCGCAGTTAACCCGATGGTTATGTTGCCATCCCAGCAAAATCAATAGATAGCAGTAGGCACTCCACGCCCCTCGATTACGCCATGGAACCCGCCACAGATCGCAGTTACATCCTGGGTTATGTTGCCATCATAGAAAAAGTCTATGTAACTGTAGGCATCAGTGCCCTCGATTTTTGCTGCCAAATGAAACTTCACCACTCCCACATGGGTCGCAGACTACATCAGTCAAGTCCCAATGTAGCCTTAGGCTCTCACGGCCTCTCGACTTTCGCTATATCACCATAGGTCGCAGTCTACCGATGTTACGTTGCCATCCGGCAAAATCAAACGTAGACTATTGGCTCTCACGGCACACACGACTTCCGCTATGGTCCATAGTAGATCGCAGTGACATCGAGTCATCACAGCATAACCCAAATGTCTATGTAGGCATCAAGGCCCTCGACTTTCGCTACCCACAACACAAAATCCTCATGAACTTTAGTTTGTCCGGACTTCCTTCCAGGATTCAATTTAGAGCCTCCCCCTTAGGATCAAGGCAGACCTACCCCGTGGATCTCCTAATGAAGTTCATTCCAATAGAAACGCCTTTTTCCCCAGAGCCAATCTCAAAACACTTTATACTATGCACTTATAGTGTTTTTCAAATCATACCCTTTATGATTTACATCAAAATTTCCTTTACACAAAATCGATATCTCAAATCGATAGTTCCAAACTTGGCTTTCCGAACTCTCAAAATTGATTTTTTCAAAAATCAAAAGCCTTTTCAAAATCCATAGGTTCAAAAACCTTTTCCAAAATCATTCTCAAAACCATTTATATATATATCAACTTATCCTTTCCAACTTGAAAATAATCTTTGGATCACTTGTATAGGTTCCCCTTTTATACTTTAAATATTTTCAAAAACCCTTTCTTCTAGTTCTAGAGTCAATCATGGGGGAAGCTTATCATATATAACATATATATATATATAACTTTATTTATACCAAATCAAATATTAAAATGTGATTTTCTCTTATAAAGTTACTTACCATATCACTTACTTTTCAAAAAGTGAATTTCAAAAGATATCAATCTTCCACCTTTATTTATATATATTTCTCAAAACATACATTTCTTTTCAAAAATCAACTTCCATTTCTTTCAAAATTTCAATATTAATTTCATTTAATCACGTACGATGTACATATACCATCCATATGCAATATCAAATCTGACCGCTCACTCGATCACACAATTTCACTTCCAAACTATTATCGTCCACTCGACTTCCTAGTGCAGACTCAGGTCTGGTTTCTTGATCAGAAACCGTCATTCTCCTTCCATAGCCTAACTATGACAGAGAACTTTTAGAATCAACCAAAAATCATATCCAGGGTTCGCCATCGAAAATCGAGTGAAAAATCCCACTCGGATCGATATACTATCTCGAAATTCTATACTCAAATCTAGATCAATTATTATAAGGATAGAATAATATACGTACATCCTGCGTATTTATCTTCATTGATCATTAGATTAAATCAACTCTCTTTTCTATTCACCTTTATTTTTATTCTATTCACTCATCCACAATTGCTTCCAGTTACCATTTGGCTTAACACTTCAATTCTTATCTCAATTGGAATTCAATTATAGACAGTTTGCACTCTGACCAACTTGTATTTAGAAAATATCTTAAATTTTTTTAAAATATATAAGTAGTTGTAAAATAGTTATTAATTGCAAAATAGTAGTAGAATAGTTAAGTAATTATAAAATAGTTGTAAACTAATTGGATAGTTGCAAAATAGTTGTAAAATAGTAATTAGTTTTCAAAATAATTGTAAAATAAGTATAAAATAGTTTGGCTTTTAAAAAGAAAAGTTGTATAGTAAATAGCTAGGAAAATAGATTTAAAGCAGTTTATATTAAAATAATTTATTTGAAAAAAATATTTCAAAGCCAAACTGTTCAATCCCAATCTCCATTTCCAATCAATTTTCAGTTTCCACTTCCATTTAAATTGATTCAATTTCAATTCAATTTAAATAACTTTAATTCCTATCCCAAACTCAAATCAACTCCCATTTGAATTTCAAACTATTCAACTTTAATTTCACTTCAAATTAATTCAATTTAAATTTTATGCTTATCCATCTTCAATCACAATTCCAATTAATTCAAATCAAATTCAATTTGAACTAATTCAATTCAAGTCTCAACTTAAAACCATCTCGAATTTCATAAATTTTGAGTTAAATTTTAAATGTTGATTTAATCCTTTAAATCAAACCAACCTTTATTTAAATTAACAACTTAAAATTCTTAAACCATTTAATTCCAAGTCCAAATTTCAAAATTCCATTTTAAATTACCTTTACTTAACTTATTTCAAAGTTCAAATTAGAATTCAAAACTTTTTATATGTTTTAATCTTCAGAATCCAATTTATTACTCAATTTTAACTTCGAAACCAATCCTTAACAAATTTTTAACAAACTCACTTCTAACATTTAAATCTTTAAGCTCAAAGCAATTCCCTTCTATAAGGTTAATCATATTTCTATTTTATTTCAATATTGTAATTAAAGATTAATTAGTTAAGGTTAATTAATTATGATGATAATTAAGGGATGATTAATTAATTGGTTTATAATTAATTAATGGTTAAGTAAGCAAGATTTTAAGTGATGAAAGTAATTAATTTAATTTATTTAAATTAATTAGAAATGGTTGACAATTAATCTTGCTTATGGATGATTGAATGACGTTGAATGCCTTGGATTATGTGATATCTTTGATATGTGATATGGGTTGCTCCATGATATGAGATGTTTTGGTTGAATTGTGATAATATGGATTATCTATTTGTGATAATATAAATTATCAATCCGTATGAATATAGATAATAAAATAAATTATTTTAACTTAAAACAACTTGACCTTAAAAGATGGCGCTTTGGATTTCGGTGAGACCGGGATCGACTTTCCAAATTTGGATATTCGAAAACCACATCGATCCAAATTTAACGATAGATCGTGAAACTCAAGTGAAGATGAAGACTCGAAGTGTAAGAGCTATTTGTCGTTAAAACTCTAAGGGTGATTCCAAAACATATAACGGAGATAGTGCTTTTAGATTCGAGATGAAAGTTCAAAGTGCAAGGGCTATTATTGTTAACTCTGAGGGTGATTCCAAAATGAGTGTAACAGATAGTGCTTTCAGTTTCATTCGAACCTCGAATGGACTTGTATAGATTGAATGCTTTCAGAATATCTTTATTGGAGGACGATGAGCATTCTAAATTATGAGTTCTAAAAGGTAATCATAGCCTCAAGCCTCATCAACCGGGAAATGACTAAAACAGGGGAGGTGCAGCAAGGCTAAGTAGGTAGCACCTAAGTAGGATAAGATTTCCCCTGTCTAGAGGTCCCTTTTTATTCGGCTGTGTGTGCAGTTGGTCATGAACAACTACGGGGTTGTCTTATTCGGGACTATCCAGTAAGGGATGGTTCCGGTCTTGTGTTGCATGGGATCAGGGTGGATCCTCGGTACAGTGATCTAGGCCACGTATTGTGACGGTACCCCAGTAGCTCTGCCATTGATGGAAATTCATTTTCCTACGTGCCTTTACGGTTTTGATTGTATAACCCACTTTGTGGCTAGTATGTTGGAATTTAATCATGTAACAATTTTAGCTATTTTCTATTTACTTGAAAACACTAGATACAATTATAATATCACTGGATTTCCTATCAAATGTTTTGGTTATCGTAAGGTAATTTTCTTTTCCATGTTTATGTATGGGAAGTCTTACGAGATACCTTTCTTCCCAAATGATTTTCAAAGTTAAACAACATTAACCCGTTTACTCACACCAGACCCATGTCTGACCCGGAGTTTATTTTCTGTTTTCTTAAACTCTTGGGTAGTCAAATTTTTACGAGTAGCCAAGGGATTCAGGTTAGCTTTGACAAATTCTGAAGGAGATTTGAAGCAGGAGGCTTCAGCGTTTAGATATTTGTATTTTTGATGTGTTATATCTCTGTGACGATGTCTGTATTATATTAGAGTTGTATGATAGATATATTTTTATAACTGTCTAATGTGTTGTGATGTGTTAGCTATGTAACTTTGATAGAAGTTGTATACTATGTAATAACTATGTGATTAATATATTTTATTCATTCTGCTATAAGATTATGATATTGTTTAGTTCTTTCTTTTCTATCTTTTCTCTTTCTATCTCTTTATTTCTTAATAATGATACATCTTTCTGTGGATTGAAAGGCGGGTCGTTACATTGAAGAGGAAAGCATAATTTTATTGCAAATTTAGAAAATTGCTACCAACAAACTTGACAAGTAGCAAGACCCCACACAAAACAAAGATAAAAAACTCTCTCCTCCCTATCTGGAGACCTAAGAAAACATCTTGAATTTTCACGGATAGCACAAAACTAAATCAATATTAAACAAAGGAGATAGACTCTAGGAGACAATCGTCATTCAGCTCCATGGACGAGTCACCTTCAACCAGTTTGTGTCAAAAGAAATAACTTCATGTAGCAGTGTAAGCTAAAACAAACTTAGCAAAAAAGTTAGTAAAACAGAGTACTCACACGCCTATATGTGTGTGGATAAAGTAATAAACAATAATGGCACAGTGCGATCTGTTACATCTAAGGAAATGGATTGTCAGGGAAAAGTATAATAGTGGTGGGGTTAGTAGTCAAACTAAGTTAACATCATGATAAAAATAAGAAAATAGAAGGGTCGGTGTGAGGATTCGTACGTGTAATAGTTATTATAGCATTTCTAATCTGCTCGTTGTTCGATGAAATTTTATCTTCAACAGATCTATGCGTGTTTTAACTTTCTTGAGGAATAAAGTAAACTTGGCATTCTCATCTAATTTTTAGTTAGGATTGACAGTTCAATTGTAGAAAAATAAAATGGTCGTATAAATCACTGTTGTAATAGAGGCATAAGTTTATTTTAAAAATTCTTTGGTTTCGTTCAAACTAAGTGCACTACCTAGCGATAATGTAAATAGTGTCAAGTAGAGACCATTATCATGGGTGAAGTAAAATCTTATGCCATTCCAATAAAAATCATAATTTAAATTGTTACTAAGCATATTGGAGTCAAAATTTTTAAGGACTTTTATTATGATGTCAGAAGCAATGATGGAATTAAATTATAAATGTGAAATAGTTTCAATTTCAAAATTTCATAAAACACATTTTTTAATCAGTTATCAAGTTTTTCTTTTTAAGATGTTCTATAGTGTTAAATTTTTCATGAAAACTAACCAACTTGTAGTTTGCTTTGGTTGGGGCATTTTTTTCCGTAGAGACTATTTCTTAATTTTCCTGAAAGTTGAGAAGTTTATAATAAGAGTTTAAAGTAAAGATTTGACTACTACCCCATCCCTAAATTTCTATATCATTTTTGTTATTAATGTTGTATAGTTATAGCCTAGTACAAAGAAGGCCAAAAAGTCTTAAGGTGTTACCTTCTAAGCTTCTATTAAAGGAAAAAACTCGAGGAAAGTTTTTGCTCGGTCTATAACTTTCCGATATTAACACATTTTTGAAATTATAGATATCAAACGACTCTTTAAATTCAATTTTAAGGAGAGTGACGGACATCCAGAAGCCATGCTAGAAAGAAATGTTATTCCCCAAGTGAACAATATGCTTAAGCCTTAATTTAAAGATTTCAAAGGCTTTTAAGATAGATTTCCAAAAGTGCGAGTAATTAATACTACTAGAATAAGAGTTATAATATAAGTTAAAAGCACTTCCAAACTGTTGATTGGATATTAATTTTTTCCATATAAAGGTCTCATTATTAGCACTAAACTTCCATAGCCATTTACCTAGTCGAGATATGTTAAGGTTATGTAAGTTTATGATTTCTAACTCTTCTCTTTCTTTCAACTAGCACATAATTTCCTAATGAATAAGGCAATTTAAACTACTACATTTGTTACCTCTCCTCCAAAGGAAATCTCTCCTAATTTTGTCTATCTTTATCAATTATTCATTAAGGTAATAAGTAGAAAGGCATCTAAAATGAGCAATGCTGATAAGACCGAGTTAATCAACTCAATCCTACCTTATCTAAATAATAATTTACCGTTCCACGTCGTTAACCTTTGATTAATTTATTTATAATCATTAGCAAGACATCATGCTTACGTTTTGATGTCCTAATTAAAATCCTAAATAATTTATTGGGAACTTCATGATAGAGCGGTTTAGGGTACTGGCGAGTTGATTTTCAACTTGGTAAATACCATTTAGCACCAGCACAGAGTTTCTATCAAAACTAGTTTTTAAATCTGATAGGAGTTCAAAATTGTATAAAATAAATTTGAGTGATATGATGTGATGTGGAAAATGAGATGATAACAGCATAGTGTCATCAGCAAACTGAAGGACAGAAAGACCTCCACTTATGATTTCATTACCTATATCACGTTATCTATTTGAGGTTATCTTAGGGAAAACATAAGCCGCTAGCTTAAACACAAGAAGTGATAAAGGGTCACTTTGCTTAAGTCTCCATTTCGATTGTAACTTTTTACCTAAGATTATGTTCACCATAACACAATAATTACCCATTTTGAGCCACATCATGATCCAGCCTACCCTTCTAATACTAAAGCCTCTGACTAGTAATAATTCATAAAGAAAGTCCCAATCGATTGAATGCTTTGACAAAATCAAGTTTTAAAAGCATACATTTATTTTATTTTACAACAATAATTGATAAATTATTGAATTATCACTACACTGTTCATTATCTTTTTACCTCTAATAAAAGAAGTTTGAGTGATGTTTATTCATTTTATTGCTAAGTCAATTGGCTAAAACCTTTGAGATAATTTTGTAAGAACAGTTCGGTAGTGATATAGGCCTAAAGTTGTTTAATTCATTAGCCCCTAATTTTTTGTAAAATAACACTGGTGTATTCTACCTAACTGTAACGCATTCCATTGTAGAATTCATTAAAGATTTTCATTAAATTATGTTTTAAAGTATTCCAAAATTTCTTGTAAAATAAAGTTGGAAAACCGTTTGGTCAAGGTGACGAGTCGCTCGGTTATACCGTTAATAATGTCTAATATGTTTATTTTCATAAAAGGGTCATCCAAACAGTGGAGGTCAACTCTAGTATTGATAGGGTATAATTCTTCATAATTTACTCTTTTCTATATCTTATTTTAGTTTTGAAACTACCTTTGTAGCGTTAGTAAACTCTTTACTAGTTCCTTTTGATCATAAACCTGTATATCATTAATCATAATTGAGTTAATAGTGTTACTATATTTTATGTAGTTGGCAACTTTTTTTAAAAATAGTATTTTTATCCCGTTCGTTCATCAATTGAACCCTAGATCTTTATTTTCACATTATCTCTTCTTCCCTTAGGATGGTGTTACAATCATCTTTTAGGTTAGAAAAAATATTTTTCCTTGAGTGCTTAATAACCTTATTTCCTCTGGTTTATTAATTTTAAAATTTAATTAGGCATGTTTTCTTTTTAATTTTTAATAGTACCAAAAACATCTTTATTCCACTTCTTAAGGATTTTTCTTAAATATCTAAGTTTGTAAATGAAGACCTTAGCTATACTATTTAGGAATTTATTGTATTATCGATTCATGGACCATTTATTTGAAATTAAGTCAGTACAGTTATTTTCAAATAACCTCATTTTTTTAATCTAAATATTTCATGAGTACTATGATGACAATCATAGGTTACAATAACATAATAGTGGTCCAGGTAAACGGTCGGCGGACCCATAACTTTACAACTAGGGTATCTCTTTTCCATCTTGCAACTAATGAAAAACCTATCCGGCAATGCCATGGAAGGGACTTCATGGGAGTTAGACCAAATGAAGCATCTATTGCTTAATGGTAACTCTATAAATTACCATTAACAATAAACTGGTCAAACTCCTCTATAGCAGAAAAGTCTCCTTCATGAGGAAAGCGCTCTCTTAAAAATCAGTAATATTAAAATCACCGCCTATAATCCGAGGGTAAAGAGCCGTAGCCCTAAAATCAAAAAATTCATGCCAAATTTCTCTATGCTCTAACTTAGAATATGGCCCATAAATATTGGAGACGCTAAGGAGTGAGTCATCCCAAAGATAAGAGATTGTAAGATGCATGAGGGAACGGTATAAATAAATTGTAATATTTTAACACAAGGGTCACGCCATCCAAACATTATACCTCCCGAGCTACTCTTGATCGGAAAGCGAGCCCAATGACGAAAGAGAAAACTATTTAGGAATTTAAGTAAGTGATAAGACGGGATTTTAATTATGGTTTCTTGTAATAAGGCAATGTCAATGTTATTATCTTTTAAAAAATCTCTAATTTTGCTACATTTACCTAGATCATATAAGCCTCTAACATTCCAACTAATAACTTTCATGATCTAGAAGTTCCGAACCTTTCTTGTTCCATGTTGTTAATAAATTCTATATCTAATTGAACATCATTAAAATAAACCATGTGCTAGTTCAAAAAGGAGGATTTGATTTTAAATTCGTAGCCTAGTTTGAAGGATATGTCTTTTTGCCTGAACCGATTTTTCATAAATTTAAGGAATCATGGATAAACACTTCTATTTTTTATGCTGCTAGATCTAAGTTCCTTTCATTAGACTAAACGACTATGCCCGTAAGGTATGGTGACCTGCTCTTAACTTCTTAATTCATAATGCTAAGAATAATTTTTACACAGTTCAGTTCCCTAAACAAGAAGACTACTACAAAATTTTGAATAAAATAGTTTTTCATATTTTGGATGACTGCTTATTGTCCAACCATGTTCCTGGTTAGGAGTTCAACAATAAGAATTTAACATCGGTTCAAATATATGCTAGTATATATGGATTATGGCAGAGAAATGTGTACCGTATATCCACTATCCATAATAGCAAGTTGTATGGAAAACCAGTCAGATTGGATGAATTTACTGAACAAATATAATTCACAAGATATGCAAAAGTTCTAGTAGAATTAAATATCCAGTCTAAATTAGCCATAAAAATCTCCATTCTACTACATAATAGTGAAAAAGGAAGTCATAGTTGCTAAGTTACAGTTGCTTTTGAATACATTCCTTCAAAATGTTCAAAGCGTGAAATTTTTGTACATAGGGATTCAGTCCACTCAAAAAATTCTAATCTGCATTTATTCCAAATAATCAAGACAAGCAGTAAGCAGAAAGTTCTACAAAAACGACATCAGTGATACCAAGCAGTGGATAAAACTACTCCTACAAAGGAATCATAACAGTCATCTGGAGAATTCTATGGCTTAGTAGATGTAAATACAACTAAAAAGCACACAAGTGCTCATAATGATGAGTAGAAGCAACGACACATCACTAAAAGTGCTAAGCTACATATGGAGAATAACTTAATTTCATAGATGCCTGATAGTTTAAACTTTAAAATCTTGAGTTTCCAAATTCCATTGATGTAAAGGATTTTATACAGAATGTAGCAGACTCAATAGTCGAAGAGGTACACCATGAAGATGAAACTAATGATGTCTTACTAATTATGCAACTAAAAATGCAGACTTTCTTTTTGAATTGAAAGGTAAGAAAGTTTCTAAAACACAAGCTCCCTTCAAAAAGAATTTAAAGAGCAACTCTGAATTCAAATGACCATGGTCATCTGGAATGTTAAGGGCATGAGCACACCAAATAGAACGAATGATGTGCTCAAGCTCCTAAAAAATTCTAGCCAACTATAGCTGGCTTGGTAGAAAGCAAATTGAATGACAATAATTTGTAACTATTTAAAAATAAAATCCCATTACATTGGAATGAAGTGACTAACAATTTAATGAGGATTAAGGAGAGAATTTCAGTTATACGGGACACAGAAGCCTGGAGCATAACTATTATATCTCAATCAACTCAACACATTACTTTTGATGCGACTAATGCTAGAGGCTTTTAAAAAATTCTAATGTGATTTATGGCAGTAATTTACATATGGAAAGAGAGATGTTATGGCAATATATCATTAGTGATGTTTGCACCAAAAATAGGACAAACGCCCCAATCGATTAGTAAGTGATAACTATGAAACTAAAGAAACTAAAGTGAGGTATGAACACATAGAATTTATTGTGGTTCACCAAAATCAATAGCCTATGCCCATTTTTAATTTTGTTACCGATTCTTTCTCTTACGAGAGTGATTTTACAATTCGATTGCTTACAACTCGGGTAAGGATTCAATAGAATATGGATGTTAAATCTGATAATTCAGAAAGTAAGAAGAAGATTCAAAAGATCCCCTTCATTTGCACTACACTCAGTAAACACTTGGCCCTGTTCCAATGTCATTTATTCCCCATTTGTTTAGCCATGGCCGTTAGAAAATTCAAGAGTAAATTCCCTTAATCAGTTAGTAATTGTCCCCGGTTATTTCATGGTTTTCCTAGGCTCATCTCTGATTCTTTCCCCCTCTTTAAAAAGTTAGTGTTAATCCCGAGTTATTTTATGATCGGCTTTGGGTTTTCTGGATGGTCATGGAGTTGCATTATTTTTAAGTCTTTATTAAGTGCAAGGACGAAGATAAATAATTTTTGACAACTCTTGGTTGAGTGTGGATCGATGGTTGAGTTTTGGTAGGATGGTTTCAGATAACGGTCATATCGAACATGCTACAAAATCCAATAGAATCATGGATTTATGCTTTGAGTCAAACACTTCATTCTGATGTCCCTATGAAGGAAAATTCCATGTCGCTCTAAAGGATGATTCAGTTACTATTAATCAAACGATAATGAATAAAACCTGACACACAGCTCTGTAGTGCGACAGAGTTCCTTTTCCAACATGAGCGAACTATCTACGCAAAGTGTTCACATACGTCATGTTGTAGACATAGGGCACACACTATATAGACTGAATTGCATAAAACTGCCCCATTAATCTATGCGATTCGGTTGGTCAAAACACATTGACATCCATTGCGCCTCATATATCGACTTCACTAGGCTTAATTTCAGGATGAAGATCAGTGTTAAATCTTTCTCGACCTTGCTCATATGTTGATTTTTTTAGTAGTAATGAACCATAGATGCTCCTCATGTGTCTTTGCCATAGGTGCAGGTCCATCTACTTTAGAGTTCACCTTACCCACAATAGCTTTAACTTCTACCTTAGCACCTACTTCATTATCTCCTTGGCCTCAACCATCCCATTGTTAAGCTAGACAATCTCTACAAGTAGCTCCCTCAATGATGGAAGGAGAAGCCTACATTGGGGTTGCCGCTGATATCAATCTTGAGGGTGCTATAATTCTTAACAGCTCTCTAGATTCTTCGACATCTATAATAGATGAAGCAGGTGTTAGGAGAACTTATAGTAGGCACTTCATTCCTTTTGAGGATATCTTGGTTCCAGAGCCTTTTCAGTAGGCCCATGATCCACCTAAATGATATACGGCCTATAATCGCAAGATCTTGGGATTGGACGTTGAAGTTTGCACTCAATTGAATGAAGGCCGACCCTCCTCTGAAGGTAATTCAACCGACCGCATAGAAAAGGCATATGCATATCGCTCCAGAAAAAGTCTTTGTCGACCGCTTTAGAAAAGGCATATGCCGAACGTCACTTTGCCGGGCGATGCTTGTCGAGTGAGGTAAGCCGAGCGATATATGTCGAACGACATCTAGGCCGAGCAACATGCCTATGTCGAACGGCATTGAGGCCGAACCACATGCCTATGCCGAACGACATCCAAGCCGAGCCACATACCCACTCCGAACGACATCCTGGCCGAACCACATGCCTCTGCCGAACGACATCCAGGTTGAGCCACATGGCTATGCCGAACGGCATCCAGGTCGAGCCATGCCTATGCCGAATAGCATCTAGGTCGAGCCACATGCCTATGCCGAAAAACTTCCAGGCCGAGCCACACGTTTATGCTGAACGGCATCCAAGCTGAGCCACCTTGGCCGATCCAACTTGGCCGAGCCACCCTTGGCTGGTCCACCATGACCGACCAAACTTTGCAGATCCATCTTGGCCGACCTACCTTGACCGAGCCACCTTGGTCGATCCACCTTGACCGACCCACCCTGGCCGATCCACCTTTGCCGAACTGCCTTGGCCGACCATGCTTGGCCGATCCAAACTTAAGTTACCCCGAACAATAGTCGCAGCGTAGTGCCTCCGGATAGTGAATTCAAAACTCAACTTAATAAAGGAACATTCTATCCACTTTCCTTACTATCTATGATCGACCAGGGCATAGAAACAAAGGAACGGACGAGCAACCACTACTCAAACGATACTCCTAAAGGTTGGAGAACATAGATGATATGACTCTAGAAAAATGCCAAGATGACTCCAAGCACCATTCTTCACTGACCCAACACATTAAATTTAGTGACTCCAAGCAGACCAATGTTTGGCTCTAAGCAATTTACTCCAAATGCTAATAAGGATATCATACTGATCGCGTTTGAGGAGAGTCGATTTTCAAATATAGTTTGGCAGCTAGTTAGCTAGAGAGCCTCCTACAACCATGGATTGTTTTTGTTACAAAATGAATCAAAACCAAAGTGATGAGGAGTGGAGCAGACTAGGAGAAATAACAATACAAGCCCGTCAGCTAAGGACACCGATTCCAGTAGACAAAACAAGATCTCAAAATTAGACTCATATGCTCTTTGAAAGATTTAATCGATAGCCTCTATTTGGAGACTCGCGACTCAAAGTGGTAATGAAAACGAACCTCGAGAGAGTCCATTGAAGTCCAGAGGAAATCAGGGGAATGTTGTATATTCCAAGTTGCACACTAATCCTAACACTGGCGATTACAAACACCTCCGAGGTGTCATCGGAAAGCAGATTCAAAAAGAAAAGCTTCAATAGTACGTGCAAGCCTTGCATAATGGCGAGCTAGGACCTTCGGATGCCCATCGATAAAGAACTCCAATTATCAATTGGAGCGTTGGTTGACGAAATCCCGCTTGAAGGGGCTAGGGGCAGAGTTGAATAGCGAGCACAAGATACTACCCCCTTATCAATGAGATTTATACCAATCTTCTTTGGATTATTTTAATTTCAATTCTGCTTTGAATTACGACCAACTTGAACTATACTTCTTTCAATACTATGCCGGTGATCAAGTACTCAGATTTGGCCGCCAACCAATCCACGCAGACCGTGATCAGACCCGTGGAGTTTCATTAAGACGAGCATGATTCGACTGCTCACCGTCAACCATATGCCTTTGATTTGGGGCTATGGACTAGAGGCTGAAAAGATTGTCACGATTAGAGCCCAATACAATGCAAACATGACCGACCGTCCATTCGTCGACCTCCACATTTGACTTGAAGACCTAAGCAAGATTTGGAATGGATATGGCCCAATCATCCACTCAAATCGAGTCATAAAATAAAGTTTGAAAAAAATACAGATGCCTCTACTAAGGCTCAGTGGCGTCAAGTTCTATCTAGAGTAGACGTGATTTGATTATCTACATATCAATCCTACCCTGTACATAAAAGGTCGTTCGAAAGTCCAACTTGGAGTAGTTGTGATGGACTACCTAATCGTCAACCATCGCTCTCAACACATGGACATGACTGCACCTTGAAACATATGCAACTTACCTTGTCCACTCAATAATCCATTATCCTTATTTTCTAGAAAGAGATACAAAGCAAATTTTGCGAGACTTGATTATCCAACCCAGCATGGTTGTGGTCCGTCCATCTGTCATATACCTCCTTCCTTGACTTGATTGGAAGAGCTATAATCACCGAGCAGACGAGAATTGACATCCATTTTTCAATTTTCGTCCTTCATGCTGGGAGCAGAGTCCCATTCCATGAGCAAACGTGATTTGATCGTTCATTCGACAACATTAGCGTCGATATGGTAAATGAAATATAAATTAAACAGGTGGAAATACGACCGCTCTCAATAAAAATATCTAAGTCCCTAAAGCGAACTAGAGTACTCTAAGTCCCCTGAGTGTGGACTTGAGTATAAACGACTTAAAAATCTCTTAATCCCCAGAGTGCGGACTAGAGTACTCTAAGTCCCCAGAGCGTGGACTGGAGTATAAAAGACATAAAAATCTCTAAATCTACAGAGTGCGGACTAGAGCACTCTGAGTCCCCAAAGCGTGGACTAGAGAATAAACGACTTAAAAATCTCTAAGTCCTCAGAGTGCGGACTAGAGTATTCTGAGTCCCCAGAGTACGGACTAGAGTGTAAATGACTTAAAAATCTCTAAGTCCCCAGAGTACGGACTAGAGTACTCTGAGTCCCCAAAGCGCGGACTAGAGTATTAATGACTTAAAAATCTCTAAGTTCCCAGAGTGCAGACTAGAGTACTCCGAGTCCCCAGAGGGCGGACTAGAGTGTAAATGACTTAAAAATATGTAAGTCCCCAGAGTGCGAACTAGAGTACTCTGAGTCCTCAGAGCATGGAACAGAGTATAAACGACTTAAAAATCTCTAAGTTCTTAGAGTGCGGACTAGAGTATAAACGACTTAAAAATCTCTAAGTCCCCAGAGTGCGGATTAGTGTACTCTGAGTCCCCAGAGCGCGGACTAGAGTATAAACGACTTGAAAATCTCTAAGTCCCTATAGTGCAGACTAGAGTACTCTGAGTCCCTAGAGCGTGGAATGGAGTATAAACAACTTAAAAATCTCTAAGTCCCCAGAGTGCGGGCTAGAGTACTCTGAGTCCCCAGAGTACGGACTAGAGTATAAACGACTTAAAAATCTCTAAGTCCCCAAAGTGTGGACTAGAGTACTCTGAGTCCCCAGAGCGTAGACTAGAGTATAAACGACTTAAAAATCTCTAAGTCCATAGAGTGCGGACTAGAGTACTCTGAGTCCCTACAGCGATGAATAGAGTATAAACGACTTAAAAATCTCTAAGTCCCCAAAGTGCGGACTAGAGTACTCTGATTCCCCAGAGCGCGGACTAGAGTATAAACGACTTAAAAATCCCTAAGTCCATAGAGTGCGGACTAGAGTACTATGAGTCCCTAGAGCGCAGATTGGAGTATAAACGAATTGAGGAAAATCTCTACGTCCGAAACTGTGGACTAAAGCATAAACCATTCGACAAATCTCTAAGTCCACAGAGCGTGGACCAAAGCATGGACACAAATTGGGCGCGAGTCGACCGGATGGGGAATAACATTAAGTCACCAGAATGTAGAGTAGTGTACAAACATCGATAAATAGACGAGTGGATTTCGACCATTCTCTATTCCGCAAACTTCGGCACGAAATCGACAGAAGGAGTATTAGCTCGCTAAGGATGGAGTTCAACCATCCGACTAGTGGCCTGGCCAAATCAATGTTGGGAGTAGGAGTACAAATCACTAAAAGCTGAATACAACAACTTACTGCAGCTCTAGCTTGGCATTATTTACAACTTAAGGCAACGACTACAGAGAGGCCTCAATACAGAACCAATCGAAACGACATCCAAAGCTATGGGCGACCGACTATATACCTCAAATCGAGGGCCAATACCAATCCGCACCAATCACATATGAATGTGACTCGGATGTTCCTTGAAAAATTATAACCTCCAGAGTGTGGAAATGAGAGTAAACCATGAAGACTTGGTCAAAAATTCTCCAGCACCCTCCTTCGATATGTCAGGAGGAGTATGAAATTGGATGAGCATGATCCGACTGCATTTGAGCCAACTTTACCTCGAGATCTGATTACAGAACATGAACCAAAGTGGATGTACACTGACCGTCCAGTGTCCAAATTACACCCTGAAAATGACGAGGCATCGAAGTAGTCCTCTTAGAATGAAAAACCATAATACAATCCGGGATAGGCGAGAGCTAGCCTCCCATCGACTGACCTGATCCCACGATTTAATGGGAAAGAGAGTAATGCTAAAGTAGGCATGGCTAGACTTCCTACTTATCGATATATGCCCTGGACCTGGGGGCACGAGAGAGAAGCAGGATAAATGTGAACTGACTATTCATCGACTAACTCTATGTCTTTGGAGTTTAGATAGGAATATACACATTGCTAGGACGAGACTCAACCGTCCATGTAGTACATTTATGAACCCGAGACTGGGAGAAGATGCATAGCCATCCAAAGACTGGCTACAATAGCTCAATATTGAAACTTATATATAGTGCTTACAACTATCAAGGCTACAACCGAAAGAATGCCTAGAGATGGAATCATTAAATCGGTACCTAAGCTCGTAGGCAACTCACTGTCACTCCAACCCGAAGGACGGGTAAAGGATCATGAATGCATTGAATAGAAAGTGCGTTACTCGAATGTACATGTAAATTTAAACTCATAGCAAGATGCAGCTATGCTGCTGCACGCAACTCGAGGCAAACCCATACTCAATATTTCCTTCAACGTGCTTTTAAGCCTGATCTTTGGCCATTTGTAGATAATCGATTAGAGCATTCAGAGCCCTTCACTATTAGACTTAACAACTCATGACAAGACACTAGGATTTGACCAGAGTAACCATCAACATTGACCGTCCTAACCATATTTCACATTGGATGTTATGCAAAATAGTTACACCTAAACTCAAAGAATCCAGGATTGCACCCGCTAAGCTGATAGTCGACATCACAGCCAGCCACGGTGACCCTTTCTAGGTGCTAAATATCAGATCATAGGTCAGTACAATGATGATAAAAGAATTAGTTGGATTTTTCTAAATAAATGATGATATGTTCCCTTGGAACCATTTTGACATGCATGTGTGATTTCACTAACTATCGCGAGCCATGCATTGGATATCGACCCGAAGCTGCAAAGGCTAGCTCAATGTCTATCGATTTCATCATGAAAGCTCCACTCTTACTTTTAGGCTCACCCCATCAATGTCTATACCTAGAAGTCGTTACAATAGGATATACAACTACCTGAGACGTCTGAAAGACTACGTAAATAGAAGATCGAACTAAGCCAATTCGATATCACTTATTTCCCTCGAAGGGCTATCCAAGGATGGAAATTAACAGACCTCATACCCGGATTCACTGCATCAGATGACTACTTGAAGAGTAGTAGAGAACCAACCAACATACGGAAAATGTATGTGGATGGAGAATCCAGTAATCAGTGTTATGGTGCAAGAGTCATGTTAATGACTCCTGAGGAACGATCAATCTATTACGTCATGAAACTCGATTTCCCTGTAACAAACAACGATGCTTAGTATGAAGCCTCGACCACCAGCCTCAGGCTTGCTAGAGGATTTGGAGTGGAAACTTTACATATGTTTTGTGATTTCTGATTGATAGCATACAAAGTTGAGGAAGTTGATCTTGCTAAGGGGAATTTTCTTGCTCCTTATCTCGGCTAGGTCCAAGAGATACTAGCCGACTTCATATATTACATCAATACACACATACTCAGCGAAAAAATGAAAAGAGTCATGTCACTGGCCATGCTGGCCAGTTTTAGGGATGCGCAACAGACATATATTATTTCGGTTGAAATACTTAATATTCCAAGCATTAAAGGATGGAGATCCACTAGAACTTGGAGATAGAGCCAGAAAAGGGGTCATGGTTGACTCCTATCAATAATTATCAACAATGAGGAATTCTTACTGAACGGAGGAATGAAAAACGACAGATCCTCCTCAAAGCTTCATGCCAAATCATCCAAGAAGAAGTCATGTGTATAAAGGAGTTTATCCATTCCCATGCTTCGGTGTAACACCCATGATGACATCAAATGAGTCTTGAGCGAAGTCTATGAAGAAAAATGTGGCGATTACATCAGGGGGAAAACCATGATAAAGAAAATACTCTACTATGGGTATTACTGGCCAACTATCAATCCAGATGCGATTGATCATGCTAGATAATGCAACAAGTGCAAGATGTTTGTAAAAGATCCGGGAGCCCCGTCAATGGAAATTACTCAAATGGCTAGTCCATAGCCATTTGCCACTTAGGGGCATTGACATCATCTTCTTACCGATCCTAAAGGTGGTGCAAAATACGCTATCATAGCCGTTGACTGCTTTACCGAATGGGCAGATGAAGGAATTTTTGGCAAAGCCAGCGGGGTTAACTGGACCCCTACCAGATTTATTGCATAACAATAAAAGGCTACAACATAAAGGAAGAAAAAAAACAAAAAAAGAAAACAACATAAACATCAACCTCATCCCCAAGCATCAACCATTGAAGAAGGGAAAACAGCATCACTAAATTCAAGCTGAGAATGAGTACGTGACTTGATATCCTTCCATATTATAGCATCAGTTCTTCTAGTATTGTCAAATACCATAGAGTTCCTCTCTTTCCAGATCACACTCATACTAACTTTCAATGCAACTGTAAGTGCTCTATCTTGCTCCTTTCTCCACTTAGTTGCTTTATAGATTAAATGCCAAAGAGTACTAGTAGTTGATCCAGTTAAGTGATATCCAGAAATACTACAAATCCTGTCAATAATGAACTGAAGAGCAGGACAACCAAAAAACAGATGTTCAGTTGTCTCATCATGTATTTGACAGAATAGACACAAGTTGGAACAAACCATTCCAAAGCTACTGATAACACTTCTAGTTAGTAAGGCCTGATTTATGACTTTCCACATCATTAAATTTTGTTTAGGAGTTGAATCAGTATTCCATATCACTTTGTACCACTTGGCAGCTATAAGAGGAACACCATCAGTAATGTAATTGTAAACAGTTTTGACAGTGTGAGGCTTGTTATCCCATGTTACACAAGTACCCTGCTTCACACTATAATATTGCTGTTGTATATCATCCCACAACAACTTTAGCACTTGATTACTGGTATTTGGTAACAGTATTTTGCCATTATGAAGATAGTCTTTAGCTAATGCCTTTTGTTGTATTCCAGACTGTATCATCTGAGCATGATCACATACATTGTATAGGATATGACCATTTCTAACCCATGGGTCATGCCAAAAACTTACAGGCATATTAGAATTCACAGCATAAAGTATCATTGGAAGGAAAACATGTCTTAGATTTAACATACTTCTCCATATCCAGCTGCAGCTCTGAGGTGTATCCATAGTCCAAAAATGTTTATTCTTAATGCTGTGTTTCAATGTCCAACTAACCCACAAACTTTTCTTATTATTTATGAGGGCATCAAATTGCTTACTAATAGCAGATGTATTCCATTTCCTGATATTTATAACTCCCAATCCACCAAGTTTCATAGATGTCTCAATTCTAGAATAAGAACAAGGCACAATCTTCCTGTTATGAATACTTCCAGTCCAAAAAAACCTAATCATTGCAGACCTAATTAGTTGCAACATTTTAACAGGTAGTATAATGGATCTGGCCCAGTATACCAATGAGGGAAAAACAATAGACTTAATAATAACTAGCCTACCACTCTGAGACAAACTCCTATTGTCCCAACAAGATAATGCAGAGGTGATCTTATTGAAAAGTGGAATGCAATCAGCCTTAGTAATTCTTTTAGATATTAAAGGAAGTCCAAGATACTTCATATCATTAGACATGCAAGAGATTCCAGTATGACAAAGAAGAGCAGCAGCCTGAATTTGATTAACACCAGAGACCAATAGAGAAGACTTGCTATGATTAATAGAAAGCCCTGTCATACAGTGAAATTCATGCAAAACTTCCAAAACTCCATTCAAAGAATGCATATCTGGTTTAGTAAACACCATAACATCATCAGCAAACATAACAGAGGTGATTTGTAAATTAGAGCACTTAGGATGGTACTTAATGGATTTAAGTTTGAACCTATCACTAAGCATAACTGTTAACACTTCCATAACCATCAAGAATAAGTATGATGATATAGGGTCACCTTGGCGTATTCCTTTACTACTTCTGAAATTACCAACTGGTCTGCCATTAATGACAACAGAAAAGGAAGGGGTGGATATACAAACATATATCCAGGACACAAAAACTTTAGGAAACCCCATCACAGCCATTATCCTAACAATAGAGTCCCAATGGATTGTATCATAAGCCTTGGAAATATCAAGTTTGATTGTTGCAGCAGGAACCACATTTTTCTTACCATAACCTTTGAGTAATTCTTGAGCAAGGAGAACATTATCAATTATGTCTCTAGTAGGTAAAAATGCAGATTGGTTATTTGAAATAATAGAAGGCAGAACTTTGACAAGTCGTGAAGCTATGATTTTTGAAATACACTTGTAAACAACATTACAACATGATATAGGTCTGAAAGAAGTAACACTTGTAGGAGGAGTGACCTTAGGTATCAGGGCAATGTTGGTGCTATTGACTTCCCCAAGCAACTTACATTTATTAAAAAAATTGTGAATAGCAGCACAAAATTCATCACCTAGCACATTCCAAGTTGTTATAAAGAAAATGACATTTAAACCATCAGGGCCACCAGTTGACTGCTTGTTCATAGAGAAAAGGGTGGCTTTGATTTCTTCATTTGAAACAGGCAAAATTAGTGAGGAAGCATCAATATCAGAAATGCAGGGAAGATCAAGGGTGGATATTAGGTTCAGATCAGGAATGAAATCATCAGCATTGCTAAACATATTAGTGAAGTATTGTATAAAAGCTTGATCAACAGAATCTGCAGTATTGAAAAGAGTACCATGCTCATCAGTAATTGTAAATATGTTCTCTCTAGATTGTTTAACCTTAATAGAATCATGATAGAATTTTGTATTTCTCTCCCCATCAACTATCCATTTCTTGTGCAATTGCTGCCTCTTCATGCTAGCTTCCATAGAGAGAGCAATGTGAACTTCCTTGTGTAATTTCCCCTCTTCAACAGATGCTTGGATATCAAGTGGGTGTTCCATCATGTACTCTTGTTTGTTCTTTAGCTGCTCTTTAAGTGTAGTGGACAGTAGGCTACCATTACCAAAGGTAGAAGAAACCCACAGTTTGATTGCAATCTTGATACTTTTTAGCTTCCTGCAAAATTTATACATAGGGTTACCATAACATTTAAAATCAGAGCTAGCTTGATTAACAATGCTCAAAAAATGTTCATGCTTGGACCATGCATTAAAAAATTTAAAACTTCTTTTTTCCTTTCTCAAATGGTTCCCAAAAGTTAAGACAAGGGGGGAGTGATCTGATAGAATAGGTTGAGGAAGAAAAACAGAGAGACATGGCCATTGTAAGAGAGATTGTAAATTACTAAAAGCATGGTCAATAGTAGTGAATATTCTCACACCACTACGACTTCTATTATTCCAAGAGAATTTAGCTCCAGATTTGTTAATCAATAACAAATCAGAATCATGAACTGCAAGATTGAGAGTTTCAATGTCTCTAGGTAGAAGAGGAGAACCACCAAATTTATCATCATAATCAAGACAGGAGTTAAAATCTCCTAGAACAAGCCAAGGGTGAGATGCTTGTCTTAAAGGTGGCAATGAATTAAGGAAAGCATTTCTAGAGGAGACAGAGTTATCAGCATATACAAATGTTAGGTAGAAAGAAATTTGAGATTGACAAACAAGGACATGAAAGTGAATATACTGCCTAGCAGAGAGAATAGGAGAAAGAGTTATAATAGAAGGATCGTATATGACCAGAATTCTCCCATAAGAAGCAGCTTCAAGGTTATGATGAAACAACCATTTTGGATTTATGTATTTAGCAGCTTTATGGGATAAAGTACTGTTGAGTTTTGTTTCAAGAAGCCCAAAAATACAAATGTTATGCTCTGCAATATAGCTTTTAACTTGATCAAGTTTCAAATTACTATGTTCTCCTCTTATGTTCCAAGATGCAATATTTTTAAACATTAAAAGGAATTTGGTTTTGGAAGCTGCTATTTCTCCTCTGTGCTGACAGAGACCTAGTTTCTATTTTCCTTCTTGGAACAGTCCGGGGGGATGTTGGCTGAGAATTAGAATGAGTGGGAGGATCATGATGAACAGAAGTTTGAGAGTTTGTATTGGGTGCTGGCCAACCAGGGAGGTGGATTGAGAAATTGTAATGTGGAGAGGTAGATGGTTGAATTTGAACAGAAGCAGAATGCAGGGTGGAAATAAGCTGAATTATTTGTGTTTCAAAAGTTTGACACCATCTTGTTTCAAAATCAGTTGCAGATACTTGATTGTGTGCATGTTCTTCATTTGCAGCATTATCATCACCTGTACTACTCATTATTGTAGTGGATAGAAATTTATTACTTTCTTTGTCACTAGGCTTAGGAACCTGAATTTGAGTACATAATTCATTTTGTGTATCATTTGTATCATTCTCTTTAGAATACTTGATAGTCACATTGTTCTCTTGTCTATTTTGATCTTCAACTGTAATTTCTCCTTCCTCCTTATCATTCATTTCCAAATTATAACATTCATTTTCAGCACATTGTAGCAAGTTGTACTGGTTTTGTGTGCTTACTGTACAAATATGCTCAACACTTGGTTGTAAACTCTCCTTACCATTAACTTTATTGCTTTGTTCAGTACCATTATGTATTACAGTTCCATTATCTCCTAATGTCTTCAAGGCACTTTCTTGATTTTGTTCACTTACTACAACTTTTTTCCCTTTATTGTTAACTACTTTTTGCCATATCTTTTTAACTGTGACCTGCTTTACTTTACTTTGCCCCTTCTTCATCTTATTCATACCTTCAACACTTGTAGTCAACTGCTCATTTCCTAAACATTGCTCTACAACACCTAAACATTCAACTTTCTTACAACTTTCTACAGTATGACCAAACTCCTTACATTCAATACATATTTCAGGTTTCCACAAATATTCGACTTTTACAATCTGCTCAGAACCATTAAGCAATTGAACTGGAAAATCATCAGGTAAATCTTGATTTGGAGTTACTTCAACTAAACATTTCGCAAAAGAAATGCGCTCAAATTTCTCAGTTGAGGCATCCAAACAAAGCAGCTTCCCAACTCTAGTAGCTAGCCAGTTGATTCCCAATGGCGACCATGCATACAGTGGAATATTGTAGAGTTTAATCCAAACTGGAACTGTTCTAATACTACTACAAGTATTGCCAATGTTCTCATCCCATGGTTTCACGATAAAAAGCTTGTTTCTCATAACTACAGGATCAGATTCGGCGATTCTTGACCTATCTTCATCATTAGAGAATTTGAAGAGAAACAAAAAACCATCAGACTTAACAGTTATAGAACCACGAAGTTTCCAAACCTTTTTGAGATAGTACACCACTGTAGAATATGGGAGAGGGTTATCAAGGAAAAAACCAACAAGGAACTCTTTCCACATCGCATTTCCAGCCTGCACAACATCAGGAGGTGGCACAATTGAATTACCAATAAAATCAAGTTGTAACTCACGCGGAACATATTTCCCTGCATTGCTGGGTTTTACTTTGAAGAGTGAATTCCAAGCACGAGGAGGAGACGGTGGAGGTTGATGAAGAAAAGGAACAGGAGAAGGTAGTAACGGATTAGCATCTGCAACAATTGCAGGCACACTGACAAAAGATGCAGAGGGAACTGACACAGGGCGATGGGTAGATACGGACGGAGGTACAAGAATCGGAGAAGAAGGACAGGGTTGACGAGGAGAAAGGGGATGGGACTGTTTAGCGGGAAGAAGATTAGAAAGAGGGAAGGTCCCCATTTTTGAAAGGAAATTCTTGTTATCTGTTGTAGATGAAGGAATTTTAACCACGACCAAGATGAAGAAAATAATCAACTTCATTGTCCATAAGGTCATCTGTCCTTATGACCTTCCATGATCCATTATAACTGCAAATGGATAGGTTGAAACTGTGAACAAAACCATAAAGTCTGTTCTGAAGAGAGGTTTGGAAAAGATTAGAGGTAAATGGCGGATGAACTCCTAACAGCATTATGGGCTTATAGAACTACCCATGAGTCTGTGACTGGCCGTACTCCATTCATCCTTGCTTACTGCTCTGAGGTCATCATCCATGTAAAACTTGAAGTCCCCTCTCATTTAGTGGCCGATTACAACCCTTGTTTCACAAAAAATACAAACAAGGAATCATAATTGAATTGCAATTAAACTAGATGGAACTGGTGATGACTTATGCACATATAAAACGCATCCGAGAGCTAATGGCAAGAACACGTACCCGAACATGCATGTGTACATTTGGAAAAGTTCGACTTCTTGAAATCAACAGAAATTGAATTCTAATTTAAGGTTGTTAAGAAAAGACTCGATTAGATAGCCGAAGCTTACTAGCCTTATGAACCGGACACGGATGGCCACTGATGAACTACAACCCTGTATTTATAATATTAGGAATCGACCCAGCATCATGACGACCAAAGAAGGATATGACACCTTGGGAGGATAAATGTAATATCCTGGAATTTTTAACACGGGATTTGTGAACATTTAATTCATTTTAAATGTTTATTATGAGTTTAAGATTTATTTTGAACTAACAAGAATTGGTTTAAACTGAAATAACAAGTTAAAATTTCTAATGTGGACATTTAATTTGAAATTGAATAATAGTAATTTAATATTGGACTGAGGATAATTTGGGAATCTAGATGTAAATAGCGATGAAAATGGTTGTAAAAATTTATTTTGAGTTATTAGAGTGCAAATAGCGTGGTTGGATTTTTAGATGAATTTTAAAGTTGATAAATTAATATTTGGGATTTTATATTAATTTAAAAATGAATTTAATATTATTAAAATGAAATTTAATCGGATTTTAGTCAGGAATGAGTCAGAATTAATTTTTAATGTGATTATAATTTTATATGATTTATTGTTAAGTTAATAAAATTTTAGAAGCGAAATTTTAAGCGTTTTCGACAATTTGGATAATCGCTCGATTTAATAGACGAGTTAAAATAGCCTTCCGGGGCACAGTCTCGGAATTTGACGAAACCAGTTTCATTGGATCCGTAATAGATAGTTATTATCGGATTTCAATTTTCGTAGCAATCGGAGTTGTCGTTTGACCGTGGCAGCTCAAAACGTATCGAAATCGTTTTAACCGATTTAATTTTAAATTGATCGTTTAATTTCGTAACTCGCACGTATGACCGAATTAGCTTACGAAACTTGTTCCATTGTGTCCGAAACGCGGAAAAACCCTAGGACCGCCTGTCGAAACGCGTAGATTGGAGTTCGTTTGCATAAGTGGTTAAATTGGGAATTTTTATTAATAAAATAATATTAAACAATTTTATATACACGTTTATATTACAAAACCCTAGCCTTTATACGTGAGCCGCCACTTCCTTAACTCCAATGGCCGAAACTCATCGAATTTCATCTTCAATTTCCAATCAATCTACAAACTAATTTCAGAAATCATCAACTAGAGAATTGTAGATCGTAGAGAGATCTACGTATTCAACGGTAGAGATTGAGTTTAGTCGATCGAAGAGGGAGATAACGCAGCCGAAGTTGCCGCCGTTCACCCTCTTTTTGTGCGCAGGAGGGGCGACCGAGCTCAGGGATACTCGAGCCGATGGTGGAGGTTGAGGAGCCCTTCGATATGGTAGGCTCCGATCACTTTCTTGCGCAGTATGGTGGTCGCGTTTGTAAGCCCTAGATGCGGCAACGTTGGGTTTCTACGTTCTGTACGATCGCGTGAGGGAAGGAGGGAAGAAGCTTCAGGCGGCCGTGATTTTATCTGCTGGGTTGAACGGTTAAGATGGTAAAACAAAATTTAATAAAAGGAAATTTGTTTAAAAATGTTGTTCGAATTTTATAAAATCATAACAAATTCATACGTATTCAGAATTCAACGAATTTGGTGGCGTTGGAATCGCAGAAAAGAATACTACGCGATGGTGCAGATCTGGAGTCATTACGGGCAAGTAGAAATTTAAGTTAAATCGAACGTCGTTCGGTTTAATTTAAATTTCGAACGCTCGCCGAAACTCAAGGTGAGTTATTCTCACTCACATCTGGATATTGGCTGATTTAAATAATAAATATTTAAATATCTGTGTGATTGGTTGCATGTTATTGGTATTATCAGCCTGGATTGATATATATATATATTTATAGTGTTGTGCTAATATTTGTGGATGCAGGGAAAACAGGTTTGAGGGATCCAGCTGGATTCCTCACAATGTAGTAATATTTTTATAGTTGATGATGATGCCTGTTTATATATTGTGATTGATAAATGTTGGAATTAAATTGTATTGTGATATTGTGGTATAAACTTTAAACCCAGAATGTTAATTATAAAGGAAATTGGAGTTTTTGATTATAAGAAATTAAATTGGGATTTCAAAAGAAATTAAGAAATTAATAAATAAGGAATTTAAAGGAATACAAACATTGGAATCTGTTTAGATGGGAAACTGAAATAAAATTGTATTGGAATATTGCTGGATAAATTATAAATCCATAATTTAATTATAAATGGACAAATTGAATTTTTGAGAAATAAAAGATATTGTTGATTAATGAATTTAAAAGAATTAAAATTTGAAATCTATTTGGAATGAAAAATTGAAAATTGATAAAATCTAGAATGATAAATAACAGAAACGTTATCAGTTGATAAATGTGAAAGTAAATTTATGTTATTAAAATATAAACCTGAATTGGAATAAATTGACAGAATTCATAAGAAGGATTACGGGGATGTTTAAGTGGGAATGAGAGATTCCCTGGGGAAAACCAAGTTCGAGTCTAAACTGATTTTTTTTAAAAAGAGTGTTTTGGAAATTATTATTTTAATATAATTCTTATTAAATTAGCAATAGTAAACTTGTAAAATACCTTAATAATTATTTTTACAAATGGATTTACTTAAAGGCTAGTTTTTGAATAAGGTTGTTTGAAATTATTAACTTTTGTTAAAGCTCTATTTTAAAATATAGTATAACTAAAACCTTATTTTAAATCAAGTTATATCTTATAAAATAGTTTTACTTTGAATATTTTGAAATTATATTTTGAGTAAGTAACTAGTAGTAAGTTTATATATTTGAAAGTATATTTAAGAATAAAACATTTAAAGTGATTTAATTCTAAATTGTTTTTAACTTGGTTATTCCCAATGGGAATATATGGTAAAGGATTTACCTTGTAAAGGAAAGAATTTTGGGGATTGATTTCAAATGAGCTTTGAAACTTTGAAAATATATCTTTTAAAGATATTGAGGCAATAAATAATATGGGAATTATTTATTGTGTGATGGATGCTTATGGATGTTTATGAATATAAATTGATAGTTAAATCACCGACTATCAATATTGGACAACTGCGTTGATCGTTTTGAAGAGACCGGGATCGAAATTTATTTCTCGAAAACCACTTCGATCCGATTTGTACGTTTCGTGCGGAAAAACGAGTTCGGAGTCGAAGATGGAGCAGTGTAGTGCAAGGGCTAGTCGCTACTAATCCTGAGGATATTCCCAAAATGGATGTAGTAGGAGTAGTGCCTTCGGTTCCGTTCGAACCCGGGACGGACTTGTATGGACGAATGCTTGCGAAACATCGTCAGGTGGACGATGGGCATTCTAAGTGAAAACGTTCTAAAGGTAACGCTAAGCCTCAAGCCTCATCAACCGGGAATGACTGAAAATCAGGGGATATGCAGCAAGGTTAGGTGGGTCATGCCCAAGCAGGACAAGATATTTCCCCTGTCTAGATGTCCATTTTTATTTCGGCTTAGTGGGTGGTTGGTCGCGCCAACCACGGGGTTTATCTTGTTCGAAACTATTCAGTAAGGAATGGTTCCGGCCTTGTGTTGCAGGGGATGAAGGGAGTAGTCCTCGGTACGGTGATCTAGGCCCCGTACTGTGACAGGTGGTACCCCAGTGCCTAGTCATTGTTGGAAATCCATTTTCCCTACGAGCCTTGTACGAGTTTTGTTTGTATTACCCACTTCGGTGGCTAGTAGCTGAAATTTAATAGATGTAACAATTTCGGCTATTTTATAAGTATTTGTAAATAGACGCTATTATAATATCAGAGGATTTCTATAAAAAGAGTTTTAACTATCGTATGGTAAAAACCCGACATGTTTATTTGTGGTGTGGTCTTACGAGATGCTTTTGTTTTTCAAAGAATTTTTGAAACTTTAATAATAAATTTGGATGCATTAGTATCAGCTGGTATTCCAGATTGACTCAGGTGTTATTTCATTATAATGCTCGGGTCAGACCGAGTATTATTTGTTCAGGACAGGATGCTATGGAGCAGGAGAGGAGCTGGAGCCCGAGACGTATTATATGTATCTATATATATATCCGCTGCTATGATTGTGTGTATGTCTGATTTGTGATTGTTGATGTATGTGATACTCTGATGATATGATGTATATAAACTGATATGGTTTCATTTTGTGTAAAGTTATATATTTACTATTATATTTTATTCCGCTGCGACTGTGAGATTCTGATATTGTTTAGTTTCCTCTTCTTCTATCTCTTCTTCTTTAACCCTAATGGTTCGTATTTCTGTGTCGCTTGAGTCAATTTGCATAGAATAGTGTTGATTTCAAGGGGTACGGATTTGCGGGCTGTCACACTTGGTATCAGAGCTTAGGTTGGCGACAACCTAGGCTTTGGTGGGGAAATTACTCATTACACAGAGTCAATAGTACTCTATAATGAGTTGAGCGTATTAGTAGATATGAGAGCGTACTTGTTAGTGAATGTAAAATTGTTTCTATACTGTGTTGACTTATCGGTTGAGTGTTTATGAATTCTGGTCGGTGCGGGAAGTACAACCGTATCGATAGGGGTTTCTAAACTCTTGAACAAGATAAACTGACATAGTATTGTTTTTAAAGGTGGGTAAATGAAATAACTTTACCCAAAATTATATTTTGATATAAAAGGATAATTTTTTGAAATTATATATATATATATATATATATATATATATATATATATATATATTTTTGGTTGATTGGGTGTTAATACAATAAGTAAATAAGAATCTAAAGTTAATTTTAAATTTGAAATGGTTATAACCAAATAAATTCTGTAAGTATAAATTATACAAAAGAGAATAATTAAATTTAAATTAAGCTAGAATTTAAATCCCTGAAGTTTTGGAAAGGATTTTAAATAAAATAAAAATAAAAGTTTGGAAATTTAAAATCCTGGGAAAGTTTGAAATGTTTGTTGAGATTTGAAGGTGTTTGAAGGCAATGTTGGAATATTATTTTGGGAAATATTTTTAAATGGAAACTGTTTTGAAATGAATTTAGAAAAGTAAGAAGCGTTGAACTCACTTCAGTCGTTGGAAAATAATCCTAATGATGCTGGCCACATCATTAGGATTCATTTTCGAGTTTCTAAAGTGATGGATTGCTTCCCTAATACTTGGTTATGATATTGTTTGGACTGGTTGGTTATAATAGTTGTTTTGGAAATTTTCAGAATGGGAAAGTTTGTTTGGTATAAACAAATTGTTTTGGGAAATCTGGGATTTGATTTGATATACCAAATGGGTATGAATTGATATATTTCAAAATGGTTTTGAAATGAAACTGGGCAATTGAATTTTGGGAAATGATATTTAAATGATGTGTAAAATTGAAATGAACTAACTATTTAACTTATTAAGTGAAATTGATACTAATAAGAAGTAAGAAATGAAAATTTTAGTCTTGGAATGAAAATTTAACCTAAGTAAATGAAAGTGAATAATATATATTGAAGTAAATAGAAAATTTGAATTTAACTTGGACAAAATCAATAAATTGAACTTAGAATTAATGGATTTGGGGTTAGATTGAAATGTAAGTTAGCTTTGAAAATTGTGGGTCATTGTGAAATGGATTGTACCCATAAGTTATTAAGTTGTATACTTATAATTTGAGATTGAGGATTTAAAATTGTGTAAGGGATTAAATTGAAAGAAGATCTGTATCCTTAAGAATTTAGTGATACATATATATATGTAAGATCTGAAATTGTGATTATAAGATGTAGATGGATTGAAATGAGCAATATGAGGTTTAAAATAAATAAGTTGGTGAACTTATAAATAGAGAAATAGAGTATAATCACAAATGAGAAATAATTGAATGGTATGGTGAGCCCAAATTAATCTCAAATGAAATGTGAATTGAGATAAGATAAAGTGAGATATAAAAGAAGTAAATGAACTTAAGTTAGTAAATAAGTTTTGAACTTGTATATGGAAGATTAAAATTGAGAATTTGAAATTGAATTAAAACTAAATGAAATGGAATTAAATTGAATTGGATATGAAGGTGAAATGTAAAAATTGCTTATAATTGCATAAAGAAATTCATATTCTTGAGTTATTAAGTATTATAATTTGAACTTTGATTATAAAATGGAAATGGACTTAAATAAGCAATCTAAACTCTTGAATGGAAGTGAAATTGCAATTCATTAATGGAAAGAGTTGAATGATGTGGCAAAGTCAAAACTTAACCATAAATGAAATGCGAAGTGTAATAAAGCAAGGTGAGAATATAAAGGTGGATGTTCTTAAATTAGCAAATAAATCTTGAACTTATGAATGAGAAAACTGAAATTTATTTTGATAATAGAATTGAAATAAAATTTCAGTTGGGTAATAAATAATATAAAAAAAAACAAATTAAATTTGCTAAAGGAAATAATTGGAAAATGGTCATATTGTCAATGAATTCAGAGTGAATTGAGGAAGCAAATTAAAACCTAATATGGATTAGGCTAGAGATTAAATTGATTTACAATTAAATGGGATTTTCATTGTAATGGATAGAATTTTGATAGGTTAATCAAAATTTGGAAAGTAAATAGAAATCAACTGTAGCGTGGGATTTAAGTTTGTAGTAACAAATAACGAAGTGTGAATGAAAAATGGAATTAAATTATAATAGTGATGGTTTGAATTGTAAATAGATTCAAATGAGTGAAATAATTTAAAGTGGTTTCTTTGCTAATAAAATAAATCTAAAAATGGATTGAATAAATAAGCAAAGTGCATTACAATTTGTAAATGAATTGGAATTTGATTTGGATGAGAATCAAATGAAAATAAAAATTGAATAATAAGAAGATAATGGAAATATGGTAAAGAAAGCTTAAGCAAATTAAATAATTGTGATTAAGCTGAATAATGTGGTCTTGGATAAATTTGTTTAGATGCAGAAATTGTAATGCAAGTGAAGAGAATTTTAATTAATTATTGTGATGGAATAAGCAAGTTTGAATTAAAGATGATGAGATGGTTATTTTTAAGCTTATGAAATAGCTTTAAATGAAATTTGTTTGGACAATAAAAAAACAAATTTTTTTGAACGCAAGCAAATGACTTTTAAGATTGTAATTGTAAGAAAGAAAGAATATGTGAGTCGTAAATAAGAATGGAATGATATATAAAATTATATATAACTATAAGAATAATATAATAACATAAACTTAAGATGATTCATAAATTTGAAAAGTGAGAGTAAGGATTGAGTTAATAATTGAAATGGAATAAGAATGCTTGGATTGTGAACCATGTAGAATTTGATAAATTAATATGAATCTAAGTGGAAATTAATTTAAAATTATTATGAGCTTAAGTAATGGGTTATTACATGAATAACATGTAAATTTGCATGGTAAATTTGTCGATTTGTGGTAAATGAAGATAAATAGTAAAGTAAGCAAATAATTGGTTTTTGAATAAATTGGAATGGATTGTAATGTTATTAAGTAATTTTGCAAAAGAATGAAAATGAATCATAAAAGAAATGCAAATGCTTCAAATTTGAAATAAGAAAATGGTTTGTGAATCAACTTGATATTGAAATGATATAGAAAGATGTTAGTGAAGCACATGTTAACCATATGTTAAATAACAATAAATTGGTTGAAATAAATATGAATTGTGTATAGTGGACTTGGGTATAAATCATCCAAGTGAAATAAAAATGAAGTTGGACTTGAATAGGTAATTTGAAAGGTGATTTAAATCTTTGAATTGTTAGTAAATATGGCTAATATTGTTAAATGATGAAGTTTACTTGCTTTGGCTATGCAATGGATATGTTTGGCTTATACTTATATTGGAAATGTTGTAAAATGTTCATATTTTTGAAACCTGATGAGTTTGTTGAGTAAGTGCAGGAATGCGAGGCGTTCGAGAGGTTTGGAGCACGTATATGCATTATGTATTAGCTACTTGTTTTTAAAATTTGCTAAAAAGGTACGCCTACGCTAATAAAATTGGGAAATGGTATATAAATTGTGATATATTTTGGTTTCCGACCGTGTGGGTCGATGTATATATATTTGTTTGTATCGCGATATCGCGAAAGCTCCTCCGTGCAGGGGAGACTCTGCCAAAATTTTTCATAAATTTTGGGAGTTAGAAAATTTTTGGAACTTTAAAAAAATTTGTAATCAACTAAGGAAGTTGTTTTAAGAAAATGTTGAAACAAAAGCTTTTGATTATAAATAAAGCAAATGGGTTAGGGTTTGAGCTAAAGAATTTTGGGGAAGAGTATATAAACTTTTAACTAAGCAAATGAGTGTAGGAGCATTCTTTTTACCTTAGCAAATTTCGAGGACGAAATTTTTATAAGGGGGGAGGAATGTAATATCCCGGAATTTTTAACACGGGATTTGTGAACATTTAATTCATTTTAAATGTTTATTATGAGTTTAAGATTTATTTTGAACTAACAAGAATTGGTTTAAACTGAACTAACAAGAATTGGTTTAAACTGAAATAACAAGTTAAAATTTCTAATGTGGACATTTAATTTGAAATTGAATGATAGTAATTTAATATTGGACTGAGGATAATTTGGGAATCTAGATGCAAATAGCGATGAAAATGGTTGTAAAAATTTATTTTGAGTTATTAGAGTGCAAATAGCGTGGTTGGATTTTTAGATGAATTTTAAAGTTGATAAATTAATATTTGGGATTTTATATTAATTTAAAAATGAATTTAATATTATTAAAATGAAATTTAATCGGATTTTAGTCAGGAATGAGTCAGAATTAATTTTTAATGTGATTATAAATTTTATATGATTTATTGTTAAGTTAATAAAATTTTAGAAGCGAAATTTTAAGCGTTTTCGACAATTTGGATAATCGCTCGATTTAATAGACGAGTTAAAATAGCCTTCCGGGGCACAGTCTCGGAATTCGACGAAACCAGTTTCATTGGATCCGTAATAGATAGTTATTATCGGATTTCTATTTTCGTAGAAATCGGAGTTGTCGTTTGACCGTGGCAGCTCAAAACGTATCGAAATCGTTTTAACCGATTTAATTTTAAATTGATCGTTTAATTTCGTAACTCGCACGTATGACCGAATTAGCTTACGAAACTTGTTCCATTGTGTCCGGAACGCGGAAAAACCCTAGGATCTCCTGTCGAAACGCGTAGATTGGAGTTCGTTTGCATAAGTGGTTAAATTGGGAATTTTTATTAATAAAATAATATTAAACAATTTTATATACACGTTTATATTACAAAACCCTAGCCTTTATACGTGAGCCGCCACTTCCTTAACTCCAATGGCCTAAACTCATCGAATTTCATCTTCAATTTCCAATCAATCTACAAACTAATTTCAGAAATCATCAACTAGAGAATTGTAGATCGTAGAGAGATCTACGTATTCAACGGTAGAGATTGAGTTTAGTCGATCGAAGAGGGAGATAACGCAGCCGAAGTTGCCGCCGTTCACCCTCTTTTTGTGCGCAGGAGGGGCGACCGAACTCAAGGATACTCGAGCCGATGGTGGAGGTTGAGGAGCCCTTCGATATGGTAGGCTCCGATCACTTTCTCGCGCAGTATGGTGGTCGCGTTTGTAAGCCCTAGATGCGGCAACGTTGGGTTTCTACGTTCTGTACGATCGCGTGAGGGAAGGAGGGAAGAAGCTTCAGGCGGCCGTGATTTTATCTGCTTGGTTGAACGGTTAAGATGGTAAAACAAAATTTAATAAAAGGAAATTTGTTTAAAAATGTTGTTCGAATTTAATAAAATCATAACAAATTCATACGTATTCAGAATTCAACGAATTTGGTGGCGTTGGAATCGCAGAAAAGAATACTACGCGATGGTGCGGATCTGGAGTCATTCCGGGCAAGTAGAAATTTAAGTTAAATCGAACATCGTTTGGTTCAATTTAAATTTCGAACGCTCGCCGAAACTCAAGGTGAGTTATTCTCACTCACATCTGGATATTGGCTGCTTTAAATAATAAATATTTAAATATCTGTGTGATTGGTTGCATGTTATTGGTATTATCAGCCTGGATTGATATATATATTTATAGTGTTGTGCTAATATTTGTGGATGCAGGGAAAACATGTTGGAGGGATCCAGCTGGTTTCCTCACAATGTAGTAATATTTTTATAGTTGATGATGATGCCTGTTTATATATTGTGATTGATAAATGTTGGAATTAAATTGTATTGTGATATTGTGGTATAAACTTTAAACCCAGAATGTTAATTATAAAGGAAATTGGAGTTTTGATTATAAGAAATTAAATTGGGATTTCAAAGGAAATTAAGAAATTAATAAATAAGGAATTTAAAGGAATACAAACATTGGAATCTGTTTGGATGGGAAACTGAAATAAAATTGTATTGGAATATTGCTGGATAAATTATAAATCCATAATTTAATTATAAACGGACAAATTGAATTTTTGAGAAATAAAAGATTTTGTCGATTAATGAATTTAAAAGAATTAAAATTTGAAATCTATTTGGAATGAAAAATTGAAAATTGATAAAATCTAGAATGATAAATAAGAGAAAAATTATCAGTTGATAAATGTGAAAGTAAATTTATGTTATTAAAATATAAACCTGAATTGGAATAAATTGACAGAATTCATAAGAAGGATTACGGGGATGTTTTAAGTGGGAATGAGAGATTCCCTGGGGAAAACCAAGTTCGAGTTTAAACTGATTTTTTTAAAAAAGAGTGTTTTGGAAATTATTATTTTAACATAATTCTTATTAAATTAGCAATAGTAAACTTGTAAAATACCTTAATAATTATTTTTACAAATGGATTTACTTAAAGGCTAGTTCTTGAATAAGGTTGTTTGAAATTATTAATTTTTGTTAAAGCTCTATTTTAAAATATAGTATAACTAAAACCTTATTTTAAATCAAGTTATATCTTATAAAATAGTTTTACTTTGAATATTTGAAATTATATTTTGAGTAAGTAACTAGTAGTAAGTTTATATATTTGAAAGTATATTTAAGAATAAAACATTTAAAGTGATTTAATTCTAAATTGTTTTTAACTT
Source organism: Allium cepa (assembly GCA_030765085.1). Classification (NCBI taxonomy): domain Eukaryota; kingdom Viridiplantae; phylum Streptophyta; class Magnoliopsida; order Asparagales; family Amaryllidaceae; genus Allium; species Allium cepa. Next base: position 421,376,745 of record CM060943.1, on the reverse strand, counting down.
GGTTATTCCCAATGGGAAAATATGGTAAAGGATTTACCTTGTAAAGGAAAGAATTTTAGGGATTGATTTCAAATGAGCTTTGAAACTTTGAAATTGTATCTTTTAAAGATATTGAGGCAATAAATAATATGGGAATTATTTATTATGTGATGGATGCTTATGGATGTTTATGAATATAAATTGATAGTTAAATCACCGACTATCAATATTGGACAACTGCGTTGATCGTTTCGAAGAGACCGGGATCGAGATTTATTTCTCGAAAACCACGATCCGATTTGTACGTTTCATGCGGAAAAACGAGTTCGGAGTCGAAGATGGAGCAGTGTAGTGCAAGGGCTAGTCGCTACTAATCCTGAGGATATTCCCAAAATGGATGTAGTAGGAGTAGTGCCTTCGGTTCCGTTCGAACCCGAGACGGACTTGTATGGACGAATGCTTGCGAAACATCGTCAGGTGGACGATGGGCATTCTAAGTGAAAACGTTCTAAAGGTAACGCTAAGCCTCAAGCCTCATCAACCGGGAATGACTGAAAATCAGGGGATATGCAGCAAGGTTAGGTGGGTCATGCCCAAGCAGGACAAGATATTTCCCCTGTCTAGATGTCCCTTTTTATTTCGGCTTAGTGGGTGGTTGGTCGCGCCAACCACGGGGTTTATCTTGCTCGGGACTGTTCAGTAAGGAATGGTTCCGGCCTTGTGTTGCAGGGGTGAAGGGAGTAGTCCTCGGTACGGTGATCTAGGCCCCGTACTGTGACAGGTGGTACCCCAGTGCCTAGTCATTGTTGGAAATCCATTTTCCCTACGAGCCTTGTACGAGTTTTGTTTGTATTACCCACTTCGGTGGCTAGTAGCTGGAATTTAATAGATGTAACAATTTCGGCTATTTTATAAGTATTTGTAAATAGACACTATTATAATATCAAAGGATTTCTATAAAAAGAGTTTTAGCTATCGTAAGGTAAAAACCCGACATGTTTATTTGTGGCGTGGTCTTACGAGATGCTTTTGTTTTTCAAAGGATTTTTGAAACTTTAATAATCAATTTGGATGCATTAGTATCAGCTGGTATTCCAGACTGACTCGGGTGTTATTTCATTATAATGCTCGGGTCAGACCGAGTATTATTTGTTCAGGACAGGATGCTATGGAGCAGGAGAGGAGCTGGAGCCTGAGACGTATTATATGTATTTATATATATATCCGCTGCTATGATTGTATGGTATGTCTGATTTGTGATTGTTGATGTATGTGATACTCTGATGATATGATGTATATAAACTGATATGGTTTCATTTTGTGTAAAGTTATATATTTACTATTATATTTTATTCCGCTGCGACTGTGAGATTCTGATATTGTTTAGTTTCCTCTTCTTCTATCTCTTCTTCTTTAACCCTAATGGTTCGTATTTCTGTGCCGCTTGAGTCAATTTGTATAGAATAGTGTTGATTTCAAGGGGTACAGATTTGTGGGCTGTCACAATAAAATTGAAGGATAATGACTATTTAGGAAACATGATGGATTTCTTTCTGGAAACAAGGAATACTCACTGATTCAAAGCGTGTCGTGTTGCTTCACGCGACACACTTTGGGGGGTAAATGTTACCCGGTGCCTTGGTCTGGCTACAAGACGATAGTTGAAGACATTAGAGTTAGCACAAGACAAGATTTTGACCAAGAAGAGTTGATGATATAGGGTTTGATGTAATCGGCACGTTTTGGCGTTTATGTGCGGTGCGGCAGGTACAGTTCGACACACGTCACTTGGTCCAAGTCATTCAACACACGTCGCTCGGTCCAAGGCACTCGATACGCGTCACTCGATCCAAATCGCTCGGCAAGCATCGATCGGTCATTTGAGTCTTCGTCATCCGACATGTATCGCTCGGCCAAGGGAAGTGAAGTCACATATGGCTTGGTCAGGTTGGAGCGGAATGTGTAGCTCGGTCGATGATGCAAGTCACATGCGAAAGCCGATACTGCTTTACTTCGAGGTCTACTGCGAGCTACCCCGAGTCCTTTAAGAGATTGCTTTGAGTCAGTTACCTAAATGACCATCGTTCGGCCATCCTAGGTCGGCATTTGCCGATCAGAGTATATCGCGTGGCATGCCTGGTTCAGTCAACTTGGGGTTCCCATATATGGGCCAAGGTACTTTGCTCCTAGGCCTGAGAAAGAAATCTAGCCTATCTTCGTTTATAAATAGAGGGGCAGGGGTGCAGTGAAAAGGGACCTTTTTTCGATAACACTGGGGGCACTCTGCCATCTTTTATACTCTCCTCTTTTTAATTCGAACTTGTATTCGAGTGATTTGTTTATGGATTGTACCTATATTCAAGTGTTTAAGAAAGTAAAAAGATTTAATTCAAAGTGGATGTAGGCAATTACATCGAACCACTATAATTCTGGTGTTCTCCTTTTGTTGTTATTTTTGGCATTGAATTACACTATTTTTCTGTTCAAATTTACTCTCTTCATTAATCTCTCTGCATATCTCTAATCAAGGGTGTTAGAGACCAATTTTGGTGCTAACAACTCTGAAACCAAAGAACTTGCCTAATGCGACATTAAAAGAGCATTTTTGTGGGTTAAGCTTCTTTCTATACTTTCGAAGCACATTGAACATTTTTAAGGGGTCACACAAGTGGTTTATCAATTGCTCTGACTTCATTAGCGTACTCTCCACATGAACCTCTATTGTCCGTTTGATCTAATCTTTAAACATCGAGTATACCAATCATTAGTAGGTAGCTCGAAATTCCTCAGACCTAATAATATCACACGGTAGCAATACAGTCCCAATCAGTAATGAAACTAGTGTTCTCTTAATCGGGAACATGCATTTCTATTTGATTATAGTCAACGTATGCATCCATGAAGATAATAGCTCACCACCGATGATTCCATCAATAAGCTGGTCAATTCTGGGTGGTGGAAAACTATCCTTTGGGCTTACCTTATTTTGATCTGAATAATCATGCATGTCCACTACTTTCCATTAGGCTTTTTGATCTGCATAGGATTCAATACCCACTCGAGGTATATATCATCATGGATAAAGAAATTTTCCTTCATCTTATCCAGTTCTTCTTTCAATGCAGTGGATCGCTTCAAACCTAGGCCATGCCTCTTCTGCTTCATAAGAGGATATCATGGGTCCATATTTAATGTATGAGGCACTATCTTCAATGATATTCTACACATATCGGAATCTGTCCTGGTGAACACATCTGGGTTTGCTCAGAGAAACCCTATCAAATCCTTCTTTATCTTCAAGCCAAGCTAAGATTCGACCTTAAGGAATCGAGTGGGGTCATCCTCATTAACTAAGATGTTGATTGTCAGCTCAGCCAGTGCAGCCTTAGCATCCGTTGGCTCTTTTCATGGGTCCACAAACTTATGAAATTTACTAAGGTGCCTAAGCTAGGGCTTATATGGTGGTTGCTGTGCGTCAACTATCTTGATGCACAGAGTCTTCTCTGCACCATTTTCTTTTTTAGTTTCACTACATCTCTCTGAGCTTGGTAATGTAACATTCACGACTAGTGCTCTGGTCTCCTTGAATAAATCTTACCCCATTCTTGGTGGGGAACTTCAGTATTAAGCACTATGGGGGAAAAGCTATTCTTAAACTGACAAGGGCTTATCGACTTCAGAAAGCATTATAAGTTGAGTATGTATCAATCATAACAAATGTCTAAACCTGCACCATCTTGTGGTCTTCTTCACACAACTCAACTGACAAATCAACACCAATCAACAAGCTCCTTAGCCTCTTTATAAATACCTTTGCATGGCTTCAGGTCCTTCCCATTCATCCTCAACTAGTCAAATGTTTTCTTAAACAAAATATTAATTAAGCTTCCGCAATCAATCAAGACTCAATGCACAACCAGCAACCCAACTATAGCCATAATCACTAAATGGTCAAGCGTCGGCGCTTCTACACCATGCACATCTCAGTTTTTGAACTTAATGTCATCATTCATTATCTTTAACATTTTACCAGAGTTTCGTCTTATATAATGAAACAGGTTTAATAAACAACACGCTTCGAAGAAGTGCCATACCTCTCCATCTATTCTAGCTTTTCTCGGCTATATAAGGTCCACCAATAATAGTGTTTATCATAGTTCTCCTTTTCGGCTACCTATGTCCATAACCACTAGCTTAACTTGATTTCATTGGGCCATTTTCCATTAGGTTCTGCTATCCATTTTCTTGCATGCCTATAGGTCTTTCACATACTATGATAGCTTCTTTTTTCTGATCAGGCCGTCAACTATATCCCTTAGATAATGGCTATCATTGGTATTGTGCCCATATATCTTGTGGAAGCGGAAATATTTCCCTAAGTACCGTTCTTGTTCATTTTCCTCCTTTCGAGGTAGCTCCTTATAATTTTCATATCATTGCATAGCAAGGTAATTGACAGATTCATTCAATGGGTATAATCTTTGGGTTTCAAATATTTTGGATGCTTCTTGAAATTTGGCTTATTTATACCAATGCACCAACTCCTTCTTTTTTGATGGTTATTATATTTCCAAAGTTGATTGCAACATTCTTGGAGCTCTCATCGGTTTGCTTAATGCCGGCATTGCTTCGCACAATGTGACGACCCGGAATTTTTAAGCAATTGAAAACAGAATATTTAATTGATTTTAAATATTTAAAAATTAATTTTTAACTTTAATTCAAATGTCACTATTTATTTGATAATTAAATTATTAAATTAAATAATTTGAAGTTGGGTAAAATGTTGAATCTGGAGTTTTAAGCCAGTTAAAAATAATTTGAAGGCTTATAAAATTTATATTGGTAATACTGAAGATAATAGAAGTGTTGAAATTGAATTTAATAGTGATTTGTTTAGTTTTAAAATTTTATCGTTTTAAATTAAATTTAAAAATAGCCTTCCGAGGCATAGTCTTGTATTTTGACCAAACCAGTTCCATTGGATCCGTAATATTGAATTATTATCGAATTTCAAATTTCGTATTGATCGGAGTTGTTGTATGAGCGTATGATAAGTAAACGCATTAAAATTTATATCGAAAATTCAATATAATAATTGGTCCAAAAGCTATCTTCTCCATACGATCGAATTAGGACTCAAAACCTTTTCCATTGAGTTTGGAATAGGGGTATAATATTATAAATGCCTAGCGGCATGCCTCGTTAAGAGGTCGAGATTTTTTGTTGCAAAATCGAGACAATTTGAATTTGATTAATATACAAATTTATATATACTGCAGTCAACCTCGGCTGAAATCGCGTCACATCGATACTTTTTCCTTTCACCTTCAAAACACTATGGCGAAGCGTCTTCATCACGTAAGGTATCTTCCATCTTTTTTCTATTAGCAGCCGAGTCCTTTTTGTTGAAATAACCCATTCGTTCCTCTTAGAAAAAAAGACGATGAGCAGTTTATATTCATTCGAACGAGTAATCAGATCGCATCTCTTCTCTCTAACTCTGATTCCATAAAAAAAATTAAATCTAGGGATTCTTGAAGTGAATCCAAGCGATGAAGAAGTAGTTCTTCAAGTGATTCTCAATAGAATCCAAAGCGAAGTGATCTTCGAAGCAGGCTAGGCGATTCGAGCTTGAGGCAGCACGTGGGTAAGGTAGTGGATGGGTTGCGAGTCTGGGTTGATGGCCATTGTCGATCTAGAAGGCCGACGATGCTTATGTTTTGGTCAAGGTCGCTTCATTTCACGTCAGTAGCTTCAGGTCGAGGACGTGTTTGGGTCGCGGTCTTCGATTGGATGGCGGCCGATTGAGGAGATGGTAATGGTCAGCAATCACGGTGGCGATGATCCCGATAAGGGTTCGATTTGGATATCGCGGTAAAGCTCGACGATTTAGGATTCTTGTTGAGTTGAGGTAATTTAGTTCTAAATATTTTGATTTAGATGTTACTTCGGATTTAGACTTATCAAGACGTTAACTGCTTGGTATTTACAGTTTTGTTAATTTAATAAATAAATATATAAATTGCAGAAATTATGTGTATAAGATTTTGAGTAAGATTTTAATATTGAAGAGAGGATTGGATTTTGTAATCTCTATAGATATTTTATAAAGATATGTATAGGTTCAAAATGAAGAAGAAAAATCATAATGGAAGTTTTATAGATAAGAGCTTGGGAAAAAGAAATTTTAAATTTGTTGGATATTGATATAAAATAAGATTTTTTTTGAAATCTATAATTTTTTTTAGTATATGGGTTTCAAAAGAAATATTATTTATTACAGGAAATTGGTTTGAATAAAATAATTGGTAAATCAAATTTTATTGAATGGAAATTGATAATTTAATTATTTCAAATATTAATAAAACCCATAATGTTTTTACAAGGTCTGAAAACGTGAAGAAAACAAGTCGCGATTGGATTGGATTGCTAACAAAAATCAAAGGTGAGGTAATCTCACTCATCTGGTTTTAATTTAAATTTAAATGATTAAATTTAAATAATTGGTTGAATGGTTGAATTGATTTGATGTGCTATATTATAGCATATAATATATCTTGGAACGATTGATTTCCCGCATTATATAGTGGATGAGACCCTATGCGCTGCATAATAGCGGATGATATTATATTAATCCCATATACCGCGATATTCCACCTCGAAGTGGAATTGGTATTGTGCTAACATCTGTGGATGCAGGGAAACAGGTTGGAGGGATCCAACTGGATTCCTAAACATTTATTTAAATTATTTAATATTCTTTGTTATGATTATTGATCTACTGTGATGAATTATATTGGAATATTGAATGCTATAGTTTGCTTGAATATATTTCGGTACACTGAGTTATCTAAATATATAGAATTGGATTTTTGAAAAGAAAATAAAGAGTGAATTTATAGGTAAAATAATTAGAGAGAATTTAAATAAATTGAAGGATAAATTAAAAAAAGAATAAAAGTGATTTTAAAATTCTAATAAATAACTTCGAGTATGGAAATGAGATTTTGATTATGCAGAGAAATAATGAATTTTAAACCTTAAGTGACAACATTTGAAGGAATAAAGAATTTATTTTAAAATCCAAGTTTTAAATTTATTGAAATATATAAAGAAGGAAGTTATTTCAAATGGAATAAATTGGAAATCAATTTGGAAAATGATTCAAGTGTTTGAAATTGGAAATTTAAAAGAGAATGTGACCATGTTATGTATAAACTGGGTTTATAAAAGTAAAGTAAAATATATCAGTGAATATTTGGGAAGAATAAATTCAAGGAAGGAATTTATTAAAGGAATGGGTAAATTTGTTTAAAATTAAATAGTGATTTATTTTTGAAGGATGTGAAAGAAAAGTAAATTTCCCTGGATAGCCAAGTACATTTTCAAGCAAATTTTTAAGTATAAGTTAAAAGTTTTAAGTTGTTTTAAGAAAGTATGTTTTAGAAAATTTATTATTTCTAAATGTTTAAATTTAAAGTAAGTATTTTCTTTTAATCTATTATAGCAGTAATTATTTAAAGGTGGCTTGGTATTATGTTTTAAAAGTTAGAAGTTAGTTTTATACTGTACAAAGTAGTTTCATTTTAAATATTCTTAAAGTATATATTTCAAATAACGATTAAAGTAATTTTTAATTTAAATGTTTTAAAGGATATTTTATAATAAAGAGTTTTAAATTATTTTAAAAAAGCTAAAGTTTTGTACTTGGTGTTTTCAGTGGAAATAAATATTTGGGAAATTTAATTCATGAGAAAAGTGTGGTATGAAAACTTTTTTCAAAAGGGTTGAAAAGTGGAAATATATCTTGTGAATATAATTGGAGATAAATAAATAATTTGGGACATTATTTATTGTTTGATGGTTGTTTTGAATGTTAATTGATGGTTAAATAACCGACTATCAATATTGGCCAATGCGCTGATCGTTTTGAAGAGACCGGGATCGGGATTTATTTCTCGAAAACCACTTCGATCCGGTTTGTATGTTTTTGGGGGGAAAACGAGTACGGAGTCGAAGATGGAGCAGTGAAGTGCAAGGGCTAGTTGCTACTAATCCTAAGGATGTTTCCAAAATGGATGTAGTAGGAGTAGTGCCTTCGGTTCCGTTCGAACCTGGGACAGACTTGTATGAAGGAATGCTTTTAGAACATTATCAGGTGGACGATGAGCATTCTAAGTGAAACGTTCAAAAAGGTAACACTTAGCCTCAAGCCTCATCAACCGGGAATGACTGAAAATCAGGGGTTATGCAACAAGGCTTGGTGGGTAGCACCCACTTCAGGGTGAGGTCACCCTGTTTAGATGTCCCTTTTATTTTGGCTTAGTGGTGCGGTTGTTGATCACAACCGCGGGGTAATCTTACTCGGGATTATCCAGTAAGGGGTAGTCCCGGTCTTGTGTTGCAGTGGGTCTGGAGTGATCCTCGATACTGTGATTTAGGCCACGTACCGTGACAGGTGGTACCCCAGTGCCTAGTCATTAGTTAGAAATCCATTCTCCCTACGTGCATTTTACGAGTTTTGTTTGTATTACCCACTTTGTGGCTAGTAGCTGGAATTTAATCATGTAACAATTTCGGCTATTTTAATAAGTATTTGTATATAGACCCTATTATAATATCAAAGGATTTTAATAAAAAAAATCGTAAGGTAAAAACCCAGCATGTTTGTTTGTGGCGTGGTCTTACGAGATGCTTTTGTTTTGAAAAGGATTTTTGAAACTTTAATAATCAATTTGAGTGTGATTTCTCACGCTGGTATTCCAGACTGACTTGGGTGTTATTTAACTATAATGCTCGGGTCAGACCGAGTATTATAGAATACAGAATATGATGCTGTGGAGCTCAGGAGACGAGCTGGATGGCGATACGTACTTCCGTATTTGATTATTATTCCGCTATGTATCCAGTTGTATGTTATTGATATGGAACTCTGATGATGTACTCTGATGATGTATGTATAAACAGATATAGTATTTGTTTTTGTGTAAAGATCTGTTATTATCTGTTATATTTTATTCCGCTGCGATGGTTAGATTCTGACGTTGTTTTTCTACTTTCTTCTTCTTTAACCCAAATGGTTCGTATTTTCGTTCATCTTGAGTTGATTGATATAGAATAGGGTTGACTCAAAGGGTACAGATGCGGGTCATTACATTTAGTATCAGAGCTTAGGTTGGTGATAACCTTGGCTCTGGTGGTAATTACTCATTAAATAGAGTCCGTTGTACTCTAGAATGAGTCTGAGTGTATTAATAGATATGAGGCATATTTGTTAGTGAATATAAAATTGTTTTATATTGTGTTGATTTATCGGTTGAGTGTTTATGGATTCTGGTCGATGTGTGGGACGCCATGTCATCGATAGGGGTTTCTAAACTCTTAAACAAGATAAACTGACACAGTATTATTTTAAATAGGGTAAATGAAATAATTTTACCTAAATTATTTTCATATATAAAGGGAATAATTTCTCGTGAATTATTATAGTTATATATGGATGCTTGGTTGTTAGGGATGATGATATTAAATTATTATCATTAATGTGTAAAATTGAATAAGATATTGAAATTATAATTAAAAACTAAGAAACAAAATTCATGTACAAATGAGATTTATAAATGCAAACTATAAATGTGAATTATAGTGTGATTAATAACTAAAATAAGATAAAATTCCAAAGTAATGTTTGAATATAAATTTAAAGGATTTGGAATTTGAAGGTTTGGAAATTTAAATTCCTTTGAATTTGAAAATGATTCTAAAAAAGTTGGGAAAAATAATATGTATTTGAGAAATATTTTTGAATCGGATTTGAAATCTAGAGAGATTTGGAATTTAAAAATATTTGAAGGGATTTTAGAAAGATAAAAGCATTGAACTCTTTTCGGTCGCCGGAAAATAAATTCCGGTGATGATCGCGACATCATCGATGTTTATTTTCGAGTTCCCAAGTGGGGGATTGCTACTTGGATGTTTTGGATTAATGTTTGTTTGAGAGATTTGGTTTGATTATGAAAATGCAAAGGAATAGTTTGGTTTAGATATATATGTTTTTCAAAATGAACTTTGAACATTTTAGTAATGAGTTTAAATGTGTAAGCAAAAGGAAATTGATACTGAATGTTGAACTTAAGTTTGAATGAAAAAACATTAGTCAAGTTGGACTAAATAAAACAAAGTTTGAAATTAAAATCAGTAAGTAACTGAATGATTTATATGATATGCAACTAAAATGAAATTTGAATACTGGATAATGTTTGATTTAAAATTATGTAAAATAAAGTGTAGAATTAGTTCAAATGGACTAAAAATAATTAATGATTGGAAATAGAATTTATTGATTGAAAATAAATTTGTGAATGAACAAATGAATTTGTAATTGTAAGTAAATGAACTGAAATTGGATATTGTAATGATATTAAATGGAATTAAGTCCTTGCTTAACAAAATTCAAAGGAATGGTATGTAGCAAGATTTAACTGGAGTTAAGCTAAATAAAATTAAATTGAAATGAATTCAGTTGAATTATAGATAATATTGAATGGTATAAAATTCTTACTTAAATAAATAAATGTAAACTAAGTATTGAATTGGATTAAAATAGATTTGGTGTGAGTTGCAAACAAATCCAATTCAAGCATAGATTGAATGACCTTATTATTAATAAATTCAATAATGAATTGTTAATGTGAATTAAAATTTAAAAATGGATAAAAGGATAAACTAATCGAATAAATTAGTAAAATGGTTGGGATTTGATCAAAGGAAAATCAAATCAAGGATTTAAGTGGAAGTTGGTTGAATAAAATAAACTTAAGTTATTTATAACTTAAGTTATTTAATATATTGGTTGTCGAGTTTAATAAAATGGTTTGAAATCAAACGTTTTGGAAATGAAAGAAAATACAAGAGAAAGTTTGTGAATAAAATTAAAATGGAATGGAATCAAGTGTAAATTGAGTTGGAATCAATTTCAATGGTTATAAAGCTTAAGTAATTATTTATTCACATTAATATTGTCGAATTGCATAAGAAAATGGATCGTTGGATGTAAACGAGATTAGATAAAATCCTTTGAGTTATTAGAAGTGAAATAGGATGATTTTGAAATCAATTGGAATGAATATGAGTTTGTTTTTCTTAGAATGTATTAGATATGAGTGTGTAAGTTGTAAATCACTTAAGCCAAATGAAAATTATATAACATGCATTATATATGAAATTTATGTGTTAGCTATTGAAAGTAAGTGAAATGTTAATAAATTACATATGTTTAGCACTTACATGTTTTAGTTGAGTAAGTACAGGTACCGGGAAGCCGTTTGGCTGCATTTGATCGCGCAAAATGCTAAAATAATAAGCCGCTTGCTTAAACATGCTAAAATAAAGGTACGCCTACGCAATAAAAATAGGAAATATAAACTGTTTTTGTTTCTCCGACCGGGTGGGTCGATGTATATATATTTATATCTCTTGTCAAATTGTAAAAGCTCCTCCGTACAAAGGAGACTGCCAAAATTTTTTGAAAATTTTGGAAGTTAGAATTTTTTTGAGAATTTTTGGGAAAATTTTTGTTAACGACAAAATAGTTTCAAATTGAAAATTGAAATAAATTAGTGGATGAAACTAATTTAAAATAGCGATATGAATCAGTTATAAATGGAAGATAAAATTAAATATTCAGAGCTGAAGATAGATTGAATTCATATGGAAATGGGAGAACCAATTTGAATAAAAGTAGATATAAACTAAAGTGGTGAAGTGAAAATAAATATAAGAAGCGTATAAAATACTTATATTGAACTGAAAGAAGAAATGGTGAAATTCTTAAGTAATATGGGTGTCGGGAAAATATAATGAATAAGCATTTGAGTGAAGATTTAATAAAATATATGTACATCATACGGCTTGAATGAATAGATATTGAGATTTTGTAAGGAAGTCAATAAAATGTTTTGAAAGTTATGATTAGATATTATTGCTAAGTAGGATATGTAAGTACTATAAAGGGAAAGAAAAATTGGTTTTGATTTTAGAAGATAAATTCGAATTGCTCGACAAAATGGTATGTGTTTAAATTTTTGCATGAAATTTGATTGGGTTTTTTCGATCTAGCTACTTGGCCTTTTGTTTTCTTTTGGAATTTGGAAGCCTGTAGAGGCATTTTGTAGCTGTACCGAGCTAGCCGCTCAAAGGAGACGCAGACAAAAAAATTCAAAAATTTAGGAAGCTGGAAAATTTTTGAGAAAATTTGAAAAATTAAAACTTGGTTTTGAATTATAATTTGAATGATTGAATAAATAAAGTTGTTTGGGAACTATGGAAAAGTTTGGAAGGCCAGTTAGATGGATAGTGTGACTTTAATAAGGATTGTTTGGTTGTTATTAAAAATTGTTTGATTTTGGAAAAATAGTAATGGGTATTGCATCATTCTTCTTAACAAGTAATTTCGGAGACGAAATTCTTTTAAGGGGGGAGGAATGTGACGACCCGGAATTTTTGAGCATTTGAAAACGGAATATTTAATTGATTTTAAATATTTAAAAGTTATTTTTTAACTTGAATTCAAATATCACTATTATTTGATAATTAAATTATTAAATTAAATAATTTGAAGTTGGGTAAAATGTTGAATCTGGCGTTTTAAGCCTGTTAAAAATAATTTGAAGGCTTATAAAATTTATATTGATAATACTGAAGATAATAGAAGTGTTAAAATTGAATTTAACAGTGATTTGTTCTGTTTTGAAATTTTATCGTTTTAAATTAAATTTAAAAATAGCCTTCCGAGGCATAGTCTCAGATTTTTATGAAACCGGTTCCATTGGATCCGTAATATTGAATTATTATCGAATTTCAAAGTTCGTATTGATCGGAGTTGTTGTGTGAGCGTATGGTAAGTAAACGCGTTGAAATTTATATTGAAAATTCAATATAATAACTGGTCCAAAAGCTATCTTCTCCAAACGATCGAATTAGGACTCGAAACCTTTTCCATCGAGTTTGGAATAGGGGTATAACATTATAAATGCCTAGCGGCATGCCTCGTTAAGAGGTCGAGATTTTGTGTTGCAAAATCGAGACAATTTGAATTTGATTAATATACATATTTATATATACCGCAGTCAACCTCGGCTGAAATCGCGTCACACCGATACTTTTTCCTTTCACCTTCAAAACACTATGGCGAAGCATCTTCATCACGTAAGGTATCTTCCATCTTTTTTTCATTAGCAGCCGAGTCCTTTTTGTTGAAATAACCCGTTCGTTCCTCTTGAAAAAATAAGATGATGGGCAGTTTATATTCATTCGAACGAGTAATCAGATCGCATCTCTTCTCTCTAACTCTGAATCCATAAGAAATTAAATCTAGGGATTCTCGAAGTGAATCCAAGCGATGACGAAGTAGTTCTTCAAGTGATTCTCAATAGAATCCGAAGCGAAGTGATCTTCGAAGCAGGCTAGGCGATTCGAGCTTGAGGCAGCACGTGGGTAAGGTGGTGGATGGGATGCGAGTCTGGGTTGATGGCCATTGTCGATCTGGAAGGCCAGCGATGCTTACGTTTTGGTCAAGGTTGCTTCATTTCATGTCAGTAGCTTCAGGTCGAGGACGCGTTTGGGTCGCGGTCTTCGATTGGATGGCGGCCGATTGAGGAGATGGTAATGGTCAGCAATCGCGGTGGCGATGATCCCGGCAAGGGTTCGATTTGGATATCGAGCTGAAGATCGACGTTTTAAGATTCGTGTTGAGCTGAGGTAATTTAGTTATGAATATTTTAATTCAGATGTTACTTCGAATTTAGACTTATCAAGACGTTAACTGCTTGGTATTTACAGTTTTGTTAATTTAACAAACAAATATATAAATTGCAGAAATTATGTGTATAAGATTTGAGTAAGCTTTTAATATTGAAGAGAGGATTGGATTTTGTAATCTCTATAGATATTTTATAAAGATATGCGTAGGTTCAAAATGAAGAAGAAAAATCATAATGGAATTTTTATAGATAAATCATAATGGAATTTTTATAGATAAGAGATTGGGAAAAAGAAATTTTAATTTTGTTGGATACTGATATAAAATAAGATTTTTTTTTTGAAATCTATAATTTTTTTTAGTATATGGGTTTCAAAAGAAATATTATTTATTACTAGAAATTGGTTTGAATAAAAGAACTGGTAAATAATGGAAATTGACAATTTAATTATTTAAATTTTTAATAAAACCCATAATGTTTTTACAAGGTCTGAAAACATGAAGAAAACAAGTCGCGATTGGATTGGATTGCTAACAAAAATCAAAGGTGAGTTAATCTCACTCATCTGGTTTTAATTTAAATTTGAATGATTAAATTTAAATAATTGGTTGAATTGATTCGATATGCTATATTATAGTATATAATATATCTTGGAATTATTGATTTCCCGCATTATATAGCGGATGAGACCCTATGCGGCGCATAATAGCGGATGATATTATATTAATCCCACATACTGCGATATTCAACCTCGAAGTGGAATTGGTATTGTGCTAACATCTGTGGATGTAGGGAAACAGGTTGAGGGATCCAACTGGATTCCTCAACAATTATTTAAATTATTTAATATTGTTTGTTATTATTATTGATCATCTGTGATGAATTATATTGGAATATTGAATGCTATGGTTTGCTTGAATATATTTCGATACACTAAGTTATCTAAATATATAGAATTGGATTTTTGAAAAGAAAATTAAAGAGTGAATTTGTAAGTAAAATAATAATAGATAATTTGAATAAATTGAAGGATAAATTAAAAAAAGAATAAAAGTGATTTTAAATTCTAATAAATAATTTCGAGTATGGAAAGGAGATTTTGAATAAAAAGAAAAATAATGAATTTTAAACCTTAAGTGACATTATTTAATGGAATAAAGAATTTATTTAAAATCCAAGTTTTAAATTTATTGAAATATATAAAGAAGGAAGTTACTTCAAGTGGAATGAATTGGAAATCAATTTGGAAATTGATTCAAGTGTTTGAAATTGGAAATTTAAAAGAGAATGTGACTATGTAATGTATAAACTGGGTTTATAAAAGTAAAGTAAAATATATCAGTGACTATTTGGGAAGAATAAATTCAAGGAAGGAATTTATTAAAGGAATTGGTAAATTTGTTTAAAAATAAATAGTGATTTATTTTTTAAAGATGTGAAAGAAAAGTAAATTTCTCTGGATAGCCAAATACGTTTTCAAAGCAAATTTTTAAGTATAAGTTAAAAGTTTTAAGTTGTTTTAAGAAAGTATGTTTTAGAAAATTTGTTATCTCTAAATGTTTAAATTCTAAAGTAAGTATTTTCTTTTAATCTATTATAGCAGTAATTATTTAAAGGTGGGTTGGTATTATGTTTTAAAAGTTAGAAGTTAGTTTTATATTGTGCAAAGTAGTTTCATTTTAATATTCTTAAAGTATATATTTCGAATAAGGATTAGAGTAATTTTTAATTTAAATGTTTTAAAGGATATTTTATAATAAAGAGATTTAAATTATTTTAAAAAAAGCTAAAGTTTTGTACTTGGTGTTTTCAGTGGAAATAAATATTTGGGAAACTTAATTCATGGGAAAGTCTGGTTTGAAAACTGTTTTCGAAAGGGTTGAAAAGTGGAAATATATCTTGTGAAGATATTTGGAGGTAAATAAATAATTTGGGAAATTATTTATTATTTGATGGTTGTTGTGAATGTTAATTGGTAGTTAAATAACCGACCATCAATATTGGCCAATGCGCTGATCGTTTCGAAGAGATCAGGATCGAGATTCATTTCTCGAAAACCACTTCAATCCGGTTTGTACGTTTTCGAGGGGAAAATGAGTACGAAGTCGAAGATGGAGCAGTGAAGTGCGAGGTCTAGTCGTTACTAATCCTGAGGATATTTCCAAAATGGATGTAGTAGGAGTAGTGCCTTCGGTTTCGTTCGAACTCGGGACGGACTTGTATGGAGGAGTGCTTTCAGAACATCTTCAGGTGGACGATGAGCATTCTAAGTGAAATGTTCAGAAAGGTAACGCTTAGCCTCAAGTCTCATCAACCAGGAATGACTGAAAATCAGGGGTTATGCAGCAAGAGTAGGTGGGTATCACCCGCTTCAGGGTGAGCTCATCCCTGTCTAGATGTCCCTTTTATTTCGGCTTAGTGGTGCGGTTGCTGATCATAACCGTGGGGAGATCTTACTCGGGATTATCCAGTAAGGGGTAGTCCCGATCTTGTGTTGCGGGGGTTGGGAGCGATCCTCGGTACTGTGATCTAGGCCACGTACCATGATAGGAGGTACCCCAGTGCCTAGTCATTAGTTGGAAATCCATTCTCCCTACGAGCCTTTTACGAGTTTCGTTTGTATTACCCACTTTGTGGCTAGTAGCTGGAATTTAATCATGTAACAATTTCGGCTATTTTAATAAGTATTTGTATATAGACCCTATTATAATATCAGAGAATTTGAATAAAAAGTGTTTTACTTATCGTAAGGTAAAAACCCGGCATGTTTGTTTGTGGCGTGGTCTTACGAGATGCTTTTGTTTTCAAAAGAATTTTTGAAACTTTAATAATCAATTTGAGTGTGATTTCTCACGCTGGTATTCCAGACTGACTCGGGTGTTATTTAACTGTAATGCTCGGGTCAGACCGAGTATTATAGAATACAAGTTATGATGCTATGGAGCTTAGGAGACGAGCTGGATGGCGATACGTATTTCCGTATTTGATAATTATTCCGTTCTGTATCCAGTTGTATGTTATTGATGTGGAACTCTGATGATGTATGTATAAACAGATATAGTATTTGTTTTTGTGTAAAGATATATTATTATCTATTATATTTTATTCCGCTGCGATGGTTAGATTCTGACGTTGTTTTTCTACTTTCTTCTTCTACCTCTTCTTCTTTAACCCAAATGGTTCGCATTTTCGTTCATCTTGAGTTGATTGATGTAGAATAGGGTTGACTCAAGGGGTATGGATTTGCGGGTCGTTACACACTATATTTTTTCGATATCCTATCGCCAATTGGTCCCGTGGCTAGGTGTGCCTCTTTTGAGCATAGATATTGGGGTCCCTTTTGATAAAATTCTTTCATGGTAGGTGGTTGCTTTTCTTAATCCATTTACCAAACTCCATATCAGGGTGGACTCCTAGAATCAATGCCATCAAAACCGTATCTTCCTTCAGGTTGTTGCCCTTGGTTATAACATTGTTGCATCATGTTAGAAAATCTTTCATAGTCTCTCCAAACCTTTAATAGATGTTACAAAGGGACATTGCATTTTTTGGTCAATCCATGTGAAGCGTGAATTACTCCATAAATTATTTGCTAATTGGTTAAAGGAATATATGGTCCTTGGTGTGTGCCGAGTGAGCCATAATGTAGCCATCACTTCAAGAAATATAGGGAAGCACCTACATCTACCACATCCATTTCTTTAGCATTATCCATGCTCCATTCATATTTAAAAAGATGTTGTCTCGGATCCGTCGTTCCATTGTAAGATGTTATTACTGACATAACCGACCACCTAGGATAGCTTCCCTGTAACACATTGTCGGTGAACAGGGTTTTACTAGGTGACGAACCACAATCATCATTATTTCTTTGCAAGTTCTTGTTCATCAGCCTTCCACCATATCAGCTGTATATTCTAGCTTAGTAGTCAGATCTACTTAATGACGATTTTCATGGACTGCTTTTAGTGTTTGACTTCGTATATACCATCGATTAATTCCGTGACATCTACATTCCTCTATCTTTGAGAGAGCGTTCATCTAGCTCTTTGCTGCCTATGGTCTTTTTTTTGATGGCCTAATGGCATTTGCTTGAACATCACCACTCTGGTCACCAGCAACATACTCAACACCAGCATTAACCTCCTCATCATATTCATCCTCAGACTCATTGATCACAACTCAATCTGTCAAATCGATATCAAGTCATGGAGGTTCGATGTTGAGTTGTCGTTTTTGAAACAACGCCTTTTAGAATCTCGCTTCGATGTCCTAGCTTCCCCCTTTTCATCTTGCGCTTTCCATCTCTTTGATTCCTATCCAAGAAGAACTATTTCTCCTGAGTTAGAAGGTGATGATTCTCTATATCTCTTCCTTTACCTTTGGGTAATTGAGTTTTCAAAGCAATACTTCTCTTTATTTCCTTCAAGATAGTGGTTTGACTCCCTAACATCTTTATATTCATCTTCGTCATTATTTGATTCCAATCCATCCTAGTCGCCATCTCTGGTGCACTTAGAACTTCAATAGGAGATGGTTGATTTGTTCATATCCATGTTGAGAGCCTTTGTGTTTCAATGTCAATAGTGGTTCTTAATGTGGTTGACTTATCTTTTTTACTTTCTAGGTGCCATTACTCTTTTAGATCTAATGATAGGCACCTTTCAAATCAAAATAATCATGGATCTTCTAACAATAACTACCTAGGTCTAGCTTGTGGATAGTTTAAATCCAAAGTTTTAAGATAGAACTCAAGTCAGAACTTCAAATCTTTCTCGGTGAAAGCACTAAAATATTAGCACCAAAAATGGGACAAATACCCAATCGATTAATAAGCTATAACTATGAAAGTTAAGAAATTAAAATGAGGTAAGAACATATAGAATTTATAGTGGTTTGACCAAAATCAATAGCGTACATCCACTATCAACTTGTTACTACTTTTTTGTTCTCTTATAATAGTGATTCTATGACTTGGTTGATTACAACTCGGATAAGGATTCAAAAGAGCACCGAGGTAAAATCAGATGATTAATAAAGTAAGAAGAAGATTAAAAAAAGTCCCCTTCATTTGCACTGCTCCACCTATTATGGACAAAGACTATCAAAATAAGCTTGGGGATTTACTTATTATGTCCTCCATGTCTGACATAATGCTCTTGGTGAAGATCGTGGTAAGATCAACAATAGTCTCCAATTCGATACCAAGTTGTACTTACAACTTAATGCCAAGTAATGGATTTACCCACCTTCTTATGCTTTGCTTTATTTTGTGTGCAGTTTCTTGAAATGTTGTTGAGTCATCGTTCATGAGTCGATATTAGGTTGAGGGGAATGACTCGGTATCAAGTTATGTCATCAACTTGTAATTTCACCATTTTTCTTTTCACCACTTGACTTGTTTGAAAATGGTTAAGTACCTTCTAGTTTTAAGCAAGGATCTAAGCAAGGATCAGTGTTGATTCTTAAAGCTTTACTTGAATTCTACTTTCTAGATTTGCAGTTCTGGACTTTAGTTTCATTTCACGACCATTTGATGGTTCTGATTCATCGAGATATTGCTTAGTTCAAAAGCGAGATTACAAGTGAAGTTACAATTATTACAGAGTCTTGGGTATTAATGGGAGATTTTAATGCACTATTCCCACTGGACAAAGAAGGATGTCTACCATTACCATTTCAATAGTTGAGGCTTTCAATAGTTTCCTTATGTAATTTGGATTGATGGAAATCAATTCTTTGGATTTCAACTTTACATGGAGAAGGAAGGGCTTAGATAACAACGTTAATAAGATACTTATCAATAGTACTTGTTTACAAAAATTCACTTATATGATAGCAGTTTTCCTATCATACTTATTCAGTGATCATAACCCGTTACTACTTCATCAAATTCAAGTTCAAAAGATAAAGCCTATTCTTTTATATATGATAGTACTTAGCATATGTAAGAAGGATATTATTCCTTTACATTGTAGAGGTTGAACAATACAACTTGGGATTTTCCTAATTATATCTTCCAACAAAAACTACAAAACAACTCAAAGCTTGGAATGAAACAAGAATAAGGAGGAGTACTTACCTTGAAGATGTTGTAAAGAAATATGAAGCCTTGGCATAAGTGGTTCATAAAGATCCTACCAATTTGCAACTTTACGATGAAACGTTACAAGCGACATAACAATTTCAAACTCGATAGGAAATAACATTTTGAAATGTTAAGCAAAAAGAAAAAGTTCAATGGCTACAACAAGGTGATACAAACTCTAAATTTTCAGATCTCAATACCTTCAAAGACTTCCCACTCTCATTCTCAACCGGAGTTTTCGATACTTATAAATTCTTAAACACCTCCAAATTGGCCTTCACTATATGCACCCAAACCTTTCAACAAAAATCATCAATAAAAGATATATAATACCAAGCTCCAATCAAAAAAGCTATACGTGTCAGTCTCCATACATCCTTATGAACATACTTAAGAACAATGCTAGAATTATGCTTTCCTTCACCGAATGAAACCTTTGACCGCTTTCCCATGACAAATTTTGTGCAAAACTCTTACTTGTTGAAGCTCTTCCCTTTGATCATCTTTCTCTTTCGAATAATATCCAAGTCTTTCTATGAAAAATGACCTAATCTCAAATGCCAATATTTAGTTGCATCCAAATCATGAAAACTATCGACATTAACATAAGTTTCGCCTTATATGGTAACTCCTTTTAGCAAGTACAGACTATAGATTTTCTCACCTTTCATCAACACAAGTGCTCACATAGAAATCCTGAGATTATCCTTCTCTATAATAATTTTGCAACCAAGAGAATCCAACTATCCTAAAGATATTGGTAACTTCGGTAGTCCTAGAACATAGCGTAGATTAGCGAGCATGCGAATTTCTCCATCAAACATCTAAATCTGCATGAATCAACACCCATAGATTTACAAGTGCCACCATTTTCCATAACATATGAATTTGCATCCTTGTCAACATAAAAGAAAAAACAACTGCTATTAGGCATCATATGATAATATGTCCCCGAATCGAGCACTTAATCATGGGTTGAAACCTCCGATGTTATAACCATCAATACATCCTCACCTATCTCACTACCAACTCTTTCCAAGATCATCGGTGAAGTCGATAACTAATTCTTTTTCTTTGGATATTCATTTTTCCAGTGACCAGGTTTCTTATGTTTGAAAAACTTTGAATTTCTATCTCTTGATTTTCCTCTCCCTCGATTATATCTCTTTGTAGAATTTGATCTTCCTCTATTGTCGTTCTGCTTCTCATATCTTCCTTTCTTTGTAAATAACCCATGACTACTATATTCCTATCACAACCACCACTTGACTCCTTCATTTGATCATGCAACTCCTTAATAAGAAAACCCACATTGACATCACCGAGAGTCAATGTATCCTAACTATAAATCAAGATCTTAGAGAACATAACAAGGTATAGCCATCTGCTCTTTCGATATTATCAAGTCAACTGCTTTCTTCTTCATTAGCAAGCCATCAAATGAGCCTTAATGAAGTCCTATTCTTCATCTTATATGTGAAATATGTCTTCGACAAGATCAAATGGTTTATGAGTGACTTCTTTATATATAACTGCTCCAACTTGTCCCAAAATACCCTTAGCTGCGGTCTCACTACTAATCTCGGATATTACATTCTCCTATATAACAAGTTGAAATGTGGTGACTCCTCATTCTTCCATCTCTTCCTTATCAACCCCTGTAATATCTACCGACATCAAATGAGTATCAAACAAAACACGATAAACCAGGTTCCACCTAAGTACCGCCTTCAACTTCGATTGCCATTTTTCAAAATTGTTGCCCTCATTTCATTTCTCTATTGCCAATTGTGATCTAGAAGCGGTATATGATCCACATATATATGGTACTACGTACTGGTACTATCGTTTCCATTTGTGAAATTAGTCGAATCTCTCTAATTTCGACTTTTCTACAAACACCTTATGCGCACCTTGATGCTCAACAAATGTATAGGAACTTATAGATCTAATCAAAAAATAATCAAATCTATGTCCAAACAAAAAGTAACACCAAAGTTAGTGGAAGCTCCAAATGGATTGAAAAACATAATACAAAGCAACCAATTATACAATTTATTAATCAACACAATCAACAATCATAATAATACAAAGAACAAATATAAAATGGCAATAATTAAGGGACACCAAGAATTTATAGTAGTTCCATTAATGTCATATTAGTGTACATCCACTTTGAAGGGAGCCTTTATTAAAATTGGAAAAGGTGGATTGATTACAACAATTTTCATTGAAGAATTTATTTTGTGGACATAAGAGATGAAGAATGGTTGATAAACTAGAGCAATTAATGAAATCCTTGCAGTTGGACACTTGATTTTTATGTAACCTTCTCTTTTATTATATAAGAGAAATATAGTAAAATTGATGAAATTGTACTTGATTTTCGAGTTTTAAAATTCTCTAGAAAGTCTATGCTTCAGCCAATGAGTCGGCTGACCACAAGAAAATGGTCAACTGATCATCCAAAGCCAAAATAATTAGCATTAGCTAAATGATCTACTGATTGGAGGCTATCAATCGACTATCTCCTCAATCAATCAACTGGTTGGAAACTATTCGACAGTTTTCAGTTGGCAAACTCATTAGAAAAACTATAACATTCACTATAGGAAATCTGTCTACTAATTGAATTCGATTGATCTGCATATTTGCTGCATTAAAATTTTCTTCTCCTTTGAACTGCGATAATTATTACATAGCGAGCTCTAAATCATGGACCATTCAAATTATTGAAATTTTATATAGCCCTTTACGTTTTGATTAAAACTACATTACCAAATTTAACGTTTCCTACCTATTTCATAAATACAGCATATGAATGTATCAACACTTCTACCTTTTCTATACTAAAACAAGGAATTTCAAAGTGATTTATTAGTAGTAATAGGGGATTCGGTACTCAAACAATTTATATTAAATTGTTTTAAATCTCTAAACTATTTAAATTATTTTAACCTATTTATAACTATTCACAAGCTGTTCAAGTTGGAATGTTTATATTTAAATCGCCGATTTAAAGGCAAATGTGATTAAATGATGTTATGACCTAAGTTGGAATTTGAAATGATATTTTCAAGTGAAAATGACATATTTGAGTAAATATAGTGTTTTGAAATGAAGTGATATTTTTGAAGTGAATATGATATTTTGATATCAAAAAAATGAATCAAGTTTGAAATCTAAAAGAACCAACGGGTATGAAAAACGACGTTGGGTGGTTAAAGAGACCGAGGCCTCTTGTTGACATACTCTCTATCAATATTGGAACCACTTTAACAACTGTGTAGATGGTGGATGATCCAGAATGAAGTGGTTGGATTTGGTGAATGTTTGCTGGATTTGAAGAAAGAGAACGATGATGGATGACCCCAACACTTGTGCCAATTCGATAGGACTAAAAACAAGACGGCTTATCGAGACTAAGTGGGTTAGCTACCCCTAGCGGACACACATCTTCGTATTACTATATTGATGTTGGCTTGATCGGTGCACCTTGATTTGATTTGATTTTGGAGGTGTTAGAAGTGGTAGGCGGTCGTGACTATGATGTGTTACCACAAACCCTACAACCTAAACTGTTAGTATTCTACCTTGGACATTGCCTCATGTGCCTTATCATACTTTTATCCTTATTCGCGACCATTACGACTTTGTTTTAGTGTTATCTTATCACGACGCCTCCCTGGCTACCGATGTTAATGGTGATGCTACTAAGGCAAACTATAATATAATGCTTAAAAATGTGCTAAAGGGGAACGATGTAAAGCCTTAACGCTATTTTAATACTTTACATTACTGATAGACACTACATATATGGCTTATCTTATTATATATAGATAGTTTAACGGATCCTTATAAGATGGAAAATCCCATAACATATCTTAAGTTATTGCACTCACGTTATACACTAGATAGGAGATGTAAGATAACGTAAACATCCCTGAAGCTATCACACTTATATTTTCTATTTTTGGTTTAACTTACATAAGAACTTTTAGTTCTAACTAGAATGTTTTATCTTTTCATTAGGCTCGGATCAGCCTAAGCATTTCAATGTTTGAAGACATCATTTCTAAAGGACGAAGATAGAGTTTAGTATATTATATTATTAGTATTATTCTGCTGCATCATTTTGGTATGTTGTTAATTGTACTTTGATTATGTTGTAAAGATTGTGTAATCAAATGTATATTATAAACTAGCTTCATGAATTGTTTATTTGATTATTATAATTTGTCATTCCGTTGTGAGATTTTGTGTTTTGTTTCCCTTCTTTCCTCTTATTTTTCTTATTGAATCGCATTGACAATCCTTCCTTCTGAATCTTGTTTGTGTTAGACATGTGTGGTTTATTGTCGATTTAAACCATCCAAAAAGGTGGGTCGTTACATTTTCCTCTTTTCCTCTTCTCATCTTTCTTATCTCTTTCTTTCTTTCTCATGATTATCCTTTTTTCTGTTCGGTTTGGGTTGGACATGTGTGGTTTATTGTCAGCTCTAAACGGGATTGGATTTGCGAGTTGTCACATTTTGTATCAGCGCTTAGGATTTTGCAAACACCAAGGTTTAGGTATGGGTACTCATTATAGATGAGGTCAGCAGCACCCTAGATTGAGTTTGAATGTATATATGAGCACGTATTTGTTAGTGATTATAAATTTTTTTTATATTGTGTTAACTTATCTGTTGAAGTGGTTTATGAATTCTAGTCGATATGTGGGACATCATGTTATTGATAGGGATTTCTAAACGTATGAACGAGGCAAATCGACATAATATTGTTTTAAAAGCGGGTAAATGAAATATTTTTACCTAAATTATATTATATATATAAATGAATATTTTTTTAGAAATTATTATAGTTATATGTGGTTTGTTAATTATTAGTGAATGGTAATATTTTATTGTTATCATTTGTTGTTTGTGTCATAATATAAAATTGTTGTTATTATGACATAAACACTGATAGAAAATAAGAAATGGTTTTATATAACCAAGTGAAATAAGTGAAATTATATAAGTATAGATTTATAAATCTAATTAAAAAAGGGATTTTATTTAAAAGAAATAATAAAATCACTAAACTCACATTAGTCGTTGGAAATTAATTCGGGTAATGATTGCAGCATCATTAGTATTCATTTTTAAGTCTCTAAGCATTGAATTATTACCATCAATAATTTATCGTTGAAGTTTTATTTTTGGTGAAAATAAGTTTTTGAAATATTCCAAGTATGTTTTGATGAATATATGGGGAAAAAGGGTTTGAACTTATAATTTGAAAATGATATAGAAAAGAAATAAGTTTACAACTTATGAATTTGAACAGGAAAGTAAAGCCAAATTTTAAAATGATTGAACATTTTGGTAAACAAACCAAAGAAAATTTAAAATTGAATTATTAAATAAAAGAGTTAGCTTAAGTAAAGTTAATAAATTGAGTTAGCCAAATGAAGTAAATGAAACGAAGTTTATCTTAAGGAGGTCAAGTGAAAGAAAAGTTGAATTTGAAACGAATTAAATAAAATAATGAAATTAAAATTTGACTTTTGAAATGAAAAAAACTTAAATTATAAAATGCAATTCAAATTTAAGTTGTAAAAAAATATGGTTTAGAATGTTGCTTGATAGAAACAAATATGAACTTAAATTGTAAAGTGAAATAAAAATAAGAAGCATTGTATAAAATGTTTATAAACTTAAGTAAATAATATTATGGAATGGTTGATAAAATATTGTTAGTATTAAAGAAGATATACTAAGTAAGTTGAATATGGAATGAAATGTTGTTGAACATAAATTGAATTTAAGTAAATATAAATAAGTAATCGATTAATGTGTTGAATGTAAGTGAAACCAATATGCATAATTGAATTTGATTTTAAAGTGAATATGAATTAAATGACTGTAAAAGGAATTGA
This sequence comes from Allium cepa, assembly GCA_030765085.1. Lineage (NCBI taxonomy): Eukaryota > Viridiplantae > Streptophyta > Magnoliopsida > Asparagales > Amaryllidaceae > Allium > Allium cepa. The sequence continues at coordinate 421,350,992 of CM060943.1, read as the reverse complement.
AAATAAATAAAAGAATCGGCAAAAAGAATGAGATATAATAAGAAAACAATTGGAATAAAAACGCAAGTTGTACGTATATTATTTTATTTGCATAACTCTTTGATCCAAATTAGAATATACGATTTCGAGATGATTCGATTTCTTGACGATGAACCCTTGATATGAAAATTTGATTAATTATGATATTCTCTATCGTAGTATATGGCTATGTAGGGAGGATGACTGTTTTCTAATCAAGGAACCAGATCTGAGTTCACAATAGAGTGGTCATGTGAACGATACTAGTTCGAAAGTGAAATTGTATAACCAAGCAAGCGGCCAGGTATGGATTTGTGTATGGATGATATATGTACATCGCACGAGCTTTAATAAATTAAATATTGACATTAGAAAATGTAACGTCCCGCCTTTTTGCATGCTTTAAATCGACGATAAACCACACATGTCAGACTTAAACCATACAGAAGGGTGGATTGTTATGGGGTAAATAAGAAAAGGTAGAGAAAGAAAAAAACAAAATAGAGTCTTGCAGCGGAATGATAAAATATCATAATCAAATAAACAGTTCATGAAGCTGTTTTACAAAACATTTGATTTTCTTTACTTATACAATATAATATCAGAGTTATACACACCAAAGAATAATCAATAATAATGCAGCGGAACAATGTGAAAGTAGTGGAATACTATAACATATAATAATAAATCTTTGCCTTCGTCCTATAGAATACGGTCTTCCAAATCCTGAAATGCTCAGGCTGACCCGAGCGAATTGAAAAGACAAAACACTCGAGTCAGAACTAAAATATCTTATGTGAGTTAAATCAACAGTAGTAAATATGAGTGTAACGACGTCAGAGATGTTTACGGGATTTGACATCTCCTATCCAGTGTCCAACGTGAGTGTAGTAACTTAAGAGATGTTCGGGATTCACACCCCCCAAGGATCCGTTAAACTATCTACTATGTAGTAATATAATAGTGTCTAAAGTAAAGTATAATATACTGAAAATAGCGTTAAGGGGTTACCCATATAGCCCTTAACACACTTTTATATTCGCATAGTCTATACTGTACCGTAATCTTTCCCGTACTGGGCGTCATCAGAGGGCACTCCATAGGTATGGTACAAAACAAAATCATATAAGGCGCGCTAGGGTAGGTGACACGACACAAGTAGGCAATGCCAGGGTAGATATATCAATTGCTATCCGGACTGGTGGTAACGCATAGCCGCAGCTACCGCCCACCTCGACCCACACCCCCAAAAGAAAAAAATAAAAGTGGCCACCGAATCAATCCAAAAGTCAAAGTATAATATCGAAGGGATGTGTCCGATTAAAGGTGCTACCTCATTGGCCCGAGAATCGCTCCTGTTTTAGCCACCTTATGCCAACTCATGGGAGTCGGGTCCACGTATTTACCTCAAAGGAAACGCCGCCACCATCCTACTTCATTCTGGAATCTCCACCGCATCCACGGTTGTTAAAGTGGTTTTCGGAGTTGGCATAGAGTACGACAACTTTCGATCCCGGTCTCTTCAACAACCAAACGTTATTATAACACCGCGGTCATTTTAAAATAATTATACTTCAAAACAGAATAATTATTCATTTCAGAACCATATAATTACGATATCATTTCCATTTTAAAGAAAACAAATCAATATGATATCATTTTTATTTCAAAATATATCGTTTTTCAAAATCATAGTACTTTCAAATCTATATACCTTGAACCCCATAGCTTTGAAATATAACTTTGAATACTTAAATGGTTTAAATATTAAATTACTTTATATATTAAAATAGCTTTTTAAATTTCACAAATAAATTCCAAATACCGATTTGAACCTCCAATTAAACCATTTCAATTTCCATATAATTCAAAGCTCTACATATTCCACCATTTCAAAACTAATTCTTTGATAATTCCATATATATCAAATTTAATTACTATTATTTAGATTTGAAATGTCTACTTAATAAATCCAATATAATTTAAGTAAAACTTTTAACTTCAACAACTGGATATCCTTTCAATTTATTTAACTTGATATATTCATTTAAGTCCCTCTAAGCCAAACCAAGTTAGAAGAATCCCAACCTATAAATCTCAATTTTATTTAAATTTCAAATCAAATTTATTCGAGTAAAATTCTTAACCACTTTCATATTTATCTTCCAACTTAAATTTTATTTAAGTCATTAAAACTCAATATATACACAATATGTTAAACAGGTACTTAACCATATAATATAGATCAATCAAACTCCATGAATAAACTTATTTTTATTACACAAATTTATACATAGCTTAAATTCAAGAATTTAACTATATATATAAAAATAATATTTATATAATATCAAAATTTATTATTTATTAAACCGTACATTTCTCTCCAAAACCATAGAAATCATTTCAAAATATTTATATATATAGACCGAAGGTGTCTGTATATAATTTTCTATCCTATGGTCAAGTGATACAGATATTTATCATTTCAATCCGTAATTTAAAATAAAAATACGGTTATATATCATTTCAAACCGCAGTCCCAAATCAATAATGATAAAGCAATAAAGCACTTGCAGATTTTGTTGATATAAATAAACATCCATTCTCCCATCATAAAATCATACATCCATCACAATCATCATCCAAAACAATCGATCAACTAACAACATATAACTGATAATATTTAACAGGTAATTAACTGGCAGTTATATTCAATAATAAAATAAATAACGATTTAATTTAAATAAATGCAATTAATTGAGATGATGATTAAAATGTACTAAACAGTCATAAATAAATGCATAATCACAACAAAAATTAAATTTAACAAACATAAGAAATTCTAGAAGTTGTGAGTAGGTTAAAACACTCACCTTTTGAATTTGAATTGAATTTAAATCCAATTTAAATTCTAAATTTTCATAGTCTCCAAATTCATCTAAACTAGCGTTAAAATGTCAGAAATCTCAATACGATCCTAAGAAAAAAACTCGCGCGTAAATCGGACATTATGCGAAAGTTATTCAAGTTATAAGATGACTATTGCCATAATAAAGTGTGCATATATATATATATATATATATATATATATAGTGATATTAAAATAAACAAAATAAATATTAAATTTCACATTTTGGGATGAGAAGATTAGGGTACCTGCTGACAAGGTGGTGGCAAGGCTTTGGTGAGGTGGAGAGGCTTTCACGCACTCAAAGCTTCAAGAAGGATTAGGAAAAAGTGTTGCAAGCAGGTGAGGGAGAAAATGAAATTGGGTCATGTTTGCAAAATGAAATTCAATGAGATTGGAAAATTGAAATGGGGCTAAAGGAGGATGGAACCAATGAAATGAATGCTTCAGGTAGTAAAAATGAAAATTTAGACATTGCAAACAAAGAGGTGGTAACAAATAATAAATATAAAGTAACAAAGGGACCAGTTGTACCAAAACTTTGCGATCCAATTTCAAAGCGTCTACTCCGCTAAATTAATTTCTATTGACCCTAAATATGCACCTTATTAATACCCAATTAAATTTTATTAACACACATTTAATAAAATGTAACATTCCAATTAATTCTACTGGGGACAACCGCTGCACATAATAAAAGATGAACCGAGACTGGAAATTCAAATTTAAAAACGGCATTTTTTCTTAACGCGCAATCACGATTCAAAATATTTAATTTACTTTAAAATACAAGGTTAGCATTAAAATCACTTCTATACTACCTCTGATTGTTATAAAATGACTGTAAAATGTTGTTTCAAAATTCAAAATTTTCCTTTTTTATAAAATTTTACTTATCTTTAAAATGATACGTTCATTTTATTTTTCTCAAACTGTTATTTTATTTTATTAAAAATGCTCTTTCTATTTAACCCAAAATGTACTTTTCTTATAGTAAATGCCATAAATTTCAATTAATTTCTCTTTCCTTTTAATTTAAAGATTCCTCATATGGATTAGATGTTGCAAATTCCACACGTTCAAAGCTTTAACTTCTATTTCAATTATTTATAGATTATACATTAACTTTCCAAAATTTTCAATGAAATTAGCTTTCCATTTATTTTCAATACATTCTTCTTGTGGTATAATTATTTTGTTTCATATCTATTACCTTAAGTTTCATAATTTCCTCTTAGTTCTAATCATCGTAGTATTAAATTCCATTTGCTACGAAAATTCCATTTATTATAATTAAATTGTAATAAATTGGTTTATTTCCATTCCAATCCTTTTATTACTTTACTATATTCAAATTTGACAACTTCTAAACCTCTTATTACATTTCCCATTAATGTAACATTTATTTGTTATATTAACATTTATTTCCAATTCTAATTCGATCAACTAATTAAACATGTAACTTATAATATTTGTTTACAAGCCAAATATTACACGTAAATTTCTCACACTTCAACTAATTGTCATATTATGAATGGAATTAACATTAACTCAAATATTATCTTAATTTACATTAAGATAGTATTTAATTACTTTAATGAAATTTATTCCCTAATTTATTTAATGCAATCAATCAAAAATTATTCCATTCATTATTGTCAAATAGATGGATTTAACATTGGATTCAAAACTATTACATAAATTTCCTTATGTTCCATCTTCATTTCAAATAACATGTTATTTAGCTATTTCAATTTCATTTAATCCAATTATTGAATTTTACATTTCAATTAAATAAATAAAATTTTGATTTCCATTCTTTAAATCAACCAATTCATATTATGAATAAAATTAATATTACTTCCGACTATTACTTTAATTTACCTTACAAAACGTTAAATTTGGATTTATTGTAATTGATTACCAAAGTTTGTTTAACACATTAAATAAACAAGCAACCTATATAAATTGCAACCTATTTGCTTTTAATTGCATTTATAAGTTCGTTACTTGTCAATCCAGATTATAATCCCATATATAATGCTAATTTTATTTCATTACATTAATATACGCCTATTTACATCTTAATTTGAATAAATATTACATTTCTAAATGTGTACTTCATCAATTGAACATATTAATTAAGGTTTTAAAACCAGTAAATGAATTTACCTTAATCCCATTCTTATACTAGTTTATTACTTTACATACATTAAGTATATTTTCATCAATTAACATACTTTGAACTTGTTTCCCAATTCACCAATTTCAACCTTAAAATAAATTTACGTTTCTATAAATTTACATTCGCACTTTCGTTACTACATTTATTTTCATTAAAGTAGTATTTAATTACCTTATTTGTAATAACCATTTATCACAAATATACTCCCTATAATACTTGTATGGTTATTCCCAACAACAATTACCCTCTATCCTATTATTTCACACATTAATACAATAATTACATTTGTTTTTATTGTATTCCATTTATAACTAAGTCATAGCTTTTAAATTATTTTATTAAATTGGAATGTTAAATCAAGTTCATAAGATAATGACTTGCGTTAACATATTTCCTCGATTTACATTTAATTACTATCAACAATGTATTATCTCATTAATTAATTCATATTTATATCCACTTCCGTATATAAATTTTGTAACCAAGTTATAACATTTACATTGTTTCACTTATTGGAATTACATCCAAGTTATTAACAATTAACTTACATTTATTTACTTATTGTTAATTTAATCCCAAGTGCAACAATTTACACTATTTCATTTTTTTTTCAAATTCAATTGTCAAAACTTAGTTTTTAATAACCATTGCTACAATTCATTCTAAACATTTACTTCATTATAAATCTTAATTTTTTTATTTCTTTCTAATATTTAATTACAAAATTCTTATAGTTCAACAAATTTAATTATCGAAATTTACGGTCGTTATAGAAAATGTAAATTATATGGATTATGAATTAATTTGATAAACTTTAATTGGTTGATGGTTTCTCTTGTTGCTTTTGTTGCATTTGCTATATTTGCATACAGTTGTTGTAATAGTCCATTTTATATATTGATACTACTTTCTATATAAATGTTCTCAATTGTTGTTGAGTGATTAGTTGGTGCGGATGGTATATGCTTCGCATTTAGAGCTCGCCTTTCCATTATATTCGTTGTATATGCTCCCTAATATAATAAAAGGTACATATCTCGGATTACATATCGTGCTTTTATTATTTCCCCATGAGATGCCATATCCTTGAAGATGAGATGTTTATTTGCGATATATATGTGTGTGTGTGTCTATATATATTGTGATTTTACAATGACTGAACCAAGCAAAGGAGACGTTGGTGAATTTTTTTGTAAATTTAAGGCGTTTGAAAATTTTGAGATTTTGAAAAAAAATCGACAACTAAAATTTTGATTTTCAATTATAAGTTGAATTAGTATCAGCTGACTTTTAGAATGGTATTAATTAATAACTATGAACTGAATTTGAAGTCTTAGAAAAAGTGTTTATAAGAAGTTCAACTAATTATTTGGAAAAGTTAATGGGTTTGTGGAATTCTTCTTACTTGGCGATTTCGGGGACGAAATTCTTTTAAAGTTGAGAGAATGTAACAATCCAGAATTTTAGTCATTCAAATTTAGAATATTTAATTGATTTTAAATACTGAAAAGCTAATTTTACAAGTTAAATAACTTATATTCCAAATATAACGATTAATTAGAAAATTAAAGTGTTAAATTTAATATTTGAAATTATTTAGATAATTGAATCTTGGATTTAAAATGAATGAAAATGATTTATAAAGTCGATTTAAATTCTATTTAAATTAGAATGAATTTAGTAAACTTTTAAATTTAATTAAAAAGTAAATAAACAGAAATTGGAAATTACTTGAATTAATTAACATGTAAAAATAGTCATTTTTGGCATCGCCTCGGATTTCGACGAAATTAGTTTCATTGGATCTGTAACAGTGAATTATAATATCCTGTTGAATTTCGTGTCGATTGGACTTATCATTTGAACGTGCGAGTTCGAAACGCATAGAGATTAATTAAAGAAATTTAATTTAAAATAATTTGATTTTGAAAAGCTATCTTCTGTATATAATGGAATTGGCTCCTAATACGTATTCCATTATGTTTGGAATTGGGGTATAACATATTGTACGAGGCGGCATGCTTCGTTTGGAGTTTGGAATTTTCACGGATGAATAGTGCCAAGTTTATTTTCTATAAATAGCCCCCAACTTATTTCATTTTACAAATCCTAACTCTAAGTAGATTTTCAGCCGCCATTAAAACTCCACAATCCAACGACCATTATTGTGTGGCGAGCTAGGAGCCAAATTAGCTAAAATGCCCAAGATAAAAGTTATAGAACTCGACTGCACGAACGAATCTATAGGGGTGGATCATCGGATGGTCTACCGAGGCAACCAAAAATCACCTCCGTTCACTGCTGCGTTTTAGGTTCAACAACGAGGATTCTCATGTGTACGAACGCGGCGCTGGATGGTGCAGTCAATCCAAGCTACGGTGCTGGCGAGGTAGTGATTGGTACGTTAGGCACGATATTCGAGGCGGCATTGGGTGGTAGCGTTCGAGGTTCTGGCGCACGCAGGTAGCCGCGAGCAGGTGCGGTAGCGCTGGAGGACGAGGCGGCATGGGGTTGGTCAGTGGTAGTGATGGCTGGCGCGATCTACGTTGAAGAAAAAAAGAAAAACTAACAAAAGCGAGGTTGCCTAGGGTGTAAGCACGTGAGTGATGGAGGGGAATGGAAGGAAGGTTAAAGTTTAAATTATTTTTATTTAGTTAATTAAGTATTAGTTATATTGAATGTTAATTTATTCATACTTCCTCGCATGAGGTCCGTTTCGAGCGTGACAAGTTGCGTTGCTTTAGTGAGTACTACGCTATGGAGCTGGGTTGGACGAATTTGGAGCCAATAGAAATTTTAGGTTAAATTGAAGGACCATTTTATTTAAATTCAAACCGAGGCACTTAGGAAATTTTTGGCATTTTTGTAAGTTAACTCACCTCTCTAGCCTGCTTATATTTTTATATGAGCGGGGATAATTTTATATATGTTATTTGTTGCTTGTTTGGATGATGTACTATATATATATATTAGTTGTTTGTATATATTCCCGCCTCTTAGAGCGGATGAGACCCTATTACGTTCCCATATAAGAGCGGATGACCCTTTGTATAAGAATTGTGAAGACCCGGATTTTTGAACCAATCAGAATCGTCGAAAAAAGCGTTCGTTCTAAAACTGTGATTGAAAACTACCAACTTAATACACCATATTGATAAATATTCAACATTGCTAATTGTATAGGATGAAACTTTCAATTATACAAGTTATCAGAGTAATTTATTCTGTAGCGTGCATAAGTACAAACCCAAAATCAAACACTACAAATAAATTATAAAGCTACCGCTATGCAACTCCGACGTGAAACACAATACCCTACTATGAACTCAATAAACAATGTAAATGCGGAATAATATAGTAAGCAAAAAAATACATCAATATACGATATATGATAAACAATAAACAGAAAAATGTTAGGTTATTATTGGGGCTGCATCACTACTATATATGACTGCCTATGTATCCCTATCTAATTGGGTACCCAATCAGATAATAGGATCAAGCCAACGTAGTTCTCCTACCGCAAAAGACTCATGGAGCTTACGATGCAACAAACAATATGCAATTCCCAACACTACCGACTTAGGCTTAATCTTCAAATTTATATTTTCAAATCTAATTACCTTTATAGAAATTATCTCTTTGGATTTTATTCCTGAACTGTTATTTTCAAAACCTTTGAAATATATATATATATATATATATATATATATATATATATATATATAAAATCAAACTAGTCCTTCACCTCGGAATTTGAAAACAAATCACCTTTTGAAATGATATCTATATATAAGCGTACAAAACTATATGTTGTCAAATGTTAGGAGGTTTCTGATAATAAGGCAACTGGGTCCTGGCCTTTAGAAAAATAAATAAATATATTTATATCCCACTTCAACAAGAGTGGACTATACTGAGGCTACAGAACATCGACACCTGCCTTGTCCACATTTTTAGTTATGGGTTACCCGAATCTTTGGTAATATAACAAATCATTTATATATCGAAGTGACAAAATCATTTACACCAATAATTACAGATACTTTTAATCTACAATAATTTTTATTTCCAAATCCTTTCGAAAATCATTTAAAAACCATTGGGTTTAGTCCTTGAAATTCTTTCCGTTTTATAAAACATTTTTATAAAACCATTCTTTATATAAATCACTTTTATATAATATAACTTCAAAATATTCATTTCCAAATATTTCTATATTTAAACATTTCATTAACTTTTAATTATGAAAACCAACTTTGAAAGCAATTCCATTGACGTCAAATTATTATATCTAATTATAATAATTTAAATGAACTATTATTATCCCTAGACTCCTTATCAAATCGTGAAATAAATCACAAGGTAGCCAACAATTATTTTCTACCCAACCCATGCATATGGATAATTAATTGTCCATAAATTGGTCGTGCAAAGTCGACAATCAATAAATAATAATTAGTCCTTACAAACTGATTAAGCTAATTCAAACAATCAATCAATAAAATAAGCACAACAATAAATGATAATCAATACTTCATTGTATCAAATAGTTATAACACTCTTTATTTAATATTGAGTTAAAACGATTTGATATTTAATTTAGAGCATTCGAGCTTTCCCTTTGACATGTTCCATCCTCCGCCCAAGTCTTCTTGGATCTCGCAGATGAAATACATGTACTAGTCATTTTCACGTACCCCATTAAGTATTTAACTTCTAAATTTTAAAATACTTAATTAACCATCCGAATATAGTCAAACAAGGAAATCAAACCATTGTTTCAGCAAACTAAGTAAACAAGCATTCAACAAGAGTTTTCAAATAACACTTAACACTTAAAGTTCCTTCAATTAGAAATCATTTTAATGAACTTAAAGGAAGAAGTAACCCACTTTGGATTCCACTCCATCAAACTTTAAAGCAAGAAACTTCAGATCGATACATACTTCATACCGATGTTGCTTACTTTGTCACTGCAGATTTGACTATAGCTTCACTACTATTTCCTGAAACTTCTTAAAATTCGGCTATATCTTCACTATCCTAGAAGTTGAGATGAAAATAGGTAGAGATCGCTTCTAGGTCGCACGGCCTTGGGTGGATGGATGAAACTTATTATCTTGAACTTAACTTAAGTGGTATACTTTTTTGTCGATTATTTTTGCCATACTTTTGTTACTCTTTTGGAGCATTTTTTAGAGAGGCATAGAAGCCATTAAAGCTCTAAGGAAGAAGAAGAAGAACCTTAAAAAAGGAAGAAGAATGGAAAGTGTATGTTATTTGTGAAAGAAATGGTGGTATTTACAGAAAAAATTTCAATGAAATATTATTTTGTAAAAAGACCAAAATACCATTTGCTTCACATTTCAAATCTTTACTTTATATCATTTTCACTTAAATATTAAGTAAAGAATATAATAATTCTGTTTGTTTGATTTAATGTTTACTTTTTTACTTTTATAACATTTTTTGTCTTTTTATGCTTACTTTTTGTTAATTAGTTCTAGAATTATTTAAGTATGTTTAGTAAAAGTAAACTTGATTAGTGAATTAATTACTGCTTATACTATTAGAATATATGTTCATATATAAGAAAATAAAGGTGCAACAACGTTGCAACAACTTCAAATCGACGAAACGCTGATTTTCGACAAAATATTTTACGGTCACATTTTGAATTTATAGTTAAACTATTTACTTATGTAAACATAATTTAAAAATAAATTTTTATAATGTTATTTAAAAATATAAATAGTTATAAATTAATTGACATAATTTATTTAACCATTGAAACTTACTTTTTTGAAATCAGGTTTTGTCACTTTTGACGATAGAAGCAATTATTCCTATTTTTTCTTATATTTCTCTTTACGAATCCTATCTAATATAATTTAAATCATAAAATGTTGTATAATTTATATTTAAAATCACTTTAAATAGTATATGTTAAAGTGGTCAAATTCTGGGTCATTACATCCTCTCATACTTAAAAGAATTTCGTCCTTGAAATTACAAGGACGAAAAAAAAAAATTAACGAAAGTTAAGCGTAATATCACCCATAACTCCAATCGGAGGTATGGTTCCTTATCCTATCCATTTTTTTTATCAAATTAAGGTAGTTTCATTTTTAAAATTCATAGGTTGCTTTACTAACCTAGACAAATTTTACTTAGGCACTTAACATAAGCTCTAATACCAAATGTGACGATCCGGATTTTCGGTCCAATCAGAATCGTCCAAAAAACCATTCATTCTAAAACTAAAAATGAAAACTACCAACTTAATACACCATATTTGATAAATATTCAACATTACTAAATGTATAGGATACAACTTTCAATTACACAAGTTACTGGAGTAATTATTTACTCTATAGTGTGCTTAAATATAAACCTAAAATCAAACACTAAAAATAAACTATAAATCTACCACTGCGCAACTCTAATGAGAAAGAGAAATATCCTAACTGCGAACTCAATAAACAATGTAAATGCAGAATAAAATAGTAAGTAGAAAATAAATCAATAAACGGTATATGGCAAACAATAAACAGAAAAATGTTATGTTATAATTGGGGTTGCATCACTACCACTTATGACTGCCTACATACCCTATGTAACTGGGTACCCAATCAGATAACAGGATCAACCCAACGTATTTCTCCTACCGCAAATAGGACTCATGGAGCCTACGATGCAAAAAACAATATGCAATTCTCCAAACTACCGACTTAGGCTTAATCTTCAAATTTAGATTTTCAAATCTAATTACCTTTACGGAAATTATCTCTTTGGACTTTATTCTCGAATTCTTACTTTCAAAACCTTTGAAATATATATATGTATGTATGTATGTATATATGTATGTACGTATGTATATATATGTATATATATATGTATATGTGTGTGTGTGTATATATATATATATATTCAAACTAGTCCTTTACTTCGGGATCTGAAAACAAATCACCGTTTGAATCAATACCTATATACAAGCACACAAACCTATATGATACCAGACCTCGGTAGGTTTCTCCAAATACCCATCCTTTCGAAAAATAAATGTAGATATGTTTATCCCTCTTCAACAAGAGCAGACTATACTGAGGCTATAGAAAATCTGCACCTGCTTTGCCCACATTTTTGGTTATGGGTTACCCGAATCTTTGGTAACATAACAAATCATTTTATATCCCAAAGTGAAAAAATAATTTACAATAATAATTACAAATACTTCTAATCTACAATAGTTTCCATTTCCAGATCCTTTCAAGAATCAATTAAGAACCATCGGGTTTAGTCCTTGAAATTTTTTCCATTTTGTAAAACATTTTTATAAAACCATTCTTTATATAAATCACTTTTATATAATATAACTTCAAAATATCTATTTTCAAATATTTCTATTTATTTAAACATTTCATAAACTTTTATTTATGAAAACCAACTTTTAAAATATTTCCATTAACGTCAAATTATTATATCTAATGATAACAATTTAGATGAACCAATATTATCCATAAACTCCTTTAGTCAAATCGTGAAATAAATCATAAGGTGTTCGCCAACAATTGTTTTCTACCCAGCCCATGCATATGGATAGTTAATTACTCATAAACTGGTCGAGCAAAGTTGACAATCAATAAATAATAACCAGTGCTCATAAACTGGTTGAGCTTAATTCAATCAATCAATCAATAAAATAAACACAACAATAAATGATAACCAATGCTTCATTCTATCAAATATTTATAACACTTTTCATTTTATTTTAGGTTAAAACAGTTTGATATTTATTTGGAGCATCCAGGCTTTCCCTGCGACATGTTCCATCTCTCGCCCAAGTCTTCTTGGATTTCATAGATGAAATACATGTACTAGTTATTTCCGCATACTCAATTAAGTAATTAACTTCTAAATTCTAAAATACTTAGTTAACCATCCAAACATAGTCAAACATGGAAATCAAACCATTGTTTTAGCAAACTAAGTAAACAAGCATTCAATAAAGGTTTCAAAGAGCACTTAACTTTAAAGTTCCTTCACTACACCAAATACTGAGATTTGCAACTAACCATCCGCGCATTTGGCAACGGTTATTAACCGTTGCCATTTAGCAACGGTTAATAACCGTCTTGGTTAAGTTAACAACGGTTTTTTATCGTTGCTAATTGGGAACGGCTAGCAACCGTAGCTTTTTTGGAGACAAATGATGGCGGTGAATTTCATCCTTTAGCGCCATAATTTTTGGCGCGGTTCGTTCCAATTGGCCACGGTTTTCAACGTGGCTAATTAGCAACGGTTTTTAACCGTCGTAAATATTTTAGGCAGGGCCGGCCCAACCCAACTGAGCCGGGCAACACCAAAAATTTGTTTACTTCAAAGTTACAGCTCAGTAGCAATCTTCATGTTGGCGATGCTCGAACCTAAAAAAACTAGGGTTTCAAAAATCAACGCTTTCTAAATAATCATCGCTGCATACTCGGCTATTCCATCAGCCATCGTCGGCTCATGCTTGCCTCCTACGCAATATTTTCTACTGCTGATTTGAAGTCCTGCTACAGTCTCTATACTGCCACTGCTAATTAAGTAAGTGAATTTCTTGTTTTGAGTTGTCTAATTTTCTAAAATTGAGTCGCCCTTTTACTGCTTTAGATTTCATTAACCTTGAAAACGCCTGAAGCTAATAAATTATTAGTATTTAGTTATAAACAACTAGTTTTCTATAACTAATCGTTTAGGAATTGAAATTTGAAAGCTGAAGCTAAAAAACTAATAATTATTTAGGAACTGATACTTTCATTGATGTACTATTTTTCCTACAGTGTGTGTATGTCTACCCGCAAACATTTAGGCAGAACCCAATATGATTTGCCTGTACACTTAACTAGATACACTAGTTTGTAAACTTGATACATTTCGTTAAAAACTAAATACACTGTTTTGTAAACTATTTGAGACTATAAGTATTGCAACCCACTTAATGTGACAACTTTTGTATAAAAAGTTGGTACTTTGTTATGTTATAGTTTTATATGTGATTTTATGCTTATATATGAAAAAGAAAAAAAAAAATAATTGACATGTTATATATTAAGGGGCAAAAAAATCACATTGGACTTGGTCAACCGATTCTTTGGGCCGCCCTTGCTTTTAGGATTGATCAAACGCAGTTTTGGTCAGGCGCAGTTTTGGGCAGTAAGCAGCTGCACTATGTTGTGGTCTGGTGGGTTGAAGTTTGAGGTGATGCAACGGAATATTGTGATGTGTGAAGTGTTGCTGTAGAGGGGTTTTAATGTTGCTGTTGATGTGCACAGGGTAGTTTGTTACTACAGCAGTTTGTAGTGGGGATGTAGTTGACTGATGTGCAGGGGTGTAGTTGATGGAGGGTGGTTTTGCAGCAATATGAAGAGGGAGGTTGTCACAGTGTATGGTTGTATGATGGTATGGATAGTGAAAGTGGCAGCAGTGGATGATGCTGTGAAGTGGAGATGTAGTTGAAGTGCACTGGTTTCCTGAAGTGAAATGTATGTGCAGTGGTGATTGTTTATTGAAGTGTGTGATTAGTTTTACAAATTGTAATGTACTGTACTGCACTGCATGCTAGTTAGACATAGCTGCTTATAGTGACTGCTAGGGTATAAGTTGATGCAATGAATCTTGTTTTACTAAATATGAGACCATATTTAGTAAGTGGATAAAATTGTTGTTAATGGCGCAAGCCAAGTATCAGGAGAAGGGTAATGCATGACATTACTCTGGTGCTACAAAATGGCGCCGTTGTAATGGCAAATTTTTTGGAAACAGTTTGATGCTAATGTTAAATTTCAAGTGAAATCAGAAGAATATACATCTGTTTAGTTAATATCAGAGTTGAACTTGGTGGAAAGCCATAAGATATTGTTACCCATGATTTCTTATTAGCTCTTGTTATTTTCTTTCAGTATGTCTTTTAGTATAGACAAACAATGGATGAATCAATCTAATCGAAGAAATACATAATATGTGGAAGGTGTGAGAAATTTCGTTAAATTTGTTGCTGAAAACGGTGGCAATAAGGAAAAGTATTCGTGCCCTTGCACTCGGTGCAAAAACGAAGATACATTCAAATTAAATGACATTCATTTTCATTTGCTTAGATATGGTATTGTTCAATCATATACCGTGTGGTGTTTTCACGGGGAAAGAATACCGAAGAAGCCAAAACAACAACCGGTTAGTCATGCCACAAATACTGATGAGTCCGAACATATTAGGATGGAGGATTTGATCAATGATGCAGATAGATTCCATCATTTTCAACCTACAAGTCAGTTGCATGATAATGCTAATACTGGTGAGCAGTTTACGGATAAATCATTTTGTTTTAGTGCAACCGCAACAGAGCCATTGTATCCTTCTTGTCCAAAAGAGATTACAAAGTTGTATGCCATTGTGAAACTGAATAGCTTGAAGACCCAATACGGCTTTTCAGACAATGGTGTGACTGCACTACTCGAATTCATAAAGGAGTTACTCCCCGAAAGTAACACGCTACCGTCAAAGTGCTGCCATTCCATGCAAACGGCTCAAACAGTCCCAAGGAGTATATGAGCAGCGACTGCAAAATGTGGAGCAAAAATTGATGAAGATGGACAATATGGATGATAAACTGGAGCGTCTTCTCAGCATAGCCCAAGATAATCGTCAAGTAGGCAGTGAAATCGCATCTTCTCAATTTGCCACTCCGAACAATCAGTTAATCGACCAAAGATGTGAAATCCTGAACTTCGAGGACGAAGTAATTGCAACAGGAACTATTTTATTAAAATTTGAAGAAAATAATATGTTGCAAAGTCAGTGAATGCTTAACTTCATGAACGGGAGAGTGCGCTGCATTTTCTTGCACGTATAAATGAATATGTACCCAAAACACTTCTCGGCACTCATTTCTTTGACTTAAGTAATCTGGTGCACTGTCCCTGATGCATGCGAGTAAATTACATGCTTTATATGTGTGTTTTACTTTGATTTTTGTGTGGAAATTCTTGCATGCGTGATATATATTGCATGTATAATTTTCTAAAGGCAAATGGTTCCAAGACTTAAAACTTTTATTCTTGCGTGTGTAGTGTCCCTGAAGCATGCAAATATACCACCTCTAATATATGCGTATCCTTGCATTGAAATTATTTCATGCTCACACTTATGCTTTTGTGCCCATATATACAACCTCTTAAATGTTTGGGAGCTTGTTAGTTCTGTTAGTTCGATTCCATATATTCACTCCAGAAATGCTTATATAACAGGTACTATATACCGAGATTCCACAACATCAGTAATTCGTGGAAAACCAGTACCACCCACATATGAAAAGGTGTTGTTGGACAAAATTTTATCGCCGAATGAGCTAACCGCCAAAATATGTCGACAATTTACCGAGACCTTTGTGGATGTTGGAGCCGGAGGTTATGTGAGCCATCAAAAGGGTTTGATACGATACCTTTAGTCGGAGTATTGATATTTCTGACTTGTTCTTTGCATATATTGCTGATTTTCTTTTGTTTGCTGTATATGAAATTTGCATATGCAAATTCATGTGTATTTTGTCCTGGTCTGTCTTGTTTACAAGATAATCGACAATTTATCAAATACTAGAAAGTAAAGCTTTTACCTTCCAAAAAAAAGGTTGAAGCCCATTATATTCTCCTTCAATGCCTCTCAAACTAAAAAACAACCGTGTTTAAAAATTATTATAACATTATATATTTGCAACTTGAAAGAAGTGTTGCCAACTCGTACAAAGCATAAAACATTATATTGACTTTGCATTTCAAAGTCTGAGCTAGAAAGATAATAAAACATTCACCAATTTTATTTTGATATTCGAAATAATAAAATAGAAATAGTTCAAAGTTGGATAATGAATTGCATTCAAGATTCAATGCAACTTCTATTAGTGGTAATTAATACTTATGTCACACGGACTGAGTCAGATTACATCCAGTGTCTATTCAAGACTGACCAAAAACAAGAGGGTTGATAATCTAATTGAAGTCGGCCACATCAATGATGTTCAGATGATAACATGCACCCCAAGATCTAATGCTTTTCTTGATTAAACAAGAAGATAAGTAACAACATTAGCAGCCTGTGTACAAAACTGTGATATAAGAATAGCAATGCACCTGTTAAGTGATGGCAATAGGCTTGTCATTGACTTGTATTAGTAAACATTTATAATAGAGCTACAGATATTTTACTGAAAGTGCATTTCTTCGTAAAACCATCCATGGATCCAAACAAAATTGTCTGTGCATAAACATACAACAAAATCAGTGATCAGCATGAACAACAATATTTTCAACCAAGGGCCTTATATTCATTGTGTTTTAGATATACATTTGACATGATAATAGCTTCCATATTTGGTATGGTTACATAAGCAGGGTAGTGTAAAATCTAGCTAGATGTGTAAACTATAAGAACTAAATTTATGAAACCAGAAACACATAATTATATAACAAACATTTCATTTCTAAGCATATTTACATGTATTGCTGAAAGTTAACTAATAACTAAGGCAGTGTGTGTAAACTTTTTTAGTGTGATTAGTTTTTAATTTGGATCTATTTCTTACGAAAGTTTTTAATAAAGAATCCAACAAAGATGATATTTATCATAGAAGTGATCTTGTACTGATTACTTTTATTCATACCAATCTATTGTATGCCATACTCCTACAGGCAGTAATGATTCATGAAGAAACCATACTATTGTATTTATATTTGATAACGTTAGGGTTAAATACTTAAACATTGTCAAGTAAATCAAAAGGTAAATATTAGTTTGCTTATTCATATGTTACATTCAGCTGCTACTATGACAGATGTGATGGAATTGAAAACCAAGAATGGAGAGATTTCTACACTAAATACCAAAGTGAGTGGGCTAGAGGAAACACGAGGGATATGATGAAGTTCTTGCAGAAACATCGACAGCAGCGAAGAGCGGAGACTGTAGTGAGCCATCGCATGATATATAAGTTTTTTCATATAGACGGGATTTGTGTATTACATATGTTATGCATTTATGTCACGAGTCTTATTCGGACGTGTTGGATTGGATTTATTTTTGTTATGTAATGTGGTAGTTTTGTTTTATGTATGATTTATTTGCGGCTGCGGGAGAAGCGTAGATTCCTCGCTTTTTTGCTCCATCCCATGGTGCCAAAAGTTAGTTTCCTCCTAGAAATGTTTTTACAACAACATCGGATAGCATTAAAGGTGATTTAAAAACCTTATAATTTATTCAATGGTGATAAACCTTAGAATTGGTTTGTAACTGTTGCCTTTTGTACATTAAGCAACGGTTTATACCCGTTGCCTATTGTCCATAAAGCAACGGTTTATACCCGTTGCCTTTGGACCAGTTTGCAACGGTTTCTAACCGTTGCCTTTGGACTGATTTGGAACGGTTAGCACTCGTTGCCTTTGTCCCAATTTGCAACGGTTTTTACCCGTTGCCTTTGTCGCAATTTGCAACGGTTTTTACCCATTGCCTTTTAGAAATAAAGCAACGGTTTCCTCCCGTCGCTAAATTCAACCACTCCTTTATTAAAGACGATATTTACCCATTGCTTTTGGGCTTAACAACTTCTAAATTTTAAAACACGTAATTAACCATCCAAACATAGTCAAACAAGGAAATCAAACCATTGTTTCAGCAAACTAAGTAAACAAGCATCCAACAAGAGTTTTCAGATTACACTTAACACTTAAAGTTCCTTCAACTTAGAAATCATTTTAATGAACTTAAAGGAAGAAGTAACCTACTTTGGATTCCACTCCATCAAACTTTAAAGCAAGAAACTTCAGATCGATACATACTTCATACCGATTTTGCTTACTTTATCACTGCAGATTTGACTATAGCTTCACTACTATTTCCCGAAACTTCTTAAAATTCGGCTATAGCTTCACTATCCTAGAAGTTGAGATGAAAATAGGTAGAGATCGCTTCTAGGTCGCACGGCCTTGGGTGGATGGATGAAACTTATTATCTTGAACTTAACTTAAGTGGTATACTTTTTTTTTCGATTATTTTTGCCATACTTTTGTTACTCTTTTGGAGCATTTTTTAGAGAGGCATAGAAGCCATTAAAGCTCTAAGGAAGAAGAAGGAGAAGCTTAAAAAAGGAAGAAGAATGGAAAGTGTATGTTATTTGTGAAAGAAATGGTGGTATTTACAGAAAAAATTTCAATGAAATATTATTTTGTAAAAAGACCAAAATACCATTTGCTTCACATTTCAAATCTTTACTTTATATCATTTTCACTTAAATATTAAGTAAAGAATATAATAATTCTGTTTGTTTGATTTAATGTTTACTTTTTTACTTTTATAACATTTTTTGTCTTTTTATGCTTACTTTTTGTTAATTAGTTCTAGTATTATTTAAGTATGTTTAGTAAAAGTAAACTTGATTAGTGAATTAATTAATGCTTATACTATTAGAATATATGTTCATATATAATAAAATAAAGGTGCAACAACGTTGCAACAAATTTAAATCGACGAAACGTTGATTTTCGACAAAATGTTTTACGATCACATTTTGAATTTATAGTTAAACTATTTACTTATGTAAACATAATTTAAAAATAAATTTTTATAATGTTATTTAAAAATATAAATAGTTATAAATTAATTGACATAATTTATTTAACCATTGAAACTTACTTTTTTGAAATCAGGTTTTGTCACTTTTGACGATAGAAGCAATTATTCCTATTTTTTCTTATATTTCTCTTTACGAATCCTATCTAATATAATTTAAATCATAAAATGTTGTATAATTTATATTTAAAATCACTTTAAATAGTATATTTTAAAGTGGTCAAATTCTGGGTCATTACATCTTCTCATACTTAAAAGAATTTCGTCCTTGAAATTACAAGGACGAAAAAACAAAAATTAACGAAAGTTAAGCGTAATATCACCCATAACTCCAATCGGAGGTATGGTTCCTTATCCTATCCATTTTTTTTTTTATCAAATTAAGGTAGTTTCATTTTTAAAATTCATAGGTTGCTTTACTAACCTAGACAAATTTTACTTAGGCACTTAACATAAGCTCTAATACCAAATGTGACGATCCGGATTTTCGGTCCAATCAGAATCGTCCAAAAAACCATTCATTCTAAAACTAAAAATGAAAACTACCAACTTAATACACCATATTTGATAAATATTCAACATTACTAAATGTATAGGATACAACTTTCAATTACACAAGTTACTGGAGTAATTATTTACTCTATAGTGTGCTTAAATATAAACCTAAAATCAAACACTAAAAATAAACTATAAATCTACCACTGCGCAACTCTAATAAGAAAGAGAAATATCCTAACTGCGAACTCAATAAACAATGTAAATGCAGAATAAAATAGTAAGTAGAAAATAAATCAATAAACGGTATATGGCAAACAATAAACAGAAAAATGTTATGTTATAATTGGGGTTGCATCACTACCACTTATGACTGCCTACATACCCTATGTAACTGGGTACCCAATCAGATAACAGGATCAACCCAACGTATTTCTCCTACCGCAAATAGGACTCATGGAGCCTACGATGAAAAAAACAATATGCAATTCTCCAAACTACCGACTTAGGCTTAATCTTCAAATTTAGATTTTCAAATCTAATTACCTTTACGGAAATTATCTCTTTGGACTTTATTCCCGAATTCTTACTTTCAAACCCTTTGAAATACATATATATATATATATGTATATATATATATATATATATATATATATATTCAAACTAGTCCTTTACTTCGGGATCTGAAAACAAATCACCATTTGAATCAATACCTATATACAAGCACACAAACCTATATGATACCAGACCTCGGTAGGTTTCTCCAAATACCCATCCTTTCGAAAAATAAATGTAGATATGTTTATCCCTCTTCAACAAGAGCGGACTATACTGAGGCTATAGAAAATCTGCACCTGCCTTGCCCACATTTTTGGTTATGGGTTACCCGAATCTTTGGTAACATAACAAATCATTTTATATCCCAAAGTGAAAAAATAATTTACAATAATAATTACAAATACTTCTAATCTACAATAGTTTCCATTTCCAGATCCTTTCAAAAATCAATTAAGAACCATCGGGTTTAGTCCTTGAATTTTTTTCCATTTTGTAAAACATTTTTATAAAACCATTCTTTATATAAATCACTTTTATATAATATAACTTCAAAATATCCATTTTCAAATATTTCTATTTATTTAAACATTTCATAAACCTTTATTTATGAAAACCAACTTTGAAAATATTTCCATTGACGTCAAATTATTATATCTAATGATAACAATTTAGATGAACCAATATTATCCATAAACGCCTTTAGTCAAATCGTGAAATAAATCATAAGGTGTTCGCCAATAATTATTTTCTACTCAGCCCATGCATATGGACAGTTAATTACTCATAAACTGGTCGAGCAAAGTTGACAATCAATAAATAATAACCAGTGCTCATAAACTGGTTGAGCTTAATTCAATCAATCAATCAATAAAATAAACACAACAATAAATGATAACCAATGCTTCATTCTATCAAATATTTATAACACTTTTCATTTTATGTTAGGTTAAAACAGTTTGATATTTATTTGGAGCATCCAGGCTTTCCCTGCGACATGTTCCATCTCTCGCCCAAGTCTTCTTGGATTTCATAGATGAAATACATGTACTAGTCATTTCCGCATACTCAATTAAGTAATTAACTTTAAATTCTAAAATACTTAGTTAACCATCCAAACATAGTCAAACATGGAAATCAAACCATTGTTTTAGCAAACTAAGTAAACAAGCATTCAACAAAGGTTTCAAATAACACTTAACTTTAAAGTTCCTTCAACTTAGCAAGCATTTTGATTAACGTAAATTAAGAAATAACTCACTTTGGATATCACTCTGCCAAACTTTAAGGCAAGGTACTCTAGATCTAAACCATATTTTCTACCAATTTTGCTAACTTTGTCCCTACAGATTTGACTATAGCTTCGCTGATATTTTCCGAAACTTCTTAAAATCAGAATATAGCTTCAGTATCCTAGAAGCTGAGATGAAAAGTGGTGGAGGTGGCTTCTAGGTTGGCACGGCCTTGGGTGGATGGATGAAACTTACTATCTTGAGCTTAACTTAACTAGTACACTTTTGTGTCAATTATTTTTGCCATAAATTTGTTGCACTTTTGGATTTTTTTTAGAGATGCATGGACGCGATTAAAGTTCTAAGAAAGAAGAAGGAGAAACTTTAGAAAACGAAGAAGAAGAATGGAAAGTCTGTGTCATTTGTGAAAGAAGTTGTAGGTATTTGCTGAATAAAGTTTTGAACAAAATATTATTTTATAAAAGACCAAAATACACTTTGCTTATACTTTGGCAAACTAATTTTTTCAACATTTAACATAACATTTCAAATCACTACTTTATGTCATTTTCACTTAAGTATTAATTAAAGAGTATAATAATTATGTTTGTTTGATTTAATGTTTACTTTTTGACTTTTATAACACCTTTTGTCTTTTTATGCTTACCTTTTGTTAATTACATTATAGAATTTTTTAAGTATGTTTAGTAAATGTAAACTTGATTAGTTAATTAATTAAACTTATACTATTTTAATATATGTTAATATATAAGAAAATAAAGGTGCAACGACATTGCAACAACTTTAAATCGACAAAACTTTTATTTTTGATAAAATATTTTACGATCATGTTTTGACGTTTTAGTTAAACTGTTTATTTATGTAAGCCAAATTTAAAATAAATTTGTATAATGTTATTTAAATACATAAACACTCATACATTAATTAAAATAATTTATTTAACCATTGAAACTTACTTTTCTGAAATCATGATTTTGTCACTTTTGACGGTATAAGTAATTATTCCTATTTTTGTGTATATTTATCTTTGAAAATCCTATCTAATATTATTTAAATCATAAAATGTTATATATTTTATATTTATATCACTTTAAATAGTATATTTCAAAGTGGTCATACTTTAGGTCGTTACACGAATCCCGCCTCGATGCGGTTAATCTATATTTTTATGATTACATGTTATTTGTGATGCAAAGGGACAGGTTGGAGGGATCCAATAAGATTCCTCGCCACTGTTAATTTACTTTTTATATATATGTTGATATATGATGTTCTGGATGTCATGTTGATGTTTATGTTGTGATCTGACTTGTTTAGTGCTATGGTAGCACTGGGCCTTATTTTTGATATTTTGAAATATTAAAAGGTATTGATTTTGATTTGAAAAGGATTTTGAAGTAAATTTAGAAGTATGAATATGTTTTAATAATTTTTAAATTATAAAAAGGATTGATTTATTTCTAATAAATAAAAATTTATGATTTTTGATGTTATAAAAAATTATATAGTTTTCAGAAATAATTTGAAAATAGATGAGCAAGTTTATAAAGAGGATTTATAGAAGCGATATTTTTATATATAAAGAAATTGATTTATTATCAAAATTTATAAATATTTAGTAAATGGTTTTGATGTTGTTTGGTAAATGGATTTATAAATGAATTTATAAATGAATTTTATTTTCAAAGTGATATGGATTTAGAAATGGAATTTGATAGTAGAATTACTCTTTATAAAAGAATAGATTCATAAATAGAATTTTGTAAATAAAGGAATTTTATAAAATAGAAGTTTTATAAAAATTGAAAAGAGGAAAATAGTTTTATAAATATGGAAATGATTTATTTTGAGTTTTAAATATGCATTTTTATCTAAAGGAATTTTGGAAGAAATATACTAAAGAGATACATGTTTTAAAAGTAATTTATCTTTTGGAAGTAAAGGTTTTGGAAATAATAATTCCATGTGGAATTAAATGTTTTAAAAAATGTTTCAAATTGAGATAAGCATCCGAAACATAAATTTCAACATTTATTATTGTAGTAGATGTTTTCGGAAAGTAAGGAAGGCATGGACTATAACACTGTTGTTATAGTAAATAATTTCCCACTAGGAAATGTTTTATACCTTGTACAAGATTTTATACATACATATATATGATTAATCCACATTTTCAATGTGTGTATGTGTGTGTGTGTAATTATCCGAATCCCTATAGTAATGCTTTTGGTTGTCGTAACGATGTTTTATGCAACATTCGTTTTGAACTAATAAGTTCTACTTTGACCTTCCATCATGAAACCGACGAATTAGTTCTTATGATCATACTAAAGGCTTGGTGGTTTAGGCGCATTGCTTCCTATACTTAACACCCGTCTGGAGTTGTACAAACTCTTGAGTTGTACATTTATAGAAATCTATTTAGAACGTCTCCAAATGGTAGTATTACTAAATATACTTATACCGTTTATATAAGTATACAGAATTGATTTCCAATACAGAAAGGTTGAAATGGTTATGAGAATATATCATTTTAAAGATAATTTAAAGGAAAACATTTGGAGATTATTTAATTAATAAAATATTAAATAAATGGGCTTAGTGATTGCTTATGGTGCTAGATGATGGTTTTTTTCTTTGATGGTTAAATAATCGACTATAAAAAATATGGCCTATTTTTTGTTGTTGATCCGAAGAGAATGGAGTTGGATTTATCCAAGAACCACTTCGGACCAACGTATATGCATTCGAATGTGCAAGTTTAGGAAGACATTGATATTTGGGATTTCATAATGATGGCCTTCTTGTTGATCGGTTAGGGATAAACTCCTAATATTCATATTGTAGCAGTTGTCTCTTCATTATGAAATATCCAATGCAAGGACTAATCGCCACTAACCCTAGGGGTAATTCTTGACAAGATGTGGTAGGAGTAGTGCCTTTGATTTTTCCTGTTCTTGGACAACTTGTAGGGATGGATGTTTGACGGTGCATTCTTGAGATTACACCGTTGACTTTTATAAATGTACATCTGTTTGGTGGCAGAGAATGCAACTTCTCTTAGCTTAACACCCTTCTTTGAGACGTACAAGCTCAAAGGTTGTATATTTGTGAAAGTCAATAATGATTGATGGAATGACAGTGTGGCGTTCAAAGATGATGTGCTATATGAAAGGTAATCGTGACCTTTGGTCTCACACTCGAAAATGACTACAATAGGGTAGATGCAGCAGGGTTATATGGTTCTCAACCATTAGGATATTATCATCCCCTTCTAGATATAATTATTCTCGATATGACATTCATGACTTATTATCGTGGATGTATGCTATGAGAGCCTTCGAATAGGTCGGTAATGACCGGGGTGATGACATATTCGGTATCATCTAGTGAGAAAGGTAGGCCGGCCTTATGTTGGTAGAGAGTAGATGTTTTATGCTTAGGTACATTTCTCTACAGATGTACTGTTGGAAGGTAGTCCCTTCACCTGGTAATTTGTATGGAAATCTGTTATCCACTACGTGCCTTCCATTTTGTTTGTAGAAAGCCTTGTATTGCAAGGTGGTACGCTGGAATTTAATAATGTAACAAATTTCGTCTATGATTATTATTATTTGTATACTAGACACTAGTATAATATAACCGGGTTTGATATTAATGTTTTGGTTATCGTAAGGTAAGAACCTATCTATGTTTATGTGTGGGCAATGTCTTACGAGATACCTTTGTTTTGATAAAGGAACGTTTTTATAACTTCAAAATAAATTCAGTTGAGATGTGTTTTCTCACACTGGTTTAACAGATTGATTGGGCCATCCTTCCCTTTCAACGCTCGAGTCAGGATGAGTATATTTACAGATGTAGATTTGGTTGCTTTGGAGCTTCAGCAGACCAGCTGGAGGTCTTCTGGTCACATTCACGTATATGTTTATTTTTCCACTGATTTGTTGTTTAAATTAAGAACAATTGTAAGGATAGGTTATGATAATTGTCCAGGTCGATGACTAGTTATTGATTGTTGTACTTTGATGGATGTATGTATATTATATTGTAGTTTCTATTTTGTAAAGATTATTGATATTATATTATATATGTTTTTCTACTACGATTATTAGATTCTATAACTGTTTTAGTTTCTTCTGTTTCTCTTTTTTTGTTTTATCCCTCTTCTCTTCTTCTACTCTCTTTATTTCTTTCTTATGATTATCCGTCTTTCCGTTCGATTTGGGTTAGACATGTGTGGTTTATTGCCAGTTCTGAACGGGTCGGATTTGCTGGTTGTCACATCCATGGTCTCTCCATATCCTTACTAAGCCTAATTCGCTCACTCTTCGACAAGAGGACTCAATGATAAGTAAGCTCGTTCGCTCACTCTATGGTGAGGGGGCTTGCTTCTTGCACTCTAGCTTTGCTTTCTGTCTGGGACTTAAAGTGATCAATATCGGTCATTACAATTAAGTGGATACAATAAAACATTCATTTACAGGGTTCAAACACAAACACCAAAATACATCACAACATCCATCTAGGTATTGCAGCCTTGTATCCAACTTGGAGTGTGCCTGGGGATCGATCTGGGTAAGCAGCTTAATTGCAATACTACGTTTTTATTGGGAATAAAAAATAAAACCAAAGGAAACAAACAAAAATTCATGTTATCTCAATCAGAAACGACTATCTTCGACCTTGATCCAAGGCCGCTTCCATTCATTGCAGATGATAGTTGCTCATGTTCCACCACCGTAGCTCAACCTTTCACATACTGTTGCAATTAATTATTCCTATCCTGTTCCTTGATTAGGTCATGCAGATGCCCGCAATCATTCATGTTGTACATATCTAGCTCATGGAATAAGTGGCACTTTTCTGATGTCCTTTCGTGCTTTGTGGTCGCTCTCCTTGCCGACTTTCAATAGGGGACCTTCCCCTGGTATCCAACTAAATATTTTTTGGGTTTCTATCAAATCTGTACAAGATGATAATTTCGGTTCCCTACCTTTTCGCTTCAATGCTTCAAAGCCATGATCCATCTTCCTTTTCACTTCGCCTTTGCTAGATCCTTCTTCGGGCGGTCCTCGACTTAAATTTCTTCATGCTCCACTTCAGCATCTTATTGGCGCAAGTATTTTTCAGCCTCGTAGTAAAATTCTACTAGATCCGATGGTGGATCTCGCTTCAAGCAACCTTAAAATCTATCTTACTCACTACTTCATAAACTACTGCCTTTAGAACCATTGATTGGTCTGGCTTATCGACTGCGATAGTTACCATATAGAATCTCATTAGAAAACTCCTAAAGATTTCTTCACCCTCTGCTTTACACTCAATAGTTTCATCACATTCTTGGGTCTTGACATATAGACCCGAAATTGTCTTGTAAACCTATCCAGCAATTCGGTCCAAGTGCTGATGGAACCATTTTCCATTTGTCTAACCATAACACAGCTAAATCCATTAAATATAGAGGGAAAATCATCCTATAACTTCCTCAGACTTACCCAACACCTTAACGGACGGATGGATCTCATCAAGTGAACTATTTGGTCCGTCTTTCCATCATAAGCATCGAATGTGAGTAGCTTTAAAGCATGCGGATTTCTAGCATATCACCCTGCCCCTGACTCCATGGGGGAACTCCGACACATACTCTTCTAGTTGTGTATTAGCGTTTTGATTCATGTTTGCATGCCTAGCATCGCTCTTTAAACATGCACCTTCTCCTCCTAGATTTGTTTTGGTCGTACCCTCGCGCACTCATGGTTCGGTACCAAACAACCTTGGTTACCAACCAATCCAGCTCTTTGGGGGGCCATTCCAACTCCTTTTATTCGATTCCCTGGCATGCTAACTCTGGCTTTAATCTGATTTCCAGCAAATTCGGCTGTTCCTATTTGCCCCATCCTTTTGAAAAAATTCCTTATCATTTCTTCTTGATGGGTTATCATCTTCTCCTACATCTAGTTCATCATGGTTTCCATCTCATCTCTAGCAATGTAGATGGATGGATGGCTCCTAAGGATGCCTCCTTGCTTATTTCCTTCCATAACAACTTTGTTAGTTGATTGTCTAGTCATCTTAATTATCTTCAAATCTCAAATTAGCAAGTTCAAGAAATTCTCAGCGAAAGCACTAAAATGTTTATGTCGAAAATGGCACAAACACCTAGTAGATATATGAAGAGAAGTAAATTGAAGAAAAATAAGTGAAAACTAGTAAAAAAATTCACACAAGATTTATAGTGGTTCGGCGCAGCCGACCTATGTCCACTTCAAGGAATTTCTCTTTTATTACTAAAAAGTACAAGTACAATTCTTATGGTTCGTTGTCGAACAGTTAGCAATCACAAGAAATGTATAACAATGGTGGAAGAGCAAAAAGATCCTTGAAATGAAGCCTCCTATGATCTATTTATAGGTGTAGGTCTGCTAGATAGCCTCAAGCATGTCCAAACCCACTTTCTCCATGATCTGCCAGTAATTGTTGAAGAAGAAGACATAGCCAGCTCAACAATCTCTATGGTTTGTTACCTAATCATAGCTATGGGTTGGTACCGACCCAAAAAATTCACAAAATAGATTTTGGATTTCTAGAGATTGGTCGCCTTACCATTTGCTTTGTGGTTCCTAAGTTGTTTGAGACATAATTTTTTGTTTCTGAGTCCAATTTATGGATCTATGGAAGGATGAATTTGTTGACTTAAAGTGCTTGAAGAGATCAATAACAAGTTACATGAGATCGGTATCTAAAACTTAAAAAGGGTTAGTAGCATCATGATCGATGAGCTTAGAAAGTTGGAGGCAAATTGGCAACCACTGATGGGTCGATGATGACCCATCACCGTGGGTGGTGAAGACCAATAACATAGTATTTTTTGACCTTGAATTTTTTTAGGGTAGCTTGCTCTTTTCCTTTTTATTCTAGTGTGCTTGGTTTGTAGCTATCTCTCCATGCTTCTTGCCTTGATAACTCCAAGTTTGACTTGTCAAGTTTGTTTGTATACTGCCTGCTCAAAAGGTGGGATAATAACTGTATCAAATCAAAGTCAAATCTCTTTCTATAGTATAATGGTTATAATAAATGTTATTATTGAACGAAGGACTTTTCTTATGGACTAACCTAGTTGAATGCTGATAATATTAGAGTTCTAACCAACAACTGACTCCATACATCCTAATGTATATAGTATTAGCTAAGAGAATATGTGTAAATTATTGTCGGCGTTGGTATTGAAAGAATTAGCGTATGACCTAGGGGAAATTATGCGATTATTTACATATATCTAACTTTGTAATCAATCTTATCTGTAATAAAGGTTTTTATTTTATGTTATATATACTTTGTTATATTGTGATATAGTTAATTAAATAAAGTATATTAATAAGAAAATCCTTAAGTAAAATGTTGTGTTATTGTAGTAGCAAAAAGCTGTAATCAAGAGTAATTAATCTTAAAATAAAACAACATTTTATTTTAAATATTCTGGTCAAAATGTTTTGAGAAAGAATATCGATACGTCCACTGTGACTAGAGCATGTAACGCTCATCAAATGTTGGGCAGTGTATTACTGTTGGTTGCTAGGTATACAAAGGTGTTGCATACTCATAGTCATTAGATAACAAAGGAATGACTTATCCAAGAGTTTCTTGTTGGTAGATAACAACCGGGTTAAGTAGCTAACCACGGTGTGACAATGTTACACAATTCTCTGGACTTGAGAATGCTATGGAATTTTATTTTTGAATAATCCACTCATTTATAGTTAAATCATGGTGTATCAATCCATCAAACAACTATAGTTAATTCTGAGTTAAAGCATTCGAAGGGAAGCATTGTTCAATAAATAATTTATCTCCTTGGTTGTACGAGGTTAGTATCCTGGTCAACTGTAGTCAATTCAAAGTCAAAATTTATGGCCATAGTAGAACGATTTACACTAAATGTTATTATTGAATTAAGGACTTTGTTTATGGACTGGCCGAGTTGAATATTAAAACTATTGGTTTTTTCCCAATGCTAGACTCCATACATCCTGATGTGATATATATATATATATTTAATGAAAAGAACATGTGTAAATCATCGTTACTAACCACTTAAGTGAATGTCAAAATAAATTTTATCAAAAAGATATATAGGCGATGAATTTGGCCAAACTATCACACCACTACCTAAGGTGATATGTGAATGCTAATATTTAAATTGTTCAAGATTAGGCCCTAATGAATTCGTACCTCTAAGTCTCATAACCATACTTGTGAATTCTTTGATAAACCACATGATTTAATTAGTTTATAAAATGTGATTAATTAATTAAAATAACTAAGGAATAGTATTTATTTATTTATTTGATATTTGGGTATTGGTACTAATTATTTGTATGTATATAAGAAAGTTATATATACATGATATACAATGTCGGTGTATATTTAAACTAGTTTTAAATATAGTTAGTTGCTTAACAGGCGTTTGGAAATATAGTCCATGCAATTGTGTGATGTGGCCGACTATAATAGGGAGAGATAAAAATATACAGATGTGAATTAATTAATTGGAGCTAAAGGCGAAAGTTTTAAAAGAGAGGAATGACAAAAGGTTTCTTGCTCTAAATAAAGATAAAATATTCCTGATTAATTCAATTCATTATCTCATTTATTATGCAAACTTTTCTCCTTTATCCCTTCTCATGGATGGCCCTCCCCTTCACTCATAACGAATTTTTTTATTTTTAATTGCTCGAAAATAAGTGGAACTTCAATGTTACATGGTTCCCTCGACTTGAGAATAATGTGGAACTTCAACGTGGATACTCCACTTTGATTATAGTTAAATCAAGGCATAATGATCCACGAAAAACTATCGTTGGGTCTAAGTTGAAGCATTGGAAGCGATACACTATTCAATAAAGGATTCGTCTCCTTGGTTATAAGGGGTCGGTATAACGATCAACTATATTCAACTTAAAGTGAAAGTTTAGGCTTGAACAGTATGGTTAATAATAATTGTTATTATTGAACCAAGGATTTTGTGGTTGGATTAATCAAGCTAAATGTGAATGATATTGGAATTTTCCCAAAGCCAAATTCCATAAGTCTTAAAGTGATATGGTTCTGATGTAGAGACCAGTGGTAAATAATCAATACTATAAAGTATCGCTTATAATAATAGAATTGAATTTTACTAAAAAGATGTGAAAGTGATGAATTCGGCTGAAATGCCACACCACTAGCTAAGGTAATGTGTGAACGTTACAATTTCAATTATTTGATATTAATCGTTGACTAAATTTACATCTTTATGTCGCACAATCGTAATGATGAATACCCTGAAAAACCAAATTAATTAATTAATTTATAATCACTGTAAATTAATTAAGTTAATTAATATATTTTATTTGGTTTTACATTGCAATTCCGTTAAAATTTAAAGAAAAGAATACATAGAAAATTTATGTATGCGTGTATTGATATGTGATATCGATAAAATATATGAGTTTGATTTGATGCGATTAAATACTAAATGATTTTTAAAATTTTAAGGGGCTACATAGCTCCGACTTTGGCCAACCATACATGATAAGGGGGGATTTGATTGAGATCTAATAAGGAATTAAAGAGGGAATGTTTTAAGAAATGAATTGGAAGTGTTTCAATGTTTCCTTTAAAATGAAACTACTTTCATTCATTCATCATTCTTTCCACATAGTTTATTTCCCCTGCTTCTTCTTCTACCCTTTAGCCACAAATTCCATGGCTTTATGGAAGAAAAACTTCCTAAAACAAATCAAATAAAACAAATGCAAAAGTAATGCTTTAGATCAATGCGATTTTTAGAGCTGATTCAACTGGATCAATGAGTTTGCATTCATTCGAGGTGTGAATTTTAGGCTACATTATACGGTGATTCACAATTCATTTGATTATGTTTTAGAATTTGTATCCATATCTTGTACATCTCATCTAACTATATGTTTCATGTTTGTATTATTCAATTTCATATCTAGCACATCGAATTTTTTAATGCCTATTTTGTCCAATCTATGCTTTACTGTTGTTTTTAATTGGTGTTTAATAATAATAATAGATCTAAATCGATTTTAATTAGTCGAAATATTTAGTAACATACCATATATACAAATATCAGTGAACTATATATACTAGTTACTTGAAATCATTTTATGCAATTGAATGTTGGATGTATGCATGTCTTTCAAAATGCAAAATGCATTTTTTATTTTTTTACATATGTTTATGCATTATTTCAACTAAAGTTTATAAAAAGACTTTTGTCAAAAATTGCTAATC
Organism: Allium cepa; assembly: GCA_030765085.1. NCBI lineage: Eukaryota > Viridiplantae > Streptophyta > Magnoliopsida > Asparagales > Amaryllidaceae > Allium > Allium cepa. Next base: position 421,318,615 of record CM060943.1, on the reverse strand, counting down.
TAATTTTGGATTGATCCTAAATCAAAGCTTATTTTCAAGTTGTTTTTATATTTCAAAACACATAAAGTAATAAGTTTTACGTATATGTTTATGTTATTTTGAACTTAAAATATGATATGCGTGCACGCACATGTGTGTGTGTTTGTATGTGTATATATGCATTATTGCAATTCAAAATTTCAAGGGACATTTGTTAATAATCATAAATCCACTATTTAATCTTACTAAGTCAAATTGTGTTTCAAATGTTAATATTAAATTTCAAAACATATGAAACTTGTTACAATTGATTTTAATATGTATAAAGGTTCAGGTATTCAAATATTGATTTAAAACATCATTGAATGAATGAATAAAAGAAGGGGAAAAGTTCTCCACCATTTCCTCTTACAATTATGCCTATTTGAGTTCATTAAATATCATATTGTAAATAGTAGTAAACTATTGTCTATTAGTCAAAACTATTTTGTGACATATTATGTGTAAGTATAAGTAAACTATGTATATACATATTTTATTATTTTACATGACTTCAAAATAAAAACTATGGACAACAAAGGCATATATAAAGAGACAAATGTGTCCATTGCGGTGTAAATCCTAACACCTATAAACGTGCACATTAACCATGTACTTTTTATATGTTGCACTCGTACTATACACATGTGAATGTATTTGACATGTTCATTAAAATATATTTAAATTAAAATGGAAGTCCTTTTAAACAAATTAAATTAAATAAGATCTTATTTAAAATAATATTAGATTAGATTTAATAAACCCCATGGACTTCATAGGTCCAATTGGTACAAAATTGGAATTTTTTTTTTTTTTACTAATTTCACTCGTTCTCGACTAGCACTACAATGAAACAGGTCATTAACCCCTTGTTAGTTTGATTCAACAACCGAAATGAAGATGAAGCGACATGCCAAAACCTATTGCTTCAATTGTAAAACGATGTAACATAGGGTCATTTGTTTTGGTTCATTAAACCATCGAAGCAACTGATTTAGGCTTTTGCTTTGATTATTTCATGACAACCGAAGCAAATGACCGTCTTTTGCTTCGGTTCTTACATGACAACCAAAGAAATGTATGTTCATCAAATACTAATTTCTACTCGCTTTGGTTATCATATAAGAATTAAAGAAAAAGAATATTAATTGCTTCGGTTGTCACATGACAATCGAAGCAAATGCCAGCTGAAGTGAAAAAAACTTAATTATATAACAAATTCTACTCGAATATCAATACACAAATTTAGCTTATGGATCAATGTCATACAATATGTACATCAAGCTAAAAATGCTAATAGAGAAGAAATCTAAAAGGAATTCAGCTCATAGGTTCAACACATACATCAAACGAGTTTGGCTATACATAAAATTCAACATATACATTAAAACAATATTTTAAATATGAAATATATCATTTTCTCTACTGTTTAATAAAAAATACTACATGTAAACCTCCTGAATTTTTTTAGAATGGTACACTAGAGGGTTTTAACTCATATAAGTAACTTATGTTTTAAGACAAACTAAAAAAAAGTTACATATTTTACTGCACTTTGCAACGTACAGAGAACTGCATAACTGCAGAACCTAGGTTCCTGCACCATCTACATATTAAAGTAAAAATGAAATTATCACCTAATAAAATTAGAAAAGAAATGGTTCAAAGTTTGTAGTTAATATGCCTTCATCACTGTATACCTACAAATTTCGACGCTCCTAGTACTTCTAATTGATATCAAATCTCTAACTTAAATTGTATTTATTATATTTATGAGAGTTATGCTATCTATAGACTATAAAAATGATTACTTTTACATACATCAACAAAGTTTATTTATTAAATATTTGAGGCATAATGCATCATTATAATGTCCCACACGAAAAAGCCACTACCTATTCTAGACCTACCACCCACCTATGCCTGACTGAAACCACCACCACCTACTCGTCCAATGCAATGAATATTCAATCAAACATCATATTTATCGAACCTACTCAAGCTTATGAGGCAAAGCAATGAGAAACCACTGGTGTCACACTCGAGTTTAGAACAATGGCTCGGTTATAGGCATAATGATAAGTAAGAACTGTCAAACAAGAAAAAATGTAGTCCACATATATGAAGCCAACGTCTACTTAGTAAGGAGTTATTATAACTTGTTATAGGATCAATCTAAGCGACCATCTAAAATCCATGTAATTCTCACATCAAATCACCAACAGCCTTTTGAGTATTTGAGCATGCTTTTTTCCTCTCAACTCAAAGTTGCATTTCCATTGTTGTCATTACATACATTTAAAGAGCAATCACTATATCCTCTACATAACAGACTAAACAATGGGATAACAACTGTAATTACAATAGTAGAAAAATGAAAAAGGAAAACATACTAATAACTATCACTTAGCAGTATGCTGATTGATATCTATAGCATTTAATTAATTAATCAATATAATAATAAAAACAATCTAAAAATACTAAACAATCAACAGTCGTCAATCTAAAAGCAGCATGCCGATGGATGTCTGCCCTGGATAGTTTTTGTAGATGTCACAATTTTAATGGCGCACATGGTATAATTAATCACTGTTAACAAAATAATTATCCAAATTATAAGTTAACTAATAAACATAAATATGACTTATAAATAATACCTAATTCAACAGTGCAAAAAGGAGAACGCCTTTATACCTCATATTGAATGAATGTAACTGATCATTACATATGATAATATATGAAAATTTTAGTTATTAAACCATTAAATTTGGTAATATGAATTTTTTTTGCATGATTGGTATATATTTACATCTCTAGATATTACTGGATAAAAAAATACTTAAAGAGCACGACTACTAAAAATTAAAACATTTTTAATATACCAATAATGTTATATTCATTAAAAAAAACTAGTGGCGAGTGAAGAATTGGCATATTAACATCCAAAGATATCAAATAAGAGAAGAGCATACTTATGGTTATTAGCTTGTCGAGTTTGGTGCTGATTAGCATTTAGGGCTACTAAACAATAATACTCCTTCAAATGCAACTTTGCTATGTTTTTTGTAAAAGGTTACGCTCATATTTAATAATGACACACAAGACAAAAACTTGCAAAGCCTTGTTGGAACCTCGATGCATGCCTTTTTATTTACTGCACATATATTAAAAAAGTATATATTCATAATACATGGATGTTAATAAAAAGCTAAAACAATTTTTAATTTTTCACCAATAAGTAAAAAACAACAATTTCTTAAATCGTTTTGCAAAAACGACATTAAACATAGTGTTGTAAGCATGAAATATAATTCCAATAAATTGAATCGTAATTTTTTCAAATTAACTTAAAAACTTATAGCTATTTTTATAAATTAAATTTCACGTATAAGCTAATAGACTATTTTATGTGTTAAGTGAGAAAAAATGAAGAAGTATAATATTTCAATATATTTTTCTTTGTGTGATGTTATTTTAGTAAATTTTACTTTGTTTCATGTTCCTTTAATACGTTTAGTTCTTCCTATTTCTTTTTACATTTATTTAATATATTTTGATCACATCTAACTAGAAACATTTATATTTAAATCGTATGATAATATATGATATGAATATGAATATATACCACATTTAAGCAAATCAATATTAGTATGTGTATGCACAAGTAATACTATAATACAACTTAACCTAAAAATATTTTATAAAATGATTAGTTTTTCATATCAATAACTACACGTCTTTGTTAAGCAATAACAAAAAATAACAATTTTTTTTTTAAAATACATCTTTTGAAATCTAAAAATAAATGAACCTCCAAGAATGATTACATGATGAACATTGATTTTTAGGCATTTTTTAATCCTAAAGACCACATTTTTCAATAGGAATAACGAAAACAGAATAAAAACACCACTTTTTTGCTCCATGTGCCATTTGCATCTTTGCGTCATATATATCAGTTTGTATGCCTTCTCATGTTGACAATGGAGACCAAAGGCTCAATCACCTCATCTAACTGCACCTATTGTCATAGTGCACCTTTAATAACTACATGTACGCTCTTTGTAAAATGAGGAACTTACATAGGGTTTTCACATTTTCTTTATAAAAGAAGATCACTGTAGTCAACTTCAGTTTTGAAATTTTCAACTCTAATCTGCGCACAATTTGAATATGGTGCTCCCAAGATTAAGAGAGTACTATAGTCGACTTGAATCGTTATTTAGGAGCACACATCATTGCCATGGAGGATGGTAAGGTCAAAGAACTTGATATTTCAGACAATCATTGGGATCTTTTGCATATTACGTCATGGAACCATCTATTTGGCTATTACATCATGGAACCATCGTTAAACCAGCTTTGAATATTACTAAATATTCTTAGCAACCAATCAATAACAAATATGTACACTAAATGTAATTGTTTGACTTGATTTGTTTCGAAATATTTGAAATAAATATGTAGGAATTATAATTACTTGTTTTTGTTTTACATCGTGCTTGTGTGTCATGTAAATTGGACATCAACAAGCAATTTTGTTGTCATTGAGTTATATATTTCACTTTTATTGTAAGACTTAATGACTCTTGAAAATTTATGAACTCTATTTGTTACAATAGTCAATGCATGCCAATTATTATTCCCATAAAAAAATTGTACGCTAGTTATCAAAAAATTAGTACATTACAGCTATGAAGCATGATTTCCATCAAATTTTAGTATGTAACTTTGCTCAAGAATCAATTAGTTGGACACCATAGTAAAGCAGATCATTAATATAACCAGAATCTACAATAAATAGGTACTCCAGGTATTACCTATATTGTAAATTGCACAACTAACCTGCAATCTTTCTTTTAGACCATAAGTTAGGTTGATAGAATTTATGGAACATTGAAACGAACACCTTGTGAATTAAGTTTCACAATTTGAACCCAAGGCGTTCGATGATACATTGGGTTAAATTTTGATTTTAATTTAAGATGTCAATTAACAAGGCCATTTAGATGCTCCATTACCAAATGTGTTATATATAGTATCCAAGTTTAACTCCGACGAGCGGATGTTGGGTTAACTCATTTAAGATTTTAGTCGGAACTAACACTTAATACATTATCAATATTCGTTAGTGGCAGGTTTATCATTTTAATAACTGAAATTCAAATATAGAGATTATTTAAACTATTTCAACAGTAATTGAAGATATTTTGATTTCAAGTTGAAGAACTATTTTATGGGTTATTGGTCTTATTTAACTCGTTTCAATAAATAAATAAAATGGTAATTGAAATTTGTAAATTTAATTACAGTAGTAGGTGATTAAATAAATAATCAAAAAATACATTATTACTTTTACAATCTATTTTTATTAACGTATTTTAAAATTAATTCACTTGATTTTTTCGTAATTTTTAATTTGAAAAATATTTAAATTATCGTTTGACTATTTTTGTAGCTACCAGTTGTTAATTACCTAATCAATTAAGTTTATTATGAATAATTAATTCTAATTTGTGGATTGTGAAATTTAATTATTAAATCTATTTTTGAGAATTGTTGATTTGATTTATATAAGGAATAAGTTTTATTTCTTAAAAAGGATTTTTATTTAAATTTGAGATATTAAAATATCAATTAATTAAACGTGGCAATTAGGATAAAATGTTAATATGGAAATTTATTATTTGAAATAAAAAATTTCAACTAAAGGCATATTTTATTTTGTTAAAAATAATGAGAATAACTTGTGTTTTCAAAAGTCCTGTTTCGTTGTGCAAAATATTGCAATATTAATAAAAATGAGAATTTTAACTTGTTGATTTGTTTTGGTAAATTTAAGAAATTAAATTGGGCTAAATAAAATATTTTTAAGGAGAAAATAGTGTTTTATGGCAAGTAAAACAAAGGGAATTAGTAACCTTATCTTTTATTGGGTTCGTGCGAACTCATTTGGCCAAAGTAATAGATATTGTAAGAAGAAAATGAAACTTACATTCATTCCCTTCTCATTTCATTTACAGTTCAATAAAATCTAAGTATAAGAACTACTTATTCTTAAAACCCTAGCTCCATTCTAAACCCAAATCTTAGCCAAATCAAATGGCTTTTAGCTAATTCTTGTAGGCATAGAAATAAGATAATATTCTTCATCTTCTAATGTGTTTATTTCAATTGTCAATCTCATCTTTTTGATAATCCTCTTTTCGCAATTTCTAAAAATAACTTAGGAAGTTATTAAAAGAGGTTAGCCTAGAAGGATTCAAGTTCTTAGCTTCAATTCAAGTGCTTATAGGCGAGTTAAACACTCACACAACTATCTCGAAATTTGTATTAAGTGCATGTGTTGTTTTGTATGAATTGTTGCTAGAAACTATTGTCGAAACGATCTCTACTCCTGGAGTTGTTTGCATTTTTGCATACGTAACTTTCTATTTGCCGAAAACCCTAGATGTTTGATCTCTTGATTCATCAAATTATAGTTGAAAATGTGTTTGCATGACATCAAAATCAGTACCCTTGAAATCTAAATCACCTATCGCCTAAAACTCACCATCGAAGACCACCAAGAAGCGATAAATATTGCCTAGGGATCGACCCAGGTAGTGACCTGTGTAAAGCTCCAAGTTATGTCTATTTTCCTCCCAATTACACCATTCGACCATTTGTTCGCCTAGTTGTTTCTTTGAGTGTTATTTGCATTGTTTTGTTTGGATGGTTGCTATGATCATGTGATGCATAGTAGTGTATTCCCTTATGTTATGGACTTTGGATCACTTTGATTCGAAGGTTTGGAATTTTATAAACTTATATCTATTTATTTATTTATATAAATAATTTTAAAAAAGGAGTTTATTCTAAGTTTTCAAATATTAAACTTGTTCCTAAATTAATCTTTTTCCTTTATAAATGATTTTTCACAAGTAATTACTATATATTATGTTTGTTAATAAAATAGGCATGGATTTTAGAACTATCATTTTAGAAATATAAACTTAAGTTGTTTTTAAACAATTGTTAGAATGCCAAATTGGGTTGGAAAATGAGTTTATGGTATCGTAAATAAACAGGTACTTATGTAAGTGGCTTTGGGATATGGGTTTTTGGAAAAATACAAACTTAATTTATTTCTAAATAAAATAGTTTTATATCAAAATGGTTTTGGAAGAGTAATAAATTTGGATTTATAAAATAAATGACTCCTTATATATATATATATGGAATTTGTTTGTGAATAATTTAACTTTATGGAATTTTTGAGTTAGCCATATATATATATATATATATTGAGATCAAATGGAATAGATAGGTTATTTTATCTAATGATAAATAAATTATTTATTTATCATTTCTTCTATGAAAAATCATATCATTGCATTTCTAAATTATAAACTTTTATAAGATAAATGTTTTTGGAGAACCTTAGTTTTATAACATGGGAAATGCTAATAATTGACTTAGTGTTACCGATTGGTTTAAATGCACTCGAGTAACGCTTCATCGAATAATGTACAACTCATTGAATAGAATGTTTGAGTGGTACTTACTATCCCATTAGTGAATACTTGAATTCCACCGCGTAGTATGGGATGCCTTGGTTAAGTTCTTATGATTGCTTTTAGGAAGTATTTAACACTTTAGGTTGTATTCTCTTTTGGTGTTTGGTGAAGCCGATAGATCGTTAATAGAATATAGTTTAGGCTTTCCAATGGTATCCATAATAAGTGAGATTTACTAACTTCTAGTAAATATTTGAATTTCACAAGCAGTATGGGATGTTTGGTTAAGTTCTAGTGATTAATGAAAGTGATAGTATTTGGAACTTCAAAGTATATTTCTTTTTAGGGTTCGGCCAGGGGCCGATAAATCCATAAGAGGAATACTCATGGATTTCTTTACAATCATAAATATATAATAATTATGAATAATATAAAATCTTTGAGTCATGGTTGCCATGGTCCTTGTGATCGGTTAAAATTTTGCATTCCACTATCCTTGTGATTGGTCGAGATTTTATGTTTCATGATCCTGTGATAGATCGAGATTCTTTATTCACTATCTTTTAGATTGGTTGTGATTCTGTTTCATAGTATGGACGAATCTTGGTATTAGATCGGTACGAGTGATACCACATTTTGTTTGCCATGGTATGGACAATCATTAAGATTGGTATCGATGATCAAGGTGATAGGTATGGAATTGGTCTCTTTGTGTTAGGAATATTGTGCTTTAATCTGTAATTCTATGTTTAGTTACTAATCTGCGTTTGAGATCTAAATATATAACCCTCACCTTGAGATAAATTAGGAGTTAAATTAATTCAGTGACTTACTATACCTTGGACATTTGGATTTACTTATATGTCATTTATTCTTGTGTTATATCTTGTTCTCACCCTTTTAGATATTTAGCGATAGTCCAACCCGTTTATTTTATAATACTCAGGTCAGGTCAAGACTTTTCAGGTTACATGACAAGTACACCTTTGGATGGTTGAGCTAGCATGGAGATACACAAACCATTTTGACTTTCATTTTATCTTGTGTAGGGTTTTTGTGTATGTATATGAGATGTATATTTAAGTTAGAGATTTGTACCAGATGTATATTATGTGAGTGTAGTGTTATATTTTATAGACTCATAGTTTGTATAGGTATATGATGTTTGTTATTCCGCTGTGATCTGTGACTATTATACATACGATATACTATTCCGATTTTGAGAAACCGGTGTGGTTACTACTTTAGGATAAGACTGTACACGTTAAAATTTATTTTGGTGATAAAGTGAAACTGTAAGTATGATGTGTCAGTGTTAGTTTAAAGATATATTCACATTCGATCACTCTTAACAGGCCGTATTCTCCATATTGTTGACAATGTTTTTATAATGTCCTTTAGTAATATTGGTATAAAGGTGGGGTCGTTATAGTTTGATATCGGAGCTGAGTCTAAGCATTGTAGCATATAATATTACAAATCTAGACCTAGTGAGACCTAGAGTCATGTCCCCCAGGGTGTGTGGTAGATATTTATACTAATTATTTATTTATGGATAGGAATAAAAATAGATTATCTGGATAATGAATTAGGACGTATTTCGATTTAAAATTTTAATTAAATAAATTGGAATTTGTGACATCCAAATTTTGGAAAGTGATGTGTTAAAATCTTTTAGAGTTTAGAAAATTGTGGATTATTGGGAAATAAATTTTAAAGAGATAAATTGGAATGAATTGATCTAAAAGTGAATAATTTTCTTTTAATAGATAATTTGGGAAATTTGACTAAATAAGTTAAAGATTTAAATGATCTAGGATTAATCAAAGTTACATAATGGAATTTTAGGAATAAAGTTGTTCCAATGAAAGTGACTATTATGTTTTGGTTAATTGGTTGTTAGGAATTGATTAGTTGGTTGTATTTATTAAATTGGATGCATGGATTTTAGTGATGATAAAATAAATATATAACTAAGGAAAAATTGCGATTATTTATTGTGTTAACTTGTCTAGAAAATATTTAAGGATTCTGATCTATATATGAGATGCCATGTTATAGATAGGAGTTCCTAAACACCGACCGAGGCATTTTAATATGAGAAATAATTAATTTTGAACTTTGAAAAATAATTGAGTCTAAAAAATAATTTAAAATGATATTGTAGCTGTCGAGTAAATTATGAGAAGTGGTGAGCATGGCGATGCAATTTTGATGTTCAGTGCATCAACTTTGCAGCGGAGTGATGAAATGAATAATTAAATTTTGTGGCTTAATAGTATTTTATATAATGAGAGATGATTAAGGAAAATGTTCTAAATTTTTGATTGGCATATATTAAAGTTAAACGGAAGTTAATTGGAAAACTTTTGATATTAGAATAATTGAAAATCTACTTCCATTAATGAATTTGACTTTCAAATTATTTGATTTGAATAACAATGAGATAATTCTAATTCATAATTTAATGAAATAATTGGAAAATTTTAAGAGTTCCTTGAGAATTTAAAAGATAGAGCATTTTATTTTTCATTATATGTTTGATATGTATGAGATAAAACTTTAGATTCTTTTTTGTGAATTGAAGGAATACTTAATTATAAAGGAGTAAGATTAAAATATTTCTTTAGTTATTAATACTCCAAATTAAATGAAATTGAGTTAAATAAAATAATCTTTTTGAATGCGAATTTTAAATTTACGAAAAATCATCTTTTACATTTTGGAAAATTTTGGTTTTGAGTTGATAATTGTAAAAACTGTTAGATGGTAAACTCTTTGGATAGTCAAATAGTAATAAAGGTTTAAGCAAAAAACAAATTTTTATTTGAAATGGTTTCTTTGATTTAAGCTTTTGGTTTATAAAGTTAAGATTAAAGATTTCTTGAGATTGTTAATACGAAAAAAAATTTATTAAAGGGAAATTAATAATAAATAAAACAATTTTAATGCTGTTACTTTTAGGAAAAAAAATTCTACAAGATTGGAGTTTTTTATTTGCAATTTATAGATTCTTTAGAAAAAGGTTATGAGTAAATAGGACAGCCCTTTCATGGAAATTTTAGAATAGAAATTTTTTTTAGAAGAATTCTGTTATAGATTTTTTCGTTAAGGAAGCTGCATGGGCGTAAGTTTTGTTAAGAAGGGAGTCTCTAACAGCCCTGTTGTTAATTACCTAATTAATTACGTTTAATTGTGAACAATTAATTCTAATTTGTGGCTTGTGAAATTTAATTATTAAATCTAGTTTTGAGAATTGTTGATTTGATTTATTCAAGGAATAAGTTTCATTTCTTAAAAAGGATATTTAAATTTGAGGTACTATTAAATCAATTAATTAAACTTGGCAGTTTAAAATGTTAATATTGAGATTTATTGTTTGAAGTAAGAATTCCACTTAATGATTTATTTTATTTTATTAAAAATATTGGGAATAAATTATATTTTAGAAAGTTCTATATAATTGTACAAAATATTTCAATATTAATACAAATAGGAATTTTAACTTGTTAATTAGTTTTGGTAAATTTGAGAAATTAAACTAGGCTAAATAAAACCATATTTAAGAAAATAGTGTTTTATAATAAATAAAACAAGGGGAACTAGTAATCTTATCTTTCACTGGCTTCATACAAACCCATTTGGCCCAAGTAATAGATATTGTGAGAAGAAAATAAAAGTAATGTTCGTTTCCTTCTCATTTCATTTACAGTTCAATTTTTTTTTGACAATAACAACTTCTTATTCTCGAAACCCTAGCTCCATTCTCGACCAAAATCTTAGGCAAGTCAAAAGGCTTTGGGATAGTTTTTATAGGAATATAAACATCTTCTTCATCTTCTGTTACGTCTATTTCAATTGTTAATCTCAACCTTTTGATAATCCCCATTTTGTAATTTCTCAAAATTACCTAGGAAATTATCAAAAGAGGTTAGCCTAGAAGGATTCAATTTCTTAGCTTTAATTCAAGTGCTTATAGGTGAGTTAAACAGTCACATAACTATCTCTAAATTTATATTAATTGCAATTTTTGTTTTATATGAATTGTTGTTAGAAATTATTGTTGAAATGATTCTATTCCTTGAGTTATTTACATTTTTAGATGTGCAACTTTCAACTTGCTGAAAGCCCCAGATATTTGATCTCTTAATTCATTAAATTATAGTTGAAAATGTTTTTGCATGACACCAAAATCAGTACCCTTGAAGCCAAAATCATCCATCGCTCGAAACTCACCATTGACAGACCACCAGAAAGCTATGAACACTACTGGGGCTCGACCCAAGCAATTCCATCGGTGGATCAGTCACACGTGATGGATGCATCGGTCATGACCAGGGCAAAGCCCATGTTGTTTCCGGTTTCTTCCCGATTGCCCCGCTCGACCATTTGTTTGCCTGGTTGTTTCTTTGATTGTTATTCCAATGTTTTATGTTGATGGTTGCTATGATCATGTGACGCGTAGTAGTGTATTCTCTTGTGTTATAGACTTTGAATCACTTTGATTCAATAGTTTGGAATTTATAAATTATTTCTATCTATTTTATTTATATAAATAATTTTAAAAAAGGAGTTTTTTAAGTTATCAAATATTAAACTTGTTCTTAAACAAATCTGGTTCCTTTGTAAATATTTTTTCACAAGTAATTACTATATATTATGTATTGTTAATAAAACTGGCATAGGATTTGAAAATATGGTTTTAAAAATATAAAATTAAGTTGTATTTATATAATGGTTAGAATAACAAATTAGGTTTGAAATTGAGTGAAATGGTTTCGTAAATAAACGGGTACTTATATAAGTAGCTTTGGAATATGGGATGGCTACTTATATATACTTGCTACATACATACACACACACACACACACATATATGGAATTTGGAATATGGTTTGTGAATAATATAACTTTATAGAATTTTTTAAATAACAATACACATATATATTGAGACCAAATGGAGTAGATGGTGTTATCCGGCCTTTTGGCCCAGCTGCATCTAGGCCAATCGGATGAGTCAAACTTAATTGTCATCAGGATCAATGTATCAGATTAATGATCATGAAGCCTAGATATCAGGCCTAAATGATAATATATGGAGCAGTAGCAAAGTAGAAGCTAAAGGCAAACTTAATAAAACATTTAGGGTATGGAAGTTCATTACTCTCTGAAGATAGATCAGGCACGATTCATATTCAATACTATGGATTGTATCGATTACATGGCTCAATTCAACGATGACCGATCGATATCTTAAAATCCACAAGTCCAACACACTTGAAACTTTCAGAATCTTAACATACTGGAGAGTGGAGTCCCCAGAAACGATCACATGACAAAGGACCCTATTGAACGATCGTTCACGAACGATCACATAATTCTAACTAAACACATCAACTTGTTGAAGATTGACTAATATCTCACCAACCACAACTTAGAATAAATTCAAACTTTGAAAGCATGGACAAGAGGTGTGTAGGAGCTCAAGGAATCGATTGCACATGCATTGGAGTCCAAATGAACAATCGATACCGATCATTCCAACTATCGAGTTAGAACCTACAATCGGTCTGGTGGGTCCCTATGGATTTGTAGAGTTTTCTGGCGAATTTTCAACGGGATATTTCACCATCTTCACCTATAAATACAGACTTCAATTTTCATTGTAGGGATCTTTAGGTTGCTTTTTCCTAGGGACTCCATTATAATCAAATTCTATTATCACTACTTCATTGTAATCAGATTTACAAGTGACTAATAAAGCAAATTGTTTAAAGTGGATGTAGGCATATAACGCCGAACCACTATACCATGTCCTTGTTACTACTTAATTTTGATTACTTATTCACTTATCTTCTTTGTTTAATATTGATTATTCTTCATTTATTTCTCTACTATTCTATTCTTGAGTGTTTGTATCCACTTTTGATGTAAACATTTTGGTTCTTTCGTTGAGAATGCTTGATTCTCAGCTTGTTTAGATCCCTTTATTGCTATTGGATTGCAAAAATCCCCCCAAGGAGATCCATAGTTATCTTCAAGAATCTTACTTATTCTATTCAGATTTGTAAAAGTCTAAGTAAAGCTATCAACAATTGGTAGGAACACCATATCTAATTCTCCAAACTTAGAAGGAAACAAGAACACTAGCATCCAATAAGGAGGCTCAAGCAATCAACTAGTGGATGTGAATTCTAATCTAGTTGAAGTCCAAAATCCATCAAATTCCATTACAAGGGCTGAATTCCAATATCTAATGAGAGAGCTAGTGGATAGTCACCGAAAAATTAATCAATAGATTCAAACCAATATTGATCTAATGAACCAACTCAATCAGCAATAGCGTGGGAAAGCGAGGAGGGACCCTAACCTTTGCTCTCAGCAGAGAGTTCTGGTTCATTGAATGATTATCACAAACGTAGATGCAGTAGAATGGATGGATACCATGTTGAAGCATCAAATCGCCTACCACCGATCGTTTTAGACAGAGCGAGAACGATCAATGTCGATCGTTCTCTAGATGGACGATCTCAAAAGATGACGGCAGGGTTACATACCAACGATGCTATGATCTATCTAGCTATTGGAATTCAAACAAATGCTGACTAGATACCTCCTTGGAATATGATGAAGTAAACGCACGTAATGTACATCAAGAGGATGTCAAGACAAGATGGCGTAGGAGGGGCCGTAGATATCGGCCGACCATTCCCGTAAAGTGAAGCATGACTACCTCTTAGCTTCGACTATCTAAATGTCGGCCTATCTATAATGGTTAGACAGCTAGTAAGGGAATGCCAGTGCTTAACTAATGATGATTGGGGGATTTTGAGAAGCCACACCCTATTTATTGACAATATCTTACATGCAGAATACCCAAGAAGCTTCAGCATGCTGTTAATGCTGACCCCAGGCAACACGTCATGAGATATGAATGGTTGATGGATTCCACATGAGAAGATGATTCACCCATTTGTCATTGTTTTGTTTGATATATGAATGATTCATCCATTTGTCATTGATTCTCCGATTTTCTATTTAATGTTCTCTCACATGGGTGATGACATATTTATACATGTTTGATTGATGAATTTCATTCTATAGATGCTTTGATGCAACATTTCCATTGTTAATATATCATGCATATATTATATATCTATTGCTATAAGTTATGTAACGACCCGATATTTTCAATCATTCGCATCTACACATGTGGATATTGAATTGCTCAAAATATCAGACTATTAATTTATATTTGGCAAAACTCAGCATATACAGTAAATAAATCAATCACAAAATCACAAACACAGAGTAATATAACAATAAGCAGTGGAAACAAATGAATAGTAGTTCATGAAGATACTATATATATATAATAGAGTTAAAACAAGATGCAATAGAAGTTTCGAATACATAGAAGTCCCAATACAATAGTCAAATACCAGATCAGAATATATCACAGGATTCAACTGAATAATTGCAAGCTGAATTGATAGATGGATCTTTAAGAAAAGCTCCAACTTCAAAGGTGAGTCTCAAATGCATTGACACTCAGTCTGACCCGAGCATAAAGAAAAATACAAAACACTCGAGTCAAGATTAACATTCTTATATCAATAAATCCAACTCAAGTGAAATATCAACTGAAATACAAGTAACTCAAAGGATGTATGGGATACCCATCCTCTAAGGATTAGTGGAACTATCTACTATGTAGTACAATATGCTATTATAATATGTCTATAGTAAAGCAAACTATTAAAATAGCATTAAGGCGTTACCCATATCTCCCTTAATACATTTTATAGTGCCATAGTCTATACAGTACCGTAATACCTCATAAACTGGAGCTACCACAGGGCACTCCATAGGTACGACACAAAACAAACTCATAGTGGCCTCGATATGGTAGGTGACATGGCACAACTAGGCAATGCTAGGGTAGATATACCAATTACACTTTCGGGCTGGTGGTAAAGCTTAACCGCAGCTACCTCCCACCTCGATCCACACTCCCAAAAATCCGAGTGTACACCTAAATCAATCACAAAGTAATGGAGTGGCATCGAAGAAGTGTGTCCGATCGGAGGAGCTACCTCACTTGGCCCATCGGTTGCTCCTCGTTTAGCCACCTGATAACTCACAGGAGTTAGGTCTACATATATACCTCATATAGTATCGTCACCACCATCCTATTTCATTCTAGAATCTCCACTATGTGCATAGTTGTTAAAGTGGTTTTCAGTATTAGCAGAGAGTATGAAAACAACCGATCCCGGTCTCTTTAATAACCAAACATTATTATAACACCGTGGTCATTTCAAAATATCATACTTCAGAACCAAAATATCATATCCATTTCAAAACCACATCAAATCTGATATCATTATTCCCTTAAAATATATTCATTTCCAATATCATAGCACTTTCCAAAATTATAACTCTTTCAAAATTATAACACTTTAAAAATCAGAACACTTTGGAAATCATAACACTTTGAAATTCATAACACTTTGAAAATATAGTACTTTGAAATTCATAAAACTTTCCACTTAAACAGTTTAGATATTAATAATAGCATATATATTAAAATAGTTATAAATAAAATAGTTAATATAACAAAATAATTTGTATATGTTATAAATTAAATAGTTTATATTAAAATAATTAGTGTATTAAAAATAGTTTTATATTAAAAATAGTTTATATTAAAATAATTTTATATCAAAATAATTTATAAAGTAAAATATTTTTATGTATATATTAAAATATTTAAGATAATAAATAGTTTCCTCAAATTCACAAATATATTCGAATAATTCAAATTAAAAAATTCAATTAAATTAAATCTAAATTCAAACATTTCAATTTAATTCAACATCTCAATAAAACATCTCAATAAAACGTTTAATATCGATTTCAAATACAGATTTGAATCATGAATTAAACCATTTCAATTTCAATAGATTTCAAAGCTTTAAATGTTCAAATGCCTACAAAACTAAATTTGAAATTTCATTTATATCAGATCTAACTCTACTACTATTTAGTTTTGAATATATTTACTTAATCAATACAATACCACTTATACAAAACCTTAAACTACAAATAACTAAATATTTCCTTCAATTTATTTAAAGTTGAAGTATTCATTTAATCACTTTAAATCAAAATCCAATTATAAATCATATCTTTAAAATCTCAAATAAAATAAGTTTCAAATCGATTTTATTTAAATATAATTCTTAAAAGAATACGATTCCAAATCAATTAAAGTTATCTTCCCAACCTTAACTTATAAAAATTATTACAAAAATCTACCTTTAAAGTATAAATTTAAATAAATACTTAAACATATTATATATTAATTAAATCAATCCTTATTAACTTAAATCTTATTACTAAACTTAATTTATATTAAAACTTAATATATATATATATATTAAAATAGTGAAAATATAAGTAAAATCTTAAAATTTATAATTTCAAAAGTATCTTATAAATTTATACTTCCCAAAACATAAGATTTAAAAATATAAAACTAAAACCTTTGTAAAATAAATATTTATAAATATATATATAGTCTTAAAATTCAGTATTTATTAAAATTATTTATTTCCTTTCAAAGCCTTGGAAATAAATTTAATATATATATATATATATATATATATATATATATATATATATATATTGACCAACGGTGTCTGTATATAATTTTCTATCCTATGGTCAAGTGATGTGGATATTTATCATTTCAATCCGCAACCCCAAATTCAATGTCAATGAAATCGCATGGGTTTATCATTTTAACCCATAACGATTTTCTCTTATCTACAAGATCGTTCGGGTATGTATCATTTCAACCCATAGGGAAAACTATACTAATATAAACTTGCAGAGTGAAAACAGTGATGATAATAATCAGCAACATGCATATATCATCAATAACAGATAAAATAACATATCATTGTTAGTCCCTGAGATGATAGTTTCGATGACAACAACCTTAGAATAAGATTATAAAATATAAATACTAACATTATAGTTTAGATATATATATATATATATATATATATGTATATGCAGGATTTAACCATGCAGGTACCAAGAATGAAGACTGTACAGTATAGAGATTCAAGATATCAATATTGAAGACTCATGGGTATCAAGATTATCAAGAGTTCAAGATTTCATTTTATGTAATTTAATTAGGAATTTTGTTAAAACTCCTAGAAAAGTACTGGCATCTTAAAATCCAATTTATTCGTGGAATGGAATCTACTTCGAACCTGTTAAAGGGATGGAACCCTAAGTAGGATGGAACCTACAAAAATCCACTAACTTTTATTCAAATGTTTTTTACAAAATTATATCTTGTTTTCAAAATGACTTCAAAACCTTCCTTTTAAAAGAATCAAAAATATCGATCCTGGTTTTAAATATTTTTACCCTCAAATAATCTTTATTTTCAAAATCAAATTATCATTGGTTTTAAACTATCTTTTAATAATAATATATTTAACTTTTAATATTTTTACTTAGATTTAAATATAAAATTATAGTAAAATTATATATATATATCAAAATATTATTCTCTATATTTACCATGTATTTTAACTATAGTTAAGTATATTTATAAAGTTTAAATTTATTTTAATACAAGATAGAAGTTATTTTCAAAGAAAAGCAAATTACCAAAATACCTTAGGCATGTCGACATCCTCAAGTACCCCTTATCGGCATAGTAGTAGTTTATTTCAAAAATTTAGATTTCAAAGGAAGTGTCTATTCGTCATATCCTTTCACGAATAGACACAGGCTGTTGTTCTACTATAAATAGGGGTAGTTTTGAACGAATTTGTATTCATATTTTCTCTGATTTCACTCCTCTTCTTTTTCCACATTTCTTTATACACATTTTTACCATTACTCTACCGAAATCAATATTGAATCTAATTAGATCATCTTTGTTTTGATTCTCTATCACTATCTCAACAAAATCTCAATGCTATTCAGAGTTATAGGCTTCTTTGTAATAAATTAAGCGAGAAAAGGTGTGATTGTAGCCTGTGAAATCAATCAAGCGAGCTAAGGTGTGATTGTAGCTTGGGAAATCAATTGGGTGAACTTGTTTCCCATGAAATCAAGTATCTCTACCCAGAAGATTGTGAATTTGCAGTGATGTACCTCGTGGCCTTGAAATCGAGGGTGTAATTGTACAATTGCTTTTGAAAAGAAATTCGTACTTGTGTGTGAGACTGGATGTAGGGTAACTCCAAACCAGTATAAAATCCGGTGTGTTCTTTCCTTTATTGCTTCTACTTTATTTCTACATCTGTATTTGTTTTCGTGATCATATCTGTGTATGAATATTGCATACATTTGTGTTCAAATTAACAAAAACTTTAAAAGATTTAGTAATTCCTTAAAACACTATTCACCCCCCTTCCCTCGAGTGTTAATCCTAGCATTAAGATCCGTATTCCGCATTTCTCACATTTGGTATCAGAGCAAGGTTTTCAAAGTTTCATAATATGATTTTTGAAAAAGTTTTTAAAATGGCTACTTTTAGAAACTTGTTAATACTAGTTTAGAAACATTCAGATCATCATTGTCTCTTGAGTCTGCATATCATCAATATTCAAATTCAAGTTGTCTACCAAAATTGTATGATGTGCAGGAAACATGCTTTATGTGTGACGACCCGAAATTTTGGGCAATATCAATTTAATAATCTGTGTTAATATTTAAATTGGTTTGACAATTTTTCTTTATAATTTTAATTTAAATTGGTAAATTAATCTTTTAAAGGTTAATAACTTTTTAATCTGGCAATATTGATAAGAATTATTTCTTTCAAAGCTAATAAAATTTTATTCTATTTATAATATATATATATGTGTGTGTATATATATATATATTTGATATATATTGTGAATAGAAGATCTTTTGTTTTAAACAAAGATGAATTTTCAAATTGTAATATATATGTATGTATATGTTATAATTTGGAATTGTTTTGAAATTTAATTTAATCTATTGATAATTTATATATGTATGAATATATTGTATTTGAAAGCTTTGTTTTAAAATTAATATCTTTCAAAAGTTAATTTAGATTAATTAAATTGTTTTCAAATATAGGATAATTGTTTATTTTAAATATGATAATTTAATCAAAGATTTATTTTTATTTTCTTTTAAAGTGTTTAAATTTAAAATGGTTATAAATGTATATAAATAAATGTTTTAGATTTTTAAATCCATGTACAAAGATCTATTTGTGTTATTATTAGTTTTAGAATATTTTCTTTAAATAGGTAAATTTATATATACATATGTAAATACTTATTAATTAATAGATTTATGTAAGTAAGCTTTCTATTTACATTTAAATTAAATAAAAATTTATTTAAAAATGTTTAAACAAAATATGTGTAAACATATTAACACATGTTAGTGACATGTGTTGAAAAATTAAGAGATGAATGACATTTGTTCAAATTAACAACAAGTGGCCTTCATTTCATTTATTTGAAAATTTAAACATATAGAGAAAATTTGTTTTCTCTTTCATTTTTCAAACTTTCTTCTTCTTCTCAAATTCTTTTTCCTTCATTCTTTTAAAAATAAATGGCAAACAGAAAACCATTTTTTTCAAAAACTTGAAATTTAAACCAAAAATCAAATCTGAAGCAAAGTAAAATCTGAAATTAAAATTCTGCAAATTCAAATGAAGACCAAATCTGTAACTTCAACCTGTAACGCAAGAATTCAAAATCAACTCAGCAAGTCAGATCTGTTCAACATTTTAAACAATCAAATTGAAGCATGGAAGGATTCATTTTCATCAACAAGCATCAAAGACAATTTAAAGCTTTTTCAAATTTAAAGATTCAGGCCTCGGAAATTCACAAACCTGCTCTGCCTATATAAAAATGGTGAGTAAATAATTTTTAAAAACAGTTTGATCTGATTTTACTTCCATGCATGTGATGATATTAACTTGTATTAAAGTTCTCTAGCTGAAATTTATATGAATTTGTATCTATATGTTGTGAGAGCTTGTTTGTTTGTATATATGCAAATGTGTTCTCTGTTGACTATTGTGAATGATCTTCTAAAAGAAAAAAATTCAAAATCTTTCAATCTAATAAAATTAGATCTTGGCATATGAATGAAAATTATTTGTTAAAGTCTAGTGGTAATTTTAAAAATAGTTTGTGAAATTTTTAGTTTACAAATAATTTTTAAAATGAGAATAACAATAAAAATATTGTTACACATGAAAAATCAATAATCTTGTTTTCTGATTTGGATTACATGAATAAATTAGTGGTTAAAAATCATGATTTTTAATACATATTTCATGATTTTTAGTTTGATGAATCATGTGATATTTGGGTTTGTTCGATTTGAGAATTTTGGTAGATTACCGTTGATCCACTTGTTGATTCGAGCCGAATTTTTGATTGAAGCTTGTTTTTAGGTTGTAGATGATGGGAAAAATGCAAATGATTTTTTTCAATGAGTGAATTGTTCCAATTCGAGCAAATTAGGGTTTTATTTTGAGTTGTTCTCGGCTTGACTGTCGAGACAAATTTCGACCTGAGAAATGGATCGAGTTCGATCGCGTTTGGGGGTATTGAAGTTCATGGACGTGGCGCTTCGATGGAGAGGTCGGCGAAGCTCTTAGGCAACAAGATGGTCAGCGTTGGGGAATTTTGCGTCGAGATGTTGCTGCCGTTTTTCGATCGAGGATCGAAATTTTGATTCGATTATTATTTGTTGAATCTGGGTTTGGATTTAGGCTCGCGTGTGATATTGTGACCGTCGTCAAAGATCGCGAGGACCTAGGTTGGCCGGAGGCGATGGGGCACGTGTACCGTGCACGTTCGTGTGCACTGGGAAATGGAAGTTTGGGGAAGAAAGGGATTTTACCGAAGTCACTTTCGTGTTTTTCGTTGATCGGCTCGAAGTTGAGGGGAGCTGCGGTGTCTTCGGGGATTATTCGAGTATTTTGGGGTTCAGATTCGAGTGTTTTTAGGTTGTTATGTTTAGTTAAGTTCTGTATAATACTAAGTTGCAAATAAACTTGAGTTTGAATAATTAAGGTAAGCATTAAATTATAAACCAAGTTTGTAGACGGAAATAAATTTATAAAGGTTAAAATTGTGCTTTGATGAAAATGTAAATCAAACCTTTAAAGTACTAATTGAATTTATTCTATTTTAAATTTAAATTATTTTTAGATATTTGTATTTGAAATAATTATCTTAAGTAAATTTTGAATTTCAATTTAAAAGAATGTTTTGGAATTTAAATATTGAATCAAAGTTTTAAGTGAATTTTAAAGTAATGTTTAATTAATTAAGTTTAAAATTTTATTTAAAATAAATGAGTTTAAAATTAAATAATCTAAAGTGATTTAAATTTTAAATTTGATTTCTAAATGCCTTATTTTCAAAATAAGGTTATTGTTATGATTTTGAAAACCAAATAGAATAATTTGCTTTTAAATTATTAAAATTGAAAACTTATTTCAAATAATTTATTTATGAAGATGAATACGGTCAACTTATCTTTGTTATGAACTTATGGATACTTAATTAATATAATTTGTTAATAAGTAAAAAGTTTAATTAAGATAAATGATTTCTAAATTAATTAAGGATTTTGAAAATATAAGATGTTAATTAATTATTTAATTAATTTTAGATAATTAGTTAGTTGTTTATTTAATTTTAAATAATCATTTATGAATTAATTAAGTGTAATTACTTAATGAAGTAATTAATGGTTAATTATTGAATGTAATTAAGAATGGTAATTACTTATTGAAGTAATTAAAGTGAAAGTGATTATGGATAATCACTTAATGTTATTAATTAAGGATTGATTAATATAATTGTTTTGAAGTTAATTAATTATGGAGTAATTAATTAATTAATGAATTAAGAATTGTTTGATGATGAAATTAATTACTTGTTAAGTAATTAATTAAAGAGTAATCATCTAATGGAAGTAATTAGAAGATAATTACTTATGCAAGTAATTAGGAGTTAATTACTTAATTAATTTAGTTAATTAATGAATGTGATTGATTTGTTAATGAATGAGATTAATTACTAAGTTTAATTAATATTGTAATTAATTAATAAAGTAATTAATTAAGGATTATTTATTAATTTAATTGATTAACTGATTACTTAATGAAGTAATTAAATATTTATTAATTAGATTAATTAATTAAAATAAGTAATTACAAATTGTTAATTCTGTTCATGATTAATGAGATGATTAATTACAAGTTAATTATTTAATTTATTGAAGGAATTATTAATTAATCAGGATCGTTAATTAATATAATTAATGAATTAATCAAGGTTGATTAATAAAGTGATTAATTAAAGTATGATTAATTAATTGTAATTAATTGAGGTTTAATGTGATTAATTATAGTTAATTAATTAATGGAAGTAAATGAAGGATCATTAATTATTGTAATTAATGATAGTAATTAAAGGATAATTACTGTATATGGTTAAGGATAATTACTTGAATGTAATTAAATGATAATTAATCAAGGAAGATTAATTAAAGAAGATCATTAAGAGATGATTGATTAATTTATTTATTTGGAATAAATTAATGAAGAAGGATTTAGGTAATCCAATTGATTGAGGGTTAATCAATTATGTTTATGGATGATTGATTGATATTGGGTGACTGATATTGGATGTTGAATGATATTGGATGATTTGGATATATATGATATGTGATATGCTGCTTTGTGAGATGAATGTTTGATATGAATTATCTGTTGTGATAATGTGATTCATCTATCTGTTATATCATCCCGGATATAGTTTAAATGTTTAAAACCCTTTAAACAATTTGGACATTAAAATGGATTTTGGTTTCGGTGAGACCGGAATCGGGTTTCCATATTTGGATAATCCGAAAACCACATCGATCCAAATTAAACGTTAGGTCGTGAATCCAAGTAGAGCTTAGTGAAGACTCGAGGTGTAAGAACTATTCGTCAGTATAACTTTGGGATTGATTCCGTGATGAGTTTGACGGAGATAGTACTTATAGGTTCGAGATGGTGATTCAGAGTGCAAGGGATATAGTCGTTGACTCTGAGGGTGATTCCAAAATGAGTGCAACGAGATAGTGCCTTCAGTTTCATTCGAACCCGCAATGAACTTGTATGGATTGAATGCTTTCAGAACATCGTCAGCTGGACGATGAGCACTCTAAGATAGATGTTCTATAGAGGTAATCGCAGCCTCAAGCCTCATCAACCGGGAATGGCTAAAACAGGGGAGGTGAAGCAAGGCTAGGTGGGTAGCACCCATTTCAGGGTGAGGTCATTCCTGTCTAGATGTCCCTTTTATTTCGGCTTAGTGGGTGGTTGGTCGCGCCAACCATAGGGTGATCTTACTCGGGACTGTTCAGTAAGGAATGGTTCCGGCTTTGTGATGTAGGGGATTGGGCGTAATCCTCGGTACTGTGATCTAGGCCACGTACTGTGACGGGGGGTACCCCGGTAGCCCTGCCATTGATGGAAACCCATTCTTCCTACGAGACTCTACGTTTTGTTTGTATTACCCACTTTTGTGGCTAGTAGCTGGAATTTAATCATGTAATAACCTCAGCTATTTCTTATTTACTTGAAAACCCTAGACACTATTATAATATCACTGGATTTCCTATCAAATGTTTTGGTTAGCGTAAGGTAAAAACTTTTCCATGTTTATGTGTGGGAAGTCTTACGTGATACCTTTTCTTTTCAAAGGATTTTCTAAAGTTAAGCAATTTTAACCCGTTTACTCATACCAGACCCTTGTCTGACCCGAGTGTTATATTCTGTTTTATTAAACTCTTGGGTACTCATTTTGTGTATGAGTAGTAGAGTGATTCAGGTTTGCTTGACGAAATTCTGGAGGAGATATGGAGCATGAGGCTTCCACGTGTAGATATAATATGGTTTCGCTGTGTCTGTATAGTATCTGTATGTGACGCCCCACCTCTATACCCACGCTAGCCAAGAACACTACGGTGTAGTGCTGTCAACTAGCACGGAGAATAAGGCTGTTGAGGAGAGACCGTCCATGTGATTGCTTATCACACGGTGGCTATAAATAAGCTTCGGAAATAAACATAGAAATAAGCATAACACAAATCAGTCACAGAGAATCCATATCACAGAGGCGGAAGAAGATATGAATATATAACTAGCACATGAAAGTGTACATCAGAGTAGTGGTCAAAAAGATCCACAATAACACAAAAGAATAGCAACATGTGCTATACAAAAGAATACAACTATGAGTCTATGTCTCAAGTGTATACAACAAAAAAACTGCTAATCTAAATAGTTAGCCAAAAGTCAGAGTAGCAAATCCCGGGAAGAAGTCAAGCAGAAGCACTTGTAACATCTCGGTCTGACCCGAGTATTATTTAAGAAAATAATAAACAAATCAGTCTAGCTATAAATATCAGATGACATGGTATAAAATAAAAGATATGGCATAAACAAAAATATCCATACTGACATACTACTATAAGTATGCAAATGATGATCAACAGAAGATCAATCAATAAGAGATAAATCGATATCACAAGAATCTTCTCAAAGATCCAAAGAGGGCATCATACTCTAAACTTGTACTCATAACAAGTCAATGACTTAAATTCCAGAAATCAACACAAGAAATCCAGAAATCACAGAAAGAGGGAAAGAGGCCTATCACATGACGGTCCGAAGACCATGGGGAGCTACCCCATATGGGTGAGTCGGAATCACCCAGATGAGGTCTAGGCTAACCAAAAAGCATAAAGGTATGTGTGAGTGGAATCACACAAATGGTGTCTAGCCTAACCTCGCAACAAAAGGTATGTGTGAGTGGAATCACACAAATGGTGTCTAGACTAACCTTGGGGACAAAGAGATATGTGTGAGTCGGAATCACACCAATGAGGTCTAGTCTAACCTTGAAAACAAAGAGACATCGCACAATTGCTAGTCTAAATCATAAAATGATCACCATGATCAATGAGAAGTGTCAATTACACTAAGTTAGTAAATATAAAAGTTTAGTTTCATGTCCCATAACCACTAGCTTAACTTAAATATTTACGAACATACTGTAAATCTTTACTAATAAAATTGTCACTAGAGGTTCAATCGAACAAGTCCAAGAATTAACCGACGAAGCAAACGCAAGCATTTCATACCACTTGTTTTACTAAGCCGTTTAATTAGATTTCTCATCCGAGTGAGGTAAATGTTTGTATATACTAATAGATTGGAAAATGGGTTAAGAAAAGAGCTTTGTTATTAAAAATAGAGTTGAAATCATTTTGTTGAAAGAGTTTTGATATTTACTACTAGTATTGAAACCTTTAGATTTTAAAGTGACAAATCACAGAAGCGATTGGAAATAATCGATCACAAAGATCACATTCGAAGATATGATAAAAATCCAAGGAAATCAGCTCAACAAGTTCTGTTGAATGTTTTTCAGATAAGATCCCTTACGGAGAGAGGGCCCAGGGGGTGGCAACCCCCCAAGGTGGGGGTGCGGGGGCAACGCCCCTGCTACGGGGTTCGACCTGCCCAGTCAGGTCGTGGGGGTCCGGGGGCAGCGCCACCGGCGGGGTGCGGGGCAACGCCACGTCCAAAACGGTACGACCTAGTGAAGATAAGCGGTCTACGACCTAAAACAAAAATGAAATTTAACGACCTAAAGGGGTGCGCGACCTAAGAAGGTACGTGAGCTAAGGATGAGCGACCTAACAAGGTTCACGACCTAAGAAAAACAAGGTCACGCGACCTAACAGGAAACAAGGTCAAGCGACCTAAGGGGTTACGCGACCTAACATAACACGGGTCAAACGACCTAAGGCATCGCAGGTCGAACGACCTAACTGCTTAAGGGACAGACAACCTAAAGAGGTTTGCGACCTAATGGGGTTCACGACCTAAAGGTATTCGCGACTTAACGGGTTATAGGTGTAACGACCTAACGACATAAAGGCCTAAGGACCTAAAGGTGATAGGGTTACGCGACTTAGGGACAGAAGTAGGACCGAGCGACCGACGACCTAGGAGACTCACGACCTACGACCTACGACCTAAGGCCCGCGCGACTTATAGCAGAGGCAATATTAGGTCGGAGACGACCTACGACTTAAGGCCAGCGCGACCTAAAGTTTTAACACGCGAGCGACCTAACGTTATAAAGGCCAAACGACCTAAGGCTTAACTCGCGAATGACCTTCGGCTTAAGGCTTAACTCGCGAGCGACCTACGACCTAACGTCCAGGCGACTTTTCCACACGCGCGAGCCACGAACCCGAGCGACCTAAGGGTCTAGAGCGACCTAAGGCTGGAAATTCACCAAGAACACTAAAAAGTGGAGTTTTTTTGCCAATCCAATCCAAACCAAATGCAAATGTGCATGTTAAAGTGATAGAGAACAATTCCCAACAGTCCAAGATAGTTATAAGCAAGAGTGTGAGATAAAAATCTCACCTTTTCACTAAATGGATGAAGATGAAGCTTGAAGCCAATGGAGAAGCAATCCAAAGCTTGAATCCAATATCTTCTACTTGAATTTGGAGTTGAATGTTGGATTAGCAATTAAATTTGAGCTTGGAGTTTTAATTTCCCATTCTCTTCACCATTAATGCAAATTTCAAGTTAGCTAGGAATTTATGAAGAGTGAGGAGAAGGGATTTGGAACTTGGGCTTAATAGGCTAAGCTAACCCAAAGTCCAAAGCGGAAAAAGTTAGTGAAATTCCACTAACTCCAAACCTATCAATGTTTATGCTTAAAAAAGTTGTAAACGGCATTTCGAACTCAATGGAAGTGGTCTCGAGTCCTAACTTGACCGTTTGCAAAAAGTAGCTTTTCGGACCAATATCCGATTAATGATAAAATTTATAAATATAAAATCGATAAATATGCGGGTTGTTACACTGTATCTTGTGTTCTTGAGTTGTATAGTTAGATAGATGTTTATAACTGTCTAATATGTGTTGTATAAGTTATGTACTCTAATGTAATATGATACTAAGTAATATTTTATGTGATATATTATATTTCATTCAGTCCGCTGTGAGTTATCTGATCTTCTCTTTCTTTTCTTCTTCTATCTCTTTCTTTCTTAATTAGTGATGCGACTTTCTGGTGTTAGGAAGTCGGGTCTCCACATTATGGGTGTTGAGGAATCAATCCACAGTGGACAAATTGTGCAGATCAAAAAGAATAAATGGATACTCGATAGTGGATGCTCTAGACACATGACTGGTAATCTAGATATGCTGAATGATATAATATACAAAGACGAAGGACTGGTTAACTTTGAAGACAATTCAAAAGGATATGTGATTGACATCGGCAAAGTCGGGAACTCTAAAACTCCTATTATTACTAATTTTTTGCTTGTTAAGAATCTTAAACATAATCTGCTAGGTTTTAGTCAACTTTGAGATAAAGAATATAAAATTAAATTTGAAAAAGATAAGTGTCACATTGAAGATAATAATTCAACCATAATATTTGAGGGAATTAGGAAAAAGAATATTTATATTCTTAGTATGAAAGTTCCAAATGATAAACCGTGTCTTTTGGAAAATACAAGTGACCCTTGGATTTGGCATAAGAGATTTGAACATTTGAATTTCAAACTCTTATCTAGACTGTCAAAACATGATCTAGTAAGAGGTCTTCCTAAAATAATTTTTAAAGTAGATAGTTTATGTGATGCATGTCAATTAGGAAAACTTAGAAAAAGTTCCTTTAAATTAAAATATATTATTTCAACTTCAAACCTCTTGAATTACTTCATCTTGATTTATTTGGTCCATCTCAAATGCTGTCAACAAATCATAGTAAATATGCTTTTGTAATTGTAGATGATTATTCTAGATTTACATGGGCAATACTTTTGAAACATAAAAGTGATACTTTTTACTGTTTTAAGAACTTTACAAAAAGGATTCAAAATCAACTTTCTCTAAAAATTATAACCATGCGTAGTGATCACGGTGGTGAATTTGAAAATGAAAAGTTTGAGGAATTATGCAATAAAAGGAAATAACTCACAATTTTTCATTTCCAAGAACTCCATAACAAAATGGATTGGTAGAACGTAAAAATAGGACATCAAGAGTGCGCGAGAATTATGCTTTCAGATAGTAAATTACCAAAGTATTTTGGACAGAAACAGTTGTTACTGTCTGTTATATTTTAAATAGAATTTTAATTCGATCTTTAACTGATAAAACATCTTATGAACTTCTTCACAGAAAGAAACCTAAGGTATCTTATTTTAGAACTTTTGGAAGTAAATGTTTTATTTTAAATACAAAAGATAACTTAGATAAATTTAATCCTAAATCTGATAAAGGTATCTTTATCAGATATTCTAATAAAAGTAAAGTGTACAGAGTGTTTAATTTAAGAACTAACACCATCGAAGAAACAATGCATGTTTTATTCGATGGAAATCTTAAAATTTTCGAAGATACAAACGATGAAGAGAATTTAATAACTCAAAATCAAGAGTCAACTGAAACTAATAATGAAATTAATCATCCCAATAAAAGAATTAAACTTTTAAAAGATCATCCTATAGAAAATATACTAGAAGATATGCAGTCTGTTGTTACAACTAGAAATCAATTAGGTAAAATGAGCAATGTAGCCTTTGTATCAACTATTGAACCCAAAAATCCAAAAGAAGCATCAATTGATGATTCATGGATTTTGGCTATGCAAGAAGAACTAAATTAGTTTACTAGAAATGATGTTTGGGAACTTGTTCCTAGACCTAAAAATAAAACTATAATTGGAACTAAATGGGTTTATAGAAATAAAATGAATGAACAAGGAGAGGTTGTTAGAAATAAGGCCTGGTTAGTCGCTCGAGGTTATTGTCAAGAAGAAGGAATAGATTTTGATGAAACCCTTGCTCCCGTAGTAAGATTAGAAGCCATTAGGATTCTACTTGCTTTCGCAAATCATAATTATTACAAGTTATATCACATGGATGTTAAAAGTGCCTTTTTAAATGGATTTGTAAAAAAGAAAGTATATGTTGAACAACCACCACTGTTTGAAAATGAAAAATTGCGAAATCATGTTTACAAACTTAAGAAAGCTCTATATGGTCTAAAGCAAGCTCCTAGACCCTGGTATGATAGACTAAGATCTCACTTATTACAATTAAACTTTGAAATTGGTAAAGTAGATAATACTCTTTTTATTAAAAGAAATAAAAATAACATTCAACTAGTACAAGTCTACGTAGATGATATCATTTTCAGATCAACTAATTTTTAAATGAATAAAGAATTTTCTGAAATAATGACAAAAGAGTTTGAGATGAGTCATATGGGTGAATTAAACTTCTTTCCAGGATTACAAATAAAACAATTAGATAATGGTATCTTTATTAGTCAAGAAAAATATGCTAAAGACCTAGTTAGTAAATTTGGTTTGACTACTGCAAGTGGAAAACCCACTCCCATGGCAACCAATGAGTACCTAAGTAAAGAAGATCTCTTGAAAGATGTAGATCAAAAATTATATAGTGGAATGATTGGATCACTACTCTATATCACTGCTAGTAGACCTAATATCATGCATAGTGTTTGTCTCTGTGCAAGATATCAATCCCAACCTAAAGAGACCCACTTAAAAGCCGTAAAACGTATCATAAGAAATGTTAAACAAACCTTTGATTATGGCTTATTTTATTCTAAAAATGATTCTTTTGACTTAATATGTTACTGTGATACTGATTATGCAGATTGTAAATCAGACCGAAAAAGTACAAGTGGAACTTGTCAGTTTTTGGGGAATTATCTGATTTCTTGGTTTAGTAAAAAGCGAACCATAGTTTCTTTATCAACAACTGAGAGTATATTTCTACTGCTTTGGCTTGTTCTCAAGTAATATATATGCAACAAACTTTAAAAGATTTTGGTTTGAATATCTCAAAATCACTAATTTATTGTGACAATACTAATGCAATAAATTTATCCAAAAATACTACTCATGATGCTCGAACTAAACATATTGATATCAGACATCATTTTCTCAGAGATAATATAAGGAAGGAAGTAATTACTCTCGATTATACTAATCCTGAGAATCAAATTGCTGACATCTTAACAAAACCCTTAAATGAATCTATATTTACTAAATTAAGAAGAGAACTAGGTATTTGTTTAATAACTGAAATGTAAATATAAATAACAAAGTATAATTAAAAATAAATCAAAATAAATCAAATAATAAAAATATCAAGCATCATGCCGACAACCCCCTCCTACCCATGTCGGCATATAAAGATTTTTTTTATTTTTGAAATTTTCCCACCAAAATTCAATTAAATGATTATATATTCTTCTAATTTTGAAATTTTGATCATTCTTTCTATTCTCTCTATGTTCTAACTTCTGAAATTAATAAAACAATGGCCTCCTCTTCTAAACCAAACAAAAATTCAACCTTTTCGTTCCCTTCTCCTTCTACTGGACCATTTCAACGAACTACGCTCGCACGAGTGATGAAAATGGAGGATTCCTCGAAGGATGCACTACAACTAATGACTGAAATTCAAGTGATGCAACTTAGAATGGCCAAAGAACAAGAACGGAAAGACATAATCCTTAGAAATTTGCAAAAGTTTCTAATGGACAATCACGCTAATCCTATCTTGATTGATGAAGAGTCTTCAGAAGATCAAGTGTAAGAGGACAACAAGGAAGAAGAAGAAGAAGCCTTCATGGAAGAAGAGCATGCTGAAGATGATGACAAAGTCATTTGCGTTGGCGAAGTGTGCTTTGACAAGGATGGAAATCTAGTCAAACAACATGGAAATTTCTGTTTCCACTACCCAAATTAATAAATAATTTTCTTCATATATTTGATTTCTCACTATTATAAGTATTATCGTATATGGAATCTTAGTTAGGATAGTTAGTTATTTAGGATTAATTTTTAGTTTTAGAATCAAGTGTTGATTATTTATGATAACACTATCATTATAATCACATATCATAGAGCATTAGATTAAGGGGGAGTTAAATAGTTTGGAATTAGTTTTTGTTGATGACAAAAGGGGAGAAGTATAAAATAGGATAGTTAGGCATAGATTAAGGGGGAGTTATTAGGATAGAAGTAATATTTTATAAACAAAGGTGTCATCATCAAAAAAGGGGAGATTGTTAGTCCCTGAGATGATAGTTTTTATGACAACAACCTTAGGATAAGATTATAAAATATAAATATTAACATTACAGTTTAGATATATATGTATATGCATGATTTAACCATGCAGGTTTCAAGAATGAAGACTGTACAATATAGAGATTCAAGATATCAAGATTGAAGACTCATAAGTATCAAGATTATCAAGAGTTCAAGATTTCAATATAAGTAATTTAATTAAGAATTTTGTTAAAACCCCTAAAAAAGAATTGGCATCTTAAAATCCAATTTATTCGTGGAATGGAATCCACTTGAGCCTGTTAAAGGGATGGAACCCTAAGTAGGATGGAACCTACGAAAAATCTAGTGGAATATTGTTTTGTATCCACTAACTTTTATTCAAATGTTTTTTTCAAAATTATATCTTGTTTTCAAAATGATTTCAAAACCTTCTTTTAAAAGAATCAAAAACATCTATCCTGGTTTTAAATATTTTTAGCCTCA
Organism: Allium cepa; assembly: GCA_030765085.1. NCBI lineage: Eukaryota > Viridiplantae > Streptophyta > Magnoliopsida > Asparagales > Amaryllidaceae > Allium > Allium cepa. The sequence continues at coordinate 421,286,359 of CM060943.1, read as the reverse complement.
AAATAATCTTTATTATCAAAATCAAATTATCCTTGGTTTTAAACTATCTTTGATAATAATATATTTAACTTTTAATATTTTTACTTAGATTTAAATATAAAATCATAGTAAAATTATATATATATATATATATATATATATATCAAAATATTATTCTCTATATTTACTAATGTATTTTAACTATAGTTAAGTATATTTATAAAGTTTAAAATAGTTTTAATACAAGATAGAAGTTATTTTCAAAGAAAAGAAAATTACCAAAAATACCTTAGGCATGTCGACATCCTCAAGTACCCCTTGTCGACATAGTAGCAGTTTATTTCAAAATTTTGAATTTCAAAGGAAGTGTCTATTCGTCATATCCTTTCACGAATTGACATGGCTGTTGTTCTACTATAAATAAGGGTAGTTTTGAAAGAATTTGTATTCATATTTTCTCTGATTTCACTCCTCTTCTTCTTCCACATTCTTTATACACATTTTTACCATTACTCTGCCGAAATCAACATTGAATCCAATTAGATCATCTCTGGTTTGATTCTCTATCATTATCTTAACAACATCTTAGTGTTATTCAGAGTTATAGGCTTCTTTGTAATAAACTAAGTGAGAAAAGTTGTGATTGTAGTCCGTGAAATCAATCAAGCGAGAAAAGGTGTGATTGTAGCCTTGGAAATCGATTGGGTGAACTTGTTGCCTGTGAAATCTAGTAACTCTGCCCAGAGGATTGTGAATTTTGAGTGCTACAGCTCGTGACTTTGAAATCGAGGGTGTAATTGTACAATTTATTTTGAAAGGAAATTCGTACTTGTGTACGAGACTGGATGTAGGGTAACTCCAAACTAGTATAAAATTTGGTATGTTCTTTCCTTTACTGCTTTAACTTTTTTTCTGCATCTGTGTTTGTTTTTGTGATCATATCTGTGCCAGAATATTGCATACATTTGTGTTCAAATTAACAAAAACTCAAAAAGATTAAGTATTTCCTTAAAACACTATTCACCCCCTCTAGTGTTAATCCTAGCCTTAAGATCCGTATTCCGCATTTCTCATAATCATGGTGTCAAATGTCACAGGTGAACAGTTATAGATACTGGCATATATATATATATATATATATATATATATATATATAGCAATAAAATAACTAGCAACAACATATTTTATTTGTCATTTCAATTGAAATCAAATTTAATGAGTATAAGAATGTTAATCGTGAGTGATTCCTCACCTTTCGAGGCTAGAGATATACGAGAATGAGATGAGGTGCGAATCCAAGCATGAATTTCAAAGCAGAACAAGATTGGCACAAATCTAACGAATCAAGCTAAAAATTAAGAATTGATGAACTGATCAGAATCAGTTTGATATATGTATATACAGAAAATATTAGTTATTTTATTAAAAATCAATATTTTAATCTAAGACAAAAATTAAAATAAAATATATATAGTTAAAAATTATTATCCTTAAAACGCATATATTTAAAAGTTAATAATGAAGTTAAAACACATATAACTTAAAGTGAAAATATTTTATATTTTCAAAACAACACTTAAACAATATTTTTAAAGCAATATAAAAATAGAACATATAACATACAATATTGTTACTTTTAAAAGTCCAGATTAATATATATATATATATATATATAACACGTCAGCAATAAGCAAATCTTTGGAAAACATCATTTATAACTTACACATTTCTATATACATCTATATAATGCAACAAAAAACCCCAAATTCACTTTATATATACTAACATGACTTATATATTTTAAACAAATGATCTGATATACATACAAAATTTGCTGTAGACTTATTTTATAAAATGCTATATATATATATATACACACACGAACAAACTTAAACCTATATACGAACAAACTTAAATCTATAATACATATATTTCTTTACGAACATAATTTGTTGTAGACTTATATAACAGACTTACATACATATACTCTTCAGCAAACATACATACTAAATACAACTTATACATTTCAAACTAATATATACATATGCATCAAAACCCCAATAGAAACATATACACAATTTTTGTATGAAGACTAATATATCGTATATATAAACTCAAATGCCTATTATATATATTTAAAAATATTTTATTTTAAACAATATGAGCTTACTTTGTTATTATATCTATACTTAAACAAATTATGACTAGCTTGTATTAGCATATATATACAACCAATAGACCACATAAGAACTTATGTTTTATACATATATACGAATAGACATATTACTGTAAACAAAAATGTAAACATAGTTAATACCTTATCAATAATATAAAATATACTATAACTCATATATATATTTTATACCTATCCAGAGAAGAGGTAAATGAGGCTGTCCGGTGGCCGTGCTCAGGTGGGTGCAAGGCCATGGAGCGTGTATGTGTTAGTAGCGGACAACATGGAGGGTGGAAGTGTTGAAAGCAGTGGGTGATGGCTTTGGTTGTCAGGTCGAAGGCTGCTGTGAGGTGACGGGTGCGGCAAGTCAGGCGAAGAAGATCCTCAAGATTGCACTGGCGAATTGGGTTTGTTGTGTTCGGCCCTGACTGGTGAAGGGGGAAACAGTTGTGGCGGTGGGTGGCTCATAAGGGCTCAGGTGTTGGTGTCGGGCCATGGTAGAGGGTGCTCTGATAGTGATAGGTTTCTTAGGTGGTGGAAGGCCTCGGTTGATTAGGGAGGTGGCAAGTTGGAAGTCAAAGGAGGACGAGGGTTCGTTAAAATGGAAGGAGGATGGTGCGGGGAAAACTTGCGTGCGTGAAATGGAGGGCGTGCAAGCAAGGAGGACGTGCGGTCATGGTATGTTGATGGAGGAAAGGAAGAACGAGTGCATGCCGAGGTATTTTTTTAGATTTAGATCCAGAAAGAAAAAGCTCGGCTTTGGGGAGAAGGAGATGATACTTGCAAAAGAAAAGGGATGAGCTAACTTACTGGAACATATATATGCCTTAGTAGTATTTGCAAATGAAACAGTTCACCAACGAAGGGTCAGAGGGAAAACATACCAGTTACTAAATATTGGAAATAGTGGAAAGAAAATAGTCACACCTGTATAATTCAAGAAAATATCAAAGGATATGACTGTTGATTTTCACTATAGGGAACTAATGGGCACAAGGAGTTAAAACGTTTCAAAATGAAGTACTGATAACCGTTTCACTGGTTTCGCCATGCATCAGACAACGAAGTACAAAAACTAATATACTGCGGAGATCTGCACGACGAGATGATCAAAACGGTATACAGATATCAGTGGTACGATCGTCCATCAAAAGTGGATATTTGGTACTGAAAATGCTGCTAAAATGCCAGAATTAAGATCAACGGAGCAATAGCAGTCCAAATTTGCCAAAACAAAATATGATGTCTCACTTTGAAGATGATTTATAAAATTATTATATAAAAATATTCAAGTTGGAAATATTTTATCATCATCAAACATTGACTGATTTAAATTTAAATAAAATTATACAGCAAAAATAAACTTTCATATTATCTGATGAAAATTTACCATTTGCTATGTTTAAGTAGATGTATTCAAAATATCAAATTTTTATTTCCAAATTCAAGTATTTAAAATTTCTCAAAAATTCAGTTAATTACGTTATTAAAAATTATTAAAATTTACGGGTCGTTACAAGTTAACCCATTGATATAGATAGAGTCTAACCCATGTGTTATTTGCGCAATACTCGAATCAGTCTGAGACATTCTAAGTATAAGGAGGATGAGACCAGCTTGTATTTTAGGCATAAAGAAGACTAGATATTTAGTATTGTAGATTGTAGTCCTATATTGTATAGTCTTTTGAGTGTATATAATTGTGAGGTATATTGAACATATGTTGCATATTTTATATTATATATTGTCACTGCAATACTGACTCTGTCATCTCTAATACTGTATATTGTGTATTGTTCTATCTTAATGGCACATACGTGTTTATTTCTTTATGCCGATATCGTGTACATATATATGGTTGTTTATTCGATGTTTAAATATGAATCCATTGTTATCTTAAGGAAATATTCACGTATGTAAAGATCCCATTTTCATCCTCCAAATGTCAACACTAATACATCCATGGCGCGTGCCAAGCACCCAAGTGCCGAAAAGACGGAATGTTAAGGTAAATAAAAAGAAGAAAAGAAAACAAACAAGAAAAAGGAGAACAAAAATATCAGAATCTCACAGTGGAATGGTAACATATAATATCAAAAGATAGTGCATAGTGTTACTCTAATATACATAGCATACCAAAGCTACTAATTTAAGTACTATCATTAGCCTGGATTGTTATAACAGTTTGTCCTTACGATTGCTGATATCTATACATAAAGCAATGCAGCAGAAATAAATACTATCGGGGTGACCATCCAGTTTTTCTCTAATAGCTCCAATGAACATCAACGAAAACTTAATTTCCTCGGACCACTCGAAAGGGCACCATGGAGATTAGGGAAACATAAAATCACAAGTTGGACAAAAGTCTGGTGTAAGAAACTTAAGAAATATATGGACACATAATAACACTATCTAAGACCAAATGGATCACTGGATTCAAAATAGCCAACCATCTATTTAGTACATATTTTGATATAATAGATAATGTCTAGAGTGTAGAATATATGTAAGAAATAGCTGTAGTATGTGTACACCTCAATAATAATAGTTATACAATTAAAATCGCAAAGGCACGTTTGCTAAATTATGTAGCGTTTCCACGAAGACATCCTCAGTACTTCAAGGCTGATCTCCTATGATAAGGATCAGAGACATCCTTCTGGACCCACATACATCTCCATATAAAATGTACCATAAGATAAACATAGCTGGGTTACATAGAAAATGTAAACTCGAATAACCCCAGTCTCCAGGGCCCAAAATCGAAAGTATCTCTAGACATGGAGCTAGTGTACCCTCCTAGGTTAGCTAAACCAACTAGCTATGCCCTACTCTGGTTTCTAACAATACTGATGGTGAAATTGCATCCGGCATTCCATCACGCGAGCCACAACTCGAATAGATCTCGACATATGAGTCCCAATTCGAACTGGTCTTAAAACCACATGTGGATTCCCATATCTCACAGATCAGAGAACCACACATGGACTTCTACCCCGTGAGTGGATCACAAACACCGATATGGGTTTAAGAATCTCAATCCGATATCGAATTTCCACATAGACTCCAGCATCCCAAACAGATCCAATTCCAAGAGATAGAACTCATATCTTAGTTTTGATGTGGTTTTCGATAAGTAAAACACTTACTGATCCCAATCTCTCTAAGACATAATCAGCAAACTTACGGTTAACTTAACTTGGTTCTTTTAGACAATGATAATGGTGGAGATCATCTCCTATCTAGAATAATTTCCTTATCTTTTTTCCTAAGTTGATGTCAATTTCAATAACAATGAGAATGATCCCATAAGGGAACCAAGTCCCTTATACTTCTCCTTAGCAAGTAAACACACAAGCTGCACAATCAAGTCACCCGAATAACTTTTAATCTCTTTTTACTTAATTTATCCTTTGTTAATTCAAAACCGTTCTTTATTAATAAAAAACCCTTTTATCTAATAAAACTTCTTTCACTAGTCAAAAATTCTAATTGGTTATTCCAAATTAATTAAAATTCTAATTAATTACACTCCGAATTAATTAAAACTCCTTTATTGATTAAAACTCCTTTATTAGTTAAAAATCCTTTTTATACTTGTGTGTGCGTGTCTATAATTTCTCTTTATAAAAGATATATAATTGTATTCTAATATTTCCCTATTTATTTATACACTTTTCAATACTTCAAAAGTATTCAAATACTTATCTCAATGGTGTAGGTATATTCATAAATCATTTGACAAGATTTACTAACTTTGAAAATATAATCAAAGTGGTTAAAAAGGAATGTTACTTAAACACTGTTACTATACACCCCTTCTCACCTGTATGTTTTAAATGTGTACTTTTTTCTATCATTATTCAAAAAGATTTTATACTTGTTATTATCTTTAAAATTCCCTTTATTAAAGATCTAAATATATTCATAATCATTTAACAATATTTTTCCACTTTAAAATATAATTTAAGGGTTCAAAAACAAATAATAAAACATTGTTTTCCACAAATCCAAAACACTTCACATTTAATCATTATCTTCAAACTCTCTTTTAAAGATCTAACTACTTTTGTAAGGGTCAAAGATAAGGATTATTTAAACAGTTTCATAATAAACACAAAACAATTTATACTTTAAACATTATCTTTTATAAGGTTTAAAGAAAGTGTTATTTGATTTGTGTCAATTAGTATTGAAACTAATGTGTATATAAAAGTCGAATACATACTTATCGTTATACGATGTCGATGTACGTTTAAATTTGACTTAGATGTAAATTATCTGATCTGACATAAAATAGAGTGAGGGCCATATAGGACGTGACGTGTGGCAGATTATTACTTGTAGAGGAAAGCTTTGAATTTGATTTCAAATGGGGTGTGAAATGGCAAAGGAAAGAGAAGTTGCACTCCTATCTTTAAATCTCTTCCTTTCTATGTTATTCAAACGCTTTTTGTAACGACCCACTTTTCCGTACATTTTAAGCTCACAGTGAACCACACACGTCCAACCCAAATTAAATGGAAAGGGGGATAGTTAGGGAAAAGAAAGAACACAAGAAGAAATTAAACAACACAAAATCTCACAGCGGAACGAATAATCTATAATATATAATAAGTCTTAACACAAAAACAAAAATGTAATATATGTATATACAGACATCAATCAGAGTATACTAACCTATTTAGCACAGACAGTTATAACAACCTATCCTTACACTTCCCGATAAATACGACCATAAATACAATGGAAAAATAACCATGTACAAGAATACGTCTCTGGGGCTCCAGCTCGTCTCCTGAAGCTCCAACGGAAAAATAACCTGGAAATATGCTTGGTTTGACCCGTGCATTATAGGAAAACAACGCCTGGGTCAGTCCGGTAAAAACCAACATGAAAACTTAAATCATAAGGAATTTTATTTATTATATCGTTTAAAATCCTTTAAAATCAGAGGTATCTCGTAAGATCACGGTGTACATAAACACGAATGGGGTTTCACCTTACAATGACCAAAACCTTTATATCAGAAAACCCAGTGATATTATAATAATGTCTAGAGGTTAAAGAAAAATATGAAAATAACTTAAATGCTTGCATCTCACAGTTCAACATAGTTGGGCACAATAAAAATCATACAACGCTTATTGGAGAACGGATTCTATACTATGACAAGGCACTAGGGTGCTACCTATCATGGTACACTTCTAGAAAATGTACCGAGGACCGCCGGGATCCCCTGCTAACAGAAGACCGGCCTACCCCTGACTGGATAGTACCGAATATGTCATCATCTCGATTGCTTTGCAACCCTTTTTATTTAAGAGCTCATGTACAAGCAATCCAAAAATACGTAGATGTATATAGAAAAGTGATGTATGCTCTAATGTGAGCAACCCACTTTGCCTTGCTGCATCTCTCTTGATTTTAGTCATTCCCGGTTGATGAGGTTTAAGGCTAGGCATACCTTTTGAATAGCAATCCCCCTTGGAATGCCAACACTGCCTTCTAGGAAGTAATGCAGTGCCAACATTCATCCATACAAGTTATCAAGGGCAACGAAAAACCGAAGGCACTACTTCTACTACATCCATTTTGGAATCATCCTTAGGATTAGTAGCAAGCAGCCCTTACACTCAATGCTTCATCTTCGATTCCTTACTCTTCAAGATGTCTTTAGTTTCAAAACGATTGGGTTGGATCAAAGTGGTTTTCCGATAACATATCCGATCCCGGTCTCTTCGAAACAACTTTCGATAATTTTGGTAAACTCAACACCGGTTCTTTAGGAAATAAACAGACAGAGATAAGAGCGGAGTTCACCTCCTAACCATTTGTGAATGTATTTCTTTGAAATTCGTTCTAGAAGAACGAACTGTGTTTATACGTACAGTATAGCACCACCGATGATAACTGTATTATATAATTCCTGTGTTTCTCCTAGATGTTTCCAGAGTTATGTTCTGGTTCAAATTTGATAGTCAGTTATTTAACTGTTAAATAAAAAACCACTCAAAACAACGATTACATTTCCCACAAGAAATAACCCTCATTTTAATTAAATTTCCATTATTTAAAAATCACATTTTAAATACTTGGAAATCACATCCATATGCTTATCTCAACAGGATAAATATATTCACAAATCATTATATTTTTGATACTTAGAAGCTATAACCATATACTTTTCTAAATGGTGTAAGTATATTCACCAAACAATTAGAAAATTTATTGTTCTTAAAAAATCATATTTAAACGATCAAACCCAAATGTCATCTAAAACGAAGAGACCTAAAACACTAATGCCTTTATAAAATGTCCTTAAATAAATCCCAAACCTTGTTTATAAGATTTCCCTTTCCCGGATCTTTAAACTCATTTATAAATTCTTTTATAATTATTCAAGCCATTTATAAAAATCTTTCCATATTTAACCCAACTCATTAATAGAATTTTAAAGTCAATAAGATCCTCTTGATAAACCATAAGTATTTAAAATAGTTTCAAATAACAAATTACTACTTAGACATCCTTTTATTTCATTTTAATCAAATCTTATTACAATAATAACTTTAGAATCCATTAAATCAATATCAAACACTATTATTGTATTAATAAATTAATTTAAAAAACAATATTAATATAATAACTAATAAATGTTTAACCGTTATTAAAACAATCATTAATTAACCTTAAACTAATATTAATATAAAATAATTATCCTTCAAATATGATCAAATAACTTAAATCAAATATAATTAATTAACTTTAATTAAAAATCAAAGTATAGACAATCATTTTAATAAATAATTAAAATATAATTAAAACATTTTTAAGCCATAACTAAAAACTTTTAAATTGTAATTAAACATTTTTAAAAATCGTAAGGAATAACTTTTAAGAACCATATTAATAAAATAATTAAATTTAAATAATTATTAAAACAATTATAAATTATCTTTAAAACATTATTAATAAATAATTATTACCTTTTAAATCTAATTATTAAATAATAATTATTCTTAAAATAACTTTCGAACCAGATTTTTAATTTTTTTTAAATTGAAGAAGGCTTAATGATCACCATGGTACTTAAACAAGCTACCACATTATTCAATTAACTTTTCAAGTTAACAACCGATGTTTATATAATCAAAGACTACATAAATAAATCCAACACTTAACCATCATTAACTGATATATCACATATCAAGGCGAAATTTCAATTAACGATGTTAAATCAAATATCAAAATCCATAAAATAGCAAAACGAGGATTTATTTTGCTAATTAATTGCCACATTAATTTAATTAGTTGAATGGCGTTTTATTCCGCTTAGACAGATGTCCAATTATCATATTCAATCTAACTTAACTCAAAAGTAATTTATTTGTCTAAATAAACATTTATATTTAAGGCATATAAATCTAAATGACGTTATTATTTAAATAACGTGATTTAAATTCCATCTGTATTGATATGTCATAGATTTATATCTATCCAAAGTTATCAATAAGTTATACGACCACATTCTACTCGTCTATACGAGTCCATCGCAAAAATACGTGTGCAAAACGGATATTATATGAACAAATTATGCAAATTTATAACTAAACCAACATTTATATATATATATATATATATATATATATATATATATAAATTAAAAAACTAATTTAGAATTGTCACCTTTTACCACGCGGGTTGAAGCCCAAAATGCAGACCAACCCACATCTACTACTCCCCCTTTCTTCTTTACTTTGATGCTCACCCTCATTCTCAATCCAAGCAACCGACAACGTGCACACGATCGTGCACGCGTGCACGCACCGCCCTTTCGTCCACCAATCCAACTCGTCGTGGGCACCCATATATCCACCATCTCCTTGCCATCCAATGCGCCTCCTCGTCATCTCTTCAGTCCTCTAGTCCAAAATCGAAACAAGCCCAGCAACCACAAAATGCGACACTCTAGTTTTCAAAAATCGCCCACCAACGGGACGCTTCTCTACGTCAACCCTCCACTCCATCTCCATCAGGACCACAACATCAATCGTTACCCCTAAACCAACTTCGGTGAATATCGATCGCGCCTTCACCTCACAGATCACCAGAAACTGGGCACCCTAAAAAGTCCCCGTAAACCCTAACTAAAGCAATCCACGACAATCCAAAGCCCAAATCAGAAATCGACCACGGTCATCCCCTCCATCTCGATCCTATGTCCTCCCTAACTCCTCCAGTCGATCCCTTGACCACCGGTTCATCAGAAAATATTTTTTGAACGGTTTCCGATCATCTCCTCCTCCTCGATGATTCCCAACCTTAAAAATCATCAAACTACCACTAAAAATTATGATTCGGTACTAGGTCCCATCCATATCCTCCATTCGCCAATCCATGATCGTCGAAAACGTTCTTTTTCATGATCACTTACTGTTACTTGTAGATATCTCTCAAACCCCTCGTCAAAAATCCATGAAACTATTTTTACAGTAAACTAGATTTAATGACGAACAACTTTCATGTTGGAAGTTTTGGATGATTTTCTTCTATTAGGAGATATTGATTTCTGAAGCTTGAGAAAACTTTGAATTTTCATGGTTTCTGAAATTAACAAAGGAAGCATCAAAAAATGTAGAAGTAGAAGGCTCTGCTCCCTGTTGTACCCATATATACTCATGTCTACATAATCAGATCAAATCCAAAAATTTATTTTTCATGTCAAATTACATGATACAAGGGAGGCTCGTAGGGTGGAAGAGTAGACAATTTGGTGGCTCGAGAAAAATGGTGGCTATGGAGGCTTGTAGTGTACTGTGTGTACTATGAATGCTTATATTAGTTTTATAATATTAATTCCGCTACCTTGCTACACGTCATCATATCCATATAAGAGCTGCAGCCGATAGAAAATGAACTATAGTTGCTTACAGAATGAGGATGTAATCATAAAACAAAAATAAAATAGACAGGTTATTAAATTATGTGAGGTCTCAAAATGCCAACGTTTGCTGTAAAATACATCAAATGAAAATTTGTTTACTTTCTAAATTAAAAATTATGGAAATTTTCTAAAAATAAAATTCAAAATACGTCATAGAAAATCAATTCTAAATTTGAAACATAGATTTTATTATAATTTAATTCAAATCCAAACATTTAAATAAATTAAATATTCAAATCCAAAGACCCAAAATACAGGTTGTTACACTCTCCCCCTTGAAAGAATTTCATCCTCGAAATTCTCGTACGAACATACTCAATATTATTCATGTGCCCGCATAATGTACATAGATTATTTATATACATGATCTGATTCGATCACTACTCGAATACATGATTGTACTTCCAAACTAGTATTGTTTACACGATTTACTAATATGACCCTAATCAGGATCCTTGATTAGGAACCTCTTCTCTCCTTAAATAGCCATAATTAGATAGAAAAACTTGGTTTCGTATCAAGAACCCTCATCGAGTGTTCATCGTCAAATCGAGTAATAAATCCTTATTTGGAACAGTGTAAATCACCTTAAAGCCTTGTATTTGAATATTGGATCGACGGTATGAAAAGAGAAATGATCTATGTCTACCTTCGCACTTATTTAATTGGTTATTTCTAATACCAATTCTGTTGTCATTAAATATTTATGAAAAACATTTCGTCTAATTCCATTGGATTGTGTAAAACTTATAGAACACTCTACCACATTACAAGGGTATACCCAACTATTAAATTCAAACTTTTATTTTTAATTGACTTACTAATTTAAAACACCCTGTTCCTATTAAAAACACCTCTTTGAAATAATCCTATATATTTTAATCCATAGACTATATATATAACCCGAGTAACCCTAAAATTATACCAAGGAACTGGGTACTACCAAACAATATCATATATTCCTTACAAGAAGCAATACATTCAAGAGAAACATTTGTCATCCGAACGCATCTCTTACCCATGTTGGTTATTTTCGAGCCACTCGAACTAGTTAACGAAAAATCACTTCTTTCAAACAAACCCATTTTGAAACAATACCGTAAATATATTTCCACCAAAATATTTCAACAAAATATCTAATTCCAATTTGCTTTGGATTCGTTCGGATTCGAACTCGTCCGACCATACAATGCTAAAGTGAATAATTTACTAAGTGTACAATACCGTTTGCCTAAGTAAACATCCGATCATCGCTTAAAGGATTATTTAATCACACAAAACAAATCGGGACTTATTCCCCAAACTAATCCAAAAAATGCCCATTTTTTCACAAAATTCCTTTTTTAGAGATATTTATACTCAAATATATTCCTAAACAACTCTTTCCAAAATATTGGTACACCAAAAACCCCTTTAAGACCCAAAGCTATCTCAAATAAAATTATTATTTACTTTCTCCAAAATTATTTGAAATAACAATATACACTTTTACTTTATAGTAAATCAAACCATACTTTTGGAATCAAATCAAAATCTATTTTGTCAAAATGATCAGATAGCGAGATCCTAATGGTACCAACTGCCCACTTAGAAATGTTTTTATCCCAAGAACATTTTCAATTACCGTTATTAACTCTTTAAACCTTGAACACCATTTTCCAAAACCACCGGGATTTAGAATATCAAGTCCTTTTTTTTATTTATAACACATGTATATAAATCAAATTTATTAAATATCTCCTTTATAAAGGAATTAATTTCTCAAATATGTTGCTAAAAATATTTTAGCTTCCTTATATAAATCATTTTCCAAGTATTTATTCATAAATATTTGAGTTTCTTTTAATAAACTTCTCTTATGAACTTCCGAATTAACACAACTAACTTTTACATTAAATTATTCCCGAAATATTCCATTTTCCTGTAAATAAGCAACATTTATAAAAAATTAATTTTACCAAATCAACCCTTCTATAAAATCATTTCTAAAATATTTATTTTAAAATATTTAAAATTTCTTTTAAATAAACAACCCTTAGAAATCCAATTTTAAACCAATATTATCAAGGAACGCTTATATTTAAATCATGAAACTCAATTCACAAGGTACTCATTTCAATGTTCTTCCTATCTATCCAATCCAGATTTTAAAAAGGAAGATTCAAGATAGATTAATGAATAATGGTCAATGCTCAGAAATGGACGAGCATGACCGATCAAATCCTAGACGATAATGATGGAATATTATCATTTCTTGTCAACCAAGCACAACTAAGAATAACTATATCAAATTTCCTTTGAAAAATTGTTCTTTTATATATAAAAAATATATTCCTAGGTAAAGTTATTTCATTTACCCATTTTAAAACAATACTGTGTCAATTGGTCTTGGTCGAGTGTTTAAGGAAATCTCTATCGATAACGTTGGCTAAACACATCGACCAAAATTCTTAAGCCCCTCAACAGATTTAAACAACACAATACAAAACATTTCTATATCACTAACAAATACAAGCACTTATATATACCCTCAAACTCATCCTAGGGCCTCACTCACCCTATCTCAAATGAGTCAACCCCAACAAAGCCTAGGTGTTCGCTCAACCTAAGCTCTAATACCAACTGTAGTGGCCCACTTTTCCGTATAGTTTAAGCTGACAATGAACCACACATGTCCAACCAAAATTGAACAGAAAGGTGTATAATTAGGGAAAAAAGAAGACAAGAAGAAATTAAGCAATATAGAATCTCACAATGGAACGAATAATCTATAGTATAACAAGTCTTTACACAAAACAAAACTGTAATATATGTATATACAAACATCAATCAGAATAAACTAACCTATTCAGCACGGATAGTTATAACAACCCGTCCTTACACTTGCTGATAAATAAAACCATAAATGCAAGGGAAAAAAATCAAGTATGAGAATACGTCTTTGGGCCTCTAGGTCATCTCCTGAAGATCCAAACATCCAGCTAAACCTGGAAATATGCTCAGTCTAACCGGGGATAAAAGGAAAACAACGTCCGGGTCAGTCTGGTAAAACCAAACGTGGGAACTTAAATCACAGGGAATTTTATTTATTATAACCTTTAAAATCCTTTAAAATCAGAGGTATCTTATAAGATCACGCCGCACATAAACACGGACGGGTAATTACCTTACGATGACCAAAACCTTTATACCAGAAAACCCAACGATATTATAATATTGTATAGATGTCAAAGTAAAATATGAAACGCTCACATCTTACATTTTAACATAGCCGGCCACAAACAAAATTGTACCGCGCTTACTGGAGAATGGATTCCATATCATGACAAGGCACCAGAATACCACCTATCACTGTACACGTCTAGAAAATGTACTGAGGACCACGTAGGGATTCCCTGCCAACACAAGATCGGCCTACCCCTAACTGGATGGTATCGAATATGTCAACACCTCGGATGCTTTGCAAGATTTTTTATTTAAGAGCTTATGCACAAGCAATCCATAAATATGTAGATGTATCTAGAAAGGTGATGACACACCCTAATGGGAGCGACCCTTGCTCCATCTTCCCTGATTTTAGTCATTCTTGGTTGATGAGGCTTGATGCTACGCTAAGCTTTTGAATAGAAATCCCCTTGGAATACCAACACTGCCTTCCAAGCAGTAACATAGTCCGAGAATTCATCCATACAAGTTGTCCAGGATAAGGACAAACTGAAAGCACTACTTCTACTACGTCCATTTTAGAATAACTCTCAGGACTAGTAGCAAGCAGCCCTTGCACTTTAATGCCCCATCTTCGATTCCTTACTCTTCAAGATGTTTTCAGTTTCGAAATGCTTGGGTTAGATCAAAGTAGTTTGCAGATAAAATATCCAATCTCGGTCTCTTCGAAATAACTTTCGATAATTTCAGTAAACTCAACCCTCGTTCTTTAGGAAATAAACATACGATAAGAGCAGAGTTCACCTTCTAACTATTTATAGATGGGTTTCCTAATCATTCATCCTAGAAGAACGAAACGAGTTATCCATACAGTATAGCACCATCAACGGTAACTGTATCACATAACTCTCGTGTTTTTTCTAGGTAGTTCCAGAGTTACGTTCTGGTCTAAATTTCATAGTCGGTTATTTAACTATCAAATAAACAACCATTCAAAACAAAGATTACATTTCCTATGGAAATCACTAAGCCTCATTTTAATTAAATTTCCATTATTTAAAAATCATATTTTCAAATACATGGAAATCACTTTCATATACTTATCTAATGGGAGAAGTATATTCACAAATCACTATATTTTCAATACTTAAAAGCTATAACTATATACTTTTTTGAATGGTATAACTATATTCACCAAACACTTAGAAAGATTTCTTCTAAAAAAATCATATTTAAATAATCAAACCCAAATGTCATTTAAAACGGAGAAACCCAATACAATAATCCCTTTATAAAGCATTTTTAAACAAATCCCAAACCCCATTTATAAAACTTCCCGGATCATTAAACTCATTTATAAATTCTTTTATAATTATTCCAGCCATTTATAATACTCTTCCCATATTTAACCAAATCATTAGTAGACCTTCTAAGTCAATAAGGTTCTCTTGACAGACCAAAAGTATTTAAAACACTTTTAAATGACAAATTACAATTTAGACATCCTTCTATTTCATTTTAATCAAATTTTATTACAATAATAACTTTAGAAACCATTTAATAATGTACTAAATCAATATCTATTACTGTATTAGTAAATTAATTTTAAAAACAGTATTAATATAATAATAATAAATGTTTAAACCATTAGTAAAACAAAAATTAATTAACCTTAAACTAATATTAATATAAAAATTAATTATCCTTTAAATATGATTAAATAACTTAAATCGATATAATTAATTAACTTCAATTAAAAAATAAGGTATAGATAATCATTTTAATAGATAATTAAAGTATAATTAAAACATTTTTAAACCATAACTAAAAAACTTCAAATAGTAATTAAACCTTTTTTTAAACCATAAGGAATAACTTTTAAGAACCATATTAATAAAATATTTAATTTTAAATTGTTATTAAAACTATTATAAATTATCTTGAAAAAGTTATTAGTAAATAATTATTACCTTTTAAAAAATAATTATGAAATAATTATTATTCTTAAAATAACTTTCAAACCAGATCTTTAATTTTTTTTAATTGAAGGAGGCTTAACGATCACCATGGTACTTAAACAGGTTACCATATTATTTAATGAACTTTTCAAGTTAACAATAGATATTTATATAATCAACGACTACACAAATAAATCCAACATTTAACCATCATTAATTGATATTTCACATACTCAAGGAGAAATTTCAATTAACGATGTTAAATCAAATGTCAAAATCCACAAAATAGCAGAACAAGCATTTATTTTACTAATTAATTGCCACATAAATTTAATTAGTGGAATGGTGTTTTATTTCGCTTAAACAGATGTCCAATTATCATATTTAATCCAATTTAACTCAACAGTAATTTATTTGGCGAAATAAACATTTATATTTAAGGCATATAAATCTAAACGATGTTATTATTTGAATAATGTGATTTAAATTCTATTTGTATTGATATGTCATAAATTTATATCTATCCAAAGTTATTAATAAGTTATACGACAACATTTTACTCGTCAACAAGAGTCCATCGCAAAAATCTGTGTGCAAAACAGATATCATATGAACAAATTATGCAAATTTATAACCAAACCAACATATATATATATATATGTATATATATATTAAATAGAAAAAACTAATTTAAGATTCTCACCTTTTACCACGTGGGCCGAAGCCCACAATGCAAACCAACCCACATCTACTACTCCCTCCTTTCTTCTTCAATCTGATGCTCACCCTCATTCTCAATTCCAGGCGATAGACAATGTGCACACATTCGTGCACGCATGCACACGCTCCGCCTCTACGTCCACCGATCCAACTGGCTTCGGCCACCCATATGTCCACCATCTCCTTATCGTCCAACTGCACCTCCTCACCACCTCTCCGTCCTCCAATGCAAAATTGAACCAAGCCTGACAACCACGAACGCGACACCCACGTTTGCAAAAATCGCCCATCAATGGCACGCTTCTCCACGTCGACCCTCCACTCAACCTCCATCAGGACTGCAACTATAACGACCCGATTTTTCAATACCCGAAAGTCGACATCAATATGTCCCCCATATCAAATGTCGAATGATCGAAGGCCGGAAAATAGAATCGTTAGGGTTAAAGAAGAAGAAGATAGATGAAGAAACAGAAACAATAACAGAAACTCTCATTCGTACCAGAACAATGTATAACAGATAAATGCATAATCTTAAAAACAACAGAACTATATCAGTTTTCACAATACATCATCAGAGTATATACAACACAACACAACACTGACAATTATTATAACTTGCCCACATGGAAATTGACTTTGCAACAAACCATACACAACAAATATTATATAATATAAGCGATATGTCTCGCCATCCAGCTTTCCTCCTGATCTCCGCAACATACTTTTCTGACTTCGCTCCAGAATAACTGATAACTTGACTCTAGGCTGCCCGTGTGGAAAATTATGGGCATCTAGAGTTTAGAAAGGAAATAATAAACTCCCGGTCAGTCATGGGACTGGCGTGAGATCTTAAAAAAGTTATTTGCGCAAAAGGAAATAGAAAGAAATCCGCTATGCTTTTGGAAAATGAAACTACAATAAGGCCTCCCCGCACACACACAATGAAAGCGCACAATTGGAGGAGATTTATCCTTATGATAGTCAAACATGCTTGATACACAAAATCTTTTTGATAGTATCATTAGTGCATAGTGTGGAAAACAGTTCGAAAGTATAATATTAATCTTAGCCAGCATACGTACCATTATATTATGCATACTATAACTACCATATTAGATGGCAGGTTCCACAACTAAAACCGTACAAGGCGCGTATTGAATGATTGGGTTTCCAACAAATGGTCAGGCTAAGGAACTTCCTCACCGAATGGGTACGCCTCTGGAGGGACGCCCCGAGAACTTAACTAGCTCTCTGCCAACATAAGACCGAGTTACCTCTATAACTAGGTAACTAACTGTCATGAGTATGCCACCCCCCGGTCTAGACCGACCTTTATCCAAGGTGCCACTCAACCAACAACCACTAAGTAAATAATCTTGGCTCCATACCAGAAAACCACTTTTAAATCCACGCAATTAAATATTTGGACTCCATACCAGATACCCCTTTTTATCCAGAAGGAGATGTACATACCCTAAGGGGCGCGACCCCCATAACCTTGCCGCATCCTTCCTGTTTCGACCATTTCCGAAGTGTGAGGTCTGATGAAATCTCCTCCATAAAGCTACACTTTTCACAAAAGACATGCTTCGATCAACAAATGATCAGCAACACTTAGCACGCCACATTAGCAAATTGAGAATATATCACCTGTAACCATCAACTACATAACCTCTAAGCTCGTATGTCTCAGAGAAGGGTGTTAAGTTAAGAGAATAAATTCTCCGCCACCAACAAAAATGTATTTGATAGAAACCAGCTTTACATCTCAAAGTGTAACGTCAGACATACATCCATACAAGTCCGTTCCGAGTTCGAACGGAACTGAATGCACTTCCTCCAATTAAGGAAAGAAGCCCTTGCAAATCTGGATATTCACTAATCACGTCCGGACTCCCCATCAGAAAGGGTGATATAATCTCTATATCGGAGCAACTGAGTGCAAAGACATTCGATAGGTAATCCTTTCGTTTTCGAAAATACCCGGTCTTCAACACCATCTTCAAATGCAATCCCATTTCCTCATTATTCGGAATGGGTTTTATGACATAAAGTCCTCTCCCAGCTTAACCGATTTATGCGCGCTTATTTAAAAATAAGTGTTACATTCAGATTTCAAATAAATCACAACAAATTTCCACTTTGATCTTTTAAACAAAAGATCCATCACAAAGGTTCGGTGTGGTTTTCGGATAAAGATTTGGAATTCGACCCCGGGTCGCATCGAAATTCAAATGCCATTTGAAGGCCAATATTGATAGTCGGTATTTAACTATCAAACAACGTTCACAACAATCACCACATTTAAATAATTTTCCCAAATTATTTATTTTCAAAATATCTTCGCAAGATATATTTTTAACACTTCAACACTTTGAAAAAAAATTCAAATTACGTTCCTCGCTTGGAATAATTTTTCAAATATTGTTTTTTTTCCACTAAAAAATTTACCGAGTCCGAATATTTCAAAATAATTTAAATCACTTATCCAAAAATATATACTTGGAAACATGTAAAATAAAAACTACTTTAAACACTTTATTTAAAATATTAGTTATGAAATTTTTACACTAATAACTCATATAAGACTAAGTCCAAATTAATTTAAAAATAAAATTATTAGATAAAGGGTAATTATTAAAATAACCATTTTCTATGTCAAATACCAATTCAATCTTTAAAATAACCACTTCTAAAATCAACTTAATAATATTCACTTTAAAGATTTAAAAATAGTTTCTGAAAATAATTTCTCCAACAATATAGTTTTTTAAAACCAATTCTAGAACTTTTAATTTATTTTTAAAAGCTACTTTGAAAACATATTCGGCTTTCCAGGGAAAATACACTTTCCATTTCAAAATAGTCCAGTTTAAATCAATTAGTAAATCCTTCTTGATTTATCTCAAATTTACATTCGAAATTCATAAATTTCTTTCCCACTCTTTTTTAAAATAAACCAATATTTATTTTTAACCAAATTTCCCTTTCCTTTATAAATTTCCATCACTATTATACGATTTTCAAATCGATTTTCAAATATTTACTTTCAAAACACCAAATCCAATTCCAAATTGATTTCCAAATTTATTTTCAAACACCAAATCAATTTCCAAAATTTATTTTCGAACTCCAAATCAAATTCCAAATTGATTTCCAAATTTTGCCTTTTAGAATAAATCCCTTTATTTCTCCCAAAACTGTTTAAAATTTGAATTTTAAATAAATCCTTTAACTTTTAACAATATTACTCAAAATCCATTTATTAAAATATTTTCCCCATATTTTAGAATTTATTCGATAGGTTTACAAAAATCAACCTTTACCCTTTTAAATTTCCTTTTATATTTATCCAATTCTCTAAATTAATTTACTTAATTTTTTTTACTTTAATTTCCAAAATTCCAATTTTTTTTATTTCTGGTATCCTACGATACCAAAAATATATTCGGCTAAACTATAGCCTTCAATAAATTTCAACCACCAATATAATCATTCACACCAATATAATCATTCATAGATTGTCACATCACAACATATACAGATAAATTCAACAACGTGAGGAATCTGGTTGGATCCCTCCAACTTGTTTCCCTACATCCACAGATGTTAGCACAACAAATAAATACCAATTTCACTTCGAGGTAGAATATCATGGTATATGGGATTTATATCATATCATCAGCTGTTATGCGGCGCATAGGGTCTCATCCGCTATATAATGCGGGAAATCAATCACTCCAATATATACACACACACTACTATATCTAATATCACCAATAGATAATTATCAAATTCATCCAAGCACATCCGGAATTTAAATTAAACAAACAAACAATTTTAGGTGAGAAGATCTCACCTTTACCTATGCATGCAACCCATTTCCATTCCAGCTTGATTTTCTTTACAATTTTAGACCTTGGATAACAATTATATGATTTTATTAATATTCGAACCAAACAAACAATCAATTATCATTTATCAATTCTAATTAACTATTGATTTGGTTTAAAACTAGTTTATTTTAAAAAATTATCTTTAGTAACCAAAATAATTGATTTATCCAGTTAAACAAATTATTTCCTTAACATGTTAATTAATTAGTAAATTAAAAATATACATTTAATTTCTTTTGAAACTTCTTATATATGTATACTCATAAAAATATCCCATATAGATTTCGATAAATATACTTTATACGTATATATTTTCCATTTCTAAACTGCATATAGAAGTAATCCATATAGGCCTAAAAATCTAATTTTTCTTTTTAATAAATTCTAAAATTGTTAAATATCTTCAATTAAATAAATTAAACATCTTACTGTAATAAAAAAATTTCTGCATAAGGATATGTATGTAAATATATATATATATATATTTAAAGTAGAATTACTTTATACCTTCAGAAATTTTTTCTTCTGTTTGCAGTATTATATTTTTCATCATATAAAAAACTATAATTAATAAATAAAACTACCTTGCTGCAAATTCGTTGAATGACCCCTTCTTACGATTCGATCGAAGCTTCCCCCCATTTTGCGAACCCCATGGCAGTGCTCGAGCTCGACCATCCATCGCTCGATTCCTATGTACTCGCGAGTCCCCAATTTGCTAGCATGCAAACAAGGGTTCCCATCCCGAGCTCGTAGACGCATGCACAACAGCGATCGATGGCCATTCTGTTGCATGGGCAGGCGCGCCTCGCCTTCCCCACGCATCACGTTGCCCGCAACCCACCAATGCAAAGATTCTAGAAACCCTGATTGACTCTCCCCACCTCGTGCTCGTGCTAGGTCTAATGTCACGATCGATAAAGATCCCTTCGACAACACCATGGTCGAGTTTGATTGATTTGCGATTCGGCCCATGCTGAGATGTGTGAGCAACAAAATTGGTCACTAATACCCTTAAGAGAGATTGTATAGAGAGATTAATGAAGAAAGTAAAGTTAAACAGAGAACAGTACGCAAATTTAAATGCAGAAAATACGAACACCAGATTTATAGTGGTTCGGCGTAATTGCCTACATCCACTTTGAGGTTAATCTTTATTGCTTTTCTCGATAATTGATTACAGATACAATTCGTATACCAATTACTTGATACAATTGCTAAGCAAAAAAGATAAGTCGTGAATGAGTTTTGAATGCAGCAGAGTCTCCCCGGTGTTCTCCTAAAAAAGGTCCCTTTCATTGTGCCTCTGCCTCTCTATTTATAGACAAAGATGGGTTGGACTTCTCTGGTGGGCCTAGCAGTAAGATACCTCAGCCCAAAATAAGTAACTCCTTGAATACAATTGCTAAGCAAAAAAGATAAGTCATGAATGAGTTTTGAATGCAGCAGAGTCTTCCACGTTTTCTCCCAAAAAAGGTCCCTTTCATTGTGCCTCTGCCTCTCTATTTATAGACAAAGATGGGTTGGACTTCTCTGGTGGGCCTAGCAGTAAGATACCTCGGCCAAAACAAGTAACTCCTGTGTGCCGATCCATAAATACCGAACGGCATATGCCGAACATCCTTAGATGCCGAACGAGGTCTGGACGCCGAAAATCCTTGGATGCCGAACGGGCTTTATGCCGAACGGGGTTGAGTGCCGAACAAGGTCTGGATGCCGAGCAGTGTGGAATGCCGAACGACTCTGCCATGCCGAACGACCCTCAATGCCGAACGACCATAGATGCCGAACGGCCCTTAATGCCGAATGACCCTAGATGCCGAATGGCCCTTAATGTCGAACGATATACAATACCAAATGGCTTTCAATGTCGAACGCTCTCAAATGCCGAACGCTCTAGTTGTGTCGAATGCTCAGGATGCCGAACGGTATGCAAATGCCGAGTGCCTAGTTGCCTGGTCAAATCTTCAGGTAACACTTGTCCCCCCCAAAGTGCATCATGTGGTCGAACATGATGCGCTTTGAATCGTGAGTGCTCCGTGCTTTGCTTCGCGCCTTGGCTTAGTTTCATCGACAGTATCTTCTCTTGAATACGAGGTGAGGCGATGCACGCTGAATGACATGCAAATGCCGTTCAGCATAGCCGAAGCCAAGCGCCCTGGATGCCGAACGCTGTCGTCTTGACCGGTTCTATTGGTCATTGTCCCTTCGACTTCCTCTCTTCCCATATAAAGGTCGGCATTTTCCTTCTTCTTCTCTTTTTCACTTTCACCTCCGCTATCCTATACTCACGAACCTCGCTTTTTAACGAACTCTAAAAATTTAACTACCCTTCCCTCCTCTAGCATCATACATTGCCTCACTCCTTTCCCAAATCACTTGGAATTAATTAAAACCACGCCCTTAACTCCAGAATTCTCCCGAGTTTCGATCCATTTACTAGGCATCGATCCCTCTTTTTAAATGCTTTCCCCTGATTAAAAGGTTTAATAAGAGGCTCAAGTCATAAATTTTGATAAAACCGTGGCCAATAGGTATTATGTGGATGAAAGAATCGAACTGCGATTAGGATATGTTCTAGGGCTAGATGATGTGGAGGAAAGAAGAAGTGGTCAGAGGCAAGCACATGAGGGAGATGGTGGAAGATGTGCTGCGGTTCGGTATGGTTCTCTCATTCCGAACAAGATTGGAGGAAAGAGTAGAGGAGGAGCAGGAATGGGCTAGAATGTCGAGAAACACGGCTCGGTATGACTTGGCCGAACTACTCGCCATGTCGTTCGGTATGGATGGAGGAAAAAGATAAAACTGTTGTTAAGGGCGGAGTGCCGAGCGTTGGGGGCTCACCGTTACTTCGGTACGGCATGATTCGCCACATGCCGAGCAGTGGAGTGGAAAAAATAGGAAGGAAGTAGGAATTGGATAGGATGCCAATCGACATGGATCGACATGACTTGTCGAAAGACTCGGCCATGCCGGTCAGGAGAGATGGAGGGAAAGGGGACAAATAATGTTAAGGGCAGAATGCCGAGCGATATGGCTCGGCACAAGCATAGTTCGACATGATTTGCCGCGTGCCAAACGGCAAAGAGGAAGGGTTGGAAGAGTGATACTTAGGCCGAATGGCATTTATATTTAGGCCGAACAGAATGGAGGCCAAGCGACATCTAGGCCGATCAACATTTAGGCCGAACAGAATGGAGACCAAGCGATATCTAGGCCGAAAAGCATTTAGACCGGCAGGCTTTTAGGCCGTGTGTTTCAAGTGTCACTCCGCCTTGACTTTTTGATGAATAGATAACAATAGTCGAAACCATACCAACTCGAACATAACCCTCATCGAATTTACTTATTCCCCATTCCTAATAACATGACAAAAAACAAGGACGAGGACTTAAGAAAAACCACATATCGAACTAATCTGGACTGAAAACTTTCTAGTTTTAATAATAAAAAGCCTGAACTTAAATCGATAATAATGGATAATTGCCTTTAACATATAGTGCCAATGTCAGAGTCCAAAATCGAGAGTATCATAGGGCAGGCTTTCGGAGACGGTTAGCAATGATGGTCTTTGAAGGCGAAAGTTCGAAGTTCAACTTTGTATCACCAACTCTGTGACTTTTAACTTCTCAGCACTTATATTTGAATGATCGCACTTGTTCATACACCACACGGGGGGGATATTTATATTGTTAAGTCTAGCATCGATTATTTTTCAAGTATAGTTCAAACAGGTGCTCTGCTAGATTCAATCCTTATTAGAGATGTCTAGGAAATCTAGCTCTGCTATGATCTCAGACAGACCTGGGCCATCCTCTCGACAAAAAGTCACAGACATTTCAAATCTATCAACTACCCGGCCCATAACTTGGCTCCCGATGCTCTAGAGGCAGCAATTCTCTTAGACAACCCAGTCGATTCATAGGCTTCGAAGATTAATGAAAGTACGCTCCATCGGATATGCTCTGTCCATGGAATCCCCTTCGACGACGTGCTAGTTCCATCGAGGCATGACCGTCCACACTTGCCCCTAGTCGGATACACAGCTTGTAATAAATTCTTGTGCTAGGTTGGTAGTGTGCCACCGTTCAACTCGTTTCTTCGAGACATGCTACAGTATATCGACATTGCCCCATCGCAACTGCACCCGAATGGCCACGCATTCATCTACAGCACCTGCATCCTCTTCATGAATGTCCTTCCAGGCTTCCAACCCCGGACGATATCAGATATATATATATATATATATATATATATATATATATATATATTGCATCAAGTAGCGGAGGGGTAGCCCCTCTTTCATGTTTCTCAAGCCACACAACAAACGTCAAATCTTAACTAGGGAATGGAGCAAGTTTGCCCTGTATAAACAGGAATTGTTTTATGTGCATTGCCCTCCTAGTTTCGCGAGGAGATGGGTGGAAGGAAGTAAGTCTTCTTTCCGGACCGATACTTATGCTTGGTCGAAGCTGTACCTTTTCTAACTCTTTTCCATCTTTTCAAGCATTAACCCACATCCTGAGGGACCCGAATATACTTGAGCCATCGAGGCTATTCGAGCCATTCCCGCCGAAGAATGGGACATCATAACTCTCATTTCAAATGAGTCGCTTTCATGGTTTGGGCTGTTGGTGAAAGGTCGCCGGATAAGCCTCCCTCAGAGCGTTACCATACCCAGGCCTACCACTGGCAAAGGGAAAAAGCATGTCGAGTCTTCGACACGTAACGCCATTGACACACTAGAAGAGGGGGAGATTAAGGAAACCAAAGCGCCCGAAGTACAAGGTAAAACTGTTAGTCCACCTCGGGATCCAATAGTTGAAGTTCACGACATTGAAACATCGCCTTCCCCTTCAAAGAGGGAGAAGAAACCAACGTATAAGCTGAGGAAGGAGAAAGTGGGTGGAACTTCTAAAGTTACCCTTATTCCAACGGAGAAAGAAGCTTCCCCGCAGCACCTGGAAATTTCTCTAAAAGGTCTGTCGAACCTTACCATACCTGACGATCTGCTCAACTATGGTTTCGACGATCCCGAGGCCCTTAAGTTCCACTCACCCACGAGAGGCGATTCCAACGCTCAAGCCCAAAGCGAGGGAGAATAAACTCTTATTCGAAAGAAACTAGTCTGTCGGAGGGAAACATTAGGACACACACAAACACACGCACTTCACTTTGCACTTGAATTTTCCGTCATTACCTTACTTTTTACTAACTCGTCATTACTTAAACTCTATGTAGGTGACATGGGGCACACACATGGACTTGACCGCCTTCACGGTTCATCGATTTTCCATCAATCAGGACGGGACTTAGGTTCCGGAAAACGCCTAGATAGGGACGACGATGATGATAGGGATTATCATTCCCTAGATTCATCATCTCGGAAGAAATCTTATTATCAGCCCTACCATCATAATCCCCCTTCTCACTCGGGGGAAGGCAAAGATAAGCACGGCCATAAGGGGTCGCAATCAGATGTCCCTCGCGATCAACACTCTGATTCTTCTACCACACGACAATCCCGGGATTCTTACAAGAGAACTGAACTTTCAAAGCCATCTCCTCCTATTCCCACAATAGATCCAACAATATCGGAGAGACTGAACGAGCTCAAGGCTAAATTCCCAAAAATATGCTTTGATGGCCTAAAATTTCTCCCGACGATTCATCTTATTCCGGGACATGTCAAGCAGAGCGCTATCACCTGCACCAATGACGTCTATGTTCAACATGACGCATTCGTTCATCTTGCTGAGAAAGTGTCAGAAGTGACCATAGAGCGCCAGCATGAGATTGATCGTCTGAAGCTTGAGGCTATCCATGACAAAGACATTATCAAAGCTCAAGACAAAGAGCTTGTGTCCTACAAATCTTAGCTTGAAGCCGCCCAGCAGAACGCCCAAGATGAAGCCGTAACTCGTCTGGAATCAACCCACAAAAAAGAAATCAATGAGGCGGTCCAACGCTGTGGGACCTTAGCTTTAGAGAAAGACTCGGTGCAAAAAGAGAGGGATGCATTTAGCTTTCGAGTCAAAGAACTTGAGGACCAACTCTGCAAAGAGAAGGAGAAGACCGTTGCCCAAGAAGAGTCACAACGATATTGCGACGAGATCGTTACCACATGACTTCTAAAGGTGAAGCTTGAGGATGAACTTTCCAAGGTTGAGGCGCTAAAGAATGAAGCCCTTACAGAGGGCAATAAGATAGCGCTGCGGAGATTGACTCCCGTCTTGAGGCGGCTAAAGGAGAAGGTAGGGAAGAGGTCAAAAGCATGTTCGACCCGCTAATTGCAGAATTCAATGCCCGCGTTCTCATGCACTGAGACTTAACTTTTTTGGGAGAGGGATATCTCGAATATTTAGCCGAGGCGTAGGAGAACTTAATAGAAATTAGAAAGGCCGAACATGGCTCCGAGAAGGTTGATGAAGGAGCTTTGATAAAAGAATTTCTTAAGGGAAACGAGCCTTCAGACCTGTCAGCGAAAAAAGCTCTTTACTGCAAAGGCTTCCCCTCAACCAAAGGGAAAAAGGTTATTGCCGGTTCATTCGGGATCGAGTTTCAACCTCATGTGCCTACTCAGCTGCCCGATCGACCTATACTTGATCCCTTTGAGCAGCACATCGGTTATGACCCGGAGGACCCCGGCCTTGGCGTTCACATTTTGTCTCCTATTCCAAAGGGTGAGACCCCTCTAACGGCTGAGAGCCAAATGGAGCCTGGTAGATGACTCTTTCACTTTAACATTCCAAGAGTCGTCGTTTTTCACCAGGATCTATCGTATTCTAATGCTTGTTTTTCAATATTTTGTGCAGGCCGTTCTAATCTCGAGCCCACTCCGAGGAGCGATGTCACCAAGGAGGTGAAGGAAAAGGAAAGTGAGCCCACTCACGCAGGAGAGGCTCCCAGTCCAGATGCTTAGGTGATCGGAGCGCTTGATGAGGATAAATCCGAGACTTCCTCTCCCATCAATGGGAGTTATGAAATTGAAATTACGGGCGCCTCTGAACACACATCTAAACTGAGCATGAAGGAGCATCTTGAGAAGGAGAAGAAAGAGACAGTCGAGATCAAAATTGAGCCTCAAGTTGTGGACCTGCATGATCCTTTGAATAAGCCGTTGGAGGTCATCCTTCCTGGTAGGTCCAAGCCCATGGAAGTTCCCCGTACTTCTTTAGTTGTCACCTCCCCATCCAAGAAAATCCTCAAAGGTAAACGCACGGGAGAGGAGACGTCTGAGAAGACAAAGGAGGTGAAGAAGTCGAAGAAATCCAAGAAGTAATTATTACTCTCGTTCAACGAGAGTTAGTTTAGGTTATGTAATTATTTTATCTATTTTCGCAATCCTTCTAAATAGACTGTTGACTCCGAATTTTGGAGGAGTTGTAGTAGAAACTTATTTTTGAATAAAGTTTAGTTCTTTTGTATTCCAAAAGACTCTTATCGTTCATTTTTCTGCGTGATTGTGATTGAAATCCAAACTGTTGTAAATAAAATAAACTTCTCGATTTATCTTCATATAGCTCGGAAATTCTTTGGAATTGTTCATTTTTCATTCCATGCTTCAAGCACTTAGAATATTTTTTAGTCCATATGTTGGGGACTTGATAAATTCAAGTCATTTGTGTCCTAGTTCGCACTCAGGGAACTTGGAGATTTGAATCGCTTATACTCGAATCCGCACTCTGGGGACTTAGAGTACTCCAGTCCGCACTCTGGGGACTTTGAGATATGAATCTTTTATACTCGAGTCCACATTATAGGGACTTAGAGTACTCCAGTCCGCACTCGGGGGACTGGGAGATTTGAGTCGTTTACACTCGAGTTCGTACTCTGGGGACTTAGAGTACTCCATTCCGCACTCAGGGGACTTGGAGGTTTTAATCTTTTATACTCGAGTCCGCACTATGGGGACTTAGAGTACTCCAGTCCGCACTCAGGGGACTTGGAGGTTTTAATCGTTTATACTCGAGTCCGCATTTTGGGGACTTGGAGATTTGAATCGCTTATACTCGAATCTGCACTCTGGGTGCATAGAGTACTCCAGTCTGCACTCTGGGGTCTTGGAGACTTGAATCGTTTATACTCGAGTCCGCACTCTGGGGACTTAGAGTACTCCAGTCCGCACTCAGGGGACTTGGAGGTTTTAATCGTTTATACTCGAGCCCGCACTCTGGGGACTTAGAGTACTCCAGTCTGCACTCAGGGGACTTTGAGGTTTTAATCGTTTATACTCGAGTCCGCACTCTGGGGACTTGGAGTACTCCAGTCCGCACTCTGGGGACTTGGAGATTTGTATTGTTTATACTCGAGTCCACAATCTTGGGACTTAGAGTACTCCAGTCCGCACTCAGGGGACTTGGAGGTTTTAATCGTTTATACTCGAGTCCGCGCTCAGTGACTTGGAGGTTTTAATCGTTTATACTCGAGTCCGTACTCTAGAGACTTGGAGATTTGAATCGCTTATACTCAAATCCACACTCTAGGGACTTAGAGTACTCCGGTCCGCACTCTGGGGACTTGGAGATTTGAATCGTTTATACTAGAGCCTGCACTCTGGGGACTTAGATTACTCCAGTCCGCACTCAGGTGACTTGGAGGTTTTAATCGCTTATACTCAAGTCCAAACTCTGGGGACTTAAAGTACTCCAGTCTGCACTCTGGAGACTTGGAGTTTTGAATCGTTTATACTCGAATCCGCACTCTGGGAACTTAGAGTACTCCATTCTGCACTCTAGGGACTTGGAGATTTGAATCGTTTATACTCGAATCCACACTTTAGGGACTTAGAGTACTCCATTCTGCACTCTGGGGACTTGGAGATTTGAATCGTTTATACTCGAGTCCGTACTCTGGGGACTTAAAGTACTCCAGTTTGCACTCTGGGGACTTGGAGCTTTTGAGCGCTCGTGCGCGTTCATACGTCAGGCAGAATAATGTATTGCTTATTTATTTGTCACAGTGTTATCATACACAGAAACATCGACAATTCATAGAGATAATGGCTTCAAGCCTTTATTAATGCAAACAAGCTAAATTGTCTCATTACATGCCGCAAACTAGGAATAAAACTTATTGGAAATAAATGTAACTAAAATATGAAAGAAATGAACTAAGTGTAATAATGCCGCAAATGCTCGCTATTCCATGCTCGAGGGAGTGTCGCAGCATCAACGATCGCTAGCTTGAAAGTTCCTTCTCCAAGCTTCCGTTCAATGACGTATGGACCTTCCCATGCAGGGCTTATATGTGATGGAACTAGAAAAGCTCGTTTCAAAATGAGATCACCTACACCAAAGAATCTCGGTAGGACTTTTTCATTATAATATCGAGCGACTCAGTGCCTGTATGGGCCGCTCTCAAATTAGCTTCTTCACGCTTTTCATCTATGAAGTCCAATGATTCTAGCAAAAGATCTTGATTTGACTTATGGTCATAATAAGTTACCCGATGTGACAGAAGTTCAAGTTCTACGGGCATAACAGCTTCAATGCCGTATGCCAATGCGAATGGAGTGTGGCCAGTCACGGACTTGTGGGTGGTTCTGTAAGCCTAAAGAGCTGTTGGAAGTTCATCCACCCACTTGCCTCTAGCATTTTCCAAATGTTTTTTCAATATGGATTTGATTATTTTGTTTACGGCTTCCACTTGTCCATTGGCATTCAGGTGAGTAACTGCTGCAAACTTTTTCTCAATACCATATTTTTGGCAAAATTCCTCGAACTCTTTGCTTTCAAACTGAGTTCCGTTGTCTGTAACGATGGTTTTTGGAAGGCCAAAACGGCATATAATATTTCGTATAATGAAATTAACGACCTTCTTGGTGGTGATAGTGGCCAAAGGCTCTACTTCTGCCCACCTGGTAAAGTAATCGACCTCAACTATCGCGTATTTCGTGCCACCTTCGGATAGGGGTAAGGAACAGAATATATCGATCCCCCACATCGCAAATGGCCAGGGGCTAACCATTTGTGTGAGTTCCGTCGGCGGAGCTCTCAAGATTTTCGCACATTTCTGACATTTGTCACATCTTCTCACATAGTCTATGGCATCCCGATTTACAGTTGGCCAACAGTATCCATAGCGGAGGATTTTCTTTGCTAACGTCTGTCGTCCGGTATGGTCGCCACACTCACCTTCGTGGGCTTCCTTCAGGACCCGTTTTATCTCATCATGGGCAATGCATCGGAGTAAGGGCTCGAGAATCCCCTCTGATACGTTACCCCATCTTGCATTATATAACGCGAAGCCTTATGAATGACTTGTCGTCTTTTGCTCCTTCTTTCGGCCACGACCCAGTGTAACAAGTACTGCTTGAATGGGGTCTTCCATGACTCCTTCTCGATTTCTGTTTCTAACATGAAATCTACCTCCATCATATTTATGCTCGGAATATGTAAGGTTTCAACGGGAAACAATCCCATCTGTTGCGCATCGCCAGTGCTTGCAAATTTTGCCAATGAATCGGCCGCTCTGTTTTGCTCACGCGAGACATGTGAAATACCATAATACTCGAGATTCGCTAGAAGCTCCTGACTCGGACCAAATACAGGGCAAGTCTCTGCCCCTTTGCATGGTAGTCTCCCCGCACTTGGTACACCACCAGTTGCGAGTCACAAAAGGTTTCAACCGATCTTACTCCCAGTTTTTTGATAAGTCTTAAGACGGCAGTTAATGCTTCATACTCGGCTTCATTTTTCGTTGCTGTGAATTCGAGCTTCAAAGCATAGCAAACTGATCATTTCTCAGGAGTGACAAGAACTATACCAATCCCTGAACAATGGTCATTAGATGCCCCATCGATGTACATCTTCCATCGAACGAGAGGTATGACATTGCGGCCGTTTGATTCGTCTGTCACGGTGAATTCGGCAGTGAAATCCGCTAGCGCTTTCCTCTGTATGGCCCTTCGTGGTAGGTAAGTAATATCGAACCGACTCAACTCGATATTCCATTTTAACATCCTTCCAGAAGTTTTCGGTCGTTGGAGTGCCTGTCGCAAGGGTTGATCGGTGTAAACACTAATCGAGTGTCCCTGTAAGTATGGGCGAAGCTTGCATGATGCAATCACCAAGCAATAAGCCAGTTTCTCAATTCTGAGAAATTACTTTCTACCCTTGTAAAACGTTTACTGACATTATATACCGGATTTTGGACTTGGTCCTCCTCGCAAACCAGAGCCGTACTGATAGCATGCTGGGATACTGCCAAGTATACGTATAGCATTTCATGGTCAATTGGTTTTGATAGCACCAGGGACTTTCTAGATGTCTAACCAGAGCTCGGAATGCTTCCTTGCAGTCAGATGTCCACTCGAAATTCCTCTTTCCTTTCTTTATCACATCAAAGAAAGGAATGCACTTATCCGTGGCTTTGGATATGAATTGAATTGACTTAGCGCGGCCCCCTTTCCGTTCAAGCTTTGCACTTGCTTTATAGTTCTGGGCACTTGTATGTCCCCAATAGCCTGAATCTTTTTCGGGTTAGCTTCAATTCCACGTGCGTTCACAATGAAACCCAAAAACTTCCCTGATGCAACGCCAAAAGAACACTTTAATGGGTTGATCTTCATCCCATAATGCCTGAGTATATCAAATATCTCTGCTAAGTCTCGGATGTGGTCGTTTGACTACCGTGACTTCACGAGCATGTCATCCACATAGACTTCCATCGTTTTACCAATCTGGTCTTTAAATATTCGATTCACCAGACGTTGATAAGTTGCTCCCGCATTTTTCAATCCAAAAGGCATTACTACATAGCAATATAGCCCCACATCTGTGAAAAAGCTGGCGTGTTCTTGGTCTAGAATGTGCATCGAGATCTGATTATATCTCGAATACGCATCCATAAATGACAATAATTCGTGTCCGGCGGTAGAGTCGATGAGCTGGTCGATTCTTAGTAAAGGGAAACTATCCTTCGGGCATGCTTTATTCAGAATGGAGTAATCAACACAAGTTCTCCACTTCTCATCCGCTTTTCTCACTAGCACAGGGTTATATACCCATTCAGGGTAGAGGACGTCGCGGACGAACCCATTGGCTTTGAGTTTGTCCACCTACTCTTTGAGGGCAGCGGACCTCTCCGGGTCCATGCCTTTCCTTTTCTGTTTCATAGGAACATATTTTGGCTCTATGTTCAACATATGACTCGCAATAATGGGAGAAATCCCGCACATATCAGAGTGTGTCCAAACGAAAACATCCAGATTCACTCGGAGGAAATCGGTAAGGTCCTCGGCCACTGAAGGGTCGAGTTGTGATCCAATCTTAAGGAATTGTGATGGGTCATCCCGACTGACTGGAATGTTGATCGTTAGCTCAGCCGGTGCTGCGTTCGTCTCCCTGGGTTCTCCATCATCATCTCTCGGAACTATGCCTCCAAGGATCCGAGAATGTCACCCGAGCCAGGGCTCGGGCACTACTTATCAATCATCAGTATTTAGGATGCGGACGGTGCTGTCTGCAACCTTCCCTTTTTCTCTCCGTTGAGCTTCTCTCAGCTCTGCCACATAACATGTGCGACCGGTCGCCTGATCGCCATGTACCACTCCAACTCCCTTGTCAATCGGAAATTTCAACGTCAAACACCAAGAGGGCCAAGGCTGCCCTAAACTCCACCAGGGCCGGACGACCCAGAAATGCATTGTATGGAGAGTCAACATCCATCACAATGAACGGTACGACTCGCACTCTCCTACGCTCACCTTCCCCCAGTTCAACTGGTAACTCAATATACCCATTGCGTCGGTTGCAGCACCATTAAAGCCATGGATACGGGTTTTGCATGGTTTCAAATCTTTTGTCTCCATATTCATTTGGTCATAAGCATTCTTGAAGATGATGTTGACAGAGCTTCCACAATCAATCAAAATTCTTTTTATGTAAGCTGGCCCGATCATTGTAGATATGACCATCGGGTTGATAGTAGGAGTTCCACCTTGTCTGCATCTCGACTCCTAAACACTATATCGTCTGTCATCATGCGTTGTTGTTTTGTGGGGGTGCCATCTTCCACATTCGATCAACATGCATAATTCTCACGCCTCAGGGAGGTAGCATATCGTTCCACTCTTGCCAATTCTTGTCTACAGAATGAGGTCCTCTGACTATAGTGTTTATGATCAACCTACCTACGGTCTCGGCAGGTTCCTCTGGGTGGCGTGGAGCCGGCCCACGTTCGGGGTCTGTTGCTCCTTTCCCACCCTCTAGTGGGTTCTTAACAAAATCCTACAGATTTTTCTACCTGATCAACCTTTCTATGGCATCATGGAGGTGTCTACACTCCTCAGTATTGTGCCTGTGGGTCACATGGAAGCGACAGAACTTCCCTATCCATTTGGGCGTGGCTTTTTGTATTCAAAGGTGTTAAAGGTAGATAGATAAATGTTTTCAAGAGAAGTATTCAGGGGGTGTATTCGTTGTTGGTCGGAATTCTTGACTTCCATCTCCCTGTCTCTTTTTTCTTTCCGGGATTTCCACCTCCGTATCCTTTAGATTTCCCAGGCTTGTTCTGGACGTTAACTTGAACTTTTCCTGAACTGTCGCCAGATTGTTTCACGGCGATGTTACTTTTCACAGTTCGTGAACAGGTCCTGGTGCCTTATCTCATCTTGTCCATCGAGCTTCCTCCCTCCGTATGAACTGGTGAGCTTTGGAATAGAATCGTCTAACATAGTTGGATCTTTCCTGCCAACAAATCACCAAACTCTGAGTCCGGATCTACACCTCGCATTACCGCCATCAAGATTGCATGACCGTTAGGGTTGCTAACTTCAGTGGTGGCAATATGGAACCTTTGTAAGTACGCTTTCAAAGACTCTCCTAGAGCCTGGATTATGCTTGACAAGGACATCACATCCTTTGGACGAGTAGCAGGTATCCTGAATTGTTCAACAAATTTCACCGCCAACTCGTCGAAGCTGGACATAGACCGCGGAGGAAGTCGAGTAAACCACATAGTGGCGATTCCGGACAAAGTGATTGGGAAGCACCTACACTGAGTCGTGTCGTTCGCCCTTGTAGAATCCATCATCCATTCGTACCTCATCATGTGTTTCCTAGGGTCAGTCCTCCCTTCGTAGGTTGGGATAGTCGGCATACTAAATTTCATGGGATACTTTGCCTATTGAACAGTATCTGTGAAGGGGGTATGACTCCGGGACACTCCCCAATCTTCATTGGTCAAGCCTTTGTTCTTTCTCATTAACTGCCCGACCATGGCTGTTAAGTCCGAAGTTTGTATGGAGGACGGGAGATTGGGTTCCGTTCCACGGGACCGTGCGGGTTGATTTCTCGCCTACTGGTGGTTGGCTAAATGGGCGTCCTGTAGGCCAGCTTGATTTGGGTCTTGGTGAACTGGGTGTCCGATCTTCTCATGTGCCTGATCCCTGGCGGATCGATCAGTGGCACCTACCTGTCCAGCTTCAGTCTTATGGCGTCTACTACTAGGAGGTTCATCGGCTAAGGTCGAGCTGTCAGATGAAGACTAAGGAGCAGGACTACTCCCAACATTCTGATGCTGTTGCTGGGCAAGCCAAGTCATGAGACCAGTGTTGGCTTGAATCTGCTTAGCCAGTTGCCTTCTACTTTCCTTGAGTTCTCTTATCAAGTCGTTGAACTCTGTTCGGGAAACGACTTCCGTTTGATTTTGGGTGGAGGGCCCTGTGCCTTGAATCGATTGTGGGTTGTTAGGTCCCACTTGTTGCACACTAGCAGTCTCGTGGACATCTGCATTATGGGAGGCTGATCGGGTGCGAGGTCTTCCCATGGTAGAGTTGTTGGTTGGAACTCTAAATAGATTCAACGGGCGCCCAATGAATATGTCGGATCACCTTCGTGGGATTTTTCAATCCAGTAGCTACAAAGTAGATCCTATCGACCTGAGAATTTGGTTCTCAATGGAAGCACCAAAATATTAGCAATAGAATTGGTCACTAACACCCTTAAAATAGATTGTGTAGAGAGATTAATGAAGAAAGTAAAGTTAAACAGAGAAAAGTACGCAAATTTAAATGCAGAAAATACAAACACCAGATTTATAATGGTTCGGCGTAATTGCATACATCCACTTTGAGGTTAATCTTTATTGCTTTTCTCGATAATCGATTACAGATACAATTTGTATACCAATTACTTGAATAAAATTGCTAAGCAAAAAAGATAAGTCTTGAATGAGTCTTGAATGCGGCAGAGTCTCCCCGCTGTTCTCTCAAAAAAGGTCCCTTTCACTGTGCCTCTGTCTCTCTATTTATAGACGAAGATGGGTTGGACTTCTCTGGCGGCGTAGAAGTAAGATACCTCGGCCCAAAACAAGTAACTTCTGTGTGCCGATCCATAAATACCGAACGGCATATGCCGGACGTCCTTAGATGCTGAACGAGGTATGGACGCCGAACATCCCTGGATGCCGACGGGCTTTATGCCGAACGGGGTTGAGTGCCGAATGAGGTCTCGATGCCGAGCAGTGTGGAATGCCGAACGACTCTGCCATGCCGAATGACCCTCAATGCCGAACGATCATAGATACCGAATGGCCCTTAATGCCGAACGACCCTAGATGCCGAACGGCCCTGAATGCCGAACGATATACAATACCGAACGACTCGCATTGCCGAACGCTCTCGAATGCCGAACACTCTAGTTGTGCCGAATGCTCAGGATGCCAAATGGTATGCAAATGCCGAGTGCCTAGTTGCCTGGTCGAATCTCCAGGTAACAAGATGATTTTGATTTTTTATATTCGATCGTAGCCATTTTTCCTCTTTTTATTATTTTGTGATTAACAACGGGAAGGAGAAGAGGACGATTCGAATTAACTTGCGGCTACGGTTTCTTTCGTTTGATTTCAAATGAGAAGTTTTGTTTGCGTTAACCTTTTATTTTATATTTTCTTTTTTTAAGAAAAAAACGAACGCGTGTCTTCAATTTTCCCAAATGCTTGAGATAATGAAACGTGTAGTTTGCCTTAGGAAATAATATTATATTAAATACACAAATATATATATATATATATATATATATATATATATATATATATTAACTTCAAATTTAAATAGTTCAATTTTGCAACTTACAATCTCGATCTCCAATTGAGGCGTGCTGCCAGACGTTTATAATATTATGTGTCTATTTCAAACACAATGGAAAAGGTTCCGAGTCCAAATTCAATCGTATGGAGAAGATAGCTTTTTGGACCTATTTATTAAATTGAATTTTGATATAATTTTCAACGCGTTTGCCAATCGTACGGCCAAACGATCACTCCATACACTATGAAAATTGAATTTCAATAATAATACAATATTACAGATCTAATGAAACTAATTTCGTCGAAATCCGAGATTGTGCATTGGAAGGCTATTTTTAAATATCGATTTAAATGAAAAATTTCAAAACTGAACAAAACACTTTCAAATTCAATTCTGAAGCTTTCATTATCTTTAGTATCATCAATATAAATTTTCTAAGCTTTTAAATTATTTTTAGTCAGCTTAAAAATCACGATTCAATATTTCACCCAACTTCAATAAATTAAATTCAATAATTTAATTGTCGAATTTATAGTTATATTTGAAATTCAGGTTTAAAATAACTTCCAAATATTTAAAATTAATTAAATATTTCAATAAAATTCAGGTTTAAAATAACATCGTTGTTTACTTCATGCTTCAAATTTAAATTTTGAATTCAAATTTTAAATTTTCAAAATTTTCTAAAAAAATTTCTGACTTCCTAAATTTTCGAAAAATTTCGCCAGCCTCTTCTTTACGCGGCTAGCTCGGTACGACTACAAAGTGCCACAACAGCCCACCAGACTTCAAAAAGAAAACAAAAGGCCAAATGGGTAGACAAGAAAATCATCTAATTTCAAATAGAAATTTAAATACATACCTTTTTGTCGCGCAATTATATTTATCCTGAAAATCAAAAATCCCCATTTCCTTTTCCTTTATATCACTTGTATATCTTACGTAACAATAACGTCCAATCACAACATTCAAAACCATTTTATACATTTATTTACAAAAAATTCAATCGTTATTTCATCCAAGTCCGTACGATACACATATATCATTCGTACGCAATACCAAATCCGATAGCTCACTCGATCACACAATTCCACTTCCGAACTAGTATCCTCCACCCGACTTCCTAGTGCGGACTCAGATCTAGTTTCTTGATCAGAAACCTTTATTCTCCTTGCATAGCCGTAAACTATGATTGAGAATTTTCAGAATCAACCAAAAATCCATATCCAGGGTTCGCTGTCGAAAATGAGTGAAAAAATTCCAACTCGTATCGATATAATTGCCTCAAAATTCTTTGCTCGAATTCTTGATCGATTCGCTATGCGAATAAAATAATATACGTACATCCTACATATTTACTTCTAATCGATTATTAGATATGTCAATTTTCTTTTCTTTTATTCACATTGATTTTCATTTCTATCCACTTATTCACAATCACAATTTTACAGCTTTACTGGATCCTTAGAATATTTCCTCAATTCTAAACTTACTTTAGAATTCCATCATTTATTTCTTAAGCTCCATATAAGCATTTCATATACATCCAATATTCGTTTTCAATTCACCACTTTGGTTTATAACTACTTACATTTAAACTGGATTTCCAATTCCATACGAATTCAATTTACCATTCTTTTATAAATATTGAATTCAGTTCATTTCAAATCATATTTAATTTGTCATTCCTTCAATTAGTTTTACTTACAAATTTTATTCCGATACTTTGTTTTATTTAGTCCACTTGACAAATTTCCTTGAACTTATTTTTGTTTAAGTCAATTCAGTTTACATTTCATTTTCTTTATTTAACTTAATTCAATTACATTCCATTCCCATTCAACCTTTAAACTTATATAAGTTTTCAAACCTAATTTCATTCTCACACTTATTTTGGGACGACCCGGAAATTTTTAACATTTGAAGTGGAATATTTAGTTGATTTTAAATATTTGTAGGTTAGTTTAACTTGAATTTCGAATATAAATATGAATTTGGCAATTTAATTATTGAATTTAGTTTATTGAATTTGGGTAAAATGTTGAATCTTGATTTTTAAACTGATTAAAAGTAATTTGATGTCTTAGAAAATTTGAATTGACAACACTGAAGATAAATAAAGCTTCAAAATTGAATTTGGAAATGATTTATTCAGTTTTGAATTTTTATCATTTAAATTGATATTTAAAAATAGCCTTCTGAGGAACAGTCTCGGAATTTGACGAAACCAGTTTTATTGGATTCGTAATTTTGTATTATTATCATATTTCAATTCCCGTAGCATTCGAAGTTGTCGTTTGGTCGTACGATAAGCAAACGCGTTGAAAATTAAATCGAAATTCAATTTAATAGTTGGGTTCAAAAAGCTATCTTCTCCATACGATCGAATTAGGACTTGGAATCTTTTCCATTGCATCTGTAATAGGGGTATAACACTAGGAACGTCCAGTGGCACTCCTTGATTGGTGATCGGGATTCTTGGCTTCGTTTTCTCAACAATTTAAATTTGAATTTAAATTTAAAAGATGGATAATGAAATCGCGTTACCTTCCTTAATACGCTTCTTCGTTTAATCAAATAAAATAAAACACATATTTTTCTTACGTTCAAAGATAATCCCAAACTCCTCTCTCATTTGAAATGGCCAAAGCCCCTCTCTCGTTCAATTCACAAAATCGCGACCTCAATAAAAAAAATTTAATGGCCGCGAGCGAAAATAAACACAGACCGATCAACAAAAATCAAATCTCGTTCCACCTTCTGCGAATTAAATCGAAATCGAAATCATGGATATTTAGAAGTTTAAATTATAATGGGAATTCATAAAAGAAAGGGAAATTTGTTTTAAAAATAAATATTGTTTATTTTTAAAAGTGTGAAAGGAATTTACGGATTTGGAACGTAAATTTAAAGTAAATCCAGAAAGATTTATAAATTGATTTGAATGAACCATTTTAGAATGGGAGGTGTACTTTCCCTGGAAAGCAGAGTATGTTTTCAATATAGTCTATAAAAATAAAATTGAAGTTGTGAAGATGGTTTCAAGGAAATATTATTTTGGAGAAAATATTTGCTTAAGTTATTTTGAAAATCTTTAAAGTAAAGATTTATTTTATTTACTATAGAAGTGATTATTTAAAGTTTTAATTGATATTGTTTTAGAAAATGGATATTTTAATAGTTATATCCTATCTACTGATTTTATTTTAAAATTAGTTTGGACTTGAATTTTTATATGAAATTTTAACATAATATCTTCACAACTATGTTTTAGATAGGGTTTTAAAATAGTTTTTATTGTAAAATATATCCAAGTATATATGTTTGGGTAAGTAAATTAAATTATTTTGAAGTATTTGAACTCATTACATTTTCAGTGGAAATGAATAAATATTTGGAAACATATTCCGCGTAAGGAAAAGTGATTTGAATTTTTTTTCAAAGTATTGAAATGTGGAAATTAATTTGAAATTCGTTTTCAAATGGTTGAAGTGTGAAATATATCTTGCGAAAATATTTATATAGATCTTAGTGATTGTTGTGTGATTGATAGTTAAATAACCGACTATCAATATTTGCCTTTAAATGGCATTTGAATTTCGATGCGACCGGTGGTCGGATTCCAAGTGGATATCTGAAAATCACATCGAACCTTTGTGATTGTGATAGATCTTTTATTTAAAAGATCAAAGTGAAAATTGTTATGATTTGTTGAAATCTGAATTTAACACTTATGTTAAAAAAATAAGCGCTCGTTATTCGGATTAGCGGGAGAGGACGTTATGTCACAGAACCCATTCCGAATAATGATACGACGAAATGGAATTTCATTTGAAGATGGTGTTGAAGACCGGGTATTTTCGAAAACGAAAGGATTAACTGTCGAATGTCTCTACACCGGGTTGCTCCGGTATAGAGATTTTATCACCTTTGTGATGGGGATTCCGGACGTGATTCGTGAATATCCGGATTTGCAAGGGCTTCTTTGAAGTGCCTTCGATTCTGTTCGATCCCGTAATGGACTTGTATGGATGTGTGTCTGACGTTACACTTTGAGATGTAAAGTTGGTTTCTATCAAATACATTTCTATTGGTGGCGGAGAATTTATTCTCTTAGCTTAACACCCTTCTCTGAGACGTACGAGCTCAGAGGTTATGTAGTTGATTGCTACTATTAATGCATTCCTAATTCAGTAATGTGACATACGAAGTGTTGTTGATCATTTGTTGATCAAAGCATGACTTTGTGAAAAGTGTAGCTTTGTGTTGGCCTTATGTTGACAGAGATCCGGGTAGGTTCTCGAGGCATCCCTCCAGAGGCATTCCCATGTGGCAATAGGAAGTTCCT
This sequence comes from Allium cepa, assembly GCA_030765085.1. NCBI lineage: Eukaryota > Viridiplantae > Streptophyta > Magnoliopsida > Asparagales > Amaryllidaceae > Allium > Allium cepa. The sequence continues at coordinate 421,245,134 of CM060943.1, read as the reverse complement.
TAGCCTGACCATTTGTTGGAAATCCAAAGAAACAATACACGCGCTGTACGGTTTTAGTTGTATAACCTGCCATCTACTTATGGTGGCGCCCCACTGTTTGGATGGTAGCTATAGTAGGCATACAATAATGGTTGTATGCTGGATAAGATTAATATTATACTTTCGAAATGTTTTCTGCACTATGCACTAATAATAATATCGAAAGGAATTTGCATATTAAGCATGTTTGACTATATTAAGGAGAAATCTCCTCCAATTCTGCATTTGCATTGTGCGTGTGGGGGGAGGTCTTATGGTAGTTTCATTTTCCAAAAGTATAACGGATTTCTTTTATTTTCTTTGTGAAAATAAATGTTCTTAAGATCTCAGACCAGTCCCACAACTGACCCGGACTTTATTGTTCCCTTTCTAAACTCTGGATGCCCACAATTTTTCCACACGGGCAGCTTAGAGTCAGGTTATCAGTTATTTGAGAGCGAAGTCAAGAAGTTGCTGTGGAGATCAGGAGTTGAAAATGGATGGCAAGGCGTATCATATATATATATATATATATATATATATATATATATATATGTATGTATGTATGTATGTAATATTTCTTTCCGCTGTTTGTTGTTGTACACTCTGATAATGTAATATGATGTAATGTAATAACTAATATAGTTCTTTATTTTAAAGATATTCACTTATCTATTATATTCGTTCCGCTGCGATATGTGAGATTCTGTTATTATTTCTGTTTCTTCTTCTATCTTCTTCTTCTTCTTTAACCCAAATGGTTCGGTTTTTTGGCATTCGACCGTTCGGCATTTGATACAATGGACGTATCGATGTCGACTTTCGGGCGTCGAGAAATTGGACATGTTACAAAGTGGTATCAGGGCATTTGGTTAAGCGATAATCTTGACTCTGTTGGGTGTACTCATTAGAGATAGAGTGAGTAGTACTCTAGAATGAGTTGAGTGTAATAAAAGATATGAGCGCGTATTTGTCAGTAATTTTTTTTATATTGTGATGATTGGTTTGTTGAGTGTTATATGGATTCTGGTCAATACGAGTAATTAACGTTATTGATAGGGATCTCTAAACACTTTTAGAACAATTCGACATGATATTGTTTTCAAATCGGGTAAATGGAATAATTTTACCCAAACTATTTTTGTATATAAAAGAAATAAATTTTCAGTGAATTATTATAGTGTATGGTTGCTTTATTGTTAGAAAGTGATAATATTATATCATTTGAAAAGGAAATTGAAATCGCAACTCCAAAGTTAAGAAATAAATTCACATACAAATGGAATTTGAGAATGTAAATTGTAAATGTAATTTATAATTTGAAATAGAATTCCAGAGTTATATTGGAAAATAAAGTTAAAGGATTTGAAATTTTGAGATTTGAGGAAAATTAAATCCCTTTTTAGTTTGAAAACAATCTTCAAGGGTTTTGAAAAATGTATTGAAGGGATAAAAGCTCTAAACTCTTTCCGGTCGTTGGAAAATAACTTCGGTGATGACTGCAGCATCATCGATGTTCATTCTTGGGGTTCAAAAAGAGCAATTGCTGTCAAATTGTTTTAAATGGAAGTTGTTTGGAAAATTTGGGCTTGGTTTTGAAATTCAAAGGATAATTTGAATTCTTTTCAAAAATGATTTTGAAAATGTTGGTAAGGCTCTGGAATTTTATTAAAGTAATTATGAAATAATAAATAAGTTAGAAAATTTAGAAAATTCAGATTTAAACTAAAATTAACTTGAGTTAATTTGAATAAAGGTAAATTAGTCTAATAGGTTAAATGATTGGAATAAAATTTTATAAGGTGGAAAATAAAATTGTGAATGAATGAATAAATTTGCAATTGCAAGTACATGAAAGTGAAGTTGAATGTTGAAATTCATTTCGAATTTGTAAGCAAATAGAATTGAATTAGAATTGAATTTGTTTGTTTAAACAAAGTGAAATATCGAAATAAAATTAGTAAATAAAACTAATTAAAGGAATGACGAAATTGAATATGATTTGAAAATCGAAATTTAATAATTGTAAACGAAAGTAAATATATTAATAGAGGTGAATAAAATTGAATTTTTAATCAATTTGGATAATATGGGTTTGTTTAAAACTAAAAATGAGTTGAATGTAAGCAAGTGGGTTTTAAACCCTTCAAATTGAATGAATATGGTATATGAATTAATTGAAAAAAGTTGAATTAGTATTAAAACTATATAAATTGCTTATAGAAAGTGTTTAGTATGCATTGCTTTTAGAATTCATGTGTTTAACTATTGCAAATAAGTGAAATGTTGTTAAACTTCATATATATGACACTGACATGTTTTTGTTGAGTAAGTACAAGCTCAGGGAAGTTGTTGGGCAGGATTTGATTGCGCAAAATGCTAATTAAATAAGCCGCTTGCTTAAAAATCCTTAATAAGGTACGCCTACATAATAAAAATAGGAAATATGAGCTGTTTTTGTTTTTTCCGACCGGGTGGGTCGATGTATATATATTTATATCTTTTGTCAAATTGCAAAAGCTCCTCCGTACAAAGGGGACCCTGTCAAAAATTTTCGAAAATTTTGGGAGATAGAAAAAAAAGTTTTGAAATTTTTATTTGTTAGCGACAAACAATTTCAAATTGGAAATTGAAGTAAATTAGTGAATGAAACTAATTTAAAATAATAATATGAATTAGTTGTAACTGAAAGATAAAATTCAATATTCAGAGTTGAAGATAAATTGAATTCATATGGAAATGGGAAAACTAATTGAATAGAAGTAGATATGGAAACTTCTGTAAGAAAATGTATAAAATGATTTTAAAGGCTATGAATGGATATTATTGCTAAGTAGGATATACATATATTATAAAGAGAAAGGAAAATTAGTTTTGATTTCTGAAGATAAATTTGAATTGCTCGACAAAAAGGTATGTATTTCAATTTCAGTATGAAATTTGGTAATTTTCTTCTCTAGCCACTTGGCCTTTTGTTTTCTTTTTGAATCTAAGGGTCTGTGGTGTCATTTTGTAGTCGTACCGAGCTAGCCGCGCAAAGGAGACACTGGCGAAATTTTTCGAAAATTTAGGGAGTTAGAAAAAATTTTGAGAAAATTTTGAAAATTTGAAATTTGAATTTAAATTTAATTTGAATTGTTAAAGAAAACAATGTTGTTTGGAACTTATAATTGAAGTTGGAAAGCTAGTTGAAATGATAATGGATCTTTGATAAAAAGATTTGTTTTGGAAAGTTGATAAAACTGTTTGGTTTGGAAAATATTAAACGGGTTGAGGATCATTCTTCTTAACTTGTAATTTCGGGACGAAATTCTTTTAAGGGGGGAAGGATGTGACGACCCAGAAATTTTTAACATTTGAAATGGAATATTTAATTGATTTTAAATATTTGTAGGTTAGTTTAACTTGAATTTCGAATATAAATATGAATTTAGCAATTTAATTATTGAATTTAATTTATTGAATTTGGGTAAAATGTTGAATCTTGATTTTTAAACTGATTAAAAATAATTTGATGGCTTAGAAAATTTATATTGACAACATTGAAGATAATGGAAGCTTCAAAACTGAATTTGGAAATGGTTTATTCAATTTTGAATTTTTATCATTTAAATTGATATTTAAAAATAGCCTTTCGAGGCACAGTCTCGGAATTCGACGAAACCAGTTTCATTGGATCCGCAATATTGTATTATTATCAAATTTCAATTTCCATAGCATTCATAGTTGTCGTATTGCCGTACGATAAGCAAACGCGTTGAAAATTAAATCGAAATTTAATTTAATAGCTGGGTTCAAAAAGCTATCTTCTCCATACAATCGAATTGGGACTCGGAACCTTTTCCATTGCATTCGTAATAGGGGTATAATATTAGAAACGCCCAGCGGCATGCCTTGATTGGCGATCAGGATTCTTGGCTTCGTTTTCTCAACAATTTAAATTTGAATTTGAATTTGAATTTAAAAGATGGATAATGAAATCGCGTTACCTTCCTTAATACGCTTCTTCGTTTAATCAAATCAAATAAAAGGCAGATATTTTTCTTACATTAAAAGATAATCCCAAACTCCTCTCTCATTTGAAATGGTCGAAGCCCCTCTCTCGTTCAATTCATAAAATTGCGACCTCAATTAAAAAAAATTTAATGGCCGCGAGCGAAAATAAACCCAGACCGATCAACAAAAATCAAATGTCGTTCCAGCTTCTGCGAATTAAATCAAAATCGAAATCGTGGGGGCCGCGATTTCAAATTAAAAATAAAAGAAAAAGAAAAAAGGGGAAGAATGATCGCAGTTCCAATACGAAGCCCATCCTACCTCTAATCGATTGAAGATGGGTCAACGACGCATCGATAGCTCGAGCTTGGCAAACGAAGTATGGAAGGGAGTAAGGGCACAGGTGCGACACTTATCGCGGCAGTAGTGGCGCGCGCGTGCGAGTGTCGTCTGAGGCGTCGATGACAAAGGCGGCTCGGTATTTCGTCGTGTTTGGGAAAGCTACTGGAAAGAATCGAGACCAATCGAAATATGAGTGAAGGTCATCAAGCACGGCTAGGGTTACGTTCAACATTTGAAACTCGACTATATGTATATTTTACCGATTTTATTTATCTATATTTTCGTAATCTACAATAAAATAGTTACAGTAGGTATAAATTTCTGTTTGATTTGAAAAAAAATGAATAGGTATATATTTGACAGAGAAAAATTATTATAATTGGAATTTAAAAATAGTGAATAGTTTTAAATTTATATGAATTATTGTTTTTGATATATATATATAGTTTCAAGTGAGAAAGAAATAAATATACTTATTTAATTTGCTAATTTAAATTATCTTTGATACTAAATTTTTTTTAAAGGGAAGAATGGTTTAAATTAAATAGTTAGTTAATTTAAATATCAAATAAGAAGATTTAATTTGTCCAATTAATTCGAATAATAATAAATTCTATAATGTTTATTACAAGGTTTAGAAATCATGAAAATAAGCTGGATTGGGAATGGATGGCAAAACGAAAGCAAAGGTGAGATCTTCTCACTCAATTTCAAATTGAAATTTCCAGTTTGATTTAAAAATAGTTAACTGTGTGCTATGATGATTGATTTATAATAATTATTCACTGTATGATATTATATATACAGTAGTATACAGTATATATTGGGTGATTGATTTCCCACATTATATAGCGGATGAGACCCTATTGCGCTGCATAATAGCAGATGATATTTTATAAACCCCATATGCCGTGATATTCCACCTCGAAGTGGAATTGGTATTTAATTGTTGTGCTAACGTCTGTTGATACAGGGAAAACAGGTTGGAGGGATCCAACTGGATTCCTCAAATAATTGAATTTGTTTTAATATTGTATGTTGATTATTTATAATTTGTGTGTGACTATTTGTGATTGAAACTGTTGAAGGATAAAATTTAACCGAATATATTTTTGGTATTGTAGGATATCAAAAATAAATAAAATTTTATTTTTGAAATTTAGTAGAAAATTTATCGTAAATTAATTTTAAAAAATTGAATAAATTTTAAAGAAAGAATTTGTTTCAAAAGATAACAAATTTGGCGTTGAAATAAATTTAGAAATCAATTTTGGAAATCGATTTGAAAATCATATATCAATGGATATTTAGAAGTTTAAATTCATAATGCGAATTCATAAAAGAAAGGGAAATTTGTTTTAAGAATAAATATTGTTTATTTTTAAAAGTGTGAAAGGAATTTACGGATTTGGAACGTAAATTTAAAGTAAATCCAGAAAGATTTATAAATTGATTTGAATGAATTTAGAATGTGAGGTGTACTTTCCCTGGAAAGCCGAGTATGTTTTCAATATAGTCTATGAAAATAAAATTGAAGTTGTGAAGATGGTTTTAAGGAAAGATTGTTTTGGAGAAAATATTTACTTAAATTATTTTGGAGAAAATATTTACTTAAGTTATTTTGAAAATCTTTAAAGTAAAGATTTATTTTAATTTACTATAGAAGTGATTATTTAAAGTTTTAATTGATATTGTTTTAGAAAATGGATATTTATATAGTTTTATCCTATCTACTGATTTTGTTTTAAAATTAGTTTGGACTTGAATTTTTATATGAATTTTTAACATATTCACAACTAATGTTTTAGATAAAGGGTTTTAAAATAGTTTTTACTTTAAAATATATCCAAGTATATATGTTTATGTATGTATTATTTTGAAGTATTTGAACTCGGCGGATTTTTAGTGGAAACGAATAAATATTTGGAAATGTATTCCGCGTAAGTAAAAGTGATTTGATTTTTTTTTCAAAGTATTGAAATGTGGAAATTAATTTGAAATTCGTTTTCAAATGGTTGAAGTGTGAAATATATCTTGCGGAAATATTTATTTAAATCTTAGCGATTTTTGTGTGATTGATAGTTAAATAACCGACTATCAATATTTGCCTCTAAATGGAATATGAATTTCGATGCGACCGTGGGTCGATTCCAAGTGGATATCCAAAAACCACATCGAACCTTTGTGATTGTGATAGATCTTTTATTTAAAAGATCAAAGTGAAAATTTTTGTGATTTTTTGGAATCTGAATTTAACACCTTTTTAAGAAAAAAATAAGCGCTCGTTATTCGGATTAACCGGGAGAGGACCTTGAGTCATAAAACCCATTCCGAATAACAATACGACGAAATGGGATTGCATTGGAAGACGATGTTGAAGACCGGGTATTTTCGAAAACAAAACGATTACCTGTCGAATGTCTCTGTACCGGGTTGCTCCGGTATAGAGATTTTATCACCTTTGCGATGGGGATTGCGGACATGATTTGTTAATATCCAGATTTGCAAGGGCTTCTTTGAAGTGCCTTCGGTTCCATTCGATCCCGAAATGGACTTGTATGGATGTGTGTCCGACGTTACACTTTGAGATGTAAAGATGGTTTCTATCAAATACATTTCTGTTGGTGGCGGAGAATTTATTCTCTTAGCTTAACACCCTTCTCTGAGACGTACGAGCTCAGAGGTTATGTAGTTGATTGCTACTAGTAATGCATTCCCAATTCGGTAATGTGACATATGAAGTGTTGCTGATCATTTGTTGATCAAAGCATGACTTTGTGAAAAGTGTAGCTTTGTAGACGAGACCTCAACGGACCTCACACCCCGGAAATGGTCAAAACGGGAAAGATGCGGCAAGGTTATGAGGATCGCACCCTTTAGGGTATGTCGTTTCCTTTTGGTAAAGGGTGGTATCATGGTATGGAGCCCAGATACTTAACCTATGTTGTTGCCGCAAATATTATATATACTTTGTGGTTGAGGATCCTCGGATAAAGGTCCCAAAGGACCGGGGATGCCATACTCATGTAGTAGTTACCTAGTTACAGAGGCAACCCGGCCTTGTGTTGGCAGAGATCCGGGTAGGTTCTCGGGGCGTCCCTCCAGAGGCGTTTCTGTAACAACCCGCATATTTATCGATTTTATATTTAAATATTTTATTAAAATATTTTATCAATACTCGAAATTTAGTCCAAAAAGCTACTTTTTGCATACGGTCGAATTAGAACTCGGGATTACCTCCCTTGAGTTCAAAACGCTGTTTGCGATCTTTTTAAGTATAAGCTTCGATATGTTTGGAGTAAGTTGAATTTTTGCTACCTTTTCACTTAGGGCTTTGGGTTGGATTCAGCCCACTAGCCAACTTAATACCCCAAACTGAACCACTCCTCTTCATTCACTCCCTCTTCCTCTACTTTTCAGTTCTAAAGAGTTTAATGGTGAGTGGAATGGGAAATTAAAACTCCAAATCCTAGTTTTCTTTTGCAAATCAAGCTCTTGCTCCAAACTAATAGAAGAAACTTTGGTAAGCCTTATCTTCATCTTCTCCAACTCTTTCTCCATTCAATTTCAGAAATTCCTAAACCTAACTTTAAGAAATGTTTCTCCTTTAAGCTTAGATTCAAGCTTGTTGGGTTGGAATTGAAGAGTGGTTGTTCCTGCCATTGCTCTATAGCTTCTTCTCTATTGATTTTGTGAAAAGGAGAGATTTTTATCTCACATCTAAGCCTATATTTATTGTAACGCCCCGAAAATTTTCGACTTTCGAAAATTCGACATCGACACTCACTTTATCGACTGCCGAGAAATCGAAGGCCGGAAACACGGAATGTTATGGGTTTTAACAAAAATTTTAAGAAAAGAAAAAGAGAGAAGTAGAAGAAGATAATAGAAAATAGAGAGAGAGGAAGATAGAAAAATAGAAAATTTGATAATAGAAGATAGAAGAATTTTTTTAAAATAGAACGGAACAGAAAGAAATAACAGAACAACAACAGAATCTCACAATTCGCAGCGAAACAACATATAATAATAAATGAATAATCTTTAAACGAAGAACTATCAGTTATTACATTTTATACATTACATTACATCATATCATCAGAGTGTACAACAACATACAACAATAAACAGTGCAGCGGAAAAAGAAATACTATATACTAGTAATACGCCATGCCATCCAGCTTGCCTCCAGCAACTCCTGAATATCCAGAATATCCTGATAAACCTAACTCTTAACTGCCCGTGTGGAAATTGGTGGGCACCCAGAGTTTAGGAAGGAAAACAATAAACTCCAAGTCAGTCATGTGACTGGTGTGAGAACTCAAAACAGTTTATTTAACTTTAAAATCAAAATAGAGGAATATTTTTAAGGTTAATTCGTAATGCTTTTAAAAATGAGACTACCATAAGACCTCCCGCCACACACACAATGCAAACGCAGACTTGGAGGAGATTTCTCCTTATGATAGTCAAAGATGCTTGATACGCATTTAAAAAGAACATTTCATATTATTATTAGTGCATAGTGTAGGAAAAATCATTTCGAATGTAGAATATAAATCTTAGCCAGCATAGGTACCATTATAGTATGCTTACTATAGCTACCATATTAGATGGCAGGTTCTACAACTAATACCGTACAAGGTTTCGTATTGTTTCTTTGGATTTCCAACGAATGATCAGGCCAAGGAACTTCCCATTGCCACATGAGAATGCCACTGGATGGACATCCCCGAGAACCAAACCGGATCTCTACCAACACAAGGCCGGGTTACTCCTAACTGAGTAACAACTGACCGAATATGCCATCCCCCGGTCCTTTGGGACCTTTATCCGAGAGCGCTCTCTAATCAATTCACACAATCATAAAAACAAAGTGTTTCAACATGAGTAAGTATCTGGGCTCCATACCATGATACCACCCTTTTCCAGAAGGAAATGCACATATCCTAAAGGGCGCTACCCCTCATAACCTTGCTGCTTCTTTCCTGTTTTGACCATTTCCGGGATGTGAGGCTCGACGAATTCACGTCCACAAAACATACTTTATACAAAATCCATGCTTTGGGTCAACAAATGATCAACACAATGATCACTAAGATAGACGATCAAATAAATGATCCTATCACAAATAATCAACACAATGATCATTTCAGCATCACTCAGCATGTCACATTACCAAACTGGGAATATATCGCTGATAACTCCAACTATATAACCTTTGAGCACATACGTCTCAAAGAAGGGTGTTAAGCAAAGAATAAATTCTCCGCCACCAACAGAAATATATTTGAAAGAAATCGGCTTTATATCTCAAATTGTAATGTCAGACATACAATCCATACAAGTCTGTTCCGGGATCGAACAGAACCGAAGGCACTTACAAAGAAGTCCTTGCAATCCGGATATTCACAATCCTGATCGGATTCACCATCACATATGGAGAACTCAATACCGTAGCTACTCGGTGCAGAGTCAATCGATAGTTCATCCTATCACTCTCGCAAATACCGGTCTTCAACACCGATCTTCAAATGCGATTCACAACGACGTATCACATATTCGGAGTGGGTTATACGACCCCATGGTCCTTTCCCGGTTAACCCGAATAGTGAGCGCTTATTAAAAAATAAGTGTGCATTCAAATTCAATCAATTCACATCAAATACCCATTCAAAGGGAAATACTGATAGTCGGTTATTGAACTATCACTGGATATGCACACATCACCAGATTCCAAATAATTTTCCAAATTATTTATTTTCCAAAATATCTTTACAAGATATATATAATTTCAACACTTCAAAAATAAATCAATATTTTATTTTTAACAAATTCCACCTTTCATTCATAAATTCCATAGTGAATTTATATTTCACAATATCTACTGATATACGATTTTCCATAGGTTTCTAATATTCAATTTCAATTTATCTTCAAAAAGATAAATTCTTAAAATATTCACTTAATATTGGAAAATATTTCCTTACTTATTTAATAAGTAATTCACAAATCCTTTTATTTTCAACCTTAGAAAATATTCAATATACTTAAATCGAATTAAGTATATATTTCATTCTTTAAGGAAATCATTCACTTAAACATATTTATTTGGGCCAAAACGAATGTTGCGTAAAACATCGTTACGACAACCCAAATTCACTAGTATAGGGATTCGAAATTAAAATAGATATATAAATCCCAATACTATTCAAAACATTTCCTTTCGGAAATCATTTACTATAACAACAGTGTTATAGTCCACTATTTCCTTTTATTTCTCGAAAACGTCTATTTCAACAATAAATGTTGAAATCTATGGTTTCGAATCTCAACACATTTTAAAACATCATTAGATCGTTTTAATTCTATTTAAGACATCACTTTCAAAACAATTTCTTTAACGTATTATTCACTATTCAAAAACGTGAATATACTTCTTTAACAAATTCCATCCTTTCTATTCATTTTAATTCAAAGGATTATTCACTATTCAAAAATGTGAATATAACTCTATTTCTAAGTTATAACAATTAACTTATCAAAATAAGTCGTTTGCGAATTTATAAAACAACGTTTATAAATTCTATTTCTATTTATCTATAAAAACTTCCTTTTTTATAAATCTCCTTTATTAACTTATTCGATTTATAACTCGGTTATAAACTACAGGTTCATAATATAAGTTAAACACTTATAATTTATTCGTTTGCAAAACCATTCCATTGAACTTCATAATTATAAATCTTATAACTTATAAGATTCAATTATTTATCCAAATCTTATTACTTTAATAACTTTACAAATTTTATAAACCTACTGTTTATAAAATTCCATTTATAACTTTACCGTTATATAATTCTATGAATTCCATTCACTTACAAAATTCGTTTTCACTTCATTCAAACACTTATAAAATCTCATTTTATAATTCCAACGTTTTAATTTACAAATATTCATTTGTAAATCCTTTAATATAATCAATCTATATTATTCTTTAAAACGTCTTAACTCGTTTATAGTTTCACCATTTTTGATTTATAAAATAATCAAACTTCATAAATCCTATATTTAAACTTTTATAATATATTCAAAAATCCAATTTAACCTATTTTATAAAATCATAAATTCATATTTCTCAAAAATCAGCTTTCAACTATATTTCACAAAAATCATAATTTTTATAAAATTAAAAATTATATCGTTTATTTATTTAAAATGGATCAATTCCAAAAATATTTTATAAACGTATATTTTCAAAAATCACTTTAAAACCATTTTAAAATCCCAAAATCTGGGTCCAATGATGCTACACACCAAATAGTCAATCACGACTACAACGATATCATATATCGATATGATAATCCATCAAATATCAAAATATCTGAAATCAAATAAAAACTGTTGAGGAATCCAGTTGGATCCCTCCAACCTGTTTCCTGCATCCAAAAACATTAGCACAATACCAATTTCGCTCCAGTACGAAATTATCGCGGTACATGTTCTTATTAAATATTATCCGCTTAATAACGGCGTAATAGGGTCTCATCCGCTAAACAAAAAATGCGGGAAATCAACAACTGCAATATATACATATGCCAATATATATATATATTGATATTATATATAATACCAATTTCACTGTTTATGAAATATTCGCGGTATATGTTTTTAATAAATAACATCCGCTTACTAACGGCGCATAATGTCTATTTTAACAATAAATAATTTACAGTCATCATTCAAACATGCATTCAAATATTTTAAATCTAACTATTTAAAATAAAATCGAAATCTATTCGATTGAGTGAGAAGTTCTCACCTTGGTTTTAAATTCCCGTTTTAGCTTTTATTTCGAATAAAATTAAACGCGCGTTTAATTTTACCCAAAATTCTCACTAACTCCAAACGACTCCAAACCAACTCCATCGTGTAGTGCTCGTCCATACGATTCCAACGCAACTGATTTCGCGCAGTTTCGACCTCGTATGAAAAAGTTATGTATTTTTGAAGTTTGCACATGATTTATACTATATAATTTACAACTTAATTAATAAATTTATAACCTATACAAGCCTTGGCCGTTAGATCCTATACCCATGCATCCTAGCCCTTGAACGCAACTTCCCCCTCCCTCTCTTCTTCACGCAACCTACAGGTTTGAGGCCGCACAAACAAAACCCATTATAGCAAACTAGGGTTTGATGAAACTCGATCATACCTTCACCATCTTGAAGCTCTTGACCACCTCTATGCTCGCCCCAAACACCATGAAGTTCGGCCTCACCTAGATGCTCGCGCACGCAAGAGGAACGGCCACCTTTGCACTCCATTTCCCACCAATCCGTGAAGCCATTTGCGATCTCCACCGTTGGATAGGAAGTACTCGAGGAGATCTTCAACTTTGTAGTTGAACTTCCTTGCTAATTCTTGATGGATTTCGAGTAATTGGAGGTGGAAGTTCATGGATTTCTGGCCCTTCATTATGAAACTGGCGGCTACAACATTTTGATTAGGGTTAGGGTTTCTTTTATAAAATTATGAAGGCAAGGGGTCTATTTATAAGGAACGAGCGACACTATTCATCCCGGAAATTCCGAACTCCGATTTAGGCGCCGTAACCAGCGTACCTAGGGTTTATCCCGCGTTCCGGACACAATGGAACAGGTTTCGGAAGCTAATTCGGAAGTATGTGCGAGTTATGGCTGTAAACGCTCATTTTGAATTAAACCGATTTAAACCGATTTCTAGGCGTTTTAATTTGTACCGGACAAACGGTAAATCCAAACGACTTGAAATTTGAAACCTTACAATAATATCACATTACGGATCCGATGAAACTAGTTTCGTCGAATTCCGAGACTTTTTGAAAAATGGCTATTTTGACTCGCCAAATTTAAATTAAAAATAAATCGATGCGTTTCGAGCTGCCACGATCAAACGATAACTCCGATTGACACGAAAATTTAAATCCGGTAATAACTAACTATTACGGATCCAATGAAACTGGTTTCGTTCAATTCTGAGACTGTTCAAAAATTGGCTATTTTACAGTCAATTTAAATATTAAAATATTCAATTTTCACAAATTAACTTTTAATTCGATTTTAAAAGTTCTAAAATATCGTTCTAACTCCCATATGATAAAATAAAATTTTACAAATTATTTTCAATCATTTTTAACCCTATTTTCAATTATTTCCATAATTTAACGTATTAAATTATCGATTTAATTATCCAATTAAATTCAATAATTCAAATAAAAATTTATTCGACTTATAAATTCACTTATTAATATTTAAAATTAATTAAATATTCAAATTTTAATTTCTAAAAATTCTGGGTCGTTACAATTATCTTCGATTGTTAGGTATGAATTCCTAACACTTATTCTTGTGCAATTACTCTTGGTTTGGATTGATTTGGTGAATATTCCAAATTTTATTGTTTTGAGTTCAATTCTTTAAAAATCCTAACTTGATGTTTTGATCATGTTTCTGGTGATGAATCGATGAGCTTATAGGACTGCGTAGCCGATAAGGGTAAACCCCTAGCGTCCGTGCTTGTCTGTTTGCAAATTAAAGGAGTTTGCACCTCATTTGAAATGGGTTTCAAATTGCAGAACATCAGGTTCGGCCGACCGAGCTCTGAGACCGGCCGATCGACCTGCTACCAAAGTGCATAAGCACTTTTCTGTCTCTGGTCCGGTCGACCAGCTATAGAGCTCAGTCGACCGACCTGCTTCTCGAGAATTTTTCTAGAACAGGGTCCAGTCGACCGAGCTTTGGGGCCGGCCGACCGACCTGTTGCTACTTTGCCTATTTTGCCTATTTTGTTAAATTTCCAACTTTAATCGATTCGTGTTGTTTCCCTTTTGTTGTTATCATTTATTATCGACTTTGATGACATTTTCTTTGGGAATTTTCGAAATATCAATTTTGATGGATTTGATATCGATTTCTTTGGATTTTATTCACGTCTTCGAATGTGAATTTCGGTGATTGATTGTTTTACAATCATTTATGTGATTTGTCACTTTAAAAATATAAAGGTTTCTATACTAGTAGTAAATATCAAAACTCTTTCATCAAAACGATTTCAACACTATTTCAATACAAAGATCATTTATTAAAACCGTTTTCCAATCTATTGGTATATACAAACCTTTTCCTCACTCCTATGAGAAATCTAATTAAACGGCCTAGTAAAATGAGTGGTATGAAACGCTTGCGTTTACTTCGTTGGTTAATTCTTGGACTTGTTCTTGTGACAATTTTCTAGTGGAGATCTACAATTTGTTCGTAAATATTTAAGTTAAGCTAGTGGTTATGGGACATGAAGCTAAGCTCATATATTTACTAGCTTAGTGTAGTTGACACTTCTTGATGATCGATGATGATCATTTTGTGATTTAGACTAGCGATATGCTATGTTTCTTCGTCCACGTAGGGGACGGTACCTCATTTTATTGAGTTTCGTCTCATTTCTTTTATAGGTTAACGACCTATGTTTATTGAGTTTCGTGTAAAGTCCTGCCTTTTCGCACGCTTCAAATCGACACACATGCCAATTAAAACCATACGGAAGGGTGGATTGTTATGGGGTAAATAAGAAAAACAGAGAAGAAATAAAATAAAACAGAATCTCACAGCGGAAGGATAAAATATAATAATCAATATATAGTTCATAAAACTGTTTACAAACATTTGCTTCTACTTATTACCATAAATATCAGAGTTCACATACCAATAAATATCAATGCAGCGGAATTAAATGGTGTGTTGGAATAATAGTAGATAATAGTAATACAAATCTTCGTCTTCGTCCTCCAGAGCTAAAACTTCAAATCCTGAAACGCTCGGACTGACCCGAGCGAATTGAAAAGACAAAACACTCGAGTCAGAACTAAAAGATCTTATATAAGTTAAATTAACAGAAATAAATATGAGTGCAATAACTCAAGAGATGCTTGGGATTTACATCTCTTAAGGATCCATTAAACTATTTACCATGTAGTATATTTCGCTATTATAATAGTGTCTATAGTAAAATAAACATACTTTTAAATAGCATTAAGGCTTTACATTTTCCACCTTAACACGTAATAGTCCCAGTAGTCCATCCAATATCATAGTCCCTCCTGATCGGGAAGCCACAAGAGGATACCACACGGGCTACAGGAGAAATCCAAACTCGTACAAGGTGCGATAGGGTAGGTGACACGGCACAACTAGGCAATGCCAGGGTAGATATACCAATTACGCTTCCGGGCCGGTGGTAACGCGTAGCGCGCAGCTACCACCCACCTTGAGCCACACCCCAAATAGAATCAAAAGTGGCCACCGAAACAATCCAAAAGTCAAAGTATAATATCGAAGGGATGTGTCCGATCAAAGGTGCTACCTTATTAACCCGTCAATCGCTCCTGTTTTAGCCACCTTATTCCAACTCACGGGAGTTGGGTCCACGTATTCACCTTACAAGAAACGCCGCCGCCAACCTACTTCATTCTGGAATCTCCACCGCGTACACGGTTGTTAAAGTGGTTTTCAGAGTTGGCAGAGAGTATGACAACTTCCGATCCCGGTCTCTTCAACAACCAAACGTTATTATAACACCGCGGTCTTTTAAAAATAATTCATACTTTAAAACCAGAATAAAATTTTCCATTTCAAAATCCATAGATACGATATCATTCCCTTTTTAAAACCCAAATAAAAATGATATCATTTTATTTCATATATATTTCTTTTCCAAAATCATGCCACTTTTAAAATTTATTATACCTCGAAACCAAATATTTGAATTTTAACTTTCAACATAATACTTCGAAATCCATGGTTTTAAAACCATAACTTTCAAACTTAAATGGTTTGGATATTCAACAATATATAAAATAAAACTGTTGAATTTAAAATTTCTTTAAAAATAAATAAATTCCACTCCTTCACAATTTTCATCCACTTTAATTCCAGTCTAAACCCATAACTTTTAGATTCACTTTCAGTTTAAATAAAACACTTCGATTTCAATATTTTCTAACTTTGAGTATTTAATGAATTTCAAAACTAAGGTTGTGAATTTAAATCAACAATTCATTTTCCTATTATTTAGTTTGAAAGGTTTACATGATAAATCCATAACCATTTAAAATAAACTAAATTTATTTACACTAAAAATTTCCTTCCATTTATTTATACTAAAATTATTTATTAAATCCCGTTATAAATATCATACCTTTAAAATTTCTAATTTTAACAAGTTAACATCAACTTATGGAGTTAAATTTTCAAATAAGCTCAATTTATATTGAATTTCAAATTTATCTTTCAATCTTTATTGATTTAAAACATTTAACTCTATATATATATACAAGATCTTAAACCTGTACTTAAACGTATAACATAAATTATCAAATGTCATTTTTCAACTTATTCATTTTTATTTAACATATTTATGCATATCTTAAATTCAACAATTTAACTATGTATGTATATATAAAATATATTTATATCATATCCAAATTTAATATTTATTTAACCGTATCATATCTAAACCACAAAATAATTTCAAAAATAATTTTATATATATACCGCGGTGCCTGTATATAATTTTCTATCTTATGGTCAAGTGATACGGATATTAATCATTTTAATCCGCAATTTAAAAATAAAAATGCGGTTGTATATGTGACATCCCAAAATTTTGACCCTAT
The DNA here is from genome assembly GCA_030765085.1 of Allium cepa. Lineage (NCBI taxonomy): Eukaryota > Viridiplantae > Streptophyta > Magnoliopsida > Asparagales > Amaryllidaceae > Allium > Allium cepa. The sequence continues at coordinate 421,228,063 of CM060943.1, read as the reverse complement.
TATTATAATAAGTTTTAGATCAAATTTAAATAAAATATAATATTTTCATTTATAAATAAATAAGATGTTGGATATGATTAGTTGTATATGTGTTATAAAGGAATCTATAATTTCAAAATGTAAATAGACTCTTTCAACATATTCAAAATTAAATCTGTTTTATTCAATTAAATTAAAAGTTATGTCAATGACATTCAATACCAGTTATATAAATGCAGTTAATAATAATAAGTATAATAATACAATTCTATTCATATTAAATATAAATATAAAATACATTAATGCAAATATAAGTTATAAATCAAATATTGAAAGATTTAACTTTAAATAAAAATTAGATTTAAGAAGTGTTTCTAACAATAGCTTTTATAACTAAAATAAAGTAAGCTTATAAATATTTAATATAAGTATAACATAAAATATAGTTATAAACATTAGTATACATAAACATAAGTACAAAACTATAACATGAATTTAAGATATAAATAAAGTGTTAACTATGTTAAGGCAAACATATAAAATCTATAAACAAAAAGGCAAATATCTTTAAACAGAAATTAACTTGTCTGCAAACATATGAAATTAGTCAAAATCAGGGTATAAAATTGTGTTCAAGATAATAAAACAAAACTCTTATACAAAATGTTTAGGTCAGCAAATACTAATTAGTTTAAATCTTTATGAATACATTTAGTACAAACAAAAACCTACAATATCTTATACAAAATGTTTGTGTCAGCAAACATTAATTGGATGTTAGCATAAATGAAAACATATTAGTACAAACTTAAGCCTGCGGTATCTTTGTACTTAATATATGTGTCAGCCAATACTAATTTGTGTATACTAATTCAAAGACATAAACATTAATTAGCCACCTTAAATCTGAAACAAAATATCTTCTAGCCGAAATACTTATTTATCTCAGGCCTTAGTACATTATAAAATAAAGCAAATATTATATCAAATTAAAGCTTGTTCAAGAAGACATCAATGTTGAAAGTTATATATATGAATGTTCATTGTTCTATCCGTTCTTATCACTTAGTTCTGTCCATAATCTCAAAAAGTAAAACCTGATAAAGAAAAATAAACAAAACTGCATATTATCAAGCTCAATCAAATTCAAGCAAAAGGGAAGTTTACAGAAATTCAAGCTACAGGTTTCTTCATCAAGCAACTAGCCTTTGTTTCAACAGTAGAGTGGTAACTAAACCAACTTTTTGAAATTTAATTTTAATCATTGACTCGTGAATGAATTACTATGTTGTTATAACAATGTTCTGTTATGTTTGTAAGTTCTAGATTAACTGTATTTTGTGTTCTTCAGGTTTCTTTTCAAAATCTGAGGCAAAAGGAAACAGAGAATATATTATATATATATATATATATATATATTTCAAAATCATTTCCTTTAATTAGCAACTAAACTAAATAAATTTGTTTATGCTAAAGATATAGGTACTGTAACTTAAATTTACAGAAAACATATGACAAAGGCAAAAATTCGAATATCTCAATTTGAAAACTTGAACTTATAATTTGAAACAACATACAAAACTATGATTTTTAAGATAAAATTTATTATTTTTGGACAACTATGCATAGAGCAGTTAGTCAGTGAACTAAAATTTCTTTTATGTGAATATCAGATGATTCATTCAATAATTTTTGATGAAATTCGACTTGAAGCTAGAGTAATGTTTTGAGATCACCAGAAAATTGTTAAAATAATTTTCGAATGTAAGATTTTTGAGGGAAGATCAATAGTAGGGTTTAAAGGGTCGGTGTTTTGTGCTCTGTTCATCCGAAGGTCGTGTCGCCGAGGCTTCACCGAGTGCCATGAGATTTGAGTAGATGCTAGAGTGAGTTGTCAGAAAGGTTTGGCCGAAGCCACGTCGTCTCTGGCGGTCGTGATAGTGAGAACGAGGGGTTTTTGTCAACTGTGTTCATGTTACAGTTCGACTTTAGGGGCATATTTTGATTTCGTGGTGGTTGTGCATATCTGGGTTTCGATTTCGCGTAAGGGGAAGCTATGTGATGTGTTGGTGGCGTAGTGTGGCGATGGCGTAGTGGTGGACCGCCATGCACGTGCACGGCGGTGGGGAAGGATTCTGGACATTGTCGACTCGAGTGAATCTCGAGTATGTTAGCGTGATGACTTCGGGTTTGTTCTGGGTCGAGAGTGAGGTGCGCGCGTGTTTTTAATAAGTTTCTACAGTTTTAAAACTTTAAGTTTGTTTTTAAAAAAAAAGAGCAGAAGAATTTAAGAAACAGAGGAAGAAGAAGAGAGGCAGAGAGGGAACGCGGGAGAAGTAAGGGATGGTCTCGAGTACTACCTGAGTTTGTCACGATGTATACTTCGGGTTTCTAATCCCTGGAATTTTGTTAACTGTAATTTGAAATTAAAGATAATTAAGCTAAGCGTAAACTATGTTATTATGTGTTAACCAATTTGTTTTAAGCCCTGATGAACGTTAAAGCTTTGATGAAACAAAGTTGCGTAATTAATTTAAAATGGAAGTTAATTATGAATGTAATATAATTTATAATTGTAATTCAAACTTAATTGAATTAGTAATTAAAGATTTTAATAATAATCTTGTATAAAAATCATTTGTAATTAAGAATTTAATTTGAAGTTGATTAATTAACAAATCGTAGTTAACGAATTAATTAAATAATTAATGAGTGAACGATTAAGTTAATTAATAAGTAATGATTAATTAAGCAATTAGTAATAATTAATTATGTAATTGAGTTTTATAAATCAATAATTAAGGTTATTGATTAATAATTAAGAATAATTAATTAGTTAAGAGAATAATTAATAAGTAATTAATGAATTGACATAGGTTAATTGATTAATAATTAATTAAGCAAGAATGAAATATAATTTATTCTTAAGTATGCAATTAAGTATAAAATAAATCAAAATAAATGTTGATATGAATCGATGATTATATTGATTGCATCTGATGTTTATTTATACCCTGTGATGTTCTGTGATATTCTGGATATATATGTGATGATTGTATGATTTATCTGTATTAAATTTCTATATGATTTATCTGATGATATTTATCTGTGTTAAGTTGTTATGTGAATTCAATTATTGACTTTAAACTGTATAAGTTAATTAGACAACTTGGCCTTTAAAATGGCGTTTGGATTTCGATGAGACCGGGATCGGGTATCGATTTGATATTCCGAAAACCACATCGATCCAAATTAAACGTTAGGTCGTGTAATCTCAAGTGAAGATCGAGATGGTGTTTTCAGAATGCAAGGGTTATTGTCGTTAACTCTAAGGGTGATTCCAAAACGAGTGTAACGAGATAATGCCTTCGGTTTCGTTCGAACCCGGAACGAACTTGTATGGATTGAATGCTTTCAGCACATCGTCAGGCGGACGATGAGCATTCTAAGAAATATGTTCTATAAAGGTAAACGCAGCCTCAAGCCTCATCAACCGGGAATGGCTAAAACAGGGGATGTGCAGCAAGGTTAGGTGGGTCATGCCCAAGCAGGACAAGGTATACCCCTGTCTAGATGTCCCTTTTAATCGGCTGTGTGGGCGGTTGGTCTGCATCCAACTGCGGGGTTATCTTGTTTGGGACTGTTCAGTAAGGAATGGTTCTGGCCTTGTGTTGCAGGGGAGTTAGGGTGGCTCCTCGGTACTATGATCTAGGCCACGTACTGTGACGGGCGGTACCCCAGTAGCCCTGCCATTGTATGGGATCCAATTTCCAATAAGCGCCGTACGTTTTGATTTTGCCCAACTACGTTGGAATGTGAGATGTAAGCATTTCAGCTATTTCTGTATTTTACTTGAAAACCCTAGACACTTTTATAATATCACTGAATTTCCTGTAAAATGTTTTGGTTAGCGTAAGGTAAAAAATTACCCGTGTTTATGTGTGGGAAGTCTTACGTGATACCTTTATTTCAAACGATTTTCAAAGTTAAACAACTTTAACCCGTTTACTCATACCAGACCCATGTCCGACTCGGAATTTATATTTTGTTTTTTTATAAACTCTTGGGTACTCAAATTTTTATGAGTAGCCAAGTGATAGGTATTCGGAGTATAGAGTTTTCTGGAGGAGTTGGAGCAGAAGACCAGACGTATGTAGCTATCTATATAGTTCCGCTGTGTTAGTTAGTTTATGATATTTGAGATGTATGTTCTGACAGATATGTATATGATAGTCATGTTTGTATGATATTGTATAACTCTGATGTATATATAACTATGTAATAGTTATGTTGATATATTATATTTTATTCCATTCCGCTGCGAGAGTCTAATGTTGTTATTCTTTCTTTCTTTTCTTTTCTATTTCTATCCCTTTTTTTCTTATTGATGACACGTCTTCCTGGGCGTAGGAAGCCGGGTCGTCACAGCTGGTATCAGAGCGTAGGTTGGTGATAACCTTGGCTCTAGAAGAAATTACTCATATAATAGAGTCAACAGTACTCTAAAAATGAGTTTGAGTGCATTAATATATATGAGCGCGTATTTTTAATGAATATAAAGTGGTTTTATATTGCGTTGATTGATTTATTGAGTGGTGTATGAACCTTCGTCGGCACAGCCCTGAAAACTGTATCGAAGGGGTTTCTAAACACTTAGATAGAGCAATTCGACACAATATTGATTTTCAAAGTGGGTGAATGAAATAATTTCGTCCAAAATTATATTTTGATATAAAAGAAATATTTTTCTGAAATTATTATATATGTTTGGATGATTGGTTGTTAATACTATAATTGAATAATTCGAGTGGTTTATAACCAAATAAAATTGTCTAAGTATGATTTAAGTAAAAGGGGAATATAACTAAAATTTGATTAAACCAGAATTTAAGTCCTAGAAATTTGAAGGTGTTTAAATGGATTTAAACAAAAGGATTTGGGAATTTAAAATCTTGGGAATGTTTGAAATATTTTTTCCAAAGATTTGAAGGAAATAATGGGATATTGTTTTGGGAAAAATATTGTTGAATGGAAATTGTTTGGAAAGAATTTGTGGAAGTAAGGAAGCAATGAATTCACTTCAAGTCGCTGGAAAATAATCCTGATGGTGATGGCCACATCATTAGTATTCATTTTCGAGTTTCTAAAGTGATGGATTGCTATCAGGATATTGGTCATGATATTGTTTGGGCTTGCTGGGTATACAAGTTGTTTTAGAAATTTCAAAAAGAAAATTTGTTTTGGTGAAAACAAGTGTTTGGAATTTTAAAATTGATTTGATATACCAAGTAGGTATGTGTAGTTATCATTTCAAAATGGTTTTGGGAATAAAAACCGGGCAATTGAATTCTAAGAATTCTATTTAATAATGTGAAAGGTTTGAATAAATCAACTATTGAACTTATGAAGTAAAGTTGATATTAATAAGAAGATATCAGGAATTTTAATCCGGGAATTAAAATTTAACTTAAGTAAATGAAAATAGGGAAACATATTGGAGCTTAACCTGAGATAAGTTAAATGGAATTGCAGTTCAAAATGAACTTAATTGGCTATAAAGTTTGAAGGTAAAATGATTGTAATTGTGAGTTGGAAATTTATACCTTAAGATAGTAAGTGTTATATATATAAATAATCTGGAATTGTGATTATAAGATGAAATAACCCAAATGAGCAATGTAAGCTGTTAAGTAGATAAACAAGTTTTGAGCTCATATTTTGAGAAATAAATTAAAAAGAATGGTAAGTAGCTAAATTTAATTGGAGTTGAGTTGGAATAAAACTGAATTTAAATGAATTCAGTCGAGTTATAAATAATATTGAATGGAATAAAATTCTTATGTAAATAAGTGAAAAAAAAACCAAGTAAGTATTAAATTGAATTAAAATAGAATTGGAATGAGTTGCAAACAAATCTAATTCAAGCATAAATTGAATAACCTTGTTATGAATAAATTCAATAATAAATTGTTCATGTAAATTTAAAAATGGATAAAGGAATAAATTAGTAAATAGTTGGGATTTGATTAAAGAAAAATCAAATCAAAAATTTGAATGGAAATTGGTGAAATAGAATAAACCTAAATTGTTGGGTGGAACAGTTTGAAGAAAATAAATGAATTAAGTAAATTGTAAAATGATTATTTAAAATTTTGATTGTCAAGTTTCATAAAATGGTTGGAATCAAACCTGTTGAAATGAAAGGAAATGCAATTAAAGGATTGTGAATAAATTAATTGAGATGGAATTAATTTAAAATGGTTATAAAAATTAAGTAATCATTTATTCACAATGATATTGTTGAATTGCATATAAAATGGGTTGTTTGAAGTAAATGAGATTAGATAAAATTTTATGAATTATTGGAAGCAAAATAAGATGATTTTGAATATGAGTTTGTTTGCTCAAATGGATTATATATGTAAGCAAGTAAGTTGTAAATCACTTAAATTGAAGGGAATGATTTGGAAATTGGTTGGAAATACTTGTAATAAGTGTTGAAACCCTTACATACGTGCTTATGAAAATATGTAATGCTAAACGAATGAAGACTCTGTCAAAACTTTTCAGAATTTGAAAACTATATATAAAAAAAATTAGCAACAAAACAATTTCAGACTGGAAATTGAAAATAAATTAGTGGACAAAATTAATTTAAAATAATGATAGAAATCAGTTATAAATGAAAAATAGTCAATAAAATTAATATTCAGAGTTGAAGATAAATTGAAATTCACAAGAAATTGGAAATAAGAAGATATAAAGGCTTAAGTGGTAGAGTAATAATATAAGAGTATAAATATATAATGCTTATATTGAGCTTAAGAAATGAATGGTGGAATTCTTAAGTAAAATTTGATATTGGGAAAAATTATTCCAAGTGGATAGAATCAGGATAATGTGAATAAAAGAAAATTGATATGGTTGATAGTCAATGGATATAAATACGTAGGATAAACGTATATTATTTTATTCGCATAACAAATTGATCCAGATTCGAGCATAGAATTTCGAGATAGTTATATATCGATCCGAGTTAGGATTTTCACTCAATTTTCAATGACGAACCATGGATATGGATTTTGATTGATTCTGGAAATTCTCTATCATAGTTGTGATTATGCAAGGAGAAAGACGGTTTCTGATCAAGAAACCAGATCTGAGTCCGTACTAGGAAGTCGGGTGGACGATACTAGTTCGGAAGTGAAATTGTGTGATCGAGCGAGCGATCGGATTTGATATTGCATACGAGTAGTATATGTACATCGTACGGGCTTGATTGAATAGATATTGAAATTCTGTAAAGAAGTCAATAAAATTTGAAAAGAATTAATATTGTAGATTTCAGTATTGAATTGCCAGAGTAGATATCTGGGGTTTATTGTGTATTCTGTATATCCCATCTTGGGAATTGCTCATGATTCATCATTAGTGGTTAAACTAGTAATTCAGGAATTTGGAAGTTGAATCAAATTTAACTGTGGTTAGAGATCCTGTTCAGATTGTAGATCAAGACGAGAAGCAGCTCAGGAACAAAGTGGTGAAACTCATCAAGGTGCAATGGAGTGAGGATCCCAGAGATTGTACCTGGGAAACTCTTGATAGTTTTAGAAAAGCGTATCCAGATTTATGTCCGGATAACTAGTAATGCTGTTAGAATTGACTGTTTGATTGTTTGTTTTTTTGTATGGATGATATGTATGTTTAGATTGTTAATATTAAGTTTTTGAAATTAACTGTTGTTTAAATTTCGGGGACGAAATTCTTTTAAGGGGGAGGAATGTGACATCCCGAAACTTTGACCCTATTATTATAATAAATTTTTGAGCAAATTTAAATAAAATAAAATATTTTCATTTATAAATAAATAAGATGTTGGATATGATTAGTTGTATATGTGTTATAAAGGAATCTATAATTTCAAAATGTAAATAGACTCTTTCAACAATATTCAAAATTAAATCTGTTTTATTCAATTAAATTAAAAGTTATGTCAATGACATTCAATACCAGTTATATAAATGCAGTTAATAATAATAAGTATAATAATACAATTCTATTCATATTAAATATAAATATAAAATACATTAATGCAAATATAAGTTATAAATCAAATATTGAAAGATTTAACTTTAAATAAAAATAAGATTTAAGAAGTGTTTCAAACAATAGCTTTTATAATTAAAATAAAGTAAGCTTATAAATATTTAATATAAGTATAACATAAAATATAGTTATAAACATTAGTATACATAAACATAAGTACAAAACTATAACATGAATTTAAGATATAAATAGAGTGTTAACTATGTTAAGACAAACATATAAAATCTATAAACAAAAAGGTAAATATCTTTAAACAGAAATTAACTTGTCTGCAAACATATGAAATTAGTCAAAATCAGGGTATAAAATTGTGTTCAAGATAATAAAACAAAACTCTTATACAAAATGTTTAGGTCAGCAAATACTAATTAGCGTAAATCTTTATGAATACATTTAGTACAAACAAAAACCTGCAATATCTTATACAAAATGTTTGTGTCAGCAAACATTAATAGGATGTTAGCATAAATGAAAACATATTAGTACAAACTTAAGCCTGCAGTATCTTTGTACTTAATATATGTGTCAGCCAATACTAATTTGTGTATACTAATTCAAAGACATAAACATTAATTAGCCAACTTAAATCTGAAACAAAATATCTTCTAGCCGAAATACTTATTTATCTCAGGCCTTATACATGATAAAATAAAGCAAATATTATATCAAATTAAAGCTTGTTCAAGAAGACATCAATGTTGAAAGTTATATATATGAATGTTCATTGTTCTATCCGTTCTTATCACTTAGTTCTGTCCATAATCTCAAAAAATAAAACCTGATAAAGAAAAATAAACAAAACTGCATATTATCAAGCTCAATCAAATTCAAGCAAAAGGGAAGTTTACAGAAATTCAAGCTACAGGTTTCTTCATCAAGCAACTAGCCTTTGTTTCAACAGTAGAGTGGTAACTAAACCAACTTTTTGAAATTTAATTTTAATCATTGACTCATGAATGAATTACTATGTTGTTGTAACAATGTTCTGTTATGTTTTTAAGTTCTGGATGAACTGTATTTTGTGTTCTTCAAGTTTCTTTTCAAAATCTGAGGCAAAAGGAAACAGAGAATATATTATATATATATCTTTTATTTAAAAATCATTTCCTTTAATTAGTAACTAAACTAAATAAATTTTTTCATGCTAAAGATATAGGTATTGTAACTTAAATTTACAGAAAACATATGACAAAGGCAAAAATTCGAGTATCTCGAATTGAAAACTTGAACTTATAATTTGAAACAACATACAAAACTATGATTTTTAAGACAAAATTTATTATTTTTGGAAAACTATGCATAGAGCAGTTAGTCAGTGAACTAAAATTGCTTTTATGTGAGTATTAGATGATTCATTCAATAATTTTTGATGAAATTCGACTTGAAGCTAGAGTAATGTTGTGAGATCACCAGAAAATTGTTAAAATAACTTTCGAATGCAAGATTTTTGAGGGAAGATCAATAGTAGGGTTTAAGGGGTCGGTGTTTTGTGCTCTGTTCATTCGAAGGTCGCGTCGCTGAGGCTTCACCGAGCGCCATGATATTTGAGTAGATGCTAGAGTGAGTTGTCAGCAAGGTTTGGCCGAAGCCACGTCGCCTCTGGCGGTCGCGATAGTGAGGACGAGGGGTTTTTGTCAACTGTGTTCATGTTACAGTTCAACTTTAGGGGCATATTTTGATTTCGTGGTGGTTGTGCATATCTGGGTTTCGATTTCGCGTAAGGGGAAGCTATGTGATGTGTTGGTGGCGTAGTGTGGCGATGGCGTAGTGGTGGACCGCCGTGCACGTGCACGGTGGTGGGGAAGGATTCTGGACATTGTCGACTCGAGTGAATCTCGAGTATGTTAGCGTGATGACTTCGGGTTTGTTCTGGGTCGAGAGTGAGGTGTGCGTGTGTTTTTAATAAGTTTCTACAGTTTTAAAACTTTAAGTTTTTTTTTAAAAAAAGAATAGAAGAATTTAAGAAACAGAGGAAGAAGAAGAGAGGCAGAGAGGGAACGCGGGAGAAGTAAGGGATGGTCTCGAGTACTACCCGAGTTTGTCACGATGTATACTTCGGGTTTCTAATCCCTGGAATTTTGTTAACTCTAAATTTGAAATTAAAGATAATTAAGCTAAGTGTAAACTATGTTATTATGTGTTAACCAATTTTTTTAAGCCCTGATGAACATTAAAGCTTTGCTGAAACAAAGTTGCGTAATTAATTTAAAATGGAAGTTAATTATGAATGTAATAAAATTTATAATTGTAATTTAAACTTAATTGAATTAGTAATTAAAGATTTTAATAATAACCTTGTATAAAAATCATTTGTAATTAAGAATTTAATTTGAAGTTGATTAATTAACAAATCGTAGTTAACGAATTAATTAAATAATTAATGAGTGAACGATTAAGTTAATTAATAAGTAATGATTAATTAAGCAATTAGTAATAATTATTATGTAATTGAGTTTTATAAATCAATAATTAAGGTTATTGATTAATAATTAAGAATAATTAATTAATTAAGAGAATAATTAATAAGTAGTTAATGAATTGACATAGGTCAATTGATTAATAATTAATTAAGCAAGAATAAAATATAATTTGTTCTTAAGTATGCAATTAAGTATAAAATAAATCAAAACAAATGTTGATATGAATCGATGATTATATTGATTGGATCTGATGTTTATTTATATCCTGTGATGTTCTGTGATATTCTGGATATATATGTGATGATTGTATGATTTATCTGTATTAAATTTCTATATGATTTATCTGATGATATTTATCTGTGTTAAATTGCTGTGTGAATTCAATTATTGACTTTAAACTATATAAGTTAATTAGACAACTTGGCCTTTGAAATGGCGTTTGGATTTCAATGAGACCGGGATCGGGTATCGATTTGATATTCCGAAAACCACATCGATCCAAATTAAACGTTAGGTCGTGTAATCTCAAGTGAAGATCGAGATGGTGTTTTCAGAATGCAAGGGTTATTGTCGTTAACTCTGAGGGTGATTCCAAAACGAGTGTAACGAGATAATGCCTTCTGTTTCGTTCGAACCCGGAACGAACTTGTATGGATTGAATGCTTTCAGCACATCGTCAGGCGGACGATGAGCATTCTAAGAAATATGTTCTATAAAGGTAAACGCAGCCTCAAGCCTCATCAACCGGGAATGGCTAAAACAGGGGATGTGCAGCAAGGTTAGGTGGGTCATGCCCAAGCAGGACGAGGTATACCCCTGTCTAGATGTCCCTTTTAATCGGTTGTGTGGGCGGTTGGTCTGCAGCCAACTACGGGGTTATCTTGTTCGGGACTGTTCAGTAAGGAATGGTTTCGACCTTGTGTTGCCGGGGAGTTAGGATGGCTCCTCTGTACTGTGATCTAGGTCACGTACTGTGATGGGCGGTACCCCAGTAGCCCTGCCATTGTATGGGATCCAATTTCCAATAAGCGCCGTACGTTTTGATTGTGCCCAACTACGTTGGAATGTGAGATGTAAGCATTTCAGATATTTCTGTATTTTACTTGAAAACCCTAGACACTATTATAATATCACTGAATTTCCTATAAATTTTTTTGGTTAGCGTAAGGTAAAAACTTACCCGTGTTTATGTGTGGGAAGTCTTACGTGATGCCTTTATTTCAAACGATTTTCAAAGTTAAACAACTTTAACCCGTTTACTCATACGAGACCCATGTCTGACCCGGAGTTTATATTTTGTTTTTTTATAAACTCTTGGGTACTCAAATTTTTATGAGTAGCCAAGTGATAGGTATTCGGAGTATAGAGTTTTCTGGAGGAGTTGGAGCAGAAGACCAGACGTATGTAGCTATCTACATAGTTCCGCTGTGTTAGTTAGTTTATGATATTTGAGATGTATGTTCTGACAGATATGTATATGATAGTCATGTTTGTATGATACTGTATAACTCTGATGTATATATAACTATGTAATAGTTATGTTGATATATTATATTTTATTCCATTCCGCTGTGAGAGTCTGATGTTGTTATTCTTTCTTTCTTTTCTTTTCTATTTCTATCCCTTTCTTTCTTATTGATGACACGTCTTCCTGGGCGTAGGAAGCCGGGTCGTCACAGTATATCATTTCAAACCGCAATCCCGAATGAAATGAAAATGCATGATAACTTGCAGTTTATATAAGATAGAACACATCATCCATTCATCCAATATCAATCATCAACCAATTTATTTCAACCATCATTATTTTATTTCAATCATCGTCAATTTAAACAAACATCGATATATAGCATATGCAATATAACAAGAAACAAATGACAATTATTAACTAACAGTTTATATTCAAAATAAATTTAATAACTGTTTAACTAGCAGTTTTATGCAAGTAAATAAATTTTAACGGTCAAATTATATGCAATTATAAAATTAATTAAGAGTCAAATTAAATAAATGCGATTTAACAAAGATAATGAATAAAACATGCCAAACAGTCATAAATAAATTTCTACTCATATCTAAAATCAATTTAACAACATAAGAAATCTTAGAAGTTGTGAGTGGGTTAAAACACTCACCTTTTGGATTTAAATTGAATTAAAATCCAATTTAAACCAAAAAATTCAACAGCCTCAGAATCTGCCCAAACTAGCGTCAAAATGTCATAAATCTCAATACAATCCTTGGAAAAAAATCGTGCGTAAATCGGACATTGTATGTGAAAGTTATTCAAGCTATAAGATGACCATTGCCGTAATAAAGTGTATATATATAGTGATATTAAAATAAACAAAATAAATACCAAATTTCACGTTTTGGGATCAGGCGAGTAGGGTACTTGCTAACAAGGTGGTGGCAAGGATTGGGTGAGGTGGAGAGGCTTTCACGCAACTCAAAGCTTCAAGAAGGATTAGGAAAAAGTGTTGCAAGCAGGTGAGGGAGAAAATGAAATAGGGTCATGTTTGCATAATGAAGTTCGGTGAGATTGGAAAATTGAAATGAGGTTAATGGAGGATGGAACCAATGAAATGAATGCTTCAGGTAGCATAAATGAAAATTTATACATCTCAATCAAAGAGGTGGTAACGAATAAATATAAAGTAACAAATGGACTGGTTGTACTAAAACTTTGAGATCCAATTTCAAAACGTCTATTCCGCTAAATTAATTTCTATTAACCCTAATTATACACCTTATTAACACCCAATTAAATTTTATTAACACACATTAAATAAAATGTAACACTCCAATTAATGCCACTGGGGACCACCACTGCACACAATAAAAGATGAACCGAGACTGGAAGTTCAAATTTAAAAACGGCGTTTTTCTCAGCGCGCAATCACGATTCAAAATATTAGATTTACTTTAAAATATAAGGTTAGAATTTAAAATCACTTCTATACTGCATCTGATTGTTATAAAATGAATGTAAAATGTTGTTTCAAAATTCAAATTTATCCTTTTTTATAAAAATTTACTTGTCTTTAAAATGAAACGTTCATTTTATTTTTCTCAAACTGTTCTTTTATTTTCATTAAAAATGCTCTTTCTATTTAACCCAAAAATTTACGTTTCTTATATTAATTGCCATAAATTTCAATTAACTTCTCTTTCCTTTTAATTCAAAGATTCCTCATATGGATTATAGATGTTGCAAATTCCACACTTTCAAAGCTTTAACTTCTATTTCAATTGTTTATAGATTATGCATTAAATCTTCCAAAATTTTCAATGAAATTAGCCTTCCATTTATTTTCAATACATTCTTCTTATGGTATAATTATTTTGTTTCATATCTATTATTCAATTCACTATTCTTAAACGGATAAAATTTTTCATTGAATTTGCAAACTATCATAATATTCTTACATTCCATCTAACATTCTATTAACGTAAAAATTGAGTTACCCATAATTTCTATTAAGTTAAAAAATCAATGATTATTCCATCTATAAATTTTAAGTAGATGGATTCAAATGTTGGGTTCAGAAACTATTATTTTAATAATCTTGAATTTCAGTTAAATCTCTATAAACATAATACTTTGAATGTTAAATTTCATTTATTTTGCAATACTTCAATTAAATTAATAAATATTGCTTTCTATACTTAAATCTATATTAACAAAACGTTAGACTTGGATCGATAGAAATCAATTTACCAAAATTTACGTACACATTACGTAAATAAACAACTATATAAATTTGCCACCTATTAGCTCTTAATTTTATTCTTAAGTTTGTTACCTATCGATTTCGATTATACTTCCATCTATAATGCAAATCCAATCTCCTCTAACTGCATAAATTAAGGCAATTTATTGCAATTGATTTCCCATTAAACTTCATAAATTATCAAATTGAAACCTAAATAAAACGTTTATTTATTATAAAAATCTTGTTATTTAATTGAATTGACCATTCACGGATATAATTTACCTTGATCTCCAATTATTACTTAAATACATCACAAATGTTAAATCTATATTCATTACAATTTGTTACCAAAATTAATTTAACGAAATCAATTACGCCCTATAAAAATTTCTATTCATTCGTTAATTGCTAATTGTTATTCAATTTAAACCCATTCATTTGATTTCCCTATTATGCATCAATTATAAACCCATCATCTTAAAGGTGATGTCAACATTTTATACTATAAATTTACCCTTTTATATTCCAATATAAATAAATGCTCACATAGAAATTAAAATTCTAAATCCAATTAATTATTCCATTTAATCCATTGATTTATCAACTTTAATATTGTAATTCATTGTCTAACATAAATTTGAATCTATTTCCAAATTTTCACGTTTCAATCAATTAACACCTTACAATAGTTTACAAATAAAAAGGGGAATGTACTAAATAAATATTTATTGTCCTGCATTACTTTATTACCTCCATTTACATTTAATCTTCTTAAATAAACAATTTATTTCATTGATGAATTCAATACTTGCCTTTATTTGCTTAATTTAACTTTATATCCAAATGCACAAATTTTCACTATTCCAATTAATTGAAATATAAAATTAAATTTGTAAATTTTAATTACCCCTGATACATCAAATTTCAATATTTGCTTTCATATAAATTAATAAGATTTTTACTTCTTTCTAAATTTAAATACAAATCTTATTAATTTAAATCATTTTAAACATCAGATTTTTACGGGTCGTTACACTCTCCCACACTCAAAACTTTTCATCCCCGAAAAGGAAAAGAAGGGAAACGAAGAACTAAGAAATCAATATACCTTATTCCAACATTAACTTTATAAACAATTGAATTTATAAAATTAATTCATTTAGATAAAATATATCAATCTATAACCATTTTTTTTATTTTTATACTTAAATTTGTTTGGAAAACATTTTCAAAATAAATTCTAAGTCCAAAAATTTACGATTTTTTTTGGCAAAGTCTCCTTTGTACGGAGAGGCTCGAGAGAAAATATAATATTAAAAATAACAATATACAACATATATTTTTCAAATTAATATATCCCTACACGGGAAAAATATATAAAATAGCGCTATAAAACGAAATCCGAAACGTACATATTATTCTGGCATTTTACGCTTAATTTATGGAACCAAAAGCAGTAGCAATTGCTTCCATAACCTGCATTTCACTTATAAAATCCAAAAGGGTTAACAATTTATATAAAGTGAAATATTTAAGTGGTTTAAATCACTAACACCAAATGAATACGATAACCAACAATTTCACAAACAGCATATACAACAAATACAAAACAACCATTCAATCAAACAAACAAATAGTTGTTCGGGTTCAAAACTTTTAAATTGTACGGAATGAAGAATAAACTACTAGCGCATCATTTACTCAACAGTCTTAGATAAAACTAAATAGATTATTCATTCTCCCAAACCCAATTTTTAAAGTATCTTACCCAAACAACCATAACCAGACAATAAACAAATTTGAACAATTACTTTTTTTTATCCTTATTAATTTCATTCATACATTTGTTGTTTAATTTCCCTTTTTTTCTTTTTTTTCCTCATACCACGTAAATTTTCCTTTTATAATTTACATTTATTTATAACAAACTTTTAATTTCATTTACTCATTCAATGTTTGTTTCATTTAATTTCCCTTATTACTTATAATTATTCATTTCCATTAACTCATGTCATGCCAGTTCTTTTTATTTCATTATAATTATTCATTCATTTATTGCATGCCCTTATTTATTTACATTTGTTTATCAATAGTATTCATGTCCCATTTAATTTCTTAGTATTTCCATTTTATTTACTTAATTTGAAAATCATCTATTTGAATTACTTACCTTTAATTATATTTACTTATAGTAAAATTTCAATTATAACTTAAGTTTATAACATTAAATTCTCATTTATAATAGCAAATTCATTGAATACTTCATTACCTACTTTTACTTGTATAAATTCCTTTTTTCTTAATAATAGATAACTGTCTTTAATAATAGCTTTCAATTACATTCTTTAAAAGCATAGATAACTTACCAAATATAAAAAGTTGAAATGTTTAATAATAAATGTAATAGAAATTTGTACAAGTTTTCTCACCCTTTTAATTAATTCGTTGTTAAATAAATTTTTACCTTTTCTTACAAGTTACAATTTTAACTTCCTTTTTATTTCCTTTATAACTTAACATTTAAGTCTCTTATTTTATTTAGGGTTTCAATTATTAGTTAAATTCTGTTTCACTACAATAATTGAAACAATTAATTAATGGAAATTAAGGAATTTAAATACCGGGTTAAATTTTAATTTATTTAAAATAATAGATAAATATATTCTTACAACTTATATATCTCTAATTATATTTAAAACAATTCAAAATTTATATATTTCAAAAATGGATCTGCAGTAGAACTACTACAGTGGCCTTTCCCCTTCGAAACTCGAAAATGAAATTCGATGATGCGGCCGCCGTCACCGAAATTATTTTCCAGTGACAGAGAGGAAAGTACAAAACTTATTTTCTCAAAAATCCTTTTTAAAACAATTCTTCCGAATTACATTGACATATTTATATCAGAAAGTCCTTATAAACAATATAATTATATTCCAAAATTTATTCGAAAGAAATTTCAAAACCCCGGATCTTATGTTCTAAATTTCCAGATTTCATTTATTTTATTTTTCAATCTTATTTCTATTATTATTTATACACTTTATCACCAAACAACCAATCTATTGCAGCCAAATATAGATATCATTTGAAAAAATTTATTTTATATATAGAAAATATAATAGACAAAAATTATTTCATTCACCTATATTAAAACAAATATTATGTCGGTCTATCCTATTAAGTGTTTAAAAATTCCTACTGATGTCATAGCGTCCCATGCACCAACCAGAATTTATAAATACGAAACGGAACAAATTAACACAATATTAAAACCTTTTTATAACACTAACAAATACGCTCTCTCATATATACACTCAGTGACTCCCATAGGGTATTACTACCCTATTAATAAAGAGTCAAACCCCACAAAGTTAAGGTTTATCGCTAAACCAAAGCTCTGATACCAGATGTAACGTCCCGCCTTTTCGCACGCTTCAAATCGACACACGTGTCAATTCAAACCATATGGAAGGGCGGATTGTTATGGGGTAAATAAGAAAAATAGAGAAGAAATAAAATAAAACAGAATCTCACAGCGGAAGGATAAAATATAATAATCAATATATAGTTCATAAAACTGTTTACAAACATTTGCTTCTACTTATTACCATAAATATCAGAGTTCACATACCAATAAATATCAATGCAGCGGAATTAAATGGTGTAGTGGAATAATAGTAGATAATAGTAATACAAATCTTCGTCTTCGTCCTCCAGAGCTAAAACTTCAAATCCTGAAACACTCGGACTGACCCGAGCGAATTGAAAAGACAAAACACTCGAGTCAGAACTAAAAGATATTATGTAAGTTAAATTAACAGAAAAAAAATATGAGTGCAGTAACTCAAGAGATGCTCGGGATTTACATCTCTTAAGGATCCGTTAAACTATTTACTATGTAGTATATTTCGCTATTATAATAGTGTCTATAGTAAAATAAACATACTTTTAAATAGCATTAAGGCTTTACATTTTCCACCTTAACACGTAATAGTCCCAGTAGTCCATCCTGTAGGATCTAGATTAACCCTAGAGGGGGGGTGAATAGGGTTATGGCAAATTTTCTCGATAGAAAACAAACTGCAGAAATAAATATGCTGAAAACTAAATCACACACAAAATTTACCCAGCTTCGGCAACCCCTGCGTACTGCTGCGTTCCCATATTTCTATTATAATTAAACAGTATCCCGCTTACAAACACTCTACTAGACTCGCAAACCTTTGCTCCCGCTCACAAACACTCTACTAGACTCGCACACCCTGCTCCGCCTATAGAGTTTCGTTTACTCGCAAACTCTGCTCCTGCCTATAGAGTTTTGCAAACTCGCACACCCTGCTCACCGAACTAATTCTAACCAGACAATCTGACACTACCTACAACCTAGGTGGTGATTTACAAATTCTTTGACTCGAAAAGAAAAAACAACTTCAAAAATAAAACCAGGAGCAAAAATTAAAATGCAAACGCGAATCCGTAATTTTTGCTCAAAATAAAAAACAAATTTAAAACTAAAACCCCCTTTATAAACTAAATCTCCTTTGTAATAAACAAGGCCGACCCCTTGTTATTCTTCACCCGATCCACTTCTCTTGCTTGTGAAATATGGCGGCCTCTGTTGTTTTTTTCGTTTTGAAATTAGGGCTTGCGATTATAGCGATCCAAATTAGGGCGTTGTTCGATCTCACTTATGTTCCTCTTGCTCGCTTCTTTTCTGATGATCTATTGTCTGGTTCGCGTTATTTGTGCTTCGTTCGTTCTCTAATGATCGATTCTACTTGCAGCTGCTCTTTTGATCGAGTTTGAGAGATTGGTATGTAATTTCTCTGTTTGTTGGTTTGATTGTTTGCCTTTTTCACTCGATGCATATGATGAGTTTTTTTGGTTCAGTATTTATAAGAATTCGAATCACTTGATTCGTCCGTATTCACTTGCGACTTCATCACTTTCCTAAGTTTTTACAACTTGATACGCACAGCTTTCCTGATTTTGTTACACCTTCATACACACGGCTTTAACTTGAGATGCTCGATACGGCAAAGAACTTTCCTCTTTTTTTTGATTACTTTGACTATTTCAAAGAATACAGATACGCACTTGATTTTTGAAATTGATTTCGTCTTGGTTAGTATTTTACTTCGATCATCTCTGCAATATTGAACTTCGTCCATCCACTGATGCTTTCGACTTTACACGGCATTGATTCTCTTGGCACGTCTGCATCCTTATCTGCGTTCATCTCTGCACTTTTCTTTTTCATTGTAACAGATGCTACACTTGTTTATGTATTCGACATTGTTCGCTTTGACATAAATGCTTTGACACATTGCCATGCTGTTACTTGTGATATTCATGTTGTTTGCAACTGTGTCACTTGAGACTGTTGTGTTGATCTGTCTCTGCTCAGTTGATGTTCTGTTCATGTGTGATCTTGAGTTTCTGGTTATTTGTACACTGTCACACTGAACTTGATTCACTAGTACATTTGTTCATCATGTCTGCCCTTTGCACTATCCTTTGTTGCTCACCATGTTGCATACATGTTTTCATTTTTGCTGTGTCATTTCTCTGCTTGGTCAACACTTGATGTTTGTAGCTTGTGGTTTCATACATGTGAGTTGTTTAATGAAGAGGTTGCATTATGTTGTTCATTTGAGTTGTCTGGTTTTGGTCTTGTTTCATTGCAGTGGTTGGTCTGGAGTTCTTGTTCAAAACTGCTGTGTCACTTTTGCATTTTGGTCACTTGTTCATATACCCTTTGTAAACTTGTCACATCTGACTTGACTGTGTCGATCCAATTCATCATGTTGCTGTTGGGATTGGCTTGTGGTCTTTGCTGTGTTCACATATTTCTGGTACATCCATTGGTCTATTGCATGCAGTCCATTATGTTTGATCTGACTTGCATACTTCTTGCATGTTCTCTGTTCATTGCTTTTGATATTCATGTTACAACTGGTTTGGTCGAGACTTGATTCTTTGTTGGCACTGGACCTGATCTGCATACATGTGCTTTGATGGAGTTTTGATTTGTCGAAGCTTTGCATTCTTCAAGTTGCCTTGTGTTGAATCCAGTTTCAAAATTCGGATTTGACCTTGTGCTCGTGTCGTGATTTTATTTATGTTGCACCTGAGTTGAATCCTGTATTTGGGTTTGACCTGTGCTCACCTGTCCCTGTAGCATTATCAAGTGTGTATTGATGTGCACGGCCTTGTGGCATGTACAGTGATACACTGTGCATGTCACACTGTTCGTGTGTGATGAATTCAAGTGTGAATGATGACGAACAACCCAAATAACTGAGGCAAATCATAATTTCAAAAATCATATTTCATTTTATATTGCAAAAACATTTCTTTTTCAATTTTACTGCGTTAGTGAATATTTTTGCAGATTGCTCAGATGCTGGATTCAAACTGGAATGCAGTTGAAGACAAAATACGAGTGTGAGTGATATGTAGTGAGGTTATTAATGTAAATATGAAATCGTGATGCATTCAAAATTGTATATGTATAGTGAGAGCATGAATTTGTACTATTCAAGATTGTAATAAATATTTGTTTGAATAAAATTTCTGTTTGAATTCAAATTCCATTCAAATTCTGTGTAATTTATTTTATTCAACAAATATCTATTTAATCTATGAAAAATAGAATAGTACATTAACAAATTCATTTAAATGAATATATATGTTTATTATCATCAAACAAAAACATATAAGCGCATATTCTACAATCTCCCCCTTTTGATGATAACAAACATATATTTAAGGTTTTGACCGTGTTAAATGTATTTGACCAATTGTATACTCTAATTGCTCCCCCTATTTAAATGCTTCCTCTCTACATGATGCTCCCCCTACATTTATGCATACAAATAGAAATATATTCAAATGAGCCTAGATGCAAATGGAAAATTATTTGACCTTCGCTTGATTTTATTTGACAAAATCTTAACTTTTCTCTCCCCCTTTTGTTATCAGCAAAAGAATAACAGTGTTAGAGAAAAATAAAGATAAAGTGATTGATATTAATCCAACATTAAACTCAAATTGAATATAAATACTAAACTTCAATAAGAATCAAACAAAAACCATAACTACCCTTGTTAGGCGCATATTCCACTTTTAGAAATGACGGATATGATGTTCATATAAAATCATACAGTTGAATCTTCTTGTGGTACATTTATATCAGGAATCTGAATATCTACTAATCATGCATAACCGTTAGGACTTTTAAATGAGATTAGTAGTATTCCAATTTAATTTTAAAAGTGAAATCAAGTATCTTCTAACCACGCATGACCGTGAGGACTTTTAAATGGGATTAGAATCAACTTGTCTATTTAATCAATTAATTTTGATATGCGTTCCATACATGCATAATCGTAAGGACTTTTAAATGAGCATGGAAGCACATAATCAAAAATCCAAGTAATTCACCCACGCATAAATGTGAGGACTTTTAAATGAGAGTGAATACTTTGGATATTTATTTATTTTTTAAAAAATGTGAAATGAAAAACAAATGATTCCTGATTATAGTACCACATATCGACAAACTATATTGAATATTTGATAAACCATGGTCGATAGAAATAATGATAGATATAGAAATGGTCATGGATTCTTTACCCAACAAAAAGTTTTATAACTCTTGTTTAAATTCCTAAAGAAGTTTTCAAAATTTACTCTTTTGAGTAATGTATGAAAAATATCAACACTCATCACTTTTTCCGATCATTATTTATCTTTTCGATAATCATTAAGGAGTTAGATTACTCAAAATTTGTCATTTAAAATCAAATAAAAATGACTAATCTGAAAATATGGTCAAAAATGATTTTCTCGAGGGGGTTATATAAGAAAATAATTTCTGCTATTTGAAAATTATTTAAAATGAACAATATGCAGAAATTTTCTTTGAAAAACGATGCAGTTACTAAAAGTCTCAAAAATCACGTTCAACTTGTAATTTTTCTATCAACTAAATTACCAGTGTAATCTGCATCTGAGTTTCTTTTTCAATCCAAAATATCACTAACTAAAATTGATAAACCAGACCATGAAGTGTGCATCAAAAATTTCAAACACAATTTTAGCAACAATTTAAATGACATTCTTTGGATTTGAATTGAAGCCATGTAAACAATCAGAAAACCGTGAATATAGAGCCAGCATGTCGAACAAGTCAGAATAAAAAATTATCATTTCTACAATCATCTCAATATTGGCTGATTTCATTCAGAATACGGTGCAGATTATCACAGAAGTATACCTTCACCTGTTTTACCTTTACGATAATTTTACGTGATTGCCCATTGTGATTCTGTCACCTTTGTACTAGGCTAAGGAACTTTGCTTTGTTGCCCGTTGTGTTTCTAGAACAACCAAAATCCAGAGAACACCGTTGTTGTTCCTTAGCATGCCACCATACCTACACGAGAAAAGATTTATGTGACCTATTTATTTTTATAGGTCCATGATTGTTAGTGGCAGAAGATTTAGAAAAATAATTTTGTGGAGACCCAAAACTGTTTATATATGTTCCTTTTGGCACCCAAATTTGTTTAACTTTGAGAGATTTTATATTTGTGCCTTTTGGAACCCAAATTGGTATGGTTTTCGCATGTTTGGGTCTATACCAACTATTATTGTGATTGTGTCCATATTTCCTACAAATTGTGCATATTGAATTTTCTTGATTAATCTTGTTTTCAACAATTTTAGATTGATTATATCCAAGTCCTTTTCTATCCGTGTTAACAGTTTGCTTTCCTAATAGCATATTCAACGATTTTTTATTTTTTGAAAATTTATCTAAAGTCGTTGACAATTGTTGGACTTGTGCTTTGAGAGATTCATTTTCGTTTAACAATTGTGTGCACTTTTGAATAGAATTCTCTCTCCTAGTATTTTCACTCTCTTTCAAAATTAGAATTTCATTTTCAAGTGATTTTATATTGATTTCTGATTTTTTTTATTTCTTTATCGAATGATTGACACTTATCACACTTAGGGATCTTACTTTGATAGTTTTAACTAATTTTTTGAGTTGTTCATTTAATTCCATCAAAGTATCTTTTTGTGATTCAAGTTTGGCATACTTCTCCCTAAGTAGTTCAAAACAGCCATTCACTTCGTGGAATTAAATAAGTAATTCAGAGTGAGTGAGTTTTGATACCTCGCTTGGCTTCATATTGTGCTCTCTGTTTTTTAATTTTTGATTGAGAGCTGGATTTCCGTATTTGCGGTTCCTCCTTTTAAACTTCTTCATTAGTAATGCCTGCTTGACTGCTCCATCATCATCATCCTCATCACAACTGTTCTTTACCAATCCTGTTAAGCACATTTCTTTAACTGATTCGGTTGTGGAGGACATCTTATTACTGTTGACTTTTGCACCATATATTGCATCGAGAGTATTCCAGATTTTCTGTGCATTTTCACAATGAGAGACGAAATAAAAATTATCACGATTAATATGAGAATATAATATATGCATAGCAAGAGCATTAATCGAGAGAATTTCCTTATTTGTTATATCACACCCATTTTCAATAATATCCCAACATTTAATATTAACAAATTTTAAATAAAATTCCATTTTCAATTTCCAGTTCAAAAAATTTGTTCCATCGAAAATAGAAGGAATAATATTGGAACGACCCTCAACAAAAATATTATCTGGTGGATTCATGTCTCTAGAGTTAAAGAAAAATACCGTGCTCTGATACCACTTGTAGGATCTAGATTAACCCTAGAGGGGGGGTGAATAGGGTTATAGCAAATTTTCTCGATAGAAAACAAACTGCAGAAATAAATATGCTGAAAAGTAAATCACACACAAAATTTACCCAGCTTCGGCAACCCCTGCCTACTACTGCATTCCCAGATTTCTATTAGAATTAAACAGTATCCCGCTTACAAACAATCTACTAGACTCGCAAACCTTTGCTCCTGCTCACAAACACTCTACTAGACTCGCACACCCTGCTCCGCCTATAGAGTTTCGTTTACTCGCAAACTTTGTTCCCGCCTATAGAGTTTTGAAAACTCGCACACCCTGCTCACTGAACTGATTCTAACTAGACAATCTGATACTACCTTCAACCTAGGTAGTGATTTACAAATTCTTTGACTCGAAAAGAAAAAACAACTTCAAAAATAAAACCAGGAGAAAAAATTAAAATGCAAACGCGAATCCGTAATTTTTGCTCAAAATAAAAAACAAATTTAAAACTAAAACCCCCTTTATAAACTAAATCTCCTTTGTGATAAACAAGGCCGGCCCCTTGTTATTCTTCACACGATCCACTTCTCTTACTTGTGAAATATGGCGGCCTCTGTTGTTTTTTTCGTTCTGAAATTAAGGCTTGCGATTCTAGCGATCCAAATTGGGGCTTTGTTCGATCTCACTTATGTTACTCTTGCTCGCTTCTTTTCTGATGATCTATTGTCTGGTTCGCGTTATTTGTGCTTCGTTCGTTCTCTGATGATCGATTCTACTTGCAGCTGCACCTTTGATCGAGTTTGAGAGATTGGTATGTAATTTCTCTGTTTGTTGGTTTGATTGTTTGCCTTTTTCACTCGATACCTATGATGATTTTTTTGGTTCAATATTTATAAGAATTCGAATCACTTGATTCGTTCGTATTCACTTTCGACTTCATCACTTTCCTAATTTTTTACAACTTGATACGCACGGCTTTCCTGATTTTGTTACACCTTGATACACACGGCTTTAACTTGAGACGTTCGATACGGCAAAGAACTTTCCTCCTTTTTTGATTACTTTGACTATTTCAAAGAATACAGATACGCACTTGATTTTTGAAATTGATTTCGTCTTGATTAGTATTTTACTTTGATCATCTCTGCAATATTGAACTTCGTCCATCCACTGATGCTTTCGACTTTACACGGCATTGATTCTCTTGGCACATCTGCATCCTTATCTGCGTTCATCTCTGCACTTTTCTTTTTCACTATAACAGATGCTACACTTGTTTATATATTATACATTGTTCGCTTTGACACCAATGCTTTGACACATTGCCATGCTGTTACTTGTGATATTCATGTTGTTTGCAACTGTGTCACTTGAGACTGCTGTGTTGATCTGTCTCTGCTCAGTTGATGTTCTGTTCATGTGTGATCTTGAGTTTCTGGTTATTTTTACACTGTCACACTGAACTTGATTCACTTGTACATTTGTTCATCATGTCTGCCCTTTGCACTATCCTTTGTTGCTCACCATGTTGCATACATGTTTTCATTTTTGCTGTGTCATTTCTCTGCTTGGTCAACACTTGATGTTGTAGCTTGTGGTTTCATACATGTGAGTTGTTTAATGAAGAGGTTGCATTATGTTGTTCATTTGAGTTGTCTGGTTTTGGTCTTGTTTCATTGTAGTGGTTGGTCTGGAGTTCTTGTTCAAAACTGCTGTGTCACTTTTGCAGTTTGGTCAATTGTTCATATACCCTTTGTAAACTTGTCACATTTGACTTGACTGTGTTGATCCAATTCATCATGTTGCTGTTGGGATTGGCTTGTGGTCCTTGCTGTGTTCACATGTTTCTGGTACATCCATTAGTCTACTGCATGCAGTCCATTATGTTTGATCTGACTTGCATACTTCTTGCATGTTCTCTGTTCATTGCTTTTGATATTCATGTTACAACTGGTTTGGTCGAGACTTGATTCTTTGTTGGCACTGGACCTGATCTGCATACATGTGCTTTGATGGAGTTTTGATTTGTCGAAGCTTTGCATTCTTCAAGTTGCCTTGTGTTGAATCCAGTTTCAAAATTCAGATTTGACCTTGTGCTCGTGTCGTGATTTTATTTATGTTGCACCTAATTTGAATCCTGTATTTGGGTTTGACCTGTGCTCACCTGTCCCTGTAGCATTATCAAGTGTATATTGATGTGCACGGCCTTGTGGCATGTACAGTGATACACTGTGCATGTCACACTGTTCGTGTGCGATGAATTCAAGTGTGAATGATGACGAACAACCCAAATAACTGAGGCAAATCATAATTTCAAAAATCATATTTCATTTTATATTGCAAAAATATTTCTTTTTCAATTTTACTGCGTTAGTGAAATTTTTTGCAGATTGCTCAGATGCTGGATTCAAACTGGAATGCAGTTGAAGACAAAATACGAGTGTGAGTGATATGTAATGAGGTTATTAATGTAAATATGAAATCGTGATGCATTCAAAATTGTATATGTATAGTGAGAGCATGAATTTGTACTATTCAAGATTGTAATAAATATTTGTTTGAATAAAATTTCTGTTTGAATTCAAATTCCATTCAAATTCTGTGTAATTTATTTTATTCAACAAATATCTATTTAATCTATGAAAAATAGAATAGTACATTAACAAATACATTTAAATGAATATATATGTTTATTATCATCAAACAAAAACATATAAGCGCATATTCAACACATCCAATATCATAGTCCCCCCCGGATCGGGAAGCCACCAGAGGATACCACACGGGCTACGGGAGAAATCCAAACTCGTACAAGGCGCGATAGGGAAGGTGACACGGCACAACTAGGCAATGGCAAAGTAGATATACCAATTACGCTTCCGGGTCGGTGGTAACGCGTAGCGCCCAACTACTGCCCACCTCGAGCCACACCCCCAAATAGAATCAAAAGTGGCCACCGAAACAATCCAAAAGTCAAAGTATAATATCGAAGGGATGTGTCCGATCAAAGGTGCTACCGTATTAACCCGTCAATCGCTCCTGTTTTAGCCACCTTATGCCAACTCACGGGAGTTGGGTCCACGTATTTACCTTACAAGAAACGCCGCAACCAACCTACTTCATTCTAGAATCTCCACCGCGTACACGGTTGTTAAAGTGGTTTTCGAAGTTGGCAGAGAGTATGACAACTTCTGATCCCGGTCTCTTCAACAACCAAACGTTATTATAACACCGCGGTCTTTTAAAAATAATTTATACTTTAAAACCAGAATAAAATTTTCCATTTCAAAATCCATAGATACGATATCATTCCCTTTTTAAAACCCAAATAAAAATGATATCATTTTATTTCATATATATTTCTTTTCCAAAATCATGCCACTTTTAAAATTTATAATACCTCGAAACCAAATATTTGAATTTTAACTTTCAACATAATACTTCGAAATCCATAGTTTTAATACCATAACTTTCAAACTTAAATGGTTTGGATATTCAATAATATATAAAATAATATGGTTGAATTTAAAATTTCTTTAAAAATAAATAAATTCCACTCCTTCACAATTTTCATCCACTTTAATTCCAGTCTAAACCCATAACTTTTAGATTCACTTTCAGTTTAAATAAAACACTTCGATTTCAATATTTTCTAACTTTGAATATTTAATGAATTTCAAAACTAAGGTTGTGAATTTAAATCAACAATTCATTTTCCTATTATTTAGTTTGAAAGGTTTACATGATAAATCCATAACCATTTAAAATAAACTAAATTTATTTACACTAAAAATTTCCTTCCATTTATTTATACTAAAATTATTTATTAAATCCCGTTATAAATATCATACCTTTAAAATTTCTAATTTTAACAAGTTAACATCAACTTATGGAGTTAAATTTTCAAATAAGCTCAATTTATATTAAATTTCAAATTTATCTTTCAATCTTTATTGATTTAAAACATTTAACTCTATATATATATATATATATACAAGATCTTAAACCTGTACTTAAACGTATAACATAAATTATCAAATGTCATTTTTCAACTTATTCATTTTTATTTAACAGATTTATGCATAGCTTAAATTCAACAATTTAACTATGTATGTATATAAAAAATATATTTATATCATATCCAAATTTAATATTTATTTAACCGTATCATACCCAAACCATAAAATAATTTCAAAAATAATTTTATATATATACCGCGGCGCCTGTATATAATTTTCTATCCTATGGTCAAGCGATCCGGATATTTATCATTTTAATCCGCAATTTAAAAATAAAAATGCGGTTGTATATCATTTCAAACCGCAATCTCGATTGAAATGAAAACGCATGATAACTTGCACTTTATATAAGATAGAACACATCGTCCATTCACCCAATATCAATCATCAACCAATTTATTTCAATCATCATTAATTTATTTCAATCATCGTCAATTTAAACAAATATCAATATATAGCATATGCAATATAACAAGAAACAAATGACAGTTATTAACTAACAGTTTATATTCAAAATAAATTTAATAACTGTTTAACTAGCAGTTTTATGCAAGTAAATAAATTTTAACGGTCAAATTTATATGCAATTATAAAATTAATTAACAGTCAAATTAAATAAATGCGATTTAACAGAGATAATGAATAAAACATGCCAAACAGTCATAAATAAATTTCTACTCATATCTAAAATCAATTTAACAACATAAGAAATCTCAGAAGTTGTGAGTGGGTTAAAACACTCACCTTTTGGATTTAAATTGAATTAAAATCCAATTTAAACCAAAATATTCAACAGCCTCAGAATCTGCCCAAACTAGCGTCAAAATGTCATAAATCTCAATACAATCCTTGGAAAAAAATCGTGCGTAAATCGGACATTGTATGTGAAAGTTATTCAAGCTATAAGATGACCATTGCCGTAATAAAGTGTATATATATAGTGATATTAAAATAAACAAAATAAATACCAAATTTCACGTTTTGGGATCAGGCGACTAGGGTACCTGCTAACAAGGTGGTGGCAAGGATTGGGTGAGGTGGAGAGGCTTTCACGCAACTCAAAGCTTCAAGAAGGATTAGAAAAAGTGTTGCAAGCAGGTGAGGGAGAAAATGAAATAGGGTCATGTTTTCATAATGAAGTTCAGTGAGATTGGAAAATTGAAATGAGGTTAATGGTGGATGGAACCAATGAAATGAATGCTTCAAGTAAAATTTATACATTTCAAACAAAGAGGTGGTAACGGATAAATATAAAGTAACAAATAGACCAGTTGTACTAAAACTTTGAGATCCAATTTCAAAACGTCTACTCCGCTAAATTTATTTCTATTAACCCTAATTATACACCTTATTAACACCCAATTAAATTTTATTAACACACATTAAATAAAATGTAACACTCCAATTAATGCCACTGGGGACCACCACCGCACACAATAAAAGATGAACCGAGACTGGAAGTTCAAATCTAAAAATGGCGTATTTCCTAGCGCGTAATCACGATTCAAAATATTAAATTTACTTTAAAATATAAGGTTAGCATTTAAAATCACTTCTATACTGCCTCTGATTGTTATAAAATGAATGTAAAATGTTGTTTCAAAATTCAAATTTTTCCTTTTTTATAAAAATTTACTTATCTTTAAAATGAAACGTTCATTTTATTTTTCTCAAACTGTTCTTTTATTTTCATTAAAAATGCTCTTTCTATTTAACCCAAAAATGTACGTTTCTTATGTTAATTGCCATAAATTTCAATTAACTTCTCTTTCCTTTTAAGTCGAAGATTCCTCATATGGATTAGATGTTGCAAATTCCACACTTTCAAAGCTTTAACTTCTATTTCAATTGTTTATAGATTATACATTAAATCTTCCAAAATTTTCAATGAAATTAGCTTTCCATTTATTTTCAATACATTCTTCTTATGGTATAATTATTTTGTTTCATATCTATTATTCAATTCACTATTCTTAAACGGATAATATTTTTTATTGAATTTGCAAACTATCATAATATTCTTACATTCCATCTAACTTTCTATTAACGCAAAAATTAAGTTCCCCAAAATTTCTATTAAGTTAAAAAATCAATGATTATTCCATCTATAAATTTTAAGTAGATGGATTCAAATGTTGGGTTCAGAAACTATTATTTTAATATTCTTGAATTTCTGTTAAATCTCTATAAACGTAATACTTTAAACGTTAAATTTCTTTTATTTTGCAATACTTCAATTAAATTAATAAATATTGCTTTCTATACTTAAATCTATATTAACAAAACGTTGGTTTTGTATCGATAGAAATCGATTTATCAAAATTTACGTAGACATTACGTAAATAAACAACTATATAAATTTGCCACCTATTAGCTCTTAATTTTATTCTTAAGTTTGTTACCTATCGATTTCTATTATACTTCCATCTACAATGCAAATCCAATTTCCTCTAACTGCATAAATTAGGGCAATTTATTGCAATTGATTTCTCATTAAACTTCATAAATTATCAAATTGAAACCTAAATAAAACGTTTATTTATTATAAAAATTGTGTTATTTAATTGAATTGACCATTCACGGATATAATTTACCTTGATCTCTAATTATTACTTAAATACATCACAAACGTTAAATTTATATTCATTACAATTTGTTACCAAAATTAATTTAACGAAATTAATTATGCCCTTTAAAAATTTCTATTCATTCGTTAATTGCTAATTGTTATTCAATTTAAACCCATTCATTTGATTTCCCTATTATGCATCAATTATAAACCCATCATCTTAAAGGTGATGTCAACATTTTATACTATAAATTTACTCTTTTATATTCCAATATAAATAAATGCTCACATATAAATTAAGATTCTAAATCCAATTAATTATTCCATTTAATCCATTGATTTATCAACTTTAATTATTGCAATTCATTGTCTAACATAAATTTGAATCTATTTCCAAATTTTCACGTTTCAATTAATTAACACCTTACAATAGTTTACAAATAAAAAGGGGATCGTCTAAATAAATATTTATTGTCCTGCATTACTTTATTACCTCCATTTACATTTAATCTTCATAAATAAATAATTTATTTCATTGATGAATTCAATACTTGCCTCTATTTGCTTAATTTAACTTTATATCCAAATGCACAAATTTTCACTATTCCAATTAATTGAAATATAAAATTAAATTTGTAAATTTTAATTACCCCTGATACATCAAATTTCAATATTTTCTTTCATATAAATTAATAAGATTTTTAGTTCTTTCTAAATTTAAATACAAATCTTATTAATTTAAATCGTTTTAAACATCGGATTTTTACGGGTCGTTACATTTCGTCTCATTTCTTTTATAGGTTAACGACCTATGTTTTATAGAGTTTTGTCTCATTTTTATTATAGGCTAACGACCTATTTATTTCATGAGGTTTCGACCCAATTTTTGTGGGCTAGCGACCCACGCTTTTATGGAGTTCGGATCTTCGGGCGTACCGTTGTACTACGTCGTTGTTTCGAATTTTACGAGTTTCGGGTTCTTCGGGCGTACCGTTGTACTACGTCGTTGTTCCGAACTATTCGAGTTTCTGGTTCCTCGGGCGTAGCGGTGTACTACGTCGTTGCACCGGCTCTATGGTTAGCGACCATGGGATAGCGTCCCGTTTTGTGATACACGTGTCGGTGAGTTTTCATGCTCCCGTTTTGTGATAGGCCTCCCCCTTCTTGTGATTGATCATTTCTACGATCATTTTTGTGATTCCTGGATTTCTATTGATGATTTATAGAATTTGAATTTCACCAATTTTATGATTGGCATTTATATGTTGTCAATATTTGTGACTTGGTGAATGAAATAAGGAGCATTACATTCCTTTTGATCTTTGAGAAGATTTTTGTGATATTGATTAATCTCTTGTTGAATTTCAATTACTTATTTATCACAGCTTGGCATTGTGATTATTATACGTTTAGTCATATCTCTTATTCTATATCATTTCATCTGATATTTATAGCCAGACTGATCTGTTTATTATTTTCTTATTAAATAATACTCGGGTCAGGCCGAGATGTTACAGGTGCTTCTGCTTGACTTCACTTCAAGGATTATCATCCTGACTTTTGGCTAACTACTTAGATTAGTAGTTTTTGGTTGTATACATTTGAGATATAGACTCATAGTTGTGTGCATATTCTTTTGTCTAGCACTTATAACCATTCTTTTGTGATAATGTGGATCTTGTTTGACCACTACTCTGATGTACACTTTCATGTGTTATATTCATATCTTTTTCCGCCTATGTGATATGGATGTCTGTGACTGATTTATGTTATGTTTATTTCTATATTTATTTCCGAAGATTATATATAGCCACTATGTAGTAGCTTTGAGTTTGTATCGATATGTCGGATTTCCACTCAAAATAAAATGCATGTTATACTATCCGACATAGCGGTGCTCGCACAAAGCAATTACACGGGTGGTCGCTCCTCAACAGCCTTATTCTCCATGCTAGTTGACGGCATTACACCGTAGTGTCCTTGGCTAGCGTGGGTATAGAGGTGGGGCGTCACAGCTTGGTATCAAAGCCAAACTTCGGAACAATGTAGAATAATTTAACAAGGATCATCGTCCTAAGTCCTTCTTAGGAGTCGCGCCTTAGGATTTAATTCGAGGCTTCGTACCGATTCATCCTATTTTCTTTATGATTCCTTGTTTTATCTATCAAGATTGCTTGATATTCATTTGGTGAATAACCTTTTTCTTCTTCTTTCTTTCTTTCTAAAGGAAGAGAAATGGTTAGACCTGGCCGTCCCAACGCCGGTCAATCTAGTGCTACTCCCCAAGATGGAGTTTTTATGTCTGCCCAGCAGCTTCTTGATCTAGTAAAGAATGCTCAAGAAGCCAGTTCTAATTCGGAACCAACTCATCCTAAGTCTGGATTTGCACGCTTGTGCAACGATTATACCAACTTGGGTGGGAAACCATTCAAAGGTTCTGAGACTATTATCAAAGTCCAAGCTTGGTTAAGATCATGCGATCGAATCTTTTCTCGCATGAATCTTATCGATCTTCACCGAGTTCAGGTGGCTTCTAGTATGCTCCAAGAAAGAGCATTATACTAGTACGAGCTTCTGATTTCTGAAATTATTGAAGCGGATCTTACTTGGGAGAAATTCCGAGAGTGCTTCGAGTTAAAATTCGTACCAGAAGCTGAGAAGGTGACTTTGGCTCGCCGTTTTATTGACCTCTTTCAAGGTGAATCTTCCGTGACAGACTATGTCGCATCTTTCGAATCTCTTTCCAAATACGGGGTTGAATACATTAACACCCCATTGACGAAAAATCAAAGATTCATCTATGGCTTGAATAAAAACCTCAAGAAGCCATTACTTCTAAAGCTAGAAGTTTCATTTGATCAGCTTGTTGGTATCGCTCTTCGTCTTGAAGAGGCAGATAAAGAGAGTGATGCTGATATCATGGGTGCCAAACCAAAATTCAACCACAACAAGAAGAGGCCTATTAAGTTCAAAGGATCTTATCCCAACAAAAAAGGAAAGCAAGCAATTCCGGTAGCAAAAGCTTCTGCCCCAAGTGGTGGGCAATGCTACAATTGTGGTTCTAAGGACCATTATGCGAACAAGTGTCCGAAACCTCTCTTTTGTCGCTATTGCAAAGTTCAGACCATTATATATCTTCTTGTCCCAAACTTCAAGGTAGGAAGGAGGTAAAGCTTAATGTTGCTAAAGCCCCTGGCAACACATCTCGTAGAAAAGGTATTTCTCATTCTATCCTTGATGGCATTATTATGTTTCGTGATCAACCCATTCGAGTTCTTTTTGATACGGGTGCATCTCACTCTTTTATTTCAAAAGAACTTGTTAATACTTTTTCTTTGGATGTTTTGTGTTTAATGACTTCTTTGAGAATTGCGAATCCGGTTGGTGGATCTGCAACAATCAGTTTATTGTGTAAAAATGTCGAGATTATTTTGTGTGATCTTTCTTTCCGTGCTGACTTGCATGTTATGCGCTACTTGGGCTTTGCAATGATTTTGGGAATGGATTGGCTTAACCGTTATGAAGCTCTTATCCAATGTCCTGAGCGGACTATTCATCTTCGACATCCTCAACTTGTTAAGCAGATTTCTATTAACCTTAAAGATTTGGATTCCTGTTTGGTTGCGTCTTTATACTCCTTAAACCCTCATGATGACGATGATGACGATAATGACGATGAGGAAGATATTATTTCTCTTATTCACGTTGTTCATGAATTTTTCGACATATTTGAGCCCGTTTTAGGATTACCACCTAAGCGAGCAATTGAGTTCATAATTAATCTCATCCATGGAGCTCAACCTATTACTCGTCCTCCTTATCGGTTGTCCAATAAAGAAAATGAGGAGATGCGCAATCAATTATCCGAATTGGAGACGAAGCAATTTATTCACTCTAGTTCCTCTCCTTGGGGAGCTTCAGCTATTTTTGTGAAGAAATCCGATGGTACACTTAGGTTTTGCGTTGACTACCGCAAGCTTAATGATCTTACTATCAAGAATAAATATCCTTTACCTCGGATCGATGATCTATTCGATCAACTTAATGGTGCTAGAGTCTTTTCACAATTAGACTTAGCTACTGGTTTTCATCGGCTTCGTATTGCAGAGGATAGCATTCCTTTGACATCGTTCCATACTCGTTATGGATCTTATGAATGGCTTGTTATGCCATTTGGTCTAACGAATGCTCCGGCTTATTTCGTCAACCTTATGAATAGAGTTTTCAAAGACTTCCTCGATCGATTTGTTCTCATCTTCATTGATGATATTCTTGTGTATTCAAAAACTGAGGAGGAGCATGAAAATCATCTTCGGATTGTGTTGGAAACTCTTAGGAGAAATCAATTGAAAGCAAAATTTTCTAAATGCCACTTTTGGCAATCTCGTGATATTATTTCCGAATTCGGAATTTCCATGGATCCTTCAAAGATTGAAGCGATTCAAAATTGGAAGAGACCGGAGAGTGTGACGGAGGTCCATAGCTTCCTTGGATTGGCAGGTTATTACCGTCGTTTCATAAAGGACTTTTCTAAAATTTCCATGCCTCTTACTAGTTTGACAAAGAAAGGTGTTAAATACATTTGGTCGGACAAATGTGAAGCTTCTTTTTAGAAATTAAAAGAACTCCTTTCTGATGCTCCTATTCTCGTTATTCCCCAGGGGAATCAAGATTTCGTTGTTTATACCGATGCTAGTCGCGTTGGTTTGGGTGCCGTTCTTATGCAAAGAGAACGTGTTATTGCTTATGCTTCTAGACAATTGAAGCCAGCTGAAACTAGATATGCCACTCATGATTTAGAACTTGTGGCTATCGTTCTCGCCATTCGCATTTGGCGTCATTATCTTTTGGGACAAAAATTTATTCTTTGCACTGATCATAAATCCTTAAAGTATCTATTTTCTCAAAAGGAACTTAATTTGCGTCAACAACGTTGGCTCAAATTCCTTGCGGCTTATGATCTTGATATTCTTTATACTCCCGGAAAGGGAAATCGTGTTGCCGATGCATTTA
Source organism: Allium cepa (assembly GCA_030765085.1). Classification (NCBI taxonomy): domain Eukaryota; kingdom Viridiplantae; phylum Streptophyta; class Magnoliopsida; order Asparagales; family Amaryllidaceae; genus Allium; species Allium cepa. Next base: position 421,192,502 of record CM060943.1, on the reverse strand, counting down.
GTCGCAAGCAACAAGCGGTTGTTTCTATGATGATATCCGAATGGAATGATCTCGGGGTTTTATCCACTTGTGAGATTCGAGATTGTATTTCCGATTTATGTTCATCTCTTGTTTTATGTAGCCTTGAGGCTCATCCTTCTCTTTTTGACCGCATTCTTGAAGCTCAAAAGCTAGATCCCGAATTGGCTCTTCTTGGCCAAAATATTAAGGATAAAATTGATATTGAAGGTTTGAAAGACTTTGATATCGATTCTCGTGGCAGTATTCGAAAATTTGGTAGACTTATCGTGCCAAATAATAGTGATCTTCGTAAAGATATTTTAGAAGATTCACATCGTTCTAAATTTACCATTCATCCCGGTAGTAATAAAATGTACGCGGATATGAAGCAACTTTATTATTGGGAGGGAATGAAATCTGACATTGCTAACTTTGTTAAGTGTTGCATGACTTGCCAACTCATTAAGGCCGAACATCAAAGGCCCGGTGGGTTATTGCAGCCTTTAGAAACTCCAATTTGGAAGTGGGATCAAATTTCCATGGATTTTATTGATGGCCTTCCCCGTTCACGTTCGGGTCATGATAGCTTATGGGTTATAGTTGATAGACTCACTAAATCCGCCCATTTTATTCCCGTTCGGTCCAATCGAACCGTACCTCTTTTGGCCAAACTCTTTATTAAATAAATTGTTAAATTGCATGGAGTTCCTACTTCTATTGTTAGTGAACTTGATCCATTGTTTACTAGTGGATTTTGGAAGAGTCTTCAAAAAGCTTTGGGAACGAAGCATAATTTTAGCACCGCTTTTCATCCTCAGTCCGATGGACAAACGGGAGCGTGTGAATCGAACTCTTGAAGATCTTCTTCGTGCATGTGTTCTTGATTTTGGTGGAAGTTGGGAAGATCATATTTCTCTTGTTGAGTTTTCCTATAATAATAGCTTCCAATCTAGTATCGGCATGGCTTCTTTTGAAGCACTTTATGGAAGGCCATGTCGTTCTCCTTCTTGTTGGCTTGAGGCCGGTGAGAAGCTGGTTTTAGGTCCAGATTTTATTCGAGATTCCACATAAAAGATTGATCTTATTCGTCAGAGGATGAAAGAAGCCCAGAATAGACAAAACCCAATGCCGATCACCGGAGAAGGAAATTAGAATTTTCTGTGGGAGATCTTGTGTTTATCCGTGTTTCACCTATGAAGGGTGTTGTACGTTTCAGTCAATCGGGAAACTTAGCACCTCGATATATTGGTCCATTTTCCATCACCGAACGTATTGGTTCCGTGGCTTATCGCCTTTTATTACTGGCTCAGTTTTCTGCTATTCATGACGTGTTTCACGTTTCTCAATTGCGGAAATGCCTTCGAGATTCCGATTCTATTCTTGAGCCTGGTGTTGTGGAAGAAATTGAAGTTTCACCTAATTTAACTTTTGAGCAACATCCTATTCGTATTATTGCTTCGGAGGTCAAACGCCTTCGAAATAAAGATGCTCCGCTTGTGAAAGTTCAATGGTCCTCAAATCCTAAAGATTGCTCTTGGGAATCTAAAGAATTCATTGAGCGAACACATCCGGACTTACTTTCCCGTGCTCTTTGAGGTGAACTTTTTATTTCAAATTCTTTGTGTTGTATGTGCTCTCATGGTTGTTACTATATATCTTCTTCTTAAATATTGCGAGGACGCAATTTCTTTAAGGAGGGGATTCTGTAACAACCCGCATATTTATCGATTTTATATTTAAATATTTTATTTAAATATTTTATCAATACTCGGAATTTAGTCCGAAAAGCTACTTTTTGCATATGGTCGAATTAGGACTCGGGACTACCTCCATTGAGTTCAAAACGCCGTTTGCGATCTTTTTAAGTATAAGCTTCGATATGTTTGGAGTAAGTTGAATTTTTGCTACTTTTTCACTTAGGGCTTTGGGTTGGGTTCAGCCCATTAGCCAACTTAATACCCCAAACTGAACAAATCCTCTTCATTCACTCCCTCTTCCTCTACTTTTCAGTTCTAAAGAGATTAATGGTGAGTGGAATGGGAAATTAAAACTCCAAACCCTAGTTTTCTTTTGCAAATCAAGCTCTTGCTCCAAACTAATAGAAAAAACTTTGGTAAGCCTTCTCTTCATCTTCTCCAACTCTCTCTCCATTCAAATTCAAAAATTCCTAAACCTAGCTTTAGGAAATGTTTCTCCTTTAAGCTTAGATTCAAGCTTGTTGGGTTCGAATTGAAGAGTGGTTGTTCTTGCCATTGCTCTATAGCTTCTTCTCTATTGATTTCATGAAAAGGTGAGATTTTTATCTCACATCTAAGCCTATATTTATCTTCGATTATTAGGTATGAATTCCTAACACTTATCCTTATGCAATTACTTTTGGTTTGGATTGATTTGGTGAACATTCCAAATTTTAGTGTTTTGAGTTCAATTCTTTAAAAATCCTAACTTGATGTTTTGATCATGTTTTTGGTGATGAATCGATGAGCTTATAGGACCGGGTAGCCGATAGGCATAAACCCCTAGCGTCCTGCTTGTCCGTTTGCAAATTGAAGGAGTTTGCACCTCATTTGAAATGGGTTTCAAATTGCAGAACATCAGGTTCGGCCGACCGAGCTCTGAGACCGGCCGACCGACCTGCTACCAAAGTGCATAGGCACTTTTCTGTCTCTGGTCCGGTCGACCAGCCACAGAGCTCAGTCGACCGACCTGCTTCCCGAGAATTTTTCTAGAACAGGGTCCAATCGACCGAGCTTTGGGGCCGACCGACCGACCTGTTGCTACTTTGCCTATTTCGCCTATTTTGTTGAATTTCCAACTTTAATTGATTCGTGTTGTTTCCCTTTTGTTGTTATCATTTGTTATCGACTTTGATGACATTTTCTTTGGGAATTTTCGAAATATCCATTTAAATGGATTTGATATCGATTTCTTTGGATTTTATTCACGTCTTCGAATGCGAATTTCGATGATTGATTGTTTTACAATCATTTCTGTGATTTGTCACTTTAAAAATATAAAGGTTTCTGTACTAGTAGTAAATATCAAAACTCTTTCATCAAAACGATTTCAACAATATTTCAATACAAAGATCATTTATTAAAACAGTTTTCCAATCTATTAGTATATACAAACCTTTTCCTCACTCGTATGAGAAATCTAATTAAACGGCTTAGTAAAACGAGTGGTATGAAACACTTGCGTTTACTTCGTTGGTTAATTCTTGGACTTGTTCGATTAAATCTCTTGTGACAATTTTCTAGTGGAGATCTACAATTTGTTCGTAAATATTTAAGTTAAGCTAGTGGTTATGGGACATGAAGCTAAGCTCATATATTTACTAGCTTAGTGTAATTAACACTTCTTGATGATCGATGATGATCATTTTGTGATTTAGACTAGCGATATGCTATGTTTCTTCGTCCACGTAGCGGATGGTACCTCATTTTATTGAGTTTCGTCTCATTTCTTTTATAGGTTAATGACCTATGTTTTATTGAGTTTCGTCTCATTTTTTTTATAGGTTAACGACCTATGTTTTATTGAGTTTTGTCTCATTTTTATTATAGGCTAACGACCTATTTATTTCTTGGGGTTTCGACCCAATTTTTGTGGGCTAGCGACCCGCGCTTTTATGGAGTTCGGGTCTTCGGGCGTACAGTTGTACTACGTCGTTGTTCCGAACTATTCGAGTTTCTGGTTCCTCGGGAGTACCGTTGTACTACGTCGTTGCACCGGCTCTATGGTTAGCGACCATGGGATAGCATCCCGTTTTGTGATACACGTGTCGGTGAGTTTTCATGCCCCCGTTTTGTGATGGGCCTCCCCCTTTTTGTGATTGATCGTTTCTACGATCATTTTTGTGATTCCTGGATTTCTATTGATGATTTCTAGAATTTGAATTTCACCAATTTTATGATTGGCATTTATATGTTGTCAATATTTTTGGCTTGGTGAATGAAATAAGGAGTATGACATTCCTTTTGATCTTTGAGAAGATTTTTGTGATATTCATTAATCTCTGGTTGATTTTCAATTACTTATTTATCACAGCTTGGCATTGTGATTATTATACGTTTAGTCATATCTCTTATTCTATATCATTTCATCTGATATTTATAGCCAGACTGATCCGCTTATTATTGTCTTATTAAATAATACTCGGGTCAGACCGAGATGTTACAGGTGCTTCTGCTTGACTTCACTTCTAGGATTATCATCCTGACTTTTGGCTAACTACTTAGATTAGTAGTTTTTGGTTGTATAAATTTTAGATATAGACTCATAGTTGTGTACATATTCTTTTGTCTAGCACTTGTAACTATTCTTTTGTGATAATGTGGATCTTGTTTAACCACTACTCTGATGTACACTTTCATGTGTTATATTCATATCTTTTTCCGCCTTTGTGATATGGATGTCTACGACTGATTTATGTTATGTTTATTTCTATATTTGTTTCCGAAGATTATATATAGCCACTGTGTAGTAGCTTTGAGTTTGTATTGATATGTCGGATTTCCACTCGAAATAAAATGCATGTTATACTATCCGACATAGCGGTGCTCGCACAAAGTAATTACACGAATGGTCGCTCCTCAACAGCCTTATTCTCCATGCTTGTTGACGGCATTACACCGTAGTGTCCTTGGCTAGCGTGGGTATAGAGGTGGGGCGTCACAACTCCCATGTGGCAATAGGAAGTTTCTTAGCCTGACCATTTGTTGGAAATCCAAAGAAACAATACGCGCCCTGTACGGTTTTAGTTGTATAGCATGCCATCTACTTATGGTGGCCCCCCACTGTTTGGATGGTAGCTATAGTAGGCATACAATAATGGTTATATGCTGGCTAAGATTAATATTATACTTTCAAAATGTTTTCTGCAATATGCACTAATAATAATATTGAAAGGAATTTGCGTATTAAGCATGTTTGACTATCATAAGGAGAAATCTCCTCCAATTCTGCGTTTGCATTGTGTGTGTGGCCGGAGGCCTTATGGTAGTTTCATTTTCCAAAAGCATAACGGATTTCTTTTATTTTCTTTGTGAAAATAACTGTTTTTAAGATCTCACACCAGTCCTACGACAGACCTAGAGTTTATTGTTCCCTTTCTAAACTCTGGGTGCCCACAATTTTTCCATACGGGCAGCCTAAAGTCAGGTTATCAGTTATTCGGGAGCGAAGTCAGGAAGTGGTTGTGATGTCCTAGAAATTTAGGCAATAATTATTTAATAATTTCATTGATAATTTTTAAAATGTGAAATATTGATTTAATAATTTAATTCAAACTGGAATTCTCTTTTGAAAATTTATGATTATTCAGTTTGTTTAATGATGTTCTTTTCAAAATTGAAAAATATTTAAGTAATAAATTTATCTTTCTATGCTGATTTAAAGATATTTATTTATAACGTATATATGTGTATGCATTGTAAATAGAAGATTTGATTTTAATTCAAAATTTAAATATAAATAAAGGATATTTTCTAATTATTATATAAATGTATAAATTGTAAATTGATTTAAATTAATTTAAATCAGTATTGTAAACTTTTCAAAAATTTGTTTTAAAAATCTATCTTATATTTTCATAGAAATGTAAGTAAGTATTTATTTGTTTATAAGAATAAATATAGTTTAGATTTTATTTTATAATAAGATTTAAATCATTCTTGTTAAAGTATAACAGTTAGTTTGAAACCTTTTGAAATAAAATGAATTCAACATTTCTTTTTCTTCTATAAATCTTTCTTTTGAAATTTAGTTTCATAAAGAATATTATTTTAAAAATAATTTAAAATATAAATGTTATAAGAAGTTTATATGTATTTATTTATAGACTAGATGTTAATAAACATTTGTAACATGCTAAATTAAGTTTGAAATAGTTTAAGATAATTTAAATACAAGTATAAATTTAGAAATTGCTTTTAAATATTTAAATGAACATGTGTTAAATTCTTAAACTATTAAATGGACACTTGTAAACATTTAACATAATAATACAACAAGTGGCGATTGTTTTAAATCTCATTATTTAAATTTTTGATAGGAGAAACATAGTAATTCATTTGTTAAAACATTCTCTTCAAAATTGAAAATCTGAGGATCAAATTTCAGTAAATCAAAAACCCCAATGCAAACTACAAAATCTGCAAACAACTTCATATCTGCATTCATCTTCAAATCTGCAATCAATTTCTTCAAATCTGCAAAATCAATTCCCAAATCTGCATATCTGAATAACAAAGTACAATTGGAAGTTCAACTTTAATTTGAATCTGAGCATATGAAGTTTTGGAGTCTGCATACAGTTCAAAAATAGTTTACACCATCATCAATAAGCAACTTCAACTTCAGATTTGCATCTCTGGAAAATGGGATCTGCATCAAATTGTTTTCTGCATTCTTCAAATTTTAAAGATGAGTAAACCTTTATTTTTAAAAACAGTTTTTCTTTTTAAATTAATGCTTAAGCAAGAATAATATCCAAAGACTAATGCATACTGTTTAAAAAAAAGAGAAATCAAACTGCAGTATCATTATTATTATGTTTAGTGAGTAAGCTCACTATTGAAAAGTTATTTAGAATTTTCTGTTGCATGTGTATAGATTTGAACTAAGTTGCTTAAATGGTTTCTTTTGTGATGGATATTCTGTGAGGTTATATATACAAACACATATATATGCTTACAGGTATTTTATTACCTGATTCTGTTTTTAGATTCTTGAATTGATTCTCTATGGTATTTGTTATGAATTGAGGGATGTTTGCTTAGTATAGATTAAGCTTATAAATCATAATTAAGATTAAATTTAAAATCTATTTTCACTGTAAACTGTAAAGGACAGTTAACATAAAAAAAATCAAATCAAGAAATCTTAAACTTCTTAAATCATTGAAACAAGTTTATAACCTGAATACATGGATGAAGTCATGATATCTGAAACAAAAACCCATTTTTTTGAAAGTAACTGTAGGATTTGAAAATTCTGTTTTGAACAGGATTAGAAATTTTGGGTTTTGACTGTTAGGATAGTTAATGTTAGGTGTTAAGATGCTTCATGTTAGTGGAGTGTTGATGTGAGAAATGATGAAATTAGGTGATAAATGATCAGAAGTTGTTTCAGAGGAGATGGTGATTAAAATTGAGATTTCCAGGTTTGAAGCATAGTATCTGACAGGTAGGGGGTTTTTGAATATTTTGAGTACTCTGTTGCTTCGAGTGATTCGAGGTTATGGGGGATTGCAGAGGAGTCATCAAGGGAGGGTTGGCCGGAATTGTTGGTGATCAGGTGGTCTGGATAGATCATCGGGATGGTTGACAGGTTTGGGTTTTGAATACTGTGATGATTTCAGGTTGGCTTGTTCAACCCAATTTTGGATCGAGCTGCTATGGGGATATCTGGAGGTTGTGATCAGATGAGGAGTTGGTTGGAGACTTGGTGGAGTTGGTCAGGGTGTCTGGTGATGGCCGGAGTGTCGGTGCATATGCACCGTGCACATTTGTAACTCTAGTGAACTTTGTGGAGTGTGCAGGGTATTTTACTCGTAGTAAAACTCGGGTGATTTTGTTTTTGACTCGGAGCAGGTAGCGTATGAACTCGAAGTAAATTAGGGGGGTTGCTCGGGTTAGTTTGATTACAGGTTTAAAACCTGAGAATTTTGCAGTTTTTAAATTTTTGAATGAATCCATGTTTTTAAAGTTGGATTTTGATTCAAGCATAAGTTGTAACTGAATTCAAATGTAGTTTTGAATTCAAAGTTTTTAAAAATGAAAATCTAAAATTTAAACAAGTTTTAAATTCAGATTTGAAGTCAAGTTTAAAACAGTTTCAGTTTTGTTTTTTTTTAAAAACCAGAATTAGATTTAAAAACAGTTTTGTAAGATATTAAAAGTATGAACAGATTTAAATGTTGAAGCAAAATTTAAAATTTGTTTTTGAATTTATATTAAAAACTGTTTTCAAGTTTCTTTGAAAACCAGTTTTGAATTCAAACAGTTGTAAATTTAAAAATGAATGAACATATTCAAAAGTTTAAGAGAAATTGATTTCAAATAAGTTTTAAACTTGAAAGAATTTAGTTTCCATTAGTATTGAATTAAAATATGAAGTGTTAATTTAAAATTGAAAATTAAAATCAATCAATTCATTTTCAAAAGTTTAATTTATTTAATCAAGTAAATTTATGTAAATCTTTCTTTTATATTTAAGAAATGAATGTTCTTTAACATGCATTTTATTTTAAGGTTTATAATTATGAAATTTGGATAAATGTTTAAATGATTAAACATTTGAATCTTTAATTTTTAAATGAATTAGAATTAGAATTTAAATTTAGAAATGTATTGTTTAATACATTTTGAATATAAATGAGTTATTTGATGAGTAATTAAATTATTTTGAAAAATAATTAAGGTAATTTAAAATTTACTTAATTATTTGATTTTAAATAATGATTTAGATTAATATTAATTAGAATAATTTATTAATCTAATTCAAATTTTCTTAAGTATATAATTAATGAAATGTTGTTAATTAATAATTCGTGATAATTATCTAGGGATAATTTAGTAACTAATTAATGTAATTAATTTTGATAATTAACTAGATTAATTAATTGAATATAATTAATTGTAATTTGTTAAGTATAATTAATTGTTAAATTAATTAAAGAATTAATTACTTATTGTAATTAATTTTGATATGTGATTTAATTAAGTTAATTAATTTAGTTTAACTAATTTAAATAAATCATCTAATGATTTTTATGAGAATAATTACTTCATGTAATTAGTGGAGCAGGATTACTTAGGGAAGTAATAATGATAATTACTGGAATGTAATTAGTAAATTGGATAATTACTTTTGTAATTAATTAAGGAATTAATAAATAATTAATTATTGGATAATTAATTTGTTAGTGAGTAATTAAAGATAGTTAATTACTAAATTTTAATATTAATCAAGGTGATTAATAATTAGACTAATTACTAAAGGTAATTAATTTTAATTAGGTAATTTATTTATATATTAGAGATCATTAATTATTATAATTAATGATGTAATTAAGGATTGTTTAATTAAGTAATAATTAATTAAATAAGTGATTAATTAATTGTAATTAATTAAGGACAAATATAATTAATTATAATTAATTAATAAATGAAGTAATTAATTGTTAATTACTTATAAACAAGGTTAATTAATTTATGAAATTAATTAAAGAATAATTACTTATTATAATTAGTGAATGATTAATCAAAGATGTTTAATCAAGTTTAATACTTAGTGGATAATTAATTAACTGGGTTAAATAATTAAAGGATATTAAGCAGGATTTTAATGAGTAATTAATTTAATTTAATTTAAATTAATTAGAGACGGTTGTAATTAATTTAATTCATTTTAAATTAATTATAATTGTTGGTTAATAAATCATTGCTTATGGATGTTACTGATTGAATGGTTGTGATCTCAGTAATGAGATGAGTCGTATCTATATGATATGAATGCTTGGTTTAAGTATGATGGTTTGTGATGGATTATTTGATTGTGATGATTATCTGATTATGGATAATACAGATTATCTGTTATAATATGAATGTGATTATCTACTGTGATATGTAGTTTATCTATCCCTGTGAAATAGATGATAATGAAACGAGTTAATTGTTTAAAATCCTTAAGTATAACTTGGACATTAAGATGGCGTTTGGTTTCGATGAGACCGGGATTGGGTTTCCATATTTGGATATCCGAAAACCACATCAATTCCAATTAAACGTTAGGTCGTTAATCCAAGTGGAGCAAGTGAAGACTCGAGGTGTAAGGGCTATACGTCAGTATAACTCTGTGGGTGATTCCGTAATGAGTTGACGGAATAGTGCTTATAGATTCGAGGTGGTGATATAGAGTGCAAGGGTTATCGTCGTTAACTATGAGGGTAATTCCAATACGAGTGTAACGAGATAATGCCTTCGGTTTCGTTCGAACCCGGAACGAACTTGTATGGATTGAATGCTTTCAGAACATCGTCAAGTGGACGATGAACATTCTAAGATTGACATGTCCAATTAAGGTAATCGTAACCTCAAGCCTCATCAACCGGGAATAGCTAAAACAAGGGAGGTACAGCAAAGCTTCGTGGGTAGCCCCCACTGGAGAGCAAGATTTACTCCTGTCTAGAGGTCCCTTTATATTCGGCTGTGTGGCAGTTGGTGACGACCAATCTGCGGGTGGTCTTGTTCGGAACTGTTCAGTAAGGAACGGGTCCGGCTTTGTGTTGTAGGGGAGTGGGAGTACTCCTCGGTACGGTGATCTAGGCCACGTACTGTGACGGGCGGTACCCCAGTAGCCCTCCCATTGATGGAATCCATAATCCAATAAGTGCCTGTACGGTTTTGATTGTGCCCAACTATGTTGGAACGTGAGATGTAAGCATTCCAGCTAATTTTTTATTTTATTTTGAAAACCCTAGATACTATTATAATATCACTGGATTTCCTATCAAATGTTTTGGTTAGCGTAAGGTAAAACTTTTCCATGTTTATGTGTGGGAAGTCTTACATGATACCTTTGTTTTCAAAGGATTTTCTAAAGTTAAGCAACTTTTATCCCCGTTTACTCACACCAGACCCCTGTCTGACCTGAGTGTTTATTTTCTGTTTTATTAAACTCTTGGGTACTCATATTACGTATGAGTAGTGAAGTGTTTCAGGATTGCTTTGACGATTTCTGAAGGAGATAATGGAGCAGGAGGCTTCAGCGTGTAGATATATTTAGTGGTTCCACTGTGTTTGAGTTGTATCTGTTTTTCTTTGATGTACTTCGATTGTAATTGCTAGGCAGGCGTTTATAACTGTCTAGTTTGTATTGTATTAGCTGTATTACTCTGATGTATATGATACTATGTAAAGTTTTATGTGATATATTATAATTTATTCGATTCCGCTGTGAGATTCTGATGTTGTCTGATCTTTCTTTCATTTCTTTTCTCTTTTCTATCCCTTTCTTTCTTCTTAGCGATGCGACTTCCTGGAGTTTGGAAGTTGGGTCGTTACATTGTGGTATCAGAGCTCTAGGTTGAGCGAATACCTAGACTCTGGAGTGGTGTCCTTCTTGAGAGAGCGTATTTGTAATTTTGAATATATATATATATATATATATATATATATACATATATATATTTCTACCTATTTGATTGGGTTACCTGTTCAGGTTTTCCAATATAAGTTCTAAAGGTAGATAAGGTAGTAGTGTGTGTAACACAACTACCAATGGTTGGAATTCGAGTGTTTGAGGTTGGAGATGGATCTGCTAGGGCAGTTTTGGCATCTTGAATAGTTTGGCAGTTTGGTGTGAAGGATTTTTCTGATCTCTGAAGGGAATCTTTTTAAGATTCGGAGTTTATTTTTGGAATATAAGCTGGATTGCACTCATGTGAGGGGTTTTCTTGAGTTTGGATTAGTTAAGAGTGTTGAAGCCAACAATGGTATCTTGGAAACCTTAGGGAGGAGTTCTGTCTATATTTGAGTTTGAGATTCAGTTTGGCAGAGTGTTTTGAGCTTGGTTTGGGAGCGAGTTTCCTGAGAGATATCTGTCTATCAGGAAGACTCTATTGTGAAGATGCTGGTGTAGCTTTGAGGTTCGATGAGTTTTTGGAAAAGGAAGTTTTGGTAACAGTAGCAGCAGTGAGTGGCCTGTTTCTTCGATGGTTCAGAAATCTCTGTGATACTTTTGTCAGTAGTTCGGACATATGGTGGAGCTTGTCCATTTCTTCTGGAGCTCAGCTGGGTGTGATGTTTGTGGTTGGAGGTAGACCACTAATTTCTTCTTTGATTTGAAGGCTTTAGCAGTTCTGATTGTGTAGTGAGAATGATTTCTTGGAATCTGAACTGAGTGGGCTCGCAAAAGTGACTTGCGACGGTTTGGAAGCTCTCTAAGTGATCTTTGTTTGGATTGAAGCATCTCTAGTAGATGTTTGAGTTATCGAAGTGGTATTTTCTGGATATCTTCGAGGGAATCAAGATTTGCATCCACATCAAGAGTTTGAGTTCTGATTCGACTTGGTTCTTGGAGCTTTACCGGTGATTCAGCATTGTAGGAGATTCTTTGAGTGAGATCTGTTTAAGTTGGCAGGATTTATCGGATCTGCATTCTGGTTGAATTTTTTGCCGTGGTGTTTGTGACCGAATCAGATAGGTCACTAAGATTTTATGGAATTTGATGAACAATATTCCGGGATAAGTTGATCAAGTTTATAATTGTGTTCATCAACAACATTCTCGAATCAGAGTTACGCAGTGGAAGCATGGTGGCAGCTATTCCAGAATAGAAGCAACACCCATTCATTGGGAATTTGAGTTTTGTTTTAGATCAAAGGATTTCTACATGAAATTCATTTTGGATCTGGAGGATTGATTGTTTTGTATCTGTTTGTTTTCCAGATAGGGTAGTATGCTTTGAATCTTCTGATATCTGTAATAGAGTTTGTGTGGTGGATCTGTTTGATCTAGAAGTTGAGGGCAGCCCAGGATCGATATGAGAGATTTGTGGATATGAGTATTGGATCTTTCTGTCTTCTCTTAAGAGTTGAGTGTCCATTCTACAGGATTGAATTGCCAGTTCAGATGGTTGGGATTTGTTTTGTTTTCACATATCTCTGAGGGAGTATGGGTATGGTTTATCACTGGTTTTAGAATCAGTAGTTCTGAGAGATTTGGGAGTTGATCAGAACTTGTCTGTAGTCCTGTATTCTGTTTAGATTTGTAGATCTAGATATATAGGAGCTCTAGATCTGAGTGGTGTAGTTAGTTTAGATTCTGTAGGGCGAGTGTCCCGGTGTTTGTACCTGGGAAACTCTAGGGAATTTTATCCAGGATTTTGTCTGGATAATTAGAATTGTTTGATTGAATTAGTTGCTATGGTTGCTAGTATTTGGTTGATAGAATATGTTTGCTCTTTTAAAATTTAAAATCTGTATGGGATTATTAAATTACCTTTGCTTTTAAATTTCGGGGACGAAATTCTTTTAAGGGGGAGGAATGTGATGTCCCGGAAATTTAGGCAATAATTATTTAATAATTTCATTGATAATTTTTAAAATGTGAAATATTGATTTAATAATTTAATTCAAACTGGAATTCTCTTTTGAAAATTTATGATTATTCAGTTTGTTTAATGATGTTCTTTTCAAAATTGAAAAATATTTAAGTAATAAATTTATCTTTCTATGCTGATTTAAAGATATTTATTTACAATGTATATATGTGTATGCATTGTAAATAGAAGATTTGATTTTAATTCAAAATTTAAATATAAATAAAGGATATTTTCTAATTATTATATAAATGTATAAATTGTAAATTGATTTAAATTAATTTAAATCAGTATTGTAAACTTTTCAAAAATTTGTTTTAAAAATCTATCTTATATTTTCATAGAAATGTAAGTAAGTATTTATTTGTTTATAAGAATAAATATAGTTTAGATTTTATTTTATAATAAGATTTAACATTCTTGTTAAAGTATAACAGTTAGTTTGAAACCTTTTGAAATAAAATGAATTCAACATTTCTTTCTCTTCTATAAATCTTTTCTTTTGAAATTTAGTTTCATAAAGAATATTATTTTAAAAATAATTTAAAATATAAATGTTATAAGAAGTTTATATGTATTTATTTATAGACTAGATGTTAATAAACATTTGTAACACGCTAAATTAAGTTTGAACTAGTTTAAGATAATTTAAATACAAGTATAAATTTAGAAATTGCTTTTAAATATTTAAATGAACATGTGTTAAATTCTTAAACTATTAAATGGACACTTGTAAACATTTAACATAATAATACAATAAGTGGCAATTGTTTTAAATCTCATTATTTAAATTTTTGATAAGAGAAACATAGTAATTCATTTGTTAAAACATTCTCTTCAAAATTGAAAATTCGAGAATCAAATTTCAGTAAATCAAAAACCCCAATGCAAACTACAAAATCAAACAACTTCATATCTGCATTCATCTTCAAATCTGCAATCAATTTCTTCAAATCTGCAAAATCAATTCCCAAATCTGCATATCTGAATAACAAAGTACAATTGGAAGTTCAACTTTAATTTGAATCTGAGCATATGAAGTTTTGGAGTCTGCATACAGTTCAAAAACAGTTTACACCATCATCAACAAGCAACTTCAACTTCAGATTTGCATCTCTGGAAAATGGGATCTGCATCAAATTGTTTTCTGCATTCTTCAAATTTTAAATGTGAGTAAACCTTTATTTTTAAAAACAGTTTTTCTTTTTAAATTAATGCTTAAGCAAGAATAATATCTAAAGACTAATGCATACTGTTTAAAAAAAAGAGAAATCAAACCGCAGTATCATTATTATTATGTTTAGTGAGTAAGCTCACTATTGAAAAGTTATTTAGAATTTTCTGTTGCATGTGTATAAATTTGAACTAAGTTGCTTAAATGGTTTCTTTTGTGATGGATATTCTGTGAGGTTATATATACAAACACATATATATGCTTACAGGTATTTTATTACCTGATTCTGTTTTTAGATTCTTGAATTGATTCTCTGTGGTATTTTTTATGAATTGAGGGATGTTTGTTTAGTATAGATTAAGCTTATAAATCATAATTAAGATTAAATTTAAAATCTGTTTTCACTGTAAACTGTAAAGGACAGTTAACATAAAAATAAAAATAAAATCAAGCAATCTTAAACTTCTTAAATCATTGAAACAAGTTTATAACCTGAATACATGGATGAAGTCATGATATCTGAAACAAAAACCCATTTTTTGAAAGTAACTGTGGGATTTGAAAATTCTGTTTTGAACAGGATTAGAAATTTTGGGTTTTAATTGTTAGGATAGTTAATGTTAGGTGTTGAGATGCTTCATGTTAGTGGAGTGTTGATGTGAGAAATGATGAAATTAGGTGATAAATGATCAGAAGTTGTTTCAGAGGAGATGGTGATTAAAATTGAGATTTCCAGGTTTGAAGCATAGTATTTGACAGGTAGGGGTTTTTTGAATATTTTGAGTACTCTGTTGCTTCGAGTGATTCGAGGTTATGGGGGATTGCAGAGGAGTCATCAAGGGAGGGTTGGCCGGAATTGTAGGTGATCAGGTGGTCGGGATAGATCATCGGGATGGTTGACAGGTTTGGGTTTTGAATACTGTGATGATTTCAGGTTGGCGTGTTCAACTCGATTTTGGTTCGAGCTGCTATGGGGATATCTGGAGGTTGTGATCAGATGAGGAGTTGGTTGGAGACTTGGTGGAGTTGGTCAGGGTGTCTAGTGATGGCCGGAGTGCCGGTGCATATGCACCGTGCACATTTGTAACTCTGGTGAACTTTGTGGAGTGTGCAGGGTATTTTACTCGAAGTAAAACTCGGGTGATTTTGTTTTTGACTCGGAGCAGGTAGCGTATGAACTCGAAGTAAATTAGGGGGTTTGCTCGGGTTAGTTTGATTACAGGTTTAAAACCTGAGAATTTTGCAGTTTTTAAATTTTTGAATGAATCCATCTTTTTAAAGTTGGATTTTGATTCAAGCATAAGCTGTAACTGAACTCATATGTAGTTTTGAATTCAAAGTTTTTAAAAATGAAAATCTAAAATTTAAACAAGTTTTAAATTCAGATTTGAAGTCAAGTTTAAAACAGTTTCAGGTTTGTTTTTTTTTTAAAACCAGAATTAGATTTAAAAACATTTTTGTAATATTTTAAAAGTATGAACAGATTTAAATGTTGAAGCAAAACTTTAAATTTGTTTTTGAATTCAGATTAAAAACTGTTTTCAAGTTTCTTTGAAAACCAGTTTTGAATTCAAACAATTGTAAATTTAAAAATGAATGAACAAATTCAAAAGTTTAAGAGAAATTGATTTCATATAAGTTTTAAACTTGAAAGAATTTAGTTTCCATTAGTATTGAATTAAAATATGAAGTGTTAATTTTAAATTGAAAATTAAAATTAATCAATTCATTTTCAAAAGTTTAATTTATTTAATCAAGTAAATTTATGTAAATCTTTCTTTTATATTTAAGAAATGAATGTTCCTTAACATGCATTTTATTTTAAGGTTTATAATTATGAAATTTGGATAAATGTTTAAACGATTAAACATTTGAATCTTTAATTTTTAATTGAATTAGAATTTGAATTTAAATTTAGAAATGTATTGTTTAATACATTTTGAATATAAATGAGTTATTTGATAAGTAATTAAATTATTTTGAAAAATAATTAAGGTAATTTAGAATTTACTTAATTATTTGATTTTAAGTAATGATTTAGATTAATATTAATTAGAATGATTTATTAATCTAATTCAAATTTTCTTAAGTATATAATTAATGAAATGTTGTTAATTAATAATTGGTGATAATTATCTAGGGATAATTTAGTAATTAATTAATGTAATTAATTTTGATAATTAACTAGATTAATTAATTGAATATAATTAATTGTAATTTGTTAAGTATAATTAATTGTTAAAGTAATTAAAGAATTAATTACTTATTGTAATTAATTTTGATATGTGATTTAATTAAGTTAATTAATTAAGTTTAATTAATTTAAATAAATCATCTAATGATTTTTATGAGAATAATTACTTAATGTAATTAGTGGAGCAGGATTACTTAGGGAAGTAATAATGATAATTACTGGAATGTAATTAGTAAATTGGATAATTACTTTTGTAATTAATTAAGGAATTAATAAATAATTAATTATTGGATAATTAATTTGTTAATGAGTAATTAAAGATAGTTAATTACTAAATTTTAATATTAATCAAGGTGATTAATAATTAGACTATTTACTAAATGTAATTAATTTTAATTAGGTAATTTATTTATATATTAGAGAACATTAATTATTATAATTAATGACGTAATTAAGGATTGTTTAATTAAGTAATAATTAATTAAATAAGTGATTAATTAATTGTAATTAATTAAGGACAAATATAATTAATTATAATTAATTAATAAATGAAGTAATTAAATGTTAATTACTTATAAACAAGGTTAATTAATTTATGAAATTAATTAAAGAATAATTACTTATTATAATTAGTGAATGATTAATCAAAGATGTTTAATCAAGTTTAATACTTAATGGATAATTAATTAATTGGGTTAAATAATTAAAGGATATTAAGCAGGATTTTAATGAGTAATTAATTTAATTTAATTTAAATTAATTAGAGATGGTTGTAATTAATTTAATTCATTTTAAATTAATTATAATTGTTGGTTAATAAATCATTGCTTATGGATGTTATTGATTGAATGGTTGTGAACTCAGTAATGAGATGAGTCGTATCTATATGATATGAATGCTTGGTTTAGGTATGATGGTTTGTGATGGATTATTTGGTTGTGATGATTATCTGATTATGGATAATACAGATTATCTGTTATAATATGAATGTGATTATCTACTGTGATATGTAGTTTATCTATCTCTGTGAAATAGATGATAATGAAATGAGTTAATTGTTTAAAACCCTTAAGTATAACTTGGACATTAAGATGGCGTTTGGTTTCGATGAGACCGGGATCGGGTTTCCATATTTGGATATCCGAAAACCACATCGATTCCAATTAAACGTTAGGTCGTTAATCCAAGTGGAGCAAGTGAAGACTCGAGGTGTAAGGGCTATACGTCAGTATAACTCTGTGGGTGATTCCGTAATGAGTTGACGGAATAGTGCTTATAGATTCGAGATGGTGATATAGAGTGCAAGGGTTATCGTCGTTAACTATGAGGGTGATTCCAATACGAGTGTAACGAGATAATGCCTTCGGTTTCGTTCGAACCCGGAACGAACTTGTATGGATTGAATGCTTTCAGAACATCGTCATGTGGACGATGAGCATTCTAAGATTGATATGTCCAATTAAGGTAATCGTAACCTCAAGCCTCATCAACCGGGAATGGCTAAAACAGGGGAGGTGCAGCAAAGCTTCGTGGGTAGCCCCCACTGGAGAGCAAGATTTACTCCTGTCTAGAGGTCCCTTTATATTCAGCTGTGTGGTAGTTGGTGACGACCAATCTACGGGGTGGTCTTGTTCGGAACTGTTCAGTAAGGAACGGGTCCGGCTTTGTGTTGTAGGGGAGTGGGAGTACTCCTCGGTACGGTGATCTAGGTCACGTACTGTGACGGGTGGTACCCAGTAGCCCTGCCATTGATGGAATCCATAATCCAATAAGTGCATGTATTGTTTTGATTGTGCCCAACTATGTTGGAACGTGAGATGTAAGCATTCCAGCTATTTCTGTATTTTATTTTGAAAACCCTAGACACTATTATAATATCACTGGATTTCCTATCAAATGTTTTGGTTAGCGTAAGGTAAAACTTTTCCATGTTTATGTGTGGGAAGTCTTACGTGATACCTTTGTTTTTAAAGGATTTTCTAAAGTTAAGCAACTTTTATCCCCGTTTACTCACACTAGATCCCTGTCTGACCTGAGTGTTTATTTTCTGTTTTATTAAACTCTTGGGTACTCATATTACGTATGAGTAGTCAAGTGTTTCAGGATTGCTTTGACGATTTCTGAAGGAGATAATGGAGCATGAGGCTTCAGCGTGTAGATATATTTAGTGGTTCCGCTGTGTTTGAGTTGTATCTGTTTTCTCTGATGTACTTGGATTGTAATTGCTAGGCAGGCGTTTATAACTGTCTAGTTTGTATTGTATTAGCTGTATTACTCTGATTTATATGATACTATGTAAAGTGTTATGTGATATATTATAATTTATTCGATTCCGCTGTGAGATTCTGATGTTGTCTGATCTTTCTTTCCTTTCTTTTCTCTTTTCTATCCCTTTCTTTCTTCTTAGCGATGCGACTTCCTGGAGTTTGGAAGTTGGGTCGTTACAGTGGTTGTGGAGATCGGGAGTTGAAGCTGGACGGCGAGGTGTATCATATGTATATGTAATATTTCTTTCCGCTGTTTGTTGTTGTACACTCTGATAATGTAATGTGATATAATGTAATAACTGATATTGTTCTTTATTTTAAAGATATTCATTTATCTATTTTATTCGTTCTGTTGTGATATGTGAAATTCTGTTATTGTCTCTGTTTCTTCTTCTATCTTCTTCTTCTTTAACCCTAACGGTTCAGTTTTTGGGAATTCGACTGTGCGACATTTGATACAGTGGACGTATCGATGTCGACTTTCGGAGGCCGAGAAATCGGACATGTTATATTTTAATTTAACTTTTCTTTACATTTTATTCTAACAATTTCAAATTTTATAAGGTATCAAACCCAATTATATTCCTTAAATATTTTGAATAGGATTCCAAAGTCTTTCCAACAATTCAAATCATCTTTGAAATCAAATCCAAATTATCTTTTCAATGTACAAAACCAAACCCATTTTTGCAAACAACTCCCATTTAAAATAATTTGGCAGCAATTCCTCTCCTGGACACTCGAAAATGAACATCGATGATGCTGCAGTCATCACCGAATTTATTTTCCAACGTCCGAAAAGAGTTTAGTGCTTTTATCCCTTTAAAACATTTTCCAATATTTTTAAATCCAAATTCCATCAGATTTCAAATCCAATTCAGAAATATTTCTAAAATATTTTTTCCAAAACCTTTGAAAGTCATTTCCAAATTCAAGGGAATTTAAAGTTTTCATCAAAATTTCAAATTTCAAAACCTTTCAATAATAATTCTCTGGAATTCTATTTCAAATTATAAATCACATTTACGATTCACATTTACCAATCCCATTTGTGTGTGTATATATATTATTTACCCTTTGTTATGTTTTTAATTTCTTATTCAATAATAAATGATAATGATTTAATATTATCACTTCCTAACATCCAAGCAATCATAACTACAAAAATTTATGGAAAATTATCTCTTTTATATACAAAAATAATTTTGTAAAATTATTTCATTTACCCTATTTTTAAAACAATACTGTGTTGAATTTGTCCTATACAAGTGTTTAGGGATCCTTATCAATAACATTAATTATTTGTATAACCAGAATCCATATACCACTCAACAAATCAATCATATAAAACAATTTTATATTCACTAACAAATATGCGCTCATATCTATTAGTACACTCAAACTCATTCTAGAGTACTACCGACTCTATCACTAGTGAGTAATTTCCCTACCGGAGCCAAGGTTATCGCTTAACCAATTGCTCTGATACCATTCTGTAACGACCCAATTTTTCGACGTTCGAAAGTCAACATCAATACGTCCACTGTATCAAACATTGAATGACCGAAGGCTGGAAAATCGAACCGTTAGGGTTAAAGAAGAAGAAGATAGAAGAAGAAACAGAAACAATAATAGAATCTCATTCGCAGTGGAACAGTATATAATAGATAAATGAATAATCTTTAAAACAACAAAACTATATCGGTTTTCACATACATCATCAGATTATATAAAACATAACGTAACACTGTAATTATTATAACTTGCCCATATGGAAATTGACTTTGCAACAAACCATACGCAATGGATACTATATGATATAAATGATACATCTCGCCATCCAGCTTGCCTCCTGATCTCCATAGCATAGTTTTATGACTTCGCTCCAGAACAACTGATAACCTGACTCTAGACTGCCCGTGTGGAAAATTATGGGCACCCAAAATTTAGAAAGGGAACAATAAACTCCAGGTCAGTCATGAGACTGGTGTGAGATCTTAGAACATTTATTTGCACAAAAGGAAATAAAAAAAAATCCGCTATGCTTTTGGAAAATGAAACTACCATAAGGACTCCCCGCACACACACGCACAATGCAAGCGCATAATCGGAGGAGATTTCTTTTTGTGATAATCAAACATGCTGGATACGCAAAATCTTTTTAATATTATCATTAGTGCATAGTGTGGAAAACATTTTGAAAGTATAACATTATTCTTAGCTAGCATACGTACCATTATAGTATGCCTACTATAGCTACTATATTAGACGGCAGGTTCCATAACTAAAACGTACAAGGCGCATATTGAATGATTGGGTTTCCAACAAATTGTTAGCCTAAGTAACTTCCTTACCGAATGGGTACGCCTCTGGAAGGTCACCACGAGAACTTAAATAGCTCTC
The DNA here is from genome assembly GCA_030765085.1 of Allium cepa. Lineage (NCBI taxonomy): Eukaryota > Viridiplantae > Streptophyta > Magnoliopsida > Asparagales > Amaryllidaceae > Allium > Allium cepa. The sequence goes on along the minus strand of CM060943.1, from coordinate 421,171,357 downwards.
TGCCAACACAAGACTGGGTTACCTCTGTAACTAGGTAACTAAATGTTACGAGTATGCCACCCCCGGTCTAGACCGACCTTTATCCGAGGCATCTCTCAACCAACAACCACTAAGTAAATAATCTTGTCTCCATACCAGAAAACCACTTTTAAATCCACACAAGTTAAATATCTGGACTCCATACCAGATACCACTTTTTATCCAGAAGGAGATGTACATACCCTGAAGGGCGCGTCCCTCATAACCTTGCTGCATCCTTCCTGTTTCGACCATTTTCAAGGTATGAGGTCCGACGAAGTCTCGTCCACAAAGCTACGCTTTTCACAAAAGCCATGCTTCGATCAAAAAACGATCAGCAACACTTAGCATGCCACATTACCAAATTAGGAATATATCATTAGTAACCATCAACTACATAACCTCTGAGCTCGTACGTCTTAGAGAAGGGTGTTAAGCTAAAAGAATAAATTCTCTGCCACCAACAGAAAAGTATTTGATAGAAACCAGCCTTTATATCTCAAAGTGTAACGTCAGACATACATCCATACAAGTCCGTTCCGGTTTCGAATGGAACCGAAGGCATTTCCTCCAATTAAGGAAAGATGCCCTTGCAAATCCAGATATTCACTAATCACGTCTGAACTCTCCATCAGAAAGGGTGATATAATCTCTATACCGGAGCAACTCAGTGCAGAGACATTCGACATGTAATCCTTTCGTTTTTGAAAATACCTGGTCTTCAATACCATCTTCAAATGTAATCTCATTTCATCATATCATTATTCGGAATTGGTTTTATGACATAAAGTCCTCTCTCGGCTTAACCGAATAATGAGCGCTTATTTAAAATAAGTGTTACATTTAGATTTCAAATAAATCACAACAAATTTCCACTTTGATCTTTTAAACAAAAGATCTGTCACAAAGGTTCGATGTGGTTTTCGGATAACCATTTGGAATCCGATCCCCGGTCGCATCGAAATTCAAATGCCATTAAAATGCCAATATTGATAGTCGGTTATTTAACTATCAAACAACGTTCACAACAATCACCAGATTTAAATAATTTCCCTAAATTATTTATTTTCAAAATATCTTCGCAAGATATATTTTTAACACTTCAACACTTTGAAAACAAATTTCAAATTACTTTCCTCACATGGAATAATTTATCAAATATTGTTTATTTCCACTGTAAAATTTGCCGAGTCCGAATACTTCAAAGTAATTTAAAATACTTATCCAAAAATATGTACTTGGAAACATTTAAAATAAAAACTACTTTAAACACTTTATTTAAAATATTAGTTATCAAATTTTTATACTAATATCTCATATAAAACTCAAGTCCAAATAATTTTAAAAATAAAATTATTAGATAAAGTGTAATCATTAAAATAACCATTTTCTAAACCAAATACCAATTCGATCTTTACAATAACCAATTCTAAAATCAACTTAATAATATTCACTTTAAAGATTTAAAAACAATTTTCGAAAATAATTTCTCCAAAAATATCCTTTTTAAAACCAATTCTAGAACTTTTAATTTATATTTTATAAGCTACTTTGAAAACATAATCGGCTTTCAAGGGAAAATACACTTTCCATTTCAAATTAGTCCATTTAGATCAATTAATAAATCCTTCTTGATTTATATCAAATTTACATTCCAAATTCATAAAGTTCTTTCCCACTTTTTTTTAAAATAAACAAATATTTATTTTTAAAACAAATTTCCCTTTCCTTTATAAATTCCCATTGTGAATTTAAATTTTGAAATATCCACTAATATACGATTTTCAAATATTTACTTTCAAAACACCAAATCAAATTCCAAATTGATTTCCAAATTTATTTTCAAACATCAAATCAATTTCCAAATTGATTTCTAAAATTTATTTTTAAATACCAAATTGAATTCCAAATTGATTTCCAAATTTATTACCTTTTAGAATAAATCCCTTTATTTCTCCATAATCTATTTAAAATCTGAATTTTAAATAAATCCATCAATTTTTAACAATATTACTCAAAATCCGTTCATTAAAATCATTTCCCCATATTTTGGAATTTATTCGATAGGATTACAAAAATCAACCTTTACCATTTTCAAATTCCTTAGATTTATCCAATTCTCTGAAATGAGTTTACTTAAAAATTTCTACATTAATTTACAAAAATTCAATTTTTTTATTTCTGGTATCCTACGATACCAAAAATATATTCGGCTAAACTATAGCCTTCAATAAATTTCAACCACCAACATAATCATTCACACCAATATAATCATTCACACGTTACCACATTACAACATATACAAATAAATTCAACAATGTGAGGAATCTAGTTGGATCCCTCCAACCTGTTTCCCTGCATCCATAGATGTTAGTACAATACCAATCCCGTTTCAAGACGGAATATCGCAGTACATCAAAAATTGGACTAGGTCAAGCTGCCATCAAAAATTCAATAGCCGAAATATTGCCATCCTCTTCCTCAAATTCTGGCCGATCCATTGACAATCAACAAAAACCTTCAACTAGAAACTTATAGAGGATCGCGAGATCTTCCCATCCAACGGTGGGAATCTCGAATCGTCAACCACAGACAGAGATATCAACCCGTGTTCGTCATGCGTTTGAGCATGAAAACCAAGCCAAAGTCGTGACCAAGGTCGACGTGCTCTTGGCCGATGGGAGAGGCGGTCGTGACGTTTCGTTTGGCGGTGGTATGATGGCCTCTTGACGATCGAAGAGGTCGCAAAAATTAAACAAAAAGGGGAGGCAATGGGTTTCGTTTGTACGTAAATCACCTAGAGAGGAAGAAACTTGCGCACGGCCACGATCTTCTATTTTGAAATCTACGGCCAAATTTGAATCTAGGTTAAAATAAAAGAAATTGAAAATTTATATTATATTGTTAAATTTGTATAATCTTTAAAAAGATGTAACTTGTTCATACGAGGTCGAAAAATGATGAAACGACTTGCGTTGGAATCGTATGGACGAATACTACGCGATGGAGTTGGATTGGAGTTGATTTGAGCTAGTGTGAATTTTGGATAAAATTAAACGTGTGTTTAATTTTATTCGAAATAAAACGCTGCAACTGTTATTGGAAACAAGGTGAGAATTTCTCACTCAATCGAATTGTGTTTCGATTTTTAATTTTAAATAGTTAGATTTAAAATTGCTTGATTGTGTTGATTTTATGCTTGGATCATAAATTGCTATCTGTTGTATTGAACTGGACCCTATACGCCGCATATTAAGCGGAGGTTATTATATTGAACACATATACCACGATATTCCATCTTGAAGTGGAATTGGTATTACATATGTAATTGGAGTTGATTTCCCGCATTATATAACGGATGAGACCCTATTGCGCTGCATAATAGCGGATAATATTTTATATAAACCCATGTACCGCGATATTCCGTCTTGAAACGGGATTGGTGTTGTGCTAACATCTGTGGATGCAGGAAAACAGGTTGGAGGGATCCAACTGGATTCCTCAAATAATTGAATTTGTTTCAATGTTGTGTTTTGATTTTTTTTAAAATCTCTATGTGATTATCTTTTTGATTGAAATCATTGAAGGCTAAAATTTAGCCGAATATAGTTTTGGTATCGTCAGATACCGAAAATAAATAAAATTTTGATTTTTGAAAGTATACATTTTATTGAATTTTGGAATTGATTCATTTTAAATAAATAAACGTCATAAGTTTTATGTTATAAAAATTATGATTTTTGTGAAATATAACCGAAATGTGATTTTTGAAATAAGTAGTTGATTAATTTGTAAAATGGTTTAAATTGGAATTTTTGAATTATTATAAATAGTTTATATAAAGATTAATAATATTGATATTTATAAATTAAAATATTGGAATTATAAAACGAGTTTTTATATGTGTTAAAATGAAGTATAAATGGATTTCATAAGTGAATGAAATTTATAGATTTATAAATTGTGAGGTTATAAATTGAATAGATTTTGTAAAATAAAAGATTTATAAGTAATTAACTTATAAATTGGATTTTGGCATTAAATGAGATACAAATAGAATTTGTTAATTAAGGGATTTTATAAGTTGAAGTTTTCATAAAATATATATATATATATATATATATATATATATAAATGTGAATTTATAACGTTGTTTTATAAATCCGAAACCAATAGAATTTGATAAGTAAATATGGAAGCTTATTAAAGGAGATATATCCACGATTTTAAACAGCGGATAATCCTTTAAATTAAAATATGTAGAAGTGTTGAATTTGGTAAACGATTTATATTCATGATTTTGGACAATGAATAATATATTAAAGAAACGTTTTAGGGAAGTGATATTTTAAATAGAATTAAAATGATTTAAAGGTGTTTTAAATTGTATTTAGTATCGAAACCATAGATTTAAACATTCATTGTTGAAATAGATGTTTTTGAGAAATAAGGAAATGGTGGACTATAACACTATTGTTATGGTAAATGATTTTCGAAAGGAAATGTTTTATATAGTATTGGGATTTATATATCTATCTCAATTTCAAATCCTTATACTAGTGATTTTGGGTTGTCGTAACGATGTTTTACGCAACATTCGTTTTGACTCAAATAAATGTGTTTAATAGAATGTTTTCCTTAAAGAATAAAATATATACTTAATTGTGATTTAAGTATATTAATATTTTCCAATGTTGGAAATAAATTGATTTGTAAATTACTTATTATTAAATAAGTATGGAAATGTTTTCCAATATGAAATGAAATGTTTTGAGATTTTATCTTTTAAAGATAAATTGAAAGTGAATATTTGAAATCGATTTGAAAATCGTATATCAGTGGATATTTTGGAAATGTGAATTCACATGGAATTTATAAAGAAAAGGGAAATTTGTTTAAAAATAAACATTGATTAATTTTTAAAGCGTGAAAATGATTTCCAGTGAAAATGAATAAATATTTGGAAGTGTTTCCGCGTAAGGAAAATGATTTGAAATTTATTTTCAAAAGTTGTAAAGGTGAAAAGTGATTTGAAAATTTGTTTTCAAATGCCTGAAGTGTGGGAAAAATATATCTTGTAAAGATAGATTTTGGAAAATAAATAATTTGGGAAATTATTTGGAATGTGGTGATGTTGTGCATATCTATTGATAGTTAAATAACCGACTATCAGTATTTACCTTTAAATGGGTATTTTTGTGATTTGCTTGAATGTGGATGCTACACTTATTTTGAAATAAGAGCTCGTTATTCGTTTAGCCAGGAGAGGACCTTTGGGTCATAAATCCCATTCTGAATAGTGATACGTCATAATGGATAGCATTTGAAGACCGGTGTCGAAGATCGGTGTTGAAGACCAGATATTTTCGAAAACGGAAGGATTACCGTCGAATGTCTCTGCATCGGTTGATCTTTGATATAGAGATTTTATCACCCTTTGTGATGGGAATTCCGGACGTGATTAGTGAATATCCGAATTGCAAGGGCTTCTTTTGGAAGTGCCTTCGGTTCTGTTTGATCTCGGAACAGACTTGTATGGATGTGTGTCTAACGTTATAATTTGAGATGTGAATTTCTATCAAATACATTTCTATTGGTGGCGGAGAATTTATTCTCTTAGCTTAACACCCTTCTCTGAGACGTATGAGCTTAGAGGTAATGTAGTTGATGGTTACTAGTGACACATTCCCAATTTGGTAATGTGGCATACGAAGTGCTGCTGATCATTTGTTGATCAAAGCATAGGTTTTGTATAAAGCGTAGCTTTGTGGACGAGACTTCGTCGGACCTCACACCCCAAAATGGTCAAAACATGAAAGATGCAGCAAGGTTTTAGGGAGTAGCGCCCCTTAGGGTATGTGCATTTTCTTCTGGGTAGAAGTGGTATCATGGTTTGGAGCCCAGATATTTAACTTATGTGAATGTCGCAAATATATATGACTTTGTGATTGATGTTGGTTGAGGATCCTCGGATAAAGGTTGTTTACAACCGGAGGATGGCATACTCGTGTCAGTAGTTACCTACTTTTGTAGAGGTAACCCGGCCTTGTGTTGGTAGAGATCCGGTTAGGTTCTCGGGGCGTCTCTCTAGTGGCGCACCCATGTGGCAATGGGAAGTTTCTTGCCCTGACCATTTGTTGAAAAATCCAAAGAAACAATACGAGCCCTGTACAGTTTAATTGTATAACCTGCCATTTACTTATGGTGGGCCCCACTATTTAGATGGTGGCTATAGTAGGCATACGATACTGATCGTATGGTGGCTAAGATTTATATTATACTTTCGAAATGTTTTCCTACACTTTGCACTTATAGTAATAATATCAAAGAAAATTTTCTACTTATCAAGCATGTTTGACTATCATAAGGAGAAATCTCCTTCGATTCTGCGTTTTCATTATGTGTGTGTGCGGGAGGCATTATGGTAATTTCATTTTCCAAAAACATTGAGGATCTATTTTAAAATATTTCTTTGTTTGTTTTTAAAGATATAACTATTTTAAGTTTTCACACCAGTCCCATGTCTGACCTGGAGTTTATTGTTCCCTTCCTAAACTCTGGGTGCCCATCATTTTCCACACGGGCAGTCCAGAGTCAGGTTATCAGGTCATTTTGGAAGTCAGGAGATGCTGTAGAGATCAGGAGCAAGCTGGATGGCAAAGCATATCACTTGTATAAGATATTATCTTTTCCGCCGTGTATTCAATTGTGAGGACATGTTTATATAACTGTCCATTATTGTGTTGTGTTGTAAACTCTGATAATGTAATGTAACGTGATGTAATGTAATAACAGATATGATTCTTTATTTTAAAGATTATTCATTGATATATTATATGATGTTCCGCTGCGATTGTGAGATTCTGATATTGTTTCTGTTGCTTCTTCTTTCTTTCTTATTCTATCTTCTACCTCTTCTTTAACCCTAACGGTTCGGTTTTCCAGCATTCAATTGTTCGGCAGTTAATACAATGGACATATTAATGTCGACTTTCGTGAGTCGAAAAATCGGGTCTGTTACACTTTCATTATCTTCAGTATCATCAATTTAAATTTTCTAAGCTTTTAAATTTAATTTAGTCGGCTTAAAAATCAAGATTCAATATTTTACCCAACTTCAATAAATTAAATTCAATAATTTAATTGTCGAATTTATAGTTATATTTGAAATTCAGGTTTAAATTTTTTTCCAAATATTTAAAATCAATTAAATATTCCGATTTAAAATGTTAAAATTTTCGAGTCGTCGCATTCTTCCCCTTAAAAGAATTTCGTCCCCAAATTACTAGTTAAGAAGAATGATCCATAACCCGTTTATTATTTTCCCAAAACCGAACAGTTTTATCAATTTGCCAAAACAAATCTTTTATTAAAGCCCATTATTACTTCAATTAACTTCCCAAAATCTTCCATAGTTTCCAAACAGCGTTATTTAGTTCATACTTCAATTTAAATTTAAATTCAAATTTGAAATTTTTAATCAAATTTTAAATTTTCAAAATTTTCTCAAAATTTTTCTAACTCCCTAAATTTTTGAAAAATTTCGCCATCGCCTCCTTTGCACGGCTAGCTCGGTACGACTACAAAATGCCACAATGGGCCCCCAAATTTCAAAAAGAAAACAAAAAGCCAAGTGGCTAGACAAGAAAATCATCAAATTTCATATAGAAATTTAAATACATACCTTTATGTTGAGCAATTCTATTTATCCTCAAAATCAAAAATCCCCATTTCCTTTTCCTTTGTGTCACCTGTATATCTTACTTAACAGCAATGTCCAATCACAACATTCAAAACCATTTTATACATTTCTTTACAAAAATTTCAATCGTTTTTTCATTCAAGTCCGTATGATACACATATATCGTTCGTAAGCAATACCAAATCTGATAGCTCACTAGATCACACAATTCCACTTCCGAACTAGTATCGTCCAACCGACTTCCTAGTGTAGACTCAGCTCTGGTTTCTTGATCAAAACCGTTAGTCTCCTTGCATAGCCGTAAACCATGATAGAGAATTTCCAGAATCAACCAAATATCCATATCCAGGTTTCGCCATCGAAAATCGAGTGAAAAAATTCCAACTCGGATCGATATAGTTATCTCGAAATTCTGTGCTCGAATTCTGGATCGAATCACTATGGGAATAAAATAATATACGTACATCCTATGTACTTATTTCTAATTGATTATTAGATATATCAATTTTCTTTTCTTTTATTCACATTGATTTTCATTTCTACCCACTTATTCACAATCACCATTTTACAGCTTTACTGAATCCTTAGAATATTTCCTCAATTCCAAACTTATTTAAGAATTTCATCATTTATTTCTTAAGCTCCATATAAGAATTTCATATACTTCCTATATTCATTTACAATTCACCACTTTGGTTTATAACTACTTATATTTAAACTGGATTTCCAATTCCATATGAATTCAATTTACCTTTCATTTATAAATATTTAATTCAATTCATTTCAAATCATATTTAATTTGTCATTTCTTCAATTAGTTTTACTTACAAATTTTATTCCGATACTTTGTTTTATTTAGTCCACTTGACTAATTTCCTTGAACTTATTTTTGTTTGAGTTAATTTAGTTTACATTTCATTTTCTTTGTTTAACTTAATTAAATCACATTCCATTCCCATTCGACCTTTAAACTTATACAAGTTTTCTAACTTAATTACATCCTCACACTTATTTTAATTTATCTTTTATTTAGATTTTATTCTAATAATTTCAAATTTTATAAGTTATCAAACTCAATTATATTCAACAATTATTTTGAATAGGTTTCCAGAGGCTTTCCAACATTTCAAATCGTCTTTGAAATCAATCCAAATTATCTTTTCAATTTCCAAAACCAAACCCAGTTTTGCAAACAACTCCCATTTAAAATAATTTGAGAGCAATTCCTCTTCTGGAAACTCGAAAATGAACATCGATGACGCTGCAGTCATCATCGAAGTTATTTTTCAATGACCGAAAAGAGTTTAGTGCTTTTATCCCTTTAAAACATTTCCTAATATTTTTAAATCCAAATTCCACTACATTTCAAATCCAATTCAGAAATATTTCTGAAATATTTTTTTCCAAAACCTTTGAAAGTCATTTCCAAATTCAAGGGAATTTAAACTTTTCACCAAAATTTCAAATTTCAAATTTCAAAACCATTCAATCTATTTTCAAATAATTCTATGGAATTCTATTTCAAATTATAAATCATATTTACAATTCACATTTACAAATCCCATTTGCATATATATATATATATATATATATATTTCTTAGCCTTTGTTATGTTTTTAATTTCTTGTTCAATAATCAATAATCATAATTTAACATTATCACTTCCTAACATCCAAGCAATCATAACTACAATAATTTACGGAAAATTATTTCACTTGTATACAAAAATAATTTGGGTAAAATTATTTCATTTACCCAACTTTTAAAACAATATTATATCGAATTTGTCATATACAAGTGTTTAAAGATCCCTATCAATAACGTTAATTACTCGTATTGACCAGAATCCATATACCACTCAACAAACCAATCAACACGATATAAAACAATTTTATATTCACTAACAAATACGCGCTCATATCTATTAATACACTCAAACTCACTCTAGAGTACAACTGGCTCAATCACTAATGAGTAATTTCTCCACCAGAGCCAAGGTTATCGCTTAATCAACTGCTTTGATACCACTCTATAACGACCTGATTTTTGATGCCCGAAAGTCGACATCAATACGTCCACTGTAACAAATGTCGAACGATCGAAGGCCGGAAAATCGAACCGTTAGGGTTAAAGAAGAAGAAGATAGAAGAAGAAATAGAAACATTAATAGAATCTCTCATTCACAGCGGAATAATATATAATAGATAAATGAATAATCTTTAAAACAACAGAACTATATCAGTTTTCACAATACATCATCAGAGCATATACAACACAACATAACATTGGCAATTATTATAACTTGCCCACATTGAAATTGACTTTGTAACAAACCATATGCAACAGATACTATATAAAATAAGTGATACGTCTCACCATCTAGCTTGCCTCCTGAACGCCACAACATATGCTTCTGAATTCACTTCAGAACAACTGATAATCTGACGCTAGGCTGCCCGTGTGGATAATTCTGGGCACCCAGAATTTAGAAAGGGAACAATAAACTCCAGGTTAGTCATGGGACTGATGTGAAATCTTAAAATAGTTATAAAAGGAAATTAAAAGAAATCTGCTATGCTTTTGGAAAATCAAACTACCGTAAGGCCACCCAGTACACACACAATGAAAGCATACAATTGAAGGAGATTTCTCCTTATGATAGTGAAACATGCTTCTTTTTGATATTATCATTAGTGCATAGTGTGAAAAACATTTCGAAAGTATAATATTAATCTTAGTCAGTATACGTACCATTATAGCATGCCTACTATAGCTACCATATTAGATGGCATGTTCTACAACTAAAACCGTACAAGGTGCGTATTGAACGATTGGGTTTCCAACAAATGGTCGGGCTAAGGAACTTACTCACCGAATGGGCATGCCTCTGGAGGGACACCCCGAGAACTTAACCAGCTCTCTGCCAACACAAGGCCGGGTTACCTCTGTAACTAGGTAACTAACTGTCACGAGTATGCCACCCCAGGTCTAGACCGCCCTTTATCCGAGGAGCCTCTTAATCAACAACAACTAAGTAAATCATCTTGGCTCCATACCAGAAAACCACTTTTAAATCCACATAAGTTAAATATCTGGACTCCATACCAGATACCACTTTTTATCCAAAAGGAGATGTACATACCCTGAGGGGCGCGACCCCCACAACCTTGCTGCTTCCTTCCTGTTTCGACCATTTCGTAGGTGTGAGGTCCGACGAAGTCTCGTCCACAAAGCTACGCTTTTCACAAAAGCCATGCTTCGATCAATAAATGGTCGGCAACAATTAGCATGCCACATTTCCAAATTAGGAATATAACACTAGTAACCATCAACTACATAACCTCTCAGCTCGTACGTCTCAGAGAAGGGTGTTAAGCTAAGAGAATAGATTCTCCTCCACCAACAGAAATGTATTTGATAGAAACCAGCTTTACATCTCAAAGTGTAACGTCAGACATACATCCATACAAGTTCATTCCGAGTTCGAACGGAACCGAAGGCACTTCCTCCAATTAAGGAAAGAAGCCCTTGCAAATCCAGGTATTCACTAATCGCGTCCGGACTCTCCATCGGAAAGGGTGATATAATCTCTATACCGGATGAACTCGGTGCAGAGACATTTGACAGGTAATCCTTTCGTTTTCGAAAATACCAGGTCTTCAACACAATCTTCAAATGCAATCCCATTTCGTCGTATCATTATTCAAAATGGGTTTTATGACATAAAGTCCTCTCCCGGCTTAACCGAATAATGAGTGCTTATTTAAAAATAAGTGTTACATTCAGATTTCAAATAAATCACGACAAATTTCCACTTTGATATTTTAAACAAAAGATCCATCACAAAGGTTCGATGTGATTTTTGGATAACGATTTGAAATCCGACCCCCGTCGCATCGAAATTCAAATGCCATTTAAAGGCTAATATTGATAGTCAGTTATTTAACTATCAAACAACATTCGCAACAATCACTAGATTTAAATAATTTCCCCAAATTATTTATTTTAAAATATCTTTGCAAGATATATTTTAACACTTCAACACTTTGAAAACAAATTTCAAATTACTTTCCTCACGTGGAATAATTTTCAAATATTGTTTATTTCCATTGAAAAATTTGCCGAGTCCATATACTTTAAAATAATTTAATCACTTATCCAAAAATATATATTTGGAAACATTTAAAATAAAAACTACTTTAAACACTCTATTTAAAATATTAGTTATGAAATTTTTATACTAATATCTCATATAAAACTCAAGTCCAAATAATTTTAAAAATAAAATTATTAGATAAAGTGTAATTATTAAAATAACCATGTTCTAAATTAAATACCAATTCAATCTTTAAAATAACCACTTCTATAATCAACTTAATAATATTCACTTCAAAGACTTAAAAACAAAATTTTCGAAAATAATTTCTCCAACAATATTCTTTTTGAAACCAATTGTAGAGCTTTTAATTTATATTTTAAAAGCTACTTTTAAACATATTCGGCATTCCAGGAAAAATACACTTTCCATTTCAAAATAGTCCATTTAAATCAATTAGTAGATCCTTCTTGATTTATCTCAAATTTACATTCTAAATTCGTAAATTTCTTTCCCACTCTTTTTTTAAATAAACCAATTACTTATTTTTAAAACAAATTTCCCTTTCCTTTATAAATTCCCATTGTGAATTTAAATTTTGAAATATCCACTAATATACGATTTTCAAATCGATTTTCAAATATTTACTTTCAAAACACTAAATCAAATTCCAAATTGATTTCGAAATTTGTTTTCAGACATTAAATCAGTTTCCAAATTGATTTCTAAAATTTATTTTCAAACACCAAATCAAATTCCAAATTAATTTCCAAATTTGTTACCTTTTAGAATAAATTCCTTTATTTCTTCCAAAACTATTTAAAATCTGAATTTTAAATAAATCCTTCAACTTTTAACAATATTACTCAAATTCCATTTATTAAAATCTTTTCTCCATATTTTTGAATTTATTCGATAGGATTACAAAAATCAACCTTTACCCTTTTAAAATTTGTTTTAGATCTATCCAATTCTCTAAAATGAATTTACTTAAAAATATTTACTTTAATTTCCAAAAGTCCATTTTTTTTATTTCTGGTATCCTACGATACCAAAAATATATTCGGCTAAACTATAGGCCTCAATAAATTTTAACCACCAATATAATCATTTACACCAATATAATCATTCACAAATTATCACAACATATACAAATAAATTCAACAATGTGAGGAATCCCGTTGGATCCCTCCAACCTGTTTCCCTACATCCATAGATGTTAGCATAACAAATAAATACCAATTCCATTTGAGGTGGAATATAATGGTATATGGGATTTATATCATATCACCCGCTATTATGCGGTGCATAGGGTCTCATCTCCTATATAATGCGGGAAATCAATCACTCCAATATATATATATATATATATATATATATATATATATATATATATATATACACACTCACACACATAACTATATCTAATATCACCAATAGATAGTTATCAAATTCATCCAAGCACATCTAGAATTTAAATTAAACAAGCGAACTATTTTGAGTGAGAAGATCTCACATTTGCCTATGCATGCAACCCATTTCCATTCCAGCTTGATTTTCTTTACAATTTTAGACCTTGAATAACAATTATATGATTTTATTAATATTTGAACCAATCGAACAATAAATTATCATTTATCAATTTTAATTAACTAATGATTTGGTTTAAAAGTGGTTTATTTTAACAAATTATCTTTAGTTACCAAAATAATTGATTTATCCAGTTAAAAAATTTATTTCCTTAATATATTAATAAATTAGTAAATTAAAAATATACATTTTTTTCTTTTGAAACTTCATGTATATGTATACTCATAAAAATATCCTATATAGATTTCAATAAATATACTTTACACGTATATATTTTCCATTTCTAATTTGCATATAGAAGTAATCAACATAGGCTTAAAAATCTAACTTTTCTTTTTAATAAATTCTAAACTTGTTAAATAAGTTTAATTAAATAAACTAAACATTGTACTGTAATTAAAAAAAATTCTGTATAAAGATTTGTATGTGAATCTATGTATATATATATTTAAAATAGAACTACTTTATACCTTCCGAAATTATTATTTTTCCTATTTACTGTATTATATCTTTCATCTATATACAAAATCTATAAATTAATAAATAAAATTACCTCGCTGCAAATTCTCCGAACGACCCCTTCTTGCATTTCGATCGAAGCTTCCCCTTTGCGAGCCCCATAGCAACGCTCAAGCTCGACCATCCATCACTCGATTCCTATGTACTCACGAGTCCCAAATTTGCTAGCACATGAACAAGGGTTCCCATCCTGAGCATGAAGATGCCCGCATAGCCGCGATCGATGACCACTCTTCTCCATGCACAAGAACGCCTCACCTTCCCCATGCGTCACATTGTCGTGACCCACCAATGGAAAGATTCAAGAAACCTTGATTGACTCTCTCTGCCTCGTGCTCGCACTAGATCTAATTTGTGATCGATAAAGATCCCTTCGACGACACCATGGTCGAGTTTGATTAATTTTTGATTCGGCCCATGCTAAGATGATTTTGATTTTTTTATCTCTAATCCCAGCCATTTTTTCCTTTTTTTATTTTGTGATTATCAGTGGGAAGGAGAAGAGGGCGATTCGAATTAACTTGCGCCATCGTTTCTTTTGTTCGATTCCAAACGAGAAGTTTTGTTTGTGTTAACCTTGTATTTTATATTTTCTTTTTTTAAGAAAAAAACAAACGCGTGTCTTCAATTATACCAAGTGTTTGAGATAATGAAACGTGTAGTTTGACGTAGGAAATAATATTATATTAAATACACAAATATATATTTTTTAAATTCAAATTTAAATTTAAATCGTTCAATTTTGCAACTTACAATCTCGATCTTCAATCGAGGCATGCTGTTGGGTGTTTATAATGCTATATTCCTGTTCCGAATGCAATGGAAAAGGTTCCAAGTCCAAATTCGATCGTATGAAGAAGATAGCTTTTTGAAGCTATTTAATAAATTAAATTTCGATATAATTTTCAGCGTGTCTGCCAATCGTACGGCCAAACGATCACTCCAAACATTATGAAAATTGAAATATGATAATAATATAATATTAGAATCCAATGAAACTGATTTTGTTGCAATCCGAGACTGTGCCTTGGAAGTCTATTTTAAATGTCGATTTAAATGAAAAATTTCAAAACTGAACAAAAGACTTCCAAATTCAATTTTGAAGCTTTCATTATCTTCAGTATCATCAATATAAATTTTCTAAGATTTTAAATTATCATTAATCAGCTTAAAAATCAAGATTCAATATTTTACCCAACTTCAATAAACTAAATTCAATAATTTAATTGTCAAATTTATAGTTATATTTGAAATTCAAGTTTAAGATAACTTCCAAATATTTAAAATCAATTAAATATTTCAATTTAAAATGTTAAAATTTTTGGGTCATCACAGCAACACAAATTCTTACCCCCATGCCAAATCTAGTGAAGCTCGATCGTGCCCTCACCTCATAGATCACCAAAAACCAAGCACCTTAAAAACAACCCCCTTAAACCCTAACCAAAGCAATCCATAACAATCCAAATCCCAAATCAAAAATCGGCCATGGTCATCCCCTCCGCCTCGATCCTACGCTCCTCCTCGACTCCTCTGATTGACCCCTCGACCACCGATTCGTCAAAAATTATTTTCTGAATGGTTTTCGATCATATCCTCCTCCATGATGATTATAAGCCCTAAAAATTACCAAACTACCACTAAAAATCATGAAACGATGTTACGGTCCCATCTATATCCTCCGTTCGCCAATCCATGATCATCCAAAATGGTCGTTTTCTCGACCACTTACTGTTATTTTCTGATATCTCTCATACCACTGAACGAAAATCCATGAAACTATTTCTAGGGTAAACTAGATTCAATGACAAAAAACTTTCATGTAAGAAGTTTTGGACGATTTTTCTTAGATTATTAGATATTGATATTTGAAGCTTGAGTAAACTTTGAATTTTAATGGTTTCTGAAATTAACAGATGAAGCATCGAAAATGAAGAAGTAGAATGCTCTACTCCTTACCATACACATATATGCTCATGTCTACATGATTAAATCAAATCCAAAAAATTTATTTTTCATGTCAAATTACATGAAACAAGGGTGGCTCATAGAGTGGAAGAGTATACAATTTGGTGGCTGGGGAAAAATGGTGGCTGTGGAGGCTTACAGTATACTGTGTGCACTATGAGTGTTTATACTAGTTTTATAATATTGATTCCGCTACCCTGGTACACAGAATCATATCCATATACGAGCTACGACCGACTGAAATGAACTATGGTTGCTTACAAAATGAGGATGTGATCTTAAACAAAAAATAAAATAGATAACTTATTAAATTCTATAGAGTCTCAAAATGCCAGCGTTCGCCGTAAAATACGTCAAGCGAAAATTTGTTTATTTTCCAAATTAAAAATTATGGAAAAATTCTAAAAATTAAATAAAAAATATGTCATAAAAAATAAAGTCTAAATTTGAAACATAGATTTTATTATAATTTAATACAAATCTGAATATTTAAGTAAATTAAATATTCAAATTTTAAGACCCAAACAATGGGTTGTTGCACATTTAGCCATTCTTTTATATAACTTTTGCTTTGGGGTTTTACATTCCCCTCCTTCATTTATGCCCAAAAACCACCGCTTACCTTCCTTAATTATTTAGGCATTTAAAATACAAATTCAAGTAAAATCTAGAAGATAATGTGTAGCTCTATCAACTGGATAGTGGCTTTGGAAGAATTTAAATAAAAATTCAAGTGGAGATTGTATTCAACATTCAAAGTGTATTCTTTATGTTGTAGCAAGGTACTGTTTACAATTCATATAGATGTATACATATTCATTATATGATTCATCTGTAGTCTGAACAATCTTTTACCACGAATCCTTATATTTTTGTATTGTAATTATGAGATATATATATATATATGTATGTATGTATGTATGTATGTATGTATGTATGTATGTATAGATGTATTATTAAATATATTTTTATTTATGTATACATATGTGTATGCACATGACACTTTTAAATTATATATATATATATATATATATATATATATATAATTTCTTTTTTTGAAATTGGAAATTGATTTAACATGGTTTCAAAACCAAATTTGATTTTTAAATTAAACAAACAACTGTATGTAATATCTAATCTTATAGTCAAATTATGAATATATTTATTTCATTTGATAAAAGGAAATTATACATACATATATATATGAATTATATGTGTGTGTTTGTTGTAATTTGTTTTTAATAATTAATCTTAACTTGTAATTATGCTAAATACAAATATATATACATATTTGTGTGTGTGGGTGTGCGTGTACTTTGATACGCATAAAATCATGCATATTGTAAAATACGTTTTAAAAAGGAAAAAAAGTTTACTTATTAATTTCTGTGCTGAAATTTATTAAAAAAGTTGATTTTGACAATGTTATTAGTATGGTCGAATACATAAATTTATATACACACATATATATGTTACATATTTAATTATAATGTATTATTATAACATTTCAAAACAATAATCGATATATATATATATATATATATATAATTTATCTATTTTTGGAAGATTTTTTTAACTATATATAGATGTATATATGTATAATTTCACAAATACATATATCTAAAATATTTTAAGTAAAATTATCTGAGTATGTACTTAAAAGTTTAAAATTTGAAACTAAAATATTTAAAATGTACATCTAGATTTAAAATTTGAATTCAAAATGTTATATATACATAAAGCTTTACTTATGTGTGAATACTAATAACAATATTTTATAACAATATCCAAATGGAGACATCTCTAGCGATTGATTCCCTATTACGCTTCTTCCTTCGTTTGATCCGATTTCCTTTTCCTTCCATCGCCTTTTGCCTCATCTCTCCCTACCTTTCTTTCACCTT
Source organism: Allium cepa (assembly GCA_030765085.1). NCBI lineage: Eukaryota > Viridiplantae > Streptophyta > Magnoliopsida > Asparagales > Amaryllidaceae > Allium > Allium cepa. The sequence goes on along the minus strand of CM060943.1, from coordinate 421,153,560 downwards.
GTCTATTCCCAATGCCCAAGAATAAGCGCTCAAAGCCGGTCTCTATTCTACCAGATCTGGAGCTTGATGTCTCTCTTACGTGTTCTGGCATGCTCTTTAATGCCTCTACCTCATTGGTTAGAGCGTTTGGGCCTCCTAGAATTGACTCCGTTTGTGCTGCTTCCATTCGATGTGAGAGTGTTCCTGCCTTTCCTGCGTTTGAAAGCGCTAATCCTCTTTTTGGGTTACCGAATGTTATTAACTCCCCGCTTTTAACCATGCCTCTTATGCTTGGCTGTCCTTGGCATACTGATAAGCACCCTCTATCTCCATTTTTAGCTTCCGCTTGCAATAATCCTTGGTCGAAGACGGATGTTGGGTTGCTTATCAAGTCTGAATTAGGTAATGTGGAAACTGAGAATATTGTTAATAGTCCATGTGGTTTGGCTGATAAGGCAATGGCTTATGCTGTAGTTGCCGGAGATGAAATAAAAAGTGAAGTTGAGGCAGCTGGGTTCAGTTCATCTGACATTGGTACATTTCGAAGTTGCACTGTGCTCATGTTAATGCCAAGCACAATGTATCCTCGTCTTGTTTAAATCCATGTGGTACAACACCCATTGATTCTCTTGCAGTTCCTGAGGATCCTTCTCCTCCTAGGGCTATTCCAAAGTTATCGTCATTGTTCTCGAAATAGCCAAAAATGCGGCTGTGTATTCTCCCCGTTGCTTTGATAAAGTAAAGATCGTGGGAGTTATGTACCTCCGGTGGAAGTGATTGAGGTCGGTGTTGATTATCGGAAGGGCTATTTGGTGGGATTTTTCCTCGACTCCAATCCTGCCTATCAGCTTGTTAAGGCAAGATGCAACCGGGTATGGGAGCCTAAAGGGGGATTAAATTTTCATTTCGATAATGCAATGTTCTACTTTAAATTCTCGCATGGTGATGAAAGACAATGTATTTTAGAAGCCGATCATATTCTCATTAATGGGAAACCATTCATTATTACAATCTAGAGTCTGTTTATTGATAGGGCTAAGGATCAGGTATTATCTATTCCCGTCTGAGCTCACTTTTCTCACATTCCACCTGATCTTCTACCTCTGATAGGGATTGATTGGCAAGAAGGCCTTATTGGCAAGGTGATATGTTATGACGCTAACACATAGCTAGAAAGAGATTAGCTTATGCCAAAGCTCTGACTAGAATAACATCTGCCAAATCTTTTCCTTTGGTGTTAAAAGTCAGACTCGATAAGGGCTTTCTTGCTGAGGTCAGAGTTTGCTACAGTTCGAAGATCTATACATCCTGCCAGTCCTTTAGGCATTTTTCAGATGCGTGTTCTAGATCGGTCTCTGCTGGCATTATGCCTTTATCTGATCGGACTCCACTCCTGTCAGGAAGTGGGTCCTGAAGGATGCTCCTCCCCTCTCTATTTCCCCCATCTATTGTCCCTCCTGCTGATGTTGCTCCTATTGGTAGGGCCCAGATTGAGCTTTCTACTTCTACTTTGTCTGATTCTATTACTTGGAATTCTAAGGAGCGGGCATGGATTCATGTTCCATCTGATATGCGGTACTCGCTAGAAACTGACACTTTTTATGCATATATCAGTGATTATGAGAGTGAGAGTCATTATCTTATATCTCACATTGAGGGTGAGGGTCTGTCCTTGACTATGGTTGGTGAGATTAGTGAGGTGAATAATAGTAAGTTTTATGATGTCAGTTGGGATAAGAAATTTATTTACTCTCCTGCTTCAGAAGGTTATGATGTGAATCTGGCTGCTCTTTTCTCTGGGTATGTTCATGTATTTGACCATCGTATGATGATGGTAGTGGCAGTTCCTCTTCGGAGGGTGCTTGGTCATAATTGTTTAGTAATTTAGGCTCTTTCTGTCTAGCTCCTGCACTTTATTTTTTTTGTGGTATGGGCTCTTTTTACCCATTCTGCTATTATGTGCATGTGTAGAACACCTATTTTCCATTATTTATGCAGTGACACGGCATACTATAAAGCCGGCTAGCTTTGCTAAAAGTAGTAATAATAATAATATTTTATAACTATATATATTATAACTATAATTTTATGTTAAATTGATATATATATATATATATATATATATGCATGTATGTATTCATCTGTATGTATTTGTTTGTAATGACTAACTTTTTGACCCTCTAATGTCGACACTAAATACATTCACGGTATTCATGTGCCGAGCACCCAAGTGCAAGGAAAAACAAAAAATTAGGGTAAAGTGAAAAAAGAATAAAACAGGAAAGAAAGAACACAACATATATATATATATATGTGTGTTATATTTTCATTTAAAGTGATGTTCTAACTCACCTTTAACCTCACAAACAACAAAGAACTAGGAATCCAAGTCCAAACCCAAGCTAGCACTCTCCTTTCCTTTCCTTCTTGTCTTTATTTAGCCTTACTTCCTCTTCCTTATCCCTCCAAATGTCACGGCCTACTAAAATTGCTTCGCCAACTTTTGGCATGGTGGAAAGTGTTTTAATATTGTAGTAAGCCTTGTGGCAAAGTTTGAAGTGATTTGGATTTGATTTGCAACTATTTTAATTTAGAATATAAGGCAGAAAGAATATGAAGAAGACATTGATACTCATCTCTAAGCTTGTAAATTTTTGAAAATGATACTAAAGGTATGCCCCTCCTTATATAGGCTTAGGAATGGTGTTGCCTAAGCTCTCACTCATCTCCATAACCATGCCATGGAAGCTTCCCCTTCCATCACTTTTCCTTTATGCATATTACTCTTACACCCTTCTTATGATATCTCTTATCCATATGGAAGCTTCTAGAACATTTCGATCTTTACGAAGAGGAGAGCTGTTAATTAGTTGATGATGTGTTCATTTGATTATTAGACAAGTGCACAAGAGTACGAACGACTTATATTGATCGAAAAGTTTTTTATCGATAAACCAATTTTTGGTCACGTTATTGATTTTTATTCAAACACTTTTGTAAACAAAGTTTAAAAAAATGTTCTTATGATTATTCATTAATTAAATGAAATCAAACAAGGTTATAAATTATATATGTAACACTTAGTTATGTTTTAAAACGTTTCGATATTCTAAGACGAAGTGTTTGAATTTTTAGGTTTCTATAGTCGCTCGCGGTTAGAATACTTTATCCTCAAAATTCAAATAAGAACGATAATTAAAGGAAATGTAAGAACAAGATATATATAGCTTATTTTTAAAACTATATACAAATTAAACTGAAAACTGAATGCATATTAAGTAACTTCACCTCAAGCGGTGAGTACATAACAGAAGATGTTCAATACAAAGATAAGAAGGAACCTTTAGCTTATAAACACTCTAGAAGGATCTCAAAATGTCCTTCGTCTTCTTTGTATGACCTCGAGCATCATCACCCCATGACACTTCTAACCTTAAAAAAGGAATAAGCACACAAATATTCAAATAGTATTCACAATTACTAGCAATCAATGCTCATGGTTTGTTTAGGTTCAAAAGTCCCTCATCGCCCAAGGATGATAAAAAATCTACTACGTATACCTTTCGCTCAACAACCTCAGCTCATTACTTAGACGATTATTCATGTTACCTCATAATAAATAGAAGAGTCATTCCCTAAACTCTTCTAAGCCAACAAACATGGTCTACAAATGTACTAAAGCCCGTATGATGCACATGAACCATTCGTACGCAATATCAGATCTGATCACTTGCTCGATCACATAAATTTCACTTTCAAACTAGTATAGATCACTTGAGTTCTCTGGTACGGACTCTGATTTCATTCCTTGATTAGAAACCACTTTTTTCCATGTATAGCCATATACTAGATAGAAAACATCGAGATTATATCATGAATCCATATTAAGTGTTTTCCATTAAGAATCGAGTGAAAAACCATTTTTTGGACCAGTGTAAACCACCTTAGAAATATGTACTCGAATACTAGATCAGGAACAGTTATTGGAATAAAATGATCTATGTACAACATATGTATTTAACCTATTGGTTTCTTAACTATAACAATTCCTCTTTAATCACGTTCATTTACACAAATAGTATGTCATTCAATACTAAAACCATTCATGAATCATTTCATGAAACAAACTTCATGTTTATCCATAGTTTATAACTTAAGTTCATTCTCATATAACACTCCACTATATACCAAGAGTATATACCAAAACATCAAATTTGTTTTACTTAACAAGGATAATCAAAAATTTGAACTTGTTTTAACTTACCAACTCTTCAAATTCAAGTGTTAAATAAACTCAACGTTAAAACACTTAGTTTGAGTTCTACAAAGATTCGGAAGTTCCCGACTATCCAAATTATTGAAAATTCCATTTTATTTTTAACAAACGGAAACCACCAAACAACATATCATAACTTAACAAGAGAATTTTAGAACTAAACAAAGGTTTTTTTATTTCAAATCATTTTTAAACTATATATACATATAAATTTTGTATATCAAAATTTACATTAGGATTAAATCAAAATCCATTTTACCGAACAATTTTATAGCATCCTACACTTGGAAACCCGAAATGAATGTCGACGTTGTTGCGGTCATCACCGAAATTATTTTCAAGTGACATAAGCGAGTTTATTACATCTAAGCCATACTCTGGTACTCAACAAAATCATTCCAAAATGGTATCAAATACTTCATATAATAATATTATGCATCATGATCTCAACTTCCTAAACCAATTTCCTTAAGATTTGCTTTCAAATTGTACTATTATAATTTTCATCAAAATCTTGAGAAAAGTTTTCAAAAATATCAGGATTTAAGTTCTCATATTCTCAATTTAAATCTTTTTTCGTTTATAAACCACATTTTTATAAACCATACTTATATAAATTACTTTCTTATGTAAAATTAATCTTTTCACATATATTTATTTCCAAGATATTCTATCTTTCCTTTTCGATTATAGTATGCAGTAAAAATCTTTTACTAAATTTTAACTTCAAATCCCACATTGTCATCGAACATCTTATAGCCAAACCGTGAAACTTAATTCACAACGTGTTTGTTTCAATATACTCATAATTACTGTCTACCTAATCCAGATGTAGAGAGGTAAATCTGCTTGTAAACTTGTTGAGCACATATCAATAACAAACAATACTCAATGTTCCTAACATGCCGAGCATGACTAAACAATCAAGGTTACAGGATATTAAACTTTGAGAAGCATTAATATCAAACCAAACACGAATAGGTAAACTATAAATAGATAATAACCCTTAAGAATCTACTTTTCCTTTGCAGCTACAGAAATTGCAAAAACTCTAAGCTGCTCTTCACTCTTGAGCATAGGACAATCTCTAACAAAATGGCCAGGTTGATGGCAACTGTAACAACCTTTAAATGCAAACTATGCCTTAAGCTTTGGAAACTTCTCAATTGGTAATTTCACTATCTGCACCCTAACCACCCGCCCTTCTTTCCCCGATTTACAACTCCAAGCAAAGTGTCCCTTTTTCCTACACTTACACAAACTACACTAGAAATATCTCTTAGAGGCTGATACCTCCGCTTGTTATCCCCAACTGGTGTAGAAATATATAGCTTCGGGGTTAAGCTCTCAAACCTCAAAGCGACATTCGCCAAACCCACAAAAGATCCATTAATCTTATTCCAGTGGGACTTGGGGCGCATACCCACAATGAACATCTTATTAATCTTCAGCGACGAACCAAAAAATCGTAATCTGAATTGCGATAATGCAACGAACAGATTCTCATACTCTGCCACAGTGAAGTCATGGCTCCTTGATTCAGATCCCAGAAGCTTCTAAATAACAAAGTCTTTTCGACTTTTGTAACAAACTTCATCTTAGACTCATCTTTAAATTGGGCCTAAGAGAAGACGTTCTCTTGGACATTTACAGTGATAGAACTCCACTAATCCATGGCAGCATCCATCATATGCTTTGACGCCAACCTGCGCTTTATTGCGTCATCTAGCTCTATGTCTCCAAATATTCGATCACACATTTGATCTATGTCCTGACTTCTATTATCGTCTCTGTACCACCAAACCCCTTACCTCCCAACCACTCATAATCACAGTAGAGAAAAGCAAAATTCCCTTCAGACTTGACCTACATGACCACTTCCACAATATCCACTCTTGGTTCACCATCCAAACAAGCATTTCTTGGTGCTCCATTTCCACTATTTGTGATGGTACTACCCCGACCACCTCTACCTCTACCTCTACTTCTTTGAGCATTGACAGCTCTAGTACTCATGGTTCTTACTACCTAATCAAAGTGAAACAACATAACAAACCAAAAGATAGAGCTAGTTGCTAAAAGGATATATCTGTAAGGAATAATTTAAAAGTCTAGTTTTCAAAATACAAATATACTCTTGTATGTATAATACACTCGACTCATTCTAGGGTGTCGCTTATCCTATATCTAATAAGCCATACCTAACCTAAGTCGTGGTGTTTGCTCAACCTTAAGCTTTGATACCAAATGTAACGATCCAACATTTCGACTCTCGAATGTCGATACTAAATACATTCACAGCATTCATGTGCTGAGCACCCAAGTGGCAGAAAGACAGAAAGTTAGGGTTAAAAAAAGAACTAAACAAGATGAAAGAACACAACATATGTATGTGTTATATTTTCATTCAAAGTGAGGTGTTAACTCACATTTAACTTCACAAACAATCAAGATCCAAGAATCCAAGTCCAAACCTAAGCTAGCACCATCCTTTCCTTCCCTTCCTCTCTTGCTTTAGCCTTACTTCCTCCTCCTTATCCCTCCAAGTGCTCATGGCCTATTAGTTGGGGTATGGAGTGTGACTTTGCTTCTTGAACATTTGGCATGGTGGAAAGTGTTCTAATATACTAAGCCTTATGGAAAAGTTTAAAGTTATTTGAATTTGATTTGCAACTATTTTATTTTAGAACATATGAGAGAAAGAAGATGAAGAAACCATGGATTTTCAACTCTAAACTTCGTAATTTTTTGTAAATGATACCAAGAGTATGCCCCTCCTTATATAGGCTTAGGAATTATGTTGCATAAGCTCTCACTCACCCTCCACTATGCCATACAAGCTTCAACTCCCATCACTTCTCCTTTAAGTCTCTTCCATTTTATTCATATTACTCTTATGCCCTACTCATAATATATCTTAACTATATGGAAGCTTCTAGAAAATTCCTAGCTTCATGAAGAAGAGAGTGTGTTAATTAGTTTCTAATATGTTCATTTGAAAAGTGTATAAGGGTTCGAAAAACTTATATTGAAAATCTATTTATCGATGAATCAATTTTCGGTCACATTATCAATTTTCTTCGAAGACTATAATTTTGTTAAACAAATTCAAAAACAAGTTTCTCATCATTATTACTTAATTAAATGAGATCAAAAAAGGGAATCATATTTATACCACTTAATTATGTTTTAAAATATTTTGATATTCGAAGACAAAGTATTTGAATTTCGGGGCCGCTTCAGTGTGTATATGTGTACAATGAACAACGCATATGTATATAAACGAGGCATAATGACCCAGAATTTTACTGCTTTGATTAGTGAATATTTAATTAGTTTTAAATATCCAATATATAGGTTTTATAATGAAAATAAAGTCATTTTAATTAATTAATAATGATGGTAAAATCATTTTCAAAATTTTCTTACCAAATTAAATAGTTCGTAGGAAAACAAAAAATGTGATAGAATAACGTTTTCTGAAATTTCAACCTTTCGACACTGAAAAGTTGTCGGAAATGTGGTTCTCTTTGTGCACTATATGGATATATATAAGAGTTAATTAACTAGATAATAATACATTTAGAAATAAAATATAGTATATTAATTTGGATTAGTAAGTGATGTGATAAGGCATAGTTTTAAAAATAATAAACATTTTATTTAAATATATATATATATATATATATATATATATATTAAGTATTGTGACATCTTAGATTTGTAATCATTAACCATAATTATATCTTGTCACATCTTAGTTAATTAATAATTAAACTTATATATATATATATATGTAAAAGAAAGTTATGTGACTAAACATAATAATAATATATATAAAAGAAAGTGATGTGACTAAACATAATATATATATATATATATATATATATATATAAAAGAAAATGTTATAACTAAATATAACTATATTAAAAGAGTGATGTGATTAAACATAATTATATATATAATTATATATATATTATAAAAGATCTGCGATGGGACTTGATAAGGTGTCAGGTGTGAAATCTTGCCTATAAATAGCCCATACGTTTCTCTATTTTTCCTCCTCTTTCCACCAACCTTTTCGTCCTCATTTCAAATTTGAACTGAGTTTTTCACTTAAGAAACCTTGTGAAATTTTAATGGCTACAAGTTTCTAGTTGACCATTTTTCAAATTTGTAACATAGTTATATCGAAATACCAAATCTTTGCAAAGCAATTTTTCACCTAGAATTTCAAGTCCGAAAATTACCCTTCTTCGTTTTATCTTATTTTCTTCAAAAAAAAAAAGAAAATGAGCGATTCTTTTTCTAAAATGATTGAGAAAAGAAATCCCAATAACATTCTATTTGAGTTCTTTCTGAAGTTCCATGAATAGTTAGCCCAAAAATCAGTGCAAAATGACCTATTTTTGGGTTTATTATTGAGAATTCGATGTTTACCTAAAGTCGCTCCACCTTACCAAAACAAGTCTCGCTTCCTCTTCCATTCAAGGCCGAGCCTATCTAGTGCATTCAGGGTTCAAGACTCCATCTTGTTGCTTAAGAATGGAAGTGCTATGTCATACTCTAATTTAGTAAGAGTTTGGATTTCTTTCGGTGAGTAAATTCCTAATCTTTTGGAAAGAACTTTCCTTTGTATGTTGTGTTGATCCTTAGCTATATGTATGTTATATATATGTTGGTTCTTGGCATGTTTGAAATGTGATGATAAGTGTTAATGTATGGGTTAGTTTTATCACTCGAATGGATGTGTTATTACTAAGTTAGTAATGGTATATATATTGGTATATGTATACAATTTGTTGTATGAATGTGATGTATGAATAGAAAGGATTGATGGTGAACTTGACCATAGTCATGATGGGTTGAAAAAAAAAGTTGAAATTTTGTATTTAGTTGCGATGGATTTGAGGTCGAATTTGAAAGTAAACTCGTTCCAAGAGTTTAGAGTTTAGATTTTGGTTAAAGTTTGCGTAATTGGTTTTAAACTGTGAAAGTTTACTAAGGTATGTTTCGCTCATGAAATAGTATGATTTTAGTAAAGCGGCTTCGCTTAAAGGTGGGTTAGAGCAAACTGCACTCGTAGTGACAGTTACTATGGATGCAGTTTGGAACACACTGAATTTATATTTCAAATTTATTTTATTTTGAAATTAGTTTGTAAAGTTTTTCAAACTTAATTAGTAATATTAAAAAGTAATTAAGTTGTAATATAATTAATTAATTAAGTAGTTAATTAAAAGGTAATTATCACCTAATTGGTAATTAAGAAGGTGATTAAAGGTTAATCATCACTTAAATTAAGATAATGAATATTAATTGATTTATAAAGTTTTAGTTAGTGATTATTGTAGTTAAGAAGTAAATAAGTGATTAATAATTATTTAATTAAGACGAGTGTTTAATTAATTAATTAATTAATGGGTTATTTAATTAATTAAAGTTTAACTCTTAAACAATTTGGTTTAACCATAACCAAATTGCATTATGAAGTTAATTAGTACTTAGTTAAGTTCATTTAGCCTAATTAGAGTTTGATTATGATTTAATCTTGATTTAAATTGGATTAATTAAGATTAGTTAGTATTTAAGCTAATTAAATATACTTTTAACTTTTCAAAGATGATTTTAAACTAAACAGAATGTATTTTAATTAGTTTTCTTTGTCAAAGTAAACTTATTCCGTATGAAAGGATTTCTTGTCCGGATCCCTAAATAGCTCATATAATTGGGAGAATTAGATGACATCCATTAGCAAAACAGAACACCATTCTGCTATAGTGTAAGTGATTTGATTGTGTGAACATGTGTTAAGCAGAATAAATTCCCGTTCTGCTATAAGTTGATTGAATTGTTTCGACATCTATTTAGCAGGATAAATCACCATCCTGTTGTCATGTTATTTGGACTTCTATATGTCAGCTTGTTGTATTGACATATTATTCCCTGATTGGATATGAATTGTATTTACATATATGATAGCTGATGTAAATAATTGTTATGTGATTTGGAAATCAAATTAAAATTAAATGGTAACTTAAATTAGTATCATTGGGACTACTAAGCCTCATTTGGAATTTATAAAGTATTGTTTGAATTTACTTTAATTCTTTAATCAATTTGGGGCAAAGGGTTTATAAATGGTTTTTCAAGTTATATAATTCTTATAAAGGTATTTACAAATGATAACTTGTCCATAGAAAGGGGTTTTTCTAATCAAAAGGTTTATTAAGGTGATTTACAAATGATATTTATAAAGGATATTTTATAACAGAGTGTAGAAAGGTTAATATAAAGAGTTTAAAAAATACGAAAAAGGTTATAAATCTTTTCAAAGATTTGGAAAAAGTTTTATAAATTAACTTAAGTGTTTATAAAAGTGGGTTAGAACTTTATTTTGGAAGTTATAAGTTAATTGAAATATGAGAAGGCTTTTAAAAAGGGAATCTTTTATAAAGGATAAGCATAATGTTTTATTTGGAAGAAATGTTTGGTTATTTGATATGGGATTTTGAAAGAAGAAAAGTTTGAAAAGTTTGTAATATACATATACTGATAAGATAAGTATATGATTTTGTTTCAAGCCATGAAAAGTAAAATGTCTTTGTAATATACTTATACAGTTGTGATAAGTATATAAAGGTTTCTAAGTACAAAGGAAATGTAAGGGGTTTGGGAATAGTGTTTTGAAAAGATCTTTTGATCAGATTTTGTTATGCGGTTTTATTAATTAAAGAGAATTAATAAAGGCTTAGTGGATCCCATAAGGAAATTAAACCATGATTAGATGTTTGTTTATTTGATAGTTAAATAACCGACTATCAAAGCTGGACCCAAAATGTAACTTTGGAAATATCTAGAAGAAACATGAGAATTATATGATGTACGTATAAACTCATTCATTCTTTTAGGATGAATGATAAGGAAATCCATCTACAAACGGTTAGGAGGTGAACTCCGCTCTTGTCATTTGTCTGTTTATTTCCTAAAGAACCGAAGTTGAGTTTACCAAAAATATCGAAAGTTGTTTCAAAGAGATTGAAATCAGATATGTTATCCGAAAACCACTTCGATCTAACTCAAGCGTTTCAAAATAAAGACATCTTGAAGCATGGGATCGAAGACGGAGCCATTGTAGTACAAGGGCTGCTTGCTACTAATCTCGAGGATGACTCCAAAATGGATGTAGTAGAAGTAGTGCCTTCTATTTGTCCTTATCCTGGGAAACTTGTATGTATGACTGTTGGCACTACATTACTGCATAGAGGGCGGTGTTAGCATGCCAAGATAGGCTCTATTCAGAAAGGTAAAACGTAGCCTCAAGCTTCATCAGTCGGGAATGACTAAAACATGGGATATGCAGTTGGGCTATGTGGGTCACACACATTAGGGCATATCATCACCCTTCTAGATATATACACAATCATCAATCAATTCATGTACATAGGAGCGCTCGGTTAAAGGTTGCAAATCAACCGGGGTGATGATATATTCGATACTATCCAGTAAGGGGTAGGTCGGTTTTGTGTTGACAAGGGTCGTTTGGTATGACCTAGATACATTTTTATAGAGGTTTACTATGGCAGATGGTACCCCAGTAGTCCAGTCCTTAGTTGGAATCCACGCTCTAATGCGTGCCTTACGTTTTCGATTATAGAACCTAGTATGTTCGAATGTGAGATGCATGCATTTAAGCTATTTTATCAATTTGCCTCAAACCTAGACATTATGATAATACCGCTGGATTTTGATATAAAATGTTTTGGTTATCGTAAGGTAAAAACCCATCCATTTTTATGTGCGGTGTGGTCTTACGAGACATCCTTTGTTTGAAAGGTTTTCAAATGTAGAAATCAGCATGGTTCCTACTTGTTATCGAGTTTTACTCATGTTGGTTTACCAGACTTACCCGGGCATTATTCCATATAATGCTCGAATTAAACCGAGCATGTTTGCCAGGTTAGCTTTAGATGTTGTAACGACCCGCCTTCCATACCATAGAAGGACGTATCGTCATTTAGAAAGAAAGAGATAGAAAGAGAAAAGATATGAAAGAAAGAACTAAACAATATTAGATTCTTGCAACGGAACGAATAAAATATATTAATCACATAGTTATAACATAATATACAACATCTATCAGAGTTACACAGCCTTATATCATAACACATTAGACAATTATAAAAAACCTGACTATCATACAACTCAAGTTATAACATAGAGATAACACATCAGAAACACAATATCTATATACGGTGAAGCCTCCTGCTCCATATCACCTCTAGAATTCATCAAAGCTAACCTGAATCCCTTGGCTACTCGTAAAAATTTGAGTACCCAAGAGTTTAAGAAAATAGAAAACAAAAACTCTGAGTCAGACATTAGACTGGTGTAAGTAAATGGTTTAAAATTATTTAACTTTGAAAAATCATTTGAAACAAAGGTATCTCGTAAGACCACGCCACAAATAAACATGCCGGGTTTTACCTTACAATAACCAAACCATTTAATAGGAAATCCAGTGATATTATAATAGTGTCTAGAGTTTTCAAGTAAAATAGAAAATAGCCGAAATTGTAACATTCATTAAATTTCAGCTACCAGCCACAAAGTGGGTTCTACAAACAAAACCGTAAAGGGCATGTAGGAAAAATGGATTTCCATCAAAGGCAGGGCTACTGGGGTACCGCCGATCACAGTACTTGGTCTAGATCACCGTACCGAGGATCCACCCTGATCCCTTGCAAAACAAGGCCGGAACCATCCCTTAATGGATAATCTCGAATAAGACAACCCCGCAGTTGGCGTGACCAACCGCCCACACAGCCGAATAAAAAGGAACTCTAGACAGGAGAAAGTCTTATCCTACTTGGGTGCTACCCACTTAGCCTTGCTGCACCTCCCCTTTTTTAGCCATTCCCGGTTGATGAGGCTTGAGGCTACGATTACCTTTTTAGAACACATATCTTGGAATGCTTATCGTCCTCCAATGAGGATGTTCTAAAAGCATTAAATCCATACAAGTTCGTTCCGGGTTCGAGCGAAACCGAAGGCACTATCTCGCTACACTCATTTTGGAATCACCCTCACAGTTAACGACAATAGCCCTTGCACTCTGACTCTTCATCTCGAAACTGAAAGAACTATCTCTATCAAACTCATTTTGGAATCACCCTTAGAGTTTGAAGGACAAATAGTCCTTGCACTTCGAGTCTTCATCTTGAACTTTACTTGAGATTTCACGACCTACTGTTTAATTTGGATCGATGTAGTTTTCGGATATCCAAATTTGGAAATCCAATCCCAGTCTTACCGAAATCCAAAACGCCATTTTAATATCCAAGTTGTTAAGTTTAAACAATTCAATTTATTATTTAGAATTACAGATTCACACAGATAGGTAACTCACATTATTATAGATAGATAATCCATATCATCACAATTCAACCAAAGCATCTCGTATCACAGAGCAGCACATATCACATATCGGAGATATCAAATAATCTAAGGCATTTATTATCATTCAATGATCCATGAGTAAGATTAATTAGTCACTCTATTTCTAATTAATTTAAATAAATTAAATCAATTACTTTAATCACTTTAAATTCTACTTACTTAATCATTAATTAATTACAACTAATTAATTAATCATCCTTTAATTATCATCTTAATTAATCATCCTTGATTAATTATCCTTTAATTGCGTTAAGTAATTAGCCCTTAATTAATTACATAAATTAATTATCCTTTATCCATCCACATTAATTAACCTTTAATTAATTAACTATAATTAATTACATTAGCCCTTAATTTATTACATTAATTAATTATTCTATAATCACTTATATTGATTAATTATCCTTTAATTAATTTCATTCATTAATTAAATAATCTTTTAATTAATCATCTTAATTAATCAATCCTTATTTAATTAATTACACTAAGTAATTAAATCCTTAATTACTCCCATTAAGTAATTTCCCTTTATTTAATTACATTCAGTAATTATCCATTAATTACTTACACTATTAATTACACTAAGTAATTATACTTAATTAATTTCATAAGTGATTATCTTTAATTAATTAATTATCTTATATTAATTACTTTAATTAATTAACCTTTATTCAACCACATTTATTAATTAATCTTAATTAATCACATTAAGTAATTATCATTCAATTAATCACTTAAATTAATTATCCTTTAGTTACTAACATTAATTAACCAATCCTTGATTATTTACATTTAGTAATTAATCTTTTAATTTTTTCATTAAATCAAGACCACAATTAAACTATTTAAATATTATTAAATCTTGAAATTATTATACCAAAAATCATGCATTAATTTAAAGTTAAAATACCACATACCTTAACCACTTTTTAATTACATCATTAAACTTTATTTGAAAACATTTAAGAACGAATTACATAATTAACCTAGTGTATTATCATATAATTATATAAACCAAACAAATTTTAAAACAATTTAACTTTAAAATTTAAACTATAAAATTTGTTTAAAGAAAACTTGTTTAATAAAGTTACTTTGAAAAAAATTGGTTATCTTTCCTTTGAAAAACTTTTGCACTTTAATATACTTTCAATATTTGATTTAAAATCTGGCTCTGCTTTAAAACTCGATAACATTACTTTTGAATGCTTATACTTTTAATAGACTATAAAACTTGCTTAAAATCTTTTTTATGCTTCAAATTTTAAAATTTGATAACCAGATTTACTTCATATTTTATACTTGGATCCTAAAACCAAACCCGAGCCAAAGAACAAAACCCGAACCAAACACTCGAATACCCGAGCTCACACTCGAGCAACTCACGATACACTCACGAGCAAACCCACCGCCCTCAGCTTCGAGACAAACGCGCAACCTTCTCGAGCCAAACCTGAGAAACACTCGTCTTCCCTAAAACTTCGACACCATCCGATACAACGTGAACGCATGCACAAGCCCCGATCATCAGACCACCTCCGATCCAAGTTGAGGCCTCTCTCACGTCGATGACCATGCCGATGACCCAAAATGATCAGCACCCTCGATTCGCCTCGAAAACAAAATTGAGCATGTTGACACATTCAAACCCAAAATCAGTCGTCGAAAAAACGTCATGCCTCGACGATCCCATGCACCAGTAATCTCGCCGCCTCGTCCAAAGTCGCGTCATGAACCCCTGCGTCGACTCCCCCATAAGTGATCACCTCCGGTGGTCCAATGATACCGTACGAACTCAGACAACCTCATTTACCCAAATAGCATTTCAAACCTTACTATGACGTTCCCTGGCCACCACGGCAACCTAGAAATACTCTGAGCATTTTTCCCACGTCCATCGAGTCTCGAGCCTCCTCCAGCCTTGGTCACGGCCATTATCATCACGCCGTTCAACGACAATCGACGAATACCCAATTGCTGATCAACTCATAATATCTCACCATTTACTTACTTAAAAATCATGAAATTACTATCTAAAATCATCATTTTCTAACACTAATCTTGTAACGGCCCACTATTTTGTACCATTCAAATTCGACAATAAATAAAACATGTCAAGCTTGAATAGTTCAAAACAATAGATTGTAAATAACTTAGGAGCAAATGAAATAAAATCACAGAATCACAGACACAGATATCAGAAAAATCACAGCGGAATTAAAATACTTAGTGGTTCATGAAGCGGCCACTATAAAATCTCAACCAAATAAAAATTACATAGTTCAAATCTCCAATACAGTTTAAAACTTCAATAGAAAGCCAAATATTCCAAAATCTCCATTACATAAATAAGATATAGAGTGAAAAGCTTTTGCCAGTAGCACGAATGATCTACAGAAAGTCCTAGCTCCGGAAAGAAAGCTGAAACTGCAACTCAGGCTGACCCGAGCGTAAAATAAAACATAAACACTCGAGTCAGGACATACATACTTATATAGTGTAAGTTAATTCAAGTGTACTGTAGTATAGAGCAAGTAACTTAAAGGATGCTTGGGAGCGCCATCCTCTAAGGATCCGTTAAACTATTTACTATGTAGTAATATTTCGCTATTATAATAATGTCTATTAGTAAAATAAACTTACTTTAATATAGCGTTAAGGGGTTACCCATATAGCCCTTAACACAGAATATATTCCCATAGTCTATATAGTACCGTAATCTCCCCCATACTGGGCGTCGTCAGAGGGCACTCCATAGGTATGGTACAAAACCAAAATCGTATAAGGCTCGCTATGGTAGGTGACGCGGCACAACTAGGCAATGCCAGGGTAGATATACCAATTGCTATCCGGACCGATGGAAACGCGTAGCCGCAGTTACCGCCCACCTCGAACAACACTCCCAAATCAAAGGTGCGCACCAAAACAATCACAAAAGTAATAGAATGGCATACGAAGAAGTGCGTCCGATCAGAGGTGCTACCTCATTAATCCGAGAATCGCTCCTGTTTTAGCCACCTTATGCCAACTCACGGGAGTCGGGTCCACGTATTTACCTCAAGGAAACGTCACCACCATCCTACTTCATTCTGGAATCTCCACCGTGTACACAGTTGTCAAAGTGGTTTTCGGTATCGACAGAGAGTATGCCAGATATCCGATCCCGGTCCCTTTAACAACCAAACGTTATTATAACCCGTGGTTACAGCTTTTAAAATGGTATTTATACTTTACAAATCAAAATATATTTCTAATACTACAACATCAAAATATTGTTTTTAAACATTGGTCATTTTAATATACCATTTAAATCTATTCAATTTATTTAGGAATTAAATCTTCTTTTACAAAAAAAATTTAAAGTTAAATTCTTCCTTTAAAACCATCCAAAGTCAATTTCTTATTTTTATTAATTACATATTAAATTCCAAAATTTAAACCTTTTTTCCCAAAATTTATTTCCATAAATTTATTTTAAAACAATCAAATTTCAGTTTCCGTAGCCCTTATGAAATGCTACCTAAAGTCTATAGATTAAAACTGTTCAATTATAAAAGACAACACTTAAATGCTGTAACGGATTTTCTTAACAATTTAGTTTACATTCCAAATATAACTTATTATCAATTATTTTCTTAACTGAAATCTTATCTTTAACAAAATCCAGAATTTCCCAAATAAGTTATATTTTAAAATTTTATTTAAACATTCATTTATTTAACATTTTTGACTCATTCAAAAATTATTATAAATTTTATAAAATCTTTAAATACATTTAAACCAGAATATTATAAACTTCCCGTTTAAAATAAATTAAAATATTTCAAAAAAATATTATAGAAACCATGGGTCAGTATATAGTTTTCTAGCCTAGGTCAAGTGATACGGATTTATATCATTTTAATCCGCAATTTACAAAACCTCGGGTTTTATCATTTCAAACCCACAATCCCAAGTTAAAATTTAAACAGTTAACTGAAATAGATGAATAATAATTATCGTTTAGGCCTATCATTTCAGCCCATAACGATCTAAATTTACAGGGAACTTGCAGTGATGATTTAAATCAGTAAATAAGCATTAAATGATATAACTGCAGTAATACTACAACAGATAAATAACTGATGAGGTGTCAATTTAAAAATGGGGTTTGACATCATACATTATATTACAGGCAGATAAAATTTAAATAAAAATTTACAAATACACTTGCGGAAATTCACAGATATATAGGCATGTTTGTCTGGTGTGAATACTCACCTAAATGCTGTAGAAAAATTTGATTCAAAACGAAAATTCACCGAAAAAGAAACGCACCGCGGGTAACGATCAATTTGATGCGGAGTCTGCTAACCGATATATATATGAAAGAGGAACGAATTAATAACAATCAAACTAAGAAAATTTTAACACGAAATTTTGAACAAAACGGGACGAACGGAAACCATTCGACTCGACCGCTCCACCACTTAACCCATGCTCAGCCCAAATACAAATGCACGTATCCATTAGTTCGTATCTCCATATCAAGTATTGATATGGATATTGATATGCACACGCTCCAGTATCAAATTTGGTCACTGTGTCCATATCCCCCTAGTACTCTACTTCCTCTGTGTTCGCAAGCACTCTAGTACAGATGCATACAATGCATGTTTCAAATATTATTGCTCCGATTCTCAGTTTCGGCCAAACCAAACTTAATGCATGCTTTAACCTGATATGGCCGTGCTACTTCAATACCCAAGACATGCACACTTGTTTCCATATCCCAAATTAATTAATCACGTCTAAACTCTTCTTCCATACCCAGATAAAAAAAAAATTCAAAGGTGACAAATCTTAGGCTAAAGGTGGACGCGCAACTTTGGGCATACAGGCAAATGATAAAAACCCAACTGCATTATTTCCTATTATCAAAAGCTATACTTCCAACTGGTCCAAGGCATGTCCCTGCTGCCTTAGTCATGCACGCATCTATTCATCTAAACTCAGCAACTATAAAGCATTTGCAGTTATACTCTTTTATATGCAAACTATCAACTGAAGTATACATGCATACATGCGGCACGACCTTACCCTATCACAATATGCACGCAAGCACTCAGGTAATGGAATGTTTGATAAAGCTTGTTCAGTAAAAGGATCGGCTACAACTCTCTCTCTCCCTCTCCTCTTCTGAAAATCATTATTATGCACTAAAGGTACGACAATTATATAAGATAATTCTTCACAATGCAACATGACATACTTGCCCTATAGTCCGTGAGCTACATGCACAGGTGGTGATGGCTAAAGGTGTTGCCGCGTCAGGGTGGTTTGTAGGCTGTGCTGGAGGAGGGTGGATGGGTCGATCGGTGGTGGAGCAAATAGGGTGCAGTGGAGCAAACGATATAACTGATCAATAGGAAATGTAAAGAAGAAGAAAGAGTAAACAAATACCTGAAGCTTGTACGCAAGAGCTCGAGAGAACAGATCAGGAGGTATGAAAGTTTATGTGAATGAGTAGGTATTTATAGATAAAACTTGCGAGATTTAGGGAGAAGGCAGGCGAAAAATACGTGTGATTTATTATGTTCGAACGTTACTTCTCCTTTGAATACATGGATAAGCTTGCGTGATTTTAGGGACCACGGTAAGAAAAAGTAAATTGGCTCTGTACTGAAAAGGCAAATGAAATAAAATTTGCTTGATCAGTTGTACGAAAATTTGCAAAACAAATTGCAGTGGGAAACAAGAAGCAAGAGATATGGATTCGTGCTTTATGAAATAGAGGAGCGTGATTCACTATTCCCAGTTATACGAAAATCTTGATTAAATGCATGCGTTGATTACTTTCCAGTTTCTTTAGTTTGAACGTTATTTTATATACGTGATTTATGCTGCCAATTTATGGAAATTTGATTTCAACATTTTATACCATTTAATAGTTGTGTGGTCAGCTATATGAAAATTTGATCTTTATTTTGATTGAATTAAATGAAACGGCAAGAATTGGCAAAGATTTTGGAATGAAAAAGTCATATACAAAAATAAAAACCCAATTGAAAGCTATGGAAAAGGTAACGTTTTCTATAAAGCTACAGACTGATATTTTAATCCATATAGATATAAATATGATTTTTAGAATACGCCAAACCGACGCAATGCAAAACACCTAAAAATTTATATAAAAATAACGTTTTTAGTTTATACGTTTATTACGTTACTTATACCATAAATTTTACGCGCCCTTTAAACGCGAAATCCAACAGTTCATTAATACACTAATTTTTTTTTCTTTTTTTTTACAAAGTTATTACTTACCAAAATTTTATTGGTTTTCATATATTATATATATACAAAATTCATTTTATTAACATTGCGAATTGAGTCGTCTTTTAACAAAGTTAAAAACTTCAAAACTTTTAAATTTTATTTTTAGACCTTCGAAAAAGATTTACATCAAATATATATATATATATATATTAAAATAAATTTCAAAATTTAATAATTAAAAGAAATAAATTGCTAGGAAAACTAGGCTGTTACACTCTCCCCCACTCAGAACATTTCGTCCTCGAAAAGGAATGAAAGAAAGAAACAAAGGAAGATAAAATGGTAAAGCAAGTACCTTAAACGAATAATTCCGGATTCGAAACACGAATGCTTTCCTCCGTCTCCCATGTGCAATCTCGCTCATCCGGGATCCATTGCACTTTGACCAATCGGACAGACTTTCTTCTTAGCTGTTTCGTACCTTGATCGACGATACGAAGCGGCTTTCTTTCAATAGTTAGATCAGGCTCGATGTCCAGACCATCAAGAGCAGTAGGCTGGATGATAAGAGATGGATCGTGAAGACAGCGACGAAGGTGGGATACATGAAACACATTGTGTATTCCAGCAAACTTCTCGGGTAGATCTAGTCGATAAGCAAGAGATCCAATCCTCTCTAAGATACGGAATGGACCGATGAACCTAGGGGCCAGCTTTCCTCTACGCCCAAACCGAACCACATTTCTTAAAGGGGAAACTTTTAGAAAAACCAAATCGCCAACATCAAACTCCAAGCTCCTTCTGCACCGATCAGCATACTTCTTTTGCCTATCCTGAGCAACTTTTAACCTTCTCTTAATCTCCTCTACTTTCTCCGAAGCTTCCAAAATCATTTCGGGACCAAGAACTAAGCGGTTACCGGATTCAATCCAACAAGAAGGAGATCTACACGGTCTTCCGTACAGAGCAGCAAATGGGGACATCTTAAGACTAGCCTGAAAAGATAGAATGAAATAGATAGGGAATAAGATAGGATAAGATCAGAGTATTGGAATTTATACCTGATAACTATTGTTATAGGTGAATTCCACAAGATGGAGATGATCTTCCCAAGATCCTCCATAATCCAAGATGCAAGCACGAAGAAGATCCTCAAGAATCTGATTTACCCTTTCGGTTTGACCGTCAGTTTGTGGGTGGTAAGCGGTGCTCAGGTTCAAATGAGTACCCAAGGATTCTTGAAACGCTTTCCAAAACTGACTAGTGAAAATAGGGTCTCGATCGCAAACAATGCTAAGGGGAACGCCATGGAGGCGAACAATCTCCCTCATATAAATTTCAGATAAGCTCGAAGCTGTACGGGTAGACCTGACTGGAATAAAATGAGCAGACTTAGTCAGTCTATCCACAATAACCCAGATGCTTTCATTTCCCTTCCTAGATCTCGGCAAACCATCGATAAAATCCATAGAAACTTGCTCCCACTTCCAATTTGGAATCTCCAAAGGCTGCAACAAACCCGGTGTCTTCTGATGGTCCGCCTTGACTTGCTGACAAGTCGCACATCTATTCACAAAGATAGAGACGTCGCGCTTCATACCCTTCCACCAGTAGAGTTTCTTTAAATCTTGATACATCTTTGCTACGCCAGGATGTATGGAAAGTCGGGATTGGTGATGTTCCCGAAGTAATTCCTGCCTCAGACCATCAACATTCGGGACACAAATCCTTCTATTTACTCTCAAAATCCCTTCATCATCAATATGAGCTCCATTCCCATCAGAATTTCTACCTCCTCTGCTACGAACATTTTCTTTCATACTTCTAAGTCTCACGTCCTCGTCCTGCCTAGCCTTGATACGATCCAATATAGGAGAAGAAACAAATAGCTGGCACAACAAAGATTTCTTTCTACTCAACGCATCGGCCACTACATTTGCTTTCCCGGGAGTATAGTTTATGTCGAGATCATAAGAAGCAAGAAACTCGAGCCACCGCACTTGTCTCTGATTTAAATCCTTCTGGGTAAAGATATATTTCAGAGACTGATAATCGGTAAAGAGATCAAACTTAGCTCCCAAGAGATGATGTCTCCAAAGCTTCAAAGCAAAAACAACAGCCAGCAATTCTAAATCGTGAGCAGCGTAATTAGCTTCATGTGTCTTCAGCTGACGACTAACATATGCAATTACTTTCCTATCGTGCATTAGAACTGCTCCCAAACCCTCTCGACAAGCATCCGTAAATACCGTTAATCTTTCACTTCCATTTGGTACAGTAAGCACTGGTGCAGAGGTGAGCTTATCTTTTAACTCTTGGAATGCAGCTTTACACTTATTGCTCCATATAAACTTTGCATTCTTTCGAGTTAGAGCAGTCAGAGGTGCCGAAATCCGAGCAAAGTTCTCAATGAACCTTCGGTAGTAACCGGCAAGGCCTAGAAAACTGCAAATATCAGTAGGAGTCTTAGGTTCTTCCCAATCCTTGATTGCAGCGATTTTGACTGGATCAACAGAAACTCCTTCACTAGAGACAATGTGTCCGAGGAATCGGACTTCTTCTTTCCAGAAATGGCATTTAGCGAATTTAGCTTTTAACTGGTGCCTCCTAAGAGTCCCCAATACAAAGCTCAAGTGAGATTTATGCTCTTCCTCAGATTTGGAGAACACAAGGATATCATCAATGAAGACTAGAACAAATTTATTTAGCACATCGCGGAAGACACGATTCATCAAGTCGACGAACAAGGCAGGAGCGTTAGTCAGCCCAAAAGGCATAACTAGCCATTCAAAGAAACCATTTTGGGTACGGAAAGCAGTTTTGGGTATGCTCTCCTCAGCAACTCTAAGCTGATGGAAACCTGTGGCTAAATCAAGCTGAGAGAAAATAGTCGCTCCATAGAGTTGATCGAACGTATCATTTATGCGGGCATGGGATATCTGTTCTTCATAGTAAGCTTGTTCAGTTCCCTATAATCAACACACATCCGGAGGGAACCATCAGATTTTGTGACAAAAACTACAGCTGCTCCCCATTCTGAGAAGCTAGGTCTAATCAGACCTTTGGAGGATAAGTCTTGGATTTGCTTCCTTAATTCGCTCTTCTCCCATGGTGCCATTCTTCTGGGTGGAAGAACTACAGGTCGCGCTCCAGGGATGAGGTCGATACGGAAATCAATTTCCTGCTTTGGAGGTAACGAAGTGACTTCACCAAATACGTCGGGAAAAAAATCTAACCACCGGAGTGGACTCAATATCACCAGGGAAAATATCGAGAGAATAAATGAAACTTCCAGCGAACTCTTGAGGCAATTTACACTGGATCTTCAATGGATTTCCCAAATCATCTTTAAGAGCAACCGTACGAGAACTGCAGGAGATATCTACATCATGTCTATCTAACCAATCACCTCCAAGCAAAAGGTCGAAAGCGTCAAAACCCAAAACAAAGAAGTCACCAGTGAAGCACTGCAGGAGATGGAGAAGCTTCACATCCCTACAGACTTTGCTAAGGTTCGCTGGACCACCGATGGGGTTTGAAACACATAAAGGTACAGAAGAATATTCAGGGGAAAGGAGATGCTCAAATCTATTACAGAGATCCGACGAAATGAAACTGTGGGAAGCTCCGCTATCGAATAAAACGCGAACAGGAGATTTGAACAAAGTAAAAGAACCTTAAAGTGTACCTTGAGAGTCGTTCGGAGCTGGAGCGGGTGCAGGCTGTGGGGCTGGAGAGGATGCAGAAGTCACCACGAAGATCCCTGACGCTGTGCCCTTCTTTTGAGTGGGGCAATCCTTCTTGAAGTGTCCCGGCTGAAGGCAGATGTGGCATAAGTCTCGTCTAGCAAACTGAGAAGGAGGTGGAATATCAGCACCCAAAGTAGGACAGCGATTTCGAAGTGTCCCTTCTGATGGCATCTATGGCAAGTGATGGTAGACAGATCTAGAGGTGGCCTCGCAGTAGCAGAAGATGATGATCCCAACCCTTGAGTCTTGTTCCTCTTATGACGGTAGAAATTTGACTTACTTTTCCTTGAATTCCCAGAAGACTGGGCCGGTGTAGACTGAGCAGCTGGAGTGGTCCTAGAGGTGGGGTTCTCATACCGGAGAGCCATATCCATCAAAGCCGTGAACGTCCCATGCACATGTGTAATGAGTCGATCGTAGAACTCGGGGCGAGCACCAGCGATAAATTTCTCGTTCTTCTTAAGCGGGGTATCGATCAAATTCAGGCCATACTGGGAGAGCTCATTAAACTTTCTCTCGTATTCCGTGAAGGACATATCGCCTTGCTTCAGATCCATAAAGTCTCGATAGAGCTGAGACTTGCCCGCTTCGGGCATCCATTTGACCAGAAAGGCCTCCCTAAAGCATGATAAGAGATATAAGATAGATTCAAAAATGGGAAGATTTGAATCCGAATTTGGACAACCGAAGAGATACCTAAATTGCTCCCAAGTGAGGTCAGCCTCATTAGTGTGTGCAGTAATAGATAGCCACAAATTTAAAGCGGTTCCCTTCATCTGCCAGGCCGCGAGTTGCCTCTGCTGGGCATTTGTGATTTCGAGACAGGAGAAGATTCTCTCCAAGTCTCGTAACCATTGCTGAGCTTCTATAATGGTTTCAGAACCCATAAATTTAGTGCCACCTAGTCAGCATAGTCTTTGCATAGCTTAGTAAATCTGGCAGGGGCAGCAGGTGGAGGAGCAGCTCGCCCTCTACCTCTATTATTTCCTCTATTCATCCTGAAAGATCAAGAATGAATTTTAAGGGAAGAGGAAAAATATTAATGTCAAGATATTCCAGGATAAGATAAAGTTTAACTTGGACAAGCAATTAACAAGGCTCGAATTATAAACGATGGAGAGAAGGAAGGAGTATTTGGAAAAATTTATTTTAAAAAAGGAAGTTTTTATATCAAAATACTTCTTTAAAAACCCTTTTTGAAAATCATTTTATACTTTAAAATACGTTCTCTCACAAGGAAAGGATTCTAGAATTTGACTTCACTCATTCTAGGGTATTGCTAACCTATCTCTAATGAGTTTTTGCCCCTTAGCTATGGTTAAACCAAAGCTCTGATACCAACTGTAACGGCCCACTATTTTGTACCATTCAAATTCGACAATAAATAAAACATGTCAAGCTTGAATAGTTCAAAACAATAGATTGTAAATAACTTAGGAGCAAATGAAATAAAATCACAGAATCACAGACACAGATATCAGAAAACTCACAGCGGAATTAAAATACTTAGTGGTTCATGAAGCCACTATAAAATCTCAACCAAATAAAAATTACATAGTTTAAATCTCCAATACAGTTTAAAACTTCAATAGAAAGCCAAATATTCCAAAATCTCCATTACATAAATAAGATATAGAGTGAAAAGCTTTTGCCGGCAGCACGAATGATCTACAGAAAGTCCTAGCTCCGGAAAGAAAGCTGAAACTGCAACTCAAGCTGACCCGAGCGTAAAATAAAACATAAACACTCGAGTCAGGACATACATACTTATATAGTGTAAGTTAATTCAAGTGTACTATAGTATAAAGCAAGTAACTTAAAGGATGCTTGGGACCACCCATCCTCTAAGGATCCGTCAAAATATTTACTATGTAGTAATATTTCGCTATTATAATAATGTCTATTAGTAAAATAAACTTACTTTAATATAGCGTTAAGGGGTTACCCATATAGCCCTTAACACAGAATATATTCCCATAGTCTATACAGTACCGTAATCTCCCCCGTATTGGGCGTCGTCAGAGGGCACTCCATAGGTATGGTACAAAACCAAAATCGTATAAGGCTCGGTATGGTAGGTGACACGGCACAACTAGGCAATGCCAGGGTAGATATACCAATTGCTATCCGGACCGATGGAAACGCGTAGCCGCAGTTACCGCCCACCTCGAACAACACTCCCAAATCAAAGGTGCGTACCAAAACAATCATAAAAGTAATAGAATGGCATACGAAGAAGTGCATCCGATCAGAGGTGCTGCCTCATTAATCCGAGAATCGCTCCTGTTTTAGCCACCTTATGCCAACTCACGGGAGTCGGGTCCACGTATTTACCTCAAGGAAACGTCACCACCATCCTACTTCATTCTGGAATCTCCACCGCGTACACGGTTGTCAAAGTGGTTTTCGGTATCGACAGAGAGTATGCCAGATATCCGATCCCGGTCTCTTTAACAACCAAACGTTATTATAACCCGTGGTTACAGCTTTTAAAATGGTATTTATACTTTACAAATCAAAATATATTTCTAACACTACAATATCAAAATATTGTTTTTAAACATTGGTCATTTTAATATACCATTTAAATCTATCCAATTTATTTAGGAATTAAATCTTCTTTTACAAAAAATTTTTAAAGTTAAATTCTTCCTTTAAAACCATCCAAAGTCAATTTCTTATTTTTATTAATTACATATTGAATTCCAAAATTTAAACCTTTTTCCCCAAAATTTATTTCCATAAATTTATTTTAAAACAATCAAATTTCAGTTTCCGTAGCCCTTATGAAATGCTACCTAAAGTCTA
Source organism: Allium cepa (assembly GCA_030765085.1). Taxonomy (NCBI): domain Eukaryota; kingdom Viridiplantae; phylum Streptophyta; class Magnoliopsida; order Asparagales; family Amaryllidaceae; genus Allium; species Allium cepa. Next base: position 421,127,031 of record CM060943.1, on the reverse strand, counting down.
TAGATTAAAAATGTTCAATTATAAAAGACAGCACTTAAATGCTGTAATGGATTTTCTTAACAATTTAGTTTACATTCCAAATATAACTTATTATCAATTATTTTCTTAACTGAAATCTTATCTTTAACAAAATCCAGAATTTTCCAAATAAGTTATATTTTAAAATTTTATTTAAACATTCATTTATTTAACATTTTTGAATCATTCAAAAATTATTATAAATTTTATAAAATCTTTAAATACATTTAAACCAGAATATTATAAACTTCCCGTTTAAAATAAATTAAAATATTTCAAAAAAATATTATAGAAACCACGGGTCAGTATATAGTTTTCTAGCCTAGGTCAAGTGATACGGATTTATATCATTTTAATCCGCAATTTACAAAACCCTGGGTTCTATCATTTCAAACCCGCAATCCCAAGTTAAAATTTAAACAGTTAACTGAAATAGATGAATAATAATTATCGTTTAGGCCTATCATTTCAGCCCATAACGATCTAAATTTACAGGGAACTTGCAGTGATGATTTAAATCAGTAAATAAGCATTAAATGATATAACTGCAGTAATACTACAACAGATAAATAACTGATGAGGTGTCAATTTAAAAATGGGGTTTGACATCATACGTTATATTACAGGCAGATAAAATTTAAATAAAAATTTACAAATACACTTGCGGAAATTCACAGATATATAGGCATGTTTGTCTGGTGAGAATACTCACCTGGATGCTGCAGAAAAATTTGATTCAAAACGAAAATTCACCGGAAAAGAAACGCACCGCGGGTAACGATCAATTTGATGCGGAGTCTGCCAACCGATATATATATGAAAGAGGAACGAATTAATAACAATCAAACTAAGAAAATTTTAACACGAAAATTTTGAACAAAACGGGACGAACGGAAACCATTCGACTCGACCGCTCCACCACTTAACCCATGCTCAGCCCAAATACAAATGCACGTATCCATTAGTTCGTATCTCCATATCAAGTATTGATATGGATATTGATATGCACACGCTCCAGTATCAAATTTGGTCGCTGTATCCATATCCCCCTAGTACTCTACTTCCTCTGTGTTCGCAAGCACTCTAGTACAGATGCATACAATGCATGTTTCAAATATTATTGCTCTGATTCTCAGTTTCGGCCAAACCAAACTTAATGCATGCTTTAACCTGATATGGCCGTGCTACTTCAATACCCAAGACATGCACACTTGTTTCCATATCCCAAATTAATCAATCACGTCTAAACTCCTCTTCCATACCCAGATAAAAAAAAAATTCAAAGGTGACAAATCTTAGGCTAAAGGTGGACGCGCAACTTTGGGCATACAGGCAAATGATAAAAACCCAACTGCATTATTTCCTATTATCAAAAGCTATACTTCCAACTGGTCCAAGGCACGTCCCTGCTGCCTTAGTCATGCACACATCTATTCATCTAAACTCAGCAACTATAAAGCATTTGCAGTTATACTCTTTTATATGCAAACTATCAACTGAAGTATACATGCATACATGCGGCACGACCTTACCCTATCACAATATGCACACAAGCACTCAGGTAATGGAATGTTTGATAAAGCTTGTTCATTAAAAGGATCGGCTACAACTCTCTCTCTCCCTCTCCTCTTCTGAAAATCATTATTATGCACTAAAGGTACGACAATTATATAAGATAATTCTTCACAATGCAACACAACATACTTGCCCTATAGGCCGTGAGCTACATGCACAGGTGGTGATGGCTAAAGGTGTTGCCGCGTCAGGGTGGTTTGTAGGCTGTGCTGGAGGAGGGTGGATGGGTCGATCGGTGGTGGAGCAAATAGGGTGCAGTGGAGCAAACGATATAATTGATCAATAGGAAATGTAAAGAAGAAGAAAGAGTAAACAAATACCTGAAGCTTGTACGCAAGAGCTCGAGAGAACAGATCAGGAGGTGTGAAAGTTTATGTGAATGAGTAGGTATTTATAGATAAAACTTGCGAGATTTAGGGAGAAGGCAGGCGAAAAATACGTGTGATTTATTATGTTCGAACGTTACTTCTCCTTTGAATACATGGATAAGCTTGCGTGATTTTAGGGACCACGGTAAGCAAAAGTAAGTTGGCTCTATACTGAAAAGGCAAATGAAATAAAATTTGCTTGATCAGTTGTACGAAAATTTGCAAAACAAATTGCAGTGGGAAACAAGAAGCAAGAGATATGGATTCGTGCTTTATGAAATAGAGGAGCATGATTCACTATTCCCAGTTATACGAAAATCTTAATTAAATGCATGCGTTGATTACTTTCCAGTTTCTTTAGTTTGAACGTTATTTTATATGCGTGATTTATGCTGCCAATTTATGAAAATTTGATTTCAAAATTTTATACCATTTAATAGTTGCGTGGTCAGCTATATGAAAATTTGATCTTTATTTTGATTGAATTAAATGAAACGGCAAGAATTGGCAAAGATTTTGGAATGAAAAATTCATATACAAAAATAAAAACCCAATTGAAAGCTATGGAAAAGGTAACGTTTTCTATAAAGCTACTGACTGATATTTTAATCCATATAGATATAAATATGATTTTTAGAATACGCCAAACCGACGCAATGCAAAACACCTAAAAATTTATATAAAAATAATGTTTTTAGTTTATACGTCTATTACGTTACTTATACCATAAATTTTACGCGCCCTTTAAACGCGAAATCCAACAGTTCATTAATATAATAAATTTTTTTTTTTTTACAAAGTTATTACTTACCAAAATTTTATTGGTTTTCATATATTATATATATACAAAATTCATTTTATTAACATTGCGAATTGAGTCGTCTTTTAACAAAGTTAAAAACTTCAAAACTTTTAAATTTTATTTTTAGACCTTTGAAAAAGATTTACATCAAATATATATATATATATATATATATTAAAATAAATTTCAAAATTTAATAATTAAAAGAAATAAATTACTAGGAAAACTAGGCTGTTACAAATCTGATTCCATAGTCAAATTCTGAAATTAAGATGTTTGATTTTTATCTTACATCTAGATCATCACTGTATTTCTTTATTTTGAAATATTTACTAAATATAAAATCTTGAAAACATTTTTAAAATTAAAGTAACCATGTTACAATCTTTTTTTCTTTAAAGATCTTGGTCTATAATTTATTCGTTTGGAAGATACGAATTTTTTATGTTGATGAAGTTATCCCTGTAATACAACAGAGAAGTGAACATCTTCGTATACACAGACATATCACATATATATACATACATTCAAATCAAAACATACATGTAAACATTTTATACTATATTACTTCAAGATTTTATTACATGTATCAACATTAAATCTCAGATTTGAAACTATTTTTAAAGGAAAGGTTTGCTCACTTGAATTTTGAGGAAGTAGAGAAAAGTTTTAATTTTTAATCTAGAAGTTGATCTTTGGAACTTGTTTTAGAACTGACATTTGAATTTGAAAGTGAATTTGCTGAGTTGAAATTTGAGTCTACATTTGCTTTAGATCTTTAGCTTAGTTGAACTTGAAACAGTTTAAGTTTGAATTCATGCTTGATCTTCAACTTAGCTCAGGATAAAGATTGAAATAGGTTTGATTTTAATTTTCTTTTGGTTTTAGACCTTTGAAAGAAAGAAAAAAGAGAACTATAAAAATTTGAGCTAGAAATAAATAACCAGGTTTCTTCTTTAAAACAATTATTTATAAATTAAATTTTTAAAAGAGAGAATTGTTGCCACTTGTTAATTCAAATCCTACAAAGCTCACAAATGTAGATTACATGTATTTAACACTCGCAAATGTAAAAACAAGAATTTTTACGTTCAAACCCTTGCTTTAAAAATATCTTATTCTTTTATATTTATGTAATATGAATTTATGTTTATATTTATTATTTATACTAATGTTTTATTAATATATATATATATATATATATGTTTATATCCAAATTACACTTATTTATATTTAAAACTTTTATATATATGCAAACTAAATCTTTTTATCAAATATAGAAGAAAAGTGTACTAAACCTTTTTATAAAATCTCATTTTAAACTTAAGCTATTTATCTTATGTTTTGAAAATATAGAATTAACTTTTAAATAGCTTTGGAAAACTACTATATTAAATTTAAAACAAAATTTTCCAAATCATAACATATAAATACATACATACATACATATATATATATATATATAATCAATTTGAAAACATATATTTTTATTAAATTCTAACCAAAGCTTCCTAATCACAATGTATATACATATGTACACATTATAATTAGAAAATATTTTTATTAAATTCAAACCAAAAAATTTCCTATTCACAATGTCTGTACATACACACACACACATTATAAATAGAATACATTTTTATTAGCTTTGATAGATAAATTTTACCTATTAAATATTATTAGCTTTTGAAAAGATTAAACTTGTAGATTTTAAAATAATTATAAAGAAGATTATTAAACCAATATTACCAAATTTAAATGATTATTAATGAAGATTATCAAATAAATATTGTCCAAAATTCCGGGACATCACATTCTCCCCCCTTAAAGGAATTTCATCCCCGAAATTAAAAGGCAAAGATAATTTAATAATCCAACAAAGGTTTTATTTACAAACATCAAGGCATACATATCAGCCAAACACTAACAACCATAGCAACCAATTAATTCAAACAAACAAATCTAACTATCCTGACACAAAGTTAGGATTGGCCTTCCTAATACTATCAAGAGTTTCCCAGGTACAAACACTGAGATACTCGATCTACTGAACCTTAACTAGCTACACTACTAACTCCGAAGCTCCTTCTCAATAGATGTACAATCTGAATAGGATATCTGACCATAATAAGTCCGACTCAACTTCCAAATCCTCCAAAACTGCTAGTTCTAAAACCAATTATGGATCATACACGTATTCCCTCAAAGATATGTGAAATACATTGAATCCCAGCGATCCGACTGGTAATTCAATCCTGTAGGCCAAAGAACTTATCCTTTCGAGAACACGGAAAGATCCAATATACCTCGAAGCTAGCCTCCAGTCGTATCAAATCTTATTGCTCCTTAGATCGATGAAATTTTAACAAGAACCAAAGTCTCTAACTTTGAATTCCAAATTCCTCTGTCTCTTATCCGTGTAACTTTTCTGACGATCCTAGGTTGCCTTCATCCTTTCTTGATTAGCTCAACCTATACAGACGCCTCTCAAAACAATCTAGACCAAGAATAAGACAAATCTCTAGATCCTACCCAAAAAAATGGTCCTCTCAAAATCTACCGAAATCCAAAATACAAGCTCTACTCTACAAACATCAGTTGACTTCGAACTTACCTCTCTAATCCGTAGTAGCCAGAACAGGTGCACTAGACAACCTAGCCTTCAGATCTGATTGAACTTCCTATATAAACCCTCTAATCCAAGAAAACTACGAATTTCCATAGGAGCCCGCGGTTGCTTCCACTCTTGCACAGCTGCTACCTCACTTCCGTTGTGCAACTCTGATCTGGAGTAGATGAGAATGTCATCGATGAACTTGAGCACAAACTTGTCCCGAAATATATGGTTCATCACACAAAATCTTAGTGACCTATCCGACTCGGTCCCCATCACTACAGTAGAATCCTAACTAGAAAACTAGGTCAGATCAATCCTTCTCTGAGAAATCCTGAACTGCTTTACAAATATCTCTCTCTAGGAGCCATCCTTACACTTGGTTGAACTACCGACATTTCTCCTAGAACTAAGTCGAAACAGAACTCAATTTTTTGATTCGGGCAAACCTTTGACCTTTTTGAAGATATCCAAGCAATCTCTGACAACTTCAATAGCCCTTACTCCTTCTTGAGATGCCACAATCCCATGCAAAAGATTACTCAGATGACCTCTGAACTATCGCAAGTCACTTTTGTGATCCTACCAAGTTCAGTTCCAAAGAAACTGTTCTCTCTTTATAATCAGAACATCCTATGCTTGTCTAACCAATCCATCGAAGAAATTGGGGACCACTCTGCTGCTTCTGAATTCCACCTCTAGGACACTGCTTAGCCAGATGACCTTCCTATTGGCGCACAAAACACTTCTGAGCTGTAATGCTGCCTCCAGGTTTCCCTTCACCTTGCTTATTCCAATTCGGATTGAATTTCCCACTTGGAGTTGCCTCTGATGCCAAAACTTCTTATCCATAAGCTCCTCGAGCCAAAATGCCATATCAACCAAATTCTCAAACGAGCATTGAGATGGGCAGACAACCTCTCAAGAAACTCTGGGCCTCAAACCAAGCACAATCATCTTGCTCTTCTAAAGGGACGACAATGAGACCATGTCCGAAGCGAGGCAACTCATTGACCTTAGTCTCATTTTCCAATACAGATAAATTCCCTTGCTTGAGATCTAAAAAATCCCTATATAGTCGAGTCTTCCCTGCGGTAGGTAAAACTGTTCCCCAAAAGCTTGCTCCAAACGAAAACATCTTCGGGAACATCCATGGTTAGTGCGTCTCACCACGCAGCTGCTCCTTCCCGAAGTTGCCAAGATGCCATCACTCTCTTTTGCTCAACAGATAGATCCCAACTCTAGAAAATCCGCTCATACGAGCGCGACCAAACTAGCACTTCAATGATGGACTCTGAACCTTTAAAAGACTTCCCTCCGAGATTGATGAAATCCTTACATCATGCAATAAAGCTTACTTGAGGCGGCATTGGGTCTACAGCCTCGGCAGATACTCTTCCAACCTCAACACTCGGACCTCTTCCATTTGTGGTAGTCGTGCTACACACACCACTACCCCTTCTACAACTAGGACTCATGTTGGCAAACCTGGGCTAGTAACCCACAAATCAGGTGATAATAATAATAATATATATATATATAATAATAATAATACAAGCACGCTCTCTTAAGAAAGATTTCACTCCAAAGCCTAGGTTTTCACTCAACCTAGAGCTTTGATACCAACTGTAATGACCCGCCTTCCAAACCACAGAAGGACGTATCATCATTAAGAAAGAAAGAGATAGAAAGGAGAAAAGGTAGGAAGAAAGAACTAAACAATATCAGATTCTCACAACGGAACGAATAAAATATATTAATCATATAGTTATGACATAATATACAACATCTATCATAGTTACACAACTTTATATCATAACACATTAGACAGTTATAAAAAACATGTCTATCATACAACTCAAGTTACAACATAGAGATAACACAGCAGAATAATAATATCTATATACGTTGAAGCCTCCTGCTCCATATCTTCTCTAGAATTCGTCAAAGCTAACCTAAATCCGTTGGTTACTCGTCAAAATTTGAGTACCTAAGAGTTTAAGAAAATAGAAAATAAACTCTGGGTCGGACATGGGTCTGGTGTGAGTAAACAGGTTAAAATTGTTTAAGTTTGAAAAATCATTTGAATCAAAGGAATCTCGTAAGACCACGCCACAAATAAACATGTAGGGTTTTTACCTTATGATAACCAAAACATTTGATAGGAAATCCAGTGATATTATAATAGTGTTTAGGGTTTTCAAGTAAAATAGAAAGTAGCCAAACTACACACATTAAATTCCAACTACCGTCCACAAAGTGGGTTCTATAAACAAAACCGTAAAGGGTACGTAGGAAAAATGGATTTCCATCAATGGCATGGCTACTGGGGTACCGCCCATCATAGTACGTGGTCTAGATCACCATACCGAGGATCCAACCTGATCCCCTGCAACACAAAGCCAGAACTATCACTTACTGGATAATCCCAAATAAAACAACCCCGTAGTTTGCACGACCAACCGCCCACACAGTCGAGTACAAAGGGACCTCTAGATAGGGGAAAATCTTATCCTACTTGGGTGCTACCCATTTAGCCTTGTTGCACCTTCCCTGTTTTAGCCATTCCTAATTGATGAGGCTTGAGGCTACGATTACCTTTTTAGAACACATATCTGGGAATGCTCATCGTCCTCCAATGACGATGTTCTGAAAGCATTCAATCCATAAAAGTTCATTCCGAGTTCGAACAAAACCGAAGGCACTATCTCGCTGCACTCATTTTGGAATCACCCTTAGAGTTAACGAAAATAGCCCTTGCACTCTGAATCTTCATCTCAAACCTGAAAGCACTATCTCCGTCAAACTCATTTTGTAATCACCCTCAGAGTTTTAATGACAAATAGTCCTTGCACTTCGAGTCTTCATCTTGAACTTTACTTGAGATTTCACGACCTATCGTTTAATTTGGATCGATGTGGTTTTCGGATATCCAAATTTGGAAATCCAATCCCAGTCTTACCGAAATCCAAAACGTCGATTTAATGTCCAAGTTGTTTAAGTTTAAACAATTCAATTTATTATTTAGAATAACGGATTCACACAGATAGGTAATTCACATTATCATAGATAGATAATCCATGTCATCACAATTCAACTAAAGCATCTCATATCACAGAGCAGCACATATCACATATCGGAGATATCAAATAATCCAAGGTATTCAATATCATTCAATCATCCATAAGCAAGATTAATTAGTCACTCTATTTCTAATTATTTTAAATGAATTAAATTAATTACTTTAATTACTTTAAATTCTACTTACTTAATCATTAATTAATTACAACTAATTAATTAATCATCCTTTAATTACCATCTTAATTGACCATCCTTGATTAATTATCCTTTAATTACGTTAAGTAATTAGCCCTTAATTAATTACATAAACTAATTATCCTTTATCCATTCACATTAATTAACCTTTAATTACTCTCATTAATTAATTAATTAACTATAATTAATTACATTAGCCCTTAATTTATTACATTAATTAATTATTCTATAATCAGTTATATTGATTAATTATCCTTTAATTGATACCATTCATTAATTAAGTAACCTTTTAATTTATTATCTTAATTAATCAATCCTTTAATTAATTAATTACACCAAGTAATTAAATCCTTAATTACTCCCATTAAGTAACTTCCCTTTATTTAATTACATTCAGTAATTATCCATTAATTACATACACTGAGTAATTACACTTTATTAATTACACTAAGTAATTATACTTAATCAATTTCATAAGTGATTATCTTTAATTAATTACATTAATTAATTATCTTATATTAATTACTTTAATTAATTAACCTTTATTCAATCACATTTATTAATTCATCTTAATTAATCACATTAAGTAATTATCATTCAATTAATCACTAAATTAATTATCCTTTAATTACTAGCATTAATTAACTAATCCTCTATTATTTACATTTAGTAATTAGTCTTTTAATTTTTTCATTAAATCAAGACCTCAATTAAATTATTTAAATCTTATTAAATCTTGAAATTATTATACCAAAAATCATGTATTAATTTAAAGTTAAAATACCACATACCTTAACCACTTTTTAATTACATCATTAAACTTCATTTGAAAACATTTAAGAAATAATTACGTAATTAACCTAGTGTATTATCATATAATTATATAAAGAAAACAAATTTTAAAACAATTTAACTTTAAAATTTAACTATAAAACTTGTTTAAAGAAAACTTTTTAATAGAGTTACTTTGAAAAAAAATTGGTTATCTTTCATTTGATTTTTTTTCACTTTAATATACTTTCAATTTGATTTGAAATCTTGCTCTGCTTTAAAACTCGGTAACATTAATTTTGAAAGATTTTTCATTTTAATAGACTTTAAAACTTGTCTAAAATCTTTTTCATGCTTCAAATGTTAAAATCCGATAACCAGATTTACTTCATATTTTAAACTTGGATCCTAAAACCAAACCCGAGCCAAAGAACAAAAAATTGAACAAATCCCAAACCAAACACTCAAATACCCGAGCTCACACTCGAGCAACTCATGATACACTCACGAGCAAACCTAACCGCCCTCAGCTTCGAGACAAACACGCAACCTTCTCGAGCCAAACCCGAGAAACACTCATCTCCCCTAAAACTTCAACACTATGTGATACAACGTGCATGCGTGCACATGCCCCGATCATTGGACCACCTTCGATCCACGTCGAGGCCTCTCTCACGTCGACGACGACCACACGATGACCCATAACGATTAACACCCTCATTTCACCTTGAAAACAAAATTGAGCATGTCAACACATTCAAACCCAAACTCAGTCATCGAGAAAATGTCATGCCCTAACGATCTCATGCACCAGTAATCTCGCCGCCTTGTTCAGGGCTGCGCCACGAACCCCTACGTCGATTCCCCCATAAGCAATCACCTCCGTTGGTCCAACGACACCGTACGTACTTAGAAAACCTCGTCTATCGAAACAGCGTTTCAAACCCTACTACGACGTTCCTTGGCCACCACGGCGACTTAGAAATACTTCGAGTATTTTTCCTATGTCCCTCGAGTCTCGAGCCTCCTCCAGCCTTGGTCACGGCCACTATCATCACGACGTTCGTCGATAATCGATGAATACCCAATTTTTGATCAACTCATAATATCTCACCATTTACTTACTTAAAAATCATGAAATTACCATCTAAATTCATCATTTTATAACGCTAATCTGATTCCATAATCAAATTCTGAAATTAAGATGTTTGATTTTTTTTTTATATTTAGATTATCACTGTATTTCTTTATTTTTAAAATATTTACTAAATATAAAATCTTGAAACCATTTTTAAAATTAATGTTACAATCTTTTTTTCTTTAAAGATCTTGGTCTAAAATTTATTTGTTTGGAAGATATGAATTTTTTTGTTGATGAAATTATCCCTGTAATACAACAGACAAGCGAACATTTTCATATACACAGACATATCACACACACACACATATACATACATACATTCAAATCCAAACATATATGCAAACATTTTATACTATATTACTTCAAGATTTCATTACATGCATCAAAGTTAAATCTCGGATTTGAAACTGTTTTTAAAGGAAAAGTTTAATCACTTGAATTTTAAGAAAGCAGAGAACAGTTTTAATCTTTAATCTGGAAGTTGATCTTTGAAACTTGTTTTAGAACTGACACTTGAATTTGAAAGTGAATTTGCTGAGTTGAAATTTGAGTCTGTGTTTGCTTTAGATCTTTAGCTTAGTTGAACTTGAAACAGTTTAAGTTTGAATTCATGCTTGATCTTCAACTTAGCTCAGGGTAAAGATTGAAACAGGTTTGATTTTATTTTTCTTTTGGTTTTAGAATTTTGAAAGAAAGAAAAAAGAGAACTGTAAAACTTTGAGCTGGAAACAAATAACCAGGTTTCTTCTTTAAAACATTTATTTATAAATTAAATTTTTAAATGAGACAATTGTTGCCACTTGTTAATTCAAATCCTACAAAGCTTATGGATGTAGATTACGTGTATTTAAAACTCACAAATGTAAAAAAAGAATTTTTATGTTTAAAACCTTGCTTTAAAAGTCACTTATTCTTTTATATTTATGTAATATGAATTTATATTTATTATTTATACTAATGTTTTATTAATATTTATATATATGTATATGTTTATATCCGAACTACACTTATTTATATTCAAAACTTTTGTGTATATATATATATATATATACAAACTAAATCTTTTTATCAAATATGAAAGAAAAGTGTATTAAACCTTTTTATAAAATCTCATTTTAAACTTAAGCTATTTATCTTGTGTTTTGAAAATATAGAATTAACTTTTAAATATCTTCAAAAAACTATTATATTAAATTTAAAACAAAATTTTCCAAATCACAATATATACATATGTATATATATTATAAATTTGAAAACATATCTTTTTATTAAATTCTAACCAAAGCTTCCTAATCACAATGTATATACATATATATACATTATAATTAGAAAATATTTTTATTAGATTCAAACCAAAGTTTTTCCTATTCACAATGTTTGTACACACACATATATATATATATATACACATTATAAATGGAATACATTTTTATTAGCTTTGAAAGATAAATTTCAGCAACTAAATATTATTAGTTATTGAAAAGATTAAACTTGTAAATTTTAAAATAATTATAAAGAAGATTATTGTACCAATATTACCAAATTTAAATGATTATTAATGAAGATTATGAAATAAATATTGCCTAAAATTCCAAGACATCACAGATGCCTTGGAGCTATGGAATCGAGTTGGAGTCCTAGGACATACTCTCGTATTTTGGATATCTTACGTTGTGTATGTGTTATATGTTGTTTGTCTACTATTTTAAGGACATGTGTTGTAACTGTCCAAACTTTGATATTTATATGTATAATAACAAAAGGAAAGACTTGATTATATTATATTATTCTGTTGCGTTGTGAGATTCCGTGTTTGTTCCTAGTTATTCTATCTTCTAGCTCCTTTCTTTCCCCTAACAATCTATCTTTCCGGCACTTAGTTGTTCGGCATGTTAATATTGTGGATGTATTAGCATCACTTTTGGGGTTCAAAAAGATGGGTTGTTACAGCGTGGTATCAAAGTTGAAGGTTAAGCGAGAACCTTGGCTTTGGTGGGGTTTGACTCATCAAAGATATGGTAAGTGAGACCTTTGGATGTGTTTGAGTGTGTGTGTGTGTGTGTATGTGAGAGTATGTATTTGTTAGTGATATAAAAATGTTTTATATTGTGTTTTTCGATCTCTTGAGTAGCTTAAGAATTATGGTCGATGCGTTTGGCTAACGTTATCGATAGGTATTTCCTAAACACTTAAACAAGTTTAATTGACATAGTATTATTTTGAAATTTGGTATATGAATTAAATTTAACTAGAATGTTTTTTATATATAAAAAGAATGATTCAAAAATAGTATAGTATAGTTGGTTGGGATGTTAGGAGATAATAATATGTTATTATTATCTTTAAGGCTTGTTTAGTCATGTTCATCCAGTTAAGCATTGACTATGGTTAGTATGAATAGGAGGTTCCCTTTTTAAGATATGGGTTGGGTCGTTTAGGATTGGGAAAAATATGGCAACAAACACCTTGTGAATTAAGTTTCACATTTTGACTATACGGCGTTTGATGTTATTATTGAGATAGAATTTGATTTAAAAATTAGAATATTTTGAGATAAATATTTAAAATGGTTTAATAGAAGTGATTTATAAAATGGGTTTATAAAAATGTGTCATTTAAGTTGGAAGAATTTAGATTGAAAACTTGAGAACCTAAATCCCGATGCTTTTGGAAAAATGATTTTCAAGATTTTGGAAAAACAATAATAATATTTGAAACCAATTTAAGTATAAACTTTTAAGGATAAATGTGTAAATAAGAAGTGTTATCATTGGATCGGTACGGGGAACAAGTCTTGATTGTTTTTATAATGATCAGAATAATCTTCTAAGTGATGATCAGATGTTTGCCTAGGTGAACGTTGTAGTGCACTTAGTAAATTATTGTCTTTATCATTGCACAGTCGAAACAAGCTCAACCCGTACAAACCCAAAATAAGTTGGAAATAGATGTTTTGTTGGAAAATGTAAAGTATTGTTCCAAAATTGAGATTTTGAAATAAAATGAATATTTTTAAGTTAAGTAGTTTGAGTGGCTCGAAAATAACTTAAAAATTGGGGAAGGAATGTGTTCAGATATTAAACACTTCTCTTGAGTACTACTCTTCTTGGTAAGGGAATGTAGGAAACTTTTTGGTAGCACCCAGTTCCATAATGTTATTTTGGAGTTACTCGGGCTATAGATATATATATATTTCTATCATTGAAATATAGAGTTTTATTTGAAAAAGTTTTGAATAAAAGCCAGGCATTTGGATCTTGAGTTTTATTTGAGAGATAAATTCATAATGGAATAATGGAATCAGATAGGGATATATGATCTTAGGATGTAGTGGAATAGCATCCATGTTGAACCAGTGTAGTTTATGGAATGTTTTCATAAATGATTTAGTGGAAATTGGATTGGTATTGGGGACGACTAATTATTAAGTGTGTAGGGTGGACATAGATCATTTCTCCTTTTCATATAGTTTTGATCCAAGATTCGAGTACATGACTTTGAGATGTTTGCACCATTTCGAATAAAGATCTACTCCTCAACTTTTGACGGCGAGTACTTAATGATGGTTCTTAGTGTGGGACCAAAGTTTTCTATCATAGTTACGACTATATAAGGAGAATAGAGGTTCCAAACTAAGGAGCTTGATCGAAGTCCGCACTCGAGAATCGAGTGAGCGATACTAATTCGGAAGGACATATATGTATTCGGGCTAAGATCAAATCAGATTTTGCAAAGGACTGATCTGTGTACATCATACGAGCTGATGTATAGTGTTGAGTGTTTTCTGGGATAGGTCGAGGTGCAATTTTGGGGTTGAAATTCTTTTAAGGGGGAAGAATGTAGCAACCCGGAATATCGTTGCTTTGATTAGTGAATATTTAATTAATTTTAAATATTCAATATATAGGTTTTATAATAAAAATAAAATCATTTTAATTAATTAATAATGATGCTAAATTTATTTTAAAAATTTGTTTACCAAATTAAATAGTTCATAAAAAAACAGATAATGTGACCGAACAACGTTTTCCGAAATTTTAACCTTTCGACGCCTGAAAGTTATCAGGAATGTTGTTCGTCATTATGCACTATATGTACATATACATAAGAGCTAATTAACTGGATAATAATACACTTAGAAATAAATTATCTTGTACTAATTTGGATTAGTAAGTGATGTGACAAGACATAGTTTTAAAAATAATAAACATTTTATATAAATATATATATATATATATATATATATATATATATTAAGTATTGTCACATCTTAGATTTGTAACCATTAACAATAATTATCTCTTGTCACATCTTAGTTAATTAATAATTAAACTTATACATATATAAAGTTATGTGACTAAACATAGTAATTATATATATATAAAAGAAAGTGATGTGACTAAACATAATATATATATATATATATATATATATATATATATATATATATATATATATCTGTATGTGTGCATATATATAAAAGAGTGATGTGACTAAACATAATTATGTATATAAAAGAGTGATGTGATTAAAAGTAATTGTGCATATATACGCATACACATTTATATATTATAAGATTTGTGATGGGACTTGATAAGGTGATTAGATGTGAAATCTTGCCTATAAATAGCCCATAAGTTTCTCCGTTTTTGCTCCTCTTTCCACCAATCTTTTCTTCCTTATTTCAAACTCAACTGGAGCTTTTCTTTTACTGAAACCATGTAAAAATTTAATGGCTACAACATTCAACTTGACCATACTAACATAGCTATGTCAAAATACCCAATCTTTACAAAGCAATTTTTACCTAGAATTTCAAATCCAAAAATTACCCTTCTTCTTTTGATCATAACTTCTTTAAAAAAAATCAAAAATGAGTTACCGTTTCGGGAAATGATAGAGAAAAGAAATTCCAATAACTTTTTTGAGTCCCTTTTGAAGTTCCATGAGTAGTAAACCCAAAAGTCAATTGCTAAATGGCCTATTTTTGGGTTTATTATTGAGAATTCGATGTTTACCTGAAGTCGCTCAACCTTACCAAAACAAGTCTCACTTCCTCTTACCTTCAAGGTCGAGCCTACCTAGTGCATTCAGAGTTCAAGACTCCATCTTGTTGCTTAGGAATGGAAATGCTGTGTCATACTTTAATTTAGTGTAACGACCTGCATTTTTGGACGGTTTAAATCAACGATGACCACACACGTCAGGCTCAAACCATTCAAAAAGGTAGATTATTATGGGGTAAGTAAGTAAAAGCAGAGAAAGGAAGAAACAAGTACAAAATCTCGCAGTGGAATGACAAAATATATTAATCAAATAAACAGTTCATGAAGCTGTTTATAAATAACATTGATTTAACCATTAAAATACAAATTAGAGTTGCATATTATAAATGCAGTGGAACAACATGATGTAGTGGAATAAATATTGTAACATCCCGGTATTTCGTGCCATTCGCATCCGCATATGTCGGACTTGAATTGCTCAAAATATCAGATTGTTAATTTATATTTGGCGAAACTCAGCATATACAGTGAATAAAATAATCACAGAATCACAAATACAGAGTAATATTACAATAAGCAGCAGAAAGAAATGAAGAGTAGTTCATAAAGCTACTATATATATAACAGAGTTAAACGAGATACAACAGAAGTCACTAATACATAAAAGTCTCAATACACTAGTCAATAACAAAATCTGAATATATCATTGGAGTCAACCGAATAACTAAAAGCTAAATAGATAGATGAATCTCCAAGCAAAGCTACAACTCCAAAGGCGAGTCTCAAATGTTGTGACACTCAGACTAACCCAAGCATAAAGCAAATACAAAACACTCGAGTCAGGATTAACATTTTCATATCAATAAATTCAACTCAAGTGAAATATCAACTGAAATACAAGGAACCTAAAGGATGTTTGGATACCCATCCCCTATGGATCCATGGAACTATCTACTATGTAGTACAATACGCAATTATGATATGTCTATAGTAGAGTAAACTATAAAATAGCGTTAAGTTGTTACTCATACCCCCCTTAACACGTTTTTATATATTCCTATAATCTATACAGTACCGTAATCTCCCCATACTAGAGGTCGTCAGAGGGCACTCCATAGGTATGGTACAAAACAAAATCACAGTGGGCTCGATATGGTAGGTGACACGGCACAACTAGGCAATGACAGGTAGATATACCAATTACACTTCCTGGCTATTGGTAATGCATAGCCACAGCTACCGCCCAACTCGATCCACACTCCCAAAAATCCGAAGGTGCTCCCAATTAACCACAAAGTAATAGAATGGTATCGAAGAAGTGTGTCCGATCGGAAGAGCTACCTCACTTGGCCCGTCAATTGCTTCTGTTTTAGCCACCTTATGCTAACTCACAGGAGTCAGGTCCACGTATATACCTCAAATAGAATTGTCACCAACCATCCTACTTCATTTTAGAATCTCCACCGCGTACACAGTTGTTAAAGTGGTTTTCGTTATTGGCACAGAGTATGACAACAATCGTTCTCGGTCTCTTTAACAACCAATCATTATTATAACACCGTGGTCATTTCAAAATATCATATCTACATCAAAACCATATCAATTCAAGATCATTACTCACTTAAAATAATATTCATTTCCAAAAATTATAACACTTTCCAAAATTACAAATCTTTCGAAATCATAACACTTTTAAAACCATAACGTTTTGGAAATTATAACACTTTGAAATCATAATATTTTGGAAATAATAACACTTTAATTTCATATTACTTTCCACTTAAACAGTTCAGATACAGAAAATAGTATATATAACAAAATAGTTAATAAAATAAAATAGTTTATTTTTTAAAAATAATTATAATTAAAATAGTTTATATTAAAATAATTAGTACATTAAAGTAATTTTATATTAAAATAATTTATATATATTAAAATAATTTATATGTTAAAATAATTTTATATTAAAATAGTATATATTAAAATAATTTATAAAGTAAAAATATTTATATATTTTTTAAATACTTTACATGATAAAATAGTTTCCTCAAAGTTCACAAAATAATTCGAATTAACTCAAATTCCAAAATCTCATTTAAATCAAATCTTCATTCTTTCATTTCAATTCAAATCTTAATAAGCCATTTTATAATAATTTCAAATATAAATTTGAACTACAAAAATAAATCATTTCGATTTCAATAGATTTCAAAGTTTAAAATATTTAAACCTTTACAAAACTCAATTTGATAAATTCATTTATATTTCAAATTCAACTTTACCATTATTTAATATTGAAATATTTACTTAGTCAATCCAATATCATTTAAATAAACTTTCAAAATATATATTTAAATAAAACTAATTATCCCATTTAAATTTATTCAAATTTGAAAATATTCGTTAAATCATCTTAAACCAAAATCAAGTTATAAAATCATACCCTTAAAATCTCATTTTCAATAAGCTTCAAATCAATCTTATTTAAGTATAATTCTTAAATAAATATAATTTCAAATCAATTTCAAATTTATCTTTCCAACCGTAATATATTAAAATTATAATAAAATCTATCATTAAATAAAATTTCAAATAAATACTTAAGATATATTATATACTAATTAAATCAAAGTTGATTAAATTAAATATTATTATTAAATTTATTTTATATTAAAACTTATTTTATATATGTGTATACTAAAATGGTAAAATTTGTAAGTAAAATCTGAAAATTTATAAACTTCAAAACTAACTTATAAATTTAAATACCCCAACACATATAATTTTAAAAAATCAAGAATTTTAAGCATATATAAATAACATTTTTTGTATAACATTTAAAATTCAATATTTATATAAAACCATATATATTTCCTTTTTTTAAACCTTGGAGATTATTTCAAAATATATATAGACCAACGGTATCTATATATAATTTTCTATCCTATGGTCAAGTGGTATGGATATTTATCATTTCAATCCACAATTTTAATATCTACGAGTATATATCATTTTAACTTGCAATCCCAAATTCACAGTAAATGAAAATCGCTTGGGTTTATCATTTCAACCCATAACGATTTTCTCCTATTTTACAAGATCGTTCGGGTATGTATCAATTCAACCCATAGGGAATTCTATACTAACAAGGAATGTAACAACCCACATATTTTACGATTGAATATTTAAATATTTTATTTAAATATTTCATCGTTAGTCGGATTATAGTCCGGAAAGCTATTTTTTGCAAACAATCGAATTTGAACTCGAGACCATTTCCATTGAGTTTAAATTGGCATTTGCGACCTTTTTGAGTATAAACATCGATATGTTTTGAGTTGAGTGAATTTTTCTATTTTTCACTTAGGGCTTTGGGATTGGGTTCAGCCCACTAACCCAACTCACCTTATATCATTACTCCACCCCTCTTCTCTTCATTCCTTCATAATTTCCTAATACTCAAGCTGCATCAAAAATGGGGGAAGAGAAAAAGAATTAGGAAATCCTAAACCCTAGTTTTCATTTGCAAATCCAAGTTCTAGCTCCAAATTCAATAAGAAGCTTTGATAAGCCTTCTCTTCATCTTCTCCATCTCTATTCCTCTTCAATTTCAGAAATTTCCCAAACCTAACTTAGGAAAATCTTCACCTTTGTTTATAGATTGAAGATTCTAGAGGTGTTATCGAAGAGAAATCAACCTTAGCTTGTTTTTAAGCAATCTTGAGTTTTTGAGTATAAAGGTTAGAATTTTATCTCACATCTATGTCTATAACTATCTTTGATTGTTAGGTATGAATTCCTAACACTTATTCATGTCCAATTGGTTTTGTGAATAGTTCAATTTTTAGTGTTTGATGCCAAATCTTTAAAAATCATAACTTTGATGTTTGATCATGCTTTTAGTGGTGTATCGAAGAGCCTATAAGTTTGGGTTGTCGATTGGCATAAACCCCTAGCGTCATTGCTCGTTCAGTTGCATTTTGGAAGAGTTTCCTCTTCAATTGATAGGTTGGAAATTTGCTCCAGTACCAGCCAGTCAACTGACATTTGCAGTCAGTCGACTGGCTGTAGCTCATGAGTGTTCCAGAGGTTATTTTCAGAGACAAGGAGTCTCTGTTTACTGCAATCAATCGACTGGCCACTGTAATCAGTCGACTGGCTGCAGGAAATGAAAATTTCAAGTTTTTGGTTCAGTCGACTAGACATTTGCAGTCAGTCGACTGACCTGCTCCTGTTTTGCCTGTTTTACCTATTTATGCTCAATTTGCTTTGTTTTCCAATCTTTAATCGATTCTTCTTCTCCGATTAGTTGTCATCACCTTTGTCGACTTTGATAACTTCTATTTTAGGATTTTTGGGTATATCCACTTTGATGGATTCAGTATCGGTTTCTTTGGATTTGATTCACGTCTTCGTATGTGAATTTTGATGATTAATTGTTCTTACAATCATTTTTGTGATTTATCACTTTAAAAATATAAAGGTTTTAATACTAGTAGTAAATATCAAAACTCTTTCATCAAAACGATTTCAACTCTATTTTTAATTACAAAGCTCGTTATCTAAAACCATTTCCAATCTATTAGTATATACAAACCTTTACATCACTCATATGAGAAATCTAATTAAATGGCTTTGTAAAACAAGTGGTATGAAATGCTTGCGTTTACTTCGTCGGTTAATTCTTGGACTTGTTCGATTGAATCTCTTGTGACAATTTTTGAGTGGAGATCTACAAGTTGCTCGTAAATATTTAAGTTAAGCTAGTGGTTATGGGACATGAAGCTAAACTCACTTATTTACTAGCTTAGTGAAATTTACACTTAACCTCGAGTGGAAGTCTACAATTTGTTCATAAATAATTAAGTTAAGCTAGTGGTTATGGGACATGAAGCTAAACTCATTTATTTACTAGCTTAGTGTAATTTACACTTATCGATCAATGTTGATCATTTTGTGATTTAGACTAGCAATGTGCGATGTCTCTTTGTCTACAAGGGAGACTAAACCCCATTTTTAGTGGAGCTTCGGCTTGGTGGGGTAGCGACCCATGGTCTTCGGGCCGTTTTAGTGGAGCTTCGGCTCATGGTCTTCGGGCCGTTTAGTGGAGCCTCGGCTCAAAATTAATGGTTAGCAACCATGGAATAGCTTTCCGTTTTGTGATACACGTGTTGGTGAGTTTTCATGCTCCCCTTCTAGTGATAGGCCTCTTTTCCCTTTTTGTGATTTCTGGATTTCTATTGATCGATTTCTAGAATTTATTTTTCACCAATTTTTGTGATTTGCATTGATAAGCTTTATCAATTTTTGTGCATTAGTGAATTTGTGTTTCACTAACTTTTCTGATTGGCATTGATATGATCGTGAATAATTGTTGTTTGGTGAATAAAATAAAGAATATGACGTTATTTTTAGTGCTTCGAGATTTCTTTAGATATTGTATGATTTTCGTTGTTATTTAATGTATATTTTTCGTAGTATGACATTTTTGTTATCATACGTTTTTACCATATCTCTTCTTATATCTCATTTCACTTGATAATTATAGCTAGACTGATCCGTTTATTATTTTCTTCTTAAATAATACTCGGGTCAGACCGAGATGTTACAAGTGCTTCCTCTTGACTTCTTATCAGGGACCGTCGCCTGATTTTTGGCTAACTACTTTAGATTAGTAGTTTTTGTTTTGTATACTTTCGAGATAGAGACTCCTTGATGTATAATTATTATTTTGTCTAGCACTTGTATCTATTCTTTTGTTATATTGTGGATCTTGTTAGACCACTACTCTATGTACACTTTCATGTGTTATATTCATATTTGTTTCCGCCTTTGTGATATGGATATATGTGACTGATTTATGTTATGCTTATTTCTATATTTTTTCCCGAAGATCATATAGCCACTGTGTAGTAGCTTTGAGTTTGTATCGGCATGTCAGATTACCTCTCGAAATGAAATGCATGTTATACTATCTGACATATCGGTGCTCGCACAAAGCAATTACATGGATGGTCGCTCCTCAACAGCCTTATTCTCCGCGCTAGTTGACGGCATTACTCCGTAGTGTCCTTGGCCAGCATGGGTATAGAGGTGGGGCGTCACAACTTGGTATCAGAGCCAAACTTCAGAATAATGTAGAATAATCTAGCAAGGATCATCGTCCTAAGTTCTTCTTAGGAGTCATGCCTTAGGATTTTATCCGAGTCTTAGGACCCGTTCTATCCTATTTTCTTTATGATGCCTTGTTTTATCAATCAAGTTTGTTTGATATTCATTCTGAGAATAACCTTTTTCTTCTTCTTTCTTTCTTTCTTAAAGAAGAAGAGATGGTTATTTCTGGCAGTCCTAGCACTGGCCAATCCAGTAGCCCTTCTTTGGATGGCGTATTCATGTCTGCCCAACAACTTTTGGATCTTGTAAAGAATCAAAGGTTTATCTGTGCTTTGAGTAAGAACCCCACAAAGGTTTTACCTTTGAAACTAGAAGTTCCTTTCGATCTGCTTGTAGATATCACTCTTCGACATGAAGAGGCTAATAAAGGAATTGATGGTGACATTGGGATTTTCAAGAAGAGGCATATTAAGTTCAAAAGCCCTAATCGCAATAAGAAAGTGAAGCAAACTGCTTCGGTAGCAAGGACTCCAGTTCCTGATCGTGGAGAATGCTACAATTGTGGCTCTGAGGACCACTATGCAAAGGAGTGTCCGGAACCACTCTTTTGTCGTTATTGTAAAAATTCAGGTCATCATATTTCTGCATGCCCCAAACTTCAAAGCAGGAAGAAAGGGGAACAAAAAACTTCAGTAGCAAAGACTCTTACCTCTAGTCGTAAACAATGCTACAATTGTGGTTCCACGGACCATTATGTAGTTAAGTGCCCGAAACCCCTTTATTGCCGCTATTGCAAAGGCTTGGGCCATTACTTATCTACATGTCCTAAACTTCAAAGTAGGAGAGAGGGCACACTAGAAGCTCTTAGTGACACTTTTCTTGGTCAAGGTATTTCTCATTCAATCTTTGATGACGTTTTATTTATGATTATCTTTTTCGAGTTCTTGTTGATATGAGTCCATCTCATTATTTTTATATCAAAAGAACTTGTTGATTTCTTTTCTTTAAATATTTTGGGCTTGATGACTTTGCTGAGAATCGCGATTCCGGTTGGTGGATCCACAACATCCAATTTGTTTTTTTATTGATGTCAAAATTATTTTATGTGATTTTTCTTTCCGGGCCGGTTTGCATGTTATGCGATACTTAGACTTCGGAATTGATTTCTGTGAAAGGATTGGCTCGATTTTTTTGAAGTCGTATTTCATGCCCCGAGTGGAATATTCGTCCTCGACATTTTTAATCTGTTAAGTAGATTTCTATTTTTCTTTGTGATTTCGATCCTAATTTGATGACTTCATTTTATTCTTTAAGCCCACATGTTGAGTAAAGTGTTATTTCTTTCATTTGGGTAGTTGTGAAATTTCTGGTATTTTTGAACTTGTCTTAGGATTATCGCCTAAGCAATCTTTTGAGTGGTGTTAAAGTCTTTTTTAGCTCGACCTTGCCACCGATTTTCATTTGGCTACGAGTTGCGGGAGTTAGCATTCCACTTACCGCATTCCGCACTCGTTATGATTCTTATGAATTACTTTGTATGTCATTCAGTTTGTCCAGCTTATTTCATCCATTATATGAGTCGAGTATTATACGAATATCTCGATGACTCCATTCTTTTATTTTATTGATTTTGGATGAAAACAGCAATTTAAAATTTTGCAAATCTTTTTCATAAGATTTATTTATAAGTATGATTGGATTTTTGTTCTTGAAACAAACAAAGAATATTCGTAAAGTTTTAAAGGGATATTTTTTTTATTATATAGAAGATGATTTTGTGATGGTATTGCCCATTGAGTGCTTTAAGAATTCTGGTCGATGCGATTGATCAGCGTTATCGATAGGAATTTGCTAAACGCTTTGATGAGACAATCAAACACAGTGAATTGACATGGAATAAGTAAATTTTTCTAGAAAGATAATTACATAAAGTTAATATAATTTTGAAAGTTTCAGCTTTTCGGGAAAGGGGATCAATTAAAAGAACTCTTCCTTTTCGATACTTCTATTCTTGTGATTCCTGGAAGGAACTAAGACTTTATTGTTTATATCAATGCTAGTCGTATTAGTTTAGGTGCCGTTTTCTTGCAAAAGAGAACGTGTTATCACTTTTGTTTCTAAATAATTAAAGCCTATCGAGACTAGGTATGCCACTCATGATCTAGTGCTCGCGATTATTGTTTTCACTTTGAGGAATTTGACATTATTGTTTTGGGAGAGAAATTTGTTCTCTACACCGATCATAAATCTTTGAAGTATTTATTTTATTAAAAGGAACTTAAATTGCGTCAACAATGTTGGCTCGAGTTCCTTGCATCTTATGATCTTGATGTCCTTTGTATAATCCCGAAAGGGGAAATCATGTTGCCATTGCCCTTAATCGTAAGCAACAAGCGGTTATTTCTTTGACGATATCCAAATGGAATGATCTCGAGAATTTATCCACTTGTGAGATTCGAGATCATGAATCCAATTTATGTTCATCTCTTGTTTTAAGTAGCCTTGAGGCTCATCCTTCTCTTATAGACCGCATCATTGTAGCTCAATGGCTAGATCCTGAATTGGCTCTTCTTAGCCAGAATTTTAGGGATAAATCTAATATTGAGGGTTTGAAAGACTTTGGTATTGATGCTCGTGGCGGTATTCGAAAATTTGGTAGACTTATCGTGCCAAATATTAGTGATCTTCGTAAAGATATTTTAGAAGATTCTCATCATTCTAAATTTACCATTCATCCCGGTAGTAGTAAAATGTACATGGATATGAAGCGACTTTATTATTGGGATGGGATGAAATCTAATATTGCTTATTTTGTTAAGTGTTGCATGACTTTCCAACTCATTAAGGCCGAACCTCAAAGGTCCGGTGGGTTATTGCAACCTTTGGACATTCCAATTTGGAAGTGGGATCATATTTCCATGGATTTTATTGATGGCCTTCCTCGTTCTCGTTCGGGTCACGAAAGCCTTTGGGCGATAGTTGATAGACTTACTAAATCCGCTCATTTTATCCCATTC
Source organism: Allium cepa (assembly GCA_030765085.1). Taxonomy (NCBI): domain Eukaryota; kingdom Viridiplantae; phylum Streptophyta; class Magnoliopsida; order Asparagales; family Amaryllidaceae; genus Allium; species Allium cepa. Next base: position 421,102,329 of record CM060943.1, on the reverse strand, counting down.
GGTTTAATCGAACCGTCCCTCTTTTGGCCAAACTCTTTACTAAAGAAATTGTTAAATTGCATGGAGTACCTACTTCTATTATCAATGATCGTGATCCATTGTTTACTAGTGGATTTTGGAAGAGTCTTCAAAAAGCTTTGGGAACGAAGCTTAATTTTGGCATCGCTTATCACCCCCAGTCTGATGGACAAACCGAGCGTGTGAATCAAACTCTTGAAGGTCTTCTTCTGCATGTGTTCTTGATTTTGGTGGAAGTTGGGAAGATCATATTTCTCTTTTTGACTTTTCCTATAATAATAGCTTCCAATCTAGTATTGGTATGGAACCTTTCGAGGCACTCTATGGAAGGCCACGCCGATCTCCTTCTTGTTGGCTTGAGGCTGGCGAGAAGCTAGTTTTTGATCCAGATTTTATTCGAGATTCCACTGAAAAGATTGACCTTATTCGTCACAGGATGAAAGAAGCTCAGAGTAGGCAAAAATCCTATGCCGATAACCGAAGAAGGAAATTGGAATTTTGTGTGGGAGATTTTGTGTTTATTCGTGTTTCACCTATGAAAGGTGTTGTGCATTCAGTTGGTCGGGAAAGTTAGCACCTCGATATATTGGCCCTTTTCCCGTCACCAAACGCACTAGTTCCGTGGCTTATCGCCTTTTATTACCGGCTCAATTTTCTGCTATTCATAACGTTTCCCACGTCTTTCAACTACGGAAATGCCTTTGGGATTCCGATTTATTCTAGAGCCCGGTGTTTTTGAAGAAATTGAATTTTCATCTATTTGACTTATGAGCAACATCTTATTCGCATCATTGCTTCGGAGGTTGAGAGCCTTCGAAATAAAGATGTTCTTCCTGTGAAAGTTCAATGGTTCTCAAATCCTAAGGATTGCCTTGGGAATCCTGAGAATTCATCGAGCGAACACGTTTGGGCTTACACTTTCGTGCTCTTTTTTGTGAACTTCTTATTAATATGCTTTTATGGTTGTTACTTTTTATCTTTCTTCTTATGTATTGCGAGGACGCAATTTCTTTAAGGAGGGGAGTCTGTAACAACCTGCATATTTTACGATTGAATATTTAAATATTTTATTTAAATATTTCATTGTTAGTCGGATTATAGTCCGGAAAGCTATTTGTTGCAAATAGTAGAATTTGAACTCGAGACCACTTCCATTGAGTTTAAATTGGCATTTATGACCTTTTTGAGTATAAACATCGATATGTTTTGAGTTGAGTAAATTTTGCTATTTTTCACCTAGGGCTTTGGGATTGGGTTTGGGTTCAGCCCACTAACCCAACTCACCTTATATCATTACTCCACCCCTTCTTCTCTTCATTCCTTCATAATTTCCTAATACTCAAGCATCATCAAAAATGGAGGAAGAGAAAAGGAATTAGGAAATCCTAAGCCCTAGTTTCCATTTGCAAATCCAAGTTCTAGCTCCAAATTCAATAAAAAGCTTTGGTAAGCCTTCTCTTCATCTTCTGCATCTCCATTCCTCTTCAATTTCAGAAATTTCCTAAACCTAACTTAGGAAAATCTTCACCTTTGTTTATAGATTGAAGATTGTAGAGGTGTTATCGAAGAGAAATCAACCTTAGCTTGTTTTTAAGCATCTCTCTTGTGTTTTTGAGTATAAAGGTGGGATTTTTATCTCACATCTATGTCTATAACTATCTTGATTGTTAGGTATGAATTCCTAACACTTATTCATGTGCAATTGCTTTTGACTTGGATTGGTTTTGTGAATAGTTCAGTTTTTAGTGTTTGAAGCCAAATCTTTAAAAATCATAACTTTGATGTTTGATCATACTTTTAGTGGTGTATCGAAGAGCCTATAAAGCCAGGTTGTCGATTGGCATAAACCCCTAGCACCATTGCTCGTTCGGTTGCATTTTGGAAGAGTTTCCTCTTCAACTCATAGGCTGGAAATTTGCTCCAGTGCCAGTCAGTCGACTGGCTGTAGCTCATGAGCATTTTAGGGGCTGTTTTCAGAGACAAGGAGTCTCTATTTCCTGCAATCAGTTGACTGGCAACTGTAATCAGTCGACTGACTACAGGAAATGAAAATTTCAAGTTTCTGGTTCAGTCGACTGGACATTTGCAGTCAGTCAACTGACCTGCTCTTGTTTTGCCTGTTTTGCCTATTTATTCTTAATTTGCTTGGTTTTCCAATCTATAATCGATTCTTCTTCTCCGATTAGTTGTTATCACCTTTGTCGACTTTGATTGTTGATACGCGAAGATTTTGATCAATGACAATGTGCTTCAACAAAAAAGGAAGAGATATGTGCAAAGCTAAAGGAAGATCGAAGAAGAACAAACAAACATAAGTATGATTTTTATATAGGTCTTAGTCTAGATTTATTGTTAAAATCTATCCTCAAGAGGCTTGCACGAACACTAGAACACATTTTATGAACTTTATTTTTATTTAAACTTTCACTGTGCATATTTTAGTAGTTCAGTCGACTGAAACTGGTACACATATATAAACATGCACAGTTTCAGTCGACTGAACTTCCTGCACAGTCGACTGAATTTGTTCCTGAAAATTTTACTTCATATTTTCAATTGACTGAATTCCCTGCTCAGTCGACTAAATTTGAACCTGCGAATTTTCTCTGAAAAGACACCTTCTTCCTCCCAAGAGTTGCAACCATTCTCCAATGGAAATGGAAGCATCTCTTGTTTGCAACCTTTGACAACAAATGCACCTCTTCTACAAGTATAAATACATGATTCTAACATCATTCAATTTACCGAATTCTCTTGCTTTAATCTTACTATTTTCTTGATCATATTCTCTAGATATTCTCAAAGCAATCACCTATCTATTGCTTGAATCACTGTTTTGTTTATAACATTCTTTTGATTCATAGCAATTCACATTTCCTAAATCTTCACAAACACATTGCATGCTCTCGAGGATAAGATTATAGGAATATTGTACTACATTAGACTCGTTAGTGTTGACAAGAACACAACAAGTCGAATATTGTTTTTTAGTAATTGAGTTGAAGTCCTCTTCGGTAGTTGAGGCAAGCAATCCCGTTCGGGTAAGTTGTAAACCTATTTCTTTGGGTTAAGTGAGGGTTGTTAGTAGAATTCCAAAGAAAAACTTAGGGAATGGACGTAGGACAAGAGGTCCGAACCAGTATAAAGTCTTGGTGTCTACTTTACTTATTACTTATCGTTATTTATCTATATCATTCCGCTATTCCATATTATACGATCCTACCGCACCCCCTCTTTCAATTGTTATCAGAGCGAGGCCGTCCTATAACCATAACATCGTTATCAGACATATTGATAATATGGAAAATAACGCAAGTACAAGCACAACATCTGCCTATAGTTCTACATTTACGGGAGGACAATCTACCCAAAGACCCCCCTATTCAATGGACTAAACTACAACTATTGGGCTACAAGGATGAGGATTTATATCCAAGCAACAAGTTTCGAAGCCTGGAATGCTACTGAAGCAGAGTTTGTTGTACCCATGACCGATTATCCTACATGGACACAAACTCAGAAAAATGAAGCTAGTGCAAATGCCAAAGTTATGAATATGCTATTTTGCGCCCTGGATAGAAATGAATTCAACCGTGTTAGCATATGTACTACTGCATATCAGATATGGGAAACACTTAAAGTCATACATGAAGGCACAAAAAAAGTTAAACAAACAAAGATATCCATGCTGAAGAACCAATTCCAAAACTTTAGAATGCGACAAAATGAATCCATCAATGACATGTACTTGAGATTTCAAGACATTCATCATGCCTTAATAGGACTAGGAGAAAAATACACAGATTTTGACATTGTGTCTAAAGTTCTAAATTCACTCACTGATGAATGGTAGAGAAAAGAACTAGCAATCGAGGAAGCAAATGATCTATCTACAATGAAACCTGAAGAATTGATTGGAAATCTTATGTCGTATGAAGTAAATATGCAAGATAAGAAAGATCAAGCTTAAGAAAGAAAGAATGTTGCTTTTCGTGCAGAAAAGGAAGAATCAGAGTCTGAAGATGAGGATCTAGCATTTATAGCCAAAAATTTCAAGAAATTCTTAAAGTATAGAAAATGAAACAAAAATGGATTCAAAAAGAATTTCTTGAACAAACCTTCATCCTCAAATATAGAATGCTTCAATTGTCACAAGAAAGGACACATGAAAAAAGATTGTCAAGAACAAATGAAGGAAAATCAGAAAAGCTCAACAACAAAAACAAGAAGGATAAATTCAAAAAGAAGGCATTTTCTGTAACATGGGATGATTCAGATTCATCTTCATCCGAAAATGATAGTGATAGCGACAATGAACATGCAAATGTATGCTTCATGGCTCAAGATTTTGAGGTAAGTAATTTAACTTTCGATGATTTAATTGAAGTAAACACTAAACGCATAATCAAAATTCTTAAAAAGAAAATTAAGGAAATTCGTGAAAATCAAAACAAAGCTGAGTTTGAGAGAGATATGTTAAATGATGAAAAGAAAATTCTTGAAGAACTTGAAAAAGTTCAAGAATCTTATTCAAATTCGAAAACTCAATTATCACTTTTAAGTCAAGAAATTGAAACTCAAAAGAAAAAGAATGACGTATTTGTTTCTGAAAATCATGAGTTAAAAATTAAGATTAAACATGTTGAATTAGAAAATAATAGTCTTCAAGCTAAATTAGATGACATCACTAAAAATGTTTCTAACTTTAACAGAGGAAGAGAAAATTTATCTAAGATATTAGAAAATTCTCAATCATCTTCAAACAAATAAGGTTTAGGTTATAGAAAAGAGTCAAAAATTCCTAATAAGAAAAATATAAAACTTAACAGGAATGTTGATTTAAAACAACAAATATTGCTAAAGAAAACTATTAAAACAAAAGTAGAAACCAAGGTAGTTAAAATTTGGGTACCAAAGACTAACAATGTATTAATAAGAAATAAATATATTACAACATTTATGGATAATGTTCATCATAATGAAAACTATATTTTTAAAAAGGGTACTGAACCAAATTGGGTTTGGTTTCCTAAACTCTAACTTTTTAGGACCCTATTAAAAGGTGGGTACCAATAATTTCATATTTATTTTCAGGTCCCACTCAAAAAGAAGAAATGGATATTAGACAGTGCTTGTTCAAAACACATGACCGGAGACAAAGATATGCTTACAAACATCACATACTTTGATGGTGGCTCAGTTACCTTCGGAGACAATTCAAAAGGCTATATCATTGGCAAAGGAGATGTGAACAATTACGGTACACCAAATTTACCTTTTATAGCAAATGTTTCATTAGTTGAAAATTTAAAACATAATCTACTTAGCATAAATCAACTGTGTGACAAAGGTTTTAAAATAACTTTCTCGGATAATAAATGTAGTATTTTTGATCAAAACCAAAATCTTGTTTTTGAAGGAAATAGAGATAGAAATATTTATGTTCTAAATATGAATATCAATCATAATAGCAGTATGTGTTTACTTGCCAAAGATAATGATCCTTGGTTATGGCACAAAAGATTTTGTCATATAAATTTTAAAACTATTAGAAAACTTTCTAAAAATGAAGTAGTAAGAGGTTTACCCAAAATAAACTTTAAAATAAATAATCTTTGTGATGATTGTCAAAAAGGAAAATTAACAAATCATCTTTCAAATCTAAGATAAATATTTCGACTTTACAAACAATAGAATTACTACATATGGATTTATTTGGACCAACACAAGTTCAATCCATTAATCATAATCGATACATATTTGTAATAGTTGATGATTTTTCAAGATAAACATGGACTATTTTTATGAAAAATAAAAGTGACACTTTTGAGCATTTTAAAATATTTGTCAAAATAATTCAAAACACTAAAGATTTGAAAATTAAAAATATTCGAAGCGATCATGGAGGCGAATTCGAAAATGAAGCTTTTGAAACTTTTTGTAAAAAGAAAGGAATAAATCATAACTTTTCATTTCCTAGAACTCCTCAACAAAATGGAGTTGTAGAAAGAAAGAATAGAACATTACAAGAATGCGCAAGAACATTATTAAATGGATGTTCTCTACCAAAACATTTTTGGGCAGAAGCCGTTGCTACTGCATGTTATGTATTAAATAGAATATCAATTAGACCATTAACTAAAAATACTTCTTATGAACTATTTAATAACAAAAAGCCAAATATATCTTATTTTAAAATATTTGGATCAAAATGTTTCATTTTAAATACAAAAGATCAACTAGGAAAATTCGATCCAAAAGCTGACAAAGGAACTTTCGTAGGATACTCAGAACGAAGTAAAGCATACCGAGTATTTAATAAATGAACAAACATAATTGAAGAAACTTTGCGTATATCTTTTGATGAAAATTTTAATAAAAATTTTAATATAAAAGATGATGAAGAATTGATAAATATAGAAGAAACAAACCTTGAAAATAGTAACAATGAACTAAGATGTCCTCCTAGAATATTACGAGATCATCCAACTCAAAATATAATAGGAGAAATAAATTCTCAAGTTAGGACAAGAAATCAACTAAATCAAATGGGTCATGTAGCTTTCATTTCATCAATAGAACCTAAAAATCCTAAAGAAGCATCAACAGATGATTATTAGATTATCGCAATGCAAGAAGAATTAAATCAGTTTGAACGTAACGATGTTAGGGAATTAGTTCCCCGTCCTAATAATCAATCAGTAATAGGAACAAAATGGATTTACAAAATTAAAGTAGACGAACAAGCTAATATAACAAGGAATAAAGCAAGACTAGTAGCACAAGGGTATAATCAAGAAGAAGGTATTGATTTTGAAGAAACCTTTGCTCCCGTTGCAAAACTTGAAGCCATACGTATACTATTAGCCTTTGCATGTTTTCACAATTTTAAACTTTATCAAATGGATGTTAAAAGTGCATTTTTAAATGGTTTTATTAAAGAAAATGTATATGTAGAACAACCTCCTTTATTTATACATGAAAAATATCCAAATCATGTATTTAAATTAAAGAAAGCACTATATGGTCTTAAACAAGCACCTCGTGCTTGGTATGAAAGACTTAAAAGTTATTTATTAAATTCGGGATTTAAAATTGGAAAAGTAGATCAAACGCTTTTTATTAAAAATACTACCAATGATATTTTAATAATTCAAATATACATAGACGATGTTATTTTTGGTTCAACAAATGAAAATTCATGTAAAGAATTTTCAAATATAATGACTAATGAGTTCGAAATGTCTCATGTGGGAGAATTATCATATTTTCTCGAACTTCAAATCAAACAATTAACAAATGGGATTTTTATAAACCAAGAAAAATATTGTGCTAATTTAATTAAACGATTCGGCATGGAAAACACTTCTGCTAAACCTACTCCTATGAGTACCACTACACATCTCGATCGAGATGAAAATGGCAAAAGTGTAGATCAAAAATTGTTTAGAAGTATGATAGGTTCTTTACTTTACTTAACCGCTAGTAGACCTGACATAATGATGAGTGTTTGTTTATGTGCACGTTTTCAGTCTAATCCTAAAGAATCACACTTAAGAGCGGTAAAACGAATTATGCGATATCTTAAGAACACTAAAGATTTCGGTCTTTTCTATCCAAAGGAGTGTCCATTTGAGTTAGTGTCATTCAGTGATGCTGATTTTGGTGGTTCTCGAACAGATAGAAAAAGTATAAGTGGTACTTGCCATTTCATTGGAAAATCACTTGTATCTTGGTTTAGTAAGAAACAAAATTGTGTCTCGCTTTCCACCTGCGAAGCAGAGTATATATCAGCTGCTCTAGCTTGCACTCAAGTTATATACATGCAACAAACACTTAAAGATTTTAATATAAATTTAACAAATTCTACAATATACTGTGATAATACAAGTACAATAAACTTATCTAAAAATCCGGTTAATCACTCTTGTACAAAACATATAGATATTCGTCACCATTTTCTACGTGACAATATCGAAAAAGGAATAATTAATTTAGAACATATTTCTACCGAAAATCAAATTGCAGATATATTTACTAAACCTCTATTAGAAAACTCCTTCATAAAATTACGACGAGAGTTAGGAATAATGTCTTTAAAGATATCATATAGAGAAAGTTAGAAAAATCTACACAATTCAGTCGACTAACACTATATGCTTAGTCGACTGAATAAAGAAAAAAAAATGAGATTTTCAATTTATTTTTCGAATATGTCACATAATATATTACAAAATAATAGTTATTTGTAAACCATACATTTTTAACTGAATTATGGTAAACATTAAATCATTAAGTGGATGAAAAACATTAAAGAATTATAACCACTATATATTTAGGAAATCCCTACTATAAATATATCTTAAAAATATTTCTTTTTCACATCTCATTCTCACGAATAAAAACTTGAAAAATTCATTTTAAAAATGTCGTCCAACAACTCTTTTTCCCCGATCAACATCACCTCTTTAGTCGATAACACTCCAACGTCTCCAAAACTTCCCACTCCAACACCGACACATGAGCCTGTTTACAAATGGAACAATTATCGTACTGGCTACACACCAGAATCCAAGAAAGCAAAACGCGGACTCTTTATTTCTCCAGACACAAAAAGAAAGATTGATGAAATTCATCACTTTCAACAACAACAAATAGATCTTCAACGAGAATTATACTTCGAACAAAATGTTACGGCTAGACGATTAAGCTTCCTAGAGAAAATCGGTTTACGCTTTTGTGGCTCAAAAAAGAACGAAGTGGCTAAACCCCTACCTCGCCCCGATAGTTCACTTGATCCGTCTTCATCTTACCGTACACCAGTCGATTCTGTGAATCTTTGGATGTCTCCTAAGACTCCTCAATATAGTCCAAATTCATGGGATATAAATTATATGAGGAATGAAGGAAAAAAGACTCCAAGTCCATCCCCTAAGAAATAGATAGTTTTGAAATCTATTCATGGTGTTACATCTATATAATTGTAATTATTTCTTTAAATAAAGTGTTTACTTTCAAAATTAACAAAGAACAACAAAATACATGGGTCAATGGACTGAAACCCCCAGCTCAGTCGACTGAACTTAAGGCAGAAAGCAAAAATTTTTACAATTCAGTCGACTGATTCCTCTGTACAGTCGACTGAAATACAAACAGAAACTTTCAGACAAAAATTCAGTCGACTAAAAACCCTGTTCAGTCGACCGAATTCAACCCAGAAAATTTTTGGCCTTCAATTCAGTCGACTGAACAGTCTATTCAGTCGACTGAACGCAAATTCTCAGGCAACTTTCCCCTTTTATCCACCAATTTTTTACCTATCCATTCACTTTTTACTTTCCAAAATAGTTTCTTCCCCAATTATTTTCAAAACCCTAGCCCCCAGTTCCTTAAAATTTACTCAAATCTCACACAAATGGCACCAAAGAGATCAAGAGCCTCCTCTTCTTCATCCTCCGAGCTAATTGATGCTCAAATAGCGCAATGGCTTTACGATGGAGTAGCTGTCACTAGGTGGAATAAGATGAAGAATTCCCGTATTTTCGAGCATTCCTTCGTTGATTTCCAAAGCTTTCAAACATACAACATCCAAGCGTTAACCGTTCAAGCAGGTTTAACTTCTCTTTTGGATTTGAAAAGAAATGACCATGCCATAAATCATATAATGGTCAAATTGTATTATGCTAACCTTAATCTTGGACACCAAACTCTAAGAAATCCAAACAATAGTGTTTGGAATATGGTATGTGGAAAGAAAGTTTGGTTTTCCTTAGATAGAATAGCACACATTCTAGAATCACCAAATGTCGGGAGAAAGCTAGACGAGATAGAATTCAATCCACAAATTCGCGATAACATAAACCATCGATTTATGGAGGATAATATCAATTTTAGAGATTTTAAGTCCACCTCTCTTCGACCTACAGCAAGAATCCTTCACAAAGCTCTAATGAGAACAATTACTCCACGCATGGGCTCATACGAAATTGTCTACCCAATTAATTATCGAGCTCTCTATGCTATTTTTGGCAATATACAAGTCAGTTGGGTACAAATTATTCTTGTTGAGTTTCTCACTTTTAATAATGGCAAAATGCGAACTATCTATTTTGGAGAATACATCATGCGACTTCTCCTCAATGTCGATACGCCATTACCCGAGTCGGAGAATAAAATGGTCCATCAAATTAACCATCGGACCATAAGCCTAATGCAACTCCCATCTCGACCTCCTCGCATAATATCACTCGTCGAATGGGAAGCGAGGAATCAAGAACAACAACAACAACCTCCACAACCTCACCACGAAGAATATTTCGAGCAAGATGATGAAATTCGTCTTGTTGACCCAAGCTTTACTACCAACCAATCATTGGGGATATTATCAAGAAATCAACAAATTCTTGATACTCGTCTTAAAAAGGTAGATCACAAGCTTGACAAAATCAAAGGATTCTTCAACAAGCTATGGGATGCAATCTCGTACTCAAGCACCACTACTGCTTCGACATCTCGCGGAAAACGTCCGGCACCTACGTTTACATGGACGTCATCCGAAGAGCAAACAAGTAGCAGCACAAGCGGAGCTAGTGGTGGCCAAGGAGGAAGAGCATACAGACACCAAAAGGAGGACCCGTCATACGTGAACCAACTGGAGGAAAAGAAGGTTCATATGACTGGGATAAGAATGAGTAATTTTAGTATGGTTTGATGTTTATTTATAACTTTCTTATGGCTTGTATAAATAGCCATTTTGTGCTTGTTCGACGCAACATTTTTAACCTTTTTTAAGCCATGGTTATGCAACTTTTCTATTCTCTATGCTTCAGTGATTGTTTTGATAAAATATTTCTACTGTTAATTCTTCCTTTTTGTCGATGACAAAGGGGGAGAAAATCTATGGTACTAACTTTGTTTTATAAGAAAGATAGTGCATACATTTAGGGGGAGAAAATAAGTAAATACATCTCTAGAATAAATCAGTATTATCATCAATCGAAAAGGGGGAGAATGTTGATACGCGAAGATTTTGATCAATGACAATGTGCTTCAACAAAAAAGGAAGAGATATGTGCAAAGCTAAAGGAAGATCGATGAAGAACAAACAAACATAAGTATGATTTTTATATAGGTCTTAGTCTAGATTTATTGTTAAAATCTATCCTCAAGAGGCTTGCACGAACACTAGAACACATTTTATGAACTTTATTTTATTTAAACTTTCACTGTGCATATTTTAGTAGTTCAGTCGACTGAACAGGAATGGCCAGTCGACTGAAAATGGTACACATATATAAACATGCACAGTTTCAGTCGACTGAACTTCCTGCACAGTCGACTGAATTTGTTCATGAAAATTTTACTTCATATTTTCAGTTGACTGAATTCCCTGCTCAGTCAACTGAATTTGAACCTGCAAATTTTCTCTGAAAAGACACCTTCTTCCTCCCAAGAGTTGCAACCATTCTCCAATGGAAATGGAAGTATCTCTTATTTGCATCCTTTGACAACAATGCACCTCTTCTACAAGTATAAATACATGATTCTAACATCATTCAATTTACCGAATTCTCTTGCTTTAATCTTACTATTTTCTTGATCATATTCTCTAGATATTCTCAAAGCAATCACCAATCTATTGCTTGAATCACTGTTTTGTTTATAACATTCTTTTGATTCATAGCAATTCATATTTTCTAAATTTTCAAAAACACATTGCATACTCTCGAGGATAAGATTATAGGAATATTGTACTACATTAGACTCATTAGTGTTGACAAGAACACAACAAGTGGAATATTTTTTTATTAATCGAGTTGAAGTCCTCTTCGGTAGTTGAGGCAATAAATCCCGTTTGGTTGTTCGGGTAAGTAGTAAACCTATTCCTCCGGGTTAAGTGAGGGTTGTTAGCAGAATTCCTAAGAGAAGCTTAGGGACTGGACGTAGGACAAGAGGTCCGAACCAGTATAAAGTCTTGGTGTCTACTTTACTTATTACTTATCGTTATTTATCTATATCATTCCGCTATTCCATATTATATGATCCTACCGCACCCCATCTTTCGTTGATAACTTCTATTTTGGGAATTTTTGGGTTTATCCACTTTGATGGATTCGGTATCGGTTTCTTCGGATTTGATGCACGTCTTCGTATGTGAATTTTGATGATTGATTGTTCCTACAATCATTTTGTGATTTGTCACTTTAAAAATATAAAGGTTTTAATACTAGTAGTAGATATCAAAACTCTTTCATCAAAACGATTTCAACTCTATTTTCAATTACAAAGCTCGTTATCTAAAATCGTTTTCCAATCTTTTAGTATATACAAACCTTTACATCACTCGTATGAGAAATCTAATTAAGCGGCTTAGTAAAACAAGTGGTATGAAATGCTTGCATTTACTTCGTCGGTTAATTCTTGGACTTGTTCGATTGAATCTCTTGTGACAATTTTTGTGTGGAGATCTACAATTTGTTCATAAATATTTAAGTTAAGCTAGTGGTTATGGGATATGAAGCTAAGCTCATTTATTTACTAGCTTAGTGTAATTTACACTTAACCTCGAGTGGAAGTCTACAATTTGTTCGTAAATAATTAAGTTAAGCTAGTGGTTATGGGACATGAAGCTAAACTCATTTATTTACTAGCTTAGTGTAATTTACACTTATCGATTAATGATGATCATTTTGTGATTTAGACTAGCAATATGTGATGTCCCTTTGTCTGCGAGGGAGACTAAACCCCGTTTTTAGTGGAGCTTCGGCTTGGTGGGTAGCGACCCATTGTCTTCGGACCGTTTTAGTGGAGCTTCGGCTCATGGTCTTCAGGCCGTTTTAGTGGAGCCTCGGCTCAAAATTAATGGTTAGCAACCATGGAATAGCTTTACGTTTTGTGATACAAGTGTTGGTGAGTTTTCATGCTCCCGTTCTAGTGATAGGCCTCTTTCCCCCTTTTTGTGATTTCGGGATTTCTATTGATTGATTTCTAGAATTTGTGTTTCACCAATTTTCGTGATTTGCATTGATAAGCTTTATCAATTTTTGTGCATTAGTGAATTTTCACTAACTTTTTCGATTGGCATTGATATGATCGTCAATAATTGTGGTTTGGTGAATAAAATAAAGAATATGACGTTCTTTTTAGTGCTTCGAGATTTCTTGAAATATTGTACGATTTTCGTTGTTATTTAATGTATATTTGTCGTAGTATGATATTTTTTGTTATCATACGTTTTTATCATATCTCTTATTATATCTCATTTTACCTGATAATTATAGCTAGACTGATCTGTTTATTATTTTCTTCTTAAATAATACTCGGGTCAGACCGAGATGTTACAGGTGCTTCCTCTTGACTTCTTATCAGGGACCGTCGCCTGATTTTTGGCTAACTACTTTAGATTAGTAGTTTTTGTTTTGTATACATTCGAGATAGAGACTCCTTGATGTATACTTGTTCTTTTGTCTAGCACTTGTAGCCATTCTTTTGTGACATTGTGGATCTTGTTAGACCACTACTCTGATGTACACTTTCATATGTTATATTCATATCTGTTTCTGCCTTTGTGATATGGATATATGTGAATGATTTATGTTATGCTTATTTGTATATTCGTTTCCGAAGACCATATAGCCACTGTGTAGTAGCTTTGAGTTTGTATCGGCATGTCGGATTACCTCTCGAAATGAAATGCATGTTATACTATCTGACATATCGGTGCTCACAAAAAGCAATTACATGGATGGTCGCTCCTCAACAGCCTTATTCTCCGTGCTAGTTAACGGCTTTACTCCGTAGTGTCCTTGGCCAGCGTGGGTATAGAGATGGGGCGTCACAAGTAACATGTAGAGTGAGAACAGTTATGAATATAATATAACATATCAACAACAGGCATATATCATTAGTGAAAATAAAATATAAATAATAGGATATGGCGTCATATCTCATAGGTGAACAGTTACAGATAATGGCATATCATATATGGCAAATAAGTAATTCACAGTTCAATTTAGAAGCATATTTAAATTGTCATTTCAAATGAAATCAAATCTAATAAATATAAAAATATTAATCATGAGTGATTGCTCAACTTTCGAAGCTAGAGATGAACGAGAACGAGATGAGTTACGAATCTAAGCACGAATTCCAAAGCGAAGCAAGATTGGCATAAACTCAACGAACATAGCTAATAACAAGAATCAATGAAAACAAATTGAACCAATTTTGATATAAACTAAAATATATACATTATTATTATATTAATTTTTTTCAATATTTTAATCTAAGACTAATATTTAAATAATATAAACATTTCATGTAACGACCTGGATTTTTCATCGTTGAGTTTGGAATATTTAAATGGGTTTAAATATTTAATTTGGATCTTAAATTGATTATGAATATGAAAAGTTTGATTTTTATTCAATAAAATAGATTCAGAATTTAATACAGCGGTCTGTTGGATAATGTAACTATTTAATTTAATAATTGGAAATTGGGTAAAAAATAAAATCTGGAGTTCAAGCTTGTTAAAAATATTTTAAAGGTTTGTAAAACTTATATTGATAGCACTGAAGATAGTAAAAGTGTTAAAATTGAATATGGAAGTGTTTTGTCAAGTTTTGAAATTTTATCGTTTAAATTGAATTTAAAAATAGTCTTCCGAGGCACAGTCTCGGAATTCGACGCAACCAGTTCCATTGGATTTGTAATATTATGTTATTATCGGGTTTCAAATTTCATAGCTTTCCGAGTTATCATGTGATCGTACGAGATATAAACGCCTGAAAAATAATTAATTGAATAAATTTTAATAGTCAATCCAAAAAGCTATCTTCTCCATATGATCGAATTAGAACTAGGAACCTTTTCCATTGCGTTTGGAATAGGGTTATAACAGTATAAACGCCTAGCGGTATGCCTCGATAGACGAGTTTGAAATTTTAAGTTGCATTTATCAAGACGTTTGGAATTTAAATAAAAATATTTCTTAACAAACCTACTCTGCAGCCGTAATTATTTCACATCATGACTTTTTTCTTCCACTTCGAAAACATTGTATCTATTGGACTACAGCACGCCAACGTTCCATTGTGTTCATCTCTTCCTTTAAAAAAAATAGCCGAGCCTTTCATTTCAAAATCAAAAGAGAATAAAATCGCAAGCAGATTGGGAAATAAATGGCTGAACTTTACCAAAGGAAGCCTCGTTCTCCCTCCTCTATTCGTCTACAAAAAAATCAAAATAGAAATTAAAAATGGCTGAAACCTTTTCATATAAAAAAATCGGTTCTCCTCTAACACTCGATTTAAAATCGAGAGATAAATTTCTAAAATCTAGTTTCCAAACTCTCTTCTTTCTGATACAACTGTTTTATGGGAGACTTCGGCTTTTGATTGACGAGAAAGCCGAAACTAAGGATAGTGATGGGATGAACTACGGCCATCAACTCGAGGTATCGTTTTGATCTTTGGGTTCCTGGTGGAGGGTAGCTCTTAGGGTAGTTGACTGGGGTTGTGCGGCTGCGTCGATGGTCACGACCTTGAGGAGAGGAACTATGCTGAGCTGCTCGAAGCCGATGTGGGTCGCGACGATGTGTTCTTGTTCGACCAGGCAGTTCTAGAAGAGCAAGGTTCGATTGAAGACTCGAGTTCAAATTGTGGTGGTAGGCAAGCCGATGTCGCGATGAACTCTAGGTCGTCGAAGGTCACATACGCTTGTGATGCAGGAAGGCTGATGTCGTTCGAAACGTGGTAAGGCATAGATTTGTTTTCCTTATTCAAGATTTAGTTTAATTTTACATATGTATATTTACATAGTAAGTAATTTACCATTGTTTTTTTTACAGATAAGGAAACAAAATTTAAAATTTATACAAGTTGTATTTTTAGTTTGTAGTTTAAAAAAGTAGGAATTTTAAAGGTTGAAAGAATTTATATAAATTGGATTTTTATGAAATCCATAGAGCTTATTTTTATAAGTATATATATAGTTTCAAAATAAAATAAATATACATATGCACGTTTTAAATCGATTAGTTTATTTTAAAAAAAATAAAATGTATTAGGGTGATTAACCTGTCTAATTAACTTGTTTAATAATTTTGTTCCTAAAAATATTTATTAAAAGAAAATTGGTTTTAAAACTACTAGTTAGAATTTAATTATTAGAAAATTAAATTATTGAATGGAAATAAATTGTTTTGGTTAATTCAAATATAAATAAATCTTGAATTGCTTGTTCAAGGTCTAAAAGTCTAAAATCATGGAGTAACAAGTCGAGATGGATTGGATTTGCAAATAAAAATCAGAGGCGAGTTAATCTCACTCGTCTGGGTTTAATTTAAATTTAAATGATTAAATTTAAATAATTGGTTGAATAATTGAATTGATTTGATGTTCTATATTATATATAGTATATATTGGAGTGATGGATTCCCGCATCATATAGCGGATGAGACCCTATGCGCTGCATAATAGCGGATGATATTATAATAGTCCCATATACCGCGATATTCCACCTCGAAGTGGAATTGGTATTGTGCTAACATCCGTGGATGCAGGGAAACAGGTTGGATTGATCCAATTGGATTCCTCAAAATTATTTAGATTGTTTAATATTCTGTGTTATGAATATTTGATATTCTGTGATGAGTATGATTGGTAATTGGAATATTGAATGTTGTCGTTTGCTTGAATATATTTCGGT
Organism: Allium cepa; assembly: GCA_030765085.1. Classification (NCBI taxonomy): domain Eukaryota; kingdom Viridiplantae; phylum Streptophyta; class Magnoliopsida; order Asparagales; family Amaryllidaceae; genus Allium; species Allium cepa. The sequence continues at coordinate 421,085,601 of CM060943.1, read as the reverse complement.
ACACTGAGTTATCAAAATATATAGAATTGGATTTTTGAAAAGAAAATAAAAGAGTGAATTTTTAAGTAAGATAATTATACAGAATTTGGATAAATTAAAGAATGTATTGGGAAGGAATAAAAGTTGCTTTTTGAATTCTAATAAATAAAATTCCAAGTATGGAGAAATGAGATTTTTGAATAAATGGGAATAACCGATTTTCTTAAAAAATTAAGTGACATTATGTAAAGAAATGAAGAATTTATTTTAAACAATTCAAGGTTTAAATTTAGTGAAAGAATAAAGAAGGAATTTGGAAATATGAAGTTGGTATTTTCTGTTAAATAAGATTTTTAAATCATAATTAAGAAATTAAATCTGAAGCTAACGGGTTTTGAATAAATTGAGTAAGTAAAGAAATTTATTTGAAAATAGAATAAATTGGAAATCAATTTGAAAATTGATTTAAGTGTTTAAATTTGAATTTTTTAAAAAAAAATTGAGACTATGAAATTTATAAACTGGGTTTATAAAACCGAAGGAATATATCAGTGGATATTTGGAGGAATAAATTCACAGTGGGAATTTATTAAAGGAATGGGTAAATTTGTTTAAAAATAAATAGTGATTTTTTTAAAGGATGTGAAAGAGAAGTGTATTTCCCTGGATAGCTAGGAACGTTCAAAGCGAATTTTAAGCATAAGTCAAAAGTTTTAAAAGCATGTTTTAGAAATTTATTATTTAAATTTTAAAGTAAGTATTTTTCAAATTTATCTTAGTAGTAATTATATAAAGGTGGCTTGGTACTATGTTTCTAAAAGAGAAAGTTTGTTTTATATTTTATAAAGTAGCTTTATTTTAATTCTTAAAGTATATATTTTTAATGAAGTATTAAAGCAGTTTTTTCAATTTAAATGTTAAAGTATGTTTTATAATATAGTGTTTTAAATTATTTTAAAATCTAAAGTGTTTGTACTTGGTGATTTCAGTGGAAATAGAAAATATTTGGGGAATGTATTCCGTGAGAGGAAGATGGTTTGAAAACTGTTTTCAAAAAGGTTTGAAAGTGGAAATATATCTTGCGAAGATATTTTGAGGATAATAAATAATTTGGGAGATTATTTATTGTTTGATGGTTGTTTGTGAATGTTAATTGATAGTTAAATAACCGATTATCAATATTGGACAATGCGCTGATCGTTTCGAAGAGACCAGGATCGAGATTAAATTCTCGAAAGCCACTTCGATCCGGTTTGTACGTTTTTGTGGAAAAAACGAGTTTGGAGTCGAAGATGGAGCAGTGAAGTGCAAGGGCTAGCCGCTACTAATCCTGAGGATGATTCCAAAATGAATGTAGTAGGAGTAGTGCCTTCGGTTCCATTCGAACCCGGGACGGACTTGTATGGATGAATGCTTTCAAACCATCGTCAGGAGGACGATGAGCATTCTAAGTGATATGTTCTAAAAAGGTAACGCTTAGCCTCAAGCCTCATCAACCGAGAATGACTGAAAATCAGAGGTTATGCAGCAAACCTAAGTGGGTCACGCCCATTAGGGTGAGGTCATTCCTGTCTAGATGTCCCTTTTTATTTCGGCTTGGTAGGCGATTGCCGATCCCAACCGCGGGGTGATCTTACTCGGGATTATCTAGTAAGGAGTAGTTCCGGTCTTGTGTTGCAGGGAATTTAGGGTGGATCCTCGGTACGCTGATCTAGACAAGGTACTGTGACAGGTGGTACCCCAGTGCCTAGTCATTAGTTGGAAATCCATACTCCCTACGCGCCTTTTACGGTTTTTGTTTGTAGAACCCACTTTGTGGCCAGTATGCTGAAATTTAATAAATGTAACAATTTCGGCTATTTGAATAAGTATTTGTATATCGACACTATTATAATATCAGAGGATTTTATAAGAAATGTTTTAGCTATCATAAGGTAAAAGCCCGACATGTTTATTTATGGCGTGGTCTTACGAGATGCTTTTGATTTCAAAGGATTTTGAAACTTAGATAATCAAGTTGAGTGTGGTTTTCTCACGCTGGTATTCCAGACTGACTCGGGTGTTATTTAACTATATTGCTCGGGTCAGACCGAGTATTATAGAATATAGGAAAGGATGCGGTGGAGCTTAGGAGACGAACTGGGTGGCAATACATACTTTTGTATTTGTGTTAAATATTCCGCTGTGTATTCAGATTGGGAGGACAGGTTATGGTTACTGTCCAGTTGTGTGTTATGTATACTCTGATGATGCAATGTATAAATAGATTTATTTTGGTGTAAAGATCATTTATTATCTATTATATTTTATTCCACTGCGATGGTTAGATTGTGATGGTGTTTTCTATTTCCTTCATCTACCTCTTCTTCTTTAACCCTGATGGTTTGGTTTTTCAGCATCCGATTGCTCGGCATTCGATACAGTGGACGTATTGATGTCGATTTTTCGGGCATCGGAAAATCAGTTCGTTAAAGTTGGTATCAGAGCTAGGTAGGTGATAATCTTTGGCTCTGGTGGGGATTACTCATTGAAAATAGAGTCTGTAGTACTCTAGAATGAGTTTGAGCATATTAATAGATATGAGCGCGTATTTGTTAGTGAATATAAATTGTTTTAATATTGTGTTTGACTTATTGGTTAAGTGGAATATGAATTCTGATTGAGTAAGTTTGCTGCTATTCGAGAAGAGTTTATAACACCTGACACGATAAAGTGAAACAATATTGTTTTAAAGGTGGGGGAATGAAATAATTTTACCCAAAAAATATTTTGATATAACAGAAATGTTTTTTTAATTGTTATATAACTTAAATGTTTGGATGATATTATCTTAAACAAATAAGATTATAAAAATTGGAATGACTTGTATAATCAAATGGAAAGAATTGTATGAGCATAAATTTTATAAATGGATTATAGTTAGAATTGGATTCAAATTAAATTTGGAAATTTAAATCCCGAAAATTTTTGGAAGTGTTTTTCGAAGTGTTTTGAAGACAAATAATAGCATTTTTATTTTGAAGGTATTTATGAAAGGAAATTGTTTCAAATAAATTTTGGAAAGAGATATAGCATTGAACTCACTTCAGTCGCTGGAAAGTAACTTCGGTAATGACTGCAGCATTATCGATGTTTTTTGAGTTTCTAAGTGACCTATTGCTGCCAAATTGATTTGTTCAGAAGAATTAATTTTTCTTTGGAAATTTCAAAAGAAATTTGTTGGCGATAAAAACCAGGATTGGTTTAAAAATTTGAGAAGTGTGATTTTTAGATATTGGTGATTTAAAATGATTTAAACCAAAAGCCGGGTGTTTGAAATCCTAAATCCTCATTTCAATTGAAAATCCTAATGAGGTAAGTTATAAACTTGTAAAGTTGAGATGATTTTTAAATAAGGGAGGAAAATATGAGCTTTGAATGTTGGAATTAAAATTTAAAGTGAAAAACTTAAATAAATTTAATTTGGAAAAAATAAATTGTGGAAAATTTAATAGATGTTTGGAAGAAATAATTAGTAAATCTTGAATGTGATTGGAACGGAAAAATAAAAATTAAATTTGGATTGAGAAATAAAACTGATTAGAATTAAATTAACTTAAGAAAAGTTAATAACAATGAATTGGATTGAAGTAAGTTGGAAGGAAGTGGAATAAAATTAAGGTGAATTGTGTGGGATGGTATTAAATGAAATTAAGCCCTTGCTTAAGAAAATTCAAAGAATGATATGTAGCTAGATTTAGTTAGAGTTAGGTTGGAATAAAATTGAATTTAAATAAATTCAGTTGAGTTATAGATAATATTGAATGGACTAAAATTTTTACTTAAATAAATAAGCGTAAACTAAGTAAGTATTGAATTGATATAAATAAGCTTTGGAAGCTTATAAAAGAATTAAAAAGCATTAAAATAAAAATATAATCCCTAGTTAAAAGTAAAGTGAAAATGTGATTGACTGTAAATGGATGGAGAAGTATGAACATTAATAAGTGAGTAGCTTATAAAAATGTAAAAAGGGAATATATAAGCCGAAATAGAAGTGTTGGAATTTTGGAAAATGAAAAAAAATCCAAACTAGAATTATAAAAAAAATTGAACCCGGGAAAATTTAATGAAGTGATTTTGTAACAAAATCAAATATTGATTTAAAAGTTGGAAATAAGCTAATTAGATAAATAAATTATTTGATAGAGTATGTTAATAAAATTAACTCAATTAAATAAAATAGATAGTAAGTTAATAATGAAGTTTGGAAATAAACTCGAATTATAAATAGAATTAGACTTGGATTGATAGTGAATTAAAATAAGTGGAGATGTTGTAAAAATAAAATGGAATTGGATTATAATAGAAATGATTTGAGTTAAAAATAAAATCCAATTCGAGTATAAATGAGTTAAGTATGTGCTTGGATATTATTTTGATAAATTGAGAAGGTGAATTAAAATAAAATGGATAGGCTAACTGAATTAAATGGAATTTGATTAGATGAGAATCAAATAGAAGTGAACAAAAGTTTGAAGTTGGAATAAATTATAGTAAAGTTTAAAATTTATAGAAGTTTGGCTTCGAGGAAGGGTGAAAGTTCAGTAAATAAAAGTTTGGATTAAATCAATTTGGAAAATGGTTATTGATATAAGCATTGAAAGTTATCAAGCTCAATGAAATGGTTTTAAAATAAAACCAATGTGGAGATGAGATGAAATGCAAATGTATGGTTGGTGAATAAACTAGAAATGGGATGGAATTTAAAATAAAATGAGTTGGAATCAATTGGATGTGGATAAAAAGTAAAATGGATATTCTATTAAGAGAATATCGTCGAATTGCACAGAATAAATTAGTCGTACGACTTAAATGGAAGTAAATAAAAATTCTATGAATTGGTAGAAATAAATATTGATTTTTCGAATCAATTGAAATAAATGAGAGTTGTTTGGACTAAAAATGAATTGAATGTAAGCCATTGAGTTGTAAACCGTTTAATTTGAATGAAGTTGTGTATGAATTGGTTGTAAGCAATTAAAATTAATATTGAACATTGAAATTTCTTATGAAAAGGGTTTAGTGTGCATTGCTTTTAGTATTCATGAGTTGTATATTACTTAAATTGAATTGTACGGGTTGACAGTTGATTGAAAGCAATTGAATTAGTTTTGAAATCATATAAATTGCTCATGGAAAGTGTTTGGTGCATGTTGCTTATGAAATGCATGTGTTTAGCTATTGAAAGTAAGTGAAATGTTAATAAATTTTGTATATTTAGTACTTACATGTTTGAGAGCAAGTACAAGTACCGAGAAGCCGTTTGGCTGGATTTGGATGCGCTAATTGCTAAAATAATAAGCCGCTTGCTTAAAAATGCTGAATAAAGGAACTGTAACAGCCCGCGAATCCGTACCCCTTAGAGTCGACACTATACTCCATTAATCAACTCAAGATGTACGGAAATACGAACCATTTGGGTTAAAGAAAAAGAGGTGGAAGAAGAAAATAGAAAACAACAATAGAATCTAACCATCGCAGTGGAATAAAATATAATAGATAATAACAGATCTTTACACAAAGAAAACTACATCTTTTTATACATACATCACCATTATACACCATCAAAGTTCAACAACATCAATAACATACAATCTGGACAGTCATATAAACTTGTCCTTAAACTGAATACATAGCGGAATAATAATCAAGTATGGAAGTATGTCTCGCCATCATGCTCGTCTCTTGAACTCCACAGCATCCTTCCTGTATCCTATAATACTCGGTCTGACCGAGCATTATAGTAAAATAACACCCGAGTCGGTCTGGAATACCAGCATGAGAAAATCACACTCAATTAGATTATTAAAGTTTCAAAATCCTTTGAAAATCAAAAGCATCTCGTAAGACCACGCCACAAACAAACATGTCGGGTTTTTACCTTACGATAGCTAAAACACTTTTTTATTAAAATCCTCTGATAATATAACAGGGTCTATTTACAAATACTTATTAAAATAGCCAAAATTGTTACATTCATTAAATTCCAGCTACTTGCCACAGTCGTGGGTATACAAACAAAACAGTAAAAGGCACGTAGGGAGAATGGATTTCCAACTAATGACTAGGCACTGGGGCACCACCTGTCACAGTACGTGGCCTAGATCACCGTACCGAGGATTACTCCAAATCCCCTGCAACACAAGATCGGGACTACCCCTTACTGGATAATCCCGAGTAAGACCATCCCACGGTTGGGAACAGCAATCACACCACTAAGCCAAATAAAATGGGACATCTAGACAGGGATGACCTCACTCTAATGGGCGCTACCCACCTAGCCTTGCTGCATAACCCCTGAGTTTCCATCATTCCTGGTTGATGAGGCTTGAGGCTAAGCGTTACCTTTTAGAATGTTTCACTTAAAATGCCCATCGTCCACCTGACGATGTTCCGAAAGCATTCATCCATACAAGTCCATCCCGGGTTCGAACGGAACCGAAGGAACTATTCCTACTACATCCATTTTGGAATCATCCTCAGGATTAGTAGCGACTAGCCCTTGCACTTCACTGCTCCATCTTCAACTCCGAACTCATCTTCGTCACGAAAACGTACAAACCAGATCGAAATGGTTTTCGAGAATTTAATCCCGATCGTGGTCTCTTCGAAATGATCAACGCATGGGCCAATATTGATAGTCGGTTATTTAACTATCATTTAACATTCACAAATAACCATCCAACATAAACAATTTCACCAAATTATTTATTCGTCCTCAAAATATCTTCACAAGATATATTTCTATTTTCAACCTTTTGAAAACAGTTTTCAAACCACACTCTTCTCATGGAGTAAATTCTCAAATATTTATTTCCACTGAAAACACCAAGTACAATACTTTAGATTTTAAAAATAATTTAAAACACTTTATTATAAAAATATACTTTAAAACATTTAAATTAAAAATTACTTCAATACTTTATTAAAAATATATATTGTTTAGGCTATTTAAAGTAAAACTACTTTATACGATATAAAACTTGAATTTATAACTTTTAAAACATAATAAGCCACCTTTAAATAATTACTACTATAATAAATTTGAAAAATACTTACTTTAAAATTTAAACATTTAGAAATAATAAATTTTCTAAAACATGCTTTTTAAAACAACATTAAAACTTTTAAATTACATTTAAAAAATTACTTTGAAAATGTACTTAGCTATCTAAGGAAATATACTTCTCTTCGCATCCTTTAAAATAAATCACTTTTTATTTTTAAATAAATTTTCCCACCCCTTTAATAAATTACCACCGTGAATTTATTTTTCAAATACCCACTGATATATTGCTTCACTTTTATAAACCCAGTTTATAAATTTCTTCTTTATCTTTTCAAATAAATGTAAACCTTGGATTTAAAGTAAATTCTTTTATTCCTTTAAATAATATCACTTAAGTTTTACAATTCATTATTTTTCTATTTATTCAAAAAATCTTTTTTCCATTCTCGGAATTATTTATTAGAATTTTTAAAATCGATTTTATTCTAATCTAGTTCATTCTTAAATTTATTCAAATTCTCTACAATTGTTTTACTTAAAATTTCACTCTTTTATTTTCTTTTCAAAAACCTAATTCTATAATGTAACCACCCACTATTTTGAACCATTCAAATCGACAATAAAACCATACGTGTCTGACTTGAATAGCTCAAAATACCGCGTTGTAAAAATTTTGGCAATACTCGACATATACAGTAAATAAATCAATCACAAACGCAAAGTAATAATACGTAGCAAAATAAATAAATAGTACTTCATGAAGCTACTATATAAACATCAGAGTTAGGAATGAAATACAACATAATATCTCAAATACAGTAAAGTCTCTAGTACGAATAGATGACTTCTCTGAACCAATCAACTGGAAATGTTGAAAGCTGAATCGATAGTTGGATCTCTAAACGAAGCTCCAAACTCCAAAGGTGAGTCTCAAATGTTGTATCACTCAGTCTGAACCGAGCGTAAAGCAAAAAAACAAAACACTCGAGTCAGGATTAACATTCTTATATCAATAAATCCAACTCAAGTGAAATATCAACTGAAATACAAGTAACTTAAAGGATGTTTGGGATAGCCATCCTCTAAGGGTCCATGGAACTATCTACAATATAAAAATGTACACTATAACACCGTGGTCATTTCAAATAAATTTATATCTCAAAACCAAAATATCATTTTCATTTCAAATATATCTATTTTCCAAAACAGTATATATTATATATATATATATATATATATATATATATATTAAGTAATTTCCTCAAACTCTCTCAATTTATCCATTTCCTATTCAATTCAGTTTTCTTACCAAACTAATTTAAATTTTATAGGTTTCAAATACAGATTTGAACCCCAAAATAAACCATTTAAATTTCAATATAATTTAAAGTCAACACATTTCGAAGCTTTAAATATTCAACATTTCAAAGACTAATTTTGATAATTGCATTTATTTCCCAATTTGACTTCACTATTATTTACGTTTGAATTGTCCACTTAATCAATTCAATATTATTTATATATATATATGACCTTAAATTTACATTTTCTATATATTAATTTCGATTTCTTTAGACGCGACATATCCATTAAATTACTTAAATCAAAATCAAGTTACAAGATCATATATTAAAATTTCGAATGCAATATCCTCAAATCGATTTGATTAAATAAAATCCTAAATTACATACAAGCTCAAATAAGTCTCAAATATATCTTCCAATCCTTAGTTTATAAAAATTTTCCACAAATCTATTTCTAAAATATAAATTTAATAAACCTTAAACATATTTCATATTAATTAAGTCAACCTTAATTAAACTATATATTATTATTAAATCTATATATAAAATAACCTTTATATATAATATTTAAATCAATATTTATTAAAATCATATATTTCTTTAAAAACCATAGAATTCATTTTCAAAATGTCTATATAGACCAACGACGTCGGTGTATAAGTTTCTATTCTATGGTCAAGTGATATAGATATTTATCATTTCAATCCGTAATTTAAATATATACGGGTAGATATCATTTCGACCCACAATCCCAAATTCAAATCCAATGAAAATCCCTTGGGTCTATCATTTCAACCCATAACAATTTCCTCCTATTCTAAAGTCCGTTCGGGTATGTATCATTTCAACCCATGGTGAATTCTATATTAACTGGGAACTTGCAGGTAATAACAGATATGATAATAATATAACATGCATATATCATCAATAACAATATAATATAAACTACGGGATATGGGGTCATATCCCATAGGTGAATAGTTATAGATAGTAGAATATAACAATTTAAAATTAATAACAGCGGCATATTTCAATTTGTCGTTTCAATTGAAATCAAATTTAATAAATAAAAGAAGGTTAATCGTGAGTGATTGCTCACCTTTCGAGGCTAGAGTGTTTGACAATAGTGCAAGCTACGAATTTCAAAGCAAAGCGAAGTGGGCACGAGATTGGACGGACAAAGCTAATAAATAGGAATCGATGAAATCAAATCAAAATCGGGTTGATGAAGATAAATGGGTACAAGTGAACTCATATATATATACAATATATAGAGCTATTTATACATATAAAAAAAATCATCTTCTATATTTAAACACATATTAAGTTAATTACAAAACCGACAAAATTGCAGTAAATATTTTTGAATAGATCATATACATTGGGACTTAAAAGTTTTATATAACTGGAATAGATTCAAACTTGTTATAAAACTGCCAAACTATGTATGTGATATATAAATTCATGCAAACAAATAAAAAAAAATTAAAATCAATGTTTAGTAAAACCAATAGATTTCTTTTTAAACTACATATACTCACACCCTGACGCACTGTTTAAACTAATAAGTTTATATCAACTAAACTATATTAAATCAAATATGCACGTCCCCTTTCTGCTGTAAACTAAATATACAACCAAATGTACTGTATTCTATGCACAACAGAGACCCACACCAAGTTTATGTAACTTAATAAATGCCATTGCACCATACGACTAATATACTTATAAATATTATAAACCTTTACAAAGAATTTTCTTTTAATAGTTTATATGTATATTTCCTTTTTTTCTTTTTTTCTTCTTCTTTTCTCTTTTTTCCTCCAAGATAGACATATATTACCTATATAAAACTGGCATGTTCTATAGCCTTCATAACTGACACATCTAAGACAAGTCATATACAAACTAATTAGACAGCCATGCTATTATAAACTTTATAGTGCGTTATAGAGTACGCCCATATATATAATCAATAGTTTACAGATTAATTTTGCAAACAAATATATTTTGTAAACTAAACCGACATATGCATATACTTATAGTAATTTATATCTAATTCACATATTAAAACTTAAATTATTTATAAACGAACATGATATTAGAATTGCAAACATCAGATCCAGACTACATATAGCCTGATACACCCATGACAACAAATATGTAACGACCCATAAATTTTCAATAATTTTATTTGTTTTACTTATAATTTTATTTGTTTTATTTATATATTTAATTGAAATTTTGTGAAATTTTAAAAACGATAAAATTTTGAAATATAAATTTGATATTTAGAATGCGTCTAATTAAACATCAACTAGTAAATTTTCGTCTGAAAATATGAATGTTTATTTCGTGCATAGATTTACTTCAATTTAATCAGTTAAAAAGCGATGAAAATAAAACATTTTCGAAACCTAAATATTTTTTCGTAGAAAAATTCTAAATCATCTTCTGAGCAAGATGACATTTTTTGTTTTTCCAAATTCGGACTTCTTTGGCTCCGTCAATCTTAGTGTCCTGCATTTTTCTTGCATTTTCCGCCAGTAGAAAATTCAAATTTTTATAATTCAATCGTACTACCGATATCTATATACCGTTTTGATCATCTCATCGTGCTGATATCAACAGTATATTTATTTCTGTGTTTTGAGGTTCGATGCGCGACGGAAACGGAAAGACCGTGCGTCATACCGTACTGAAATTTGTGACCTTATGTCCATTCAGATTTCAAACGGTCGGAGGCATTTATTATCAACTGTTACTTTCCATCTTTCAATGATTTAATGACTATCTTTATTTCTATCAGTTTTGAAATATGATATTTATTTGTGCTGCATTTATTAATTTTTCACGGTTCACTTTATTTTCACTTCTTCCTTTTTACTTCGTTTCTTTGCTGTCACTTTCCATTCTCCATTACCTTCAGCCTTCATTTACATCTCTATATTTTTCTTTCTAGACTTCAATATCTCTAAACCTACCCACGCTAACACCACAACAACCGCCGCCTCCTCCAAACTCGAGTGCCTCGGAACCAAACCCGACCTTCCTCCGCCCTCTCACTTCTTCCACACTCCTGCGCCCTCCCAATCGTCACCTCCTCCCTGTAACATACACAAACCGTATGCAAGAAAGAAGGAAAAAAAAAGAAAAAAAAGAAGAAAACAAAACACCCGCCTCCTCATCGCTAGCAACCACCAGCTCATGTCGGCCATCCCCTGAACCACTGAGGCAACCTTGCGCAAGCTCTCTCCCACATCCCTTCCTCCAAGCGTCAGCCGCAATAACAGCCCACACCCCCACCCTCACCTGCTGTAATCTCTCAGACCACCGCCCCTCCATGCAACAACCACTATCACCCAGTCATCAACCGAGCCCAGCTAGCATGCCTCCAACTCGAATCCACCCATCAGCCCGACCAACTCGAACAGCACCACCGCATCCACCTCCGCTCCGTAAACCCCAACTCGTTGCTTTCCTCTTTACCGTGCATTCCTTTTACTCAGTGTGTTTCTCTGGTTTATAAAAAGGCATTAAATTCTCAGTTTGTTATATTATATTAGTCGTTTTGTATATACTTTACTGTCCTATTATATGCGTATGATCTTGCATATATTAAGTGTGTGTGTATATATATATGTATATATATGTTGTTAAAAGTATCTATAAATATATATATTTTCTTTCTGATTTTGTAAGATCAGTAAAGTGTATATATGTTAGTTTTATAGTATATTGGGTATTTTAACTGTTAGTTCGTATAGATCGGAGCGTATAAGATTCTAAAAATGTTTTGTATTTTTGGTTTGTATAAAGATAAATGGTAATATTTATGACCTGTTTAACAGTATAGCAAGTTTACACTTCTTATATATCCATTATTTTAATATGTATAAGGCTGGTATAGGTTGTTGTTGCACATGTAGGGAAAGAATAGAGTTAAATATATTAGCTATTTTGATTTGTTCTGTTAAAAAGTATAAACCTGTATACAACTGTTGTTAATGTTTTTTTTCCGTTGTTATATATATAATAATATATAGTTCTATTTATTCGAGCATGCTTATGTATAGATTACATATATTATAGTTTTATTATACGTTAGTGCAAATGTTAGTTTATATATCAGTTTAATGTATACAGTAATAAATGTCTATAGTATATAATAAATTATATTTTGAAAGTTGAGTTTATGTGTATATCTATGTTCAGCGATTGGCTGTGACAACATATAGTAATAGAATGTTAACCTTTGTATCAGTTTTATACATAAATGTTGCTTCAGAGGATGTGTTACTTAAAGTTGTTTAAAATAAATATATAAGTATGCATATTCGTTGATACAAATTTAGTGTTCACATATACATTTTTCCTGCATACATTCCTCTTTCTGTCTGCATTTGTATATTGTAGATATTTATGATCTATTGAAATAAGGTTAAAATGGTTGTTCACAAGTTTCGGTTCATAAAGTTGATATAGTATTAAAATTATAGTATATATATTACTGTATACAGACTATACAGGGTGTCATCCATTATTTGATAAAATATGTTTCACTTTGCATGGGTCCGTTATGGGTTTTGTATATATGAAATGTTAGTATGAATTTTAAGTTTATATAATGTTAAATTTATATATATATATATATATATATATATATATATATTAAAATTTAATTGCGTTTGGAATAGAATTTTTGATATACATAATAGTTATATACATAGTTATGCATATAAATAAAAGTTCACTCATAACGTTTATCTTCTTCGACCCAGCTCTAACTCGACTTCGTCAAATTCCTGGCCATCAGCTTTGCTCGTCGATTCGTGCTAATCTGGTTTATTTCGGAAGTCGTGTTTGAATTTGTAAGTCAATTTCAGTACCCGTATCAGTGTGCGTATCCGTGTCATCTCCAGTTCTCTCTAGCCTCAAAAGGTGAGCAATCACTCACGATTAATGTTTTTTATTTATTAAATCTGATTTCAATTGAAACGGTAATTGAAATACGCTGCTGTTAGTTATTTACACTGTTATTTATGTTATTACCTGTATCAGTTCACCTGTGACATCTAACACCATTACCTGTATCTGTTTGGTTGATAAATGGTTGATTGTTTAATGTTGATATTGGACGTTAAATTGTTAATGTATGAAGTGATAAATAATTTACAATTGAAATTGAAGTAGGAGTTAACAATTTGAAATTGATATATGTGTTGAATTTGATTAGATAAAAATTTGTATAATATGACCCCTTTAAATGTTTAATAACTTGACATGTAGAAATATGGTTAATTACACCTTGAATCATTTAAATGTATGTTGTTTAAATTGATGTAGTATGAAACTGAATAATAAATGTTTAGTGAAGAACCGTATTAATAGTAGCATAATAATCTTTAACCTACATGAAATGATAGTGTAGATTCTAGAAATAATTATATTAATTTGCACAAATGACAATGTAAATTAATACGATTATTTCGCGATTATTTGAATTAATTATTGGATTGTTATTGATTTTTGTTATTGCTTGTTTATTTACTTTGACACCATCTCAGTTATCACACTGCAAGTTCCCTTTGATATGCTTTGATTTTTGAAATTAAATGGAATAAGGTTGAAATGATAAATACCCAAATGAATTTGACTTAGGATAGAGAATTAAATAAAAACTTGATTGGTCAATAATTTGATTTAAAAATAAAATGAAGATTTTATTTGAATAAATAATAAGTTATGAAAAGAAGTTGAAATTTGAATTTAATGAAAGAAAAATGTTAATATTTAATATTTGAAACAAAATATAAAAATAGTTGTTGAAAGAACGTTGTTTTATAATAAACTATTTGACAACAAATTTGGAATTATTCATTGAATTAAGTTTGAAATTATTTAATAATTAAGTTGAAATTATTCAATAATTAAGTTTGAAATAATTAAGTTTTGAAATTATTTAATAATTATGTTTTAAAATTATGAAATAATTGAATAAGATTGAACTAATTGATAATTAAATAAAAATTTGAATTCTTTGATAAGAAAAATTGAACTTTTGAATAAATGAATTTGAACTCCGTCAATAAATGAAATTGGATTTCTTTATTAATTAAGTTTTGTAAAATTTAAGTAAATAAGTGAAGTTGAACTTCTTGAATAAATGAAATTAAGTTTCTTTATTAATTGAGTTTTGAAATTTGTAACTAAGTAAAGAAATAAATGAAATTGAATTTCTGTCAAGAAATGAAATGAGATTTATTGAAATAATGTAAGACTTGTAATTTAAAGAACTTGATTTGACGAATCTGATTTAATTCAAATTTTAAGTTGTGATATAATGAAGTTGACGTAAGTAATCGATTTAATGAATTGGAAATTTAAACGAAAATTGTTTTGAATGATAAATTAGCTTAATGAATATTGAATGAAATCGATAAATGAATTTAAAATTGATTGGAAAGTTAAATTAAATTAATTTAAATGATTCCGGAATGAAACTTATATACGAACTTGAATCAATATTGAATTGTTTAAATGAAAACTGAAATCGAATTATAAGATTTTGAAATAGTAATTTGGAAGTTGTGAAATGTAAATTATAGGAATTGTTTTAGAAAGACAAATGAAAAGTTGATTTATAATTCTAATTGAATCTGGTTCTGAAATATATTTAATGACTAATCGGTAAAATAATTACGAAGGTTATTAAAGGAATCAGAATCGGTTAGGGACATACTCACTGTCTAAACTGAAAACCACTTTAATACCTATACGCGGAGTGCGATCCAGAATGAAGTGGTTGGAATGATGTACATGATGACTGAAGAAAGAGAACGATAATGGATAGCCTTGATACTTGTGTCAAATTGGAAATGACTAAAACAGGAGCCGGGCCGGGCCAAATAGGGTTAGCCGTCTCGAGCGAACACACTTCTTCGTAAACTACTCATTACTTATTATTGATTGGTGCACCCTCGTATTTTTGGAGTGTTGTTTCGCGGTGTTGCGATCGTTGCGACGATGCGTTTTCACCAGTCCGGATCAGGCAAACGGTAGTTTCACTACCTTGGGTATTGCCTCATGTGTCTTGTCATACTTGTATCCCTATATACGCGACCTCTACGAATTTGTTTTGTGTTATGCCTATGGAGTACTCCCTGATAGCCCACTAGTTTAGTTTACAGTGCTGTATAGACTATGACATTTATAAAAAAATGTGTTAAGGGGGATAATGGTAATGCCTTAACACTATTTTGATATTTATATTACTGATAGGCATTATCTATTTAGCGTACACTACTACGTAGTAGATAGTTTAACAGATCCTTAAAGGATGGTTATTCCAACGTCCTTTGAGTTATTGTATTTCAATTGTTATTTCACTTGAGTTGGATTTATTGATATAAGAATGTTAATCCTGACTCGAGTGTTTTGTGTTTTGATTTACGCTCGGGTCAGACTGAGTGGTTCAGCTTTTGAGACACACCTTTGGAGTTGGAGCTTCGCCTGGAGATCCAGCTATCTATCCAGCTTCAGATATTCAGTTGATTCCAGTGATGTATTCCCGATTCTTGTATTTGACTATTGTATTTGAGATTTCTGTTGTAACTTATTTAACTCTGTTATATATATAGTAGCTACATGAACTACTATCTTTTGCTTCCGCTGCATATTATTACTCTGTGTCTGTGATTCTATGATTATTGATTTACTGTATATGTTCAGTTTTGCCAAATTTAAATTGACAATTCGGTATTTTGAATTATTCAAGTCCGACATGTGCGGGTGCGAATAGTCCAAAATACCGGGTCGTTACAGTTGGTATCAGAGCTTTGGTAGCTCTAGGTAAAACTTAACATATAGGGTAAATGTATTTACAGAATCACTCTCATTCAAGTTTCAATCTCTTCCTTTAGACTCGATTCCTTTGAACTCTGGAACGTTCCCTACGGTTCCAAAATCCGTTCGTGCCCCTCACTATTCGTCTTCTTTCAATTCTGGAATATCACATAACTCCACTTCGAATAATCTTTATAATGAATCGGCAGTCTTGCGAATCTTTGAATGATTTGTAAAAGGGTAAACACTCCTTTACAATAGACATTGAATTACCGGAGATTTCCGTATCCTCGGTTTACGATGCTATTTATCTCCTGCTATACGTGAATTCTATTTCTTAAGATCGAATGTAGATTCGATCGGAATTCTGCATCATTCTTATTTTTGAAGTCAAGGTCGACATGGTAAAGGTTGCCCGTGAATTAAATAGGTTATCCATCTCTCGATTTTGATTTTCAAAACATCTTATCTTTGTTTCGAACCTATATTCGAACCAAAATTTTCTTTGGTTTGAGTCCATCAAAAATTTGAATTTCTATACTACTTTTTAATCCCTTCTTGTATCGTCAAGCGAGGAAGTGTATTTGTAAATTTATATATAAAAATGTTTTAATATATATTGTGTTGTTTGAGTTGTTGATGTTGATTTGGGTTTCCGATCGATTCGTCTGATCAACGCTATCGATAGAATTTCTAAAACACTTCAGCAGAGCAAACTGACACAATAATGTTTCAAATAAGTAAATAAAATAACATTGAATGATTATATTATATATAAGTATAAATCTTTCTGAAATTAAAATGTCAATGAATCTGTTGTCCGAAACGTGAAAAAATTTAATTTTCATTTATTGATTTATAAATCGTTGACTATTTCATAAAATAAATAAATGAATTTATAAAATTTGGTTATAATTTGATTTGGGATTTGAAATGTATTTAAATTAGAAATTGAGAATTTAATTACCGGTGATCTCAAACTTTGATTTGAAAGTTTTAAAGTGTATAGTTTTAAAATATTTTCAAATTTAAATCATTTCAAAGAGTTAAAATTTTAAATTTGAGCTCTTCTTTTTTGTCACTGGGGAATAATTTCGGTGATGACGACCGCATCATCGACATTCATTTTCGAGTTTCGAAGTGGAGAGGCTATTCTGTAGCTTTGCTGCGGTTTGTTTGAAAAATAAATTGATTTGAATTTCTAAAAGTGTGATTGATTTGTAACATATATATTGATACATGATTTAAATATTATTCGATATATTATTTATATATTTATTTATCTCTAAATAAATTTGAAGTTATTTGAAAATTTAATTCTTAAATTTACGAATAAGGATAATTTCAATTATAATGAATCGGAATTTTGAATAAAAATTTAAGCCTGGATAATTAAATTAGAAATTTTACTTGTATAATACTCAATTGCATTATATATAAATTACCTAATTTTCAAAAGTTAATTATGTAATTGAATATTATACAATATATTAAAGGAATTTTTAAATAAATTTGAGTAGTTATAATAAATGTAAATACACTTAATATATATGTGATAAGAGATATTAAGTAGAATAAATTTAATAATAACTCTAAATAAAGAAGAATTAAATTTGACGAATAAAGTATGATTATAATAAATGACTATTCAAATTTAGGACCTTTTAAATTATTAATTTAAGAAAATTGGATAATATACAATATAAATTGTTTTTAAAATGTGAGCGCGTATAATAAATGTTATACACTTAAATTTTAAAATGTTTATGGAGATAAATAGAATAATAAGTTAATTGAACAATAGATGTGATTAATAAAATAAAATAAAAAATTTGAAAGTTAATAAATTAAAATTAAATAAACTTAATGAGGTGTCTTGAATTGACTGAATTTAAATTGAATTTCATTTGAAAGAAACCTTCTGTACCTAACATTTATAAATGTGAAATAAATCAATTTAATGGAAACATGGATTTTAAAAAAAACAAATTTTTGAATATAAGTTTATTTAAATTGAATTTATATGGTTTGGACCAATTGATTATTTTGTTTTTCATTCTATTTTCTTCCGATTGTTTCTATTCTCCTACCTCCTTCCTTTTCGGGGACGAAAAGTTTTGAGTGGGGGAGAATGTAACTGAAATGACCCTCTCTTTTTATACCTAATTTTGTCAGTATTTTTTTTACACGGAGATATATATATATATATATATATATATATATATATCCAAAGCCTAGAGTCATTTTTTCTCTTTTTATCAAATAACAATTTTCATCCAGGATCAAAAGTTTTTACCAATATAAATATATTAGTGTATTCACAAAGATATGCACTCACATATGAAGATGTAGGTGCCCCTCTTGCTTTAATCAAAGTGATGGTAAACAAGAGGATAATTTGGTTGATTAAATTTAATCAATCCACTCATAGTTCAATTTAAATTCATATAATAAAATTTCATCTGTTTATATTTGTATGACCTCAACTCTTGATTTCTTAATGGCTTCTCTATAAGGTGTAATTCCTAAAATCAAGGAGACTGTGTTATGATTATAGGTAAATTAATGATGTAGTGCTTATGTTCTGGAAATGATATGAGTTTTTATCATTTTCTATGTTTGCTTTTCTATAGGATCTACCTTAGTTGCAAACTCTTTTCTGGAATATTTTTAGGTGAGATACCTTATTCCTCTGTTACAGACCCTTCCTTCATTCAAGAATAAGGTATAAAAACATTTGCATAGTACAAATTGTATCATGAAATCATGCAGGCACCTAATACATTTACCCTGTGCCTTTAAACACTTGCTTGCAATTGTCATAATGAAATAATAACCATATAGTTCATTGAGACTCAACTATCCCTATTTCCAATACTTAATCCTTTTCAAAGACACAAGATTTGACTAATACATTTATAAAATATATCCATCCTATTTAACATAGTGTGCTTACTCAATTTACTTACAAAATTATAACTTAACTTCTTCAACTTTCCAGATAATATTCAGATTTTATGGCCCCTGTACCATTCAATTCCTTAGCAAAACACTGAGCAAAACACTTAGCAAAATATCCATTCAACATTTAGTACTTAATACAAGTTACAATTTAGACGTATCAATACATGCAAATTTCATCATTTAAGCTCTTATCTAATTAAGTTTTAGCATGCTATATTCTTCTGCTCAAAGCCTTGCTCCTACTCCTACTTAGTTGCTGCAGTCTCTGAAAATGCATTTGAAGCTACCCCATTTTAAATGAGACACCCCAGATGCCATTAGCACACTAGGGTTAGATACATGTCTGGTATGAGAAAATCCACTAAAATAATTTGTTAATCAAGTTAAAGTTGAAACATGTATATAAATATATGTATAACTTTGCCTTTATAAAACAAATAAATCATGTGTGCATGTTCTATGTCATTATTCATGTGCACACTTAAATCTTTCTTTCAGAACCTTATGAAGATTTGGTACATTCATACATTCATAGAGCTCAGTCATAAATCAAATAAGGATCCATACAAAACAGAGAAGTCATCAAAATGAATTAAAACATTTATTCCCTACTCAGATTTCATTCCAGCAAAACTCTAATTCCTCTTTATACCAAATTCTCTTACATTGATATGTTTATCTAGCTTGGTCTCATATGCAATTAATGAATCAATGGACACACTGTAATGGACTAATTCACTCCATTACACACAGATCTCAGGACTTAAACAAGCCATGTGTCAATTTGTGTTACTCAAGAACACAAGTCATTCCTGTAGTGCTCTTGACCCCCTTATTTCTTAATCAGGTTTTTTTTAGATAGTAACACTTTTGATTTTTCATGGAAAACCCATTCAGTAAATCATTTTACTAAAACGAACATTCATGTCATAGCATTCCACGTCACTCATAAACAAATAGAGGTAATCAGGCAATTAGACATAGGTGTCTATTGAATATATTCTGCACATATACATATTCTTGCAAATTTAAGAGAAAAGATATAGACAACTATCAGTGGCTTATGTATATGACTATTTATGTATTTTCATTGAATCAGGAGCATCAACACATAGGCAACCCTATTGCACCCCCAATTCTTTTGTTTTCAAGCCTCAGCACTTATACATATGTATATTGCAGCTCACATGTTTCTATTTTTCTGGGTTAAGCCAAAGCCAACACTACTTGCCTATATTCAACATTTAATTCTCTGGGCATTCACTTATGTTTCTAAACATTAACATATAAGAGAGATCTGGGTTTTTTAAAATATATATATACTAATAATTCGTTGAATAAAACAAGCAGAACAACCAGATAAAGATCAAAACATTTTTAACCTCTGAAATCACAGATAGACCATCCCATATGAAAATACATTTTTCTTTCTCTTTTTTTAAAATAACTTATGAACTGGCTGCCTTCATTAGGACTTAGTGCCTTAGATTATGAGTGAGTTTTCTCACCTAGCTCTCTTTCACTTCCCTAGTTGGTTGGTAAGCTTCTGCCTTCAAACCCTTTTCTTCACTTGTTTATATATGTATATATAATGTATATTTTTTTTCAAGAGCTATTCCCGGGGAGAGGAGGAGATTCCTCATATCACTGCTTATTTATGCAGGGTTTTTCTTAGGGTTTAAGGCATTAGCTAAAGACATTTTTTCCCATCAGAAATCATGTCATTTGCATTTTATCTAAACCCAAAATCTTACCCTCCCTGGCCTAAGTTTGTGAAGAGAAAAGTAGTTATATTCTTTTGGTTATTTTCAGAAATTTTGCTTTTCCAGAAAATACTTTTCCTCTTGTCTACTAACATGCTAAAAGTGTGACTTGATTTACATTGGTTATTATTTACCTATACGTGTGTGTGTGTGTGTGTGTGTGTATATATATATATATATATATATCAAGTATCCTTCTTAATTCTGCCCATACAAAACATTTTTCTGTTTTTATCTTATTTTCTATTTTTAGCTTTCACTTAAATAGTATGTACTCCGTATATTTATTTATAAAAGGATTACTCCTTCTATACCTTCATTCTTTTCTTTCTGTTTATATTTGAAATATGTTTGTGTATTTTATTTTGCTGATTTGAACTCTAGTACTGGATTAGCATACATATATGTGTGTGTATATATATATATATATGTCTTACAGAAATAATTAGTGCACACATGCACATATACTCTCAAATACAATCAGTTGCATCCATATATATTTGCAAATAGCCCTTTTTAAGGATTTACTTTATTTATCTGTATAAATATATACTTTTCCCATACACATCAACATATGTTCATTCATATCATTCAGGGATTTAACTTCAACTCATGTGTATTCCCTGTGCACACATGTTCACCCATATAGTTACATCATTTCAAGCCGTATCAATTTCTTTTTTTTACAATTGGTTTAAAAATTATTTTAAACTTATTTATATTTTTCAAAATAAATTCCTAAAATCTTGGGTCGTTACATACATCCCACCTTTTAGAAATTGTGTCCCATAATTTGTCCTAAGCTTAAATCAATTTTAAACTTACTTCAGAGAACAAGTACATTTTCAATCAAATAGATTTTTAGTTCTATCATAATAACTAAAAACACATGCATCCAAAAAAGGAAAACAATTTAAAAATTAAAATTACCTTTAATCTGAAAATAGCTTGGGGTAGTTCATCCTAACTTTATCTTCTAATTCCCATGTGCAATCATTGGGATCATGACTCCACTGTACCTTCACAAGTTTCAGTGATTTATTCCTTAATTTCTTCACATGCTTTGCCAAAATTCCTACTGGATCCTTTTCATAAATCAAATTAGGATTTATTTGCACTTGGTTTGGGGTCTCCAGAATTTTGGCCTTGTCGTGGACCCACCTTCTCAATTGTGATACATGAAAAACATCATGCATCCCTTGCATGTCTTCTGGTAATTCCAACTTATATGCCAAGGAACCAATTCTTTCCAAAATTTTGTATGGCCCAATATATCTTGGGGTTAACTTGCCTTGTTTCCCAAATCTCAGTACATTTTTCATAGGTGAGATTTTAATGAAAACAAAATTTTCCTACTTCATATTCCACCTGCTTCCTTTTCATGTCTGCAAATTTCTTTTGCCTATCTTGAGCTGCTGCCATTCTTCTCCTTACCAACTCAATTTTCTCTTTAGTTTCTCGTATGTACTCAAGTCCTAAAATAGCCCTTTCTCCTGCTTCTACCCAACAAACAGGTGACAAACATGGCTTGCCATATAAGGATTCAAATGGAGCCATTCCTATGGTGCTTTGATAGCTGTTGTTGTATGTAAACTCAGCTAAATGGAGATAATTTTCCCAATTGCCCCCAAAATCCAGTGCACATGTCCTCTAAAACTTTGTTTACCACCTCAGTCTGCCCATCTGATTGAGGATGGTAGGCAGTGCTCAAGCATAATTCACTTCCCATGGCTTCTTGAAAGCTTCTCCAGAATTTTGAGGTGAAGATGGTATCCCTATCACTCACTATGGTTTTGGGAATGCCATGCAATTTTACCACCTCCTTCATAAATACTTGTGCTAATTTTGGTGCATTCCTTTCTGATTTGACAGGGATAAAATGTGCCACTTTAGTTAGCCTATCCACTATTACCCATATGCTTGTGTTTCCTCCTTTAGACCTAGGCAGTCCATATATGAAATCCATAAATATATCTTCCCACTTTCACTGTGGTATGCTAAGAGGTTGCAACAACCCTGATGGCTTTTGTGTTTCAGCCTTGACTTGTTGGTAAGTCATACATTTGGCAATATATTTGGCTACATCTAATTTCATCCCCTTCCACCAAAAATCTCTTTTTAAATTTTGATACATCTTTGTATTGCCTGGGTGTATGGAGTACTTACTTCTATGATATTCATTCAATATCTCCTCCTTCAATTCTGTGTTTTCTGGCACACACATTCTATTCTGGTTTCTCAAATAACCATTTTTATCAATATGGTGATTTGTCACCTCCTTCCCTTTCAATATGAGAATTTTCTTCTCCAATAAGTTTGTGTCTTGTTCTTGTATTTTTCCTACCTTCCAAATTAAATATGATTGTAGTGTCATCAAGCTTAACTTCCCTCTATTTTCCTGTGCACCTTGCACCTGCACATCCATGTGTACACAGCTATTCTCCCCAATTTCTAACTCAGTCAGCAAAGACAAGTCCTTAAACTCTTCCATCATCATCATAGCCAATTTAGCATGTTTTCTACTTAGAGCATCAGCAACTTTGTTTGCTTTGCCTAGTGTATAGTGTATGTCTAAGTCATAAGCAGCTAAGAACTCCACCCATCTATGTTGCCTCATGTTTAAATCTTTTTGTGAAAATAAATACTTTAAGGACTTGTGGTCAGTGTAAAGTTCAAACTTAGTTCCTAACAAATAATGTCTCCAAAGTTTCAAGGCATAAATCACAGCTGCTAATTCCAGATCATGTGTGGCATATCTTACTTTATGGGGTTTGAGTTGTCTGGATGCATATGGAATGACTTGGCCTTGTTGCATCAGTACTGCACCTAAGCCAAACCCACTAGCATCAGTGTACATAACTAATTCTTCATTTCCCTGGGGTACTTTCAAAATTGGAGCATTCACCAATGCCTCCTTCAACTGTTCAAAAGACTTCTCACGTTTCTCTGACCAAACAAAAGCTTGGTTTTTCCTATTTTGGTTTGTAAGTGGTGTAGAAATTTTTGAAAAATCTTTTATAAATCTCTTATAGTACCCTGCCATTCCCATAAATGATCTCACTTCACTCACAGTGCTAGGCCTCTTCCATGCTTAAATAGCCACTACTTTATTGGGGTTCGCAGAAATTCCTTTGGCAGAAATGACATGGCCAAGGAAATGTACTTCCTCTTTCCAAAATGCACATTTTGAATATTTTGCCTTTAAATCTTTTTCCCTCAGTCTAGACAAAACCATATGCAACTGACTTTTATGTTCTTCCACTGTTTTGGAATAAATTAAAATGTCATCTATAAAAATAAGCACAAATTTGTCTAAATAATCTCTAAAGGTTTTGTTCATTAAATCTACAAAGTATGATGGTGCATTAGTCAAGCCAAATGGCATAACAAGAAATTCATACAACCCATACATAGTGTTAAAGGCAGTGTACTTGATACTTGACTCTTCCACCTTCATTTGATGAAAACCAGATGCTAAATCTAGTCTAGAAAACACTCTTGCCCTAGCTAATTGATCAAAAAGATCATCTATTAATAGTTACTTTGTTCAATTCTCTATAATCTATACAAAGTCTCAAGGAACCATCTTGTTTCTTAACAAATACCACTGGTGCTCCCCAGCAAGAATTACCGGGTCTTATAAAACCCTTATTTTCTAATTCCTCTAACTGTTTCTTTAATTCTTTTAGTTCATTTGGCCCCATTCTAGTTGGCTTTTTAATCACTGGGCTTGCTCCTGGAACCAAATGGATTTTGAATTCCACTGGTCTATGGTCTGGAACACCCTTAACCTCCTCAAAAGCATCCAAGTATTCATTGACTATGGGAATTTCTTCAATAGTGAGTTCACTGAAATCTTTTCCCAAGTCAACCAAATGACATAATTTCCTTCCCTTAGACACTTCACACAAAATTGTGATCCTCTGGCCTCTAAGGTTTTGCAATGATGTGGTGGATGAGTCTAAGTTAATTATGGCTTTAAATTGTCTTAACCAATCTACTCCCAATATAACCCCTATATTTGGGTAGTTTAAAACATATATATTGGAAATAAAAGTATCTCCTCCTATGTTTAATTCCACATCCACACAAATCATATCTAAAACACTAGAACTCCCTAGTGGACTTTGTATATGTAATGGGGTTTCAACCAATATGCAATTTAATTTTAGCATTTTAACTAATTCATAAGAAATCAAGGAGTGAGTTGCCCTAGTATCATATACTACTGCTATGGGTATAGTACAAATAAATAGTATACCTTCCACTTGACTGTGCTTCTCAGCATTAATCTCCACTGTGGATTTTCCTTTGCCTTCCAAGTTTGCTAATTTTCCTTGTTGTTTATACTCAAGACAATTCCTCTTCATATGCCCCTCTTTCCCACATAGGTAGCACTTGAAAGCTCCTCCTTTCAATTCTGAACACCTTGGTTTGATATGTCCTTCCTTTCCACAATGATGACACTCAATTTTATTTTTGGTTTCCTTAGCTTTAATATCTCTAGTGCCCTTGTTACTGACCTCTTCTTTCTTCTTATCATAAGGGTGATATCTTCCCTTACCCTTCTTGATGTTATTATTCTTAAAATTTCTGAACTTTTTCCTTTCCTTGTCATGCTGCTCCAATCTCAAAGCCAAGTCTATTACTTGATCAAATGTCCTGTCAGCATAAGTTAACATGGCTCTGCTAAGTCCTGGGTTCAAACCTTTAATGTATCTGTCATTTTTGGATGCTTCATCTGCCACAAGCATTGCTCCATATGTGGAAAGCCCCTCAAACTTTTGAGTGTATTCGGTGACATTTAATGTTCCTTGCCCGAGTCTAATTAATTCTTCCAGTAAAGTGGTCTTAGCTGATGCTGGTACAAATCTTGCTTCCAATATCTCCTTGAATTGGTTCCAAGTGATTTCATTCTCATTTCTCTGAGTAATGATTACTTCCCACCAACTTAAAGCTACTCCTTTCAGCTGTCTTGAAGCCACTTGCCTCTTCCTGTGATCATCAAGCTGCATGTCATTGAAAATCCTATCCAATGTTCTCAACCATGCTTGAATTTCCATAATACTCTCTGTCCCTTTAAAGCTTTTGCCTCCTAAATGGGTATAATTCTTGAGTAATTTTGAGAGCTCTTCATGGGGATCTTCTTGCCTTTGTCCTGCTCCAACCCTAAATGCTCTCATGAACTCTTGTAGATTGACCATTGGTGGTGCATTGGAGGGTCCTGCTCCCTGATTTGGGTGTCTTCCTACCATTGTTTGCTAGTAATAATTTACACAGCTGGTTAGTTTTTTTTTCAACTATGTTTTTAGTAACATAGCTCTGATACCAAATGAAATGACCCACTCTTTTTATACCTAATTTTGTTAGTATTTTTTTTTACATGGAGATACATATATTTTTCCAAAGCCTAGAGTCATTTTTTTTCTTTTTATCAAATAACAATTTTCATCTAGGATCAAAAGTTTTTACCAATATAAATATATTAGTGTATTAACAAAGATATGCACTCACATATGAAGATGTAGGTGCCCCTCTTGCTTTAATCAGAGTGATGGTAAACAAGAGGATAATTTGATTGATTAAATTTAATCAATCCACTCATAGTTCAATTTAACTTCATACAATAAAATTTCATCTGTATATATATATATATATATATATATATATATATATATATATATATATATATTTGTATGACCTCAACTCTTGATTTCTTAATGGCTTCTCTATAAGGTGTAATTCCTAAAATCAAGGAGACTGCGTTATGATTATAGGTAAATTAATGATGTAGTGCTTATGTTCTGAAAATGATATGAGTTTTTATCATTTTCTATGTTTGCTTTTCTATAGGATCTACCTTAGTTGCAAACTCTTTTCTGGAATATTTTTAGGTGAGATACCTTATTCCTCTGTTACAGACCCTTCCTTCATTCAAGAATAAGGTATAAAAACATTTGCATAGTACAAATTGTATCATAAAATCATGCAGGCACCTAATACATTTACCCTGTGCCTTTAAACACTTGCTTGCAATTGTCATAATGAAAGAATAACAATATAGTTTATTGAGACTCAACTATCCCTATTTCCAATACTTAATCCTTTTCAAAGACACAAGATTTGACTAATACATTTATAAAATATATCCATCCTGTTTAACATAGTGTGCTTACTCAATTTACTTACAAAATTATAGCTTAACTTCTTCAACTTTCCAGATAATATTCAGATTTTATGGCCCCTGTACCATTCAATTCCTTAGCAAAACATTGAGCAAAACACTTAGCAAACTATCCATTCAACATTTAGTACTTAATACAAGTTACAATTTAAAAGTATCAATACATGCATATTTCATCATTTAAGCTCTTATCTAATTAAATTTTAGCATGCTATATTCTTCTGCTCAAAGCCTTGCACCTACTCCTACTTAGTTGCTGCAGTCCCCGAAAATGCATTTAAGGCTGCCCCATTTTAAATGAGACACCCCATATGCCATTAGCACACTAGGGTCAGATACATGTCTGGTATGAGAAAATCCACTAAAATAATTTGTTAATCAAGTTAAAGTTGAAACATGTATATAAATATATGTATAACTTTGCCTTTATAAAACAAATAAATCATGTGTGCATGTTCTATGTCATTATTCATGTGCACACTTAAATCTTTCTTTCAGAACCTTATGAAGATTTGGTACATTCATAAATTCATAGAGCTCAGTCATAAATCAAATAAGGATCCATACAAAATAGAGAAGTCATCAAAATGAATTAAATCATTTATTCCCTACTCAGATTTCATTCCAGCAAAACTCTAGTTCCTCTTTATACCAAATTCTCTTACATTGGTATGTTTATCTAGCTTGGTCTCATCTGTAATTAATGAATCAATGGACACACTGTAATGGACTAATTCACTCCATTAAACACAGATCTCGGGACTTAAACAAGCCATGTGTCAACTTGTGTTACTCAAGAACACAAGTCATTCCTGCAGTGCTCTTGACCCCCTTATTTCTTCATCAGGTTTTTTTTAGATAGTAACACTTTTGATTTTTCATGGCAAACCCATTCAATAAATCATTTTACTAAAACAAACATTCATGTCATAGCATTCCACATCACTTATAAACAAATAGAGGTAATCAGGCAATTAGACATAGGTGTCTATTGAATATATTCTGCACATATACATATTCTTGCAAATTTAAGAGAAAAGGTATAGACAACTATCAGTGGCTTATGTATATGACTATTTATGTATTTTCATTGAATCAGGAGCATCAGCACGTAGGCAACCCTATTGCACCCCTAATTCTTTTTTTTTTCAAGCCTCAGGACTTATACATATGTATACTGCAGCTCACATGTTTCTATTTTTCTGGGTTAAGCCAAAGCCAAAACTACTTGCCTATATTCAACATTTAATTCTCTGGGTATTCACTTATGTTTCTAAACATTAACATATCAGAGAGATCTGGGTTTTTAAAATATATATATATATATACTAATAATTCTAAGAATAAAACAAGCAGAACAACCAGATAAAGATCAAAACATTTTTAACCTCTGAAATCACAGATAGACCATCCCATATGAAAATACATTTTTCTTTCTCTTTTTTTTTAAATAACTTATGAACTGGCTGCCTTCATTAGGACTTAGTGCCTTAGATTATGAGTGAGTTTTCTCACCTTGATCTCTTTAACTTCCCTAGTTGGTTGGTAAGCTTCTGCCTTTAAACTCTTTTATTCACTTGTTTTTATATATACATAATGTATATTTTTTTTCAAGAGCTATTCCCGGGGAGAGGAGGAGATTCCTCATACCACTGCTTATTTATGCAGGATTTTTCTTAGGGTTTAAGGCATTAGCTAAAGACATTTTTGCCCATCAGAAATCATGTCATTTGCATTTTATCTAAACCCAAAATCTTACTCTCCCTGGCCTAAGTTTGTGAAGAGAAAAGTGGTTATATTCTTTTGGTTATTTTCAGAAATTTTGCTTTTCCAGAAAATACTTTTCCTCTTGTCTACTAACATGCTAAAAGTGTGACTTGATTTCCATTGGTTATTATTTACCTATACATACATATATATATATATATATATATATATATATATATATATATCAAGTATCCTTCTTAATTCTGCCCATACAAAACATTTTTCTGTTTTTATCTTATTTTCTATTTTTAGCTTTCACTTAAATAGTATGTACTCCCTATATTTATTTATAAAAGGATTACTCCTTTTATACCTTCATACTTTTCTTTCTGTTTATATTTGAAATATGTTTGTGTATTTTATTTTACTGATTTGAACTCTAGTACTGGATTAGCATACATATATGTGTGTATATATATATATGTCTTACAGAAATAATTAGTGCGCGCGCGCACACACACACACACACACACACACACATATATATATATTATTTTATACTGGCACACCTGCACATATACTCTCAAATACAATCAGTTGCATCCATATATATTTGCATATAGCCCTTTTTAAGGATTTACTTTATTTATCTGTATAAATATATACTTTTCCCATACACATCAACATATGTTCATTCATATCATTCAGGGATTTAACTTCAACTCATGTGTATTCCCTGTGCACACATGTTCACCCATATAGTTACATCATATCAAGCCTTTACAATTGGTTTAAAAATTATTTTAAACTTATTTATATTTTTCAAAATAAATTCCTAAAATCTTGGGTCGTTACAGTAACGACCCGCAATTTTTTAATAATTTCATTTGTTTTATTTAGAATTTTATTTGTTTTATTTATATATTTAACTGAAATTTTGTGAAATTAAAAAAACGATAAAATTTTGAAATATAAATTTGATATTTCAAATGCGTCTACTTAAACATAGCAACTGGTAAATTTTCGTCCGAAAATATGAAAGTTTAATTCGTGCGTAAAATACTTCAATTTAATCAGTTAAAAAACGATGAAAATAAAACGTTTTCGAAACCTAAATATTTTTACACAGAAAAATTCTAAAACATTTTCTGAGCAAGATGTCATTTTTCATTTTTTCAAATTCGGAATTCTTTGCCTCCGTCGATCTTATTTTCCTGCGTTTTTCTTGCATTTTCTACCAGTAGAAAATTCAAAATTTTATAATTCAATTGTACCACCGATATCTGTATACCGTTTTGATCGTCTCGTCGTGCTGATCTCAGCGGTATATTTATTTCTGTGTTTTGAGGTTCGGTGTGCGACGGAAACGAAAAGACCGTGCGTCGTACCGTACTGAAATTTGTGACCTTATGTCCATTCAGATTTCAAATGGCCGGAGGCATTTATTATCAGCTGTTACTTTCCATCTTTCAATGCATTAATGACTGTCTTTATTTCCATCAGTTTTGAAATATAAAATTTGTTTATGTTGCATTTATTAATTTTGCACGGTTCACTTTATTTTCACTTCTTCCTTTTTACTTTGTCTCTTTGCTGTCACTTTCCATTCTCCATTACCTTCAGCCTTCATTTACATCTCCATATTTTTCTTTCTAGACTTCAATATCTCCAAACCTACCCACGCTAACACCACAACAACCGTCGCCTCCTCCAAACTCGAGTGGCTCGGAACCAAACCCAGCCTTCCTTCGCCCTCTCACTTCTTCCACACTCCTCTGCCCTCTCAATCGCCACCTCCTCCCTGTCACATACACAAAATGTATGCAAGAAAGAAGAAAAAAAGAAAAAATAAAGAAGAAAATAAAACACCCGCCTCCTCATCGCTAGCAACCACCAGCTCATGTCGGCCATCCCCTGAACCACCGAGGCAACCTTGTGCAAGCCCTCTCCCATATCCCTTCCTCCAAGCGTCAGCCGCAATAACAGCCCACACACCCACCCTCACCTGCTGTAATCTCTCTGACCACCGCCCCTCCACGCAACAACCACTAACACTCAGTCATCAACCGAGCCCAGCTAGCATGCCTCCAACTCGAACAGCACCATCGCATCCACCTCCGCTCCGTCAACCCCAACTCGTTGCTTGCCTCTTTGCCGTGCATTCCTCTTACTCAGTATGTTTCTCTGGTTTATAAAAAGGTATTAAATTCTCAGTTTGTTATATTATATTAGTCGTTTTATATATACTTTACTGTCGTATTATATGCGTATGATCTTGTATATATTAAGTGTATATATATATGTTGTTAAAAGTATCTATAAATATATATTTTTCTTCTTCTGATTTTGTAAGTTCGGTAAAGTGTATATATGTTAGTTTTATAGTATATTGGATATTTTAACTGTTAGTTCGTATAGATCGGAGTGTATAAGATTCTAATAGTGTTTTGTTATTTTCGGTTTGTATAAAGATAAATGGTAATATTTATGACCTGTTTAACAGTATAGCATGTTTACACTTCTTATATATGCATTATTTTAATATTTATAAGGCTGGTATAGTCTGTGATTGCACATGTAGGGAAAGAACAGAGTTAAATATATTAGCTATGTTGATTTGTTCTGTTAAAAAGTATAAACCTGTATACAACTGTTGTTAATGTTTTTTTCCGTTGTTATATATATAATGATATATAGTTCTATTTTTTCGAGCATACTTATGTATAGATTACATATATTATAGTTTTATTATACGATAGTGCAAATGTTAGTTTATATATCAGTTTAATATATACAGTAATTAAATGTCTACAGTATATAATATATTATATTTTGAAAGTTGAGTTTATGTGTATATCTATGTTTAGCGATTGGCTGTGACAGCATATAGTAATAGAATGTTAACCATTGTATCAGTTTTATACATAAATGTTGCTTCAGAAGATGTGTTACTTAAAGTTGTTTAAAATAAATATATAAGTCTGCATATTCGTTGATACAGATTTAGTGTTCACGTATACATTTTTCCTGCACACATTCCTTTTTCCTGCATATATTCCTCTTTTTGTCTACATTTGTATATTGTAGGTATTTATGATCTATTGCAATAAGGTTAAAATGGTTGTTCATAAGTTTCAGTTCATAAAGTCGATATAGTATTAAAAATATAGTGTATATATTACTGTATACAGACTATACAGGTTGTCATCCCTTATTTGATAAAATATGTTTTACTTTGCATGGGTCCGTTATGGATTTTGTATATATGAAATGTTAGTATGAATTTTAAGTTTATACAATGTTTATTTTAATATATATATATATATATATATATATATATTAAAATTTAATTGCATTTGAAATAGGACTTTTGATATACATGATAGTTATATACATAGTTATGCATATAAATATAAGTTCACTCATAACGTTTATCTTCTTCGACCCAGCTCTAACTCGACTTCGTCAAATTCCTTGCCATTATCTTTGCTCATTGATTCGTGCTAATCTAGTTTATTTCAGAAGTCGTGTTTGGATTCGTAACTCAATTTCAGTGCCCTTATCAGTGTGCGTATCTGTGTCATCTCCAGTTCTCTCTAGCCTCGAAAGGTAAGCAATCACTTACGATTAAATTTTTTTATTTATTAAATCTGATTTCAATTGAAACGGCAATTGAAATACGCTGTTGTTAGGTATTTACATTATTATTTATGTTATTACCTGTATCAGTTCACTTGTGACATCTAACACCATTACCTGTATCAGTTTGGTTGATAAATGGTTGATTGTTTGATGTTGATATTGGACGTTAAATTGTTAATGTATGAGTGATAAATAATTCACAATTGAAATTGACGTAGGAGTTAACAATTTGAAATTGATATATATGTTGAATTTGATTAGAAATTTTTTTGTATAATATGACCCCTTTAAATGTTTAATAACTTGACATGTAGAAATATGGTTAATTACACATTGAATCGTTTAAATGTGTGTTGTTTAAATTGATGTAGTATGAAATTGAATAATAAATGTTTAGTGAAGAACCGTATTAATAGTAGCGTAATAATCTTTAGTCTACATGAAATGATAGTGTAGATTCTAGAAATAATTATATTAATTTGCACAAACAACAATGTAAATTAATACGATTATTTCGGGATTATTTGAATTAATTATTGGATTGTTATTGATTGTTGTTATTGCTTGTTTATTTACTTTGACACCATCCCAGTTATCACACTGCAAGTTCCCTTTGATTTGCTTTGATTTTTGAATTTAAATGGAATCGGGTCGAAATGATAAATATCCAAATGAATTTGACCTAGGATAGAGAATTAAATAAAAACTCGATTGGTCAATAATTTGATTTAAAAATAAAATGAAGATTTTATTTGAATAAATAATAAGATTTGAAAAGAAGTTGAAATTTGAATTTAATGAAAGAAAAATGTTAATATTTAATTTTTGAAATAAAATATTAACATAGTAGTTGTTGAAAGAACGTTGTTTTATAATAAATTATTTGACAATAAATTTGGAATTATTCATTGAGTTAAGTTTGAAATTATTTAATACTTAAGTTGAAATTATTCAATAATTAAGTTTGAAATAATTAAGTTTTGAAATTATTTAATAATTAAGTTTTGAAATTATTTAATAATTAAGTTTTGAAATTATTTAATAATTGAATAAGATTGAATTAATTGATAATTGAATTAATTGATAATTAAATAAAAATTTGAATTCTTTGATAAGAGAAATTGAACTTTTGAATAAATGACTTTAAATTCGTTAATAAATGAAATTGGGTTTCTTTATTAATTAAGAGTTGTAAATTTAAGTAAATAAGTGAAATTGAACTTCTTGAATAAATGAAATTAAGTTCTTTATTAATTGAGTTTTGAAATTTGTAACTAAGTAAAGAAATAAATGAAATTGAATTTCTGTAACAAGAAATGAAATGAGATTTATTGAAATAATGTAAGACTTGTAATTTAAAGAACTTGATTTGACGATTCTAATTTAATTCAAATTTGAAGTTTTGATATAGTGAAGTTGATGTAAGTAATCGATTTAATGAATTGGAAATTTAAATGAAAATTGTTTTGAATGATAAATTAGCTTAATGAATATTGAATGAAATCGATAAATGAATTTAAAATTGATTGGAAAGTTAAATTAAATTAATTTAAATGATTCCGGAATGAAACTTATATATGAATTTAATCAATACTGAATTATTTAAATAAAAACTGAAATCGAATTATAAGACTTTGAAATAGTGATTTGGAAGTTGTGAAATGTAAATTAAAGGAATTGTTTTAGAAAGACAAATGAAATGTTGATTTATAATTCTAATTGAAATTGAATTTGATCTGGTTCTGAAATATATTTAACGACCAATCGTTAAGATAATTACGAAGGTTATTAAAGGAACCGGATCGGTTAGGGACATACTTACTGTCTAACCGAAAACCACTTTAATAACTATGTGCGGAGTGTGATCCAGAATGAAGTGGTTGGAATGATGTACGTGATGACTGAAGAAAGAGAACGATAATGGATAGCCTTGACACTTGTGTCAAATTGGAAATGACTAAAACAGGAGTCGTGCATGCCAAATGGGGTTAGCCACCTCGAGCGAACACACTTCTTCGTAAACTAGTCATTACTTTTTATTGATTGATGCACTCTTGTATTTTTGGAGTGTTGTTACGCGGTGTTGCGATCTTTGCGGCGATGCGTTTTCACCAGTTCGGATCAGGCAAACAGTAGTTTCACTACCTTGGGTATTGCCACATGTGGCTTGTCATACTTGTATCCCTATATACGCGACCACTACGAATTTGTTTTTTGTTATACCTATGGAGTACTCCCTGATAGCCCACTAGTTTACGGTGGAGTTTACAGTGATGTATAGACTATAACATTTATACAAAAATGTGTTAAGGGAGATAATGGTAACGCCTTAACACTATTTTGATATTTATATTACTGATAGGCATTATCTATTTATCGTACACTACTACATAGTAGATAGTTTAACGGATCCTTAAGGGATGGTTATTCCAACGTCCCTTGAGTTATTGTATTTCAATTGTTATTTCACTTGAGTTGGATTTACTGATATAAGAATGTTAATCCTGACTCGAGTGTTTTGTGTTTTGCTCTACGCTCGGGTCAGACTGAGTGGTTCAGCTTTTGAGACTCACCTTTGGATTTGGAGCTTCGCCTGGAGATCCAGCTATTTATCCAGCTTTAGATATTCAGTTGATTCCAGTGATGTTTTCCGATTCTTGTATTTGACTATTGTATTCAAGATTTCTGTTGTAACTTATTTAACTCTGTTATATATATAGTAGCTTCATGAACCACTAACTTTTGCTTCCGCTGCATATTACTACTTTGTGTCTGTGATTCTGTGATTATTTATTTACTGTATATGTTCAGTTTTTTCAAATTTAAATTGACAATTCGGTATTTTGAATTATCCAAATCCGACATGTGCGGGTGCGAATAGTCCAAAATACCGGGTCGTTACAAAATATCTCTATTATATAGACTCGCGTATATAACCAAAATATACCTTATACAACGTATACTATGTATAAACATAAAGCTTTTATATACTGTCTATAAAAAAAAGAACCCAAAGCTCTACAACTTACTTGCCAACGATGAAGGAAAAAGGGAGACATGGGAAGTGGTGGCCGAGATGAACGTGGTCGACGCTCGATGGAAGATCTGGCTGCACGTCCGAGGATGGGCCGGAGATGCACGACAGAGAATGAAGGGAGGAGGAGGCTGCTTGGATGCACAGTGATGGCAGGCTGCAGATGCGTTCTGGGCGGCGAAGTCGATCAGTGGTGCGGCAAGTGGGGCCGTGGAAGCTGGGCGAGGCCGTGGTCAGGGGAAAATGAATGGTGGCTGATAGACCTAGGTGATAAGATGTTCACTATTCAAACGTTAGGCATATATTTTTTTTTTTGTGAAGGCAAAGAAACAAAAAAAATGGAAAGAGAAAATGGTGGAAGGGGTTTGGGAATAAAATGGAATAGATCTGGAAGAAAATAGCAAGGTAGAAGAAAGAGAAGAAAAGGAAGAACAGCGGGTAGAGAAATGAACAGCAAACAAAGAAATGGAAACGAATATATAAAATAGGAGAAGGAATAAAGGTAGTATCAATGGTCATGCGTTGATTCAGCAAAAGTTAAAGAAAATTATGGCTTGACAAACATGGCTACAGGACCTAGGATTTTATATATATAACTTTATATAATATTTCCACTTTCAATAGTCTGGACAGAAAAGGAGAGAAAGAGGCATCGGGTACAAGAAATGGTTCAATTTCTTTGATTTCGTTGAAGATTTATTAAAGCAATAAATTTGATTGGACAGCACGTTTCGAATTTAGGGGCAAGCTCAAAATAAACGTACCGATATAAATATAAAGTACTGGATATGGAAAAAAATCAAGCACAGATTTCAGGGGATAATAAAGGAAATGACCGTTCACAATTTAAACTGACATAGATAAGGTAAGGAATATATATATAAATTTCGTACTGAATATGATACGTTTGTTGAAGCCAATAACACCAAAAATCAAGGAATGAAAAAGGCAACAGGGAAAAAGAACGGAACAAACAGATATGAAACGTATCAAATTAAATATGAGCAGTTTTAGAAGCAACGGTCATCCATTGATTTAGTTAACAAATATTAAAGCAATTGATTGATGCACGTTTAAATTTTGAAACGCAAAAGAAATCAAATGGTCACAGATCCGGTACCGATACAGTTACCAGTTTCACGGATTCCGCTCTGTATCGGAGTTCAAAATGCAGAAATAAATATACGATAGAGATCCGCTCGACGAGATGATTAAAACGGTATACAGATATTGGTGGTACGATTGAATTATAAAAATTCGAATTTCCTACTAGGGGAAAGTGCAGCAAAAACGTAGAAAAATAAGATCGACGGAGCTAAAGAAGTCCGAATTTGGAAAAACAAAAAATGACATCTCAGTCAGAAGATGATTTAGAATTTTTCTATGTAAAAATATTCAGGTTTGGAAAAATATTTCATTATCAACAATTACTAACTGATTTAAATTTAATGGAATTACACAAAAAATAAACTTCCACATAATTAATTGAAAATTTACCATATGCTATATTTAATTATACGTATTTCAAATATTAAATTTTTATTTCAAAATATTATTATGTAAAATTTCTCAAAATTCAATTAAGTACGTTAATAAAACCATTAAAATTTTACGGGTCGTTACACTCTCTCCCACTCAAAACTTTTCGTCCCCGAAAAGGAAGGAGGCAGGAGAATAGAAACAACTGGAAAGAAAGATAGATTGCAAGATAAGGATTAACAATTTATTTAAAACTATATAAACTTTATTTAAAATACTTATTTGAAAGCTTCATTCGCAATGACTTTTAATACTTCCATATTTTAAACCCATTTGTAAAATCCTTGTTTCCTTTATAATACCATTTATACGTTTAGATAATATCTTTATGGATATGTGAAAATGATTTGAAAACAATTATTCACATCATAAGTTATATTTACAAAGAAGCTATTGAAGACAGTTAAATCCATAATTCGTAAATTTTATCTCAAGATATTTTTCAAACATTATCAATAAATCAATAATCATTTTCTTTATATATGTTGTATTTCATTAGTAATTTCTAAAATATTTATAATACTAATAATTTTCTATTGAACTATGTAGTGTATAAGTAAACAATATTTTAACATGATATTCAAAAAGGAAACGAAGGTAGATTCGGAAAACGGAATATGGGTGAATAAATAAAGTTGAGCAGATAAAGTAGATTCAAAAGAATAGTATCGAGCTTGAATAATTAATTCAATCCAAAATTTCTTTGTTGGATATACTTTTATACTAAAATACTTTTATATCGAAACAAATTTTCTTACGAAAATACTTTTATAACTCGATGTTTCAACAAGTTTATCCTCGTTCTTGCAGACTCTGGCCGTGCGTTGATCAGGCGCAAAGCTAGAATTCTTCAAGTACTTAGTAGATCTGTTTCAACACCCAGTGAAAAAACTTGAAAAAACTTCAAAACCGATATGGAAAGTGTAACGAATGCTATTTTTCATCCACGAACGCCGACATCAATACGTCCACTGTATCAACTACCGAGCAATCGAAAGCCGAAAAAACGTACCGTTTGGGTTTAAGAAAAAGAAAAAGGTAGAAGAAGATAGAAAAAGAAAGAACATAACAGAAATAACAGAACAACATCAGAATCTCACAATCGCAGCGGAACAACATATAATAGATAAATGAATAATCTTTAAACAAAGTACTATATTAGTTATTACATTACATCTCATTACATTTCATTACATTACATCATCAGAGTGTACTACAACAAACGACATCAACAGCGGAAAAGAAATACTATATACTAGTAATACGCCATGCCATCTAGCTTGCCTCCAGCAACTCCTGAATTCCAGAATATCCTGATAAACCTTACTCCTGACTACCCGTGTGGAAATTGGTGGGCACCCAGAGTTTAGGAAGGAAAACAATAAACTCCGAGTCAGTCATGTGACTGGTGTGAGAACTAAAATAGTTAATTTTTCTTTTAAAAATCAAAACAGAGGAATATTTTTAAAGTCAATTCGCAATGCTTTTAAAAATGAGACTACCATAATGCCTCCCGTACACACACACACACAATGCAAACGCAGAATCAGAGGAGATTTCTCCTTATGATAGTCAAAGATGCTTGATACGCATTAAAAAAACATTTTATATTATTACTAGTGCATATTGAGGAAAACATTTCAAAAGTAGAATATTAATCTTAGCCAGCATAGACATTTCGAACTATGCCTACTATAGCTACCATCCAAACAATGGTGACCACCATAAGTGAATGACAGGTTCTACAACTAAAACCGTATAGGGTTTCGTATTGGGAATTGGATTTCCAACAAATGGTCAGGCCAAGGAACTTTCCATTGCCACATGGAAACGCCTCTGGAATGACGTCCCGAGAACCAAACCGGATCTCTGCCAACACAAGGTCGGGTTACCCCTAACTGGGTAACTACTGACACAAATATGTCATCCCTCGATCGTAACTGATCTATCCGAGGATCCTCGATTTCCAACAACCATAAAATTTGCAGCAACAACATAGGTTAAATATCTGGGCTCCATACCATGATACCACCTCTATCCAGAAGGAATGACATACACTAAAGGGGCGCTACCCCCTAATAACCTTGCTGCATCCTTCCTGTTTTGACCATTTCCGGGGTGTGAGGTCCGACGAAGTCTCATCCACAAAGCCACGCTTTATACAAAAGCCGTGCTTT
Organism: Allium cepa; assembly: GCA_030765085.1. Lineage (NCBI taxonomy): Eukaryota > Viridiplantae > Streptophyta > Magnoliopsida > Asparagales > Amaryllidaceae > Allium > Allium cepa. The sequence continues at coordinate 421,046,412 of CM060943.1, read as the reverse complement.
GGGTCAACAAATAATCATAGAAATGATCTCCAAGATAAATGATCAAATAAATGATCCTATCACAAATGATCAAACAATGATCATTTCACAGCAACACTCAGCATGCCACACTACCAAATTGGGAGTATATCACTAATAACCTTCAACTATATAACCTCTGAGCTCGTACGTCTCAGAGAAGGGTGTTAAGCTAAGAGAATAAATTCTCCGCCACCAACAGAAATACATTTGAAAGAAATCAGCTTTATATCTCAACTTGTAATGTCAGACATACAATCCATACAAATCTGTTCCGGGATCGAACATAACCGAAGGCACTTACAAAGAAGTCCTTGCATTCCGGATAATTTCTAATCATGTCCGGACTTCCCGTCACTAAGGGTGATAAAACCTCTATATCGGAGATCAGCCGATGCAGAGTAACTCAACGGTAATCCTTCCGTTTTAAAAAATATCCGGTCTTTAATACCAGTAATCGAATGCAATCCATTACGACGTATCACATATTCGGAATTGGTTATACGACCCCAAGGTCCTTTCCCGGCTTACCCGAATAGTGAGCGCTTATTCAAAAATAAGTGTGGCATTCAATTTCCAACAATCACAACAAATACCTATTTAAAGGTAAATATTGATAGTCGGATTATTTTAACTACCAATTGGCGTGCTCAACATCACCAAATTCCAAATAATTTTCCAAATTATTTACTTTCCAAAATATCTTTACTAGATATCAAATTTCCACACTTCAACCATTTGAAAACAAATTTTCAAATCACTTTTCCTTACTCGGAAATACTTTCATTTCAAAATGGTTCATTTAAACCAATTTAAATAAATCCTTACCGATTTACTTTATATTTACGTTCCAAATCCGTAAATTTATTCCCACACTTTTAAAAAATAAATCAACGTTTATTTTTAAACTAATTCCCTTTCTCATTTATAAATTCCATAGTGAATTTACAATTCCAAAATATTTATGAATATATGATTCCCAAATCGATTCCTAATATTCATTTTCAATTTGTCTTCAAAAAGGTAAATTCTCAAAACGTTCCATTTCACATTGGAAAAACATTTCCGTACTTATTTATTAATAAGTAATTCACAAATCCATTTATTTTCAACACTTGGAAAATATTCAATATACTTAAACCGAAATTAAGTATATATTTCATTCTTTAAGAAAATCATTATCTTAAACATATTTATTTGGCCTAAATGAATTTTGCGTAAAACATCGTTAGGACAACCCAAAATCACTAGTATAGGGATTCGATATTTTGATAGATATATAAATCCCAATACTATACAAAAACATTTCCTTTCGGAAATCATTTACTATAACAACAGTGTTATAGTCCATCATTTCCTTCTATTTCTCGAAAACGTCTATTTCAACAATAAATGTTGAAATCCATGTATTCGATTCATAATACATTTTAAAACATCGTTAAAACGATTAACTTCATTTTATAATGTTCATTTTCCCAAGCATATCCATTTTATTTGATAATATATTCACTGTCCAAAATGGTGAATATACTTCCTTAACCAATTTTAACTTTCCATTTATCAAATTCCATTGATTTCGAATTTATAAACAATGTCTATAAATTCCATTTCTATTTATAAGCTTTGATTTATAAATATCCTTTATTAATCCAATTTATATTTCGTTTAAATGCCAAAATCCGATTTTTAAGATAATTACTTATAAATATTCTATTTCACAAAATCTATTCATTTTATAACTTCGCAATTTATAAATCTATAAATTCCGTTCACTTATGAAATCCATCTTTATTTCACCTTTAACACTTATAAAAGCTCGTTTTATAATTCCAATATTTTTAACTTATAAAAATAAATTTAAAAATCTTTTATAATGATTCAAAATTCCAAATTAAACCATGTTATAAATTTATTTCAAAAATCACTTTTCGCTTTCATTTCATAAAAATCATACTTTTATAACATTAAAATTTTAACGTTTATTTATTTTTAACAATTCAAAATTTAATAAAATGAATACTTTCGAAAATCACTTTAAAATTCCTTTTAAAACCAAAAATCATTATTTTAAAACTTCAGAAATGGATCCGATGATGCAGCAGCACCAAATAGTCAATCACGACATCCAAATATCATATATCGATATGATAATCAACAAATATCACAATATCTGTAAACAAATCACTACAGTTGAGGAATCCAGTTGGATCCCTCCAACCTGTTTCCCTGCATCCACAAACATTAGCACAATACCAATTCCGCTCCAGTACGGAATTATCGCGGTATATAGGATTTATAGAATATTATCCGCTTAATAGACGGCGCAATAGGGTCTCATCCACTATATAATGCGGGAAATCAACTCCAAGTACATATATAATACCAATTTCACTATACTGTGAAATATTCGCGGTATATGTTTTTAATAAATAACCTCCACTTACTAACGGCGAATAATGTCTATTTTAACAATCAATAGATAACAATCATCATTCAACATACAATCAACTATTTTAAATCTAACTATTTAAAATTAAAATCGAAACCGATTCGATTGAGTGAGAAGTTCTCACCTTGATTTCAATTTCGTTTTAGCGATTTATTTCGAATAAAATTAAACGTGCGTTTAATTTTACCCGGAATTCTCACTAGCTCTAAACGACTCCAATCCAACTTCATAGCGTAGTGCTCGTCCATACGATTCCAACGCAACTGGTTTCGCGCGTTTTCGACCTCGTATGAAAAAGATACGAATTTTAGAAGTTACACGAATTTTTATATAAATAATTATACAGTTTCTTTTACATTTCAATCACTGCAAATCTGGGCCATTCGATTTCAGCCAGGCCCAAGCCCGTGCGTGCGTTCCCCTTCCCTATCTTCCTTCACGCGATTTCTATAGAAAATACACGCACGCGAACCCAATTTTGCCGCCCCCTAGGGTTACACGCCGCAGCCCCCTCGTGCAACCTGAAGACGATCAACTACCATCATTACGAAGCTCGCCTCCAACACATGTTCGCCCCAAGTACCACTAAGCTCGGCCTCCTCTATTGCTCAAAAAATTAGTGCGAACGGCAGTTGAACGGAGCCTCCTAGCGACCCATTCGAGCCTCCATTCTTCATCTCCACAGTTGAATAGGAAGGTCTCGTGATGATCTTCAACTTTGTAGTTGAACCCGAAGCTTGAAAACGTATGGATTTGGAGATTGGAGGGGAAGAACACTAGTGATTTTTGGCCATTGGTTTAGGGAGGTGGTGGCTGGCTTCAATTTAGGGTTAGGGTTTCAAATGGTTGCAAATGTGAAGAGTTGAGGTGCTTTTATAGAAAAATCGACGTACACTATTCATTCCGGATTTTCCGAACTCCGATTTACGCACGGTGAGTGACGTTTTTTGGGTTTATCCCGCGTTTCGGACACAATGGAACAGGTTTCGGAAGCTAATTCGATCATCTGTGCGAGTTATGGCAATAAACGTTCAATTTAAATTAAACCGATTTAAACTATTTTCTAGGCGTTTTAGCTTGCACCGGACAAACGGTAAATCCGATTGACACGAAATTTGAAACCATACAATAATATCACATTATGGATCCGATAAAACTAGTTTCGTCTAATTCTGAGGCTGTTCGAAAATTGGCTATTTTTCAGTCGATAATTAAATATTAAAATATTCAATTTTCACCAATTAACTTTTAAAATTTAAAAGTTCTATAACATAATTCTAACTCCAATATGATAAAATAAAATTTTACAAATCATTTTCAATCATATTAAACCCAATTTTCAATTATTTCTGTATTTTCACATATTAAATTATCGATTTAATTATCCAATTAAATCTAATTATTCAAAATAAAATTTATTCAACTTATAAATTTCACTTATTAATATTTAAAATTAATTAAATATTCAAATTTTAATTAATATAAATTCTAGGTCGTTACAGACTTCCCCCCTTAAAAGAATTTCGTCCTCGAAATTACCAAGTAAGAAAAGTTACAGAATCTATTAACTTTCCATAAATCCATAGTTAAACTTCTTACAAAATCTTTACTAAGTTTTCAAATCATACTTAGTTATCTTTTCACAAATTTTTTCAATTTTCTCAAAAATATTCTAACGCCTTAAATTTTCGGAAAAATTCTCCATAGTCTCCTTTGCGCGGCTCAATCAGAAAAAAAATGACAGTATATATATCACAAATATACATCTCATCAAGTGATGAGGCATCCCGCAGGGAAAAAAGTGTAAAAGTATGATATTTAATCCGAGATATGTACCTTATTTATATTTAGTGAGCATATACGGCTAATATAGCGCGAAAGCGAGCTCCAAATGCGAAGCAAGCGCAATCCGCACCTACTAAACACTCAACAACAACATGAGAATCATGCATATATGAAAATAGTATCAATATACAACATATAGCAACACAACAACTACATGTGCCAATATAGAAAATGCAACAAAACAACAAATGCAAACATCAACCAACTATCATCCATAACCAAATCAATATTCATTCATATTCTCATTAATATTCAATGAATTGGTTTTCCAATTGATTCATTAACACTGGAATTTACTAACATTCATTCATATCCAATTTCAATTAGTTTGCATTTACTAATTTTCATTCAAGTTGGTTCATTTCCAAATCAAGTTCAATTCTATTCAAGTTTTTTTTCTTCCATTTGAATTCAATTACATAGCTTGCAATTTTGCTAATTCAATTTCATTAATACTTAATGAATTATATACAATCAATCCACAATCAAATAATAACCAATGTTTATTCAATACAACCAAATTTATCCACTTTACATTCAGTTTGGTTCAACACTTTTAATTCCAATTGGATCATATTAAATTGACTTCCATTCAATTTATTCAACTTCCAATAGCATTAGCTTTTAATGAATTAATACTTCATCCATTTTTCCATATCAATTCTTTTACATTCAATTGATTTACATTCAATTCATTCATTAGTTCAATTCAATTGCTAATTCCTTTAATAATATAATGTTGAATTTCATTTATATAACTCAAGTTCAAATTCTTAATGACTTCATTTCATTAATTCACTTATTAATTTACTTCGATACCAAAATTCAACTTCATTCAACATCACTTAAGTTATATTTCATTCCAAACATCTTATCAAATCCAAATCAATTTATTTAACTTTCCTTTTGTTAAATTCCAAATTACATTTCTTTGATGACAACTCAAATTTATTTCAACTTAGATTTTATTGATTTACTTATACTTCCTTTAACTTAACTCCATCCTTTAAGTTAAATTTATTCTATCAAAATTCAATCTGTATAAGTTATCAACTCATTTATCGTTCTCATAATATTTTAAATAAGATTCCAGAGTCCTTTCAACCTTTCAAAACCATTTTTGAAATCAATTCAATTATCTTTTGAATTTCCAAAACCAAATCCAAATTTTCCAAACATCTTTCTTTTAAACAATATGGCAGCAATCCCTCTTTTGGAAACCCGAAAATGAACACCGATGATGTCATGATCATCATCGGAATTATTTTCCAGCGATCGAAAAGAGTTTAGAGCTTTAATTTCTCCAAAATAATTTTCCCAAAATATCAAATCCTTTCAAAACACTTCTCTGGAATTTCACTTCAGATTATAAATCACATTTATAAATCTTTTCCTTATATAATTTCACTTCTTGTATATAAGATTATTTCACAATTGTAAATTACATTAATTATAACTCCATACTTATAATTCAATTGCTTATACAATTCATTCTTTTATAGCTGTTGTTTTTATTTAACTTATTCAACAACCAAACAATCAATTCATATACACTTTAATAATTCAGAAAAATTATTTCCTTTATATATAAAATATAATCAAGGTAAAATTATTTCATTTACCCAATTTAAAACAATATCGTGTCAATTTGTTCTGTACAAGTGTTTAGAGATCCCTATCAACAACGTTAATTACTCGTGTTGACCAAAATCCATATACCATTCAACAAACCAATCATCACAATATAAAACAATTTATATTCACTAACAAATACACACTCGTACCTATTATTATACTCAAACTCATTCTAGAGTACTACTGACTCTATCTCTAATGAGTAATACCCAACAGAGCCATGGTTGTCGCTTAACCATAAGCTCTGATACCAAATGTAACGTTTGCGGTCACAACCGGTAGGATTTTCAACCATCCTAGCCACACCGTGGCTTACACTGATATCCCAAACTTGCTTTTACGGCCAGCCTCTCGACTTTCTCAGCTTACGCCTAACCAACCCCATAAAGAGGACGTGTGGGGGCAAGAGTCTTCCGTTCGCCACCAAACCGCGAAGCGAGAACCCTCCATCACATATCACCTAGACAAAGCAAGACTGGTGTGAGAACTAAAACAGTTTATTTTTCTTTTAAAAATCAAAATAGAGGAATATTTTTAAAGTCAATTCGCAATGCTTTTAAAAATGAGACTACCATAAGGCCTCCCGCACACACACACAATGCAAACGCATAATCGGAGGAGATTTCTCCTTATGATAGTCAAAGATGCTTGATACGCATTAAAAAGAAACATTTGATATTATTACTAGTGCATAGTGAGGAAAACATTTCAAAAGTAGAATATTAATCTTAGCCAGCATAGACATTTCGAACAATGCCTACTATAGCTACCATCCAAACAGTGGTGACCACCATAAGTGAATGACAGGTTCTACAACTAAAACCGTACAGGGTTTCGTATTGGGAATTGGATTTCCAACAAATAGCCAGGCCAAGGAACTTCCCATTGCCACATGGAAACGCCTCTAGAATGACGTCCCGAGAACCAAACCGGATCTCTGCCAACACAAGGCCGGGTTACCCCTAACTGGGTAACTACTGACACGAATATGTCATCCCCCGATCGTAACTGATCTATCCGAGGATCCTCGATTTCCAACAACCACAAAATTTGCAGCAACAACATAGGTTAAATATCTAGGATCCATACCATGATACCACCTCTATCCAGAATGAATGACATACACTAAAGGGGCGCTACCCCCTAATAACCTTGCTGCATCCTTCCTGTTTTGACCATTTCCGATGTGTGAGGTCCGACGAAGTCTCATCCACAAAGCCACGCTTTATACAAAAGTCGTGCTTTGGGTCAACAAATGATCATAGAAATGATCACCAAGATAAATGATCAAATAAATGATCCTATCACAAATGATCAAACAATGATCATTTCACAGCAACACTCAGCATGCCACACTACCAAATTGGGAGTATATCACTAATAACCTTCAACTAAATAACCTCTGAGCTCGTACGTCTCAGAGAAGGGTGTTAAGCTAAGAGAATAAATTCTCCGCCACCAACAGAAATACATTTGAAAGAAACCAGCTTTATATCTCAACTTGTAATGTCAGACATACAATCCATACAAATCTGTTCCGAGCTCGAACATAACCGAAGGCACTTACAAAGAAGTCCTTGCATTTCGGATAATTTCTAATCACGTCCGGACTTCCTGTCACTAAGGGTGATAAAACCTCTATATCGGAGATCAGCCGATGCAGAGTAACTCAACGGTAATCCTTCCGTTTTCAAAAATATCCGGTCTTCAACACCGGTCATCGAATGCAATCCATTACGACGTATCACATATTCGGAATGGGTTATATGACCCTAAGGTCCTTTCCCGGCTTACCCGAATAGTGAGCGCTTATTCAAAAATAAGTGTGGCATTCAATTTCCAATAATCACAACAAATACCTATTTAAAGGTAAATATTGATAGTCGGATTATTTTAACTATCAATTGGCGTGCTCAACATCACCAAATTCCAAATAATTTTTCAAATTATTTACTTTCCAAAATATCTTTACTAGATATCAAATTTCCACACTTCAACCATTTGTAAACAAATTTTCAAATCACTTTTCCTTACTCGGAAATACTTTCATTTCAAAATGGTTCATTTAAACCAATTTAAATAAATCCTTACCGATTTACTTTATATTTACGTTCCAAATCCATAAATTTATTCCCACACTTTAAAAAAATAAATAAACGTTTATTTTTAAACTAATTCCCTTTCTCATTTATAAATTCCATAGTGAATTTACAATTCCAAAATATTTATGAATATATGATTCCCAAATCGATTTCTAATATTCATTTTCAATTTGTCTTCAAAAAGATAAATTCTCAAAACGTGCCATTTCACATTGGAAACACATTTCCGTACTTATTTATTAATAAGTAATTCACAAATCCATTTATTTTCAACACTTGGAAATAATTCAATATACTTAAACCGAAATTAAGTATATATTTCATTCTTTAAGAAAATCATTATCTTAAACATATTTATTTGGCCAAAACGAATGTTGCGCAAAACATCGTTACGACAACCCAAAATCACTAGTATAGGGATTCGAAATTTAGATAGATATATAAATCCCAATACTATACAAAAACATTTCCTTTCGAAAATCATTTACTATAACAACAGTGTTATTGTCCATCATTTCCTTCTATTTCTCGAAAACGTCTATTTCAACAATAAATGTTGAAATCTATGTATTTGATTCATAATACATTTTAAAACATCGTTAAAACAATTAACTTCATTTTATAATGTTCATTTTCCCAAGCATATCCATTTTATTTGATAATATATTCACTGTCCAAAATCGTGAATATACTTCCTTAACCAATTTTAACTTTCCATTTATCAAATTCCATTGATTTCGAATTTATAAACAATGTCTATAAATTCCATTTCTATTTATAAGCTTTGATTTTTAAATCTCCTTTATTATTCAAATTTATATTTCGTTTAAATGCCAAAATCCGATTTATAAGATAATTACTTATAAATATTCTATTTCACAAAATCTATTCATTTTATAACTTCACAATTTATAAATCTATAAATTCCGTTCACTTATGAAATCCATCTTTATTTCACCTTTAACACTTATAAAAGCTCGTTTTATAATTCCAATATTTTTAACTTATAAAAATAAATTTAAAAATCTTTTATAATGATTCAAAATTCCAAATTAAACCATTTTATAAATTTATTTCAAAAATCACTTTTCACTTTCATTTCATAAAAATCATACTTTTATAACATTAAAATTTTAACGTTTATTTATTTTTAACAATTCAAAATTTAATAAAACGAATACTTTCGAAAATCGCTTTAAAATTCCTTTTAAAACCAAAAATCATTATTTTAAAACTTGAAAAATGGATCCGATGATGCAGCAGCACCAAATAGTCAATCACGACATCCAAATATCATATATCGATATGATAATCAACAAATATCACAATTTCTGTAAATAAATCAATACAGTTGAGGAATCCAGTTGGATCCCTCCAACCTGTTTCCCTGCATCCACAAACATTAGCACAATACCAATTCCGCTCCAGTACAGAATTATCGCGGTATATGGGATTTATAAAATATTATCCGCTTAATAGACGGCGCAATAGGGTCTCATCCGCTATATAATGCGAGAAATCAACTCCAAGTACACATATAATACCAGTTTCACTATACTGTGAAATATTCGCGGTATATGTTTTTAATAAATAACCTCCGCTTACTAACGGCGCATAATGTCTATTTTAACAATCAATAGATAACAATCATCATTCAACATACAATCAACAATTTTAAATCTAACTATTTAAAATTAAAATCGAAACCGATTCGATTGAGTGAGAAGTTCTCACCTTGATTTCAATTTCGTTTTAGCGATTTATTTCGAATAAAATTAAACGTGCGTTTAATTTTACCCGAAATTCTCACTAGCTCCAAATGACTCCAATCAAACTTCATAGCGTAGTGCTCGTCCATACGATTCCAACGCAACTGGTTTCGCGCGTTTTCGACCTCGTATGAAAAAGATACGAATTTTAGAATTTACACGAATTTTTATATAAATAATTATACAATTTCTTTTACATTTCAATCACTGCAAATCTGGGCCGTTCGATTTCACCCAGGCCCAAGCCCGTGCGTGCGTTCCCCTCCCCTATCTTCCTTCACGCGATTTCTACAGAAAATACACGCACGCGAACCCAATTTTGCCGCCCCCTAGGGTTACACGCCGCAGCCCCCTCGTGCAACCTGAAGACGATCAACTACCATCATTACGAAGCTCGCCTCCAACACCATGCTCTCCTCAAGCACCACCAAGCTCGGCCTCCTCTATTGCTCAAAAAATGAGTGCGAACGGCAGTTGAACGGAGCCTTTTAGCGACCCATTCGATCCTCCATTCTTCATCTCCACCGTTGAATAGGAAGGTCTCGTGATGATCTTCAATTTTGTAGTTGAACCCGAAGCTTGAAAACGTATGGATTTGGAGATTGGAGGGGAAGAACACTAGTGATTTTCGGCCATTGGTTTAGGGAGGTGGCGACTGGCTTCAATTTAGGGTTAGGGTTTCAAATGGTTGCAAATGTGAAGAGTTGAGGTGCTTTTATAGAAAAATCGACGTACACTATTCATCCCGGATTTTCCGAACTCCGATTTACGCACGGTGATTGGCGTTTCTAGGGTTTATCCCGCATTCCGGACACAATGGAACAGGTTTCGGAAGCTAATTCGATCATCTGTGCGAGTTATGGCAATAAACGTTCAATTTAAATTAAACCGATTTAAACTATTTTCTAGGCGTTTTAGCTTGCACCGGACAAACGGTAAATCCGATTGACACGAAATTTGAAACCATACAATAATATCACATTACGGATCCGACGGAACTAGTTTCGTCCAATTCTGAGACTGTTCGAAAATTGGCTATTTTTCAGTTGATAATTAAATATTAAAATATTCAATTTTCACCAGTTAACTTTTAATCCGATTTTAAAAGTTCTATAACATCATTCTAACTCCAATATGATAAAATAAAATTTTACAAATCATTTTCAATCATATTAAACCCAATTTTCAATTATTTCTGTATTTTCACATATTAAATTATCGATTTAATTATCCAGTTAAATCTAATTATTCAAAATAAAATTTATTCGACTTATAAATTTCACTTATTAATATTTAAAATTAATTAAATATTAAAATTTTAATTAATATAAATTCTGGGTCGTTACAGAAAGTACAATCCAAAAAAATCACCTGGATCGTATGATACATAACAATGGTTACGCCTGGATCCCCCATAAAACATTAATACCATTTAAGCAATCGCTGCCTTGCGAATTACGCCGTGATAACCAAAACCCATGGACGCAGGATACATAACAATGGTTACGCCTGGATCCCCCAGGAAACATCCAAACCCTTTAAGCAATCTCTGCCTTGCGGATTATGCTACCAAAAAAACGACCATGGGTTACGCCACGGTAGGACAGTCGAGTATCACATCTGGAAAATCAAAATTAGAGAGAGTAATATGGATAGAATGAATCCACAATGTGGCCACAAAGCGGATATCAAGCAGAAGGCACCTTCCATATCATAACTTTGAAAATATATATCATATAGTACCATTTCAAATTACCTTCAAATATCATACTTATATAAAGCCTATTTTATATAAGACTCCAATTCCAAATCGAATAATTTCCAAAATCAATAGTATATCAAATCACACTTATATAGACTTCGATAATATAAGATTCCACTTTTCAAATTGAGCCTCTCCAAATCAATAGTTTTCAGATCAACTTCATACTTGTACAAATCAATTTTACATAAGTTCGATAACTCTCAAATCAAGTATTTAGTAAATCAAGGTTCTCAATTTCAATTCGTTTCAATATCAGTTCAATTTCAAAATCATATACGATTTCACCAAACTTTCTTTCAAATTTAATATCTTCAGTTTCAAAATTTCCAAAATAATAGGTTTAGAAAATAATCCTAGTTTTCAAATCAACATAATTTAGGTCAATCAAATTATTTCCAAAATCATCATATAAATACTGGGTTTTGAATTCCAAATCTATTTTCGAAACCAAATATTTTCTAAAATCAATTTTACCCAAATGATTACCAATTTTATAATCATCCCTTACCTTTGGATTATTTATTTCTATTTGAAATATCCAATTTACCTTTTTGAAACCTATTATTCTACATATACATATGGTTTTATAAAAGATGTTACTAAGATAAAACTTTTAAAACTAAATTTTAGTCAAACATTTCAAAACTAAATTTCATGTTAGTATAATTCAAATATACTTGTCCATTTACTTAACCAAACAGTTTCAAACCAATATATTTTATCAATTAATTTGTACTTTTCAAAATTACTTATCTTTGAAAATTAAACCTTGATTTAGAAGTGTTCGGACATCAAAAATAGTCGGAGAAATCAAATTTTCAATCCAAAAGTTGGAAATCGGCAATAAATCATTTTAATAGATGTGGTTAAATTCGAAACTCGAGGACTGTACACCAGTTTACTTCAAATAGTTTCAAATATATATACAAATATATTTCGGAAATCAAATCATCCTTCGAAATTTGAAATAAAATTTGGTTTCACAAAATCACTCGCATAGCAAAGCCACTAAAGTGGCCTCTCCTCACCTTGAAACCTGAAAATCAATGTCGATGATGCGTGCACTCATTACCAAAATTATTTTCCAACGACATAAGTGGGTTCTAAACTCTATTTTCTTGAAAACTTCCTTGAAATTTCATCGAAATCATTGGAACTCATTTGAAGTCATTTCAAACATTTCTTATTTGAAAACTACCTTTAAATCATATTATTATATATTTTCAAAACCTTAAACCAATTTAAAATGCCGGAGTTCAGTCACCTAAATTTCAATTTCCAAACCATTCCACTAAAATCATTTTATAAACCGAATAATTTTCAAAAAAAAAAATTCAAATCCTTTCAAAGTTTCAAATTTTCATTTTAAAAGGTATATAATTCTTATCGAAAACATTTCACTTTTACATACAAAATATGGTCATCCTTATCAAAATAATAATTTCGATGTATACACAATTTCAAAATACAATCAACAAAATTTTCAAGGGATGGTTCCAGGATGGATTTTGAAATAGAACAGAGACTCAAATTAGAGGAAATCTAATTAAAATAATCCTAACCAAGATTAGAGATATATAACTTATGTCAATACAAAAGAGTTTATGTTCATTATTTGAAAAGACTCAAATTCATATCATACGTAGAACAGGAGCATAAATATCTTTGGTTTGACAACTTCCGCTAAGAAAAAGATACAATAGAGTTCACTTAATGCAACCTAACATACTACGGGAACAAATAGTTCCACAGAATACCACTCCTACATAAACAAAGCATCGATATTAATTCTGCCGGGTGGTGCTTCAACGGGTCCAGTACACTCCACATCAAGGTGCCCCCAACTATGACATTTCTTGCATGAGTACACTATTTTCCCATCTTCCCTAGTGAACTTCGGGAAGGCAGCAGCTCGAGCAGGATGCAACATAACTTGCCATCCACGCTGTCTCTTAGAACAATTTCTGGCTATATGTCCAGTCTGCCTAAAGTAGTAGCAAATGGTTGGCTTGTTGGTTGATTTTGTGGATGCCGATTTCACTTTCTTCACTTTCAGGCAGCGACTTGGGAAGTGTCCCTTCTCACGACACTTAGTGCAAAAAATCTCGGATCGACAGCGCTTTCCCTCCTTCTTCTTTCCCTTATCTCTCTTCCCGCACATGGATGCATAATGCCCCATTTCCTAACACCGATAACAAATAACATGGTCATAAGGGCCAGGTTCTGCCCTTTCTCTCCATAGCCTCTCTTGCTCCTCCATTTCTTCGTCCCGTTCCTTACAGGCTAGTGTTCTTCGTGCTTGACGGGCTGCTTTCTGCTCTTTCGATTATGCCATTTACCAAAATAATTTCCTATCATTCAAGGAGTCCAAAATCAAACAAGATAGAGGTTCAAAATTTAAGGGGAAACTTGATCAAAGGAAGTTTCAAAACCAAGTGAAAAGGCTCGAACGAAGATGAGATAATTAAATTTCAAAAGAGAAGATGGGTATAAATCATGGGCGACCTTAACCGGGTCAACCGTGACTTCAGGAATATGATCGATGCGGAATTCCAAAGCAAATCGACATTCGATCGTCAGATATAGAATTCGGCATAACCAGAAATAGCAGCATCTAAACCAAGGATATCTAAATCTTTGGTGAATTGATGTTATTATAAAGGAGTTTCACCCTTTTACAAATCATTCAGTGGATTTATGGGATATTCCACAATTTAGAAACACGCATCGGGAAAGACAAGAATGGATTTGGAACCGAGGGGAATGTTCCAAAATTCAAAGGAAACCGAATCAAATAGGAAGAGATTCAAGCTCGAACGAAAGTGATTTTGTAAATAAATTTACCATATATGCTAAGTTTACCTAGAACTGGCTTTGATACCAACTGTAACGACCCGCTATTTTGGACCATTCAAATCGACAATAAAACCATTCATGTCTGACTTGAATAGCTCAAAATACCGCGTCGTAAAAATTTTGGCAATACTTATCATATACAGTAAATAAATCAATCACAGAATCACAGACACAGAGTAATATACGCAGCGGAATAAATAAATAGTAGTTCATGAAGCTGCTATATAAACATCAGAGTTAGGAATAAAATACAACAGTTATCTCAAATACAGTGAAGTCTCCAGTACGAACATATGACTTCTCTGAACCAATCAACTGGAAATGCTGAAAGCTGAATCGATAGATTGATCTCCAAACGAAGCTCCAAACTCCAAAGGTGAGTCTCAAATGCTGTATCACTCAGTCTTACCTGAGCGTAAAACAAAAACACAAAACACTCGAGTCAGGATTAACATTATTATATCAATAAACCCAACTCAAGTGAAATATCAACTGAAATACAAGTAACTTAAAGGATGTTTGGGATAACCATCCGTTAAGGGTCCATGGAACTATATATAATGTAGAAATATGCACTATAACACCGTGGTCATTTCAAATAAATTTATATCTCAAAACCAAAATATCATTTTCATTTGAAATATATCTATTTTCCAAAACATTATATATATATATGTATGTGTGTGTGTATATATATATATATATAAAGTAATTTCCTCAAACTCTCTCAATTTATTCATTTCCTATTCAATTCAGTTTTCTTACCAAACTAATTTAAATTTTATAGGTCTCAAATACAGATTTGAACCCCAAAATAAACCATTTACATTTCAGTATAATTCAAAGTCGACACATTTCAAAGCTTTAAATATTCAACATTTCGGTGACTTAATTTGATAATTGCATTTATTTCCCAATTTGACTTCACTATTATTTAGGTTTGAAATGTCCACTTAATCAATTCAATATTATTTATATATATATATATATATATATATAACCTTACATTTACATTTTCTATATATTAACTTTGATTTCTTTAAAGCGACATATCCATTAAATTACTTAAATCAAAATCAAGTTACAAGATCATATATTAAAATTTCGAATGCAATATCCTCAAATCGATTTAATTACATAAAATCCTAAATTACATACAAGCTCAAATAAGTCTAATTTATCTTCCAATCCTTAGTTTATAAAATTTTTCCACAAATCGATTTCTGAAATAAAAATTTAATAAACCTTAAACATATTTCGTATTACTTAAATCAACCTTAATTAAACTATATATTATTATTAAGTCTATATATAAAATAACCTTTATATATAATATTTAAATCAATATTTATTAAAACCATATATTTCTTTAAAAACCATAGAATTCATTTTCAAAATATCTGTATAGACCAACGACGTCGGTGTATAAGTTTCTATTCTATGGTCAAGTGATACGGATATTTATCATTTCAATCCGTAATTTAAATATATACGGGCAGATATCATTTCGACCCGCAATCCCAAATTCAATTCCAATGAAAATCGCTTGGGTCTATCATTTCAATGCATAACGATTTCCTCCTATTCTAAAGTTCGTGTATGTATCATTTCAACCCATAGTGAATTCTATATTAACAGGGAACTTGCAGGGTGATAGCAGATTGATAATAATATAATAGGCATATAACATCAATAACAATATAATATAAACTACGGGATACGGTGTCATATACCATAGGTGAACAGTTATAGATAGTAGAATATAACAATCTAAAATTAATAACAGCCGCATATTTCAATTTGTCGTTTCTATTAAAACAATGTTAATCGTGAGTGATTGCTCACCTTTCGAGGCTAGTGTGTTTGACAGCAGAGCAAGCTACGAATTTCAAAGAAAAGCGAAGTGGGCACGAGATTGAACGGACAAAGCTGATAAATGGGAATCGACGAAATCAAATTAGAATCCGGTTGATGAAGATAGATGGGTACAAGTGAACTCAAATATATACAATATATATAGCTATATATATATATAATCATCTTCTATATTTAAACACATATTAAGTTAATTACAAAACCAAAAAAATTATAGTAAATATTTTTGAACAGATCATATACATTGGGACTTAAAGTTTTATATAACTGGAATAGATTCAAACTTGTTATAAAATTGCAAAACTATGTATGTGATATACAAATTCATGCAAACAAATAAAAAAATTTAAAATCAACGTTTAGTAAAACCAGTAGATTTCTTTTTAAACTACATATACTCACACCCTTACGCATTATCTAAACTAATAAGTTTATATCAACTAAACTATATTAAATCAATATGCACGTCTCCTTTCTGCTGTAAACTGAATATACAACCAAATGTACTGTATTCTATCCATAACAGAGACCTACACCAAGTTTATATAACTTAATAAATGTCATCGCACCATACGACTAAAATACTTATATATAATAAATATTATCAACCTTTACAAAGAAATTGTTTTTTTATAGTTTATATGTATTTTTCTTTTTTTTTCTCTTTTTTTTCCAAGATAGACATATATTACCTATATAAAACTGGCATGTCCTATAGCCATAAAAACTGACATATATAAGACAAGTCATATGCAAACTAATTAGACAGCCATTGTAATAACCCGAATTTTGAAGTATCTATTAGTTGATAATAATTGGGTTAATTAATAGAAATACCGAATTGTAAATTTAACAAATGAATCTAATCGTAAATATTTACGTTTGGATAAATATTTATTTGATCATATCTTAATATAATCACTTAAAATTGATAAAGTATTCTTTTAAAAATAAATAATGATGATTGTTTATATAAGTAAATTATTTAAATTAGACAAAATAGTTAATTTCAAACCAATAATATTTATGTGATATTTTTAGACAAATAAAGTTACATTTACAAATTTATAAATGTATTTGTGAATTAGGAATTTAATCAGAAAAGCATTCAAAAAAAACATATTAGTTAATTAGGAAATCTTATTTAAAACGCTTTTAAAATACTATTAGGATAAATGTAAATAAATTAGAACATGTGTTAAGATATAAATCTCTTTGATAACAAGTGTTAACATACTAATGTAAGATAATGACATGTGTCACATTTTTTTTAAATTTTCTTTTAATTTTAATTAAAACTGAAATTAGCCAATACAAACACTATATTCTCTTCATTTTTTTTCTTTCACTTTATAATCTATGTTTGTTCCTAAAAGAAAACTAGAATATCAATGCAATCTTTACTCTTCAAAAATCAGAAAATCCTCAAATCAAATCTGAAATTTTCTTCAAGTTCAAATGCAATCTTCACTTTCAAATCTAAAAATTCCTCAACCTGTAAAATACTCCTCGGCAATTCATCTTCTGGAATCAAACATATGTTTGTAATCTCCTCTAAAAAAATGTATTTTCATAAAATCTGGAAAAAAAGAGGATTTCTGCAAGCACCTGGAAATGAAGCAAGTCTGCTATTTTTCCTTAAATCTGGAATTTGTTACTGCATCTTCAAATCAGGTATAAGGTTTTAAATAATGGCAACTGCACTTTCAAATAAGGAAGCAACTCTGTTCCAAAGCAATTCATATCTATTTTCAAGCACACAAGTTTTCAAACAAGTAATTCAAGTTTCTAATTCCAAACTGCTCTGCTCATATCAGCAAGGTGAGTAAACTTTAATTTCTTTAAGGTAAATCATTTGTAAAATGGATGCATGCCTCAATGGATGATAAAAATAGCTAAATTGGATGTGCATGAATGGGATAATGATTGAAAAATATATAATAGCAACTCTGAATTGCATGACTGAGCACATTTGTGTATTTCTGCTTATCATAGCTAACTAAATATGTTTGAAGAAATTTGAATGTTCCCCTAAGTTCTTTTAGCATATTATGAGTAAATAAATTTAGATGAAATGGTTTAAATTCAAATTTCTGATATTTAAGAAAATATATATAGTTCCAGGTTCATTCAAAAAAAGACTTCTCTGTTTATACCTGTGAATGAATTTTTGAACATAAAATAGTTTTAATTTGATGTATGAGGAGATGCTGAATGTAAGTTTGTAGTGCATGTTTAAATTTAGGTATGCATGAATGTTTAAAATGTGAATATATGTATTTATGAAATGAATATACTGGTTTATTGTCTAGGTTATCTCTGTTATGTTGCACAGTTGAAATTTAGATAAGAAAATTACAATCTTCCTCATTTAATCTTTGTGAGGCTTAGAGATTCAAACAAATTTTGTTTGTTTAATCAAAATAAAGGTTTAAAAAATTTATTTATATGAACTAAGTTTGGAAATTTTCTGGAAAGAAAAGAAAACAGTTGAAGATGTAAGAATGGGATAAAACCAATCACAACAATTCATTAATTCAAACATATGGTCTGAATCTACTTGAAAAATTAGGATTTTTAAAGTAAAAATCACAATTTTTAAAATTGAAATGAGTAAAAATTTGGTGATTCAATGGAATGTAGATCCTGGTCGATTTCTGATGATCAGAACCTCTATAGTGTTAGGGATTTTAGGTGGTGATAGAGGAAGGATCTGGGAATACGAGAAAAATGTCAGGTGGGGTTCCTGATGACCGTGGCGACAACGGTGGCCAAAAGAAATTTTTAACCCTAATTAGGACGTTTGTGTAAATGTGATGGCTGTGGCATCAATGGTGGATCGAATTGCTTAATACTCAGGGAATTGGAGACATGGAGTGTCGGCAGGGCGTAGCCAGAGTCCTCTGACCTCTGGTGGTCGGAGCGGTCGGAACGAAGGAATTTTCTGTCATGGGTTTATTTCTGATTCGATTGGGATTGCTCGATTTTACTCGAGAGCTAGTAATGGTGGTTTGAGGTTTTGAGAGGGCTGTTGTGATGTAAGGTGACGCGCCGGGAGGTTCGGCAATAGCCGGAGTGGTTTCTGGTGACCGTGCACTTGCACAGGGAAGTGTGTATCAGTGAGTTGTGGAAGTTGGGAAGAGCGGGTTAAACCTCGAAGATTTGGGTAGTTTGCTCGAGTTCAAACTCAAGTTGGGGCTGTGTTCATTTAAACTTGTTAACAGTTATATTTGTTACAGGTTTTTAATTTTTTTTTTACTTAACGAATTAACCAAATTTTAGGAAGGAGAAGGGGAGTTTGAGTTGTTGCTCGAGTGTTTGTGTGAGTGACTCGAGGGAGGCTTCGAGTTTGGGTTATGTTTCTCGAGTGGGAGATTATTCGAGCATGTAGGAAAACTGTTAAAGTTTTAACAATTTAAGTTTTTAAACTAAAACAGTTTTTTTTGGTCAAATTGTTTTTTTTTTAAATGATGTACTTGGTTTTTAGTTCAAGTACACATGGGGTAAACCCAAAGTGAAATGTTTAACCAGTTTTAAAATTTAAAATAAAGTACGTTTTAATTTTAAATAATTAAGTTAAATAAATTTTCTTGAAATTCATTTCTTTGAATGAATTGTTTGTGTAAATAAATTGTATGATTTGTTAAAGTGTTTTAAGTTAGATTCTTAAAGTTATTTTCAAACTTAGTTTGAAATATAAGAGGAATTTATAAGGAAATGTTTTATCTTTATAACTTAATATAAGTTTGATAATAAATGTAATAATTAAGGGTGTTTTATTAATTGAATCAGTTAATGGATAATGATTCATAAATTAGCAATTAAAGTTTTCAAAATAATTTATTAACTTGAAACCAAGGATTATTAACTAATAATTAAGGAAAGTAATTATATTTTAAACTTAATTAATGATTTAATTTGGAAAAGTTAATTGTTAAGATAGAATGCTTTGAAAGAAAATCAAACATTAATTAACTTAAACAATAGGTGATTTGATAATAATCACTTAATGTAATTAATGGATAGTAATTACTTAGGGAAGTAATTAATTAATAATTTTTGGATGTAATTAATTGAATAGGAGATTTACTAGTGAGGGTAATTTGGATTAAATTACCTTATATAATTAATCAAGGGATTAATTAGAAATAATTAATTAAGGAATAATTAATTTATTTCATGAAGAAATTAAGGATAGTTAATTACTGGAGGTTATTAATCAAGGATAACTAATAATTATGGTTAATAATTATTTAATGAAGTAATTAAAGGTTAATTACTGTATTTGGTTAAGGATAATAAATTTGTGAAATTAATTAAAGGTTAATTACTTAAGGGTAATTAAAGGATTAATAGAACGATATTCGAAGCCTTGATCAATTGTTATCCCTAATAGGTGTTTCGCGATGTTATAGGGTATGATTTGTTCGATTTAAACTGTGAAGGTGTGGTTATCTATTGATGATGAATTACTGTGACATCCTGTATTAAAAGTAGAATTGAATTTCACTTGAAAAATTAAGTTAAGTTGGCAAGGATTTCGAAGAGACCGGAGTCGGGTATTAGTGAATATCCGAAACCACTTCGATTCTTATAATTTGATATGTGAAACTAATAGGCTGAAGTGGAATGACTTAAGTATATTGGACTATTTAAATCTAAGTTTGGCACTTAGAAATTGATGTGTGAAATGGTTGATGTCTATAATAACTTATGAAATGTATATTGATATAAGTTACCCCGGGTTTATATAAATTGTATGCTTTTGTATTCCTTCTTAGTTGGGTTTACTCACGCTGGTTTCCAGCCTGACCCGGGTGTTACTTTGATGTAATTCTCGGGTCAGACCGAGTATTACAGATTTTCAGGTAAGGACGTTCTGGAGCTCAGGAGGCGAGCTGGATGGCAGGGACGTATAGAGAGTATCCACTGTGATATTGTAGTATCTGGACATGATTGTTTTATCCAATGTTTATGTAACTCTGATGTGTTTAAATGTAAATTAACATCTATAGTTTTCTTTGTATAACTGCTATTTTATTCGATATTATATTTTATCCGCTGCGAATGTGCGATTGTGTGTTTCTTTCTGTTCTTCTTCTATCTCTTTCTTCTTTCTCTTTCTTCTTTTACTAACTATCTGGAAATTTCGGGATCGAAATTTCCGGGTCGTTACATTTGGTATCAGAGCAGGGTTAAGCGAGAACCTTGGCTCTGGTGGGATTACTCATTAAGGATAGGGTAAATGGTACCCTAGAATGAGTTGAGTATATATATATATATATATATATATATATATATATATATATATATATGAGAGAGCGTACTTGTTATTTTCTTATATAAAGGTTTTTTTAAATGATTTCAAAAGTAAATGAATCTTATATAAGAAATAGATTATCTATTATATTAAGGAAATTGGTTGTTAAATTATTGAATTAAATTAAGAAGTAATAGAATACAACCAAACTGAAATTAAATCTTGAAATTGGGAAAGGTTTCAGGATAAGGATAATCAATTAATTTATGTAAACTTTATTTTAATGAGATTAATTAATGGA
The DNA here is from genome assembly GCA_030765085.1 of Allium cepa. NCBI lineage: Eukaryota > Viridiplantae > Streptophyta > Magnoliopsida > Asparagales > Amaryllidaceae > Allium > Allium cepa. The sequence continues at coordinate 421,024,537 of CM060943.1, read as the reverse complement.
TAATAATTGGAAATGATAAATAAAGAGGGAGTTACTTAATGAAGTAACTAGAAGTAAGTAATTTAAGGAACAATTACTTAGTAAAGGTAATTAAGAAATAAGTTAATTACCGAATGTGATTAATTAATGATGTAATTAATTTGAAGAAATAATAAATAATATTATTTAATGCAATTGAATGAAATGGTCCTATTTCAAACAAGAGTTGTTTGAAAATTTAAATAAATTTGTTTTGAATTAAAAACCAAAGTTGGTTTAAAATTTTAAAGTATAACTTGGTAAAAGAAATTAATATGTATATATGTGAATATACATAATATCAAAGGTGGTTTGAAATAAACTCTAAATGGTGAGTTTTAAATTTGGAATAAGATATGATACCCAAAGTGATAAGTTTTTGAACTTATAAATGGGAAAGTATTTTGAAAATTTGAAATGGAAAGTTCAAATTTGAGTAAGGTTAAATGGGATTGATTGAATCTAACTCGGAAGAAGTTAAATAAATTTGAATGAACAATCTGATTTGGAAATTTCAAGATGAAATTGGGATTTAACTTGGAAAGTTAAATAGTTGATTTGAATTAGGGAGATTGAATGATCTCAAATTAGGTTTGAGATCTACAAGTTGAAAATAAATGGATGTTTTAAAATAAATTAGATAATATCATCCTATTGTTGTTAAAAATCTTTAAGTTATGAATTGGAATTGTTTAAATGAATGAGAGATGGTTTAAATTTGGAATTTGAATTTGAATTAGTTCAAATTGAATTTGATTTGAATTAATTGAAATTATGATTGAAGATGTATAAGTATAAGTTCAAATGAAAATTTTGAATTGGATTAATTTGAAATGATTTGAAATGACAAACACGGCTATAGGACCTAGGATTTTATATATATAACTTCATATAACATTTCCACTTTCAATAGTCTGGATAGAAAAGGAGAGAAAGAGGCAATGGGTACAAGAAATGATTCAATTTCCTTGATTTCAAAGCAATAAATTTGATTGGACAGCATGTTTCGAATTTAAGGGCATGCTCAAAATAAACGTACCGATATAAATATAAAGTAATGGATATGGAAAAAAAATCAAGCACAGATTTCAGGGGATAATAAAGGAAATGACCTTTCACAATTTAAACTGACACAGATAAGGTAAGGAATATATATAAATTTCGTACTGAATATGATACGTTTGTTGAAGCCAATAACACCAAAAATCTAGGAATAGAAAAGGCAACAGGGAAAAGAACGGAACATATAGAAATGAAACGTATCAAATTAAATATGAGCAGTTTTAGAGGCAACGGTCATCCATTGATTTAGCTGACAGATATTAAAACAATTGATTGATGCGCGTTTAAATTTTGAAACGCATAAGAAATCAAATGGTCACGGATCCAGTAGCGATACAGTTACCGATTTCGTGGATTCCGCTCTGCACCGGACTTCAAAATACAGAAATAAATATATCATAGAGATCCCCTCGACGAGACGATTAAAACGGTATACAGATATTGGTGGTACGATTGAATTATAAAAATTCGAATTTTCTACTAGGGGAAAATGCAGCAAAAACGTAGAAAAATAAGATCGACGGAGCTAAAGAAGCCCGAATTTGGAAAAACGAAAAATGACGTCTCAGTCAAAAGATTATTTAGAATTTTTCTATGTAAAAATATTCAGTTTTGGAAAAATATTTTATTACCAACAATTATTAACTAATTTAAATTTAATAGAATTACACAAAAAATAAACTTCCAGATAATTAATTGAAAATTTACCATATGCTATATTTAATTATACGTATTTCAAATATTAAATTTTTATTTCAAAATATTTTTATTTAAAACTTCTCAAAATTCAATTAAATACGTTAATAAAACCAGTAAAATTTTATAGGTCGTTACATATATATTTTGATAACTCAGTGTACCGAAATATATTCAAGCAAACTATAGCATTCAATATTCCAATATAATTCATCAAAGAATATCAAATAATCATAACAGAGAATATTAAATTATCTAAATAAATGTTGAGGAATCCAGTTGGATCCCTCCAACCTGTTTCCCTACATCCATTGATGTTAGCACAATACCAATTCCACTTCGAGGTGGAATATCGCGGCATATGGGATTAATATAATATCATTCGCTATTACGCGACGCATAGGGTCTCATCCGCTACATAATGCGGGAAGATCAATCACCCAATATATACTGTATACTACAATATATAATATAGAACATCAATCAATTCAACCAATTATTTAAAATTTAATAATTTAAATTTAAATAGCAACCAAATGACTGACATTAACTCACCTTTGATTTTTGTTTGAAATCCGATCCAATCTTGACTTGGCTTCGAGGTTTTTCGACCTTGAATAAACAATTACAAGATTTATTATCATTTGAACTAATCGAACAATTTATTACCATTTAAGTTAATTAACTCACGATTTAATTTAACAAATAACTATTATTATTATTTTTTAATCTAACTTCCTTTTAAAAACTTTTTAGTAACTAAAATAATTCAAATAGGTCAATTACCACAATACTTAATCATAAAATAACTAGTAATTGAAAATGGGCATATATTTATCAATATTTATTTTATTTTCTTTGAAGCTAAATATAGGTCCTACATAACTTTTAAAATCTACCTTCTTTCTTTTTTTTCTACCAATAATAACAGGATTTTTTTCTCTTTTTACCGTATACTTATAAATTGTATATAAATCTTTAAATTGAGGAATGAATCGTTTTATAAACATAAAAAGATAAACTGTTTTATAAATTTCACTGTAACGATAATACATATTTTTTTCTTTTTTACTGTAAATCTAAATCCTAATATACACACATACATATAAATTCATTCAGTTTAAAATAAGTAAATAGAAAATAAAAACTATAATACCTTACAACAATAATCTTTGTCGAACACGCCTTGAGCCTCCACTGCACCTATCACTCTCACGAACGCAGACCAAGCTTGTCGACCTTGCCTGATTCAGACAAGCAGTAACGACTCGATATTTTCAACCATTCGCATCCATTATAAGTGCATATGCAGACACTCATGCCGGAATTGAATTGCTCAAAATACCGTGTTGTAAATAAAATTTTGGAAAACCTCAGAATATACAGTAAATAAAAATCACAGATCACAGACACGGAGTATATAAAAATGTAGCGGAAGAAAAAGAGATAGTAGTTCATGAAGCTACTATATAAATATGAGATACATCAGAGTTAAATAAGATACAACAGAAGAGTAACTGGATACATCGGGTACAAATCAGATACATCACTGAACCATTGGATACTGAAACAAAATAGATGGCTGGATCTTCAAGGAAAGCTCCAACGCCGAAGGTGAATCTTGAATGCTAACTCAATCAATCTGACCCGAGCGTAAAGCAAACACAAAACCCTCGAGTCAGGACATAAATACTTATAAACTGTAAATCAACTCAAGTGAACAGTAACAAAATGCATTAGTAACTTAAAGGATGCTAGGGACCGCCCATCCTCTAAGGATCCGTTAAACTATTTACTATGTAGTAATATACGCTATATACGGTAGTGTTTAATCAGTAAAGTATAATCATATAGAAAATAGCGTTAAGGGGATGGTGAACCTTAACACGGTCGGATATTTAAAAATCAAAATCGTAGTGGGCTCGATATAAGGATATGACACGGCACGTGAGGCAATGCCAGGGTGGATACACCGTTTGCACTCCCGGACCGGTGGTGACGGCAAGCCAGCAGCTTCCGGCCACCTCGAACAATACCTCCGAATCAAAGTGGCGCCACCGAATCGAATCACAACAGTAATAGAGTGGTTTCCGATGGAGCATGCTCGATGAAAGGGTGCGACCCTTTGTGTAGCCCGGTATAGCTCCTGTTTTAGTCATATATGCCAACTCACGGGAGTTGGGTCCACGTAATATACCTCGAGAAAGTCGCCACCATCCTACTTCATTCTGGAATCTCCACCGCGTACACAGTTGTTAAAGTGGTTTTCGGTATTGGTCGGCTATAAGACAATATCCGATCCCGGTCTCTTTAACAACCAATCGTTATTATAACCCGTAGTTATAACTTTAAAACAATATTTTATACTTCAAAATAAAATATCCTTTTCAATCCAAATCTTTATCAAAATAAAGATTAAATCATTTCCAAAACCATTTCAATATATCATCGTAAAATATCTTTCAATTCAAATATTTATCAAAATAAATATCAAGTCGTTTCTAACCATTTTAATATATTAAATTTTCATACCCTTTCAACACTACCTTTCAAATCATTTTAATATATCAAAATATCATAACCTTTCAAAGTTTCAGTTCCAAAATATCATATCCTTCAGAACTTTTTAAATCATGTTAATGTCAAAATGTCCTATCTTTCAAACTCCGTTTTCAAATCATTTAATATCAAAAATATCATATCTTTAAAAACTTCGTTTCAAATCATTTTAATATATCAAAATATCATATCCTTTCAAAACTTCGTTTCAAATCATTATTCATTTTATTCAATCTAAAATACCATTTCAATTCATATTTCAAAACAGTTTATATTCCAAAAATTCTTTTTTATCATTTCAATGAAGTTATTATGTTTAATAATTAAATTATTAAATTTCCAAAAATTTCAACTTCCAAAGTTTATTTATTCACTTAAGTTTATCAAAACCGTGAAAATTCACTTTTCGCATTATTTAGAAAACTTATACGGAAAGCTATATTCAAAACAGTTCAATTTAACAAAAGACAGCATTTTAAAATGTTATGCTAGGTTTACTTAAATTTCGAATAACTTAGTTAAATTCAAAAATTGTAGCACTTATAAAGATTGCTATAATAGCTTTTAATTCAATTTAGCTTTTTAGTTCATTATCATCAACTACAGCGTTTACAAATGCTGTAATATCATTTACATTGTAATTAATAGCATTTCAAAAATGCATTCAATTAACTTCAAATATTCAATAAAATTTCTCAACCAATTATATTTTTATTAAAAACATTTTTAACTTCTAAAATCATACATTTTCACATTTATAAACATCATTTAATTTTCCTCAAGTTCATGATTTTATAAAGTTAAATTTCCATTCAAAAATCAAGATTTAATAATAATTCACTTATTAAAATGCAATGTTGAATTTTTAAAATCCATTACATTAAATTTCAACTAATCACTTAAGTTCAAATTCTCAAATATAACCTTGTTTTATTTTTATTTACTTAACTAAAAGTTCACTTTTACGTCAATTTCATAAATTTTCAGTTTTAGTTATATTTCAAAATTTCAACTTACAATATTCATTCATTTCACATTTCAACTTTATTAAAATCATTAATATGATATAAAAATCACTTTAAATTTATTTAAATTCAAATTATCATAAATTTATCATTATTTCATATTCACTTAAATTTCCAATTATAATTAAATCAAAATTTCCAAAATAACTTACGTTCAAAATTTCTAACTTTTTCATTAATTCATTTCACTTACAATTATTCAGAAAATCAATAATAATTTACAAAAATACTTTTTTTTATTAAATTTAAAATCAAAATATTATAATAATTAAATTTCTAAAATATTTAAAATTTTAGAAAAACATATTTTAACTACGAGCCTGTATATAATTTTCTACGCTAGGTAAAGTGATATGGGTAATATATCATTTCAACACATAATTTACAAAGAAAATCCGGGTTTTATCATTTCAAACCCGCAATGCCAAGTCAAAATGAAAAATTTAAAACCATTCAGGCCTATCATTTCAGGCCATAACATTTTTTCTAACAGGGAACTTGCAGTGTGATCATATACAGAAATAATATAAACAAGGTCAATATCACAATATACCTTCATATATCAGATGTCAGGTGAAAATTAACAGTTTTAACATGGTAATAATATGGTAATAACATGGCATAGCATATCATATGATCATCATTAACTTGCATAAACATTTTGTTTTCTAAACACTTGTCATCAATTCACTTTTCATAAGTATAAATGTCAGAGTGAGAAAGACTCACTTGTTCAAGCTGAAGACCAAAACAACAAACACAAGTGCGATTCCAAAAGCACGACAAGCACGATATATCATGACTTTTGATTTGAATGAATGGAGAGCCTTGATATTTGTCTTGTAAACATATACCCAAAACAATACAATAATACATAAGTTTTCAATTCAAAAACGACTAAACTAGGCTAGAAATAACTGCATAAATCAAGGCAGAGTTGCTATGCACTTGCTTCCAACACACTCTAGGTTCAGCCATAAGGTATACTACAGGTCTAAGGTAAGATTTGGATCAGTTTTTGGTTGGGTATGGTCAGCCTAACATAGGTTAACATGGTGCAAAAGTGTGGAGAAGGGAAAACAACACAACAATCAACATACACATGATTTTCAAGGCACTACAAGGCACGGTCAAGGCTAGTATGGTCATGGCCTGTACTTTGGGGTCAAAGGGGATGGTGTGGCCGAGAGTACTGGTGGTGCTAGAGGTGGTGTAGGTGGTGTTAGTGGCGGCCATGGGTGGTGGAAGGTGGTGGTTGAAGGAGATGAGGCAAAGGTGGTCAAACTAGCATTGTTCAAGGGCATTGTTGCATTTTTTTGGAGTTTTGGCACCATGGTGGGCTCGGCCTTGGTCAAGACCAGAGGGGTAGCTGGTGATGATGGCAGGGAAGAGGTGTAGGAGGCGGTGGCCGTGGCTATGGAGGAGAGGCCAAGCAATACACATGAGAAAACAAGGCAAAATATAAGAAAACAATGGAAAAAGAAGAGCAAAAAGAAGAGAAAAAGAGGAGCCATTACCAAACCTTTCTAGCCATGAAAAATGAAGTGGAGAGGAATGTTTTCACGTGAAAATGAGGTAAGAAATGCACAGCTACAATAAAGAAAGGAACGGTCAAAGGAAATTAAATCTATTAATTGGAAAAGAAATGGAAGAAGAAACGTTAAAACGGTTTTACGTTTCTTTGCTTTCAAACCTTTTAAACTTTCTATATATATTCATATACATCTTAAATAACTGAAAACACTTATAAATTTCAGTTAGAATTCGAAAATATAACAGATAAACAAAATATTAATAATTAATTATTAATTAGATATGATTAAAATAAGAAAAATGGCACAGAAAAATGAAAACTAGACTTAGGAATTAGAAATAACTTCAGTACACTTTGGAAAAAATTTCTTAAATTTAAATACATGTAAAATGAATAAAATAAATTAAAACACAGCAATAAAATTGAATGTATAAAATAAGTCAATAAATTGATGTATTAATTGCAAAAAGAAACGGATAAAACGCCTTTACGTTTCAGGCTTTTAAGATCTCTTAACTTTATAAACCTTTTGCATTTCCTTTTCTTTTTAATTTTATAAAAAAAAAATAAACTCAGAAATGTTATTTAAAACCGAAACTAAGTACTAATAAAATAAAATAAATAATTTATTTTAAGTAAAATAGAAAAAGGAAATAAGAAATTGCTTAAAAATAGCAACCCTGACATAAAAATTACAAGAAAATCTCCAATGACTTTGGAAAATTTATTAACTCGCAAAAAATATTTTAACACAAAATTTGAATTAAAAATGGTTTTAAAACATTTTCAAGGTAAATTAATAATTTAATTTTTATCAAATAGAAAGTTAAATAAAGAAAAATGCAGTAAATACCAACTAGGCTTTATAAATTGAAATAAATTCAAATAAACTTTAGAAAAATTATATTATCATTTTAAAAATACTTAAAAGTCAAAATATACATAATATAAAATATTATCACATATTAAAATAAAATATAACAAAGAAGAAGTAATTTATACAATTTAAAATAGTCATTGTTAAATAACCTATATACGCACAATATTGTAAAGGGTATAACTTTCACAGTTTACATCCAAATTCAACGAAACGAAAAGTGGCGTTCTTAGAATTTTATGTACTTTCATAATAAAAGAAAAAAATTTAAAATTTTAAACTTTTAAAATTTTAAGTTGAAAGTCACAGTTTGACTATTTTGACCAAAATCAGCATTTCAGGCAAATATTCAACTTACACAGTTTGGAATTATAACTCATAAAAAATCAAGATTATATTTAAATAATAAATTTAATCATTTCAAATAAGTAAAATAAGTTTTTAAATCAAAATCTTATATTAAAAATGATTAAAATATACAATAAAATGATTACAAAATACAGGGTTGTTACACTCTCCCCCACTCAAAACTTTTCGTCCCCGAAAAGGAATGAGGTATGGAAGGGCACAGAAAAGATAGAGTGAAATAGGATTAAGATAAGATGACAAGAAGATTGAAGTTATACCTGATAACTGTTGTTATAAGTAAGTTTAACAAGGTGGAGGTGATCTTTCCAAGATCCTCCAGAATTAAGAACACAAGCACGAAAAAGGTGGATTCAAAATGATTACCAAAGATCTATCAAAGATTATAGAAAGATTTCTAAACAGAAATATTATAGAAAGATGCCTATACCGGTCTATAGCAAGATAAGGATGATAAAGACAACCAAAAGATAGTTTGAAAAACAAAATAAGGAAATGAATTTGAAAGCATGGAGATTTCAACTTAAACAGAGAATAAATTTTTACACAAGTTAACTAAATCTTAACTATCTCAAATTTCATTATCTTATTATCCAATCATCTTAAATTAACAATTTTTAGAACCATGGGTTTGAAAAATAATCATTTATTACACTCACCTTGTACTTAATAAATTTTATTCTTCTTTATTCCTAATTAAAAATAAATTTATTCCTCTCAATATATTTATCACTTATGTTAAACATACTTACACTTTTATAACTACTTTCTTTTATTCTTAGTTCCTTTAACATCATTTTATTGTAAGTCATTCAATTACCCTTTATTATTCTTTAACTCTGTTAATCGTTTTATAACTTAAAATTAAGTGTATAGCATTTATTATAACCACTCAGATTTTATTTATAAAATCTTTTTATATCGTATATTATCCAATTACATTTTTAACTTCTGAAATTTTGGTAGTTTATATTTGAATGCAATTGTATTATACAAATAAAATTTCCAATTCAATCATTTCAAGCTTAAATCATTTATTCAATTTTTTTTATATTCTTTTTATAATTGAAATTATTCTTTAAAAATAGAATTTAAGAATTAAATTTTCGATTTCTTCAGACCATTTAGAGATAAGAAATAATATATATACATATATAATATGTCAATTCAAATTTCAGTCATATATCTATATATATATATATATATATATATTATAAATCAAGTCATATTTTAGAAATTCAAATCAATTTAATTTCCCAAAACAAAGCTGTAGCAAGACTACAGAACAGTCTCCTAACTTCGAAACTCGAAAATGAACGTCGATGATGTCGCGATCATCACCGAAGTTATTTTCCAACGACAAAGAGAAAAGCACTAATTTTTAAACCTTTAAAAATTCTTTGAAAAAAAACTCTATTCAAAATACTTTAAATAATATAACCCTTTAAAACTTTAAACCAAAGTTCGAAATAATCGGAATTTAAATCCTCAAATTCTTGTTTTAAATTCATTTCAGTTCCCAAATAAATTTATAAACAAATATTTATAGATCTATTTGTAGAACAATAAATGATAAATCAAGTATTATCATTTCAATTTATCAATTTAAATCATTTCATTAAGTTCCATAAATTTACTTATATATCAAAATTTATTTCATTAACAAATTTATTTATTTATTTTTAAATATATTGTGTCCGTTTGTTCTGTCAAAGTGTTTTGGAAATCTTATCGATAGCGCTGATCAGACGTATCGATTAGAAACCCAACTCAACATCAACAACTCAAACAACACAATATATAAAACATTTAATTTTAAATACTAGTTTACAAATACACTATACATGAATAGATTTTCAAAGAAGGATAGAGATTCAAATTTTTGATTAACATAAATCAAAGGAGATATGATTTAATAATAAGTTGGAAACAAGGATGACATGATTAAATAACAGAATAGGAAGATGGATAAGCTTATATAAATCACGGGCAACCTTAACCGGGTCAACCGTGACTTAAAGAATAAGATCAATGTTGATTTTTCTAGGGTAAATCTACATTCGATCTCAAGAGTTAGAGTTTGAAATAACAAAAGATATTAGCATCTAAACCAAGGATAGATAAAAATCTCTGGTGAATCGATGCTAACTGCAAAGGAGTTTTCCCCCTTTTCAATTAAATTTGAAATTGGCGTGATCGCCGAGTCACTAGAAAGATCATTCGAAGCGGAGTTATGGAATACTCCAGAGTCAAAAGAAGATGAATAGTGAGGGATACGAATGGATTTTGGAACTGTAGGGAACGTTCCAAAATACAAAGGAATTGAGTCAAAAGAGAGAGATTCAAACTCGAATGAAAGTGATTCTGTAAATACATTCACTCCACATGCTGAGTTTTGCCTAGAGCTACCAAAGCTCTGATACCAACAGTAACGACTCGATATTTTCAACCATTCGCATACATTATAAGTGCATATGCAGACACTCATGCCAGAATTGAATTGCTCAAAATACCGTGTTGTAAATAAAATTTTGGTAAACCTCAGAATATACAGTAAATAAAAATCACAGATCACAGACACAGAGTATATAAAAATGCAGCGGAAGAAAAAGAGATAGTAGTTCATGAAGCTACTATATAAATATGAGATACATCAGAGTTAAATAAGATACAACAGAAGAGTAACTGGATACATCAGGTACAAATCAGATACATCACTGAACCATTGGATACTGAAACAAAATAGATGGCTAGATCTTCAAGGAAAGCTCCAACGCCGAAGGTGAATCTTGAATGCTAACTCAATCAATCTGACCCGAGCGTAAAGCAAACACAAAACCCTCGAGTCAGGACATAAATACTTATAAACTGTAAATCAACTCAAGTGAACAGTAACAAAATGCATCAGTAACTTAAAGGATGCTTGGGACCGCCCATCCTCTAAAGATCCGTTAAACTATTTACTATGTAGTAATATACGCTATGTACGGTAGTGTCTAATCAGTAAAGTATAATCATATAGAAAATAGCGTTAAGGGGATGGTGAACCTTAACGCGATCGGATCTTTAAAAACCAAAATCGTAGTGGGCTCGATATAAGGATATGACACGGCACGCGAGGCAATGCCAGGGTGGATACACCGTTTGCACTCCCGGACCGGTGGTGACGGCAAGCCAGCAGCTTCCGCCCACCTCGAACAATACCCCCGAATCAAAGTGGCGCCACCGAATCGAATCACAACAGTAATAGAATGGTTTCCGATGGAGCATGCTCGATGAAAGGGTGCGACCCTTTGTGTAGCCCGGTATAGCTCCTGTTTTAGTCATATATGCCAACTCACGGGAGTTGGGTCCACGTAATATACCTCGAGAACGTCGCCACCATCCTACTTCATTCTGGAATCTCCACCGCGTACACAGTTGTTAAAGTGGTTTTCGGTATTGGTCGGCTATAAGACAATATCCGATCCCGGTCTCTTTAACAACCAATCGTTATTATAACCCGTAGTTATAACTTTAAAACAATATTTTATACTTCAAAATAAAATATCCTTTTCAATCCAAATCTTTATCAAAATAAAGATTAAATCATTTCCAAAACCATTTCAATATATCATCGTAAAACATCTTTCAATTCAAATATTTATCAAAATAAATATCAATTCATTTCTAACCATTTCAATATATTAAATTTTCATACCCTTTCAACACTACCTTTTAAATCATTTTAATATATCAAAATATCATAACCTTTCAAAGTTTCAGTTCCAAAATATCATATCCTTCAGTACTTTTTAAATCATGTTAATGTCAAAATGTCCTATCTTTCAAACTCCGTTTTCAAATCATTTAATATCAAAAATATCATATCTTTAAAAACTTCGTTTCAAATCATTTTAATATATCAAAATATCATATCCTTTCAAAACTTCGTTCCAAATCATTATTCATTTTATTCAATCTAAAATACCATTTCAATTCATATTTCAAAACAGTTTATATTCCAAAAATTCTTTTTTATCATTTCAATGAAGTTATTATGTTTAATAATTAAATTATTAAATTTCCAAAAATTTCAACTTCCAAAGTTTATTTATTCACTTAAGTTTATCAAAACCGTGAAAATTCACTTTTCGCATTATTTAGAAAACTTATACGGAAAGTTATATTCAAAACAGTTCAATTTAACAAAAGACAGCATTTTAAAATGTTATACTAGGTTTACTTAAATTTCGAATAACTTAGTTAAATTCAAAAATTATAGCACTTTCAAAGATTGCTATAATAGCTTTTAATTCAATTTAGCTTTTTAGTTCATCATCATCAACTACAGCGTTTACAAATGCTGTAATATCATTTACATTGTAATTAATAGCATTTCAAAAATGCATTCAATTAACTTCAAATATTCAATAAAATTTCTCAACCAATTATATTTTTATTAAAAACATTTTTAACTTATAAAATCATACATTTTCACATTTATAAACATCATTTAATTTTCCTCAAGTTCATGATTTTATAAAGTTAAATTTCCATTCAAAAATCAAGATTTAATAATAATTCACTTATTAAAATGCAATGTTGAATTTTTAAAATCCATTACATTAAATTTCAACTAATCACTTAAGTTAAAATTCTCAAATATAACTTTGTTTTATTTTTATTTACTTAACTAAAAGTTCACTTTTACGTCAATTTCATAAATTTCCAGTTTTAGTTATATTTCAAAATTTCAACTTACAATATTCATTCATTTCACATTTCAACTTTATTAAAATCATTAGTATGATATAAAAATCACTTTAAATTTATTTAAATTCAGATTATCATAAATTTATCATAATTTCATATTCACTTAAATTTCCAATTATAATTAAATCAAAATTTCCAAAATAACTTACGTTCAAAATTTCTAACTTTTTCATTAATTCATTTCACTTACAATTATTCAGAAAATCAATAATAATTTACAAAAACCCTTTTTTTTAATTAAATTTAAAATCAAAATATTATAATAATTAAATTTCTAAAATATTTAAAATTTTAGAAAAACATATTTTAACTACGGGCCTGTATATAATTTTCTACGCTAGGTAAAGTGATATGGGTAATATATCATTTCAACCCATAATTTACAAAGAAAATCCGGGTTTTATCATTTCAAACCCGCAATGCCAAGTCAAAATGAAAAATTTAAAACCATTCAGGCCTATCATTTCAGGCCATAACATTTTTTCTAACAGGGAACTTGCAGTGTGATCATATACAGAAATAATATAAACAAGGTCAATATCACAATATACCGTCATATATCAGATGTCGGGTGAAAATTAACAGTTTTAACATGGTAATAACATGGCATAGCATATCATATGATCATAATTAACTTGTATAAACATTTTTTTTTCTAAACACTTGTCATCAATTCACTTTTCATAAGTATAAATGTCAAAGTGAGAAAGACTCACTTGTTCAAGCTAAAGACCAAAACAACAAACACAAGTGCGATTCCAAAAGCACGACAAGCACGATATAGCATGACTTTTGATTTGAATGAATGGAGAGCCTTGATATTTGTCTTGTAAACATATACCCAAAACAATACAATAATACATAAGTTTTCAATTCAAAAACGACTAAATTAGACTAGAAATAACTGCATAAATCAAGGCAGAGTTGCTATGCACTTGCTTCCAACACACTCTAGGTTCAGCCATAATATACTACAGGTCTAAGTTAAGATTTGGATCAGTTTTTGGTTGGGTATGGTCAGCCTAACATAGGTTAACATGGTGCAAAAGTGTGGAGAAGGGAAAACAAAACAACAATCAATATACACATGATTTTCAAGGCACTACAAGGCACGGTCAAGGCTATTATGGTCATGGCCTGTACTTTGGGGTCAAAGGGGATGGTGTGCCCGAGAGTACAGGTGGTGCTGGAGGTGGTGGAGGTGGTGTTAGTGGCGGCCATGGGTGGTGGAAGGTGGTGGTTGAAGGAGATTAGGCAAAGGTGGTCAAACTAGCATTGTTCAAGGGCATTGTTGCATTTTTTGGAGTTTTGGCACCATGGTGGGCTCGGCCTTGGTCAAGACCAGAGGGGTAGCTGGTGATGATGGCAGGGAAGAGGTGTAGGAGGTGGTGGCTGTGGCTATGGAGGAGAGGCCAAGCAATACACATGAGAAAACAAGGCAAAATATAAGAAAACAATGGAAAAAGAAGAGGAAAAGAGGAGCCATTACCAAACCTTTCTAGCCATGAAAAATGAAGTGGAGAGGAATGTTTTCACGTGAAAATGAGGTAAGAAATGCACAGCTTATATAAAGAAAGGAATGGTCAAAGAAAATTAAATCTATTAATTGGAAAAGAAACGGAAGAAGAAACATTAAAACGGTTTTACGTTTCTTTGCTTTCAAACCTTTTAAACTTCCTATATATTCATATACATCTTAAATAACTGAAAACACTTATAAATTTCAGTTAAAATTCGAAAATATAACAGATAAACAAAATATTAATAATTAATTATTAATTAGATATGATTAAAATAAGAAAAATGGCACAGAAAAATGAAAACTAGACTTAGGAATTAGAAATAACTTCAATACACTTTGGAAAAAATTTCTTAAATTTAAATACATGTAAGATGAATAAAATAAAGTAAAACACAGCAATAAAAGTGAATGTATAAAATAAATCAATAAATTGATGTATTAATTGCAAAAAGAAACGGATAAAACGCCTTTACGTTTCAGGCTTTTAAGATCTCTTAACTTTCTAAACCTTTTGCATTTCCTTTTCTTTTTAATTTTATAAAAACAAAATAAACTCAGAAATGTTATTTAAAACCGAAAATAAGTAAGATAAAATAAAATAAATAATTTATTTTAAGTAAAATGAAAAAGGAAATAAGAAATTGCTTAAAAATAGCAACCCTGACATAAAAATTACAAGAAAATCTCCAATGACTTTGGAAAATTTATTACTTCACAAAAAAATATTTTAACACAAAATTTGAATTAAAAATGGTTTTAAAACATTTTCAAGGTAAAATAATAATTTAATTTTTATTAAATAGAAAGTTAAATAAAGAAAAATGCAGTAAATACCAACTAGGCTTTATAAATTGAAATAAATTCAAATAAACTTTAGAAAAATTATATTATCATTTTAAAAATACTTAAAAGTCAAAATATACATAATATAACATATTATCACATATTAAAATAAAATATAACAAAGAAGAAGTAATTTATACAATTTAAAATAGTCATTGTTAAATAACCTATATACGCACAATATTGTAAAGGGTATAACTTTCACAATTTACATCCAAATTCAACGAAATGAAAAGTGGTGTTCTTAGAATTTTATGTACTTTCATAATAAAAGAAAAAAATTTAAAATTTTAAACTTTTAAAATTTTAAGTTGAAAGTCACAGTTTGACTATTTTGACCAAAATCAGCATTTCAGGCAAATATTCAACTTACACAAGTTTGGAATTATAACTCATAAAAAATCAAGATTATATTTAAATAATAAATTTAATCATTTCAAATAAGTAAAATAAGTTTTTAAATCAAAATCTTACATTAAAAATGATTAAAATATACAATAAAATAATTACAAAATACAGGGTTGTTACACTAGCGAAGCCCTTAACGAGCTCGAGAAATCGCGATACCCATCTCCATCTGCCCTCACGATTTTTCCAACCAAAAGTGATCGAAACCCTTAAAGGACGGCTCCTCTTTTGCAATTCACTCGATTCGAATGATTTGCCGCGCCAACCAGCTTCACGAAATCGTGATTTTGAGTTCAACTTCTTAACCTTCAATCGCGAGCCGCTCGCGATTTCTAATTCGATATTAGATTCGATTTCATTCGACTTTAACCCCATAAAAAAATCGAGCGATTTTCTGATCAAATAGAAAGAAAAGAGCGACCATGATTTTGATTTAAAATGATCTGGAATTGAATTGAAAATTATAAGAAGAGTGGTCATTCTTTTCTTTCCTTTCAGAGGATTTGATTTGGTATCGAACTGGTTAAGGGCTTGATTTACTCTGTTGCGTGGATCTTAAAGAGGAAGTAAGGGAAAGATAGAAAAGAAGGGATGCGTGTAAGGGAAGGTTAGCTAAAGTATTCAAATGTGAAAAGAAAAAGTTTTGATGTGAAATGTATTTGACTGGTCAAGCTGTACAATATGTATATATAATATTATTAAATTTAAATTGTCTCGGAAACGTAACTTAAAATCTTGACATCGTATCGAGGCGTGCCGCTATGCGTTTATAATGTTATATCCCTATTACGAACACGATGGAAAAGGTTTCGAGTTCTAACTCGATCGTATAGAGAAGATAGCTTTTGAACCCAGTTATAAAATTGAATTTTCGATTTAATTTCAACGCATTTATTTACCATACGCTCACACAACTACTCCAATCACTATGAAACTTGAAATCTGATAAAAATACAATTTACGAATCCAATGGAACTGGTTTCGTCGAAATCCGAGACTGTGCCTCGGAAGGCTATTTTTAAATATCCATTTAAACGATGTATTTTCAAAACTTAACAAACACTTCCAAATTCAATTTTACAAACCCTTAAATTATTTTTAGTAGGCTTAAAACAGAAGATTCATTAATTTACCCAATTTCAATTTATTAAATTTAATAATTTAATTGCTAAATAAGTATAACATTTGAACTCAAGTTAAAATTAACTTTTAATTATTTAAAATCAATTAAATATCCCGATTCCAAACATCCAAAAATTCCAGGTCGTCATAGGTACACCTACACAATAAAAATAGGAAATATGAACTGATTTTTTTTTTCTGACCGTGTGGGTCGATGTATATATATTTATATCTCTTGTCAAATTGCAAAAGCTCCTACGTATAAAGGAGACTCTGCCAAAAATTTAGGGAGTTAGAAAATTTTGGAAAAAAATTTCATTAGCAACAAAACGATTTCGTATTGGAAGTGAAATGAGGGATTTTGAAAATGGATATTGTAACTAATGGTTTAGTTGGAACTAAAGGATTGGAAAAGTGAATATGGGATTTTTCACTAATTGGGTTTTAGCAAGTTAATGGGTTAAAGCATTCGTCTACCTTAGCAATTTCGGGGACGGAATTCTTTTAAGGGGGGAGGAATGTAACAACCTGGATTTTTCATCGTTGAGTTTGCAATATTTAAATAGGTTAAATATTTAATTTGGATTATAAATTGATTTTGAATATGAAAAGTTTGGTTTTTATTCAATAAAATAGATTCAGAATTTAATATAGTGGTTTGTTTAATAATTGAGAATTGGGTAAAATATAAAATCTGGAGTTTCAAGCTTGTTAAAAATATTTTAGAGGCTTGTAAAACTTATATTGATAGTACTGAAGATAGTAAAAGTGTTAAAATTGAATTTAGAAGTGTTTTGTCAAGTTTTGAAATTTTATCGTTTAAACTGAATTTTAAAAATAGCCTTCTGAGGCACAGTCTCGGAATTCGATGAAACCAGTTCCATTGGTCCGTAATATTGTATTATTATTGGATTTCAAATTTCATAACTTTTGGAGTTATCATATGATCGTACGAGATATAAACGCCTGAAAAATAATTAATTGAATAAATTTTAATAGTCAATCCAAAAAGCTATCTTCTCCATACGGTCAAAGTAGGACTCGAAACCTTTTCCATTGTGTTCGGAATAGGGATATAACATTATAAACGCCTAGCGGCGTGCCTCGATAGGAGTTTGAAATTTTAAGTTGCACTTATCGAGAAGTTTGGAATTTAAATAAAAATATTTTTTAATAAACCTACTCTGCAGCCGTAATTATTTCACATTATAACTTTTTTCTTTCATTTCGAAAACACTGTAGCTATTGGACTGTAGCACGACAACATTCCATCGTGTTCTTCTCTTCCTCTAAAAAAATAGCCGAGCCTTTTATTTCAATTTCAAAATCAAAAGGGAATAAAATCGCAAGCAGATCGAGAAATAAATGGCCGAACTTTACCAAAGGAAACCTCGTTCTCCCTCCTCTCTTCGTCTGCAACAAAATCAAAATAGAAATTAAAAATGGCCAAAACCTTTTCATATAAAAAAATCGATTCTCCTCTAATACTCGATTTAAATTCGAGAGATAAATTTATAAAATCTAGTTTCCAAACTCTCTTCTTTCTGGTACAACGGTTTTATGGGGCTACTTTGGCTTTTGATTGATGAGAGAGGTGAAACTAGGGTTAGTGATCGGATGAACTACGACCATTGACTCGAGGTATCGTTTTGATTTTTGAGTTCGTGGTGGAGGGCAGCTCTTAGGGCAGTTGTCTAGGGGTGTGCGGGTGCGTTGGTGGTCGCGACCTTGAGGAGGGGGAACTATGCCGAGCTGCTCGAAGCCGATGTGGGTCACGATGATGTGTTCTTGTTCGAGCAGGCAGTTCTAGAAGAGCAAGGTTCGATTGAAGATTCGAGTTCAAATTGTGGTGGTAGGCAAGCCGGTGTCGTGATGAACTCTAGGTGGCCGGAGGTGGCATTCGCTTGTGATGCAGGAAGGCTGATGTCGTTCGAAATGTGGTAAGTCATAGATTTGTTTTCCTTATTCAAGATTTAATTTAATTTTACATATGTATATTTGCACAATAAGTAATTTACCATTGTGTTTTTGCAGAAAAGGAAACAAATTTTAAAATCTGTAGAAGTTATATTTTTAGTTTGTAGTTTAAAAAAAAAGTAGCAATTTTAAAGGTTGAAAGAACTTATATAAAATGGATTTTTATGAAATCCATATAGCTTATTTTTATAAGTATATATATAGTTTCAAAATAAAATAAATATACATATGCACGTTTTAAATCAATTAGTTTATTTAAAAAAATAAAATGTAATAGGGTGATTTACCTGTCTAATTAACTTGTTTAATTATTTTGTTCCTAAAAATATTTATTAAAAGAAAATTGGTTTTAAATTGAATTGTTTGTTCAAGGTCTAAAATCATGGAGTAACAAGTCGAGATGGACTGGATTTGCAAACAAAAATCAAAGGTGAGTTAATCTCACTTATCTGGGTTTAATTTAAATTTAAATGGTCAAATTTAAATAATTGGTTAAATGGTTGAATTGATTTGATGTGCTATATCATATATATTAGTATATATAGTATATATTGGAGTGATGGATTCTCGCATTATATAGTGGATGAGACCCTATGCGCTTCATAATAGCGGATTATATTATATTAATCCCATATACCGCGATATTCCACCTCAAAGTGGAATTGGTATTGTGCTAACATCTGTGGATGTAGGAAAACAGGTTGGAGGGATCCAACTGGATTCCTCAAAATTATTTAGATTGTTTATTATTCTGTTATGAATATTTGATATTCTGTGATGAATATTCTTGATAATTAGAATATTGAATGCTATGGTTTGCTTGAATATATTTCGGTACACTGAGTTATCAAAGTATATAGAATTGGATTTTTGAAAAGAAAATAAAAGTGTAAATTTTTAAGTAAGATAATTATAGAGAATTTGGATAAATTAAAGAATGAATTGGCAAAGAATAAAAGTTGATTTTTGAATTCTAATAAATAAAATTCCAAGTATGGAGACATGTGGTTTTTGAATAAATGGGAATAATCGATTTTCTTTATAACTTAAGTGATATTATGTAAAGAAATCAAGAATTTATTTTAACAACTCAAGGTTTAAATTTAGTGAAAGGATAAAGAAGGAATTTGGAAATATGAAATTGGTATTTTCAGTTAAATAAGATTTTTAAATCATAATTAAGAAATAAAATCTGAAGCTAATGGGGTTTGAATAAATTGAGTAAGTAAAGAAATTTATTTCAAAATGGAATAAATTGGAAATCAATTTGAAAATTGATTTAAGTGTTTAAATTTGGAATTTAAAGAAGAAGAAGTGAGACTATGAAATTTATAAACTGGGTTTATAAAAGTGAAGGAATATATCAGTGGATATTTGGAGGAATAAATTCACATGGGAATTTATTAAAGGAATGGGTAAATTTGTTTAAAAATAAATAGTGATTTTTTTAAAGGATGTGAAAGAGAAGTGTATTTCTCTAGACAGCCAAGTACGTTCAAAGCGAATTTTAAGCATAAGTCAAAAGTTTTAAAAGCATGTTTAAGAAATTTATTATTTAAATTTTAAAGTAAGTATTTTTCAAATTTATCTTAGTAGTAATTATATATAGGTGGCTTGGTACTACGTTTCTAAAAGAGAAAATTTGTTTTATATTTTATAAAGTAGCTCTATTTTAAATATTCTTAAAGTATATGTTTTTAGTGAAGTATTAAAGTAGTTTTTTTTATTTAGATGTTAAAGCATGTTTTATAATATAGTGTTTTAAATTATTTTAAAATCTGAATTGTTTGTACTTGGTGATTTCAGTGGAAATAGAAAATATTTGGGGAATGTATTCCGTGAGAGGAAGATGGTTTGGAAACTGTTTTCAAAAAGGTTTGATAGTGGAAATATATATTGCGAAGATATTTTGGGGATAATAAATAATTTGGGAGATTATTTGTTGTTTGATGGTTGTTTGTGAATGTTAATTGATAACTAAATAACCGACTATCAATATTGGACAATGCACTGATCGTTTCGAAGAGACCAGGATCGAGATTAAATTCTCGAAAGCCACTTCGATCCGGTTTTTACGTTTTCATGGAGAAACGAGTTCAGAGTCGAAGATGAAGCAGTGAAGTGCAAGGGCTAGTCGCTACTTATCTTGAGGATGATTCCAAAATGGATGTAGTAGGAGTAGTGCCTTCGGTTCCATTCGAACCCGGGACAGACTTGTATGGATGAATGCTTTCAGAACATCGTCAGGAGGACAATGGGCATTCTAAGTGATATGTTCTAAAAAGGTAACGCTTAGCCTCGAGCCTCATCAACCGGGAATGACTGAAAATTTGGGGTTATGCAGCAAGGCTAAGTGGGTCGCGCCCATTAGGGTGAGGTCATTCCTGTCTAGATGTCCCTTTTCATTTCGGCTTAGTGGGCGGTTGCTGATCCCAACCGCGGGGTGATCTTACTCGGGATTATCCAGTAAAGGGTAGTTCTGGTCTTGTGTTACAAGGGATTAAGGGTGGATCCTCGGTACGCTGATCTAGACCAGGTACTGTGACAGGTGATACTCTAGTGCCTAGTCATCAGTTGGAAATCCATTCTCCCTACGCGCCTTTTACGGTTTTTGTTTGTAGAACCCACATTGTGGCTAGTATGCTGGAATTTAATAAATGAAACAATTTCGGCTATTTGAATAAGTATTTGTATATAGAAACTATTATAATATCAAAGAATTTTATAAGAAATGTTTTAGCTATCGTAAGGTAAAAACCCGACATGTTTATTTGTGGCGTGGTCTTACGAGATGCTTCTGATTTCAAAGGATTTTGAAACTTAAATAATCAAGTTGAATGTGGTTTTCTCACGCTGGCATTCCAGACTGACTCGGGAGTTATTTAACTATAATGCTCGGGTTAGACCGAGTATTATAGAATACAGGAAAGGATGCTGTGGAGCTCAGGAGACGAATTGGATGGCAATACGTACTTCCGTATTTGTGTTAAATATTCCGCTGTGTATTCAGATTATGAGGACAGGTTATGATTGCTGTCCAGTTGTGTGTTATGTATACTCTGATGATGTAATGTATAAACAGAATTTTTTTGTGTAAAGATCATTTATTATCAATTATATTTTATTCCACTGCGATGGTTAGATTCTGATGTTGTTTTCTATTTCCTTCTTCTACCTCTTCTTCTTTAACCCTGATGGTTCATTTTTCCGGCATCCGATTGCTCGGCATTCGATACAATGGACGCATTGATGTCGGTTTTTCGGACATCGGAAAATCGGGTTGTTACATTTCAAAATCATTATTCTTAAAACTCAAGTATTAAGAATCAAAGGTATATATATTATGCTACACAAATCATTTTAAACTAATATATTTTAAGACCAACACACGTGTGTGTGTATATATATTATAATCTAAACAATAAAAATCAACATTACTTTAATTGTATATATAGTATAAATATACAAATGCCCTGCCAGATATAGTAATAGCTTCGGCAATATATTTCAACAAGAAAAAGAAACTAGAAAACCATAGGACCAAGCAAAACACAGATGGACAAATTCCATAATACAATTATATATACATATAACCAAAGGTTAATAGCTGCAAAACGCTCAACAAGTCGAATGAGTTACCAACTGTTTGCATTGGGGTTTGCTCACTTGGCAAGAGGAGGAGCACTGAAAGGCCAAACAGAGGAGGGGAAGGGCGCTGGCCCTGGCGAGCTATGGCTGCTCAAAATCGCGGCTGGGTAAGGTGAATGGTGAGGCAAGCTTTGGTTGTGGTAAGGTTGCAAGTCGATGGTAGAGCTTAGGGCGGCTGTGGCATGTGTGTTGAAGTGGAGAAACTGGCAATGGAGTCGAGAGATTGGGTTTGGGAAGTTAAATAGATAGAAAATGAGCAGGTCGAGTGCTACATGCAAAAGAAGGAGAAGCTAGATTTTGTGCTAATAAAACTTTTTATATATATAATTTTTTCCCAAAAATATGCTCAGAATAAAGAAAGGAAGGGGAAGAGAATTGAACCGGTAATATAATAAATTTCGATGAGAATAGTAATAGTCAGCAAAGAACAAAGGTCAAGAACGTGAGTTTAAAAGTTTAGGAAGATAAGTAGCCTTCAGCTGGCAACACATATATTTGTTTTCTATTATATTTGTTTCGAAGCAAGAACAAATGAACAAAGAAAGAAATGAATTAGCAACCGACAATAAATATAACCGATGGAAATGTTGACAAGTCGTACATTGATTTTAGATATAAATAAAAAGAAATGGCTGCTAGGCTATACGGTGGAAAGTGAAAAGACAAAAGGAAACCAAAAAGGCATGAAACGGATGCCGATATCAGTACCGAAAAATTCTACTAAAATACCGAAAATAAGATAAGCGGAGCAATAGCAGTCCAAATTTAACGAAACGAAATATGACGTCTCACTCAGAAAATGATTTACAAATTTATTATATATAAATATTCACGTTTGGAAAATATTTTATCATCATCAACTATTAAATGATTTAAATTCAAATAAAATTACACAATAACATAAACTTCCATATTATCTGATGAAAATTTACCATTTACTATGTTAAAGTAGACGTATTCCAAATATCATATTTTCATTTCAAAATTTAATTATTAAAAATTTCACAAAAATTCAGTTTAATTACAGTATAAAATAGTTAAAATTTATGGGTCGTTACAAATACAATAAATTATAGTAGTACAAAATCTTCGTCTTCATCCTCCAAAAGCAGTCTTCGATAAACTGAAAAGCTCGAACTGACCCGAGCGAATTTTAAAGACAAAACACTCGAGTTAGAACTAAAAGATCTTATGCAAATTAAATCAATGGTAAATAAATATGAGTGTAACGGCATCAGAGATGTTTATGGGGTTTAACATCTCATGTCCAGTGGCTAACATGAGTGCAATAACTTAAGAGCGGGATTTACATCTCCTAAGGATCTGTTAAACTATCTACAATGTAGTACAATACGCTATTCTAATATGTCTACAGTAAAGTTAAAGTATCAAAATAGCGTTAAGGCATTACCTATACCCCCTTAACACATTTCATATATTCTCATAGTTTGTACAGTACCATACGCTCCTCCGTGGGGTTTACCTAGAGGGCACTCCATAGGTATGTTATAAAACAAACTCGTAGAAGATGCGATAGGGCATGTGAACACGGCACTCTAGGCAACGCCAGGGTAGATATACCAATCGCGGATCCGGACTGGTGGTAACGCATAGCAGCTACTACCTTACCTTGGAACACACTGCCATAATCAAAATCAAGGGGTAGCCACCAAATCAATCACAAAGTAATAGAATGGTATCGAAGAAATGTGTCCGATAGGAGGAATGACTTCACTTGGCTCGGCGTGGCTCTTGTTTTAGTCACATGTAAACTGACTCATGGGAGTTAGAGTCGTGTAAATACCTCATACAGAATCATAGATCAAACCATCCTACTTCATTTTTGGAATCTCCACCATGTACACAGTTGTCAAAGTGGTTTTCGTTATTGGCAAAGAGTATGACAACATCCGATCCCGATCTCTTTAACAACCAAATGTTTATTTCACATCGGATGGTTCTTTTACATT
Source organism: Allium cepa (assembly GCA_030765085.1). NCBI lineage: Eukaryota > Viridiplantae > Streptophyta > Magnoliopsida > Asparagales > Amaryllidaceae > Allium > Allium cepa. The sequence goes on along the minus strand of CM060943.1, from coordinate 421,000,155 downwards.
TCAAAAAGTCAATTCACAATTGATGTCAAAATATGATATTCTCAAAACCATATCATTTTCAAATCATATTCACTTTCAAAATCCCATTCACTTCCAAAATCATATTTACTAATATGTCATTTCATAAAAAGGTATCAATTCCAAATTCCAACTTAAGTTTTATCACCATCAAGGATTTAAATATAAATACTTCAACTTTATGGTCTGAAATTTTAGAAAATAGTTTTAAGCAATTATAAATAGTTTATTTAGTTTTAAATAGTTTAAATAGATTTAAAATAGTTTAAATAGTATAATAGTTCAAATAGGTTTAAATTTGATTTAATTGGTTTCAAAAGGTTTAAATAGGTTGAATATAGATTAAATAGATTTAAATTATATTAAGTAGATTGTTACATAGAGTAAATAAATTTTAAAATAGATTAAAGAGATTTAAATGATATTAATTAGATTTAAAATAGATTAAATAGATTTAATTAGTTTAAAATAGAAAAAATATATTAAATAGGTTATAATAGATTAAAATAAATTGAAATAGTTTAATTTGATTAAAATAGTTTAAATTAGTTTAAAACAAATTTCAAAGTTCTAACTAAACAATTTCAGTAACTCAATTCCGATAAATTTATTTATATTCGACACTTCAACTTTGAAATTTTAATTTAAATCCTTTAAACAATTCATTAAATCAATTTCAATTTCAGTATTTACACTTGGATTAACAAAAATAATTCAGTTTGTGTAAATCAATTTCTATTTCAAAATACCAGTTAACTGAATTCAAAATTTCAAAGATTCAAAAATCATTTAGTTTAACCAATCCGGTGTCCGTATATAGTTTTCTACCCTAGGGTCAAGTGGGGCGGATGTTTATCAATTTAAATTTTTACGGTTATATATCATTTCAAACCGCGATCTTGAATTTAATAAAACCCATAAAATCGCTCGAGTTTATCATTTCAACCCATAACAATTTTTTCTTAATCTGTAGGTTATTCGAGTATGTATCATTTCAACACATAGGGAGCTTGCAGTGTTATAACAATACAAAAATACAACATCCATTCATCCAATATCAAAAATCAAACATCCATCATAATCATCATCCAAATCTACCAATACATATCAATAGATAACTGATTATCATTAACAGGAATTAAATTTGACAATAAAATTCAGTATTAAATTAAACAATGATAAAATGCAATAAAAGTCAAATTTAACTAGAATGACAATTTTAACATACCAAACATCAATCAATTTATATCTAATCACATCATACATTAAATTTGAATAACATAAGATAGCTCAGTAATTGTGGGTGGGTTAAAACACTCATCTTTGATTTTAAATCGACTTAAAATTCAAATAAAGGCCCAAAATTCAACAGTCACAGAATTCACCCAAACTAGCATCAAAATATTCAAAATTTCGATACGATCCCAACGCAAGAAACCATGTCCAAATCCGAGTTCGTATGCAATAGTTATAATAGTTAGACCATTTAAATTTAAATTTTTAAATAAAAAAATAAAGTAGTGGCATAATAGTAAATAGCATAACCTGCAACCCTAGCATCTCAATAATTACGCACGAACCCACCAAGCAACAGCCGCCAGAATGGATCGTTCCTCCCTCCTCCTACCCGTCGTCGCAGGTCCCAGCACCACCGCCCCGAGAATCACCAACCCCAACCGACCACACTATGGCCTCACAACCTCCCTTGTCGACGAACGACGCACCAAAATTTGCCAACGTTGTTAACTTGAATGTAAAGGATTTAATTGTTTATAAACTGATATATTTATATAAGTTATTTAGTTATGTAAATTAATTTTTTATAAATTTAATATTTTGAATAAGATATATTGATTACTTAATTTTTTCTTTCTTTTTGGAGGAAGAAAAGTTTAAAGTGTGGGAGAGTGTAATGACCTGTAATTTTCGATAATTCAAAATGATTAATTTAATAAAGTTTTGTGATTTAATGTTGAAAGAAATAAAAATCTGTGATTTAATAACGAAAATATTACGGGAATGCAATGTAATAGTATTAATTTTAGGAAATTTATAACTCTTTAAAGGAAATTCCAATTGAGTAAAAGGATTAAATAGTTACAATTGATATAGATTGTAAATAAATTATAGTAATGTATGTATTAATAGATATTAAAAGAGCAATGATAATTTTAAAGTTGATTGATTTATGAAATAATGTGTAATGAATTGTAACTAAATAAATTTAGTGTTGCAGCAGTAATTATAACACTTGTTGTGGATAATAAACTTATAAGATGTGACTAAAAGTTAATGATGACAATTATTACATGTTAGCTATTTATTTAGCTTGTTAAATTTGATATGGAAATCAATTTCAATTATTCACTTAAGTAGTGTAGTTAATGTAGATTTAATTTGATAATTATAGAATATTAATTCAATAAGATGTAATCAATGTAAATCTTATTCATAATATGATAATTGATTGAATAAAAAGAATTGAAATCAAATTTTATCAAATTATGGGAATTTAAGCTATAACGAATGGATTTACTGCAACTAAATGTAATTAAATACTACGTTAATGAAACTAAGATGAAAGATGTAGAGGGTTAGTGTAATAAGATATAAACAATGTTAACTATGTCTATAGACTAAAAATTGTTAGAATAAAAGTCTAAAGTCAAATTAAAATTTTTTATGGGAATTTAGTTTTAATTATTTGGATTTAATTACAGTTGAAATTAAACACTATAATGAGTAAAACAATTTAACACTGAAATTTTATGTAAACTTGTTTTAAATTATTGTAAATGTCTAAGTAATCAAAAAGATGAATTTTTTTATATAAATATTGAATTAAAAAGTGATTAAATAAAGTGATTAATTTATTTAATATTAATTAATTAACGTAAAAATAGCCATTTTGGTCACTGACTCGAATTTTGACGAAACAAGTTTCATCGGATCCGTAACAGTGAATTATCGTAGGATTTCATGTTTTGTAATAATCGGACTAGTCGTTTGATCGTATGGACTTGAAATGCGCAGAAATCAATTTAATTAAATTCAATTAAAATCAATTTTAAGTAAGCGGATTTTAAAGCAACTTCTTCATACGATGGAATTAGGACCTAAAACCTATTCCATTAAATTTAAAACTATCCAAAATAACTATTTTGATATATAGGTTTGCCCATTTTCGTTTCGAGAACGAAACGAGCTTTTCGGATCGTTTACCGTTCAGCTTTCAACTCGATCTTGCCCATCCATTTCTATTTCCGATCTGCCTATAAGTAGCTTGTTATAAACCCTAACTATTTCTTATTCCATTAGCCTGTACGTAGAATTCTACCTGCTTCTTTCTTGTTAACGGTAGATACCAATTCAAACTCAAAGCCCTAATTCCCAAATTGCAAATTCAATTCCAAAATCAAACTCCTCCAAACCTTGACAAATTATATATCAATTTGAAGCTCTCGACGAACGCAATTCAAAAATGCAGTTAGTTTTTCGATTTGGATTTCAGTATGGATAGAAATTAATGAATTATTCAGGGCGCTCATCACGCGTTGATCAACTTCGTCCGATTGACGAATCAGAGGTACCATATTGTGGAGAGCAACGAATAGAGTTCATCGGTGCAGGTTGTTCATCAAATCAACGGTGAGATCATTGGGAAAAATTTATTAGGGTTTTGAGATGGAGGCAGAGGTTGGCAAATTTTGGTATGTCGTTCGTCGACGAGGGAGGCTGCGAGGCCATGGTGTGGTCGGCTGAGGTGGCGATTCTCGGGGCGGTGGTGCTGGGACATGCGACGGCGCGTAGGACGAGGAAGGAACGATCCATTCTGGCGACTGTAGCTTGGTATGTTCGTGCGTAATTGTTGAGATGTTAGGTTTAAAGGTTATGCTATTTACTATTACGCCATTACATTATTTATTATTTATGTTTATTTAAAAATTTAAATTTAAATGGTCTAACTATTATAACTTTTGTATATGAACTCAGATTTGGACGCAGTTTCTTGCGTTGGGATATTATTGAAATTTCAGACATTTTGGCGCTTATTTATATGAATTCCGTGACTATTGAATTTTGGACCTTTATTTGGATTTTAATTTGATTTAAAATCAAAGGTGAGTGTTTTAACTCACTCACAATTACTAAGCTATCCTATGTTAGTCAAATTTAATGTATGATGTGACTAAAAATAATCTAATTGATGTTTGGTATGTTAAAATTGTCATTCTAGTTGAACTGGACTTTTATTGCATTTTATCATTGTTTAATTTAATATTGAATTTAATTATCAAATTTAATTCCTGTTAATGATAATCGGTTGTCTATTGATGTGTATTGGTTGATTCGGATGATGATTGTGATGGATGTTTGATTTTTGACATCGCATACCTGAACGATCTATAGATTAAGGAAAAATCTTTATGGTTTGAAATTATAGATTCGAGCAATTTTATGGATTTTATTGAATTCGGTATTGCGGTTTGAAATGATATGTAACCGTAAAATTTAAATTGCAGATTGAAATGATAAATATCCGTACCACTTGACCCTAGGTTAGAAAGTTATATACGGACACCGGATTAGTTAAATTAAATGATTTTGAATCTTTGAAATTTTGAATTCAGTCGCCTGGTATTTTAAAATAGAAATTTGTTTATATAAACTGAATTATTCTCTTTAATCTAAGTGTAAATGCTGAAACTGGAATTGATTTAATGAATTGTTCAAAGGATTTAAATTGAAATTTCAAAGTTGAAGTGTCAAATATAAATGAATTTATCGAAATTGAGTTAATGAAATTGTTTGGTTAGAACTTTGAAATCTACTTTAAACTAATTTAAACCATTTTAATCAGTTTAAACTATTTCAATTTATTTTAATCTATTATAACCTATTTAATCCAATTTAATTTATTTTTCCTATTTTAAACTAATTAAATCTATTAAATCTATTTTAAATCTAATTAATATCATTTAAGTCTATTTAATCTATTTTAAATTTTATTTAATCTATGTAAGAATCTACTTAATATAATTTAAATCTATTTAATCTATATTCAATTTATTTAAACCATTTTGAAACTAATTAAATCAAATTTAAACTTATTTAAACTATTATACTATTTAAACTATTTTAAATCTATTTAAACTACTTTAAACCTAAATAAACTATTTATAATTACCTAAACTATTTTCTAAAATTCCAGACCGTAAAGTTGATGTATTTATATTTAAATCCTTGATGGTGACAAACTTAAGTTGGAATTTGGAATCGATATGTTTTTGCGAAATGACATATTTGAGTAAATATGATTTTGGAAGTGAATGTGATTTTGAAAGTGAATATTATTTGAAAATGATATGGTTTTGAGAATATCTTATTTTGATATCAATTATGAATTGACTTTTTGAAATGTAAAAGAACCATCCGGTGTGAAATAAGCATTTGGTTGTTAAAGAGACTGGGATCGGATATTTTCATACTCTCTACCAATACCGAAAATCACTTTAACAACTGTGTACGTGATGGAGATTCCAAAAATGAAGTAGGATGGTTTAGTGTACAGTTTTGTATATGGTATTTACATGACCCCAACTCCCGTGAGTCAGCTTAGATGTGATCTAGTTAGGGAATTATTGGATTAAATCTATTATTGATATTATTTTTCACATTAATTCATATGGATGGAGTCGTTATGTTGTATGTATGATGCTTTGGATGGATGTATGGTTGTTTTAATGTATGGATGTTTGAATGTATGTTTGATTGTTTGGATTGTCTGCTATTTTTGTTTTTTTGTTGAAAATGCCAATTAGCGGTGACTTGATTTTAGGTAGCATCCTGTACATTGGAGTTCAACGCACGTGAGAATCTAATAAATGAGATAAGCGGTAGAAGAGGGTATAGGATATGTGACGATGGACTTGGATTTCAGCGTGGATGCAAGACGTTTCCGTTTGCCTGTACTTAACCGTTTGGTTAAGTACAAGTCCAAGGTGGATGATATTGAACATAGTAGAGTAGTCAATGTCCATCACTGTTGTCGATTTGTGATTTGGCCGATATGTGGCTTTGACATTGATGAGATACCGTGGTGCGTGACATGATGGTTTGTTCATGTGGCCCGTTTAGAGATATGATGTTATACCCTAGGACAAGTGATATTGATGGTGAGGCAGGGATGTGGTGCTTTGACTTAGTGATTTTGTTGGTGAGGCAAGGATGTGGTGTTTTGACCTTGTAGTCTGATACTACGGATAGTGACTCGATTATGTATGGAGCAGGCTCTGGGATGATAGTATCAGGACTGTATGGATCATGCTAGATCTCAAGCATTGGATGGCATGATAATAGTATTCTTCGATCATGATCTAGTAAGCATGATGGAGGATGGTAGCTCAGATTGAAGTGAGGCTTTAGATAGTGGACTGGGTTGAATGTTAGGACTTGTGCCCAGAAACTATAGTGAACCAGTAGGGTTCGAATCTGTATTGAGTGAGTAGGGCTCGATGGATGTGTTTGTCCCTAGGGATCGTTGATGATTCAAAGTGTTCTGATTGTGTTCAAAGCAAGGGTACCATATGCGGGTGATACACGAGGGCTGGCAGCGATGGTCATGTACCCTGGACCACTCCGAGATGGTCTAGGTCTGGTGGTACAAAGGTATCGTAGCGACAACCGTGTAGGGTTTCGGACCTGAAAATACGGTTGAACACAATCAAGAACTAGGATTTCCACTAGTCCTTGATAGTTGGTTATACAGGTCATCATTTATCTGGCACACTGGGTGACAGTTAGTATTACTTGGTGGTTGCTATGTTTGTGATGGTTGCCAACTTTCACCTATCACCCTAGGGATGTCACGCTTGGTAGGTATTGTGGTAGGGATACCAAGATACCCTGACTCGACTTAACGAGGAGTAGGTATGGATAGAGATACCTAGATACCTAAAGTTTACTAAGTATGGATTAGGTACCGTAGTTGAAGATTTCTAGGCACCTTAATAAACACTGGGTATGGTATACCTTTTTTATGATATTATGGAGTAGCATATTACTTATGTTTATGTGTTGATTCCTTGGTTGCAGGGACGTGTTAGATATTGTTTATATACCCTCTGTTTCTTTTATTATTGACTTTTAAAGTATTTTAAGATTTGATATCGCTCACACCAGACTGTTGTCTAACCCAAGGTTTTTTGCTTTGCTTCCTATTATTTTAGGTACTCTTAAATAAGTAGATTGAGAGCAGATGGATGATTATGGAGTTCTACAGGTGGATTGACTGGAGGAGATGGTTATCTATACTTATTTGTGCATTTGTTATTATATTTCTGCTATGTGACACCGGTGTTGATTTACTATTATGAGATAGTTTACCAGTTGAGATTACTTTCCCGTTGTATAAACTTAGTTATGGTGTTGTATAAATTTGTGGATTTTACATTCAGATGTTTATTTCACATTTTTATTGTTGTCTCTATTGTTTTATACCTATATTGATTATTATATTTACTTTGATGCGGTGTGAGATATGCGACAGGTATTTAGTAATTTGATACTTCCTTTTTCTTCTTTTCCATTTTTCCCCTTCTATTTCTTCATCTTATTTCTTTTTCTTTCTTTTAACTACCGTTTTGCACGTAGGTGTAGTGCAGTTATTACAATTTAGTATCAAAGCTAAAATTTACTCGGTTAACCTTAGTTAACACCTTGGTCCAGTAGAGATAAGGGAAGATTTATTGCCTTAGACTGGATCTAGAGAGGTTATATATACGAGAGAGTTTGTATTTTTTTTATATGTTTTGGTTTTCAAAACTATATAGTAGTATATATAGTATATGAGTTGGGTGCACACATGAGCATTATTGATGTAGTTTTCTTCGTGAGACACGGGTCATCTTATTCGTCAAATAGAAATGATCTGGCATGGAAGAAAAATTGCTATTGAGTTTATCTTTAGAATTGAGTATTGGGCACGATCATGGCCATTATCCTTGATTGATAGGATATGTTCATGGAGTTGGTATGGATCATTTCCTGGATTCCCAATTTGTTCTAGAGGGTTTTGGTGCTCAAGTGCAATTGACTAGAGTCGACTTTTCCAAGCTGTACATAGACCAAGGTAGTCTAGAAGGCAGGTTGTTCCTTGGAATGGAGTTTGATATTGGGAAGCAAGATTGGTTGGTTGCTTGGAGAAGGATCTTCGATGATTTGGAGTTAGATGATGCATGAGGTAGAAGTTTGCCTCTGGATGACTCAAAGGATGGACGATGAACTAGTGGAATGTTTCTATGGCTCTGATTCCCAAGGACCGATGTAACAACCCTGTTTTCAAAGATGTAATTTGGACAAATTTTATCATAGTAAAATTATTCGAAATCAATTTTTTTATAATTTTATTTTGGAAATAAAAGTTTATTTAATTGAAGTCCATTTAATGGCAGATTTTCGTTTAACAAGTAGAATTTACTAATAAAACAATTTTCAGGAGACATATTTAGCTAGATAAAGTATTATTGTTAAATATAAAACATTTTGAAGGGTAAATAATTTGTATAATTGAAATAGATGAAAAGAAGTTTTATTTGATATTCAAATCAAAGAATCGACGAAAGTAGATAACTATTGAATTTTTAATAATTTTTTAAATATGTGCTATATCATTTTAAATTGAAAATGAATCTATAATTCAATGATACAATTATTCAATTGAGAATAAAGAAATTTCAATTTGCAAATTTAAGAGGTAAAAGGGAAGTCGATTCATATAAGGATTTAATTGAAATTTTCATTGGTTATTAGATTAAATTTATTCATGTTTTCTTTAACACTCGAAGGTCAAGCCCATACAAACCCAAACCCATTTTGTTGTATATCCTCAATTCCTCAGTAACGAACCCGAATCGAATAACATAACCCAATATTCCTCGTTTCTTCTAACAAAGCCCTAGGATCGAAATCAAATTAAAAAATCGCATTCGTCTGCGTAGGCGCTGTTGTCATCGGGGGATGGAGTCGCATGGATGATCGATTATGAAGTAAGCGCGAATGTGTCTGGGCGGCATGATTGAAGGGCATAGTTTGGATTTCAGGCGCACGTTGATGACAGAGGGAAGTTGAGGTAATCATTGCGATGGTGAATACTGTTAGGAAAAAGGGATCCGCGAAGTTGAAGCTTGCAATAGATGGAGGGCGCGAGTAGTTCGACGTCGATGGGCATGATTGGTGCCAATGGCAGGCTTGGTAGTGATGAAGAAGGGATATTGGGTTGCGGCTGCTGCTGATTGCAAGGCGATTTGGAAGGGAGTAGTTGCAGATGATGGGCAGAGGAGCGAACACAACAATTTTGTGTATAACTACGTTGTTTGGGACTCGTCATTTCGGTGAGTTGTTCTCAACTCACACTACTATGTCTAAATAACTATATTATATCCCTCTTAAATGCTTCGCTTAGCTTAGGAATTGCTTAAAATTTTAATAGCGATTGGATGAAGTGATTAAAATTATCTTTTAGTAAGTACATTCCAATTATTATTCCCAATAATCAGTAGCATTCCTATTCCTAAGTAGTTGATTAACTTACTAACAACTACACACCTAAGGGACTCTAGGTCATTTAAGTTTAGATCTCAACTCTGTTCAATTTATATTCGATAATGTTCAGAATCGAGCTCTGATATCAAGCTGTGACGACCCACCGCTATGCCCAATTTAGCAAAGAGCATTACAAGTAATGTCGTCTGCTAATCCAGAGAATACAGCTGATTAGGGGCGATCGATTGTCAATATATCTTTGCACTAACACTGACATGTCTTATTTACCTTTTCGAGGATCTGAACTGAAATTTAGACGTGTACAACATTAATACAAAGTAATAAGCACACCGATAAAAATATTCAGAACAATATATAATATAGATAAATCAGAATCTAGGTCATAGATCACATCGGAATAATGTACATCATCATATACATAATAGAATGTGAGTCTACAAAATATCAGTACTAGACCCACATAAATATATACATCATATCCAAAATCTTGTATCAGGTACAAAGTCATTACTATTTAATATTTATAACATAATCTCCTAACTGTCAATATATATAAGTATGAAGTAGACTAAAACTATCAAAATAGTTTACTTCAATGCTAACCGAAATCCAAAGGTCAATGAGTCCCTGTACCTGTAAAGTCTCGGCCTGACCAAAATATTAAAATAATAAACGGGTCAGACTATATCTAAATAATAGGCGAGATACTAATATCATAACTTTATGGCTTAAAATAATAAGCCATATAAAATATACCGAATAAGCAATTATAATAAGGCATATTAATTAAATTCACTATATAAATCCGTAAATGACTCAGGTCTAGAATAAGTCATTTCAAAATATGCCTAATACCCAAAAATTCAAAATGGCATACCAAAGCAATAAATACAGATCTTAAAATTTTGACTTATATATATATTGAAAGTTAGGAGTTTATATCATTTATATTGAATAGTAGTGACTTTGTACCTGATACAAGATTTAGGATATGATGTATATATTTATGTGGGTCTAGTTCTGATATTTTATAGACTCACATTCTATTAGTATATGATGATGATATATATAATTCCGCTGTGATCTGTAAACCTGATTCTGATTTATCTGTATTATATTGTTCTAAATATTTTTAATCGGTATGGTTATTACTTTGTATTAATACCGTACATGTTTAAATCTCAGTTCAGATCCTAAAAGCTAAGACATGTCAGTGTTAGTATAAAGATATATTCACAATCGATCGTCCTTAATCAGCTGTATTCTCTGAATTAGCAGACGACATTAGTTGTAATGTTCTTTGCTAAGCTGGGCATAGAGGTGGGGTCGTCACAGCTTGGTATCAGAGCTGGATTCAGAACATTACATAATATAAATTGAACAGAGTTGACATCTAAGCCTAGATGTCCTAAAGTCCCGTCCCTTGGGTGTGTAGTTGTTAGTAATTTAATTAACTATTTAGAAATAGGAATATAAATGATTATTGGGAATAATCATTGGGACTTATTTGAAAAATCTTTTGATAATACTATATAACTTGTTGTTATAAAAATATTAAAACTCACTTTTGTAAAGTAATGAGATTTAATGGATATTTTAAATAAGTTGATGATTTAGAACTAAATTGTTGTGTCCTGATTTGTTAGTGATCAAAGTGCGCAGCGGAAGCTAGAAAATAGCTTTCCGCTGAAGGCGATTGTTTGTTTGTTTGATTGAAATGTAAATTATTTGCATCAATGGATATTTGATTATTTTGAAAAATTTGTGTTATATAAAATGAAATTGTAATTATTGGTACAACCAAAAAAATACCAAAAGGCATAGTGGAATTAAAATTTGTAAAGAATTATTTTATTTAAAATTTGAAATGGATAGAAGAACTTTTAAAAAAGCAAATATTAAATTTGGAATTTGAAAATATACTTAAAATAAGTAATGGAAAAAAAGTTGATGTTTGCTTGAATAATTATGGATAAATGTATGTGTTATAGAATTGTTATCAATAAATTATTAAAACTATGATAACATTAAGATTGATTGAAAGAATTTAAATAAAAGCAAGCATCTATTTAAAATCTTTTGATATTAAATATACATATATAGGGAATTCGACTATATTTATTATATACAAGCAAATATTTTGTAAAGGTATAACGTATTAAAAGATATATAAATTATATATAAAAAATAATTTATGTGTTAAATTGTCTGTTAAGTGCTTTAAGAATTCTGGTCGATACGCCTAATCAACGTTATTGATAGGAATTTCGAAACACTAGTACGAGGCATTTAGACATAATATGTTGGGCAATAAAATATGTTGTAAATAATATTTAGTAAGTATATAATATTTTGTAAAGAAGATAAAATTTTGAAATAAGTAAAATACTATATATATATATATATATATATATATATATATATATTAAAGTGGACAGTTTGGAAAGGTTGTTTTTTTAGATAAATTATATTTTATAGAAGGGCATAAAATATTTATTTTTTAAGATGCTTTGGAGTATTTTGGTAAATAAAATAAAATAATTAAATTGAGAGTGTACATTATTTGGAAATTTAGAGTACTATTCAAATAAATGTTTTAGTGGGAATTCGAGTATTATTTTGTAATTGTAAAATTTTACATATTCATTTGCAAAGAAGCATGATAAATAAACTGTGTGTGATACTTTTAAAGGATTGTGTATGTAATATTGTGATTGGAATGAATGTTAAGAATTATATTGAATTAATTGTAAAGTGATACAAAACTTATATGAATTTTTAATATAAATGAAGTTTAAAATAGAACTATAACTCATTTATGAATGTAACAAGTTATTGATTATCGAATACTTTGATTAAATGGATAAATAATTTTCTCAATTATGACTTTGCAAAACAAATGAGAAATGAATTTTGTGTTAAAAATTAATTTAGAGTGTCAAGTAATAGTATTTATACAGGAGAAATCTTAAAAACTATTTCACATCCTTATTTAGAAAATATTTGATGAGTTGAATATCTTGAACACCTCAAAATGTTTAATATTTTGAAATTTGAATAACGTGCTTATATGTTGTAAGGTCGTAAAATGTTTGTATAAACTATTTTCAAATTAGAATCAATAAATAACCGAAGTTGGGTTATTTGATTTGGTAAATGAGAAATATTGCAAGGACATAGTGAATTTGTAAATTTGATAAATGAAGGTTACTTACACATACATACATACATACATACATACATATATATATATATATATATATATATATATATATATATATATATATATATAATTTGTGAAATATTTTGTAAATGAAGTTGTAGTATAAAAAAGTGAAATAAGATGGTAGTTAATTTCAATAAAGTTGTGTTGTCAATAATGTAAGTATATTTAATTCAAAATTTGGTTAATTTTCCCAAGTATCATATTTTTAGCTTGCTACTATACAAACATTAGCATCCCATTTGAAATCTTATTTGAAAAACATCATGATAAGTGCATTGATTTCAAACTAAATATATGTTAAATATATTTTTATTGAAAGTAATGAGCGAATCAATTTTGTCTTCACAGAACTTATATAAAGAATGCATCTCCAATTCTTCACATTATTATGCGTGTTGCATTTGTTGCAGCATTATGAGTTTCATGGTTATTTGAACAGATTATATATTGTTAAATCCAATTCGCTGTCAAACTTCAATCCGGATCCATTTTTTTCCCTCTCATTGGTTGTCTAGGCCGGAGTGCTGTTTATGTTTTTATAATTTCATAGAGAATAATTAAAGGAAACTATATATTTATGAATTGAAATTTTAATTTAAAATTTCTAAATGAGTAATTATAATTTGGTAGAAGTTGAAGATAATCGAATACGATATTACAAAGAAAATGATTGTCGTCCTAAGATCATGTTAGAACATTTTTACTAAAATAACCAATAATACGAACATGAAGGAAAATTACATTAATATGATATGGAACGTAATTTTTGTTAAAGCACATGTTCCCTGTTTAATATTATGAACTTGTATCATTGATTCATATTTATGTGCAGATATATCTCTATTTTCAGTTTGATAACGAAGCTAACATATATATAGAACCCAAACTTTAAACCAAAAGTCATTTAGTGAATTGTTTCTTGTTTCTATTTTATACTCATTTGCAAATATACTTAAATGAGGATAATTTTTAATAGATGGAAATCCTGATGGCGACTCATATTTCCCTCTATATATTCAAAAATTCTATATTGCATGGTGTTTAATTAATTGAATTTAAACATAATAAGCCAACACATCCAAGCTGCAACAATACTATAGACAAAGAACCAATACAAAATCAACCTTAAAGCACATGGAAGACGCTCTCTTTAGTTATTGGATGTTCATATGATAATAATCATGCTTCTACATTGAACGCAGAAAGCTAAGCAGAAAAAAAAATTTGAATGCTGCTAACAGCAGCGACAGGCTACTGCTGCCATAAGGCATTCAACCCGAGAGTCTTGCAACTCCTGGACTGGGTTACATTAAACCTCATGCCATGCTTGTGTTTATGTTTGCCAACATGAATTTAGTTTTATTTGGAGAGTTTTAAATTTTAGAATTTTGAACGCAAAGATTGAATGCTGTATGAGCTGTAACTAACATGCATCCTTCAGCAATGCCCTTTATTTTTCTTTTTCATGTCTGTATTTTCTCTCGTATCAGGGGAGATTGATGATTACATGATTGCTTGAACATTGTAACTTCGGGTAAAATGCACTTTATGACGTGGCTGTTACTTAAATATGACATCTTTGTTTTGTAATCCGTATAGGCCTGTTTCTTTGCCTGCGTTTATGCTTGTTATACTGATCTTGCTTGCATTACCTTTTGTTTTTCCTTTTTCTTTTGATATTTCTCCACACTGGTGTGTCATTGCTTAGACAGTATGCAATAGGGTACATATATGTATGACATATTATCATTTATCATGTTTATAAATTTGAACAAGATGATAATCTTTTCAGAAGATTTGTAGCGTACCTTTTTGTTGGGTAATTTGCGGTTCGAGGTGAATTTGATGGTGATTGTGATGAAGATAATGCTGTACTTCCAATTTCAAGGATCTATGAAATAGATTCTTTCGGACAATAGTTCAACCCACCAGGTACAAACGGGATATCGAACTATCGATTTTCAGGATTCAATGAAGCCCTATAACTGCGTAATTGGATTCAAAGTTTGTACCACTTTGATCCGACAAGAACACTTTAGAACGGTTTCTGATGATGCAATTTGTAAAAAAGAGATGAAGAGAAGAAGAAGAAACAAATCTGCAACGATCCAGCGTTTGCAACACCTTCAAATGTTACAAAATATAGAGTAATTGGAAGTGCAACGATTAGCAACACTTCGTTGGCGTCGAGATCTGTGCAAGAAAAAGAAGAGGAGCGTAGAGAAAAACTTTTTGAAACATGTTCTGGGCGTTGGTATTTATAGTGGTGGACATGTGTCTATTCGCCAAGCGTCACAATTATTTGCAACGGTCGCGTCTATTTATTTTGTAAGGGTTCACAATTGTTACAAACGGTCGCGTCCATTCATTTTGTAACGGTTCACAACTGTTACAAACGGTCGCGTCCATTCATTTTGTAACATTTCAGAAAACGTTACAAATTTCCCGCCATTAGTTCAAATTTAGAATTTTCGGTTCTGGGTCGTTAACGGGCTGTAATCTGGCCCGTTACTGTTAATATATGATCCAAAAAATATCTTCGGATCCTAACCCGAAACCCGTACCCGACCCGGTTCGGATGGACGGACGGCAGCGGCGCGCGTATGGTTTTGCATGACTTCTCTCCTCACAATAAAGAAAACATGTGGGAGCCCCAAGACCCCAACATCCACATGAGAAAGCTAAATATATATAAATATTTCTTTGATTTTCTACAATGTGGGACTTTCTTTTCTTCTTCTTTCTTTACTTCCACTCTTCCAAATCACAAAATCCAAACCCCAAAGCTATTTGAAAATTTACAACAATCTCCCCCAATTTTCAAAATAAGAAAATAAATGAATAGAATGGCTGCATCATTAGAGTGATTTCTTACATACCCAAGTGGGATCAAGCCTATGTAGTTCTAAGATCAATTTTTGCATCATCGTGAAAACCAACACATAAATAAAAGGTATCTTTCGGATTTGAACCTTTATTTAGTGTAAACTATTCAAAGCCTTATCGAGATTCTATGGTGAACGAATCTTGAACCAAGTATCCCTAACGATAAAACCGGAACAATCACACATGTTGATTTTCTTAGCTAAAGTGTTCTGTATTGCTCAACACGTTAATGGCCATGTGCTTAAATCCTGGTTCATGAGTCAACTTAGAAAGCAGTCTTACTTTCCTAAGAAATGGCCTGATTTCCATACTCATATAGGTAAGTATTTTAAGGTGTTTCTGCGATACAAATTTGAAGGTTTCTAGACTTATTAAGGATATATCCATCCTTTATTCTTGCAGAATCCAACACTAAATATTATAGGATTATCAATTTAGTGTTCCATAATCATTCTCTTAACTTGTTGGTACCCATTGAACTTTGTCTATCATTTTCAAGACATAAGTTGGGTTTTTGTTAAAGATGTCAACCTTCATTCACAGACCTTAGTCCCATTTCTTGTGACTTTATAGAAACCATTGCCTTTGGAAGACTCTTTGTAAGTGGGTCAGCCAAGTTTTTCTTTGTTTCTATGTTGTCAACAGTTATAACTCCTCTTTTGAGTAATTGTCTCACCATTTGATGTCTTAGACTCACATGTCTAGACTTTCCATTATATGTCTTATTAGACACATTGTATATCGTTGCTTGATTGTCACAGTTAATCAAGACTGCTGGAGATGGCTTCTTCCATAAAGGGATTTCCATTAATAAATTCCTAAGTCATTCCATTTCTTTACATGCATATGATAATGCACTCAATTCTGACAACATTGTTGAGTCAGAAATACAGTTCTGCTTCTTGGAAGCCCAAGACACAACAGCGCCTCCTAATGTAAAGATCCATCCAATCGTAGACTTGGATTTGGATTGTGACGATCCAGAATTTTTGAGAATTTAAAATTGGAATATTTATTTGATTTTAAGTATTCAATAGAGTAATTTTAACTTGAATAACGAATATCACCAATTATTTGATAATTAAATTATTGAATTAAATAAGTTGTAGTTGGTTCAAATGTTGAATCTAGAGTTTTAAAGCCTGTTAAAAATAATTTGAAGGCTTATAAAAATTTATATTGATAATACTGAAGAGAATATAAGTGATGAAATCAAATTTGAAAATGGTTTGTTAAGTGTGGAAATTTATATCATTTAAATTGAATTTAAAAATAGCCTTCCAAGGCGCAGTCTCGGAATTCGACGGAACCAGTTCCATTGGGTCCGTAATATTGAATTGTTATCGGATTTCAAATTTCGCGTTGATTGGAGTTTTTGTGTGAGCGTACGATGAGTAAACGCGTTGAAATTTAATAAAACTTTAATTGATTAAATAAAGGTCATTGGTGCCTTCTTAAGCACACTTCTCTTTTTAATATCTACAGCCGAATTCGTTCCTGAGCACGCCGACTTTCTTTATCTCCGTGTTTCCTCTTTCAATAACATCACGCAATCTCCCTTTCTTCTTCGTTCAGAAGCCAACCCGTTGAAATAATAAACAAAACGTAAAGTATTAACGAACGAAACCTACCTCATTTCAGCTTCATTCTTCAAATTGAAATCAAACTTCCCCCTTCTTAAATTAATGATGGTCGCTCCCTCTGTTTTTAGCAATCGAATTAAATAAACAATCGAACGCAATTCTCATTCGAATCGCAATCAATCTTCTTCCTTAATTGCCGAGTTCGTTCGAACGCAAGGGGAGATGGTGGACGTTCGAGTCTATGGATTTCTTAGAGCAATAGGGTTCGCGTATTCGAAGGGGGTTGTCTTCGCAGTTTTCATTGAAACTTTGGTAGCGCTCACGACCTGATTCAGCCATCACGAGTTGGCTCGGCGACGAAATGAGGAGCGAGGCGAAGTTGAGATTGGGATGTTGATGCTGCTTCATGGACGAGCGCGTTCGACATGGGGGCATGTGCTGGGGATGGCTGCTCTGATGTCGCGCCTAGCGTTCGAGTAGGTAATTTTTTTTCTACAGTAGAGTGGATCGCTATCTATGTTATTTACTGAGATAAACTATACATATTCATAGTTTAAATGTGTAAATGAATTAATGGTCATTATTTCACTTATCAGAAATTTACAACAAGTTATAAACAGTTTTTTTTTTAAGTTTAAAGCGGTATTGTATATTGCAGTAAATATACGTATATAGATATAAAAGATTTTAAGGAAAAAAAAAGCAAGGGGATTTATATATAAAACCATTTAGCTTATTTGAGGAAAAATAATAATAATAAGAAATAAATATAACAATATGTATTATATTGATCAACCTATTAGTAAACTTATCTAATCATTTTGGTAACTAGAAGTTTATTTATTTATTTTGGAAGAATTAGTTTAAATAAGGGTATTAGATTGAGATAAAATTTATTAAATGGAAAATAAATTGTTTAGTTAATTCAAATACTAATAAACCATACGAATGTTTGTACAAGGTCATAAACAATGGAAATGAGCCGGGTTGGATTGAGTTGCAAAACAATATTCAAAGGTGAGTTAATCTCACTCAGTTTAAATTTAAATTTAAACTATTAAATTTAAATAATTGATTGTATGGTTGGATTGATTGATGTGATATAGTATAGTATAAGTTGAGATTGGTATATTATGTGATACTAACATCTGTGGATGCAGGGAAAACAGGTTGGAGGGATCCAACTGGACCCCTCACATTTATTTAAATCATTCAATATTCTCTGTTGTGATTATTTGATATCTTATGATGAGTTATATTGGGATATCGAATGTTATGGTTCGATTGGATATTTGGGTATAATGAACTGCCAAATTATATGAATTGGATTGTTGAAAAGAAACTAAAAAGAAGTAAATTTGTAAGCGAAATAATTATAGAAAGTTTGAATAAATTAAGAATGAATTGAAAAGAAATAGAAGTAATATGAAAATAATACTAAATAACTTCGAGTATGAAGAGAAATGGAATTTTGAATAAAAAGAAATTGATGAATTGTAAACTTAAGTTATATCAATTAAAGAAATAAAGAATTATTTTAAAATTTAAAGTTTAAATTTATTTAAAGGAACGAAGAAGAAATTGAGAAATCTAAAATTTGAATCAAGAAATGAGATCTGAAATTAATAGATTCTGAATTTAAGGGGGAAAAATTGGAAATCAATTTGGGAAATTGATTTAAGTGATTGAAGCTAGGATTTTACTCTGGATAACCAAGTACATGTTTAAAGTAAATTCTTAAAATAAATTTATAGGTTTGAAAGTTGTTGTAAAAAGCAAGTTTTAGAAAATTTATTATTTCAAATATTTAAATTCAATAGTAAGTATTTTCCTAAATCTATTATAGTAGTAATTACTTAAAAAGTGACCTAGTACTTTGTTTTCAAAAGTGAAAATCTAGTTTTATATTCTATTAAGTAACTGTATTTTCAAATACTCATATAGTATGTATTTTGCAAAATATTGAAGCAATTTAAATTAAATGTTTAAAGATATATATTTTCAAAGTAAAGTGTTTTAAATATATTTAAAAATCTATTTTTGTGCTTGGTGATTTCAGAGGGATGGAAAATATTTGGGAAAGTTGATTCTGAGAAGAAAGATGGTTTGAAACTGTTTTAAAAGGATTGAAAATAGAAATATATCTTGTGAAGATATTTTTGAGATTAATAAATAATTTGGAAAATTATTTATTGGTTGATGGTTGTTTTGTGAATATAATTGATAGTTAAATCACCGACTATCAATATTGGACAAATGCGTTGATCGTTTCGAAGAGACCGGGATCGAGATTTATTTCTCGAAAACCACTTCGATCCGGTTTGTACGTTTCGTGTAAACAATTTTGGATACGAAGATGGAGCAATGAAGTGCAAGGGCTAGTCGCTACTAATCCTGAGGATATTTCCAAAATGGATGTAGTAGGAATAGTGCCTTCGGTTCCGTTCGAACCCGGGACGGACTTGTATGGATGAATGCTTGCGAAACATCGTCAGGTGGACGATGGGCATTCTAAGTGAAATGTTCTAAAAGGTAAAGCTTAGCCTCAAGCCTCATCAACCGGGAATGGCTGAAAATCAGGGGATATGCAGCAAGGTTAGGTGGGTCATGCCCAAGCAGGACAAGATATTTCCCCTGTCTAGATGTCCCTTTATTATTTCGGCTTAGTGGGTGGTTGGTCGCACCAACCACGGGGTTTATCTTGTTCGGGACTGTTCAGTAAGGAATGGTTCCAGCCTTGTGTTGCAGCGGATGAAGGGAGTAATCCTCGGTACGGTGATCTAGGCCCCGTACTGTGACAGGTGGTACCCCAGTGCCCTAGTCATTAATTGGAAATCCATTCTCCCTACGAGCCTTGTACGAGTTATGTTTGTATTACCCACTTTTGTGGCTAGTAGCTGGAATTTAATGAATGTAACAATTTCGGCTATTTTATAAGTATTTGTATATAGACCCTATTATAATATCGGAGGATTTCTATAAAAATTGTTTCAGCTATCGTAAGGTAAAAACCCGACATGTTTATTTGTGGCGTGGTCTTACGAGATGCTTTTGTTTTCAAAGGATTTTTGAAACTTTAATAATCAATTGGGTGTGATTTTCTCACGCTGGTTGTAACATCCCAAAAATTATCAATCAAAATAAATAATATATATTTAAACTCTTGGGGTTTGATTTGAGAATAAATTTGTAAAAAAAAATCTAAAAACAAATAAAATAAGTGAAAATATTGTATGAAATGAATTCTAATTTTATTCTATGGTTAAAAAAAATATTGAGATGATAAATGTTTTTTTTTAGAAGTCATTTGGATTTGAAATGTTTATATTTCAAATTTAAAAATTTAAGATTTGAATTTAAATTTGGAATAAATATTTTAAAAAAATTAAGTAGCATTGAAAATCATTGAGGAATAAGTATACAATGGTCAAAACAACCTTTCTTTTGACATTGTACATATGCATATATATACCCATGAATAAATATATACATGTATTGGTTTATAAAAATATGTGTAATATAGGAAATAAAATTTATAAAGATTTCTTTGCTTTGAAAACAACAAAAGGCTGAAAACATACATTCACCATAGAATTGAATGATTAACAAAATCTAGTGCTTAAGATATTTCTTTACAAATGGCACAAACCATCAACTCTTTAATAAAAAATTCAAGAAACTCTTCACCTTCTAAAATTCGAATTTTTAAATCCCCTAACACCTGATACTCAGTAATCAAAAGACCTTTGCAACTTTTTTTTCAACATTCAAAGAAAGAATTAAAGAGGGTGCAGAAGAAAAAAAGGAAACTGCCTTCTTCCATTCAAGCTAAAAAAAATCTGAAATACTTTCTCATGCTTCTGAACAATAGTGTGATACTTTCAGGCAAATTTTGTTTTAAAATTTATAGTTTATGAAATTTTGATTTTTAAATCAAGTTTCAACAATCTATTCAAACTTAAACTGCAGATTTGTAAAGGAGCTTCTGGTTTTAAGGCAGTGCAGTTTTTCTTTTTGGAAATAAAAATTTAAAAAAAAAAGGCAAGCAACTTTTATTTATTTATTTTGAATTTGAAGTTGTAATTCCTAATGAAGCAAGAGTTTAATTCAACAATATTTAATTGGTTGCAGGAAAGTCAAGATCAAAGTTTTAGATTTATTGCTAGTTTCAAGTTTCAGAAAAAAGGTTTTCTCTGCTATAAATCTTAAATGTAAGTACAAGGGAAACCCCTATTATTGATCATTTAAATGCATAAACACAACTAAGAATAATCATAGATTTGTACACATCAATTTCAGATCTAAAACCCAAAGAGAATTAAGTAGAAAAGAGTGGAAGTTGCAGGCCTCACCTCTTTGTTGATAGAACTGTCAGTAATCTCTGGGAAAGACAGGTGAGTAAACCTTGTTTCCCTCAATCTTTTTTTGATTGCTGTGTGTATGCTTGGGTGACATAGGAAACTTAAACTTGTTTGCATGCAAGAATTTTGGTATATGATTGTAGTTTGACTGTGAGTGTTGATGTTTCAAAATGCTAGTTCTTGTCTAACTTCAGGAAAGCAAAAGAAAAAAAAACTTGACAAACCCAATTTGATTTGTTGCTAGCTTTGCATAGATCAAAGTGTTTAACTGAAGTAGTTCAGATGCATCTAAATTGAATTTTCAAAAATATTTGTATGAATCAAAACCAAGAATGCCTGCTGGGAAATAACATTTCTTTTCCCTGTTTCCTTAGCTTTCTGATTTATCCCAATCATCTCTCCCCTTATTCTTTCTGAAATAAATTGAAAACAAGTTGGAATTTTGTTTTTGAACCTGTACCATAGTTCTCTCTCCCTATGTATTTCAGAAAAGAAAAGTAAACGAGTTAAAAATTTTGGTTTAAACCTGTATCTTACTTCAGTAAGGAATTTAAAGCAAATTACATATATATAGTTTTCCTGGAAGTTATGAAATGCAGTACCATTCAATAATGTCAAGAATTTCGAGTTTCATAAATCGTGATTTCAATAATACTATGTGAATCCCCTTCGAAAATAAGGATTTTAGAAACAAAAATGTGGATTTTTCATTAACTCTTCACCCAGGCATTCGAAATGATCTGGGAAATGAACCTTTGCCAATTCCCAGTGATCAAGGTGATAGTCGGCCTCGAGTTCGTCAGTATAGCTTGGTTGGTTGTTCATGATCATTGGAAAAATACTAGAATAATTTATAAACCCTTGAGTTTTCAATTCGAATTTAAAATAGGGTTTAAGACCCATTTTCCTGTTCACGGTCGAAATGGAGTTGCTGCACCATCCATACACGACCGGACTCTGTGGCGAGGGTGCAGATCGATGCGTCGCGTGATGGCGATGCTATGGTCAAAATTTGGTTGTCGATAGTTGACTGGGGAGGCGGCGCGAGGCGAGAACGTGTCGGCCTGATGTTCTTTTTTTTTGGGTTCTGTGGGTCGATTGGTGATTTCGAAATAAATTCGAAAACTGGGTGATCGAATTGATTTAGGGGGGTAGACGTTGTCATGTTGGTGGCCGCAGCACCGTCCATCGGCGGCAAAGATAACTGTGCACGTGCACGTTGATGGGTGGCGTGTCAGTGTGCTAGGTTGGGAAAGTCGAGGAGCAACTCGAAGCACAGCACGGGGAAGTTGAGGGAAAGCCCGAAGTTTCACTCGGGGAGGTTTCAGCGTTATCGTGTCGTTTTAAACCTTAACAAATTTCAGAAAAAAAGGGGGCACGGCTCATTTTGGGGAAAACCAGAAGTGAAAGGGATATTTTCTCGGGGTAAACCCGAAGCAAGTCTCGGGTAAGTGAAATAGAACAGCAACCGGTTTTTACCAAATGTTTGAAAATCTCAAGTAATTTTTTTTTTAATGATGATGATAAATAGCACACGAAACAAATGGCATTTCAAAATTTATAATTTTATAAAAGTTGTTTTTTAAAGTTTAATCTAACAAAAAAATTTAAAAGTAAAATAAATGTTTAAATGCTAATTTAAAAACCAAATTGATTTATAAAAAAAATGAAGAATAAATTAACCCTTAAGGCTTGAAATGGTTTTACAATCTAAAAGTAAATAATTAAAGAATAGGGAATTTGTAAAATATAATTAAAACTTAATTAATTAACAATTAAGGATCCATATATTTAATAAATCAAAGGATAATTAACTAATTAAGCCAATTAAACTAATTTATAATTAAGTAAAATTCAACATTGATTTAAAATAATTAGTAAAGACATTTATATGGCTAATTCACTTTAATCAGAATCACTTGAATCAACGATGATTGACCATCATCAAATACTCTATACTGTATTGACATTTTTGTTGTGATGCTGTGATTGCTTTGCAATGGACTGTGATTTATGATTTGTTCCATATGTTTGTGTAACCCCTTTTTGCCCGTAAAACGGCATTTAAACTTCGATGCGACAGGGAGTCGGATTTCTGTTTGTTATCCGAAACCCACATCGAACTTTGAATGTGAACCTTTGTGATTGATACACCCACATGTTTTAAATTTGAGCGCTCACTATTCGGATTAGCCGGGAGAGGACCTTTGTATCATATAACCCATTCCGAATAGGGATTCGACGAATGGATTGCATTTGAAGACCGATGGTGAAGACCGGGTGTCTTCGAAAACGATAGGATAACCTATCGATTGTCTCTGCACCGAGTTGCTCCGGTATAGGGATTTCCTAAGTGATGGGAAGTCCGATCGGGATTGTGGACGCCCGGATTTGCAAGGGCTTCTTCCTTTATTGGACGAAGTGCCTTCGGTTCTGTTCGAACCCGGAACAGACTTGTATGGTCGTGGGTCTGACACTACACCTTGAGATATAGAGCCGATTTCTTTCAAATACACATCTGTTGGTGGCGGAGAATTTATTCTCTTAGCTTAACACCCTTCTCTGAGACGTACGAGCTCAGAGGTTATGTAGTTGAAGGTTATCAGCAATATACTCCCAATTTGGTAGTGTGGCATACTAAGTGCTGCTGTATAGTGATGATCATTTGTTAATCATCTGTGATCAAAGCATGGCTTTCGTGTAAAGCGTAGCTTTGTGGACGAGACCTCATCGGACCTCACACCCCGGAAATGGTCGAAACAGGAAAGATGCGGCAAGGTTATGAGGGTCGCGCCCTTTAGGGTATGTCATTTCCTTCTGGAAAAAGGTAGTGTCATGGTATGGAGCCCAGATGCTTACCTATGTGGTTGCTTCAATCTCACTATTCTCTGTGGTTGTTGCTTTGTGATGGAGGGCCCTCGGATAAAGGTCCCAAAGGACCGGGGAGTGGCATACTCGAGTAGTAGTTACCTAGTTACAGAGGTAACCCGACCTTGTGTTGGCAGAGATCTAACCGTAACGTTAGTTCTCGGGACGTCCCACCAGAGGCGTACCCATGTGGCATAGGAAGTTCCTTAGCCTGACCATTTGTTGGAAATCCAATTCCCAGTACGAACCCAGTACGGTTCTAGTTGTAGAACCTGCCATTTAACATGGCAGCTATAGTAGGCATAGTATCATGGTACCTATGTCGGCTACGATTAATATTCTACTTTGAAATGGCTTTCTACACTACGCACTAGTAATAATATCAAAGATTTTTCCCGTATCAAGCATATTTGACTATCATAAGAAGAAATCTCCTCCAATTCTGCGATTGCATTGTGTGTGTGGCGGGAGGTCTTATGGTAGTTTCATTTTCCAAAAGCATACCGATTTTCTTGTATAAAAATCTGTTTTATTTAAAAGCAATTATCTTTGTTTACTCATACCAGTCCCATGACTGACCCGGAGTTTATTGTTTCCTTTCTAAACTCTGGGTGCCCATCATTTCTACACGGGCAGCGTAGTAGCAGGTTTCTATATTTTGGCTCTAGCTATATTTTGGAGTATTTTGGTTTTTGGGAGACCCACACCTTAGAGACATTTTGGAAGCTTTTGGATCTCGAGGTGCTTAGTTTGGTGTTCACTATCATTCTCTATCCTTTTGAAGACTTTTGGCATATGATATGTAGTTGTTCTATTATGTCATTCTATTTGGAGATGTTATTCATGTATTATGTACTCTGATGTTGTAACAGATATTATTGTGGTGTTGTATCTGTGATGTGATGCATGTTATTCATTTTATTTCCACTGTTATATATTCATCTAATGTTGTTATAAGCTCCATCCGACTGGAGTTCGATGTTTGAATCATTGACGGTCGAGTACAAGTGAGGCATTTGACGTCAATTTTCGAACGTTGAATTTCGGGCCGTGACACTGGTAATCCAGACTGACTCGGGTGTTATTTAACTGTAATGCTCGGGTCAGACCGAGTATTATAGGATACAGGATATGATGCTGTGGAGCTCAGGAGACGAGCTGGATGACGATACGTATTCTCGTACTTGTATATATATATATATATATACACACACATATATATATATATATATATATTTCCGCTGTGTTGAGTTGTTGTGTATCCATTGTATGACATTGATGTGAGCTGTGACTGATGTTCTCTGATGATGTAATGTATGTAAACAAATATATTTGTTTTTGAGTAAAGATTATTTACTATCTATTATATTTTATTCCGCTGCGATGGTTAGATTCTGATGTTGATTTTGTTTTCTCTTCTTCTACCTCTTCTTCTATAACCCAAATGGTTCGTATTTCTGTACAACTTGAGTTGATTTAGGTAGAATAGTGTTGACTCAAGGGGTACCGATTTGCGGGTTGCTACAGTTGGTATCAGAGCTTAGGTTGGAGATAACCTTGGCTCTGGTGGGAATTACTCATTTAAATTAGAGTCTGTAGGACTCTATAATGAGTTTGAGCGTATTAATAGATATGAGCGCGTATTTGTTAGTGGATATAAATTGTTTTAATATTGTGTTGATTGATTTATTGAGTGGCATATGAACCTTCGTTGACACAGTCTGCGTAGCTGTATCGAAGGGGTTTCTAAACACTTGAATAGAACAATTGACACGATATTGTTTTAAATATGGGTAAATGAAATAATTTTACCCAAAAACATATTTTGATATAAAGAATAATTTTTGTAAACTATTTTAGCTAATATATGGTTGCTTGGATGTTAGAAATGATAATATTAAAGTATTATCATTGTTAAGTAAAAATTTAAATAGAAATTGAAATATAACTAAAATTTAAGGGATAAATTCATTATAGAATGAAATTTTTAAATATGAAGTATAGATGTAATTTATGAATTGAAATAAAATCAAATAAGAATTTGTATGAGCATAAGCTATGCAAATGATTGATAGTAAAATGGATTTAAGCAGGATTTGGAAATTTAAATCCCGGGAATTTTGGAAGTGTTTTAAAGATAAATGATAGCATTATTATTTTGAAAGTATTTCTGAAAGGAAATTTGTTTTAAATGGATTTTGAAAGTGATATAGTATTGAAATTACTTGGATTATTGGAAAACAATTCTGATGATGACGGCCGCATCATCAGTATTCATTTTCGAATTTCTAAGTGACGAATTGCTACCAAAGTGATTTGTTCTGAGAGCTAGTTGTTTTTGAAAATCTCAAAGGAAATTTGTTGGGAATAAAACCAGGATTGGTTTAAATTTTTGAGAAATGTAATTTTGAAATGTTGGAGATTTCAAAATAATTTGAAGCCAAAGCCGGGTGTTTAGAAATCATGATAAAATAAGCTGTAAGCTTATAAATGGAAATGATTTTTAAATCAGGAAGAAATTTAAGCTTTGGATAGTGGAATGTAACTCTAAAGTGAAGAGTTAAAATGAACTTAACTTGGATTGGTGAAATAAAAATATAACTGAATTGAAATTAGTTGGATGAGCGGAAATTAATATCCAGTTGTATTCGAAGTAAGTTGAAATCGAATTGAGTTAAATAAATTGGAGTAAAATCAAATTGAATTGGAATAAGAATTCAAATTGAACTATGAATGGAATTATATTCTTACTTAAATAAATGAAAAATAAATTGAATAAGGATTGGAATGGAAATAAATAAATTAGAATAACTTGTAAGAAAATTAAAAATCCATAGAAATAAAATATGCTTTGGCTATAAATAAATAGAAGGCTTGAATTAAAAATAAAGGATGAATATATTCAAGCCTACAATGGATGGAATTGTGTAAATAATAAGTTGTGGCTTATAAATTTTGAAAGTGGAATAGAAAATCCAAAATAAATATTGTTTGATGTTTTGGATAATGAAAAGAAAATCCAAACTTGAATTATTAACTAAATTGAACCAAGAAATTAAATAAAGTGATATTTGGGGTTAAAGATTGAGTATTGAACTATAAATAGGAGAGAACTAATTTGTTAATAAATTGGTTAATGAAATGTTAAATAAAATTGAATTGTGAGTTTATGATGAAGTTTAGAAATAAAACTCGAGTTATAAATTGAATTCAACTTCAAATGGTTGGTGAAGAAAATGAAATTGAACTGTGAGTTCATAAAATTAGGTGGTAATTTGAAAATGGATAGTGGATCCAGAACTTGAGTTATAGATTATATTTTAGCTTGAAGTGTTAACAAATTAAATATAATTGAAATGTATGGGATAAAAATGTAAATGGATTAACATAGCAATGGTTTGAATGTGCAAATAAAATCTAATTAAGAGAAGATAACTTGGAAAATAGCCAGGTAATAAATTGAATGAGCTGAATCTATATAATAACTAATCAAATAAATTTGTAGTTTGAAATGGGATTGGATTAAAATAGAATCATGTTAAATTGAAAAGAGAACTTTGTTTGCAAAATGAGAATGAGCTTAAGTGTAAAAATTAAATTGAGGTTAATTGACTTAAGCTAAATGAATGAAGGAAAGTTGAATTTAATTCAACTTAAACAAAGTTTAATAATATTGGGTTGGTTTTAAACCAAGTAAAAATAAATTTGGATCGGAATAAAATTTGGTGGGTTGTAAATAAAATTTAAGAAAATGAAAATTTAAAATAAATTGAATGTGGATAAACTAATTATATTAAATAAATAAATGATGGAATAAATAAGTATCAAATGAAATGTGGTTTAAATAAGTTGAGAAATGGTTATTGAATGAAATAGCTTGGATTGTCTTCGAGCTAAATAAAATAGTTTGGAATAAACAAATATGAAATGAAATGTAAATGAATGGATTGTGAATGAAATTTAAATGAAATATGTCAAGCTAAATAAATAATTGTGAATGAATTAAAATAAAAGGGAAATTAAATTGGTAATGAAGACGAACCTAAGATGTTAATAGTTTGGTATGAACTGGTTTGGTTAATAGAAGGAAATGCAAGTGAATGGATTCAAATTTGTAATGAAAAGAAATAAGAATATATGGATTGGGAATAAATTTAAAAATGGAATAGAATCCAGTATAAATTGAGTTGAAATCCATTTAAATTGGTTATAAAACATAAATACTTGTTTATTCACATAGATCTTGTCAAATTTGCATAGAATAAATATCATTGGATGTAAATGGAGGTAATTAAAATTCTATGAATTAATAGGGGTGAAATAAATTGATTTTGAAAGCAACTGAATTAAATATGAGTTCAGTTCGCTTAATACTAAACTAAATGTAAGCAATTGAGTTTTAAACCATTCAAATTAATGAGGTTATATACGAATGGATTGAAAAACATTCACATTGGATGAGAATGGTTTATAAATTAATTGAAACGGTTGAATTAGCATGGAAACTATATAAATTGCTTACAGGAAAATGTTTGATATGAGTTTCTTTTAGAATTCATATGTTTTAACTATTATAAATAAGTGAAATGTAGTTAAACTGCATGTATTTGGCACTTACATGTTTAAACTGAGTAAGTACAGGTACCTGGAAGCCGTGTGGTTGGATTTGGGTTGGGCTATTTGCTAAAAATAATAAGCTGCTTGCTTAAAATGCTAAATAAGGTACGCCTACGCAATAAAAATAGGAAATATGAACTGTTTTTGGTTTTTCCGACCGTGTGGGTCGATGTATATATATTTATCTCTTTTGTCATATTGCAAAAGCTCCTTCGTACAAAGGGGACTCTGCCAAAAAATTTCAAAAATTTTGGGAGTTAGAAAAATTTTGAAATTTTTTGTTAACGACAAACAAATTCGAATTGGAAATTGAAATAAGTTAGTAAATGAAACTAATTAAAATAAGGACATGAATTAGTTATAAATGAAAAATAAAATTTAAAGTTTAGAGTTGAAAATAAATTGAATTTGTATGGAAATGAAAGAATCGTTGTGGATAGAAATGGATATAAACTAAAATGGTAAGATGAAAATAAATAAATAAAGAAGTATATAAAATGCTTATACTAAACATAAGAAGGAATGGTGAAGTCGTAAAATGGAAATTGATACTACCAATGTAATTTATGCCAATATTGGAATGAATAGATGTTGTCATTTTGTGAGAAAGTAGATAAAATGTTTTGGAATATTGTGATTGGATATTAGTGCTAAGCAGGATATGCAGGTAATATAAAGGGAAAAGAGAATTGGATTGATTTCAAAGATAAAAATTTGAAATGCTCGACTAAAAGGTATGTGTTTAAATTTCTTTGAAATTTGATTGGGTTTTTGGATCGAGCCACTTGGCCTTTTGTTTTCTTTTTGGATTTGAGAGGCCGTAGTGCCATTTTCTAGTTGTACCGAGCTAGCCGCGCAAAGGAGACGCTAGCGAAATTTTTCGAGAATTTAGGGAGTTAGAAAAAAAATTTGAGAAAATTTTGGTAATTCCAAATTGGTTTTAAATTGAAACATGAATGATTAGGCAAATAGGTTTGTTTGCAAATTAGGGAAAGATTTGGAAAGGTAATAAGAAAGGTAATGTGACTTTTATTAAAAAGATAATTGGTAGGATGTTAAATTGTTGGTTTGAAAGGAAAAAAAATAGTAACGGGTATTGAACCATTCTTCCTAACTAGTAATTTCGGGGACGAAATTCTTTTAAGGGGGGAGGAATGTGACGATCCAGAATTTTTGAGCATTTAAAATTGGAATATTTAATTGATTTTAAGTATTCAATAGAGTAATTTTAACATGAATAACGAATATCACCAATTATTTGATAATTAAATTATTGAACTAAATAAGTTGAAGTTGGTTCAAATGTTGAATCTAAAGTTTTAAAGCCTGTTAAAAATAATTTGAAGGCTTATAAAAATTTAAATTGATAATACTGAAGAGAATATAAGTGATCAAATCAAATTTGAAAATGGTTTGTTAAGTGTTGAAATTTATATCGTTTAAATTGAATTTAAAAATAGCCTTCGAGGCGTAGTCTCGGAATTCGACGGAACCAGTTCCATTGGGTCCATAATATTGAATTGTTATCGGATTTCAAATTTCGCGTTGATTGGAGTTGTTATGTGAGCGTACGATGAGTAAACGCGTTGAAATTTAATAAAACTTTAATTGATTAAATAAAGGTCATTGGTGCCTTCTTAAGCACACTTCTCTTTTTAATATCTACAGCCGAATTCGTTCCTGAGCACGCCGACTTTCTTTATCTCCATGTTCCCTCTTTCAATAACATCACGCAATCTCCCTTTCTTCTTCGTTCAGAAGCCAACCCGTTGAAATAATAAACAAAACGTAAAGTATTAACGAACGAAATCTACCTCATTTCAGCTTCATTCTTCAAATTGAAATCAAACTTCCCCCTTCTTAAATTAATGATGGTCGCTCCCTCTGTTTTTAGCAATCGAATTAAATAAACAATCGAACGCAATTCTCATTCGAATCGCAATCAATCTTCTTCCTTAATTGCCGAGTTCGTTCGAACGCAAGGGGAGATGGTGGACGTTCGAGTCTATGGATTTCTTAGAGCAATAGGGTTCGCGTATTCGAAGGGGGTTGTATTCGCGGTTTTCATTGAAACTTTGGTAGCGCTCACGACCTGATTCAGCCATCACGAGTAGGCTCGGCGACGAAATGAGGAGCGAGGCGAAGTTGAGATTGGGATGTTGATGCTGCTTCGTGGAGGAGAGCATTCGACATAGGGGCATGTGCTGGGGATGGCTGCTCTGATGCCGCGCCTAGCGTTCGAGTAGGTAATTTGTTTTTTACAGTAGAGTGAATCGCTATCTGTGTTATTTACTGAGATAAACTATACATATTCATAGTTTAAATGTGTAAATGAATTAATGGTCATTATTTCACTTATCAGAAATTTACAGCAATTTATAAATAGTTTTTTTTTAAAAGTTTAAAGCAGTATGGTATATTACAGTAAATATACATATATAGATATAAAAGATTTTGAGGAAAAAAAAGCAAGGGGATTTATATATAAAACCATTTAGCTTATTTGAGGAAAATAATAATAATAAGAAATAAATATAACAATATGTATTATATTGATCAACCTATTAGTAAACTTATCTAATCATTTTGGTAACTAGAAATTTATTTATTTATTTTGGAAGAATTAGTTTAAATAAGGGTATTAGATTGAGATAAAATTTATTAAATGGAAAATAAATTGTTTAGTTAATTCAAATACTAATAAACCATACGAATGTTTGTACAAGGTCATAAACAATGGAAAAGACCGGGTTGGATTGAGTTGCAAAACAATATTCAAAGGTGAGTTAATCTCACTCAGTTGAAATTTAAATTTAAACGATTAAATTTTAATAATTGATTGTATGGTTGGATTGATTGATGTGATATAGTATAGTATAAGTTGAGATTGGTATATTATGTGATACTAACATCTGTGGATGCAGGGAAAATAGGTTGGAGGGATCCAACTGGACCCCTCACATTTATTTAAATCATTCAATATTCTCTGTTGTGATTATTTGATATCTTATGATGAGTTATATTGGGATATCGAATGTTATGGTTCGATTGGATATTTGGGTATAATGAACTACCAAATTATATGAATTGGATTGTTGAAAAGAAATTAAAAAGAAGTAAATTTGTAAGCGAAATAATTATAGAAAGTTTGAATAAATTAAGAATGAATTGAAAAGAAATAGAAGTAATATGAAAATAATACTAAATAACTTCGAGTATGAAGAGAAATGGAATTTTGAATAAAAAGAAATTGATGAATTGTAAACTTAAGTTATATCAATTAAAGAAATAAAGAATTATTTTAAAATTTAAAGTTTAAATTTATTTAAAGGAACGAAGAAGAAATTGAGAAATCTAAAATTTGAATCAAGAAATGAGATCTGAAATTAATAGATTCTGAATTTAAAGGGAATAAATTGGAAATAAATTTGGGAAATTGATTTAAGTGATTGAAGCTAGGATTTTACTCTGGATAACCAAGTACATGTTTAAAGTAAATTCTTAAAATAAATTTAAAGGTTTGAAAGTTGTTGTAAAAAGCAAGTTTTAGAAAATTTATTATTTCGAATATTTAAATTCAATAGTAAGTATTTTCCTAAATCTATTATAGTAGTAATTACTTAAAAAGTGACCTAGTACTTTGTTTTCAAAAGTGAAAATCTAGTTTTATATTCTATTAAGTAATTGTATTTTCAAATACTCATATAGTATGTATTTTGCAAAATATTGAAGCAATTTAACTTAAATGTTTAAAGGTGTGTATTTTCAAAGTAAAGTGTTTTAAATATATTTAAAAATCTATTTTTGTGCTTGGTGATTTCAGAGGGATAGAAAATATTTGGGAAAGTTGATTCTGAGAAGAAAGATGGTTTGAAACTGTTTTAAAAGGATTGAAAATAGAAATATATCTTGTGAAGATATTTTTGAGATTAATAAATAATTTGGAAAATTATTTATTGGTTGATGGTTGTTTTGTGAATATAATTGATAGTTAAATCACCGACTATCAATATTGGACAAATGCGTTGATCGTTTCGAAGAGACCGGGATCGAGATTTATTTCTCGAAAACCACTTCGATCCGGTTTGTACGTTTCGTGTAAACGATTTTGGATTCGAAGATGGAGCAATGAAGTGCAAGGGCTAGTCGCTACTAATCCTGAGGATATTTCCAAAATGGATGTAGTAGGAATAGTGCCTTCGGTTCCGTTCGAACCCGGGACGGACTTGTATGGATGAATGCTTGCGAAACATCGTCAGGTGGACGATGGGCATTCTAAGTGAAATGTTCTAAAAGGTAATGCTTAGCCTCAAGCCTCATCAACCGGGAATGACTGAAAATCAGGGGATATGCAGCAAGGTTAGGTGGGTCATGCCCAAGCAGGACAAGATATTTCCCCTGTCTAGATGTCCCTTGATTATTTATGCTTAGTGGGTGGTTGGTCGCGCCAACCACGGGGTTTATCTTGTTCGGGACTGTTCAGTAAGGAATGGTTCCGGCCTCGTGTTGCAGGGGATGAAGGGAGTAATCCTCGGTATGGTGATCTAGGCCCCATACTGTGACAGGTGGTACCCCAGTGCCCTAGTCATTAATTGGAAATCCATTCTCCCTACGAGCCTTGTACGTGTTTTGTTTGTTTTACCCACTTTTGTGGCTAGTAGCTGGAATTTAATGAATGTAACAATTTCGGCTATTTTATAAGTATTTGTATATAGACCCTATTATAATATCAGAGGATTTCTATAAAAATTGTTTTAGCTATCGTAAGGTAAAAACCCGACATGTTTATTTGTGGCATGGTCTTACGAGATGCTTTTGTTTTCAAAGGATTTTTGAAACTTTAATAATCAATTGGGTGTGATTTTCTCACGCTGGTAATCCAGACTGACTCGGGTGTTATTTAACTGTAATGCTCGGGTCAGACCGAGTATTATAGGATACAGGATATGATGCTGTGGAGCTCAGGAGATGAGCTGGATGACGATACGTATTCTCGTACTTGTATATATATATATATATATATTTCCGCTGTGTTGAGTTGTTGTGTATCCATTGTATGACATTGATGTGAGCTGTGACTGATGTTCTCTGATGATGTAATGTATGTAAACAGATATATTTGATTTTGAGTAAAGATTATTTACTATCTATTATATTTTATTCCGCTGCGATGGTTAGATTCTGATGTTGATTTTGTTTTCTCTTCTTCTACCTCTTCTTCTTTAACCCAAATGGTTCGTATTTCTGTACAACTTGAGTTGATTTAGGTAGAATAGTGTTGACTCAAGGGGTACGGATTTGCGGATCGTTACATGGATTCTACATTGTTCCAGGTTGCATCACCATATCCTTCTATTACAGCAGGATATCATTTATAAGATAAACCATATTCAATGGTTCCATTCAAATAAGATAAAACTCTGGAAATAGCTTTCCAATGTTCGAAATTTGGATTACTTGTAAATTGACATAATACACTTATAGCATGTGTGATGTCTGGTCTAGTGCAATGCATAACATACATAAGACTCCCAATAACACTGGAATACTCTAGTTGAGAGATAGTACGTCCAGTGTTCTTTTCTAATTTAATACCAGGATGTAAAGGAGTTGGTGCTGGTTTGTCATCGTAATGACCATACTTTTGTAGGAATTTCTCTATGTAATGAGATTGAGTTAGTAATAACTCTCCCTCTTTTCTAACAATTTTAATTTCCAAAATTACATCATCCTATCCTAGATCTTTCATATCAAATTTAGAAGACAAAAACTTTTTAGTTTCATTCACATAGAATATATTGGAACCAAATATTAGCATGTCATCAACGTATAAACATATTATAACAATACCGTTGTTATCCGATTTGCTATAAATACATTTATCAGCATCATTAACAATGAATCCATATGACAATGCACTTTATCAAACTTCTCATGCCATTGCATGAGAGCTTGCTTCAGGCCATAAAGAGATTTCACTAATTTGCAAACTTTCTTTTCTTGGCCTGGGGTTTTGAAACCTTCAAGTTGTTCCATATATATCTCTTCTTCTAATCTCCGTTTAGAAAAGCAGTCTTTACATCCATTTGATGTATGACTAATTTATGAATTGATGCAAGTGCAATTAAACAGCATATAGAAGATATGCGAGCAACTGGAGCATATGTATCAAAGTAATCTACTCCATGTCTTTGCTTATATCCCTTAGCAACTAATCTGACTTTAAACTTATCAATGGATCCATTTGTATTCAACTTTTTCTTGAACATCCATTTACATCCTATAAGTTTAGCACCAGGAGGTAAATCAGTTAAAACCCAAGTTTGGTTTAACAGTATGGAATTCATTTCATCATTGATAGCTTCTTTCCAAAAATTAGAATCTTTGGAACTCATAGCCTTAGAATAAGTTTTGGGATCGTCATCGGCGTTCATTACATATTTCGTCACATTAAGGATTTCGTCCTTACTGCCGTCTACAAGATATGTAATGAAGTCAGGACCATAGTCCTTCTCTATTCTCGCTCTTTTACTTCTTCGTTGTTCAGTACTATTATCTGGTATTGACACTTCCTTTCTGTTTTGAGCAGGAGCATAATCATCGTCATTGATATCATTAGTCATATTAGGTTCTGGACTAGATGATCTCAATGGGATCACAACAGTTTGATTTTCATAAAATTCTACCTCTATAGATTCTATAACTTCTAGGGTGTCAAGAATAAGAAATCTATAAGTTATACTATTAAGTCAATATCCTATGAAAACACATTTAAATGCTCTATTTCCTAACTTTGGTAATTTAGGGTTTGGTTTTCTAACATATGCTAAAAAACTACAAATTTTAAGTCTAGTTAGGTTAGGTTTCCTATTAAACCATAATTCATAAGGGGAAATATTATTCTTTTTAAGTGGTACTCTATTTAAAATATAACATGGAGATAACATAGCATCACCCCATAGGTTATAAGGTAAATTAGAACTTATGAGCATGGCATTAACCATTTCTACTAAAGTTCTATTTTTCCTTTCAGCAACACCATTTTGTTGTGGTGTATATGGGACAGTACATTGGTGAACTATACCTTGTTATTTACAAAACAAGGTGAATTCATTTGAGAAATATTCACCACCACGATCTGAATGTAATATTTTAATTTTAACTCCTACTTGTGTTTCGACCTCTGCTTTGTAAATTTTGAATTTATCAAAAGCCTCATCTTTAGTTTTCATTAGATATACATATGCATATGTAGTATAATCATCAATGAATGTTATATAGTATTGGTTACCACCATAGGTGATATGACTTTTTAAGTCACCCACATCACTATATACTAAATCAAGCAAACCAGTTTTCCTTCCTACGAATTTAAAGGATTTCCGGTGTATTTTTGCTTGAAAACATATTTCACATTTAGAGATGGTATCGAAATCACAATCAACAATTAATCCTAATTTATTCGTATTTCTAACGGATTTATATTTAACATGTCCTAATCTACCATGCCATAAATTAATGAATCAACGATATAAACAGAAGATTTCTTTATTAGATTCAACTTAATCATGTCGTTACAAGAGTAACCCTGTCCAATGAATTTACCATTCTTAGACAACACTAGCTTATCAGACTCATACACCATCTTGAATCCTTCTTTGTTAAAAAGGTATCCAGAGACCAAATTCTTACACATATCAGGTACATAAAATACATTGACTAATGTAAGAATTTTTCCAGAGGTGAGAGGAAGTTCTGTAGTGCCTTTGCAAATGTGAATGGTTGCTCCAATATCGAACCACCAATCATTATCATTGCCACTAACGGAGTTCGCCTCTTGCACTACAGCCACAAGAGAATCTTAAACTGTTGTTGGTTTTGCCATTATTTTTCTTCTTAAACTGTGTCTCATTCTTTGACTTTAATTTGTCAGTAATTTCAACATTATTTGCCTTAGAATGAGACTCAGTTTGCGGATTATCATCAAGATCGCATATACGAGAGTCTTCTTCAATACGAAGATGACGCTGCAAACCTTCTAAATTATAATCTATTTCCACATGTTTCATCTTTTTCTTATAATCATTCCAACTATGCGGAAGTCTAGAAATTATAACTCCAACAACAAAAGATTCAGGAAGATCAATTCCAGCATCTTTAAGTTGATTCACCAACAGTAAGATTTCGCTTACTTGTCCAATTATGGACTTATTGGTGACCATTTTGAAATCCATTAAATTAGAAATAAGAAACTTTTTATTACTTGCCTCGAATATGCGGTACT
Source organism: Allium cepa (assembly GCA_030765085.1). Classification (NCBI taxonomy): domain Eukaryota; kingdom Viridiplantae; phylum Streptophyta; class Magnoliopsida; order Asparagales; family Amaryllidaceae; genus Allium; species Allium cepa. Next base: position 420,962,748 of record CM060943.1, on the reverse strand, counting down.
TATTCTCCAGGGCAGCCAAGAGTGCCTTCGCTGTTTCCAAGGTCCTATGAGCATTGTAGACTGGGGTAGATAGCGTATTCAGAATATGGCCTCTGCATAGGAAATCGTCCTCTTTGCGCTTTGCACGTTTAGCCTTTAGAGCAGCATCATCTTTATCAGTTTCCTTCGGGATTTCTTCCAAGTTATTTTCCAAAATGTAGAACAACTTGACGGTGATCAGAAAAAATTTCATCGTCTCTTGCCAACGAGTGAAATTGTCGCCATCAAAACGCTCCAATTGAGTTAGATGCTGACTCATAACTTGTAAAGCGCTCGAACCTTCCATGGTTGAAGATTATTGTCTGAAATTTGTTGGGTAATTTGCGGTTCGAGGCGAATTTGATGGCGATTGTGATGAAGATAATGTTGTACTTCCGACTTCAAGGATCTATGGAATAGATTCTTTCAGACAATAGTTCAACCCACCAGGTACAAACGGGTTATCGAACTATCGACTTTCAGGATTCAAAGAAGCCCTATAACAGCGTAATCGGATTCAAAGTTTGTACGACTTTGATCCGACCAAGAACACTTTAGAATGGTTTTTGATGATGCAATTTATAGAGAAAGAGATGAAGAGAAGAATAAGAAACAAATCTACAACGATCCAGCGTTTGCAACACCTTCAGATGTTACAAAATATAGAGTAATCGAAAGCGCAGCGATTAGCAACACTTCGTTGGTGTCGCAGATCTGTGCCAGAAGAAGAAGAAGAGGAGCGCAGAGAAAAACTTTTTGAAACATGTTCTGGGCGTTGCTATTTATAGTGGTAGAGAGGTGTCTATTCGCCAAGCATCACAACCGTTTGCAACGGTCACGTCTATTCATTTTATAACGGTTCACAACTATTACAAACGGTTGCCTTCATTTATTTTGTAACGGTTCACAACTGTTACAAACAGTCGTGTCTATCGACTTTCAGGATTCAATGAAGCCCTATAACAGTGTAATCGGATTCAAAGTTTGTACGACTTTGATCCGACTAAGAACACTTTAGAACGGTTTTTGATGATGCAATTTATAGAGAAAGAGATGAAGAGAAGAAGAAGTTACAAATCTACAACGATCCAACGTTTGCAACACCTTCAGATGTTAAAAAATATAGAGTAATTGAAAGCGCAGCGATTAGCAACACTTCGTTGGTGTCGCAGATCTGTGCCAGAAGAAGAAGAAGAGGAGCGCAGAGAAAAACTTTTTGAAACATGTTCTGGGCGTTGCTATTTATAGTGGTGGAGAGGTGTCTATTTGCCAAGCATCACAACCGTTTGCAACGGCCGCGTTTATTCATTTTGTAACGGTTCACAACTATTGCAAACGGTCGCGTCCATTCATTTTGTAATGGTTCACAACTATTACAAACAGTCCTGTCCATTCATTTTGTAACGTTTCAGGAAACGTTACAAATTTCCCGCCATCAGTTCAGATTTAGAATTTTCGGTTTTGGGTCCTTAACGGACTGAAATCTGGCCCGTTACTATTAATATATGATCCAAAAAATATTTTTGGACCGAAGCTCGTACGCGGCCTGGTTCGGTCGGACGGACGGACGGCAGTGGCGCGCGTGTGGCGTTGCATGACTTCTTTCCTCACAACAAAGCAAACATATAGGAGCCCCAAGCCCTAACATCCACATGAGAAAGCTAAATATATACAAATATTTTCTTTGATTTTTTACAATGTGGGGCTTTCTTTTCTTCTTCCTTCTTTACTTCTACTCTTCCAAATCAAAAAACCCAAACCCCAAAGCTATTTGAAAATTTACAACACTTTTTTCACCTTGCAGTGAACATAATGGGGAGTGTGGTAATGCCTGCAGTATAATTTTGCACCTTTTATGTCGCGCAAGAGAGGGAGAGAGAGAGGATCTCTGACGCTATAGGTGCATAAAATAAAGTCTAATTTCCATTTTTTTTAGCTTGTTGGAAAGATACTTGTATGTGTTGAAGTAGTTAATTGAACATCATGATGTTAAATATTTACATATGATAGCATATTTGCTCATTGTGATCTTATGCTTTTGCTCGCTTAATAATAGACGAACTCGCTTAATAATGCTAAAATAAAGGTGCGCTTTCGGATTAAGCACAGCAACGATAGAAATATTGATATGTATAGTGTTTTCGACCGCGTGGTCGATGTATATTGTTTATAATAGAACTGTGAAATTGCAAACGGCTCTTCGTACAAAGGAGAGCTTTTCGAAATTTTGTAAAAGTCTTGACACTTGGAAATTTTCAATAAATTTTCTTATGCAAAAAAATGGAAATTATAAATGAATATATTTACTTTATAATATACAATAGGTTTGATTATAATGTTAAGTGCTTAAGTTTAGATCAAGTTTCAACTTAATAGTAAAATTCGAAAAGAGTTAATGTTAGAGTTTAGTACGATATTTTCCTATAAGAAATTGCGAGAATGCAATTTTCACAAAGGGGGAGGTCTGTAACAACCATGTTTTTGAAGATGTAATGTTGGACAAATATAATTATAGTAAAAATATTTGAAATCAAATTTTTTATTATTATTAGTATTTTGGAAATAAAATTTTATTTGATTGAAGTCTGTTTAATAGCAGTTTTTTGTTTAACAAGTTGAATTTACTAATGAAATAATTTTCAGGAGATATATTAGACTGGATAAAATGTGTTGTTAAATATAAAATATTTTAAAGTGTAAATAATTTTGTATAATTGAAATAGGTGAAAAGAAGTTTTATTTGATATTCAAATCAAAGAACAGGCGAAAGTATATTATTATTGATTTTTAATAATTTGTTAAATATGTGCTATATCATTTTAAATTGAAAATGAATCTATAATTCAATGATAAAATTATTCAATTGAGAATAAAGAAGTTTCAATTTGCAAATTTAAGAGGTAAAAGGGAAGTCGATTCATATAAGGATTTAAATAAAATTTTCATTGGTTATAGATTTCATTTAGGGATTTTTAGGGCCAGGGAAAAGGTTGGAAAAAAATTTAGTTATTTATCCCCAATTCCTTAGTAACGAACCCGAATTGACAGCCTAACATGCCTTGTTTCTCCTAACAAAGCCTTAGAATTGAAATCAAATAAAAAAAATCGCATTCGTCTGCGTAGGTGCTATCGTCGTTAGGGGATGGAGCCACATGAATAATCGATGATGAAGTAAGTGCTTGTGTCAGGGCGGCGCGATTGAAGGGCGCGGTTTGGATTTTAGGCGCACATTGATGACAGTAGGACGTTGACGTAATCATTGCGACGACGACTACGGTTAGGAAAAGGGGAGCCGCAAAGTTGCACCTTGCAATAGATGGAGGGCGCAAGTAGTTTGACGTCGATGGGCATGATTGGTGCCAATGGCAGGCATGGTAGTGATGAAGAGGGGATATCGTGCTGTGGCTGCTTCTGATTGCAAGACGATTTGGAAGTGAGTAGTTGCATATGACGGGCAAAGGAGCGAACAATGATTTTGTCTACAACTACGTTATTTGGAATTCATCATTTCGGTGAGTTGTTCTCAACTCACACTTCTATGTCTAAATAACTATATTATATCCCTCTTAGATGCTTCACTTGGCTTAGGAATTACTTATGAATTGCTTAAAATTTTAACAGCAATTGGATAGAGTGATTAAAATAAATTGCATGTTGTGGTTTTAAATTGTTCGATGGATGAATAGGTTGAATTATGAGTTTGAAATATTGGATTAAAGCGATGATTGAAAATGAATTAAATGATTGAAAGGAAGTTACAATTTAACACTATATTTTTCACTGCAAGTTTAGGTCGAGGGTTGAAATTGCATACGTTGTTGTATAAATCGGAGTTAGCCGAAAAGCAACTTGGATTCATAAAAAATTATGTATTATGGAATTATATTTTTGTAAAACGATGTTAGCTCTAGATGTTGAATTTTCATTGGATATTGTGTAAATTATTTAAATGTTTTTAAATGAATTTCATAAATGAAGTTTTATCCATTTGACCCTTGTTGGGAATTAGTAATAAAATATATATAGCTAAATTATATTATCTTCTTAACTTATTGCTTATCATAAAACTTCTAATTAATTTTTTTTAAAGATAAGTAATATTCAGTTACAAAATCTTTTTAAAATCATTATTTATCGGTGTATAATTTTGGAAAAAGCTTTAGAGGAAAAATATAAGATATTGTATTATTTTTTAAAAATGGTTATGAAAGCTATAAATTTAATTCCAAATAAAAGTGTCTGAAAACCTTTGGAAAATTATATCATTATTTATATTTGTACATACTTAAATATATTTCAAAAAATAAGTTATCAATTATGAAAAGTAAAGCTTTGTTTTAAAATAAAAATTAATTAAGATTTTTAAGTTTACAAATAGTATATGGTTTTAAAGTGTTATGAAGTAATATTATATATATATATATATATATATATATAAAGCTAAATAAATTTGAAATAAAGAGATTTATCAATTATTTAAATGTTGTTTCGATTCAAAGACCTAATAAATGAATTCTATTTTAAGAGTTAAAACTTTATAACTCTTTTCTTTTTATATATATGATTTATTGGATTTTTAAAAGTGATTTTGGGAAAATTACATCTTGGTATATATAAATCTCATTTAATTTGTTTATTATAGATTAACAAAGGTGAGAAGTTTAAAAGTGAATTATGGACAAAATATTTTAGAAATTATTTTCTATATGATAAAAATTATATTAATTACTTTCAACCTATAAACTGTTATTGGCTTTTTTTATTTATTTTTGGCTATTTTACGCATGTTTGAATTGGATTTTTGATGAGTTTCGTGATTTCTATGAAACAAAAAAATTTAATCAACGATTGAATAGTCGGGTGGTATGAGACACTTTGTACAATTCTTTCGCTTATTATTATATTTGTTAAATCAAGTTTGAGTGGAAATTACTAGCTTTTAGTAAATATTTGAATTTGCTATCTAGTATGGGATAGTTAGTTAAATTCTTGAAATTACTGGAGTGATAGTAATCGACACTTAGAGCTGTATTATCTTAGAGTGTTCAGATTTCAAACCGATAGATCCCCGAGAGAAGATAACTTATTATTCATCAATTTGAAAATCGATACATTTTTAGGTTTGGGTAGGCAGATCTTTTTCGAAAGATCTATTATGGTGTAAATACGGCTATCTCTTTCGGATGGCGGATTTTTACATGCATCGTAGTCTATAGATACTACAACCTATCATTTTATTTTGTTTTATACAGTTATACTATGTTTACCTCTTTTGGAAGGTAAATTTGGATAGGATAGATTAGGTACATGGCTGCTCTTTTCTTTAAGAGGTGTCCTAATCTGCAGTCTCTTTCGGAAGGATTCCTTCCTATGTAGTGGGTCTCTTTCAAAAGATTTCGTGTCACTGTATTAAACTGATAGATGACTACCATTATTATTTCATTATTGATGATTATTTCTTTAGAGAGTTTTAGTATGGATATTATGTATCCTTTGTGGCTCTAAGAAATTTTGAATTGATTATCATCGTATTTTGAGATGATAGTCTATTGAGACTTGATATATATATATATATATATATATATATATATATATATATATATATATATATATATATGAAATGGTGATTTGTTAGATATGCCTTATTTGAATATTTGTTTTCGGCACATTTTTTTGACATAGTTGGTTATTGTTAAGTCAAAATTTAAAGTCTGTATTTATTGCTTTGGTATGCCTTTTTCAATTTTTGGGTGTTAGGCATATTTTTAAATGGCTTATTCTATACTCAAGTCATTTATGGATTTATATAGTGAATTTAATTAATATGTCTTATTATAATTTCTTGTTCAGCATATTTTATATGGCTGATTATTTTAAGCCATAAAGTTATGATATTAGTATCTCACCTATTATATAGATATAGTCTGACCCATTTATTATTTTGATACTCGGGTCAGGCTGAAACTTTATAGGTACATGGACTCATTGACCTTTGGATTTTCAGTTAGCACTGAAGTAAACTATTTTGGTAGTTTTAGTTTACTTCGTACTTGTATATATTGGCAGTTAGGAGTTTATGTCATCTATATTGAATAGTAGTGACTTTGTACCTAATACAAGATTTTGGATATGATGTATATATTTATGTGGGTCTAGTACTGATATTTTGTACATTCTATTATATATATGATGATGTATGTTATTTCGTATGATCTGTGACCCTAATTCTGATTTATCTATATTATAAACTGTTTTGAATATTTTTAACCGGTGTGGTTATTACTTTGTATTAATAATGTACACGTTTAAATTTCAGTTCAGATCCTTAAAAAGGTAAATAAGACATGTCAGTGTTAGTATAAAGATATATTCACAATCGATCGCCCTTAATCATCCGTATTATTTGGATTTGGATTAGCAAACGACATTAGTTGTAATATTCATTACTAAACTATGCATAGTGATGGGGTCGTCATAACCGATTTCCTTGGGACTAGTTCATAGTTCATTTCGAAGAAGATTTATCTTGACTTTTCTAAAGTTGGGAATGGTTAGAGAGTTCACCGATTTGAAGTACGGCGACATGTCTGTGTTGGAGTGTATGGTCAGATTTGATATGATATCGAGGTACTGTCTATTCCCATTGATACTCCATATAAAGGATTAAAGTTTATCATTTGGTAGATAGATCATCTTGGAGGTCGATTTATTCGTCATATTGACGAGGGCTTTAAGAGGATGAGAAGTACCCAGTATCAAAGTGTTATCCCATACTAGCTGAATAGGGATAATCAGGAAGCATATATTTTGATTGCCTTTCCAGTTTGGTCGATTGCTCCATCGATGAAAGAGAAGGGAAACGGCATCACCATTTGAGATATGTTTTCTACATACGATGGTTATGTATCTGTCTTATTTGATGTCGAGGTTTTTTCTCCTTCATATCCAATAGTTAGATATTAGGATAGAGACTCGAGATAATTATTGATATTTGATCATGACAGACCTAGTTAGGTGCTCAGCCAGCCTATACATGGTTTGCCGAGACCTTTACCCTTTTCGAGTAATGGTTATTTATTTGTTAAGCATTAATTGTTTAGGTTTTAGTTGGGTTGGTATTATAGTTAAAGAATGGATTGGTTGAAAGAGATACGAAATAGTGGCAGACTGTGAGAGACCGTTAAGGACGATTGGGGTTGCGGAAGAGCGGATGGTAGTGATTGGCTGCCAACAAGGGAGCCTTCTATATATATTCGCTCGATATTAATCTACCTTATAGGATGTCTTTTGTGCCTGTAATTAGAGAGTGTCCAGACATACTCGAGGAGGTAACCGGATTACAACCATATAAATAGAGTTCTGTATCGATCTAGTCAGAGGGATTGGACCAAACTTTATGCCTTTAAGGCATATGGTATCCAAAGAGCTTAGAAGACTAGAGGTGCGAGCAGATGATCTGTTTAGGTGATGTTTCATCCATGGATGTATGTTTAGGTAAAATGCATCTGTTGTGTTCGTCGGTAGGACAAATGACACTTTAGAATCGTTTGTTGGTTGTTGTGAGCTAGATAAGATGATGAATATGTTCATACCCCCGTTTGTTGATGACTTGTTCGGTCAGCTCTATAACATAAGGATATTCTCTTAGTTGGACCCGGTGGTAAGGTTGCACCAACCGAGAGTAATTTGGGTAAATGATTTAATTATAGTGTTTCATACACTACCTTGCTTTAGGTCAGTTATGTCGTTTGGTTAACCAGCGTGTCGGCATATGTTGTGGGTCTCATGGACCATGTTTAGAGAGGCCACTTGAGTAGGTTGTGCTTATGTTCGTTGATGATAATTTCGTATATGTATGGATGGAAAAGGAGCACAAGACACTATTAGTGATGAGATTTTGAGGGTATCACTCTTGAAGGAGGAGAGTGAGACGCTTAGTTTATGTTGTTTCAGAGTAGGATGTCGCTGTAGATCCTTTACGGTAGTCTGGAATCTGGATAGACCCAAGATAGCAGTATTGTTGACCTATTGTATGGGAGATTAGACTTTTGTTTGAGATGGGAGGTGTAGATGTGCATTAGTGAGTCTGACCAGGAGGTATTGTTCGACTCTTGATTCGGAGTTGGAGGTGATAAAGTTCTCTTTAGGGATATGGAAGCACTGTTTGCTAGGAGTGGAGTTTGAGTTGTTTAGTGATCCCTTGTCATGTAGTATCTCTTCTTCGAGAAGGATCTTTACCTTTGCTAGTAGCGACAGTTGGAGTTCTTAGCCTCCTAAGGATTTAACATTTCCTAGATGTTCGAAGGTAAATGTGATTATTAGTATTCGAATGGGAGATGTACCGGTTTGGGAGCAATATTCCTTAAGTGGGTATTGCTTGAGCTTATCACCGGTCATGACTCCAAGGTTCGATAAGCTTTGGCCAAGCGTGATGGCCGGTTTGACCGTTAGACCTACTTTGATTTAGCCGATTCTCGATTGTAACTAGTCAGAGGTGTTAAACTAGACTAGTCGAGATCTTAGCTAAATTAGAAGGGTAAGTAGTGTTTATAAAGATAATGTAGGCAGACCTGACCAAGATTTTTTGTTCCGCAGAGATTTTTTGTTCTCGAGAAGTGGGAACGAATGATTTGGAATTGCATCAAAGGATTGCCTATGATTGTGGATAGATATATGGAATTTGAGTAACAGTTAATTGGTTGATAGATAATGCTAGATTTGTATTCCTTAAGTCCAATAGTATGACATTCGTTTTTGTTGTGTTATTTGTTGGATGGTTGGTGTGATTCCGTTGTGTGCCGAGAGCATTTAAGTGGCTGAAACTCATTGAGTTTTGGGAGAACTTGGAAGAGATGTTTGGATTTGAAAGTAAAAGGATTAGATGATATCGAGACTGAACCATACATTTGGAGACCTTTTAAGCCTAATTGTGCTGGTAGTTGTGATACAAATCAGGTTAAGAGGAGGTCGAAGGAGTAGGAGGGTTCGGTGGAATTAAAGCGTAGGCGATAGAGTATAATAGACTGTAGGGAGCATGAGGACTGTTAGCCCAGAGCTCTTTAGACAATAAGACTTTGTTTGTATCATTGGCTTTCATTATGGATATAATATTACAGTATTCCGCGTGCTAGGATAGGCATGGATGTTATTTTTGGATGTAGATCTTATATATGCATGTTTGATTTGATTGTTAGCATTTGAGATGATAGTATATGTTTGTATGGTTGTTAGGCATGTAGGATAGTTGGTTGAGTATAGCATTCTTGTTTGGTGACTGCTATATATGACCAAGTATAGTTAAATATATGAATTGTATACATATCTTTGTTGTGGGGTTCTTCGGACTTAGTTGTCCAAAGGAGGTTCTGCCAAAAAAATTCAAAATCTGACAGATTTTTGAGGGCTGATGGGTAGGAGATATTCTCTTGGTTTTGTGTTTCGAGAACAAAATTTATGAAGGAGGGTAAAATGCAATGACCTGCATTTTTGACAATCGAATATTTAAATTGTTTATTTAAATACTTAATCATTAATTAAATGAAGTCCCGAAAATGTGATTTTTCACATAAGACTGAATCTGGACTCGAGACCACTTCCGTTGAGTTCGAATTGACATTGCGAATTAAAATGAGTATAAGGATCACTATATTCCAAGATCAGAAGATCCAATGCCCGAAATGGTCTCGAAATATATGAAATTAGCCTTCCGGGGCGCAGTTTCAGATGGAGATGCACTTAGTGCCATTAGATCCAAAAATAAGGTGATGTACGCAAACGAATTTTGTGGCAATTGGACGCATTGCGTGATCGCACGGGCCCGAAATGCATAGCCATTTATTTGAGATATTAAGTAAATGGAATATGATAATATTATAAATATCCAAATCCTCTTTCCCCCTACAATTATCATTTCATTGTTCTTGCCTAAGCAAATTTCAATGGCCGAACCCATTAATCCACATTCAAAAATTTAATTCTTCAAATCTGCTAAAATAAAATCATGCTGTTTGATTTGTTGAGATCGTATCATCAAGAGCTTCGCGATGACCATGGTGGAATTTTGATTTATAGTCATTGGTCGAGATCAACGGATCTAGATTTTGATATCGTTGGAGATTTGGACGAGAATAGCAGATCCGAGGACGGCATTGTGATTCTTGTGCGATGGGAAGTAGATGACATTGGATTTGGAATGAATGGTGAAGAGATGAGAAGTGCAACCATTTCATGTCCCGAGTAGGTCATGGGCATGGGTTCAAGGACGTGAATTGCATGTAGGCTTCGATCGAGGCAATCTTAGTATCGGCGAGACAATCGAGTGAAGAGAGGAACGATGGTGAAAATGACGATTGATTTCTTTGGGTATATCTCCTTATCATCTTGATTTCGTGCACGCCTGATACTTGTATTCATGTACAGGAAATTGAAGATGACGAGGAAGAAAGATTAATGAGTTAAGTAAGGTAATTAATGTTTTAACTAATTAATTAATGATTTTGTTAATGTGATTCTTATTATCTTCGTATCTTTTGCATACAAGGTTCGTTTTGGATGCCGTTTCTTACATTAAGATCGTATTGGCAGGATTTATATTTTGGTATTGGTTGGAATATGTGGCGATAGACCTGGATTTCAGTGTGGATGCTAGACGTTTCCGTTTGGTCTATACTTAACCATTTGGTTAAGTACAATACCAAGGTAGATGATATTAACCATAGTAGAATGGTCAATGTTCATCACTGTTATTGATTGGTTATTTGGCCAATATGTGGTTTTGATGTTAATGAGATACAGTGGTGCACGACGTGATGGTTTGCTCATGCGACCGGTTTTAGAGATATGATGTTATTACCCTACGACGAGTGATATTTAAGCTGAGGTAGGGATGTGGTGCTTCGACCTGGTGATTTTAATGGTGAGGCAGGGATGTGGTGCTTCGGAAAGGTAGTCTGATACTACAGATAATGACTCGATGTGTGGAGTAGGCTCTAGGATGATAGTATCATTACCATATGGATCATGCTAGATCTCGAGCTTTGGATGGCATGATAGTAGGGTTCTTCGATCAAGAGCTCAGGTAGTGACCAGGATCGAGAATGGCAGCTCGGATTGGAGTGAGGTTGTAGATAGTGGGCAGGGTTGGGTGTTAGTGCTCATGCCTAGAAACTATAGTGAACCAGTAGGGTTCGATCTGTGTCGAGTAAGTAGGGCTCGATGGATGTGTTTGTGCCTAGGGATCGTTGATGACTTAGAGTGTTCTGGTTGTGTATAGAGAAGTGGTACTATATGCGGGTGATACCCAGGGCTGGTAGATGGTCATGTACACTAGACTGCTTGAGAGGGTCTAGGTCAGGTGGTACAGAGGTATCATAGGGACAACCGTGCGAGATTTCAGACTTTAAAGTATGGTGGAACACAACCGAGAACCGGGATTTCCACTACTCCTTGATAGTTGGTCATATGGGTCATCATGTATCTGGCACATTAGGTGAAGGTTTGTATCGTTTGATGGTTGCTATGTTTGTCTTGGCTCACTTGTCAACTGTCACCCTAGGGATGTCGCACTAGGTAGGTATTGTGATTGGGATACCTAGATACCTTGACTTAGTGTGGAGTAGGCATGGATGGAGAAACCTAGATACCTGAAGTTTACTTAGTATGTAATAGGTATCGTGGGTGGAGATACCTAGGCACCCTGATAGACACTGACTATGGTATACCCTTTTTACGATGTTATGGAGTAGCATAATACTTATGCTTTTGTGTTGACTCTATGGTTGCAGGGACAGGCAGGCATGATTTATATACCAGCTGTTCTGTTTATTATCAACTTTTACATTATTTTGTGATTTGATATCGCTTACACCAGATTGTCGCCTGACCCGAGATTTTATGCTTTCTTCCTATTATCTCAAGTACTCTTTGGTGAGAAGATTGAGAGAAGGTGGATGCTTATGGAGTTCAATAGGTGGACTGTTTCAATGTGACGGTTATCTATATTTATTTATGTGTTTGTTATTATTTCTGCTGTGTGACACCATGGAGCCTTGACAGTTTTGATTTACTATTATGAGACAGTGTACCATTTGAGTTTACTTTCCCATTGTATAAACTTAGTTAAGTGTTGTATAACTTTGTGGATCTTACATTCAAATGTTTATTTCACATTGTTATTATTGTCTCTTTTGTTTTATACCAGTATTGATTATTATATTTACTCTGATGCGATGTGAGATATACGACAGGTATTTGGTTATGTGATACTTCCTTTTCTTCTTTTTCATTCTTTTCTCTTTTATTTCTTCATGTTATTCCTTTTTCCTTCCTTAGATTATTGTTTTGCACCGTAGTTGTAGGGCGGTCATTACACATAAACGCAATATGTTTGATATCTTTAAAAGTTAAGGATACAAAATGCGCTTTTATAAAGAATTCATTATGTTCAAAACAGTCGAATTAGGACTTGAGACCACTTCCATTGAGTTCAAAATGGCGTTTGCGACCTTTTTGAGTATAAACATCGATATGTTTGGAGTTGATTAAAATTTTGATGTTTTCATTTAGAGATTTGGGTTTGGATTTCAACCCACTAACCTAACAAATAACCTAACTCCACTCCACTCATCTTCATTCCTTCATAATATTTCCTAATACTTCGAGCCCTAGAAAAATGGGGGAAAAGAAAAGAGATTAGAAATTCCTAAGCTCTAATTCTCTTAGGAAATTCAACTTCAAGTTATAAAATCAAAGAGAAGCTTAGGTAAGCATCCTTTTCATCTTCTCCGTTTCAATCCCTCTTCAATTTTCAGAAATTCCTATAATTTAATTTAGGAAAAACTTCACCTTTGATAATAGATTAAAGATTCTAGAGGTTTTGTTGAAGAGAGATCAATCTTTGCTTGTTTTAGAGCTTCTCACTTGTGTTTTTGAATAAAAGATGAGTTCTTGAACTCACATCTATGTTTATAGCTTTCAATATTGTTAGGTATGAATTCCTAACATTTATTCATGTTCATTTGCTTTTGATTTGAATTGATTTGGTGAATATTTCAACTTTTGGTGTTTTGAAGTCAAATCTTTAAAAATCCTATCTTTAATATTTGAACATGTTTTTAGGGTGTATCGAAGAGCCTATAAGGTTGCGTTGTCGCTTGGCATAAATCCCTAGTCTCCGTTGCTCGCTCAGTCGTTTCCGGTAGGATTTTTCCCTTCTTGGTGCTAGGTTGAGAATGCTTCAAATTGCAGTTTAGCTGAATGAACTGTATGTTCAGTCGACAGAATCTAGGGGGCAGAAAATTACTATCCCTGTGTCAGTCGACTTACTACAGAGTTCGGTCGACTGAACCTGGAAACAAAAAGTTTCCAGGCATAGATTCAGTCAACTGACCTCTGGGTTCAGTCGACTGAACCTTGACACCGAAAGTTTCCAGGCACAGAATCAGTCGATTGACTATAGGGTTCAGTCGATTGAATCTGTTTCACTCAGCCAATTTTGCTGTTATTGTGTGGATTTCCAATTTTAAATCAATTCTTGTGGATCTGATTAGTTGTTATCACTTTTGTTAACTTTAATAATTTCTTTTTCAAGATTTTTGGGAATATCCATTTTGATGGATTTGATATCGATTTCTATGGATTTGGTTCACATTTCTATGGATTTGGTTTACGTCTTCGAATGTGAATTTTTGGTGATTGATTGTATCTACAATCATTTCTATGGTTTGTCACTTTAAAATACAAAGCTTTCTATACTAGTAATAAATATTCAAACTCTTTCACAAAGATGATTTCAACTCTACTTTTAATACAAAGCTCGTTTATAAAACTGTTTTCCAACCTATTAGTATATATAAACCTTTACCTCATTCGTATGAGAAATCTAATTAAACAAACTTAGCAAAACAAGTGGTATGAAACGCTTGCGTTTACTTCGTCGGTTAATTCTTAGACTTGTTCGATTAAAAATCTTGTGTGGAAATCTACAATTTGTTTGTAAATATTTTAAGTTAATATAGTGATTATGGGACATGAAGCTAAACTCATTTGTTTACTAGCTTAGTGTAATTTACAGTTATCGATCAATGATGATCATTTTGTGATTTAGACTAGGGATGTGCGATGTCTCTTTGTCCACATAAGGGACTATACCTCGTTTTATGGAGCTTCGGCTCATTTTTATGGGCTAGTGACCCATGGTCTTTGGAAGTTAAGTTCGTGGAGAAATCGGCTCGATAAGCTGGAGCATGGGACGTATCTTTCTAGGTGCGTTAATGTTTGTTTATGCATGAGGCGTATTTTTCTAGGTGCGTCGATGTTTGTTTATGCATGGGGCATATCTTTCTAGGTGCGTTGATGTTTGTTTATGCATGGGGCGTATCTTTCCAGGTGCCACGATGTTTGACTGTGCATGGGACGTATCTTTCTAGGTGCGTCAATGAACGGTTTATGGAATAGCGTTCTGTTTTGATACACGTGTTGGTGAATTTTCATGCTCCCGTTTGTGATAGGCCTTCCCCTTTTTGTGATTTTTGGATTTCTAATTGATGATTTCTAGAATTTTTGTTTCACCAATTTTACGATTGGTATTGATATATTTGTCAATATCTGTGGTTTGGTGAATAGAATAAAGAATATGACATTCTTTTTTATTTCTGAGATTCTTGAGGTATTGCATGATTTTTGTTGTTGTTAAATGTATACTTGTCACAGTATGGCATCATTGTTATCATACGTTTTTGCCATATCTCGTATCCTATCTCATTTTATCTAATATTTATAGCTAGATTGATCCGTTTATTATTTTCTTAGTAAATTATACTTGGATTAGACCGAGATGTTACAGGTGCTTCTGCTTGACTCCTTATCTGGGACCATCATCTGACTTTTGTCTAACTACTTTAGATTAGTAATTTTTGCTTTTATACATTCGAAATAGACACTCCTTGATGTATACATATTCTTTTGTCTAGCACTTGTACCTATCCTTTTGTGATGTAGTGGATCTTGTATGACCACTACTTTGTTGTACACTTTTACTTGTTATATTCATATCTGTTTCCGCCTTTGTGATATGAATATATGTGGCTGATTTGTGTTATGCTTATTTTATGTTTGTTTCCGAAGACCACATAGCGACTATGTAGTAGCTTTGTGTTTGTATTTGATATGTCGGATTTCCTCCTGAAATGAAATGCATGACATATTATCTGATATATCGGTACTCGCACAAAGCAATTACACGGATGGTTGCTCCTCAACAGCCTTATTCTTCGTGCTAGTTGACGGCATTACCCCATAGTGTTCTTGGCTAGTGTGAGCATAAAGGTGGGGCGTCACAAATTTAGTCCCCATTGGACTAAGGGTGAGAACTTAGTGCCGACTTCATGAACTCGACAGCAACTTCCCTACTTTGCCAACTAATGCCCACGTTCTTTCTCATCTCCTTATTTGCTCCCAGTACTTCATACCCATATGTTTTGGTACCGACTTCTTTGCTCCGAATTAAGTCATCGTCATCTCTAAAACACCATATTACATCTCCTAGAAACAAGTCGTTGCTGCCTTCTGTACTTAACCAATCTCTGATCCAACTTCCTGGACGACCTCTACTAGCTACCACTTTCCACCTCCCCAAGTCACTACCGACTTGGAGAAAGCCATAGAACTTTGCATCGACTTAGGAAGTCAGAACCGACTTTTGTACTTTGTGAATTGGAGGCTGCGATTCGGTGCATAAGCTCCTCCAATGCCCCAAGTTCTACCCTACAAGACTCATCCAATTCCGACCAGTTTTGCCTCTGATTTGCCCGATTTCTCAACCTATCTGCCTAACATCCAAAACATTAGCAAATAACATCAAATCACAACATACAATCATGGGATAACATGCGTATACATCCATTCGTACAATCAATACATGAAGATATGATAATCAAACTACTTTTTCCCTAAATCCAAGTATTGCACTAACATACGCATATGGATGATAGGAATTACATTAGCAAGTGAATAGGTGTTCATTGTTTGCAAAACCTATTTCTAAATTTATTTTAAAGATCTTATATTTATGGTCATTAACATACATAAACAAGTGGTTAAAGTTAGAAAACCATTTTAGATTCAAAATACATGTTTAAAACAACAGTTTTAGTTATATAAACAATTATAGATGAGTGAGAGGTCAAGAACGACTCACTAATACCTAAAGTACTAATTTACCTCCTTAAATCCGAAGTAGATAGCAAGAAAGAAAAATAAAAATCAATAGAAATGATAAAGTCTAGCTTTTATATATTAATCTCCTCTCTAATAAATGATTTGGCTAAGATTGGTAAGGAAAATATGTGATTTTTGATGAAATCAGGGTTAATGGTGTTTTAGATCTATTTTGGGGATGAAGAAAATGACTTAAGATGGTTCCTACAATCTCCTATTAGTACAAATTTTGAAGTGGCTTAATGGGACTAAGTTTAAACTTAGTTAGTTGCCCACTAAAATTGACCAACAATAGCCAAAAGTTAAAACTTCCATAACTTTCAAATGACACGTCTTTTTTTCTCTTATGACCACTCTATGGAATATGAAACCATCATCCTGAAGCAATGGAAGTGGTTTGAGACCCTAATTCGGCTCTTATCTAAAATAATAGTCCATACAAGATCTTTATGGTCAAAATGGTCATACAGAAATTTGAGAAAAATCATAGATGTAAAAAATGTCCCTGAGAGTTACTTTCCAAAATCTTACAGTCATATTACCACATACGAATAAAGTAAAAAATTTACGATCCTTCAATATGTAAAACCGGGTCGTTACATTATGAGGGGCCCCTTCTTCAATTGGAAAGATGTTCAACTTCTCATAACTAATGATTATTCGCGCTACCTTAACAATATTTAATAAAACTACTACTTATTAAATTAGAAGTATATTTAATAGAAAAATTATAAATAGCATGTTTTGTGACAATAATTACAATGTGTTGTAATCATGGGTAATTTATCACAATATGATACCATTTTAAATATTCTTAGTCAAAATGTATCGAGATTGGATATCAATATATCTATTGAAATTAGAGTACGTAATGCTATCCAAATATGAGGCAATGTATTACTCATGGCTACTGGAAGCACCAAGGGGTTACCAATGATAGTTGTTGGATAACTATGAAATGACTTACTTAATGGCTTATGTTAATATAACTAAGATCAAACATGAAATATAGATGCGACAATATAGCACGATTCCCTCGGTTTGAGAATACCGCTGAGGTTCGGTGTGCAAACTCCGCTTGGACTATAATTAAATCATGGATCATCATCTTTCAGGGTCGAGTGGAAGCATTTGAAGTGAAACACCATTCAAGAGAGAAGTCGTCTCCTCGGTTATATGAGGTTAATATCATTGGCCAACTCAACTCAAGGTATCTAACTAGAGCGATGTGGTTAATAGTAATTGTCATTGTTGGACCAATGGCTTTATGTTTGGACTATAAAGTTGAATGTGGATGATATTGGAATTTTGACCATTGCCAAATTCCATGAGTCCTAATGTGATACATTTTTTTATAAACACAATTGGTGTAAATAATTATCAACTATCGGGTAATGCCTAAAATTTGTAATTTTGGATTTTATTGAAGATATGTATGCGATAAATTTAGCCAAAATATCACATCACTGGTTAAGTAACATGTGAATGTTAATATTCGAATTATTTAGTATTAATCGTTGATCGAATTTACAGTGTCGCATAACCAAAATGTTGAATACTCGGTCTACCTCCCGATTAATTGAATTATAATTTTATAAATTATGTAAATTAATTAATATTTATGAAATATTAATTAAAAAAATTTATTCAATTTGTGTTGGTCTGTCTTTAATATAGTGCGTATATAATAGTTGTATGCACACTTATCGATATACGATATCGGTTTACGTTAAAATATGATTTAAATGTAAATTAACTAATCTGGCTTAAAGTGGAGTGAGGACAATATATGAGCTAATGTGTGGTCAACCTTACTTAGAGAGGATGGTTTGGAATATGGTTTCAAAAGGGGTGTGAAATGGCAAAGGAAAGAAAAGATATGCTTCCATCTTTGAACCTAAACACCTTTAACAAACTTTTTTATAAATTTTGCTTTATGGTTCTAGTCGCCATTCCCCTTCTCTATTTCAGGCTGAAAACCACTCCTCCTCCATTATTCAAGCAATTAAAACACAAATTCAAATAAAATCTAGAAAACAATGTCTAGCTCTTCAATCAGGTAGCGCCTTTTGGAAGAATTTGAATAAAGATTCAAGTGGATTAGTGATTCAAGTGGAATTAGTTATTCTCTAGGAAATCGCGAGGTATTCTTCTAGTTTGCAACTTATTTAGATATATGCCTGTTCATCATATGATTCATCTGTAGTTAGAACAAATTTGTATCATGTATCCTTATATTCATGTGTTGTTAACCTAAGACATTGAGATATGCATATGTGTATATAGGTATATAATTAAATAACAAAATGTTTTAATTTATGTATACATATGTATATTCCCATGGCTATTAAAATTATATATATATATATATAATTTGTTTATTGGAAATAGATTTAACATGGTTTTAAACACAACTTGATTTTAAATTAAACAAATAATAATATGTAATCTTGTAGTCAAATTATGAGCATATGTTTTTCATTAATAAAAGGATATATATATATATATATAATTTATCTATTTTCGAAGAACTTTTTTAGCTATATGTATGCATGATTTGATAAATACATATATTTAATATATTTTAAGTGTGTGTATATATGCAGTTAAAAGTTAAAATTGAAAACATAAGATATTTAACATGTATGACATGATTTGAATTTTGAAATTTGAATTTTATATTTGAATTCAAAGTTATACATATATAAGTTTTACATATGTGTGAATACTGACAGTAATATTTTATGGGTACTTTTGGCACAGGTCCTTATTAAGTTTCAAAATTCACGAAAAGTCCTTTACTAAATTTCAGAATAAATTGGGACCCTATTTTTTATTCACGATTATTGCAGAGCATGATGCAACTTTCCATAAAAGTTGCTGGCATTTCCGCAATTTTTCCGTACACTATGAACATAGTGTATGAAAGTTGCTGAAATATCAGCACTTATTTATAAAAGTTGTTAACATTTCAGCAACATTTATGTACACTGTAAACACGGTTTATGAAATTTACTGAAATATCAGCACTTATTTATAAAAGTTGCTGACATTTTAGTAATAATTTTTCTTTGTTTCTAGAAAATAGGGATCGGATTTACAATGAAACTTTAACAGGGAAAGTTGCTCAAATATCAACACTTACTTATAAAAGTTGCTGACATTTCAGCAATAATTTTTCTTCGTTTCCAAAAAATAGGGACTCGCTTTACAATGAAACTTTGACAGGGACCCGCTTTACAATATGAAAGTATGATAGGGATGCCTCCTTAATTTCTACATATTTTATAACTATATATATGTATAATTAACATAAATATAATTTGATGTTACATTGATATATATATATATATATATATATATCTGTGTGTGTATGTATGTGTGTGTATTTATGTATGTATGTATATATTATTGGACAACATATATGTATATAAATGGGCCAACATATCCATTGCGATGAAAATTCCAACATTTAGAAAATGGCATGTTAAACCATGCACACTATATATGTTGCACGAACATGTACGCGCACATGTGTATATGATATACATGTCTATATTGTATAATACATATACATCATTAAAACAAAAATTTATCGACAAATAAAATAACACAATGATTTTATTTGAAATTAATTTGGATAAGATTTAAATAAATTTAGATCTCGTAGGCTTGGTATGATCCATAATAATAATTTTTTTAAATTCACCCATTTAACTGATAGCGTGCTGGCCTAGTTCCATCACATAGAAATAGGAGACACTTTGCATAACTAAAGATCTGGCCCACTTGGGCCATTGATTTGAAGGTAGTGATATGATCGGATGGGTCAGTACTCCCGTTATACTTATCCATGGGAGACAAGGCATATATGTGGTGGATGTAAGTGCTTAGAATATATTCAGAGAAAGATTCTACATTTTCATCATCTGATGCACCCTCGCCAACAGTGTTCTTTATTTGAATTCTATGCTTTTGCTAGCATAGGGCGACTATCTCCTCTTGGAGTCTGGATTCCACATGCCATAGATGATGACGACCCATTGCTGGGGAATGGCCTTTGTCGCTTATTTGGGGTAGGGGATATATGATGGTAATACAATGAAAGAGAATGATGATAGCTTACTAGGCTAGGAGACATGCAACTGACAACTGAAGGCGATCTGGGTAGATAAGGGCGCCTTTCTCGGGACCTAGGCCGGGGCACCTACCATTGGGACTGTGAGTGGACCGATGGTTCTTTAGGAGATCTACCTTGTCCTCTTCCACTAAGTCATTCAAAATCTGAGTCACGCCACTCGAAGGCGATGGAAAGCAAACTGTCTTTCTACTAAAAGGGATTGTCGGTGTACTACGGGTTCTAGCTTTGGAACTTCATGGACTTCTTTCTGATCGTAGATAACACATATGTTTCTATGGTGAATGTGGGCATCCTTTATTAGGGTTTCTGGCACCACTATCTCTAAGGCTTCGATAATGCTCATGAAGTTGTAGGAGACATAGAGAGCTTGTTGAGGAGTTTGAATAGCCATTGAAGGGACTGATGGAATAGATTTTACTATTGTCAGAGCATCCAACCTTATCCCTAGGGTTTGCACTTCGTAGGCCAGAGCCTGCACATTTGTCAACCCTTTCAATACGTTTTTCCATGTATCATTGATGAGATCAAGAATGGGGTAGATGGCCTTAACAAATGTGGTTTTGTTAGTCACTTGGGCATTTTAGTTATCACTTACTTTTTCCATAGTTGGATCCATGGTAACAACCTAGAGCAGATTTTTGTAGAGAAAAGGTGATAAAAGGTAAGGGCTCTAGGGGAGGCACTCCTTCTAGCACTAAAATGTTAACTGGAATTTTGGCCAACCTCGAAAGTGGGACCAAGAGTTGATGTTAGCAAAAGTTGGTTACTAATACTATAGTTTAAAATGAAAAACAAGAAGACAAAAAATGCTTAGAAGTATAGAGATAGATTTTAGATTGGTTCGATCAATGATGGTCTACGTCCACCATGAGAAATTTCCTATTACTTTACTTCTATTAAAACAGCTTAGATTTCAAGAGATAGTAACTAAAGAGTAAATATTTAAAATCTAATATTCCTCAACCCTTGTAAGAATGCATGTCTTAGCCTATTTATAGCTATTGGAATTGATGCTTAATTGGATAAGAGTACGCTGCCTGAGTATGGAAATCACGCTAGGCCATTAATGGACGTGTATGGTTGATGTGCTGCCAACTAGGACTTCTAACCTGCACGGTCCGGATGGTGATAGCTAGTGAACCATAGTGCGAGCATGCCCAAAGTATGGTATGTGGTCTAGGATTAGGAAATGGTTGTAGTAGAGGTGCTTTGGTGGCAACAAAGGACATAAAGGGATTGCTACACGATGGTGCTTCTGTCATATGAGTAGTGCTCTTTTCTACCAGTCTTTAGAGGAGCAATGCATGTAAAGCATCATTAGGTAGTAAAGGCCCAGTGCTTGCAGCTATAATTGAATGGTACTAAAGGAGTTAGTGCATGTGGTTGGATAGGGTTGGGGACAGACGAGGGAGCTTTGCATTGGTTGAATGAGTAGATGGACCGTCGATGGTAAAGGAGCCCTTCGAAGGACAACTTGTTCTGGCCTAGTCATACAGTGCCTATGGGAGGAGGTACTGGTCGAGGTGCCTGAATTAGTGTGGGTGAGGTGTTCATTGAGAGAGCCATGATAGTTGGTTCCGATTGGGGAGCAATGCCAAGCGGGTGAATGTAACACCTGAACCTCTATACCCATACTACCCAAGAGTACTACAGAATAATACTGTTGGATAATACGGAGAATAAGGCGATATAGGATAAATCATTGAAAATTCCCTTGGTCTAACACTGGTATATATTACAACATCGAATAAATAACTCACATATACATACAGTATATGTATAAAACAATAAACATATACGCCTCCAGGATAGAACAATACACATTACATAGTAAATAACATAGATTGCAGAGTCAATTGCAGCAATAATAGATAATATACAATTTACAATATACAAATTATGATATACATTACCAGGTCTTATACATACATGAGTTATGCAATACAAATTAATATACAACAATACTAAATAACTATTCCCCTCTATGCCCAAATAATACAACTTGCTCTCAACATTCATGTACCTAAAATGTTTCGAACTGGTCCGATTACTATATAAATAACACATGGGTCGAACTATATCTAAAGCAAGGATAATAAACATATGTGATTAGAAATATATATAAAGTATAATAACAATATGGCGACATCCACAATATTAATATATATATGGTAACGTAAGCATGTAATTAAAATATATCTTAGACAACTACAAATATATCACATAACACAAATATCATAGAATCATGCATAAAGATGTCATCACTCATGTAGAAACACATCAAATCAGAAATCACATAATTAAAACAAATGGTTGAATCATACATATCTAGGAAAACGTCATCAAATCCAGAAATATCACTATATGAGATATCAGACAATAATGAAGCAATGCCCATAGTCTCTCTCAATCTCATAGTATGAAATACCATAATTGAATCAATAAAATTAATAATAAATATTTAAACCATCGTAACAATATCCAAATGTAATCAATAATAAGTAGGTCGTCTGCCTGTAAAGAATATGCCATCTGCCTGAGAAGAATACGAGGTTGACCATACTCTGGACACAATCTCTGGTATATTCTCATCCATACATGATATATGTTTATCTATCACCTACATACATACACATACTCCACATAGACCAGAACTAGATGAGAGACGGACAACATGTCTACTTGCTCAAGGAGACATACGTGGTCCATATGACACGAGTCCTATAGCCATTATTTACCGTTACCACTCCCCTCTTGATATCGTGACAGTGATCCACCATAGGCTTGATAGTGCGTGGCCTCTTCGGCCATGACTACCGACATGTACCTCTATGGTAACTGACCGTTGGCCTATGTGACACAAGGGGCAAACAACTACCAATCTTGTAATGTACATAAAATATCATAAACAACAACGGTGTCGTAGATTTAGGGCGCGACCCCACGATCAAGCCACCAGGATGGATACTAGCCAATCTAGTTCATTATCGAAACATAAACAGAGTTAGACAAAGGTACACAGACACATAATGTACACAAAATATGTGGCTAACAAGTAGCCTCCATAAGTGCTCACTACAGCGAGTCACACCCACACCACATACCCTTGTATTAATATCATTCATGAGCAAAGAATACTGAATAAATAACAAAATGGCATCCCATATCACTGAGTGTTACTATGTCATTTATTCAACGCTCACGCATCACACTTTCCCTTCAATATTCTATACAAAGATTCCACGATTAACCAAAAAGGTGTTACTGAAAGCCCCATGTCGGACGATATCATTAAACCGTTTATTCAGATTTCTCATTACATAGAATAATTACAATAAATCAAATAAAGGATGTCATCATCATATCATATCAGAATAAAATATAACTTAAATAGATATCAATAGTGAATAACTCAAAATATTGAATCAGTATAGAAAATGAGTCATCAATAGATATAGAAATCATACTTAAATCCAAACTTTAATTCAAAAATTAAAATATAAATTCTTTAATAATTAAATCAAATATACACTTTTATGACATTCAAAATCTTTTCATAGAATAAACTCCTTTTCAAAAATATTATTAAAATCATTCGATATTACAAAATCATTAAATAAACTAATTTCGAACAAATAAATTTAAATAAGGAAAATAACTTACAAAATTCTTAAAATAAATTTTTATAATAAAAATCCCTTTTTTTAAAAAATATTTCCCAAACCTATTATATTAAATATACAAATTACAAAAGAATTTCTTTTTTAGAAAACATTGTTAAAAACCTCTCGTTTATAATTATAAATTCCATCCATTCCAATATATTAAAAAATCTCTATTTTCAACTTTTATTTCTAAAACAATTCGTATAAATAATTTTTCGAAGATTTTAAAAATTCTATAAAAAGGGAAAATCAATGAATAGTTTAAAATAAAATTCATTAAGTAAAATTCTCTAAAATTCAACAACATAAATTTTATCGTGTGGCTGAGTCGAATTCCATCGAATTTTGGCCATCGATACGTTTTACACACTACATAAATAAACAATACACTTCAAAATGCAAATGGACGGCATGTCTTTTGCATATTGGACATCCAATAAACACAAAATTCCATTATTAATCTCCAAAATCATATCTAAATCATAATAATTAATTCAATTTTTCGATCAGATAATTTATTCAAACAAACAGTCAACATCCATAAGCAACTCACCAATCAAGACAATTTATTTAAGCAAACAATTCAGATAATGCATAAGATAAATATACAAGGAATGTAAAGAATTATAGATATAGATGCGAGTTAAAAATTCACCAAATAATGCTAAAATGATCAAATCAATGGTTGAGTCCTTTGCTATTTCCGTTGTAACAGCCCGAGATATTACCAAAGCCGCGCTCACCCTCATATAGTCGATGCTTGAGTAGGCATACTCACCAACCATAGTCGCTCCATCAAGCAAACACTGTAGCTTCAATCATGCACACTAAAACACTAGAACAAAACGCCAACAGTCCCCATCTTCACTAGTGCCTGCCAATCGCCTCTAGATCAAACAATAGTAGGCCATGAGTTTGCCCTCCACTGTGCCATCTCTATTTCAATAGCGACATGGGTCATGTAGCCTGAAACTCAACCTCCAATCGAATTTGAATCACCTTTTCCTCACCTGTTGACTGCGTCACCAATGTCCACCCCTTCATCGTTTCCACCAATTGCGATGCCCTACTTCCTATGGTCGATCGCGTGCTTTCCAGGTCACCACTTCAAACATTGAACAATGTCGTTGTCGCGAGCGTGAATGTGATTTATTTCCTTATTTTAATTCAATGCATTATGCTTTTATTTGTAAATTAGAGTAAAAATTATTACAAGAATGTATGAAATCGATTTTTATGTTTGGGAATATGAAAGAGGAGTTCAGAGCTAAAACGAGGACTCCACAATAAAGAGAATGAGCGTGTTTTGGGCTTGAATATGGTTTTTGAACCATAAACTCCAATTTAATTTTTTTCTTAACTAATTTCATTCATGCTTAACTTTGAAAATTATAAATATATTTTAATCTAATTTAAATTAATTTGCACTTCATTCTATAAACCATATTTCGATAACTGGGCAAATTGATTCAGTTTAGTACTTAGTTTAGTTTTGTTTAATTATTCATTATATATGCATAAAATAAATTTATTTCCAATTATTTTGATTATTTGAAAATATTTCACATTTATTAAATTATTTTATTCAGTCTCAATATATTATCCCAAAAGAAATTAATAATTTATTTCAATTTATTAAATCAAAATCTTTTATTGAATGGACTACAAATAAATAAATATTTACTTTCAAAATAATAATTATCAATTATCGAATTCAAACAATTTATTTTAACTAAATTTATTTACATGGTGTAGAAAATAGGGTTGTTACAGACTCCCTCTTAGGAAAATTGCATCCTCGGAATTTCTTATAGTGAGACATCAAAAAACTCATACCTTGACTTTCTATGTATCTATGATCTTAAATCAAACTTAAAATATTTAATCCTCTGTGTGGCTCTTATATGGACTTCTCTTATTGTATGCTACTATTTTAAATAGATTTAATTAATGACTTTCTATTTTTTGCATACGATAAAAAAATTAGGAAAATTTTCTTAGTGTTTGATTTTAGAAGGAAAAATCAATTACAGTACCCTCACCACTATACCATACTATCCAATAGTACTAAAAAGTACTACCGTCGGGTAATATGGAGTATCTAATCTCATATATACCCAAAACATAAGATGTATCAACATCTCTGAACTTGTAACGTCTCCGACTGAAACCAATATTATAAAAGAATAAATAGGTCAGACTATATCTAAATCAAGGTTTGATAAATGTAAGTGGAATAGTATATTCGAAGGATAATAATGTAATAACATAATATAACAACTTAAGTCAATTATTACAATGTAATATAGTGTATGTGTGTGTCTAAGAATATTATGAGGGAGTTGTATGCGTGGTTTATAATTACAACAACTTAAAAGATCAAATAAATATCTCATAACATAAATATCACTAAAATCATGTATAAAGATATCATTACCCATATAAAACAATTCAATAGAAATCAAGAATACTATATCCAATGGGTGAATCGTCCATACAATAAAACAACATCATAGAAAAATGAAATCATCAAGTGAATCTGGCTAACACTCAGCATTGGTATAATATAATATCACAAAATCATATAATTTACTTTCAAAATAATAATTATCAAATATCGAATTCAAATAATTTAGTTTAATTAAATTTATTTATATGGTGTAGAAAGCAGGGTTGTTACATTGAGCAAGTACCAAGTTGGTGTAGTGTATGGACATGCCATTACTATTCGAGCTGGAGCCAATTAAAGTGTTGGGTCATGGTGGTATGTGGGCCAAGCCTAGGAACAGTTGATTGTGCCGGTCGTTTGGACAACATAGGATTATAACGACCCAGAATTTCACTACATTGATTTACGAATATTTAATTAATTTTAAATATTCAAATAATGGTTTTATAATGAAAAAATAAAAATCTTTTTAATAATGAATAATGATGGTGAAATAGTTTTCAAGTTTGGTTTACAACATATTTAGTTCGAAGAAAAATCGAAAATGTGACCAGAAATTGTTTTCCAAAATTTCGACTATCCATCAGCTAAAAAGTTATCAAAAACGTTATGAACTCTTTAGCGTAAGTATTAACACGTATAGATAATTTAATACATGTATGTATGTATATGTATGTGTGTGTGTGTGTATTAGTGTATGGGTATGCATGCATTTATACCTTAGTATATTAAGTTAAAAAAAGAATATCACATCATTAGGAGACATAAGTACATTAGAGTACTTTAGCAAGTTGGCTTTGATTGGATGAAAGAGAGGCTAGGTGTAGGATGAAACGAGTGACGTAGAGGATAGGGTGTGATGTGGCATGCATGTGTAGAGGGTAGAGTACATGAGGAGGGTAAAATGGTAATTTGCTATTTCTATTTCATATAAAATTAATTCACCTTTTCTTTCTCATTTTATTTTCATTTCCAATTCTCTCATATTCCTAAAAGCTTCATGAAACCTTTTAATGGCTTCCATTTATAATTTTAAGTTTTTAAAAATCCAATTTTAAACTTTTAAAATGATTTCAAACTTATTTAATCTCCTCCTTTTAATTTTAAAAACTTCTCCATTTTCCTCCCGCATCATTTGGCCATAACTTCCTCCATACTACTCCAAACCAAAAATTACATTTTTTTCAAATAATGTAGCATTCCAGTTTCTACAACTTTTAATTTAACATCACTTTTCCAAATTTCGACTATTTTTTGGTCAAAATTGTATTTCTTTCTGACTCATTTTCGGACTCATATTATCAAGGCCGAAAATACCACTCCTTCTTTTGACCATATCTCCCTAAAAAAATCGAAGTTGAGTGATTCTTTATTTTAAAATTGTAGATAAAAGAATTTTATAAAAATTTTCTTGTTACCACTTATCCAAATTTGAAAAGTAATATGGCCAAAAATCAAGGAGAAAATGACCCGTTTTCGAGTGAGTTTTCTATGGTTTTCCAAGCTCTACAAGTTCTAAAGCATTTCAAATTTAAAAAAAATTTGGTGAGTAAACTATATTTTTTCTAAATTTAAAAGTTTTAAATTTTTTATATTCAATATAATATGAAATAATATGTGCTGAATCTTGTGGATTATTATATCTCTTGGTTGTTTATAGTATTGTTGATATGGGGTGATGTTTAGTAACATTGTTAGTGTGAGTATGCTATTGTACATGGCTTAAAGTATGATGTTGTATGTAGCTTGGATATTATGTGATATGCAACTATGAGTACTTTGTAATGTGTAAAAACATGAACATAGGTTAGGGAAAGTTAGCACTTGAATTTGTATGTGTGCGACCTAGAATTCCGTGAGTTAAAAAGTAGTT
Source organism: Allium cepa (assembly GCA_030765085.1). Lineage (NCBI taxonomy): Eukaryota > Viridiplantae > Streptophyta > Magnoliopsida > Asparagales > Amaryllidaceae > Allium > Allium cepa. The sequence continues at coordinate 420,934,387 of CM060943.1, read as the reverse complement.
TACTTAAAAAGGATTCTGAAAGTTTTTTTTTAAGTTTTGAACTTTAGTTTAGTTTCCATTTTTTGGGTTATAAACCTTTTGGCAAGTTAAAGGTGAAGGTTTTAAAGAGTGTTGGATTGTAAAACAAGTTGAGATTACGGGTATCCATAGTGATAGTCGTAATGGATGCAGTTTCATTTAAAAATTCAACTTTTGCAAATTTTGATTTTATTAACTTAAAATGTTTTGAAAATGTTTTAAAAACTTAATAATGATGTTTTATGAAGTTAATTATTTTTTTAATGAATAATTTTTTGTTAATTAAGTTTCAATAATAAATTAAGATTAAACAAGGGTTATTAATTATAATTAAGTAAAGATTAGTTATTAATTAATTATTTTTTAAAGATATGATTAATTTTGTTTAATTACTAATTAATTAAGGTAATTTTGAATTAAATATAATTTAAGAACATGATTTATTTTTAATTAATTATTCGTTAAGTATAATTATTTATAAATAAAACAATCAATTATTTATTATTATTAATTAATTAAGGATTTAATTTAAAATAAATTGTTTATTTAAGGTTTAATTTGTTAATTAAGTTTTAAATAAAGGTTATTTTATTAATTAAATGTGATTAATTAATACTTAATTATTAATAAAGGTTTAAATTATTATTTAAAAATAAATAAAGGATTAATTAGGGTTAAATTATCTACATAATAGTTAATTATTATTTAATTAGTTGCAAAAGTTTTAATTTATCTTTATTTTTAGTTAAGACTTAATTAGGGTCGAGTATGATTTAGGTAAGGATTTAACTTGTGAATAATTATTTTAAAAAGAAGTTTTAAGTTTTATATTCTTTGTTTTCCAAGAATCAAATTATTTTAATGGTACTTAAAGATGGTTTTGAACTCAAGGAATTCAAATATTGGTACTATTAAGTAGACAAATGACCATAAATGAGTTATGATGTGATTTTTGTGTTTGTGTGGATAACTATTAGCAGAATAATACCCCGTTTTACTATAAATTTATTATATGATTCCATGGACAATTATTAGCAGAATAAAGCCCCGTTCTGCTATAAATTGATTGTTTGGTTATGTGAACATTTGATAGAAAAATAAATCCCTATTCTACTATAAATTGATTGTTTGGACAAGCGTTAAGTAGAATAAACCCCGTTATGCTATAAATTGATTGAACTGTTTGGGCACCTATTTAGCAAGACAAATCACCATCCTACTATTATTGTTATTTGGACATGTTTATGCTGGTTAGTTGATATTGACATGTTATTTCCAGATTTGGATACGATGTATATTTACATATACGTTGACTTATGTAAATAAATTATTGAATGACTTAAAAGTGGAATCGAAATTAAATGGTAACTTAAATTTGTACTATTGGGTTTACTAAGCCTCCTTTTGAATTTGTAAAGTATGGTTTTGAATTTACTTCAATTCTTTAATTAATTTTGAGGTTAACAGTTTATAAATGATTTTCAAGCTATATAATTATTTATAAAGGTAAAATAATAATTCATTTAAAAACAGGGTATTACTAAATAAAAAGGTTTATTTAAAGTGATTTTCAAAGGATGTTTTTAAATGATATTTTGTAACGGATTTTTCTTTAAGAAGATTTATAAAAAGAGTTATTGAAATAAGGAAATGATTTTAGATATTTGAAAAGAGGTTTTATAATTTAACTTGGAGAATTTTAAAATTGAATTATAAATTTATTTAAAGATTTATAAATTATTTGAAATATGAAGCAAGCTTTTAGAAAGGAAATTTTTTTACATGTAATTTGTTTGTGTAATGACCCGTAAATTTTGATAACTAAATCTGTCAATTTAATAAGATTTCTGTAATTAAATCTGGAATAAATAAAAAGTTGAAATTTGTTAATGAATTAATAACGGGATGAATGTAAGGATGTTAATTTTAATATAATTAAAAAGAATGGGGAATCAAGATTTATAAATTTATTAGAATTTAAATTTAATAATTAGATTAATTGCAAATAATTGAAATTTAATATTTAAATATTCGTTAATGGAGATTAAGATGAAATTTGAGAATATTAATGTAATAAACCATGAACCAATGTCAATTTTATCTATTTGGTGATATTGGATTGAATAACACGATTTAAAATCAAATGAATGGATTTATTGGAATTTCAAATGATAATTAGTGAATTTATTTAAAATTGAAATTTAATATGGTAATGGGTAAATTAATTAACTTAAAATTTATATCTGAACTTTTCTAAATTATGTGAAGGTTTAAGAAATCAAAAGTGATAAAGATTGCTAATTATAGAATTAGAATTAAAGATTTGATTTAATTAATTTAATATTAAATGATTTAATTAATGTAAAAATAGCCATTTTGGCCACCGACACAGATTTCGACGAAACCAGTTTTCGACATTGGTTTAGTTAGGAATTAGACATTTTGAGAATAAAAATGTTGTACAGATGTACAAAAATTTAGCCTCTTTATTTTCTAGTTCTTTTATCTACATGTTTAGTCATATCGGTAAAAAATTTAGTTCTTTTATCTACATGTTTAGTCATATCGGTAACGGTGTAAAAATAGATTTCTACAAAAATATGATTTATTTCTCTGAAATGCATATTTTATTGATTTTCAATAAGTTACTACTGTCATTTCTCCAGTTTAATGGTATTAGGTGTCTAAATAACCAATTTTTGACATTTCAAACTTAATTTTCCAACTTAAACTGCGGATTTACATGAATAAACTTGAACTTCAAATTAAAAGGACATTCTCTCAAGCCCTTTTTTTGTACAATCTGCTAGGGAAATGATGTAAATAGATAGCCCATTTTGCCACTTCTGCTGTTTTCAAATATTTGTTGAAGTGTGTTACACTGTATGCGAGCATCCCATAACCGTGGATGGAAATTTATTAGCTTATTATGTGCAAAAATGTAGCATGGTACAGAACATTGGTTTTTATGTTAAAATTTCAATTTTAATTTAATTAGTATTCATATAATAGCGGGTCATAGTTGGACAATCCTTTGTATTTGGATATATAAAATGCGTAAACAGTGATTAAAAGTTTAACTAACCTTGAACTATCTTTTAAATCTTAACTTTGTTTCAATAGTCGATGTATTTTTGTATGATACATTAGTTTTCTAACGTGAATAGGACATTTGTTTTCAATGGTGACTTGTAGCTGGTATTGGGACATTAGTTTTCTATGAATCTAACTTAGGTAATTCAGCATGTCGATGTGTACACGTTATATAATGCGGGAGTAGTTAACTTGTTTACATTACGTCAAGGTCACATCTTTTGAAAATTGTTGTATAATTATTTGCAGTGTTGGTGATATTTTCAACGATTTAATGATTTGGAAGGTAAACTGGGTACAAAAAAAATAAAAACTGATGGTGGTGCGTTATAAATTTTATGCCAGGCCCAAATCAACTTCCAACGTGTTCTTAAAATTTATCCTGCTATAAGTAATTTTGTTAATTGTAGTTGATTAATACTTTTATGATCCTGCTTCACATCATTCACTTAGTTATTTCTTAGTTGTTTCCGAATGAACCGTGCACTACGATTGGCATAACCTACCAGTAGTATTTTTTAATATCTACTATCAATAATTTTATGTGCGTCTATTTTTCTTATACATTGCATTTTTCAAGTTTTCTGTCTCCAAGTATCCTATTGAAAATATAAAATGATTCCAAAATCCTTATTTTGACAATTAATATTTTGTGATTTACTCATAATTCTTAAGATGAAATATGTTGCATTCTTTTTTTTAACATGCTTCTAGTTGGCTTTTGTAGTTATAAAACTCAATTTGCTTTTTCTGATAATGTAACAAAGATTCAGTTGGGGTGTTGACTACATATTCGGATACACAACAGTACTTGAATACTATATGTATTTTAACTCTTCTTTTCCCTTTGAATTACATATCCATAATGTAGTCCTACTTTATACTCATTATTTATGTAGGTGAAACAACTGTGATTTATTGGAAAGGATGCTTGGGTTCTAGTAAAAAGATCCAAGTTCGGTTCCTACCATGTGTTCCCCCGCTCCCCCATCCTATATAAATTTACCTAAGGGTATGGAGACTTGGATTAGCGGACGACTTTACTGTACCCTCCTTAGGAGTTCACCGTCCTACCGGGTTCTCCTGTATTTTCAAAAAAAAAAATATGATTTATTAGACTGTGTTATGGTAGAGTCTCATATTTAAATTGAGGAAAACGATGGCTCAGAGGGTTGCCAAACCAAATCAAGGGTGCGAGCAAAGTTTGATCTATGGAGGAATATTTACAATGAAATTCGGTAGCCTATTTTCTTCATTTAATCCAGGTCTAAAAAATTAGTTTCAATTTCAATTTTTTTCATATGCTGTTAAGAAAAATGATTTTGTATTAATGAAGCACTAAAAAGTATTATTAATAAAAGAGTTTGGTGCAGTAGGGAATTAAGTTATGTAGTTAAAGTGAGAATCTTTAGTAAGGAATTATTATTTTCTCCTTTTGAAGTTTAAGGTAAGCCGCATCAATTTTCCTTCAAAGTCAAAAGTGTTTTAATTTTGTTGCAGTTTCCTTTAGCCAATGCACGAAAGTATATTATTTCATTGTACTATTGCAACTTAGTGAAAATAAATTGGTAATATAACATTTGTACACCATTTTCACTGCTGTTGTCGAAGAATTTTATGTCACAACATGGATAATGTATTACCAGTGTTATTTAAAATTGCACAATGGAAATATCCATGTTTGCAAAAATCAATCAGCAGGAAATAGCCATGTATGCAAAAATCAATCAGCAGGAAATTGCCATGTTTGTAAAAATAAATAAACTAAAAGTATTTTTCTTACTTATTGGATATAGGTAACATAAATATGCTTATAAGTGCAAAAGAAGTAAGAAAGAAACATGTTGCTTTCTCAGTACTTTACATGTACTAATTTTAGAAATAAATTTATAAATCAGCATACATATACTTAAGTCATGATATAACATTGATTTAGTCTAATTTAGTTCGACTTGCTGTCATGAACCATACCACATCTCCATTTACTGTTTACAACTAAAGATGTTTTAAAAACTATATTGTTACTATTATTGTCGTAGTCATCATTATTATTATCTAAAACATTTATATGAAGATTTAGTGATGTAAGGCATATATAGTTATCAAAATTCTATCTTGATAAGATATTACAAGCTGAAATCAGATAATGTGGTCAGTTTGTTATCTTTTTGTTGTGTATGGATGTTTGTAAAAATGTAAAAGTAAGTCATAAGGTTTCCCCGTAATCCTTTCTGTTGTACTTTACAAATTAACAACATTATTGGATGTTGATGGTGCATATGTTGTTGGAAATGTTAACTCGGTAGATTAGCTAATATAAGTTTAGTTCATTTCTTTTAAATTCCCAGTGTCAGTTTTGGACTTTTTATACGCCATTTTTTTGCTCCATAAAGTATAGTAGAAACGGGACATGCCGTAGAAACCAGTTGTACATATCAAACTGTTATTTCCTTATGCAATATGACTAATCCATTAAATTGTTTTCACTTTGTAATGAGTAAAGTGCTCGCCTAATTAAATTGGATCCATATCGTTCTGTATAGATTGATGGAATAATCCTTTGTGAGGTAAATGCCGCAAATTCTTGAACTTTCTACGATTTCAACCAATATTGTTCTTATTATGTTAGGGTTACTACTGTTTGGCTCTTAGATACACTTAGGTGGTTGTTATTAATTAAGATGTTAGGGGGAGTTGAAATTTAGTTACGTGCAGTTTAGGAAAGATACTTTATCATAATTTCTTTTGTTGTTTGGTTAATGATCGTATTACTGTTAACGAGAAAAGGAAACTTTAGATTGTTTCTTTAACAAATAATAACATAATGATAACACAAGTAATATGTCTTCACTTTATTTTTGACGACCCGCAATTTTTCCGCTGGAACTGAAACACAAAAGACTTACAGTTTTAACCTGTAAATTTTTTACATTTTCGTCTCTTCTTTAAGGTACAAGGATATGTTGAATACTTCTTCCTTATGATAGTATGTGCACCAGTAATCAATTTCGTATTACTTATTTTTGTTACTTTGTACCAATGATTTTTTTTAACAAAATCATTGTTAAAACAGAAATTTATTTACCTAATTTGTGCTTACCTATGTTAATTTGAGATTAATTAGTTTTAATTATGTGACTAAAAAAAGATATTATATACATAGTTTAACTGCCTGTCTAGAAATACTGAAAGTGGATGTATGTATTGATTTGCATTTAATTTGCTGTTACTGTTATTCATAATCCTTATAATTATACATGGAGGTTGTTACTTTAGTGACAATGTGTTTCTGACTATACTTGCATGTTGCTACTGTAATTTTTTTCTTTTCAAATCCGGCCCGTATTGTGTTATTTGCATTAGTTTCAGATATCACTGTTTTCCACGTCAACCTCCTGACCTGTTTTCGATAACTGACTACACTTTTTTTGCAACGACCCATAAATTTTCGATTTTTAAAATTTGTTAATTTAATAATATTTTATGAGTTAATATGGAAAGAAATAAAAATTTGCAATTTAATAATGGAATAATAACTAAATTAAAATGAAAATGTTAATATAAGTAAATTGTCAATAATCTTAATGAAACTCCAATCCATTGTATTTAAACCTGTTATGCTTGGTTTTTAAATTTAATATAAGTAACAAATGTAAACATTTAATTATTGTGTAAAATAAATAGTTAATGGATGGAAATGGAATAAATGTATTTTTAGTGAGAGTTGTTGTAATAATTGGTTGTAAAGAATAAATTTACAAATGTTATAAAATGTATAATGGTGACAACTATTGTTCGTTACCCATGTATTTAATCGATAGTAATTAAATGTAATTAAACGTTACCTTATGTAAGTTAAGATAATAACTGAAATTTTCGAATGTAAAATCAATAGAAGTGTTAATTATATGCATAAGATGGCAATTGATCTAATAAAAAAATTTGAAACTAATATAAATAAATGAATTGGAATATTAAATGTGCATAAGTGACTAAATTTCAGCATAAGGGAAATAAAATAGTTAACACAAATAAAAGATGTAATTAGAATTATATAGCTAGTTGGAACATTTGTTGTAATTAATGAACTTTTAAATGGAATTAAAGGTTAAGGGTAACAATGGTTATAAGTTACATACTTATTTAGTTCATAAAATTTAGTTTGAAATCAATTGCAGTTATTTACTTAATTAGTGCAATTTGATGTAGATAAATTAGGGAATCGGGAAATAAATTCTGAAGTTATATTAACTAAGGAAGTAATATGTAATAAATTGAAAGTTTGTACAATTAATGTTTAGATAAGTAAATTTTAATGTTTGTTGTTGACAATAAATATTACTTTAATGGAATTAAGTGTAGTAATGGAAGTGTGAATGCAAATTTAATAGAAACGTAAGTTTATTTTATAAGGCAGTAATTGATGTAATAAAAAGTTTGAAACCAAGTAAATAAAATTTATTGAGGACATTTAATAGTAATTTATGTATATATTTGGCAATGAAATCAAATCAATTTATAGAAATCAATTTTAATTAATTGGAAGAAAATCAAATGAATGGATTTATTTGAATGGTAATTGACAATTAATGAATGTATAAAAATTGTAAAGGGCATAATTGACTGCATTAAATAAATTTTTGGTAATCAATTGTAATGAATCTAAATTTAGCGTTTTGTGATGTATTTAAGTAATAATCGGGAATCAATGGTAATTATACCCATAAATTGTCAATTTATTGAATAACAAGATTTTAAATAAATAAACGGTTTTATTTAGTTCTCAATTAATAATTTATGAAGTTTAATGTGAAATAAATTGCAATTAATTGTCTTAATTTGTGCAGTTAGGGTAGATTTAATTTGTCGTTGCAGATGGTTAATTCTATAAGATGTAATAAATGTTAATTTTATTTATAATATGAGGATTGGTTGATTTAAGGAGTGAAAACCAAGATGTATTAATTTATTTGAAATTTGAAATTTAATAAGTAGATTAATTGCAAATAAGTGAGATATATTATTAAAATATTTCATAAATGAGAATTTAGATGAAAAGTGAGAATGTTAGTGTAATGGATTTTGATTCCAAAAATTATTTCATCCATTTGTTAATAATGAATTGAATAGAGAATGAAAAGTAAATTAATAGAAATTTTGGAAATTAAATTTATAATTTAATGAAATTGAGGTTAATATTGAAATTTATAAATTATTCACCTCTAAGTTGATATTTAAATTTGTTTGATCATTGTAAATGATTGAGAAATCATATGTGATGAAATTTGGCAAATTTTCGAATTGAAATTGAAAAGTTGATTTAATTAATTAATTTTAATTTAGTTAAATAACTGGAAAAATAGCCATTTTGGCCACAAACTCGGATTTCGACGAAACTAGTTCCGTCGGATCCATAACAGTGAATTATTATAGGATTTCAAGTTTCGTAGCAATCAGACTTGTCGTTTGATCGTACGGACTCAAAACGCCTTGAAATCGATAAATTGAAATCAATTGAAATTTTTTTGAAAAATATTGATTTTATCATAACTCCTTCATACGATGGAATTTGGACGTGAAACTTTTTCCATCGCGTTTAAAATATTTTTAAACACCTATTTTGATATATGGGTTTACTAAATTTCGTTCCGGGGTCAGAACGGGCTTTTTGGTCCACTTTATCGTTAGCGCGTACATCTATCTTATCCGATCCGTTCTATTTCAGATTTGTCTATAAATATCCTGCTATAAACACTAGCCACCCTAATTCTCATTTTGTCTGTACATAAATTCATTCTATTCCTCCTCTTCCTCAATGGCAGACAAAACCAATTGCAAATTCAATCAAAGCTAAAAATCCAAACTCCTCAGAAAAATTCAAAAAAAATATATATTAAAGCTCTCGAAGTGCGTAATCTTCTGGTGTGATTCGTTTTTGATTCAAATCGCCATTTGTCCAGAAATTGAAGGTGAATTCTCGGCCATCCATTGCGTCGAAATCAACTTTGCCTGATCGACGAATCAATGTTACTGGGTCGAAGAGATTCTCGAGTGGAGCGCATCTGTATGGGTTTTGCATCGAATCGACGGTCGGATTTTCATCAAAAATTGACTAGGGTTTCCTAAACTCGGTGGCGGCTGGAGCTTTTACGTCGATTTTCGTGGCCGTGGGGTCCTAGGCACTAGGGGCGAAGCTATGGCAGAAGGGAGAGCACAGCCGCTAAGGCCTGCGGCGGCGCGTCATCGTGTTAAGGAGGCGGCGGGTTTGGCTGAACCGCGTTTGTTCTATGCGTACTAGGGTTCGTCCCTGTAGTTGAAGAGCGTGACGTGTTTTTCTTGTTATCTATTTTATTTATTTCTATTTCAAAATTCATTCATTCTAAATGCCATAGCTTTTGCTCACGATGCTCGATTTACGCTTGATTTTTTTGTTACGATCGTAATATAATTTCAGACATTTTGACGCTAGTTTGGACGGATTTGGAGATTGTGCAAATTTTGGGTTTAAATTGTATTTAAATTCAAAAGGTGAGTGTTTTAACCCACTCACAACTTCTAAAATTTCTTATGTTTGTTAAATTGATATATGGTGTGATTTAAAATTTATTTATAGTTGTTTGGCATATTTTAAATCATCATCTCAGTTATTTTCATCCATTTAAATTATATTGCTATTTAATTTATTCATTGCATTTGAACTGCTAGTTAAATTAATATTTATTTTATTGCATATAAACTGCCAGTTAAACAGTTATAATTTATTTTGAATATAAACTGATAGTGGATACCTATTATTTATCACCTGTTATATATTGATGTATTGCTTGAATTTGGATGATGATTGTGATAAATGGTTGATGGTTGATGATGGATGAATGGATGTTTTATTTATATCATCATAATCTACAAGTTGTTATCCATTTATTTGGATTCTGGATTGCGGTTTGAAATGATATACAACCGCATTTTTATTTTTAAATAGCGGATTGAAATGATAAAAATCTGTATCACTTGACCATAGGATAAAAAATTATATACAGGCGCCGCGGTGTATGTATATATATATATATATAATTATTTTTGAAATTATTTTTCTATGGTTTTGTAGAGGAATATATATATATGGTTTTATGAAATATTGATTTCGGATATTTGATAAAGGTTATTTTATATATAGTTAAATTCTTGGTTTTAAGCTATGTATAAAATTGTTTGAAGTATGAAGTAAGTTTAATAATAAAGTTGATTTTATTAAAATATATTATGGATAAGTATTTACTTAAATTATATTCTAATAAAGAGTTTATATTGATTTTTAGAAATCAAAGTTAAGAAGATATTTTTGAAATTGATTTGAGATTTTATTAAATTAAGATCTTATTAAAATTTATATTTAAAAAGAACATGGTGTTATAACTAAATTCGGCTTAAAGATGATTAAGTGAATATATCTAGTCTAAATAAATTGAGGAATATTCAATTATCGAATTTGAAAGTTTTATTTAAAGGATTATGGATTTATTAAGTAAGTATTTCAAAACTAAATAATAGTAAAGTGAATTTGGCATATATATATATATATATATATATATATATATATATATATATATATGGGTTAAAAATTTAGTTTTGAAATGGTGGAATATTTAAAACTTTGAAATATATGGAAATTTAAATGGTTTACTTGGGAATTCATATCTGTATTTGGAATTGATCAGAGAAATTAAAAAGCTAATTTACTTTATAAAGTAATTTATTATTAAACCATTTAAGTATTGAAAATTTTGTTTCGAAGCTATGGGTTTAAGGTATATATATTTGAAAGTACTATGATTTTTGAAAAAGGATATATTTGTGATAAAAATGATATCATATTGATTTGGGTTTCAAAATAGAAATGATATCGTAAGTATAAGGTTTTGAAATGGATATTTTATTCTGGTTTTAAAGTATAAACTATTTTGAAGAGACCGCGGTGTTATAATAACGATTGGTTGTTAAAGAGACCGGGATCGAAAGTTGTCATACTCTCTGCCTACTCTGGAAACCACGTTAATAACCGTGTACGCGGTGGAGATTCCAAAATGAAGTAGGATGGTGGCAGCGTTTTCGTTGAGGTAAATACGTGGACCCAACTCCCGTGAGTTGGCATAAGGTGGCTAAAACAGGAGCGATCGACGGGTTAAGAAGGTAGCACCTTTTTTCAGACACATCCCTTCGCTATTCTACTATGACTTTGGATTTTTCGGTGGCTACTTTTTATTTTTGATTTTGAAGGTGTTGTTCGAGGTGGGCGGTAGTAGCTGCTACGCATTACCGCCGACCCAGAAGCGTAATTGGTATATCTACCCTGACATTGCCTAGTTGTGTCGTGTCACCTACCCTAGCGCGCCTTATACCATTTTGGTTTTGTACCATACCTATGGAGTGCCCTCTGACGACGCCCAGTACGGGGGAGATTATGGTACTGTATAGACTATGGGAATATATAAATGTGTTAAGATGGAAAATGTAAAGCCTTAACGCTATTTAAAAGTAAGTTTATTTACAATTAGACACTATTATAATAGCGAAATATACTATATAGTAAATAGTTTAACGGATCCTTAAGAGATGAAAATCCCGAGCATCTCTTGAGTTACTGCACTCATATTTATTTCTGTAAATTTAATTTACATAAGATACTTTAGTTCTGATTCGAGTGTTTTGTTTTCAATTCTCTCGGGTCAGTCCGAGCATTTCAGGATCGAAGTCTTTATTTCTGGAGGACGAAGACGAAGATTTCAGTATTATTATTAATATATATTATGTTGTTCCACTTCACTATTGTGTTCCGCTGCATTATTGATATTCTATGGTATGTATAACTCTGATATATATTGATAGTATAATTAAATGTTTTAAAAACCAGCTTCATGAACTATATATTTGATTATTATATTTTATCCTTCCGCTGTGAGATTCTATTTTGTTTTATTTCTTTCTTGTCTTCTTATTTACCCCATAACAATCCGTCCTTCCATATGGTTTGAATCAGCACGTGTGTCTATTTGAAGCATGCGGAAAGGCGGGACGTTACATTTTTCTTTGGTTGTTAGAAGGAAAAGAAACATGTTATATTGCTGACTGTAAGAAGGGTAGACATGCAGAAAAAGAGAGTATCATTATTAAGGAAGGATGGAAAAAGCGAATGTTTATTCTACTGTTTTCCCCTATGCATTAGATAGTTTTTTTTGGTCTTCCAACTAACTAACTAACCATATTTTATTCCACCATTGCTTTAATTTAAAACTAATGCATTCAGCAACTGCTCTATGTAGAAGTTATCAACTATCTCACATAGGGGAAACTGTACAGCAAATGAAGGGTAATGGAAGGACAATGACATCCGGATAGTTAAAGGCATTCCATGTCGAACTTAGATATAATAGATATTCACTTAGGACTGAGGCAAGCAACCATGGGCTGTCGAATTAATGCAAATGTGGAAACAGCCGTCTGATCCTACTTACAACTGCAAATACACATTGCAACTATGAGCTTAAGTGAACTAAAAGTTTGATAAAAGTTAAGAAAGCAATGCGGGATGCGAGATTCAGGATGTGGTGTGAGCTGCTGGTCTGTATCTGAAAAGAGTAGTATCAAGTCAATAGCAGTTGCATGATTATAGTACAACCAATAAAAAGATTTCTCTCATACCAAGTACTGGAAATAACATTAATTTTCAAATTAATTAGTCCCTTCCGTTTTCATATTGTTGTTGCTACATTTTTGTTTCGGTTATTAGTTTATTGGGCTGACTTCAATAGAATGCTGATATAGTACTTGTTGTTCATTATTGTACTTCATTTTTGGTTTAAACTATTGTACATGTTACTAGACATTTGGTCGGATTATCTCATTAACTGGCACTCACTCTGTCATTCATGTTGGATTTCTATTTATACAAATTGTTTAGTCAACACCTACCTTTCCCACCTCTCTGTTTACCAACTACAACGCGCTAACTATATTTGATATTATAGTCAACATGTTTTAAGCACATATTGCAATAGCATCCATGTTGTACAAACTTTGATAGCTGCACGAAAGCTATTTAAACCCATCACGAGGTGGACAATCCTCAAAAACAACCAAACCTGAAGCAATTTTGGAGAAAATAAAAGCACTGAGCAAACTACTATGACCTACACTGTTTTAAAATGAAGTGCAATGACAAATGGAGTAAGGGACTGAAGTGACTTAAACTGTTTTCAACTGCTGCGCAGTTGAGACAGATCCGGATCCCACAAATAAGTGGTTTATTTGTTTCTATTTTAAAGTATCACAAGCTATCATTTTTAAGAATTTCCACAACTACATGATTATAGCTATGGAGAATGTGTTTCATACGGGTTCTAGGATCAAGTTGCGGTAGTTTATGCCATTTATTTATATGCGTTATCTTCGTATTACTCAATATTTTACATGACATCGCTGCATCTTCATATTGAAGGGTGGTAAAATACTTGGCTGTTTGCTTCATATTTCATTCTTTAGGTTGCACTTTAGGCTACATACAGGAAATAAACAAAGATGGCAATACTGCATTTTTCACATTGAAGGGCCGTAACATACTTAGTTATGCACTCAATGGTTAAGTAAACTTCATCTTCCACTTTAAGCAATAGTAGAATAAAATATCAAATTTCATACTTATCTTATCATCATTGTGCAGTTCTTTGTCATTAATATAATAATCGTTCAAAATTATTTGCACCAATACCTTTATTGTAGGTTTACCTATACAAGTATTCATATTCTGATCATATACTATTATAAAAAATATTACAATGTATGAATTCATATTCCAGTTTTCATAGTTTTTGGTAGGATTATATTTACATCGAATTTCTATCTTGGTTATACTAATTTTTCTTAGGATCTATAGTTATATGTTCTGTATATGTTTGTACAACAAATGTACACATAAAAAATACATTGATTCTCAATGTATAATTAACATAAAGAACAAAGAATGGGAAAAAAATTGAATAACTTTACACCATACAAAAAAGGACTCTCTCTCCGCTCTTTCCATTAGTTAAACATAAACTTATGACTGAAATTGACGTGCAATTTGGATGCATCCAAGTTGTGGTGTCATTATAGACACATACACATACATATATATAGATATATGTATATATATACATACACACGTATATACATATATAAACAGTAAGCGCGGGGTGATATAAGTCTCGCTTCACTTAATGTCACTTAACTACCGCTTATTGATCACATAACTGCTGCTTAATTTCTTAGCATAAATTAATATCAATATAATTGTATTAAAATAGAGTATATTAACTGCATCATCTTTGTCTTTACAAACTAATCACAAAGAAGTAATGTTTAACTTATAAATTCATACATTGCAACAGCTAGATAACACTATCATTATTCGTTACATTAAGTATGGTCGAGCTGAGTATAAACAAATCACATTTGTCTAACAATATACTTATATCTAACACATAAAACTGCTCACCATCCAGCAACCCATAAGATATAAAATGATTGTTAACCAATATAGCTTTTTTGCTATAAACCAATTCTTCCTATTTTAAATGAAATATCTTTCTACCTAACCATACTTATTTATGGACTAAATTTAAGCCCCCCACATAAAAGCACCAATTATGCACGCTTAAGCGCTCATCGCTTAACTCTATTACTTTTCCACAAAATCTAACGTTGTACAAGCCTTTAGCGCTTAAGCACGCTTTTCATTAGTTATATACATACATGTTTGCATGCCTGCATGTATATTACAATTACACATATACATCAAAATATCCTACAAATCTACATTCCTCTCCTATATAAAATCCCTTTACGTTAACACATTATACTCTAAAATAATTTTTACTGCCAATTTGACTACCAACACAACCCGTGTGCATAGCACAGGCCATACACTAGTTTCAAATCAAATTCAAAGCCAAATATTCAAACTTTTCAAACTATATCATATTTTATATCGTCGGAAAGCTCTCGAAGAGCGCATCTCAATTCTGTGATTCGTTTTTCAATCTAGGTTTTTATGTAGCCGAAATTGGCTCGTTTATCCTCGGCCGTCCGTTGCATCGTGATCAACTGCGACGGATCATCAAATGATTATATGGTCGCATAGAGATTTTCTAGTGGATCGCATCAGCAAGATTTGTTTGGCGAATTGACGGCCAGATCACCGTATAAAATTCAATTAAGGCTTGTTATATTCGGGGGCGGCCATGCTTTTCAGTTTGATCGGTGAGGTATAGGGTCGTCGTTGATGAATTGGAAGGCCGCGCGAGCCAAGGTGAAGTGACGAAAGGCAGTTTTGGTGGATGCGGCATGTGTAGAGGCGGCGTTCGAACGTGTTCTGGGCCGATGGCAGCTATAGGCAAGCGCGTGCGCATTTGGGTTCCAGAGTAGGGTTTCGATGCGTGGGAATCAAGTGCTGACGTGGCAGTTGAGTGGTAATCCCTTTTTTATTTTATTTAATTTCAAATTGGATTGTTCAAACCTTAATATCTTTTGCATACGAGGTCATTTTTACGCGTGGTTTCTTGTGTTGGGATCGTATTGGTATTTCGAATATTTTGGGGCTGGTAGGAATGAATTCTGGGACTATTCAAATTTTGGGTTTAAATTGGATTTAAATTCAATTTAAATTCAAAAGGTGAGTGTTCTAATCCACTCACAACTTCTAAAATTTCTTATGTGTGTTAAATTAGTTTTTAATGTGATTAGAAATTTATTTATGACTATTTGGCATATTTTTAATCATCATCTCAGTTAAAATTAATTTATTGAATTAAATTGTTATTTAATTTATTATTGCATATAAACTGCGAGTTAAATTGTTATTTAATTTATTATTGAATATAAACTGCCAGTAAATACCTATTATTTATTATCTATTCTATATTGATGTTATTGATTAAATTGGATGATGATTGTGATAAATGTTTGATGATTGATATTTGATGAGTGTATGTTGTATGTTATATTGTTATAAACTGCAAGTTCTTATGGATTTTTATTTCATTTGGAATTGCGGTTTGAAATGATATATAACCGTATTTTTATTTTAAATTGCGGATTGAAATGATAGATATCTGTATCACTTGATCATAGGATAGAAAATTATATACAGACGCCGTGGTCTATATATATAAATTATTTTGAAATGATTTCTTTGTTTTGTAAAGAAATATATGGTTTTATATAAATATTGATTTTTGAAGTCATATAAATGTTATTTTATTCTAAATTTTAAGCCATGTATAAATTTGTTTTAATATAGAATAAGCTTAATAATAAGTTTGACTTTTATTGAAGATAATATGGTTAAGTATTTAAATTATATTTTAATATAGAGTTATAATGATTTACATAAATTAAGGTTGGAAGATAAATTTGAAATTTAATTGAGATTGAATTTATTTAAGAATTTAACTCAAATAAGTTTGATGGATAATTTATTAAATTTGGAACTTTAAAAGGTATGATTTTATAACTTGATTTTGGTTTAGGGTGAATTAAACGAATATTTCAAGTATAGATAAATTTATTTGTAATTTGAGTTTTATTTAGAACATAATGGATTTATTATGTGAAATATTTCAAACTAAATAATAGAAAAGTGAATTGTTGAATCGTAATTACCAACCTCAGTTTGAAATTGTGAATACTTACGGTTTGAAATATATCAAATTTGAAATGGTCTATTCTGTGGATCAAATCTGTTTTGAAATCAATATAATTTGGAATAGTTTATTTGGAAACTGAATTGCATTGAAATTTATAATTTGGGATTTGGTTAAATTTAAAATCTAGAAATTCAAGTTGTTTTGGAATTGATTGGTGAAATTTAAGAGGCTAGTTTATTATATAAAGTATTTTATTATTTGAACCATTTAAGTGATGGAAGTTATGTTTCAAAGCTACGAATTTCAAAATATTATGATTCGAAAATGTTATAATTTCAAATGTTTGGTTTCGAAGCGTTATAACATTGAAAGTGCTATGATTTTGAAATAAAAAAAATGATATTATATTGATTTGGGTGCTATAAAAATGATATTATATTGATTTGGGCTCTATAAAAATGATATCATATTGATTTGGAATTTAAAACGGAAATGATATCGTATTTATATGGGTTTGAAATGGATATTATATTCTGGATTTAAAAGTGTAAACTATTTTGAAAAGACCATGGTGTTATAATAACGTTTGATTGTTAAAGAGACTGGGATCAGAAGTTGTCATACTCTCTGCCAACTCCGAAAATGATTTTAACAACTGTATACGCGGTGGAGATTCCAGGATGAAGAAGGATGGTGGCGGTGTTTCCTTTGAGGTAAATACGTGGATCCGACTCCCGTGAGTTGGCATAAGGTGAGTAAAACAGGAGCGATTCTGGGCAAGTGAGGTAGGCCCTCTTATCGGACACACTCCTTCGATACCATTCCATTATATACTGACATTGAGATTAATTAGGTGGCCACTTTTGATTTTTGAATTTGGGGGTGTGGCTCGAGGTGGGCGGTAGCTGCACGCTATGTGTCACCACCAGTCCGGATAGCAATTGGTATATCTATCTCAGCATTGCCTAGTTGTGCCTGTCACCTACCTAGCGCGCTTTGTACGAGTTAGGTTTCCCATAGCCCGTGTTGTATCTCTGGTGGCTTCCCGATCAGGAGGGACTATGGTACTGGATGGACTACTAGGACTATTACGTATTAAGGGGGAGATTGGGTAACTCCTTAATGCTATTTAAAAGTAAGTTTATTTTACTATAGACATTACTATAATAGAAAAATATTACTACATAGTAAATAGTTTAACGGAACCTTAAGAGATGTGAATCTCGAGCATCTCTTAAGTTACTGCACTCACCTTAGACACTGCACAGGAGATGTCAAATCCCGTAAACATCTCTGATGCCGTTCCACTCATATTTTACCGTTGATTTAACTTACATAAGATCTTTTAGTTCTGACTCAAGTGTTTTGTCTTTTCAATTCGCTCGGGTCAGTCTAAGCATTTCAGGATTCGAAGACTATCTTTGAAGGATGAAGACGAAGATTTGTATTACTATTATTTATTATATTCCATTGCATCACATTGTTCCGCTGCATTGTTAATTATTATTCTCTGGTATGTGTAACTCTGATATGTATTGCATCAGTATAATCGGATGTTTTTATAAAACAGCTTCATGAACTGTTATTTCATTATTATGTTTTGTCGTTCTGCTATAAGGTTCTGTTTGTTTTTCTTCTTTCCCTGTTTTTTCTTATTCATCCCATAACAATCCACCCTTCTGTATGGTTTGATTCTGACGTGTGTGGTTCATCGTCCATTTAAAACGTACAAAATGGCGAGATGTTGCAGTTTGGCCATTTAATATGAAGTTTGAAAAGAAGGAAACTTTTGTAAAGTTTGGAAAATATATTATACCATTGATATAAGTATATAAATGTTTTTCCCAAGTACAAAAGTGATGTAAGGGGTTCATGAATAGTGTTTTGTAAAGATCTTTTGATCGAATTTTTACAAAGTGGTTTTAGTTAACTAAAGGTTAATTAATAAAGGCTTATGGATTCCATATGGAATAAAATTAAGGTCTAAATGATTGTTTATTTCATAGTTAAATAATCGACTATCGAAATCTGTACCAAAACGTAACTTTGGAATTATTTGGGAGAAACGCGAAATTATATGGTACAGTTACTGTCAGTGGTGCTATACTACACGTTGAAATTCATTTCATTCTTCTAGGAAAAATAATAAAGAAATCCATCCACTAAAAACAGTTAGGAGATGATCTCCGCTCTTATCTTTGTTTGCTTATTTCCTAAATAATAGGGGTTGAGTTTATCGAAAATTATCAAAAGTTGTTTCGAAGAGACTGGGATTAGTATGTTATCCGAAAACCACTTTGTTCCAACTCAAGCATTTTGAACTGAAGATATCTTGAAGAGTATGGATTCGAAGATGGTGTTTTGAAGTACAAAAGATACATGCTGCTAATCGTGAGAGTGATTCCAAAATAGGAAAATAGTGTCAATGACAAAAAAATTCAACTTTTTAGCCTCAACGATAGGCCTTTAGTGTTTTAACGTGAAGGACAAATTTTGAATTTCAATTCAAAGGCTGGGAAAGAAATTAGTGAACAGGGAAAACATGCAAATGACTCTGGAGTGGCGTCAAACTTAGGTGGCGTTGTCAGTGAGGATGGTTGGCTCGACGGCAGATGGCAACAGCTAGGGTTTTGAAGTAGCTCGAGTAGAAGTCATATGATAATGGAAAATTAATGGCTTTGGTGGTAGGGACGCCGTGGTGAAGTAGTGTTTAGAAGAAACAATGGTTCGAGGAAGAAGAAGAGCAAGTCGAGGAAAAAGAAGAGCAAGTCATGAAAGAATTAGGGGAGAAGAAGTGGTATCAGCTATTTGGTATCGGTTTTTTAGTCTGTAGGTACCATTTTCGAAAATATTTGTTATTTTTGAGTTTGTGAGTTTTTGTTGTATAATGAAATTATTATACTATGATAAATTCACATTTTAAAGCAAACTGTAACGACCCGTATTTTCGATAATTAAAATATAAAATTTAATAAGATTTTGAAATAATAATATAGTAAGAAATTAGAATTTATGATTTGTAATGATAAAACAAGTAATGTAGTATAGTAATGTTGATTTAATGTAATTGATAACCATTTTAATCCAATTTCAATAAATGGATATAATTGCAAGGTTATTTGGTTATAATTGTAAATAATGAAATAAATTAAATGATGCATTTAATGATGAGATTGTATGTAATCGAACGGAATAGGTTAATATAGAATATAAAATCATTTTGTTATAACCCTTGGTTGTAAATGATAAGATGATGGATATGAACTATTATTATAAACAATGGTTGTTGTAACAACCCGATATTTTCAGCCGTTCACATCCACACATGCCGGACTTGAATTACTCAAAATACCGCGTTGTAAATAAATTAGGAGCAAATGAAATACAATCACAGAATCACAGACACAGAAATATCAGAATAACTCGCAGTGGAAAATAAAATACATAGTAGTTCATGAAGCTACTACGGCAGAGTCTCAAACCAAATACATTATACAGTCTGAAAACAACATAATAGAAATCCCAAATACATAGAAGTTCACTAATACGTGAGATAAACTAGAACAGCTGAAAACAGAAAGTAGATATAAATGTAGATAAGCAAAAACTCCAGCAAAGACCAGCTCCAGAAAGAGAATCCAAAGCTGTGAATACTCAGGCTGACCTGAGCATAAAGTAAAACATAAAACACTCGAGTGAGGACAATATATACTTATATAATGTAAACTAACTCAAGTGAACTGTAGTAGAAATGCACAATAACTTAAAGGATGCTTGGGATCGTCCATCCTTTGAGAATCAGTTAAACTATAAATTAAATACATCCCGTGGTTAAAATTTCAAAATGGCATTTTATACTTCAAAATCAAATATCATTTCAAAATTCAATGTCATTCAAAATCCATTTCAAAATATCAAAATATCATATCTTCCAAACCACATTCATTTTTATTTAGTTTAAAGACCATTACAAAACACATTTCAAAATAGTTTATATTTCGAAACAAATTACTTCATTTTAAATCATAAAATGAAGTTATTATATTTAATAATTAAATTATTAAATTTCTAAAATTTTAGTCTTTCAAAATTCATTTATTCACTTAATTTATTAAAACAAATGAAAATTTAAGTTTCGCAGCATTTAGAAATTGCTACAGAAAGGTACATTCAAAACAGTTCAATTTAACAAAAGATACCATTTAAAAATGTTGTAATGGGGTTACATTTGTTTCAAATTAAACTTAGTTAAATTCAACAATTATAACATTTACAAAATGCTATAATAGCCTTTAATTAAACTTAGCCATTTGGTTCATTATTATCAACTACATCATTTACAAATGTTGTATTATCATTTACATTAGAATTAATAGCATTTCAGAAATGCAGTTAATTAACTTCAAATATTCAGTATAATTTCACAAACAATCATAATTTTATCTAAATCATTTTTAACTTATAAAATCATATAATTTCACTTCTAAAATAATCATTCAAATACCCTTATATTCGTGATTTTATAAAGTTAAATCTCCATTCAAAAATCAAAATTTAATAATAATTCACTTATTAAATTCCAACATTAAATTTTATATTCATTAAATTAAATTTAACTTAACACTTACGTTTAAAATTTTCAGATATAACTTAATTTCATTTACTTAACTTAAAATTTACATTTAAGCCAAATTCACAAATTTCCAATTTTAGTTATATTTCAAAATTTAAACTTAAATATTCATCCATTTCACATTTTAACTTTATTCAAAAATCATTAATATATTATGAAATCATTTTAAATTCATTTAATTCAAATTATCATAAATTTATCACATTTTCATATTTAATTTAAATTCCATTTACTACCAAATTATAGTTTCCAAAATAACTTACATTTCAGATTTTCTAACTTTACCATTTATTTATTTCACTTATAAATTTTCAGAAAATCAATAATGCTTTACAAAAATCATTTTTTTATCAAATTTAAATCAAAATATTGTAATATTTACATTTCTAAAATATTTTAATTTTTTTAGAAAAACGTATTTTAACAACGGATCTGTATTTCATTTTCTAGCCTAGGTAAAGTGATATGGGTAATATATCATTTCAACCCATAATTTACAAAGAAAATCCGGGTTTTATCATTTCAAACCCGCAATCCCAAGTAAATGAAAATAATTGAAAATCATTCAGGCCTATTATTTCAGCGCATAATGATTTTCTCCTATTCTAAAGTCGTTTCGGGTATGTATCATTTCAACCCATAGTGATTCTAATCTAAAGGGAACTAGCAGTGTGATAAATTGATAAAAATAATAGAACAGCATAATATAACAGTAACAGGTGTTATAACAGGTGTTTAAGCATGGGTGAACAACATATAATCATAATATAGCAGGTGTAACATGATAATGCATTTTACAGATTCAAAAGGGGTCAATTTACTAGTTATATATGTACATATTGTCTAGTGAGAATAACTCACTTGTTCAAAGCTGGAGATTGCCACCAAGGCAAACAATACTGACAGTACGAAGGCATGACAATACGAAAATGACTTGAGAGTGGAGAGCCAAAGCTAAAAGCCTTGATCAAACATTTGAACAAAACAATGCAACATAGATGAGTTTCAAAACAATTTATCACTAAACGATGTTAGAAATCAAAGCCCAAAACAAAATCAAATGCATTGCACTTGTTCTCAACTTCCTATGCATCAACTAGGTAGGTGTTTATCTCGGCCATGGTATGCTATAAGGTCTGGTTTGGGTTCAGCATGGGTCGGCCTATGATGGTTTTGATGGTGCATAGATCTAGGTGCATACATCTTCAACAACTAGGCAATATACAACATATCTTGGCTACAAATGGGTTCGGCCAGAGGTTCTAAGGTCAAGGCCTGATGTCCAGATGGTGGTGAGTGACGTAGCAGAGGTTGGAGGTCAGGTCAGAGGTGGTGGTGGTGGAGGAAGTGGCGGCTATAGGTGGTAGAAGGTGATGGAACAAAAGATAGCTTGGTTTATGAATAAAGTGATGGTTTGAGTGGATTTTGGTGTTGAAGCTTGCCTAGATGGGCTCGGCCTGGCCATAGTTGTGGAGTGCAGGGGTGGTTGATCAGAGAAGGGGGTGATGGAGGTCGGCCTAGGCCTGGAGGACGAGGAGCAGATCCAATCTAGTTGACAACAATTGCAAAAATCAAGTAGAAAAACATAGAAACAAGAGAAGAAAAGAAGAATTTACCTAAACTCCTTTGACCAGAAATGGTGGCCGTGATTTTTTTTGTTTGAGGAAGTTGTTCACGTGAAAAATGAAGATGAGACTGAAGAGAAAATGAAGTATACGGCCAAAAATGCACATAAATGAAGAGTTGTGAAAATGAAGAGTTTTGAAGGTGAAAAGCCTTAAGTGTTGTAATTTTTTTAAACCTTTAGTATTTCCTTTTCTTTTTAATTTTATATAAAAAAAATAACTCAGAAATATACTTTACAAACCGAAACCAAGTAAAAATATAAGAAAATAATTAATTAATTTTGAAGAAAATATAAAAAGAATGAAAGAAATTACTAAAAAATACAAAACTATGTCCAGAAATTACAAATAAATCACTACTAGTCTTGGAAAAATATCTTCATTTTAAAAATATTATGAAGTGAAAATTCTAAAAATAATAATTAATTTATCATTTCCAAAATAAAATGAATAATCAAATTGGAGAAAAATAGAAAAAGGAACAAACAAATTGTTTAAAAATAGCAAACAGGACATAAAAATTACAAGAAAGTTACCAATGGCTTTGGAAAATTATTCACTTCATTTAAAAAAATATTTAAAACAAAAATATACATAAAATAACGTATTAAAACATATTAAAATAAAAATATTACAAAGAAAGTATAATTTATATAATTTAAAATAGACAAAATTGCTAAATAAAACAAATTGCACTCAATATTGAAATATACATAACTTTTACAATTTAAATCCATTTTCAACGAAACGAAAAGCAGTATTCAAGTTATTAAATCTATTTTCATAATAAAAGATAAAATTTAAGAATTTAAATATTTAAATTTGAAATTCAAAAGTCAAAGTTTGACCAGAAATCCACTTTTCAGTAAAATATTCAATTTATACCAGTTGGAATTATAATTCACATAATAATCAAAGTTTATATTTAAAAATGAAATGTTTGAAATGAAACAAGTTTAAAATAATCTAAAAATGAAATAAAGTCAAAATTAAAATATATGAAAAAAATCTAGGGTTGTTACACTCTCCCCCACTCAAATCTTTTCGTCCTCGAAAAGGAATGAAGTAGAGAAACAACTAGAAAGAACAATAGGTTGGAAGACATCCTGAAAGAAGGTAGCAAAAATTAGCTAGGAGGGAAAGTAGATTGAAAGACAAGGATGAACCATTATTTAAACCATTATACATTTAAATTTTAAAAAAATTATAGGATGATGAATAGTCATTTGATTCAAATCTGATGGTTCGAAGTAAACAATATTTAAAACATTTTAAATTTTTAGAAGGGAAAATAACTGATCAAAATATTCATTATATAGTACTTAATCAAGATACTTTTATCAAAATACTTTTATAACTCGATATCTTAACAAGTTTATCCTCGTTCCTATAGATTCAGGCGGTGCGTTAATTGGGTGCAAAGCTTGACTTCTCCAGGTACTTAGTAGACTTGTTTCAACACCCAGTGAAAATACTTGAAAAACTCATTTAAAATAGATATGGAAAGTACAATCCAAACAAATCAACCAAACCGAAACAGTTGTCTAACCATGGATCGCAGATACACAATGGTTACGCCTGGATCCCTCAGTAAACAATCCGTATCCGTAAGATTTCTCAGCCCTGCGAGTTATGCCATGATGACTAGTAGAGTGCAGGATACACAATGGTTACGCCTGGATCCCCCAGCAAACAATCCGTACCCCTAGGCCGTCTCAGCCAGGCAGTTTCGCTACTAATGCGGCCTACATAGAGTGTAGAATACACAATGGTTACACCTGGATTCCCCAGGAAACAAATTCGTACCCCAGACCAGCTCAGCCAGGAAGTTGCGCTATGCAGTCGCAATCATAAGACCACGGAGATCGCCATGGAAGTCGATGGACACTCGAGTATCATATCCGAAAAACCCAAATCAAAGAAAGAGAATAATATCGGTAGAATGAATCTACAGTGTGGCCACAAAGCGGATATCAAGCAGAATGCACTTTCTATATCTTTACTTCGAAAATATGTATCATATAGTACCTTTCAAAATCACTTTCAAATATCATACTTATATAAAGTCCATTATATATAAGATTTCATTTCAAATCGAATACTTTCCAAAATCAATAGTATGTCAAATCACACTTATAGAGACTTCGATTATATAAGATTTCACTTTACAAATTGAGTACCTTTTCGAATCAATAGTTTCAAATCAATTTCATACTTATACAAATCATTTTATATAAGTTCGATAACTCCTAAATCAAGTATTTAGTAAATCAAGGTTCTCAATTTCAAACTATTTCAATATCAATTCAGCTTCAAAATCATATATGATTTCACCAAATCATTTCTTCCAAATTACATAAATTTAGTTTCAAAGTTTCTCCAACAATAGATTTAGAAAATAATCCAAATTTCCAAATCAACAAAATTTTGGTCAAACAAATTCATTTCCATTTCAAACATATATTCGCTTCAAAAGTCATAATGCTTTCAAAGTTATAAATCTTTCGAAACCAAAATATTTTAAATCATTACTCAATCCGCGGATGCCGAAAGCAGGAAGACGTGTCAATAATCAGAGTTCATCTAGCCGCCCATAGGGGGAATTCCTATATCGATGCTCAGAAATCATACATTTGAAATCAGAAAACATTCCTTTAGTTCTTTACATTTCACAAATTTATTCAATTAAACCTAAATCTAAAATTTTCAATTTTAATTCAATTCAAACAATCAGTTTCAATTCAATTTAGTTTTCCAACAAAAACATTTCAAATATTATCAAATTTCAAATATAAATTTGATTTAGAAAATAAACTATTCAATCTTAAATATGTTTCAAGATTTAAATATACATATTTCAAAACTAAATTTTACAATTTCATATATCTCAAATTTTACTTCATTATTACTTACATATGTCATCATTTCGCAACATTACATTCGATCGCTCGCTTGGTCACACAAGTTCGCTTTCGAACTAATATTGTCCATTCGACTTCCCTAATGCGGACTTCGATATGGTTTCTCGACTAAAAGCCATCAGGCTCCTTGCATAGCCATATACTATGATAGAGAATTCTAGAATCAAGCCAAAAATCCATATCAAATATTCGCCATCAAGAATCAAATGAAAAATCCTAACATGAAATGGTGTAATTCGCCTCCAACTTGTGTGCTCAAACTTGGATCAAATTAATTATGCGAATGAAACAGCATACGTACAACTTATGTATCTATTCCAACTTGTTAAATATATAGTT
Organism: Allium cepa; assembly: GCA_030765085.1. Taxonomy (NCBI): domain Eukaryota; kingdom Viridiplantae; phylum Streptophyta; class Magnoliopsida; order Asparagales; family Amaryllidaceae; genus Allium; species Allium cepa. Next base: position 420,908,076 of record CM060943.1, on the reverse strand, counting down.
TCATAAAGATATTACTAAATTAAAACATTTAAAAACAATTTTTTCTCAAACATTTGAAGACTAAATTTTTTCAAAACATTTCGAAACCGATGTTGCTAAGATGTTACTTCATTCTTATTTAGATTTGAAATATTCATTTCATAAATCTTAATATTTTATATAAACTCAGATTACAAGTAAACCAAATATCCTTTCATACAAATATAAACTTCAAATATTCATTTATCAAAATCAATTATCATTTAAAATTCACGTTCTTTATCAAAATAAAGATTAAATCATACTACTTTATGCTTTAAATCATACAAGATCAAACTTATATTCTTTATCAAATACCTTATACCTTTCAAAATTTATTGGCTTTGAAAAGTTAACATTGATTTGGAAGTGCTCGAACCTACAAAATAGTCGAAGAAATCATATTTTCAATCCAAGAGTTGGAAATCAACACTAAATCAGTAAATCAATTTCAAAAGTTAGGTTTCAAATCCGAAACTCGAGGACTGACCACCGGCTTACTTTAAATCTTTCCAAATATATATATACAGATCTATCTTTCGAATATCAAACCATACTTCGAAATCTGAAATCAAAATTGCTTTCACAAAATCACTCGCATAGCAAGCTACTAGAGTGGCCTCTCCCCCACTCAGAAACTCGAAAATCAATGTCGATGATGCATGCATTCATCACCGAAATTATTTTCCAAAGACATAAGCGGGTTCTGGACTTTTATTTTCTTGAAACTTCTTTAAAATCTCTTCGAAATCTTTAGAATTCATTCGAATACATTTGAAATATTTCTTATTTGAAAAATATCTTTAAATCATATTATTATTATATATTTTCCAAAATCGTAAAACCGATTTCGAAACACCGAAGTTCGATTCCTCGAAATTAAAATTCAAAATCCTTCAGTTATAAATCATTTTTATAAATCAAATTCTTATAAAATTTCAAATCCTTCAAAATTTCAAAATTTCATTTAAAAGATACGTAAGCTTTATCGAAAACATTTCACTTTTATATACCAAATAGGATCGTTCATATCGAAATAATAATTTCGTTGTATGCGCAATTTCAAAATACAACCAAACACAAATTTCCAAGGGATGATTCAAGAATGGATTTCAAAATAAACCAAAATTCGAATTTAGAGGAACTCTAATCAAATAGAATCCCGATTCGAAGATAATCTCTAACTAAGATAAGATAATTCAATAATAGAATGTGGATAAGCTTATATAAATCGTGGGCGACCTTAACTGGTCAACCGTGACTTTAGGAATATAATCAATTCGGAAATTTAAGGCAAATCGACATTCGATTTCCAGAGATAGAATTCGGTAGAGCAGGGGATAGATAGCATCGTAAACCGAGAATATAGAAATCTCCGGTGAATCAATGCTAAATTGTAAAGGAGTTTCAACCCTTTACAAATCATTCAAAGACTTGCGAAATCACCAATCTTCAGAGGGGTTATTCCAAAGTGGAGTTACGGAATGCTCAAAAATCAAAAGGATAAAAATAGGGATGACAAGACTGGATTTCAGAACAACTGGGAGCGTTCCAAAGTTCATGGAATCCTAGTCGATAAGAATCCTAACCAAGAGATTTCTAACAAGGTGGATACCGAAGGAATGAAATTTAGAAAATCTTGATTTCAAAGTAAGAAGATTTTTATACCAAAATAATCTTTGAAAATACTTTAAAAATCATATGGAAATCATTTTATACTTCGAAAATACGTTCTCTCACAAAGAAAGAATTCTAAGATTGATTTCACTATTTCTAGAGTATTTCTACCCTATCTCTAAAGAGTTTTTGCTCCACAGGCTAAGGTTTGCCTAAAACCAAAGCGTTGATACCAACTGTAATGGGCCGCGCCAGTGGGGTAACGCCCACCATAGCATACATTGGTACCTGTGTTCTGCCTTTACGGCCAGACTCTCGACTGCACCACCAACCCTCGTGGGGACATGTAGGAGTAAGAGTCAACCGTTCGCTACCAAACCAGGAAGCGAGAACCCCCTATCATGTTGCACCCTCCAAGTGCAATGGCAGACACACATGTCGGACTTGAATTGCTCAAAATACCGCATTGTAAATAAATTAGGAGAAAATGAAATACAATCACAGAATCACAGACAAAGAAATATCAGAATAACTCGCAGTGGAAAATAAAATACATAGTAGTTCATGAAGCTACCACGGCAGAGTCTCAAACCAAATGCATAATACAGTCTGAAAACAACATAATAGAAATCCCAAATACATAGAAGTTCACTAATACATGAGATAAACTAGAACAGCTGAAAACAGAAAGTAGATATAAATGTAGATAAGCCGAAACTCCAGCAAAGACCAGCTCTAGAAAGAGAATCCAAAGCTGCGAATACTCAGGCAGACCCGAGCGTAAAGTAAAACACAAAACACTCGAGTCAGGATAATATATACTTATATAATGTAAACCAACTCAAGTGAACGGTAGTTGAAATGCACAATAACTTAAAGGATGGTTGGGATCGCCCATCCTTTAAGAATCAGTTAAACTATAAATTAAATACAACACGTGGTTAAAATTTCAAGATGGTATTTTATACTTCAAAATCAAATATCATTTCAAAATTCAATATCATTCAAAATCCATTTCAAAATATCAAAATATCATATATTCCAAACCACATTCGTTTTTATTTAATTTAAAGACCATTACAAAACACATTTCATAATAGTTTATATTTCGAAACAAATTACTTCATTTTAAATCATAAAATGAATTTATTATATTTAATAATTAAATTATTAAATTACCAAAATTTTAGTATTTCAAAATTTATTTATTCACTTAATTTATTAAAACAGTTGAAAATTCAACTTTCGCGATTTAGAAATTGCTACAGAAAGTTACATTCAAAATAGTTCAATTTAACAAAAGATACCATTTAAAAATATTGTAATAGGGTTACATTTGTTTCAAATTAAACTTATTTAAATTCAACAATTATAACATTTACAAAATGCTATAATAGCCTTTAATTAAACTTAGCCATTTGGTTCATTATTATCAACTACAGCATTTACAAATGTTGTATTATCATTTACATTAGAATTAATAGCATTTCAGAAATGCAGTTAATTAACTTCAAATATTCAGTATAATTTCACAAACAATTATATTTTTATTTAAATCATTTTTCGCTTATAAAATCATATAATTTCACTTTTAAAACTATCATTCAAATACCCTTATATTGATGATTTTATAAAGTTAAATCTCCATTCAAAAATCAAAATTTAATAATAATTCAGTTATTAAATTCCAACATTAAATTTTGTGTTCATTAGATTAAATTTAACTTAACACTTAAGTTTAGAATTTTCAAATATAACCTAATTTCATTTCATTTACTTAACTTAAAATTCACTTGTAAGCCAAATTCACAAATTTTCAATTTTAGTTATATTTCAAAATTTAAACTTAAATATTCATCCATTTCACATTTTAACTTTATTCAAAAATCATTAATATATTATGAAATCATTTTAAATTCATTTAATTCAAAATATCATAAATTTATCATATTTTCATATTTAATTTAAATTCCATTTACCACCAAATTATAATTTCCAAAATAACTCACATTTCAGATTTTCTAACTTTACCATTTATTTATTTCACTTATAAATTTTCAGAAAATCAATAATGCTTTAAAAAAATCATTTTTTTATCAAATTTAAATCAAAATATTGTAATATTTACGTTTCTAAAATATTTTAAATTTTTTAGAAAAACGTAGTTTAACAACGGGTTTGTATTTCATTTTCTAGCCTAGGTAAAGTGATATGGGTAATATATCATTTCAACCCGTAATTTACAAAGCAAACCCGGGTTTTATCATTTCAAACCCACAATCCCAAGTAAATGAAAATAATTGAAAATCACTCAGGCCTATTATTTCAGCGCATAATGATTTTCTCCTATTCTAAAGTTTGTTCGGGTATGTATCATTTCAACCCATAGTGATTCTAATCAAAAGGGAATTTGCAGTGTGATAAACTGATAAAAATAATAGAAAAGCATAATATAATAGTAACAGGTGTTATAACAGGTGTTTAAGCATGGGTGAACATCATATAATCATAATATAGCAGGTGTAACATGATAATGCATTTTACAGATTCAAAAGTGGTCAATTTACTAGTTATATATGTACATATTGTCTAGTGAGAATAACTCACTTGTTCAAAGCTGGAGATTGCCACCAAAGCAAACAATACTGACACTACGAAGGCACGACAAACGGAAATGACTTGAGAGTGGAGAGCCAAAGCTAAAAGCCTTGATCAAACATTTGAACAAAACAATGCAACATAGATGAGTTTCAAAACAATTTATCACTAAACGATGTTAGAAATCAAAGCCCAAAACAAAATCAAATGCATTGCACTTGTTCATAACTTCATATGCATCAGCTAGGTAGGTGTTTAGCTCGGCCATGGTATGCTATAAGGTCTGGTTTGGGTTCAGCATGGGTCGGCCTATGATGGTTTTGATGGTGCATAGATCTAGGTGCATACATCTTCAACAACTAGGCAATATACAACATATCTTGGCTACAAATGGGTTCGGCCAGAGGTTCTAAGGTCAAGGCCTGATGTCCAGATGGTGGTGAGTGACGTAGCAGAGGTTGGAGGTCAGGTCAGAGGTGGTGGTGGTGGAGGAAGTGGCGGCTATAGGTGGTAGAAGGTGATGGAACAAAAGATAGCTTGGTTTATGAATAAAGTGATGGTTTGAGTGGATTTTGGTGTTGAAGCTTGCCTAGATGGGCTCGGCCTGGCCATAGTGGTGTACTACAGGGGTAGTTGATCAGAGAAGGGGGTGGTGGAGGTCGGCCTAGGCCTGGAGGACGAGGAGCAGATCCAATCTAGTTGAGAACAATTGCAAAAATCAAGTAGAAAACATAGAAACAAGAGAAGAAAAGAAGAATTTACCTAAACTCCTTTGATCAGAAATGGCGTCCGTGATTTTTTTTTTGTTTGAGGAAGTTGTTCACGTGAAAAATTAAGATGAGGCTGAAGAGAAAAAGAAGTATACGGCCAATAATGCACATAAATGAGGAGTTGTGAAAATGAAGAGTTTTGAAGGTGAAAAGCCTTAAGTGTTGTAACTTTTTTAAACCTTTAGTATTTCCTTTTCTTTTTAATTTTATATAAACAAAATAACTCAGAAATATAATTTACAAACCGAAACCAAGTAAAAATATAAGAAAATAATTAATTAATTTTAAAGAAAATATAAAAAGAATGAAAGAAATTACTAAAAAAATACAAAACTGTGTCCAGAAATTACAAATGAATCACTACTAGTCTTGGAAAAATATTTTCATTTTAAAAATATTATGAAGTGAAAATTTGAAAATTAATATTTTATTTATCATTTCCAAAATAAAATGAATAATCAAATTGGAGAAAATTAGAAAAAGGAATAAAGAAATTGTTTAAAAATAGCAAACAAGACATAAAAATTACAAGAAAATTACCAATGGCTTTGGAAAATTATTCACTTCATTTAAAAAATATTAAAAAAAAATATACATAAAATAACGTATTAAAACATATTAAAATAAAAATATTGCAAAGAAAGTATAATTTATATAAATTGAAATAGACAGAATTGCTAAATAAAGCAAATCACACTCAATATTGAAATATACATAACTTTCACAATTTAAATCCGTTTTCAACGAAACAAAAAGCAGTATTCAAGTTATGAAATATATTTTCATAATAAAAGATAAAATTTAAGAATTTAAATATTTAAATTTGAAATTTAAAAGTCAAAGTTTGATCATAAATCCACTTTCCAGTAAAATATTCAATTTACACCAGTTGGAATTATAATTCACATAATAATCAAAGTTTATATAAAAATGAAATGTTTGAAATGAAACAAGTTTAAAATTATTTCAAAATGAAATAAATTCAAAATTAAAATATATGAAAAAATCTAGGGTTGTTACACTCTCCCCCACTCAAATCTTTTCATCCTCGAAAAGGAAGGAAGTAGAGAAACAACTGGAAAGAACAATAGGTTGGAAGACATCCTGAAATAAGGTAGCGAAAATTAGCTAGGAGGGAAAGTAGATTGAAAGACAAGGATGAACCATTATTTAAACAATTATACATTTAAATTTAAAAAAAATTATAGTATGATGAATAGTCATTTGATTCAAATCTGATGGTTCGAAGTAAACAATATTTAAAACATTTTAAATTTTTAGAAGAGAAAATAACTGATCAAAATATTCTTTATATAGTACTTAATCAAGATACTTTTATCAAAATACTTTTATAACTCGATATCTTAACAAGTTTATCCTCGTTCCTATAGATTCAGGCAGTGCGTTAATTAGGCGCAAAGCTTGACTTCTCCAGGTACTTAGTAGACTTGTTTCAACACCCAGTGAAAATACTTGAAAAACTCATTTAAAATAGATATGGAAAGTACAATCCAAACAAATCAACCAAACCGAAACAGTTGTCTAACCATGGATCGCAGATACACAATGGTTACGCCTGGATCCCTCAGGAAATAATCCGTATCCGTAAGCATTCTCAGCCCTGCGAGTTACGCCATGATGACTAGTAGAGTGCAGGATGCACAATGGTTACGCCTGGATCCCCCAGCAAACAATCCGTACACCTAGGTCGTCTCAGCCAGGCAATTTCGCTACTAATGCGGCCTACATAGAGTGTAGGATACACAATGGTTACGCTTGGATCCCCCAGAAAACAAATCTGTACCCCAGGCTAGCTCAGCCAGGAAGTTGCGCTATGCAGTCGCGATCATAAGACCACGGAGATCGCCATGGAAGTCGATGGACACTCGAGTATCATATTCGGAAAACCCAAATCAAAGAGAGAGAATAATATCGATAGAATGAATCTACAGTGTGGCCACGCGGATATCAAGCAGAATGAACTTTCCATATCTTTACTTCGAAAATATGTATCATACAGTACCTTTCAAAATCACTTTCAAATATCATACTTATATAAAGTACATTATATATAAGATTTCATTTCAAATCGAATACTTTCCAAAATCAATAGTATGTCAAATCACACTTACAGAGACTTCGATTATATAAGATTTCACTTTACAAATTGAGTACCTTTTCGAATCAATAGTTTCAAATCAATTTCATACTTATACAAATCATTTTATATAAGTTCGGTAACTCCTAAATCAAGTATTTAGTAAATCAAGGTTCTCAATTTCAAACAATTTCAATATCAATTCAGCTTCAAAATCATATATGATTTCACCAAATCATTTCTTCCAAATTACGTAAATTTAGTTTCAAAGTTTCTCCAACAATAGATTTAGAAAATAATCCAAATTTCCAAATCAACAAAATTTTGGTCAAACAAATTCATTTCCATTTCAAACATATATTCGCATCAAAAGTCATAATGCTTTCAAAGTTATAAATCTTTCGAACCAAAATACTTGAAATCATTACTCTTCGAAAAATCATAACATTTCGAAATCATACTTTTGAAATCATTAAACATTCCTTTAGTTCTTTACATTTCACAAATTTATTCAATTAAACCCAAATCTAAAATTTCCAATTTTAATTCAATTCAAACAATCAGTTTCAATTCAATTTAGTTTTCCAATAAAACCATTTCAAATATTATCAAATTTCAAATATAAATTTGATTTAGAAAATAAACTATTCAATCTTAAATATGTTTCAAGATTTAAATATACATATTTCAAAACTAAATTTTACAATTTCATATATCTAAAATTTTACTTCATTATTACTTACATATGTCATCATTTCGCAACATTACATTCGATCGCTCGCTTGGTCACACATGTTCGCTTTCGAACTAGTATTGTCCATTCGACTTCCCTAATGCGGACTTCGATATGGTTTCTCGACTAAAAGCCATCAGTCTCCTTGCATAGCCATATACTATGATAGAGAATTCTAGAATCAAGCCAAAAATCCATATCAAATATTCGCCATCAAGAATCAAATGAAAAATCCTGGCACGAAATGGTGTAATTCGCCTCCAACTTGTGTGCTCAAACTTGGATCAAATTAATTATGCGAATAAAACAGCATACGTATAACTTATGTATCTATTCCAACTTGTTAAATATATAGTTTCATAAAGATGTTACTAAATTAAAACATTTAAAAATAATTTTTTCTCAAACATTTGAAGACTAAATTTTTTCAAAATAATTTTCACTTTTATATACCAAATAGGATCATTCTTATCAAAATAATAATTTCGTTATATGCACAATTTCAAAATACAACCAAACACAAATTTCCAAGGGATGATTCAAGAATGGATTTCAAAATAAACCAAAATTCGAATTTAGAGGAACTCCAATCAAATTGAATCCCGATTCGAAGATAATCTTGAACTAAGATAAGATAATTCAATAATAGAAGGTGGATAAGCTTATATAAATCGTGGGCGACCTTAACTGGTCAACCGTGACTTTAGGAATATAATCATTTCGGAAATCTAAGGCAAATCGACATTCATTTCCAGAGATAGAATTCGGCAGAGCAGGGGATAGATAGCATTGTAAACTGAGAATATAGAAATCTCCGGTGAATCAATGCTAAATTGTAAAGGAGTTTCAACCCTTTACAAATCATTCAAAGACTTGCGAAATCACCAATCTTCAGAGAGGTTATTCCAAAGTGGAGTTACGGAATGCTCAAAAATCAAAAGGATAAAAATAGGGAAGACAAGACTGGATTTCAGAACAACTGGGAGCGTTCCAAAGTTCATGGAATCCTAGTCGATAAGAATCCTAACCAAGAGATTTCTAACAAGGTGGATACAGAAGGAATGAAATTTAGAAAATCTTGATTTCAAAGTAAGAAGATTTTTATACCAAAATAATCTTTGAAAATACTTTAAAAATCATATGGAAATCATTTTATACTTCGAAAATACGTTCTCTCACAAAGAAAGGATTCTAAGATTGATTTCACTAATTCTAGAGTATTTCTACCTTATCTCTAAAGAGTTTTTGCTCCACAGGCTAAGGTTTGCCTAAAACCAAAGCTTTGATACCAACTGTAATGGGCCGCGCCAGTGGGGTAAGGCCCACCATAGCATACATTGGTACCTGTGTTCTGCCTTTACGGCCAGACTCTCGACTGCACCACCAACCCTCGCGGGGACATGTAAGAGTAAGAGCCAACCATTCGCTACCAAACCAGGAAGCGAGAACCCCCTATCATGTTGCACCCTCCAAGTGCAATGGTAGACACACATGTCGGACTTGAATTGCTCAAAATACCGCATTGTAAATAAATTAGGAGCAAATGAAATACAATCACAGAATCACAGACACAGAAATATCAGAATAACTCGTAGCGGAAAATAAAATACATAGTAGTTCATGAAGCTACTACGGCAAAGTCTCAAACCAAATACATAATACGGTTTGAAAACAACATAATAGAAATCCCAAATACATAGAAGTTCACTAATACATGAGATAAACTAGAACAGCTGAAAACAGAAAGTAGATATAAATGTAGATAAGCAGAAACTCCAAGCAAAGACCAGCTCCAGAAAGAGAATCCAAAGCTGCGAATACTCAGGCAGACCCGAGCGTAAAGTAAAACACAAAACACTCGAGTCAGGATAATATATACTTATATAATGTAAGCCAACTCAAGTGAACGGTAGTAGAAATGCACAATAACTTAAAGGATGCTTGGGATCGCCCATCCTTTAAGAATCAGTTAAACTATAAATTAAATACAACACGTGGTTAAAATTTCAAAATGGTATTTTATACTTCAAAATCAAATATCATTTCAAAATTCAATATCATTCAAAATCCATTTCAAAATATCATATCTTCCAAACCACATTCATTTTTATTTAATTTAAAGACCATTACAAAACACATTTCATAATAGTTTATATTTCTAAACAAATTACTTCATTTTAAATCATAAAATGAAGTTATTATATTTAATAATTAAATTGTTAAATTACCAAAATTTTAGTATTTCAAAATTCAATTATTCACTTAATTTATTAAAACAGATGAAAAATCAACTTTCGCGGTATTTAGAAATTGCTACATAAAGTTACATTCAAAACAGTTCAATATAACAAAAGATACCATTTAAAATGTTGTAATAGGGTTACACTAGTCTCATGTTAAACTTAGTTAAATTCAAAAATTATAACATTTACAAAATGCTATAATAGCCTGTAATTAAACTTAGCCATTTGGTTCATTATTATCAATTACAACATTTACAAATGCTGTATTATCATTTACATTAGAATTAATAGCATTTCAGAAATGCAGTTAATTAACTTCAAATATTCAGTATAATTTCACAAACAATTATATTTTTATTTAAATCATTTTTCGCTTATAAAATCATATAATTTCACTTTTAAAACTATCATTCAAATACCCTTATATTGATGATTTTATAAAGTTAAATCTCCATTCAAAAATCAAAATTTAATAATAATTCAGTTATTAAATTCCAACATTAAATTTTGTGTTCATTAAATTAAATTTAACTTAACACTTAAGTTTAGAATTTTCAAATATAACCTAATTTCATTTCATTTACTTAACTTAAAATTCACTTGTAAGCCAAATTCACAAATTTCCAATTTTAGTTATATTTCAAAATTTCAACTTAAATATACATCCATTTCACATTTTAACTTTATTCAAAAATCATTAATATATTATGAAATCATTTTAAATTCATTTAATTCAAAGTATCATAAATTTATAATATTTTCATATTTAATTGAAATTCCATTTATCACCGAATTATAGTTTCCAAAATAACTTACATTTCAAATTTTCTAACTTTACCATTTATTTATTTCACTTATAAATTTTCAGAAAATCAATAACGCTTTACAAAAATCATTTTTATGTCAAATTTAAATCAAAATATTATAATATTTAAATTTCTAAAATATTTTAAAATTTTTAGGAAAACGTATTTTAACAACGGGTCTGTATTTCATTTTCTAGCCTAGGTAAAGTGATACGGGTAATATATCATTTCAACCCGTAATTTACAAAGAAAACCTGGGTTTTATCATTTCAAACCCGCAATCCCAAGTAAATAAAAATAATTGAAAATCATTCAGGCCTATCATTTCAGCCCATAATGATTTTCTCCTATTCCAAAGTCCGTTCGGGTATGTATCATTTTAACCCATAGTGATTCTAATATAAAGGGAACTTGCAGTGTGATAAACTGATAAAAATAACAGAACAACATAATATAACAGTAAAAGATGTTATAACAGGTGTTTAAGCATGGGTGAACATCATATAATCATAATATAGCAGGTGTAACATGATAATGCATTTTACGGATTCAAAAGGGGTCAATTTACTAGTTATATACGTACATATTGTCTGGTGACAATAACTCACTTGTTCAAAGCTGGAGATTGCCACCAAAGCAAACAACACTGACACTACGAAGGCACGACAATACGGAAATGACTTGAGAGTGGAGAGCCAAAGCTGAAAGCCTTGATCAAACATTTGAACTAAACAATGCAACATAGATAAGTTTCAAAACAATTTATCACTAAACGATGTTAGAAATCAAAGCCCAAAACAAAATCAAATGCACTGCACTTGTTCTCAACTTTATATGCCTCAGCTAGGTAGGTGTTTAGCTCGGCCATGGTATGCTATAAGGTCTAGTTTGGGTTCAGCATGGGTCGGCCTATGATGGTTTTGATGGTGCACAGATCTAGGTGGGCTAAAATGGGTTCGGCCAGAGGTTCTAAGGTCAAGGCCTAATGTCGAAATGGTGGTGACTGACGTGGCAAAGGTTGGAGGTCAGGTCAGAGGTGGTGGTGGTGGAGGAAGTGGTGGCTAGAGATGGTAGAAGGTGATGGAACAAGAGATAGCTTGGTTTATGTGGATTTTGGTGTTGAAGTTTGCCTAGATGGGCTCGGCCTGGCTATTGTAACGACCCGCATTTTACGTGTCGATAAAATCGTAGGATTTTAGGTCGTTAGAGTCGTATGGAAGTTAGATCGTGTGGGAAAGTTAACTCGTGTAGAGATTTAACTCGTGGGGAAAGCTTAGGTCGGTATTCATGAGTCGTAGATGACCTAAGGGGATATTAGTTAAGGAATAGGTTGTTAGCAAGTTAGTAACTGGAGTAGGTTAATATGTTGCGACCTAAGGTGACTAACGAGTTAACGGGTTAAGAGCTGGGTCGAGTGTTTTTAGGTCGTAGGCGACCTAAGGTTGTTGGCAACTTACGAGTTAGCAACTTAGTGGTTGTTCGAGTTAAGGGTTTGGAGATAGGTCGTATGAAGATAGGTCGGTGATACGACTTAAGGTGGTATACGAGTTAGTGTTTAGGTCGAGTGGAGCGACCTATAGAAATAGCGATCTAAGTTGATTGAGCGACCTAAAAACTTATGGGTCGGTGAGTTGGTGGGGTTTTTAAGTCGTAGACGACTTAAGGGGAACCAACGGGTTAAGAAGGGAACGACCTAAGAGTTAGACGACCTATAGATTTGACCGGCTTAAGAGATTAAGCGACCTAAGGAATCCCTGTGTAGTTAGGTCGTTAGACGACCTAAGGTAGGTCGCATAGATAGTAGGTCGTAGCTCGCGCGTGAGTTTAGGTCGGCAGTGTTTATAGGTCGAGCAAACGACTTAGCAGCTAGGCCACTAAGTATAGTTAGGTCGCACGCGTTATAAGTCATTAGATTTAGGCCGCGTGCGTATGAGCCGTATGTTCTGTTAGGTCGCTAGCGACTTAGTTAGGTCGCGGCTTCGCTAATCTGCGTTCGTTTTAGGTCACAGGGTCATCTGGGCCGTTGATTTGTTGAGCCGTTTGTAGTTAAGTCGTGTGTAGACGATAGGTCATTGATTAGTTAGGTCGGGGACTTTTTAGGTCGGCAATGACCTAATAGCGAGCCTACAAGTTAAGATCTAGGCGACCTAAGGGGCGATTCAGCCTATAAATACGCGACCACTTATGCACTTTTTGGGATCCGGATTTCGAAGCGACGAAGTGCTGCCATTTTGAGAGCTCGACTTCTACATTTCTTCACTTCTTTCCTATACTCTAATCTAGTGCTAACATTCATCCAAGATCGAAGATCAAGATCGAAGATTGAAGAGCCAAAGTTGAAGATCTTCATCCGACGAAGCTAGATTTCACCATTTCAAGCGAGATTTCGACGAATCGAGCTTGAATCCTTGCTGTCCAGATCTTTAGTTGATAGTTGTTGAAGTGTTTGGGTGATTCGGTGAGTGGTATTTATCTCTCACACGGACCCAAAGGAGTATATTGGATTGGTGGCTTGTTTGAGTATTAAAGTTAGAGATTTCATGCATTTTTCTTAGTTCCAAGACTAGATTCATTACTTTTGAAGATGTTTACCTATGAAAGTTCAATTAACAAGTTATAGAGACAAAACCCATGTTTTATATTTGATAGATCTATGCTAAAATCCATGATTTCATATATGTTAGAATTATGCTCATTTATTTACGAAATTGCCATTATAGTTGATATTGCTTGATTAGATCTTGTTTGAATGCTTGATTGTTTGGATGTATGATTGATTTGATTGTCTCGAGTTAGCTTGTAGTTGATTTGGGACAAGATGGTTGAAGATGATTCAAAAGCTAAGTGGAAAGGCTCTTGAATGGTGAAAGCTGCTGTGGCATATGAAGCGGATGATGAAGCTCATATAGATGGGTTCGAGGACTTTGCTATAGTTAGAGGAAGCGAAGTATGACGACGAAATGGACTTTGCCATGATATGTTGAGGCGAAGTATGATGATGAGATGGACTTTGCTAAGATGCGTTGGAGCAAAGCATGATGTGGAAGCCTTGGTTTAATCCAGACGGGATCATCCCAAGCATGTTGATTACTCGATGATGCGGGTCGAGTTGGTGGATAATGGTGGGCTCGAGAGGTGCTTGAGCTATAATGGGAATAGTCGTCGAGGAGGATGACTAGAAGGCTGAGATCTTATCGTTATTGAAGGTTCTAGCAAGCTCAAAGCAAGAGTACGTTGGGTAGATCCGTTATACCCAGGCGCGGGTCATGATGACGTGCTAGTACTCTGGGTAGATCCGTTATACCTAGGCACGGGTCACGGTGACGTGCAGAGCTATGTCTAGAACCGGGGTTGCCATTAGCCCTTGACGGATGGTTGAAAGATGAGTTGGTCATTCAATTAATGATAAAATCAAGGCAATGATAACAGTGATAGCCAGAGTCATGGATGTTTGGTTGTATCATCATTCGGTCTCAAGAGCGGTGTTTTCTGGGTGCTTATCTGATCTTGGTTTAGGCCTTGGGGGTCTGTATTTGGAAAACATCGACCTTGACTCGAGTGATTATTGCTTTACTTTAATTATCTGCTTTGCTATGCTTGCTTCTCCTTAGTGTGTGTCTGGGGGCTATCACTGTAGAAAGAGGTGGAGTGGGATGATTTGGGTTCCTATTCCTTTTATCCTTTATGTTCCTTTGGTATGTTTGATAGTTGATTTACTGCTCACTAAGACTGTTGTCTGACTCAAGGTTTTATGTCTCCTCTTATTACCTTGGGCTGTTCATCCATGTTTGGGATGGGCAGACTAGGTGACAGGTGGCAGGTGCTGATCTTAGTGGCTCACGCTGATGATGACGAAGACGAGCAGGAGGCTTTGCATATTATTTTCATATTCTATGTACTGGATATTCCGCTGATTGTTGATTACTCTGAGTGCTATGTAGTGAGGCTTCTTGTATTCATGATTCAGACCATGTATAAAGCTATTATGATTAGATGATGATATTCTGTTCTATGGGAGCTTCACTATATTATATTTCTCTATTGTATTTTATCCATGCGCTGTGAGTTTTACGATAGAGTCTGCGATGTTTTTTTTTTTTTACCCTTGACGGTCACTCATGGCTGCCTGACACACTTTCAGCGCACCATTCCCTTGTCTCCGTGCGGGAGTCATGGGCGGTCGTCACATTTGGTACAGAGCTTTGGTTAATCGATTTTAGCCAACGCTCGCTGACGTAACTACGTAAGAGAGACGTAATTGTATTTTGATGGATGATTACTATATATAATATAGTAGTTTAGATGGATTTGAACTCCTTATGTAGTTGTTCCTCAAGGTGTTCTAATCAGTCCTTTTTGTAGATATTAAGGATGAGTCGAAGAGGGAGACCAGTTGCAAGGGAAGGCCGTGCCGCTGAAGGAGTTGCTGATTATGGAGCTATGTTTGAAGCTATGATGACTTCTATTATGAGAAGGATACCAGCTCCAGGGCCATCTGTAGATGTTGGAGTTCAAGTTCAAGCTCCAAAACCGGTGGATTTTGCTAAGCTTTGTAAGGATTATACTGCTCTTGGAGGGAAGGCTTTCTTAGGGACAGAGTCAACCATTGAAGTCCAAAGATGGATAGATGCTTGTAGAAGGATCTTTGGTGACTTGGGAATTGAGGATGCAACTAAAAGGAAGCTTGCATCAAGACAGCTTCAAGGGAGAGCTTCTGATTGGTGGAACTCTATCACCATTGATACTCCGGAGGAAGAAATTACTTGGGTGCAGTTCCAAGCTAGATTTGAAGCTAAGTTCATTTCTACGGCTCAGAAGTCTGTCTTGTTTAAGAAGTTTGTTGAGCTCAAGCAAGGTGGGAGACCGGTTCTTGAGTATGTTTTTGAGTTTGAGGCTTTGTCCAAGTATGCTCGGTCGTATATTGAATCTTCTTATCAGAAGAATGAGAAGTTTGTGACAGGCTTGGACAGTTATCTTGGAAGACAGTTGGTGGATCATCTGGACGATCCATTTGAGAAGCTAGTGGAGAAAGCTCTCAGGCACGAGAGTTTGTTTCCTAAGGAAGTATCTGTTGTTGCTGTGACCAAGGAGGAATCTAAACCACAGCAGGGTGGAAACAAGAAGAGGAAGCAGCAACAGCAGAAGGGTAAGGATGGTCAGAAGAAGCTGAAGGGGGAAAAGACCTGCTATAATTGTCGGCAGAAGGGCCATCTCTCCAAGGATTGCAAGAATCCGAAGGTGTTGTTGAAGTGCTACAACTGTGATAAGCTGGGGCACATTAAGAAGAACTGTCCGAAACCGATAAAGGACAGGCAGGTTGTGCAAGCTTATGCTTTGGGGGTTGTCCCGTCATCTTCGAAAGCTCCTACTGCTGGAGAGAAGGGGAAGAGTGTGGTGGTTCAAGGTACTCTTTCCATTTGTGGTGTTCCAGTTAGAGTGTTATTTGATACTGGAGTGTCTCATTCTTTTGTTTGTAATGAGTTGGTAGACCGGTTGGGTTTGGAACCGGATATTGTTGATAGACCATTGGTAGTGACCAATCCAGTTGGGGGTTCGTCTTGTTTGTGTATGCTATGCCGTGGTCTAGTTATATCGAGTCATGATTGCTCTTTTGTTTGTGATTGCTTTGTTCTGAACTTTGCGGGGTTCGGAATTATTTTGGGTATGGACTGGCTTAGGAAGTATGCGGCAAAGGTTGATTGTGAGAGATTGGAGGTGACAGTCGAGAATGTGGAGGGGCGAAAGGTTGTGATACGATGTAAGCATGAAGAAGGCGTCTTCATGAGCTTCATGTATTCGCTGGTTGTTCCACGGGATGGACTGTCATCGATGCCAGTCGTGAATGGATTCGAGGATGTCTTTGACGAGGTCAAAGGGTTACCGCCGCATAGGGAGATCGAGTTTCGTATCGATCTAGTTGAGGGAGCCAGACCTGTTGTGATGCCTCTTAGGCGGATGGCGCCTAGAGAACAGCAAGAGTTGAGGGTGCAGGTTGATGACCTTTTATGGAAAGGATTCATTCGGCGTAGTGTGTCCGAATGGGGTGCACCAGTTGTGTTCGCAACCAAAGCGGATGGATCGTTGAGGTTGTGTGTTGATTATCGTGAGCTGAATAAGGTGACTAAGAAGAACAAGTATCCATTGCCGAGAATAGATGACTTGTTTGATCAGCTTCACGAGGCTAAGGTGTTTTCTCAGATGGATTTGGCAACGGGATTTCACCAGTTGAGAGTGGCTAAGGATAGTGTGCCGAAGACTGCTTTTAGGACACCATCCGGTTTTTATGAGTGGCTGGTAATGCCGTTTGGATTGACTAACGCACCAGCATATTTTGTGGATCTTATGAATAGAGTGTTCAGAGATCAGTTGAACAAGTTTGTACTTGTGTTTGTGGATGATATTCTGATTTATTCCAGAACTGAGGAAGAGCACAAGACACACTTGCGTATTGTTTTGGAAATCTTGCGGAAACATCAGCTGAAGGCTAAGTTCTCGAAGTGTCACTTCTGGAAGAGAGAGGTGAGGTTCTTAGGCCATGTTATTTCTGGAAATGGAATAGTGGTTGATCCCGCTAAGGTGGCAGCGATCCAGGATTGGGTTAGACCTAAGAATGCATCTGATGTGAGAAGTTTTCTGGGATTAGCTGGATATTATCGTCGATTTATCATAGACTTTTCCAAGATAGCTGCACCATTGACAGGATTGACGAAAAAGAACCAAGTGTTCAGATGGGATGATAAGTGTGAGCAAGCTTTCGTAATCCTGAAAGAGCGACTGACAAGTGCTCCTGTTTTGACTATTCCAAGTGGGAATGATGAGATGGTGGTTTACACCGATGCATGTGGTACTGGACTTGGAGCAGTGCTAATGCAAAAGGATAAAGTTGTTGCGTATGCAAGTCGACAACTGAAGCCGCATGAAAGGAATTACCCGACTCATGATTTGGAGTTAGCGGCGATTGTTTTTGCTCTGAAAATGTTGAGACATTATCTATTGGGTGTTCGATTCGAGTTGTTTACAGATCATAAGTCTTTGAAGTATCTTTTCTCCCAAAAGGATTTGAATCTTCGGCAGCAACGATGGTTGGAGTTTTTAGCATCATATGATTTTGGTATAGCTTATACTCCGGGAAAAGGTAACGCAGTAGCTGATGCGTTAAGTCGAAGACATGC
The DNA here is from genome assembly GCA_030765085.1 of Allium cepa. Classification (NCBI taxonomy): domain Eukaryota; kingdom Viridiplantae; phylum Streptophyta; class Magnoliopsida; order Asparagales; family Amaryllidaceae; genus Allium; species Allium cepa. Next base: position 420,890,021 of record CM060943.1, on the reverse strand, counting down.
AGGATTGGGAGCCATGTTTTCGGAATGGAAGAGTCTCGAGTATTTAGCTGGATTTGACTTCAGGCCTAGATGTGAATTGGAACCTGAGATGTTGGCAAACTTATCGATAAGACCTACTCTTGTGGAAAGGATTGGCGAGAGCCAAAAGCAAGATGATAAGCTTGTCAAGGTTATCCGTGATTTGGAATCTGGATTGAACCCAGAAAAGGATAAAGGATTCGAAGTCGATCAAGAGGGTTGGCTTCGGAAGCAAAGACGATTAGTTGTTCCTGATATAGATGGGTTGAGAGATGAAGTTCTGAGGGAAAGTCATCACTCGAAGTTGACGATTCATCCAGGTGGAAATAAGATGTATCAGGATATGAGGAGAACCTATTACTGGGAGGGTATGAAAAAGGATGTTGGAAATTTTATTTCCAAATGTATGAACTGCCAGTTGGTGAAGGCTGAGCAGAAGAACCCCAGTGGATTGCTTCAGCCATTAGAGGTTCCTACATGGAAGTGGGAGCAGATATCGATGGATTTTATCGATGGTCTACCTAGAACCAGGGCAGGAAATGAAGGGATTTGGGTCATTGTAGATCGTTTGACTAAGAGTGCAAGATTCATTCCTGTTCGATCAACTAGGACTGCATCGAAGTTGGCTGAGTTGTATGTTAAGTGGATAGTTCGATTCCATGGTATTCCGAAGAGTATAGTGAGCGATCGAGACCCATTGTTCACTAGTGGATTTTGGAAGAGCTTCCAGGAAGTTTTGGGAACCAAGTTGTGTTTGAGTACAGCTTATCACCCACAAACAGATGGTCAGACTGAGAGAGTCAACCGAGTTTTGGAAGATCTTCTGAGAGCATGTGTTTTGGATTTCGGAGGATCATGGGAAGATCACCTTCATTTGGTGGAATTTGCATATAATAATAGTTACCAGTCAAGTATTGGTATGGCACCGTATGAAGCATTGTATGGAAGACCGTGTAACTCTCCGACATGTTGGCTAGAAATTGGAGAAAAGTTGATACTTGGGCCAGAAATGATTCGACAGACTACGGATTGTATAGAGATCATTCGGAGACGAATGAAGGCAGCCCAAGATCGTCAGAAAAGTTATGCCAATAATCGTCGTAAGGATTTGGAATTCGACGTAGGTGATATGGTTTTTGTGAAGATTTCTCCTCTAAAGAATGTTATTAGATTCGGGAAGAAAGGGAAATTGACTCCGAGATTTGTTGGACCTTTCCCGATCATCGAGCGAATTGGAAAGCTCGCTTATAGATTGGAGTTACCGGAAAAGATGGCGGGTGTGCACAATGTTTTTCATGTATCTTATCTATGGAAGTATGTGCATGACTCGAATACGGTGGTTTCTGCTGATAGCTGTGAAGATTTAGAAGTTGATCCAGTTGTTACGAGACCTCGTAAGCCGCTTCGTGTTGTTGAAACCGACACGAAACAGCTTAGGAGGAAGACGATTACGTTGCTCAAGATACAATGGAGTGATGATGTTAACGACTGTACATGGGAGGAGGAAGAGAGGATGAAGGCAGCTCATCCTGAACTCTTCAAGGTATGGCCCTAAGATGTCGTGGCATCTCATGAATTTTTAACTTGATTTTGATTTTAGAATTCTGCATGCTAGGCTAGTAATTGGATGCATGGTTTGTTGGTTGCTATGGATGGTAGGCATGCGGAATAACTTTGGTTGCTCTTGTTTGTTTGGAATTTCGGGGGCGAAATTCCTAAGGGGGAGAGAATGTAACAACCCGCATTTTACGTGTCGATAAAATCGTAGGATTTTAGGTCGTTAGAGTCGTATGGAAGTTAGATCGTGTGGGAAAGTTAACTCGTGTAGATATTTAACTCGTGGGGAAAGCTTAGGTCGGTATTCATGAGTCGTAGATGACCTAAGGGGATATGAGTTAAGGAATAGGTTGTTAGCAAGTTAGTAATTGGAGTAGGTTAATATGTTGCGACCTAAGGTGACTAACGAGTTAACGGGTTAAGAGCTGGGTCGAGTGTTTTTAGGTCGTAGGCGACCTAAGGTTGTTGGCAACTTACGAGTTAGCAACTTAGTGGTTGTTCGAGTTAAGGGTTTGGAGATAGGTCGTATGAAGATAGGTCGGTGATACGACTTAAGGTGGTATACGAGTTAGTGTTTAGGTCGAGTGGAGCGACCTATAGAAATAGCGATCTAAGTTGATTGAGCGACCTAAAAACTTATGGGTCGGTGAGTTGGTGGGGTTTTTAAGTCGTAGACGACTTAAGGGGAACCAACGGGTTAAGAAGGGAACGACCTAAGAGTTAGACGACCTATAGATTTGACCGGCTTAAGAGATTAAGCGACCTAAGGAATCCCTGTGTAGTTAGGTCGTTAGACGACCTAAGGTAGGTCGCATAGATAGTAGGTCGTAGCTCGCGCGTGAGTTTAGGTCGGCAGTGTTTATAGGTCGAGCAAACGACTTAGCAGCTAGGCCACTAAGTATAGTTAGGTCGCACGCATTATAAGTCATTAGATTTAGGCCGCGTGCGTATGAGCCGTATGTTCTGTTAGGTCGTTAGCGACTTAGTTAGGTCGCGGCTTCGCTAATCTGCGTTCGTTTTAGGTCACAGGGTCATCTGGGCCGTTGATTTGTTGAGCCGTTTGTAGTTAAGTCGTGTGTAGACGATAGGTCGTTGATTAGTTAGGTCAGGGACTTTTTAGGTCGGCAATGACCTAATAGCGAGCCTACAAGTTAAGATCTAGGCGACCTAAGGGGCGATTCAGCCTATAAATACGCGACCACTTATGCACTTTTTGGGATCCGGATTTCGAAGCGACGAAGTGCTGCCATTTTGAGAGCTCGACTTCTACATTTCTTCACTTCTTTCCTCTACTCTAATCTAGTGCTAACATTCATCCAAGATCGAAGATCAAGATCGAAGATTGAAGAGCCAAAGTTGAAGATCTTCATCCGACGAAGCTAGATTTCACCATTTCAAGCGAGATTTCGACGAATCGAGCTTGAATCCTTGCTGTCCAGATCTTTAGTTGATAGTTGTTGAAGTGTTTGGGTGATTCGGTGAGTGGTATTTATCTCTCACACGGACCCAAAGGAGTATATTGGATTGGTGGCTTGTTTGAGTATTAAAGTTAGAGATTTCATGCATTTTTCTTAGTTCCAAGACTAGATTCATTACTTTTGAAGATGTTTACCTATGAAAGTTCAATTAACAAGTTATAGAGACAAAACCCATGTTTTATATTTGATAGATCTATGCTAAAATCCATGATTTCATATATGTTAGAATTATGCTCATTTATTTACGAAATTGCCATTATAGTTGATATTGCTTGATTAGATCTTGTTTGAATGCTTGATTGTTTGGATGTATGATTGATTTGATTGTCTCGAGTTAGCTTGTAGTTGATTTGGGACAAGATGGTTGAAGATGATTCAAAAGCTAAGTGGAAAGGCTCTTGAATGGTGAAAGCTGCTGTGGCATATGAAGCGGATGATGAAGCTCATATAGATGGGTTCGAGGACTTTGCTATAGTTAGAGGAAGCGAAGTATGACGACGAAATGGACTTTGCCATGATATGTTGAGGCGAAGTATGATGATGAGATGGACTTTGCTAAGATGCGTTGGAGCAAAGCATGATGTGGAAGCCTTGGTTTAATCCAGACGGGATCATCCCAAGCATGTTGATTACTCGATGATGCGGGTCGAGTTGGTGGATAATGGTGGGCTCGAGAGGTGCTTGAGCTATAATGGGAATAGTCGTCGAGGAGGATGACTAGAAGGCTGAGATCTTATCGTTATTGAAGGTTCTAGCAAGCTCAAAGCAAGAGTACGTTGGGTAGATCCGTTATACCCAGGCGCGGGTCATGATGACGTGCTAGTACTCTGGGTAGATCCGTTATACCTAGGCACGGGTCACGGTGACGTGCAGAGCTATGTCTAGAACCGGGGTTGCCATTAGCCCTTGACGGATGGTTGAAAGATGAGTTGGTCATTCAATTAATGATAAAATCAAGGCAATGATAACAGTGATAGCCAGAGTCATGGATGTTTGGTTGTATCATCATTCGGTCTCAAGAGCGGTGTTTTCTGGGTGCTTATCTGATCTTGGTTTAGGCCTTGGGGGTCTGTATTTGGAAAACATCGACCTTGACTCGAGTGATTATTGCTTTACTTTAATTATCTGCTTTGATATGCTTGCTTCTCCTTAGTGTGTGTCTGGGGGCTATCACTGTAGAAAGAGGTGGAGTGGGATGATTTGGGTTCCTATTCCTTTTATCCTTTATGTTCCTTTGGTATGTTTGATAGTTGATTTACTGCTCACTAAGACTGTTGTCTGACTCAAGGTTTTATGTCTCCTCTTATTACCTTGGGCTGTTCATCCATGTTTGGGATGGGCAGACTAGGTGACAGGTGGCAGGTGCTGATCTTAGTGGCTCACGCTGATGATGACGAAGACGAGCAGGAGGCTTTGCATATTATTTTCATATTCTATGTACTGGATATTCCGCTGATTGTTGATTACTCTGAGTGCTATGTAGTGAGGCTTCTTGTATTCATGATTCAGACCATGTATAAAGCTATTATGATTAGATGATGATATTCTGTTCTATGGGAGCTTCACTATATTATATTTCTCTATTGTATTTTATCCATGCGCTGTGAGTTTTACGATAGAGTCTGCGATGTTTTTTTTTTTACCCTTGACGGTCACTCATGGCTGCCTGACACACTTTCAGCGCACCATTCCCTTGTTTCCGTGCGGGAGTCATGGGCGGTCGTCACAGCTATGGTGGTAGACTAGAGGGGTGGTTGATCAGAGAAGGAGGTGGTGCAGGTCGGCCTAGGCCTGGTGGAGGAGAAGCAGATCAAATCTAGTTGAGAACAATTGCAAAAATCAAGTAGAAAAACATAGAAACAAGAGAAGAAAAGAAGAATTTACCCAAACTCCTTTGATCATAAATGGTGGCCGTGATTTTTTTTTGTTTGAGGAAGTTGTTCACGTGAAAAATGAAGATGAGGCAGAAGACAAAAAGAAGTATACGGCCAAAAATGCACATAAATGAGGAGTTGTGAAAATGAAGAGTTTTGAAGGTGAAAAGCCTTAAGTTTTGTAACTTTTTTAAACCTTTGGTATTTCCTTTTCTTTTTGATTTTATATAAAAAAATAACTCGGAAATATACTTTACAAACCAAAACCAAGTAAAAATATAAGAAAATAAATAATTAATTTTAAAGAAAATATTAAAAGAATGAAAGAAATTACTTAAAAATACAAAACAGTGTCCAAAAATTACAAATAAATTACTACTCGTCTTGGAAAAATATCCACTTCATTTTAAAAATATTATGAAGTGAAAATTTGAAAAATAATAATTTATTTATCATTTCCAAAATAAAATGAATAATTAAATTGGAGAAAAATAAAAAACGAATAAAGAAATTGTTTAAAATAGCAAACAGAACATAAAAATTACAAGAAATGGCTTTGGAAAATTATTTGCTTCATTTAAAAAATATTAAAAACAAAATATACATAAAATAACATATTGACATATATTAAAATAAAAATATGACAAAGAAAGTATAATTTATATGATTTAAAATAGACAAAATTGCTAAATAAAACAAATTGCACTCAATATTGAAATATACATAACTTTCACAATTTAAATCCGTTTTCAATGAAACGAAAAGCAGTATTCAAGTTATTAAATCTATTTTCATAATAAAAGATAAAATTAAGAATTTAAATATTTAAATTTGAAATTTGGAAGTCAAAGTTTGACAAGAAATCCACTTTTCAGTAAAATGTTCAATTTATACCAGTTGGAATTATAATTCACATTACAATCAAAGTTTACATTTAAAAATGAAATGTTTGAAATGAAACAAGTTTCAAATAATTTCAAAATGAAATAAAGTCAAAATTAAAATATATGAAAAAAATCTAGGGATGTTACAGTTGTAATTATCTTCTCCTTAATTTGTCCGTTTGAATATTAAATGGGTAACTAATGGAATTAAGGCAATTGATTGTTGGAATTATATGTTGTTAATTGAAATTGAATATAATCAGTGATGTGTAAGTAGTCATAACATTTGTTGTAGATAATAAACTTATAAATATGACTAAATTACTTAAAGGTAACAATTGTTCATTTATCATCTCATTATTTAATATGTCAAGAATTAATTTGGAAATCAATGAAAATTTATATAATTAATTATTAAAGTTAATATGGTAAAAGATATTAACGATAAATGTAACTTATGTTAAAATATTTCATAAGGTAATGTTGATTGAATAATAAGGATGATAACATATGTTTGAATGTAATTGGATGAGAATTGGATGCGTAGTTGGTGGCATTTAACCTTTTCAAATATGATACGGGGATGCAAATAATATTGCATTAATTGATATTACATCTTTTAATTAAGATAAAGTGTGACGAACCATAACATTTAAAAAATTTAAAATGGCAGTATTTTGAATTTAAATAAAAATTAAATAAAAAATTTAAACTTTTGACATTGATTGCTTTATTTGATCAAATTTAATAGAATAAAAATTTTGTGAAATTTCAAAATTTGGCCAAACATAGTCAAAGATTGACCTTTGGTGGAAAAAAATAAATTTGAATTTTAAAATTTTATTCTTTTTATATGACACTAGACTGAATTCTGATCTTTCCTCCACTTTTTGTTTTGTCAAAATCAAATTCCTATTGCTCTAAAAATTTGAATTACCGTGAAAAATTAATATGAATCGGTAGCGTTTAGTTGTATTTTATTTGGCAAAGGCATATTGGGTTTGTTTGATCTAATGGGACTTGGTTAACAAAGAGACTCTAGTCAGTCATGTGACCATTCCTTTGCCCAGATCTTATGTTTCTGATCTGATAACATCTACGTACATAATTTTTCTTCTAAGAAACTTTCTCTGCACACTTCTTCTTTCTCCTCAAAATCTACATATAACTCTAGATCTAAAACTCTCAAAAACCTCACAAATCAAAACTCCTTTCCTCCTCTCCTTCAACCCTTCCTCCTCCTTTATAGCCACCGCCCTCTCCACCATCTCCAAGACCATCTCTTTCCACCTTCCATCTTCACTTCTTTCTCCTTTTTCCCTTCTTTTCCCCTTCCCTATTTTCCCTCTTTCTTCCCCTTGTTTCCATAGCTTCTATATTCTACCAAAATACTACAAATCAAATATATTTTTTGAAACTGTGTATAATTTCAATGGCAACAACTTTATTGCTGAACCCTTCTTTCCGTTCAAAATATTTCTATATCAAAAACTCCAATTTCCAAGTCCTTTCCCGGGTCCAGTTTTGGTCGTAAATACCCCATATTCTATCGATCGTATCTCCTTCAAGAATGAACCAAATTATATAATTATTTATTTAAAACCATTTATTTTTCCAGTGGCTTCAACTTTCTTTTAGAACGGTCATCTAAATTTCTTAATTTGCTATGCCAAAAACTCAAATCTTTTTGAAGTATTTTTTAACTTAGATTTTCAACTCAAAAAACACCTATTTTTGTTTTGATCATAACTTACTCAAGACAGAAGCTTTTTAAGTGATTCATTTTTTTAAAGTAGAGAGAAAAGAATTTGTAACAACTTTATAGTTGGTCATTTTTACATATTCTGTAATATTCTGGCCCTAATATTTTCTAAAAGATGACCTAGTTTCAGGTTTGTCCGTAGTTTGAATCTGGGGTTGTTTGGAAGTTGGAAGTAGTTGAAACTTGTTCATTGATTCATGTTAGTGTCTAAATTTTGTTGGATTTGCTTTGCGTTAGGATCTTTGCTAGGAATCTCCATATTGCTCCATTTTTGTCATCACCTTCGTAGCCACGAAAGGTGAGCAAACACTCACAACTACTAGACTTTCTTATGTTAGTTAAATTAGATTTATGATGTGACTAGAAATTGATTGGTTGCTTTTAGTATATTTTAAATTTTCATTCCAATTAAATATGAAGTTTATTGAATTTAATTGCCATTTAATTGAATATTGAAATTTAAATTGCCAGTTAAATAACTGTTAATGATAACTAGTAAATTGTTGGTGGTTATTGGTTGATTTCAATGATGATTATGATGTATGTTCAATTGTTAATATGTGGAGATTGGATGGATGTTATTGGTTGACATTTTGGATGATTAATTGTTCTTTATTTCTATATCATGTTATGCTTGTCGGTTGAAATTATACATACCTGAACGATCTTATAGATTAGGGGAAAACCGTTGTGGGTTGAAATGATAAACCCTGGGGGTTTTCATTGATTTGGAAATGTTGATTTTTAATACTGGTTGAAATGACATGTATCAATATAATTTCTTAAATTTGGATTTTATTTGGAATTGAATTATTTGAAGGGTTTAAGTTAATTCAAATTTTGGATTTGTTTTAATTAGATGATTAAGATTCATATTTCGAATTATTTGAAACCCTTTAAATAATTATATTCACATTGTACACTTGATAGCAAATGAAAATCCCATAACATCTCTGAAACATTTGCCCTAATATTTCTATTTTACTTATTTTGATCTGACTTACAATAAGATCTTTTAGTTCTGACTCAAGTGTTTTGTCATTTCATTACGCTTGGGTCAGCTGAGCTTTTTCAGTGAATTGAAGACTATTTTCTGGAGGACGAAGACGAAGATTCAGTATATTATTGCTGTTTATTATTCCACTACATTCTGGGTTCCGCAGCATTATTTTTTTATTTCTGATGTATGTTGTAACAGAACGGGATTTTCGATCCTCGAAAATGGACACTAAAACGTACACTGTATAGAATGCCGAGCAATCGAGTGCCGAAAATACCAGTTCATTAGGGGTGAAGAAGAAAATGTAAAAGAATAAACAGGAAACAACACCACAGAATCTCACAATCGCAGCAGAACAAAATATAATATACAATAACAGATTTTAAATACAATAACTATACTATTAATATACATATCGTTATCAGAGTACAATAGATAGCCATCAATCTGGACAGTTTACTAACTTGTCCTCACATACATAACATATACAGCGTAAATATAAATCAAATAAGGGGATACGTCTCTATCATCCAGCTCGTTTCCTAAGCTCCATAGCATCTTATCCTGAATCTGTAATACTCGATCTAACCCGAGCATTATAATAAAATAACACCCGAATCAGTCTGAAAAACCAGCATGAGAAAACATACTCAATTTGAATTATTGACTTTTATCAAAATACTTTGAAAACAAAGGTATCTAGTAAGACCACGTCACATATAAACACGATGGGTTTTTACCTTACGATAACCAAAACAATTTTTATCAAATCATCTGATATTATTATAGTGTCAATAAAAAGTAAATAGAAAATAGCTGAAATGCTTGCATCTAAGGTTTCAGCATAGTTAGGCGCAATCAAAACCGTATGACGCTTATTAGAGAATTGATTCCATACATTGACTAGGCATTTGGATACCACCTATCATAGTACAATTCTAGAAAAATATATCGAGGACCTCATCGGGATCCCCTAAAACACAAGATCGGCCCTTTCTCCAATCTGGATAGAACCAAATATATTATCACCCCGGGTGTTCCCACCCTTATCGAGAGCTCATTCGCATGCAACCATATCCATAGTATAATATATCCAGGCTATCTAGAAAGGTGATAACATACCCTAATTGGGTATGAGCTACTCAACCTTGCTGCGTATCCCCTGATTTTCAGCCATTCCGGTTGATGAGGCCAAAGGCTACGATTACTTTTCAAGAATTATTTCACTTAGAACGCTCATCGTCCTCCAATGACGATGTTCTGATAACACTATCCACAAAAGTTATTCTGGGTCTGGACAAACCGAATCACCATCTTCTCTATCTTCACGGTATCCATTCGTAACGTTCAAACCGGATCGAAGTGGTTTTCGAATAATTAAATCTGATCCCGGTCTTTTCGAAATGATTAATGAATTTGGCCAAAATTGATAGTCGGTTATTTAACTATCAATAAACATCCATAAGCAGACAACCGGCCTTATTATAAATTCTCCAAAATTTACTTTCAATATATCTTTATAAGATATGTATTTACTACTTCTAGTATTCCAACATTTGAAGCCATTTCAAATCATTATATATTAAAAAGAAAATTTCCAACCATTCCAATACTTATAATATTTTCCAACTTGTCCAACACTTAGGAAGTATGCCATTTATTTGCTTTTTTTCAAAATCATTTACAATTTGTTTGTAAATTCCTTGACTAGTTTATAACGAATTCTATAAATTCTGGAATTTCTTAATTAATTCCCTTCACTATTTCCAAAGTCAAATATACTTACTTAAAATCACAATTTCCCTTTCTGCTTCTTTTATGAATTCTATTTCATTTTTCGAAGTTCGCTTTTATTTAACTACTTAGGATATTTTCTTACTTTTTCCCAATTTTGGGAATTCTCTTATAAATCCCATATACTGCATAACCATATTTCTTGATTTCCGAGAAGATTTATAAATAAACTTAAAACATTACAAAATTCTATATATAAATAAGTGTTTTAAAGAATAATAATAATTTATTTTTAAGACATGTTAAAGTAAATATCAAAATGCTTTTTACTACATCACTATTCAAAGTTGGTTTCTAAAGTTTAGGAATTGTTAAAATAAAAGTTAAATATTTGAAAATCCACTTATCGAATTATTTGTGATAACCCGAATTCTGGAGTATTCGTTAATTGATAATTAACTGGGTTAATTAATAAAAATACTGATTTCTACTGATTGTTAAGGATGATACAAATAAATACAGAAATTAATACTCATATCTGGGAAATAATTATTTAATAATCTCCTAATATGGTTATTTAAAATAGGCAAAACTTATTATCTTCAATATAAATTTAATAATGTGTTTGTTTAAAATTAATAATATTTGAGTTGATCTTAAGTTGAAGTTTTAAATTGAATTTGAATTTGGATATTTGGATTCAAAATTTGAATTTAAAGAATAATAATTTTGAATAGTTTGGATATAAAAATATAAGAATAAAGTTTTCATTAGGACATAATTTGTTTTATATTGTTTTCCTTAAAAGAATTTATTTATATAAATTATGAAAGTATTATTTAAATAGTAAACAAATACAAAAGTTTTATATCTATATTGATAAATGAATTAAATACACTATATACGATTTTACTTGAAATATGATTGATTTTATATTTAAATTTCTTTTAAAGGTTTTATTTTTATAAATTTTCAAAAAGCATTTATTAATTAAGAAATGCACTAAATTAATTAGGAAAATTTATATAAAAGCTTTTTAACTCATTTTAAAAAAAAATGATATTGAATTAATACATGTGTTATGTTTTAAGTGCACTTGATAACATGTGTTAGACAGTTAAATGGGTTATAGGACAAGTGTCATGATTTATTTATTTCTTTTCTTGATTTTTAATAAACCATAAATTAGATTTTATAAGCACACATCTTACCTTCCTTTTTCTTTTTCTCATCTCATTTCTAAAACAAAGGAAACAAAAGAAATCTCAGATTAAAACTGAGAAATCTGTAACTCATTTCCAGAAGAAAAAAAATCAACCCTGTAAATTATTTTTCCCAACCAAAAGACCAAAGCCTATAACTCATTTTCTAGGCAAAACCTGTCAACAATTCTGAAAGAAAAATTCTAAACCTATAACAAATTTTCAAAATACCTGGATTTTTAAAGTTATCAGCTACAAGATTATATTCAACATGCAAAGAAGAATTCAGAGAAAAATCATAGAAGCCTGGAAACAAATATGTTCCCTGTCTCTGTTCTTTGCAGGTGAGTAAACTTCTCTTTTATAAGACTTTAAACCTACATATCACGATCTCTGAAGTATGATATGAGATGTCTTTGAATGATTGAGTAAATTTGATTTGCACGGTTATGAATGTGTAGATATACAGATATGTATGTTTGTACACATATATATATCTTTGTTTATAATAGTACAGGCTTTAGATTTTATTAGAAAAATCCTATCTTCCCATCCATTTGATTTTAGTCTAGAGTTTGTAAATAAAAATGGTTTCTAATAATGTGTTCTAAATCTTAAAAATAGTTTCAAATGTTTCTATGCAATAAATATTTTAAAATTTGGAGATTTCAGTGATAAATAAAATTTTATGAGAAAACCAAGTATCAAGATTTTAAATTCCAGTTATATGCTTGGATTCGCACTTAAATTTTATGATTTTTGATAATAATATCAAGTTTTTTAGATAAGAATTCATTGAGAAATTGCAAGATGACCGAGAATGGTACTTTTGTCAAAACCCAGTGATCAATGACGAATTGGACGTCACGGTTAGGGGTGAAGCTTGCTGGTGCATTGGTGGGTGTGAAAAATACAAATTGATTTCGCATCGTTGTGTTTGGAAAAAGGCATTTTAGGGTTTAAGAACCCAAATTGGGTCGAGTTGTTCATTGTGCTCGTGTGGCAGCGTGGGATGATCGGAGTTGATCGCAATCATGGGGATGGGTGCTGGAGGGTTCGACGAAGCTTTGGTGATGATGGTAGGACTTCTCAAGGTCGGAGGCGATGGTGGGGGTGCGAATTACGGCAGTTTTGGTTTCTGGACTTGGTCAAAATGGTTCGTTTTCGTTTCGAAGATACTGATGTTGATCTGGGTCCTCGTTTGGGTTTGTAGGGGTTCGTGTGGTTTGTGGGGGTGGTCTGACGATCACCATTGGTCGGCGATGCTGGTGTAGGTGCACGGCGTGCACGTCATGTCAGGGGGTGAGTTGCTCGAAGTCAGGTTCGAGGAAGTAGGGTCGTAGCACGGGTTGGCCTCGGGGTGTCAAGCGAGTAATCTATTTATACAATAGGTTTAAAATTCGATCGTGAAACAAAGTAGAGGAGGAGAAGTTCTCGGGGAAAGTATCGGGTAACCTGGGGTTTTACTCGAAGTATGGCTCGAAGTAATAAGGCTCGTGGCACGGGTTAATTGTTTGTAACAGGTTTTGACAGAGCCTGTTGTTCTATTTTTAAATTCTAAAATAAAATTTAAAACCCTGAATTTAAATGAAAGTAAAGTTTTTAAATGAGATTTAAATCTAGTTTTCAATCTGATTTTAAGTTTAAATCTAAGTTCAACAAATGATTTAAGTTGAATTTGAATCTAGTGTGGAAATAAATGAGTTTTTAAATTCTAATTGACTTAAGAATATTAAAGTGTTTAAGAAGTTTAAAGTGTAAGTAAAGAATTTGAATTTAAAAGGAGTTTGGAATGTAAAAGAGGATTTAAACAAAGTTAAATTAGAATTTTAAATTAAATTCAAATTGAATTTGAGTCTTAGGTTTCGGAAATAAGATAAAGTTTATAAATTTAAATATTGTAATTAAGTTTAAAAGTTGAAGTATATTTTAACGATTTGAAATTAAAAAGGGATTTAGTTTAAAATTTTTACTTAGGAGATGTAATTCAGGATTAAATTACTTGGTGTAATTTATTAAAGAATTAATATAATTAATTAAGGAATTAATTAATTAAGATTAGTGATTACAATATGGTTAATTACTGTTTTAAGATTGATTAAGGCTGGTTAATGAAAGTGATTAACTAAGAATTATAAATTATGGAAGTAATTAATTAAAGATTAATTACTTTAAAAAAATTAAGGATAATTACTTTCTGTAATCAATTGATAGTTAAACACTTATTGAAATCAAAGAATAATTAGTCAAGGGTGATTAATTAAGGAGAATAATTAAAGGTGATTGATTAATTGGTTATAATTAATCAATATTAAGTAAATGGTGATCTAAGTAATTAAGAATTGTAGTTAACTTAATTAGAGACAAAATAAATTAACTTTTGGAAGTGATAAAACTTGCTTATAAATCATTGAATAATATTGCATGACTTAAATTGATTGATATATTGTATATGTGACTTGGATGCTATGTGTTATGAGATGTTGAGATTTAACTGAGATGTTTTACTTTTCTGTTGATGATGAATTAATGTGAATGACATTCTGAGTTTGGGAATTTGAATTGTGTTCCACTTGAATATCTGAATAAGATGAACTGAATCCGAAGAGACTGGAGTCGGGTACTGGTTAATACCCGAAACCACTTCGATTTTTATAAATTGATGCGTGAAATAAATTGCTTGTGAAATAAGTGATGTCTATAGCAACCTAAGAAGTTGTAATTTGATATAAGTACCCCGGGATTTTAAGTGTTTCATGCTTTTGTATTCTTGTTAGATGGGTTTACTCACGCTGGTTTCCAGCCTGAACCGGGTGTACTTTAATGTAATGCTCGGGTCAGACCGAGTATTACAGATTTGCAGGTAAGGGCGTTCTGGAGCTCAGGAGGAGAGCTAAAGGACAGAAACGTATAGAGTGTTATCCGCTGTAATATATTGTTATTTATTTGGAACAAGTTATTTTAAACTGTCCAGTGTTGTGAAATTTGTTGTAACTCTGATGTAAAATGTAAATATACTGATACAGTTTTGCTTTGTAAACTGTTATTTATTTGCTATTATATTTTTTTCCGCTGCAAATGTGAGATTGTGTATTACTTTTCTGTTCTTCTTCTTCTATCTCTTTTCTTCTTTTCTCTAACTATCTGCAATTTTCGGGATCAAAATTTCTGGGTCGTTAGATTTGGTGCCAGAGCATAAGGTTAAGCGAGAACCTTGGCTCTGGTGGGATTACTCATTAAGAATAGGGTAAGTGGTACCCTAGAATGAGTTGAGTGTATATATATGAGTGAGCGTACTTGTTATTTTCTTACATAAAGATTTTAAATGGTTTTATATAAGATTATATTTTGATATATAAAGCAATATTTCTTTCTAATAAATATTAAGGAAATTGGTTGTTAAAATTATTGGAATTAAATTGAGAAGTAATAGAAATACAACCAAATTGAAATTAAATAAGCATAAGTTTGAATGGATTCAAACTTAAATTAAAATCTTAAAGTTGAGGAAGAATTTCAAAATAAGATGAATCAGAATTGGTTTCAAACCAGGAAATTGGATGGTTATCGTGTTTAATAAGGGGACGATTGTTTTAAACAATAAAATGTTTTAAGGAAATAACCATTTGATGAGAATAACTTGTAAATTAGAAAGGATGGAAATTGAAGTGGATTTAAAATTGTGAAATTCTGAATTCTAAATTTAAACATTTGAAATTATTTTCAAAATGTAAAGGAAATAATATTATTCAAACTATTTTGACTTTAATCTTACTTTAGAATAAGAAGTTGTTTGTAAACTTTAAAAGAATTTGTTTGAATTAAAACCAGCGGTGGTTTAAATTTTAAAATTTGGCTTGGTGGGCTAAGAAGTTTCAAAGATAGTTTGGAATAAACTCTAAATGTTGGGTTTTAAATTTGGAATGTGATGTAAAACCCAAAGTGATAAATTTTTGAACTTATAAGAGGGAGGATTATTAATGTAAGTTAAATAAATTTGAACGGTCAACATGATTTAGGAATTTCACGAAGAAATAGGGATTTAACTTGGAAAGTTAAATGGTTGATTTAAATTAGGGAATTTGAGTGATCTCAAATTGGGTTTGAGATCTAGAAATTGAAAATGAATGGATGTTTTAAAATAAATTAGATGATATCATCCTATTGTTGTCAAAAAAAACTTTAAAGGTAAATTGATTTAAAGGAATTAAATCAATATTTGAAGTACTAACTCGAATTTATATAATTCGAGATGGTTTAAGTTTAAATTTGAATTAGTTCAAATTGAATTTGATTTGAATTAATTGAAATGGTGATTGAAGATGTATGAATATAAGATTCAAATGGAAAATTTGAATTAGATTGATTTGAATAATTTGGAATTGTAATTAAAGTTGAATAGTATAAAATTCAAATGGAATTTGAATTGAATTTGGAAAGAAATCAAGAATAATTCAACTTGATTTGGAAATGGAGTGTGAAATTCGAATTAATTCAAACTGGAGTTGAAATGAATTGAAATTGGAACTAGTTCAATTGAAATTTATCTGAATTAGAAGAATTTGAGATCAAATTTGAATAAAGTTAAATTTGAAAAGAAACCGAGGTTAATTCAACTTGATTTGGGGTTGAATCAATTTCAATGGAAATTGAAATTATTTAAATTGGAATTGATTCAATTTAAATGGTAGAGGAAATTTAAATTGAATTGATGAGAATGGAGATTGGGAAGTGAACAGTTTTGACTCTGGACTATTTTTAATATAGATTGTTTTAATATAAACTTATTTTCCAAGCTATTCATTATATAAACAACCTTTCTTTTAAAAGCCAAACTATCTTATACTTGTTTTACAATTATTTTTGAAACTGTTTAACAATTTTCTAACTATTTTATAAACTAATTACTATTTTCAACTACTAATTACTATTTTATAGCTATTTTGCAATTATTTAAAATTTATATTACTATTTAACTATTTTCCAATTATTTTACAATTACTGAACTATTTTACACATATTTTACAAACTAGTAATTATTTTTCAACTACTTATCTATTTCTTTAACTTTTTAAGTTATTTTCTAAATTTAAACTGGACAGAGTTTAGACTGTTATTGGTTGAATACCCAATCGAGATAAGAATAGAGGGGATAATCCAAATAGATTAAAGCAATTGTGAGTAAGTGAATGAAAATCAAAGTGAATGTGAATAGAAATGGAATTGATTTGGCAAATAACCAATAAAGATAAATACGTAGGGTATATGTATATGATTATTCTATTCGCATAGTGATTTGATCCAGATTCGAGCATAGAATTTTGAGATAGTTATATCGATCCGAGTGGGATTTTTCACTCGATTTTCAACGGCGAACCTGGATATGGATTGTTGATTGGTTCTGGATATTCTCTATCTTAGTTATGACTATACAAGGAGAATGACGGTTTCTGATCAAGAAACCAGATCTGTGTCCACAGTAGAATGTCGGGTGGACGATACTAGTTCGGAAATGAAATTGTGTGATCGAGTGAGCAATCAGATTGGTATAGTGTACGAATGATATGTGTACATCGTACGGATTTGAATGAAAATGATATTGAAAGGAGTAATTAAATTTGAATATTTGATTTTGAGTAAACAAAGTTAAATATCTTTGATTTATAAAATGAAACTCCCCTTGTTGAATCTTTTGCCAGAAGAAAAGAATTTTGAAAGTGTTTTGAAGTATAAAAGGAGTTTTATACAAGTTTGAAATGATCCAAAGTTTTAAAAATTATATATATCTGTATGTGTATATATATATAAAGGATCTTATGAGGATTTTAGAAAAAAATTTAGGAACCTTTGGATTTGGAAAGGCTTTTGATTTTTGGGTAAAATCAATATGAGAATTTGGAAAGCCTAGTTTGAGAATTATCGATTTTTGGAATGATCGATTTTGTGTAAAGGAGCTTTGTATGAGATCATACTGGGTGTATGATTTGAAGATATTATATGTATATAGTATAAAATGTTTTGATGATGGCTTTGGGGAAAAAGGCGCTCCCTTGAAATGAACTTCTCAGGAGTACCACTGGGTGGTGCTGCCTTGAGCCCCAATGGGGGTTCTAAAGTTGATCCTGTGAGGAGTCCGGACAAAACTAGTTCATGGGGATCTTGAGTAGAGGTTACCATAGTGAAAGTCGTGTGTGTCGCTGAAAGCCAACAGTCTGCGTTTGATTTTATATCGGTAGACTACGACCCATGGTAACATAGTGAAGGTCATGTGTGTCGCTGAGAGCCAACAGTCTGCGTTTGATTTTATATCGGTAGACTGCGACCTATGGTAACATAGTGAAGGTCGTGTGTGTCGCTAAGAGCCAACAGTCTACGTTTGATTTTACATCGGTAGACTGCGACTTATGTTGGAGTGGAGAAGTTTCATTTCGACAGCGAAAATCGAAGGCCGTTGAGAGCCTGCAGTTACATGGACTTTTGCTGCGATGGCAACATAACCCTGGATGTAACTGTGATCTGTTGTATGGGTTCCATGGCGTAATAGAGAGGTCGCGGAGAGCCTGTAGTTACATGGACTTCTGCTGCGACGGCAACGTAACCCTGGAATGTAACTGTAACCATGGATGGGGTGATGATTTCCAGAGTATTCTCACCAAAGATATATCCTCTATTTTCAAAAACTGTTTTCTATATTTTCAATAAAATTATTTTTCCAAGTATTTTCACTGGATGTTGAAAATGAGTTTGCTAAGTATTTATAGATTTTCAGTCCTACGCCAGATCAACGTGTGACCAAATTTCTATGAGAACGAGGATGGACTTATTGAGGCAACGAGTTATAAAAGTATTTTTATAAAACTATTACTGTAATACTATATAGATTTTAAAAGTGTTTTAAAAATGATCAAAAATAAAAACGTGGTTTTAAATATTAAATAAATTCTGGTTTCATTTCTTTTCGGGGACGAAAAGATTCTAAGGGGGGAGGAATGTGATAGCCCGAATTCTGGACTATTGGTTAATTGATAATTAACTGGGTTAATTAATAAAAATACTGATTTTTACTGATTGTTAAGGATGATACAAACAAATCCAGAAATTAATATTCATATCTGGGAAATAATTATTTAATAATCTCCTAATAGGGTTATTTAAAATAGGCAAAACTTATTATCTTCATTATAAATTTAATAATGTATTTGTTTAAAATTAATGTATATTTGAGTTGATCTTAAGTTGAAGTTTTAAATTGAATTTGAATTTGAATATTTGGATTTAAAATTTGAATTTAAAGAATAATTATTTTGAATAGTTTGGATATAAAAATATAAGAATAAAGTTTTCATTAGGACATAATTTGTTTTATATTGTTTTTCCTTAAAATAATTTATTTATATAAATTATGAAAGTATTATTTAAATAGTAAACAAATACAAAAAATTTATATCTACATTGATAAATGAATTAAATACACTGTATATGATTTTACTTGAAATATGATTGATTTTATATTTTAATTTCTTTTAAAGGTTTTATTTTTATAAATTTACAAAAAGCATTTATTAATTAAGAAATGTACTAAATTAATTAGGAAAATTTATGTAAAATATTTTTAACTCATTTTAAAAAATATATGATAATGAATTAATACATGTGTTATGTTTTAAGTGCACTTGGTAACATGTTTTAGATAGTTAAATGTGGTATAGGACAAGTGTCATGATTTATTTATTTCTTTTCTTGATTTTTAATAAACCATAAATTAGATTTTATAAGCACACATCTTACCTTCCTTTTCCTTTCTCTCATCTCATTTCTAAAACAAAGGAAACAAAGGAAAACCCAGATTAAAACTGAGCAATCTGTAACTCATTTCCAGAAAAAAATCAACCCTGTAAATTATTTTTCTCAGTCGAAAGACCAAAGCCTGTAACTCATTTTCTAGGAAAAACCTGTCAACAATTCTCAAAGCAAAATTCTAAACCTATAACAAATTTTCAAATGCAACCTGGATTTTCAAAGTTATCAGCTGTAAGATTATATTCAACATGCAAAGAAGAATTCAGAGAAAAATCATAGAAGCCTGGAAACAAATATGTTCCCTGTCTCTGTTCTTTGCAGGTGAGCAAACTTCTCTTTTATAAGACTTTAAACCTACATATCACTATCTCTGAAGTATGATATGAGATGTCTTTGAATGATTGAGTATATTTGGTTTGCATGGTTATGAATGTGCAGATATAAAGATATGTATGTCTGTATACATATATATATCTTTGTTTATAACAGTACAGGCTTTAGATTTTATTAGAAAAATCCTATCTTCCCATCCATTTGACTTTAGTCTAGAGTTTGTAAATGAAAATGGTTTCTAACAATGTGTTCTAAATCTTAAAAATAGTTTCAAATGTTTCTATGCAATAAATATTTTAAAATTTGGAGATTTCAGTGATAAATAAATTTTTATCAGAAAACCAGGTATCAATATTTTAAATTACAGCTATATGCTTGGATTCGCACTTAAATATTATAATTTTTGATGATAATATCAAGTTTTTTAGATAAGAATTCGTTGAGAAATTGCGAGATGACCGAGAATGGTACTTTCATCAAAACCCAATGATCAATGACGTATTGGACGTCGCGATTAGGGGTGAAGCTTGCGGGTGCATTGGTGGGTGCACGAAAAATACAAATTGATTTTATTTCGCATCGTTGTGTTTAGAAAAAGGCATTTTAGGGGGTTAAGAACGTAAATTGGGTCGAGCTGTTCATCGTGCTCGTGTGGCAGCGTGGGATGATTGGAGTTGATCGCAATCATAGGAATGGCTGTTGGAGGGTTCGACGAAGCTTTGGTGATGATGGTAGGACTTCTCAAGGTCGGGGCAATGGTGGGGGTGCGAATTACCGGCAGTTTTGGCTTCTGGACTTGGTCAAAATGGTTCGTTTTCGTTTCGAAGATACTGCTGTTGATCTGGGTCCTCGTTTGGGTTTTTAAGGGTTCGTGTGGTTTATGGGGGTGGTCGTGACGATCACCAGTGGTCGGCGATGCTGGTGTAGGTGCACGGCGTGCACGTCATGTCAGGGGGTGAGTTGCTCGAAGTCAGGTTCGGGGAAGTAGGGTCGTAGCTCGGGTTGGCCTTGGGGTGTCAAGCGAGTAATCTATTTATACAGTAGGTTTAAAATTCGATCGTGAAACAAAGTAGAGGAGGAGAAGTTCTCGAGGAAAGTATCGGGTAACCTGGGTTTTACTCGAAGTATGGCTCAAAGTAATAAGGCTCGTGGCACGGGTTAATTGTTTGTAACAGGTTTTGACAGAACCTGTTGTTCTGTTTTTCAATTCTAAAATAAAATTTAAAACCCTGAATTTAAATGAAAGTAAAGTTTTTAAATGAGATTTAAATCTAGTTTCAATCTGATTTTATGTTTAAATCTAAGTTCAAAAATAGATTCAAGTTGAATATGAATCTAGTTTGGAAATAAATGAGTTTTTATATTCAAATTGACTTAAGAATATTAAAGTGTTTAAGAAGTTTAAAGTGTAAGTAAAGAATTTGAATTTAAATGGAGTTTGGAATGTAAAAGAGGATTTAAACAAAGTTAAATCAGAATTTTAAATTAAATTCAAATTGAATTTGAGTCTTAGGTTCCGGAAATAAGATAAAGTTTATAAATTTAAATATTTTATTTAAGTTTAAAAGTTGAAGTATACTTTAATGATTTGAAATTAGAAAGGGATTTATTTAAAATCTTTACTTAGGAGATATAATTCAGGATTAAATTACTTGGTGTAATTTATTAAAGAATTAATATAATTAATTAAGGAATTAATTAATTAAGATTAGTGGTTACAATATGGTTAATTACTGTTTTAAGATTGATTAAGGCTGGTTAATGAAAGTGATTAACTAAGATTTATAAATTATGGAAGTAATTAATTAAAGATTAATTACTGTAAAAAAAGCTAAGAATAATTACTTTGTGTGATCAATTTAGAATTAAACACTTATTGAAATCAAAGAATAATTAGTCAAGGGTGATTAATTAAGGAGAATAATTAAAGGTGATTGATTAATTGGTTATAATTAATCAATATTAAGTAAATGGTAATCTAAGTAATTAAGAATTGTATTTAATTTAATTAGAGATAAAATAAATTAACTTTTGGAAGTGATAAAACTTGCTTATAAATGATTGAATAATATTGCATGACTTAAATTAATTGATATATCGTATATGTGATTTGGATGCTATGTGTTATGAGATGTTGAGATTTAACTGAGATGTTTTACTTTTCTATTGATGATGAATTAATGTGAATGACATTCTGAGTTTGGGAATTTGAATTATGTTCCACTTGAATATCTGAATAAGATGAACTGAATCCGAAGAGACCGGAGTCGGGTATTGGTTAATACCCGAAACCACTTCGATTTTCATAAATTGATGCGTGAAATTAATAGGGTAAATGGAATGATTTAAGTGAATTGGACCATATAATCTAAGTTCTGGCACCTAGAAATTGCTTGTGACATAAGTGATGTCTATAGCAACCTGAGAAGTTGTAATTTGATATAAGTACCCCGGGTTTTTAAGTGCTGCATGCTTTTGTGTTCTTGTTAGATGGGTTTACTCACGCTGGTTTCCAGCCTGACCCGGGTGTTACTTTGATGTAATGCTCGGGTCAGACCGAGTATTACAGATTTGCAGGCAAGGGCATT
Source organism: Allium cepa (assembly GCA_030765085.1). Classification (NCBI taxonomy): domain Eukaryota; kingdom Viridiplantae; phylum Streptophyta; class Magnoliopsida; order Asparagales; family Amaryllidaceae; genus Allium; species Allium cepa. The sequence continues at coordinate 420,867,791 of CM060943.1, read as the reverse complement.
CTGGAGCTCAGGAGGAGAGCTAAAGGACAGAAACGTATAGAGTGTTATCCACTGTAATATATTGTTATTTATTTGGAATAAGTTATTTTAAACTGTCTAGTGTTGTGAAATTTGTTGTAACTCTGATGTAAAATGTAAATATACCGATACAGTTTTGCATTGTAAACTGTTAATTATTTGCTATTATATTTTTTCCGCTGCGAATGTGAGATTGTGTATTACTTTTGTGACGCCCCACCTCTATACCCATACTAGCCAAGGACCCTACGGAGTAATGCTGTCAACTAACACGGAGGATAAGGCTGTGGAGGAGCGACCATCCATGTAATTTCCTTGTGCGAGCACCAATATGTCAGATAGTATAACATGCATTTCATTAAAGGAGGAAATCCGACATACCGATACAAACTCAAAGCCACTACACATTGGCTATATATAATCTTCGGAAACAAACATAGAAATAAACATAACACAAATCAGTCACAGACATCCATATCACAAAGGCGGAAAAAATATATGAATATATAACACATGGAAGTGTACATCAGAGTAGTGGTCTGAAAGGTCCACAACAACACAAAAGAATAGCAACATGTGTTATACAAAAGGATACATCTATGAATCGATATCTCAAATGTATACAACAAAACTACTAATCTAAGTAGTTAGCCAAAAGTCAGAATAATAGATCCCTGGAGAGAAGTCAAGCAGAAGCACCTGTAACATCTCAGTCTGACCCGTGTATTATTTCATAAGAAAATAATAAACGGATCAGTCTAGCTATAAATATCAGATGACATGATATAGAATAAGAGATATGGCATAAACGTATAATAACCATAATGGCATACTACTATAAGTATGTAAATGATAATCAACAAGAGGTTAATCAATATCACAAGAATCTTCTCAAAGATCCAAATTCACCAAAAAGGAAATGACACACGAGTTCACCAATGCACAAAAATTGATAAAACTTACCAAGGAAAATCATGAAAATTGGTGAAGCGCAAATTCCAGAAATCTACACAAGAAATCCAGAAAAAACAAAAAGGGGGAGGCCTATCACAAAACGGGAGTATGAAAACTCACCAACACTTGTATCACAAAACGAGACACTATCTCATGGTAGCTAACCATTATTTTTGAGCCGAGGCTCCACAAGAATGACCCGAAGACCGTGGGGTGCTACCCCACATATGTGAGTCGAAACATCACACAAACGGGGTTTAGTCTCCCTCGTAGACAAAGATACATCGCACAATTTCTAGTCTAAATCACAAAAATGATCGTCATTGATCATAAAGAAGTGTCAATTACACTAAGCTAGTAAACATATGAGTTTAGTTTCATGTCCCATAACCACTTGCTTAACTTAAATATTTACGAGCAAACTGTAGATCTTCACTAGAAAATTGTCACAAGAGGTTCGATCAAACAAGTCCAAGAGTTAACCGACGAAGCAAACGCAAGCGTTTCATACCACTTGTTTTACTAAGCCGTTTAATTCAATTTCTTATACAAGTGAGGTAAAGGTTTGTATATACTAATAGATTGGAAAACAGTTTATGAAAAGAGCTTTATAATAAAATAGTGTTGAAATTGCTTTGATGAAAGAGTTTTGATATTTACTACTAGTATTAAAACCTTTATATTTTTAAAGTGACAAGTCACAAAACTGATCGTAGAAATAAATCAATTCACAAAAATTCACATTCGAAGATGTGAATAAAATCCAAAGGAATCAATCCCAAATCCATCAAAATAGGAATACACCTGCGAGATAACATAGTTCAACACAGTAAATTGGCGCGACCTAATCATGGCGGGACCTAACACGGTCGAGCTAAGCATTGGTGCGACATAACAGGGAGGGCGACCTAACGAGGTCGAACTAAGGATTTAACGGCTTAAGGCTACAGCCCAACATGGCCGACCTAATGTGGCTGAGCAATATGCAATGGAACGACCTAACTAGGCGAGCGACCTAAGGGAAAGACAGGTCGAACGACCTAAGGATAAGGAGGGTGGAGCGACCTAAGGGGGAAAACAGGTCGAACGACCTGATTGGTTGCGAATTAGGTAGTGAGCGACCTAAGCATGTGACCAAAGGTGGAAGTGGGGTCGAGCGAATTTACATACTCGAACGACCTAGGGGTTCGAACGACCTAACTGCCGAACGACCTAAATGCAGGTGGGAGTTAAATAGGTCGAACGACCTAACTGATGCAAACGACCTAATGGGAAATGGCCTACGCCTAAGGTGGAACGGGCTAAACATACAGGGGCCACTTTTCCCTCCCTGGCCGAACGACCTAAGCCCAATAATTCACCAAAAACACTAAAAATTGGAGTTTTTGGCCAATCCAAACCAAATGCAAATGTACATGCTAAAGTGATAGGAATTCATTCCCAATAATCCAAGATAGTTGTAGAGAAGAATGTGAGATAAAAAACTCACCTTTGTACAAAAATCAATGAAGATGAAGCTTGAATGCAAAGCAAGAATCAACCACAAGCTTGAATCCAATGTATTCTCTTTAGATTTGGAGTCAGATGTTGGATTTGAAGTTGAAACCTAGGCTTGGAGTTTTAATTTCCCATTCCCTCCTCCATTTTTGATGAAGCTTAAATGTAAAAGAAAATAGAATGAAGATATGAGGAGAAGGAGTGAAGGTTGAGCCTAATAGGCTAAGTCCAAACCAAAGTCCAAAGCGAAAAAGTAATGAAATTCCACTAACTCCAAACATATCAAAGTTTATACTTAAAAAGACTGCAAATGTCATTTTGAACTCATGGGAAGTGGTCTCGAGTCCTAATTTGACCGTTTTGCAAAAAATAGCTTTTCGGACTAAAATCCGACTAACGATAAAATATTTAATTAAAATATTTAAATATTAAATCGATAAATATGCGGGTTGTTACAGACTCCCCTCCTTAAAGAAATTGCATCCTCGTAATATATAAGATGGAAATAAAAAGTAACAACCATAAAAGCATATTAACACCAAAAGAAATTTGAAGTAAGAAGCTCACCTCTAAGAGCATGAGAAAGTAAGTCCGGATGTGTTCGCTCGATGAATTCTCTAGATTCCCAAGAACAATCTTTAGGATTTGAGGACCATTGAACTTTAACAAGCGGAACATCTTTATTTCAAAGGCGCTTGACCTCCGAAGCAATAATACGAATAGAATGTTGCTCATACGTTAAATTCGGCGAAACTTCAATTTCTTCCACATCACCAGGCTCATGAATAGAATCGGAATCTCGAAGCCATTTCCGTAATTGAGAAACGTGAAACACGTCATGAATAGGAGAAAACTGAGTCGGTAATATAAGGCGATAAGCCACAGAACCAATACGTTCGGTCAATCTTTTCTGTGGAATCACGAATAAAATCTGGACCTAAAACCAGCCTCTTACTGGCCTCAAGCCAACAAGAAGGAGATCGGCATGGCCTTCCATAAAGTGCCTCGAAAGGTGCCATACCAATACTAGATTGGAAGCTATTATTATAGGAAAACTCAACGAGAGAAATATGATCTTCCCAACTTCCACCAAAATCAAGAACACAAGCACGAAGAAGATCTTCAAAAGTTTGATTCACATGCTCGGTTTGTCCATCGGACTAAGGGTGATAAGCGGTGCTAAAATTAAGCTTTGTTCCCAAAGCTTTTTGAAGACTCTTCCTAAATCCACTAGTAAACAATGGATCACGATCACTAACAATAGAAGAAGGAACTCCATGCAATTTTACAGTTTCTTTGATAAAGAGTTTGGCCAAAAGAGGTACGGTTCGATTGGGCCGAACGGGAATAAAATGGGCAGATTTAGTAAGTCTATCAACTATCTCCCATAAGCTATCATGACCCGAATGAGAACGGGGAAGGCCGTCTATAAAATTCATGGAAATTTGATCCCACTTTCAGATTGAAATTTCTAAAGTTTGCAATAACCCACCGGGCCTTTGATGTTCAGCCTTGACAAGCTGGCAAGTCATGCAACACTTAACAAAGTTAGCAATATCAGATTTCATTCCCTCCTAATAATAAAGTCGCCTCATATCCGCATACATTTTACTACTACCGGGATGAATGGTAAATTTAGAACGATGAGAATCTTCTAAGATGTCTTTACGAAGATTACTAATATTTGGCATGATAAGTCTACCAAATTTTCGAATACCGCCACGAGAATCAATATCAAAGTCTTTCAAACCTTCAATATCAATTTTATCCCTAAAATTTTGGCTAAGAAGAGCCAACTAGGGATCTAGCTTTTGAGCTTCAAGAATGCGGTCTAAAAGAGAAGGATGAGCCTCAAGGCTGCATAAAACAAGAGATGAACATAAATCGGAAACACGATCTCGAATCTCACAAGTGGATAGAATTCCGAGATCATTCCATTCGGATATCATCATAGAAACAACCGCCTGTTGCTTACGATTAAGTGCATCGGCAACACGATTTCCCTTTTCGGGAATATAAAGTATATCAAGATCATAAGCTGCACGAAATTTGAGACAACGTTGTTGACGCAAATTAAGTTCCTTTTGAGAAAATAGATACTTCAAGGATTTATGATCGGTGTAAAGAATAAATTTTTCTCCTAAAAGATAATGACGCCAAATACGAAGGGCGAAAACAATAGTCGCGAGTTCTAAATCATGAGTGGCATATCTAGTCTCGGCTGGCTTCAATTGCCTAGAAGCATAAGCAATAACACGTTCCCTTTGCATAAGAACGACACCCAAACCAATGCGACTAGCATCGGTATAAACAATAAAATTTTGGTTTCCTTCGGGAATCACAAGAACAGGAGCATCAGAAAGGAGTTCTTTTAATTTCTGAAAAGAAGCTTCACATTTGTCCGACCAAATGTATTTAACACCTTTCTTTGTCAAATAAGTCAGAGGCATGGAAATTTTGGAAAAGTCTTTTATGAAACGGCGGTAATAACCTGCCAATCCAAGAAAACTACAGATCTCCGTCACACTCTTCGGTCTCTTCCAATTTTGAATCGCTTCAATCTTCGAAGGATCCACGGAAATTCCGGATTCGGAAATAATATGACCAAGAAACTTCACACGAGATTTCCAAAAGTGGCATTTAGAAAATTTTGCTTTCAATTGATTGCTCCTAAGAGTTTCCAACATAACCTGAAGATGCTTTTCATGCTCCTCCTCGGTTTTAGAATACACAAGAATATCATCAATAAAGATGAGAACAAACCGATCGAGAAAGTCTTTGGAAACTCTATTCATAAGGTCAACGAAATAAACCGGAGCATTCGTCAAACCAAATGGCATAACAAGCCACTCATAAGACCCATAACAAGTACAGAACGATGTCAAAGGAATGCTATCCTCTGCAATTCGAAGCTGATGGAAACCGGTTGCTAAGTCTAATTGTGAAAAGACTCTAGCACCACTAAGTTGATTGAATAGATCATCAATCCGAGGTAAAGGATATTTATTCTTGATAGTAAGATCATTAAGCTTGCGGTAGTCAACGCAAAGCCTAAGTGTACCATCAGATTTCTTCACAAAAATAGCCGAAGCTCCCCAAGAAGAGGAACTAGAGCGAATAAATTGCTTCGTCTCCAATTCGGATAATTATTTGCCCATCTCCTCATTTTCTTTATTGGACATACAATAAGGAGGACGAGTGATAAGTTGAGCTCCAGGAATGAAATTAATTCTGAACTCAATTGCTCGCTTAGGTGGTAATCCTAAAACGGGCTCAAATATGTTGGAAAACTCACGAACAACGTGAATAAGAGAAATTATATCTTCCTCATCATCATTATCGTCATCATGAGGATTTAAGGAATATAAAGATGCAACCAAACTGGAATCCGAATCTTTAAGGTCAATATAAATCTTCTTAACAGATTGAGGATGTCGAAGGTAAATAGTCCGCTCAGGACATAGGATATGGGCTTCATAACGGTTAAGCCAATCTACTCCCAAAATCATTCCAAAGTTTAAGTAGCGCATAACATGTAAATCGGCTCGGAAAGAAAGATCACACAAAATAATCTCGACACCTTTACACAATAAACTGATTGTTGCAGATCCACCAATCGGATTCGCAATTCTCAGAGAAGTCATTAAACACATAACATCCAAAGAAAAAGTATCAACAAGTTCTTTTGATATAAAAAAATGGGACGCACCTGTATCAAAAAGAACTCGAATAGGATGATCATGAAATAAAATAATGCCATCAAGGACAGAATGAGACATATCTTGACCACGAGATGTGTTGCCAGGGGCTTGAGCAACGTTTAACTTTCCCTCTTTCTTGCCCTGAAGTCTGGGGCAAACATGTATATAATGATCCGGGCTTTTACAATAGCGACAAGTTTTGGCCTTTAAACACTTGTTCGCAAAATGGTCTTTAGAACCACAGTTGTAACATTGCCCACTACTAGGGGAAGAAGTCCTTGCAGCAGGAGTTGCTTGCTTACCTTTTTTGTTGGGATAGGGACCTTTGAATTTGTTTGGCCTCTTCTTGTTGTCGAAGTTTGGTTTGAGACCCACCACTTCAACATCACTTTCCCTATCCGCCTCTTCAAGACGAAGAGCGATATCAATGAGTTGGTCGAAAGAAACTTCTAATTTTATAAGTAATGGCTTCTTAAGATTTTTGTTCAAGCCATAAACAAATATTTGGTTCTTCTTCAATGGGGTGTCAATATATTCAACCCCATATTTGGAAAGCGACTCGAAAGATGCGACATAATCAGTCATGGAGGATTCCCCTTGAACAAGGTCTATGAAACGATGAGCCAATGTCACTTTCTCGGCTTCTGGTACAAATTTTAATTCGAAGCGTTCCTGGAATTTCTTCCAAGTAAGATCCGCTTCATTAATCTCAGAAATTAGAAGTTCGTACCAGTCTAATGCTCTTTCTTGGAGCATACTAGAAGCCACCTGAACACGGTGAAAAACAATAAGATTCATGCGAGAAAAGATTCGATCGCATGTTCTTAACCAAGCCTGGACTTCGATAATAGTTTTAGAACCTTTGAATGGTTTCCCACCCAAGTTGGTATAATCGTTGCACAAGCGTGCAATCCAAACCTAGGATGAGTAGACTCCAGATTAGAACCGGCTGCTTGAGCATTCTTCACTAAGTCGAGAAGCTGCTGGGCAGTCATAAAAACTCCATCGTGGGGAGCAGCACTAGATGGTCCGGCTCTGGGACGTCCTGGTCTAGACATTCTCTTCTTTAAGAAAAAAAGAAGAGGAAGGAGATTATTCACCAAACGAATATCAAACATTCTTGATAGGTGAAGAAAGGAATCATTAAAGGAAAAAAGGATAGAACGGTACGAAGACCCGAATAATATCCTAAAGCACGACTCCTAAGATGGACTTAGGACGATGATCCTTGTTAAATTATTCTACATTGTTCCGAAGTTAGGCTCTGATACCAAGCTGTGACGCCCCACCTCTATACCCACGCTAGCCAAGGACACTACGGAGTAATGCTGTCAACTAACACGGAGGATAAGGCTGTGGAGGAGCGACCATCCATGTAATTTCCTTGTGCGAGCACTGATATGTCAGATAGTATAACATGCATTTCATTAAAGGAGGAAATCTGACATACCGATACAAACTCAAAGCTACTACACAGTGGCTATATATAATCTTCGGAAACAAACATAGAAATAAACATAACACAAATCAGTCACAGACATCCATATCACAAAGGCAGAAAAAAATATGAATATATAACACATGGAAGTGTACATCAGAGTAGTGGTCTGAAAGGTCCACAACAACACAAAAGAATAGCAACATGTGCTATACAAAAGAATACATCTTTGAGTCGATATCTCAAATGTATACAACAAAACTACTAATCTAAGTAGTTAGCCAAAAGTCAGAATAATAGATCCCTGGAGAGAAGTCAAGCAGAAGAACCTGTAACATCTCGGTCTGACACGAGTATTATTTCATAAGAAAATAATAAACGGATCAGTCTAGCTATAAGTATCAGATGACATGATATAGAATAAGAGATATGGCATAAATGTATAATAACCATAATGGCATACTACTATAAGTATGTAAATGATAATCAACAAGAGGTTAATCAATATCACAAGAATCTTCTCAAAGATGCAAATCCACCAAAAAGGAAATGACACACGAATTCACCAACGCACAAAAATTGATAAAACTTATCAAGGAAAATTACGAAAATTGGTGAAGCACAAATTCCAGAAATCTACAGAAGAAATCCAGAAATCACAAAAAGGGGGGAGGCCTATCACAAAACGGGAGTATGAAAACTCACCAACACGTGTACCACAAAACGAGACGCTATCTCATGGTAGCTAACCATTAATTTTGAGCCGAGGCTCCATAAGAATGGCCCGAATACCATGGGGCACTACCCCATATATGTGAGTCGAAACATCACACAAACGGGGTTTAGTCTCCCTCGTAGACAAAGAGACATCGCACAATTGCTAGTCTAAATCACAAAAATGATCGTCATTGATCATAAAGAAGTGTCAATTACACTAAGCTAGTAAATATATGAGTTTAGCTTCATGTCCCATAACCACTTGCTTAACTTAAATATTTACGAGCAAACTGTAGATCTTCACTAGAAAATTGTCACAAGAGGTTCAATCGAACAAGTCCAAGAGTTAACCGACGAAGCAAATGCAAGCGTTTCATACCACTTGTTTTACTAAGCCGTTTAATTCAATTTCTCATACGAGTGAGGTAAAGGTTTGTATATACTAATAGATTGGAAAACGGTTTATGAAAAGAGCTTTATAATAAAAATAGTGTTGAAATCGCTTTGATGAAAGAGTTTTCATATTTACTACTAGTATTAAAACCTTTATATTTTTAAAGTGACAAGTCACAAAATTGATCGTAGAAACAAATCAATTCACAAAAATTCACATTCGAAGATGTGAATAAAATCCAAAGGAATCAATCCCAAATCCATCAAAATAGGAATACACCTGCGAGATAACATAGTTCAACACAGTAAATTGGCGCGACCTAATCATGGCGCGACCTAACACGGTCGAGCTAAGCATTGGTGCGACATAACAGGGGAAGCGACCTAACGAGGTCGAACTAAGGAGTTAACGGCTTAAGGCTACGGCCCAACATGGCCGACCTAATGTGGCCGAGCAATATGCAATGGAACGACCTAACTAGGCGAGCGACCAAAGGGAAAGACAGGTCGAACGACTTATGGATAAGGAGGGTCGAGCGACCTAAGGGGGAAGACATGTCGAACGACCTAATTGGTTGCGACTTAGGTGGTGAGCGACCTAAGCACGCGACCTAAGGTGGAAGTGGGGTCGAGCGACTTTATATACTCGAACGACCCAGGGGTTCGAACGACCTAAATGCAGGTGAGAGTTAAATAGGTCGAACGACTTAACTGATGCAAACGACTTAAGGTCTAACGACCTAAGGTCTTACTGCCTCAGGTGGAACGGGCTAAACATACAGGGGCGACTTTTCCCCCCTGGCCGAACGACCTAAGCCCAGTAATTCACCAAAAAACTAAAAATTGGAGTTTTTCGCCAATCCAATCCAAACCAACTGCAAATGTACATGCTAAAGTGATAGGAATTCATTCCCAACAATCCAAGATAGTTATAGACAAGAATGTGAGATAAAAATCTCACCTTTGTACAAAAATCAATGAAGATGAAGCTTGAATGCAAAGACAGAATCAACCACAAGCTTGAATCCAATGTCTTCTCTTTGGATTTGGAGTTAGATGTTGGATTTGAAGCTGAAAACTAGCCTTGGAGTTTTAATTTCCATTCCCTCCTCCATTTTTGATGAAGCTTGAATGTAAAAAAAATAGAATGAAGATATGTAGAGAAGGAGTGAAGGTTGGGCCTAATAGGCTAAGTCCAAACCAAAGTCCAAAGCGAAAAAGTAATGAATTCCACAAACTCCAAACATATCAAAGTTTATACTTAAAAAGACTGCAAACGTCATTTTGAACTCATTGGAAGTGGTCTCGAGTCCTAATTTGACCGTTTGCAAAAAGTAGCTTTTCAGACTAAAATCCGACTAACGATAAAATATTTAATTAAAATATTTAAATATTAAATCGATAAATATGCGGGTTGTTACAGACTTTTCTGTTCTTCTTCTTCTATCTCTTTTCTTCTTTTCTCTAACTGTCTGGAATTTTGGGATCGAAATTCCCGAGTCGTTAGATTATTTCAATCTTAACTAGTTTTTAAATTTCACAGCTCAATAAATAAAATTTCCTTTTAAAATAACTTAACTTCTTAAATTTTAAAAAATATATTTATAAAATCTCAATAGCTAATTCAATTTATAAATTCCTCTCGATTTCCATTAGTTTGCTTCCATTTCGATCTCCTTAACCATTTCCACTTCAAACATAGTATCCACTATTTTTTTCCCTCACCCTATTTCCATATTTTAATATAAATTCTCCCTGTAAATTTATATTTCCAATTTCATCTGATATCAATTTCCTTTATTTATAAATATTGTTTATAAATTTTAACTCCTTTGAGTTTCACCTTTTTATAAAACTAAATTTGTTTATAAAATTCTATTTTATAAGTCCATTCTCTTATAAGTTCGATATTTTTATTTTTAATCTCGATTTCAACTTCTTTCTATATTTGTAGAAAATATCATATAAATATCCATTGTTTAAAAACTCTTTATATAAATTATTCTAAAATCTCTATTTAAAATATTTTTACAAATAATTAAATACAAACCAAAATCAATTATTGTTTTTGTCCAAATTAATTTCTTAAAGATAATTCAAATTTCGATATAAATATTTTTACATTCAAAATTCCTTTTTAATTTCTTCAGTTTTAAAAATAGTCTTTATGGTATTCAAAATACCAAAATTAGGCTAATTCTACCATAGCATTCAATAATTTTGATCACAACAATAATCTGTAACATATTATTCTAACACATCATATATTACTATATATGAAATACAATCAATTTAAATTTTGACGAATTCAGTTGGATCCCTCTACCTTGCATCCACATATGTTAAAAAACAATAAAAATACCAATCCCACTTCGAAGGGGATATCGCGTATATACGGTCATCCGCTATTATGTAGGGCGCATAGGGTCTCATCCGCTAAAATAAGGGGGAATATCAATCCAACTACCAATATATATACTATTATATGTAATATAATCATCCAATAGATAATTATAATTTATCAATTCAATCAAACATCTAATAATTTAATTTGAACATTTAAATTTAAATTTGGCAATCCAAATGAATGAGGTTTTCTCACCTTGATTTTTCAAATCTTTTTATCGCTCCAATCAAAAATTAAATCCATTGTTTAAATATTTCTGTCGCCGTGGATCCAACGTGATCAATTTTGTGTTTTGGACCTCAAACAAATTTAACATTGATTAATGAACATTTTAAAGAATTAATTGATAGTTAATTCAAAGTGGAAATTAACCACAAGGGCCTCTTTAGCCAGTGCAATTAGTTTCTAGGACGCACAACTGAAATAATTACTTTTAAGGAAAACATGAAAAATAATTAGTTTCTAAGGCCTAAAAACCTATGAAATTATGTCCTTGAAAGTAATTGGTCCGCTGACTTTGTCCTTAAAGTAATTATTATGCTGACTTTGGCCTTGAAATTAATTTCTATATATGTGTGTCCTAGAAACTAATTGGACTGCAAAGTTTGTCCTTCTAGTGAAATGCCCCTTATTCAAATTAGTAATCCTTTAAAACTTAAGTGCTACCTTAACATTTCCTTATTATCTCGTATCATCGCTTTAGCCAAGATCACAACCGTGACCACAACATCGAACAATGCTACCCATCACCATTTGCCGAGCTTTTCGACATACCAGCGCCCTTCCATCCTCACGTTCTAAACCCCCAGGCAGCATGCTTCCAACATCAAGACTCTTCCCCTACTAGTCAACAGCTTAAAGATCCAACCTCTCCATTGATCACCTCTTCCCTAACTCCAGGCTTCGACTGTGAGTCCCCTTCTTTTATCTAAAATCCCCTCTTAATTCGAACGTGAATCATTTTCCTTTTTTGAATTCATTTGTTGCGATGTTAATTAGGAGGAAGAAAAGAAAATAGGCATACGCGATTTAAAAGGGGGAGAAGGCGGCTTCGTTATTTTTTTTTGAATCGATCTTGGATTGAAAAGGAACGAGTGGAAAAGGGACGTGATTTTTGAATTGAGAAGAAAAGTTGCATGAAGGAGGCCAACTACAGTAGCTTTGAAGTGAAGGGAAAAAGGGTTGATGTGAAAATATAGGTCAAGTTAACATATAATTATATTATTTAAGTTTTAAAACGTCTTGATTTACATAACTCAAAATGTCAAACCCTAATCGAAGAGTGCCACCAGGCGTTCATAATGTTATACCCGAATTCCGAGTGCAATGAAAAAGGTTTCGAGCCCTGATTCTATAACATGGAGAAGATAGTTTTGGACCTAATTATTATATAGAATTTTCGCTATTAAATTTAATGCGTTTATATCCCGTACGACCAAATGGTAAATCCAAACACTACAAAATTTGAAATCCGATAATAATACACTATTACGAATCCAGTGGAACTGGTTTCGTCGAATTCTGAGACTATGTCCTGGATCGCTATTTTAAGTCGTCGATTAAATCGACGATTTTCTATTTTTACAAAATAGCTTAAAATTCAGGTTTTTAAATATTACTAACTAAATTATAATTCCAAATTCAATATTTAAAACCTTAAATATTCAAAATCGAACGATGAAAAATCCAGTTCGTTACATTCCTTCCCCCTTAAAAGAATTTCGTCCCCGAAATTGATAAGGTAGAAAAAATGCTCCAAACCCAATACTTATTCAAAACCCACTTAGTTAACTTGCTATTTCACAATTCTAATCTTTTAGTTCCAATCGATTAGTTCTAAATTCAATTTCAAAACTTATTTTTGGATTTTTAATTCAAAATCAAAATTGTCGTTAACAAAAAAAATTTCCAAAAATTTTCTAACACCCTAAATTTTCAAAAAAATTTGGCGGTCTCCCTTGTATGGAGTGTAACGACCCGGAATTTTCGAACCCGAAAATTCCAGATAGTTAGAAAAAAGAAGAAAGAGATAGAAGAAGAAGAAAAAGAATATCAGAAACATCAACATCTCACATTCACAGCGGACAAAATATAATAATAAATAATAACAGTTTACAAAAGAATTCTGAATCTGTCAAAGTACATTTATAATACATCATAGGTACACATATATACAGACACTGGATATACACAATCATCATGTCTCAGATTTACAATAATATAATACAGCAGAAATACACTATACGTTCTTGCCATCCAGCCCGTCTCCCAAGCTCCAGAATGTCCTTACCTGAAAGTCCGTAATACTCGGTCTGACCTGAGCATTACACCAAAGTAACACCCGGTTCAGGCTGGAAACTAGCGTGTGTAAACCAATCCAACATGGAATACAAAGCATACAACTTATTTAAAACTTAGGGTAACTCGTATCAATTTAGAAAGCCACAATTAATTATAGACATCACTTATTCCACACATCCATTTTATAAGTTCAGAATTTAGATTTAAATAATCGAACTCCTTTAAATCACTTCATTCCAGCCTATAGATTTCACATATCAATCTATAGAAATTTGAAGTGGTTTCGGGTATTTCCTAATACCAGACCCCGGTCTCTTCGAGTCTCATGTCATCCAAACCCAAGTTATTCAAATGAAATACACAACATTTCCTATCAAAGATATCGACTTATTCCAAGCATCCAATACCATTCAATCATTCATAAGAAAAGCTTAATCACATACAAATTTAATTTAATTAATACTGATTGAATTACTAACATCAACGACTTAGATTTTTTCATTTAACATTAATTAATTTCAAATCAATTAATCAATCATCCCTTCGTTATTTATCTTAATTAATCACCCTGGATTAATTATCCTTCAATTACCTTCAAGTAATTATCTTTAATTAACTTCACAATATTAATTATTATTAACCAAAAACAATAAGTAATCTTAATTACTTCACAAATTAATTAACTATAATTAATTACATTAATCCTTAATTACTTATATTAATTAATTTCTCACAAGTCACTTATTATGGATTAATCAATCTTAATTAATCAATCTCTAATTACATCGTTAATTAAATAAATTAATCATTTCCAATTATATTTTAATTTATCCTAATCTAAATTAATTCTTTAATTAAACCACAATATTAATCATTCTCGATTAATCTCAAACTGTAATTAACTATTTTTTATTTACTTCATTAAATAAATTAATTACTCGTTTTAAAATAGAAATTTAAAGGAATTTAAAACCAAATTCATTTTTAAATTCAAATCAATTTAAAAATGCACTTTAACATTCAAGTTGTCAAAATGATTAAATTTAAAAACTTATTTATTTGAAAACCCAGATTCACTCTTGAATCCCAGATCTAACTCTGGTTTAAAACTTGTTTTAAATCTCTACTTTACAATTTTAACTTCAGTTTTTAAATATCACTTTTATTTCTTTCCAATTCATTCTTATTTTTATTCTATAATTATTTCACTTCCAAAATTCACCCCTATATTTCTTTAAAAAAAATCCAATTTTACATATTTTGATAACTCAGGATATCAAGATGTTCAAACAACCCACAACATTCATTATTCCAATTACCAATAATGTTCGTCACAGAATATCAATCACTCCAATATATAATGAATATTACAATATAATATAGCACATCAATTCAATTCAACCATTCAACCAATCATTCAAATTTAATCATTTAAATTTAAATAAAAATCCAGAAGCGTGAGATTACTCACCTTTGATTTTTGTTTGCAATCCGACCCAACCCGGCTTGCTTCTATCAGATTTGACCTTGTATAACAATCATACGATTTATTAACACTTTGAAATAACTTGAACAATTTACTTCCATTTTATGAATTTAACTAACCAATGATTCTATTTTAACTAATAATTTTAGTTTGAATTAATTTTCCTTTAATAGATTATTTTTAGTACCTAAAATAATTGAACAAGTTAGTTGACGGTTTAATCGCATAATTCATTGTTTTGAATATAAACTGGTAAGTTCAAATATATACCTACACTTTGAAATAATCAACTGGTTACTATTTGTGCATAGATCTTCGTGTAAATAAAATTTTCATAATGCAAATATTTATATAAATATCAACAGTAATTTATCTTGCTATTATTATATTTTCTAATTTATACACACATTTAGACCTCAAACTAAAATATGACTAAACCTTACTGTAAACTTCCTGACGAATCAACGTTCAAAATAAATGCTAAAATACCTCATAGCTAACATCGCCTCGCCCTCGTCTGCCATACCCAATGTCACCGAGGAACTGCCGACATCGACGAATCCAAATACTGCAACCTCAACCATCGCAGATCCAAACTCCAACAAATCGACTTCGACGAACTCCACAGCCAAGCACCCCCCACTAACCTTGCGTCGCCTACGTGGCACTCGCTCCTCCCAGACTCGCGACTTGATAGAGTCGCAACCACCAAGCTATCTAACAACAAAGTTTTGCCTACGAACCCACCTCCACGACAACGCAAGACCAAGCTCGCCAACATCGCACGCTCGAGCTCATCTCACAGACGCCGCCCCATTCGATTCAACAAAGGCGAAGGGGTTTCTTTCCCAGGCCATCGCATGCCCACGCGATTGGTTTCGTTTGTTTTAGAAATCGAGCAGCTTCAAGTTGATTTCGGCTATTTATGATTCTAATTTGGTTTGATTTTATGATTCAGTTGCCATTTTTTATTTTTTCTTCGTGGAATTTTGATTTCTGTTTTAAGCTTAGAGAGGGGACGAAGACATATAATAAAATTGGGAATGGCTTCTTGAGTACACTTAATTGTTATATAATTGAATATTGAAAATATCTCGTGTTGCGTATCGTGAAATTTTGAACTCCTAATCAGACATGCCGCCAGGCGTTTATAAGGCTTTACCCATATTCCGAACACAATGGAATGTGTTTCGGAAGCTAATTTAATCATATGTGGAAGTTAGCTTTATAAATCGATTTAAAATATTAAATTATCGATTTTGATTTCAACGCGTTTCTCACCCATAAGAGCAAATGGTAAATCCAAACGCTACGAAATTTGAAATCCGATAATAACTCGCTATTATGGATCCAATGGAACTAGTTTTATCGAATTCCGAGATTGTGCCTCGGAAGGCTATTTTTAAATATCGATTTAAACGATATATCTTCAAAACTGAACAAATCACCTTTAAATTAAATTTCAACCATTCTATTATCTTCGGTATCATCATCATAAATTTTATAAGCCTTCAAATTATTTTTAACAGGCTCAAAACTGAAGATTCAATAGTTTACCCAATTTCAGTTTATTAAATCCAATAACTTAATTGCTATAAATAATAATATTTGAATTCAAGTTACAAATTAACTTTTTAAAGATTTACAATCAATTAAATATTCCAAATTAAATTGTTAGAAATTCGGGTCATCACATTCCTTCCCCCTTAAAAGAATTTCATCCCCGAAATTATTAGTTAGGAAGAATGGTCCAATACCCGTTTACTTTTTCCAAAATCAATCAGTTATATCAACTTGTCATAAATACCTTTTATTAAAGACCCACTATTACTTCAACCAACTTCCCAAAACCTTCTATAGTTTCCAACAACATTGTTTACTTTATTTATTCAAATCTAAATTTAAATCCAAATTTAATTTATCAAAACTTTCTCAAATTTTTTTCTAACTCTCTAAATTTTGGAAAATTTTTGCCAGCGTCTCCTTTGCGTGGCTAGCTTGATACAACTACAAAATGCCTCTACGGGCTCCCAAATTCCAAAAGAAAACAAAAATCCAAGTGGCTAGATCAAAATCCAATCCAGTTTCATACAGAAATTTAAATACATACCTTTTTGTCGGGCAATTCACATTATCTCCTGAAATCAAATTCAATTTTCCTTTCCCTTTATAATACCTGCATATCTGACTTAGCAATAATATTCAATCGTAACTTTTCAAATCATTTTATACCTTTCCTTGTGTAGGTTTCATATCTACTTCTATTCAAATTAGTTTTCCCCATTTCCATATGATTTCAATTTATCTTCAATTTTAAATATTGAATTTTATCCTCCATTTATAACTTATTCATATCATTATTTTAAATTAGTTTCATTCACTAACTTATTTCAGTTTCAATTTTGAAATCATTTTGTTGCTAACAGAAAATTTTCCAAAAATTTTCTAACTCCCAAATTTTTCAGATAATTTTGGCAGAATCTCCTTTGTACGAAGGAACTTCTGCAATTTGACAAGAGATATAAATATATATACATCGACCCACAAGGTCGGAAAAGCAAAAACAGTTCATATTTCTTATTTTATTGCGTAGGTGTACCGTTATTTAGTATTTTAAGTAAGCGGCTTATTATTTTAGCAATTAGCGCAACCAAATCCAGCCAAACGGCCTTCAGGTACCTGTACTTACTCAATTTAAATATGTAAGTGCCATATATAGAAAATCTATTAGCATTTCACTTACTTCCAATAGCTAAACACATGCATTTCATAAGCAACAAACACCATACGCTTTCCGTAACCGATTTATATGATTTAAAGCTAATCCAATTGTTTCCAACAAATTCATATGCCATTTCATTCAACTTTAATGGTTTACAACTCAATTTCTTACATTCAATTTATTTTTAATCCAAACAAGCTCATATTCACTTCAAATGATTCAAAAATCAATTTTATTTGCTTCTATTAATTTATAGAATTTCTTTAACTTCGTTTACATCAAACGACAACTACTTTTTATGCAAATTCGGAGATATTCACTTAATAAATATCCATTTTATTTTATAACTACTTCAAATTAATTTCAACTCATTCTGTATTTAATTCCATTTCATTTCTAATTTATTCACCGACCATACATTTGCATTTCATTTTAAAGCTATTTCATTGAGCTTGACTACATTCGATGCTCATATTAATATCCATTTTCCAAATAAATTGTGACGCCCCACCTCTATACCCACGCTAGCCAAGAACATTACGGTGAATGCTGTCGACTAGCACGGAGAATAAGGCTGTTGAGGAGCGACCATCCGTGTAATTTCTTTGCGCGAGCACCGATATGTCAGATAATAAAACATGCATTCTATTTCAAGAGGAAATCCAACATACCGATACAAACTCAAAGCTACTACACGGTGGCTATATAAATCCTTCGGAAAACAAATATAGAAATAAGCATAACACAAATCAATCATAGACAATTCATATCACAAAGGCGGAATAAGATATGAATATTACACTAGAAAGTGTACATCAGAGTAGTGGTCTAAAAAGATCCACAATATCACAAAAGAATAGTTACACGAACTACACAAAAGAATAAGTATACATTAAGGAGTCTATATCTCAAGTGTATACAACAAAATAACTACTAATCTAAGTAGTTAACCCAAAAGTCAAGGAGTTAATCCCGGATGAGAAGTCAAGCAGAAGCACCTGTAACATCTCGGTCTGACCCGAGTATTATTTAATAAGAAAATAATAAACGGATCAGTCTAACTATAAATATCAGATGAAACGATATAGAATAAGAGATATGACTAAACACATAATAATCACAATGCCAAGCTGTGATATGTATGTATATATACTTAGTTGATAATCATCAAGAGATTAATCAATGTCACCAAATCTACACAAGAATCAAAGAAACGTCATACTCCTTATTTCGTTCACCATACCATAAATATTGACGATAATATCAATGTCAATCACAAAAGTCAATGACACACAAATTCCAGAAGACTACACAAGAAATCCAGAAATCACTAAAGTCAATGACACACAAATTCACTAATGCACAAATATTGATAAAACTTATCGATGGAAATCACGAAAATTGGTGAGACACAAATTCTAGAAATCTACACAAGAAATCCAGAAATCACAAAGGGGGGAGGCCTATCACAAACGGGAGCATAAAGCCCACCAACACGTGTATCACAAACGGAACGCTAATTCCATGGTCGCTAACCATCACAAATTGAGCCGAAGCTCCACAAACGGCCCGAAGACCATGGGTTGCTACCCCACCAAATTGAGTCGAAACTCCACAAAACGGGGTTTAGTCTCCCTCGCAGACAAAGAGACATCGCACATTGCTAGTCCAAATCACAAAGATGATCGTCATGATCAACGAGAAGTGTCAATTACACTAAGCTAGTAAATATATGAGTTTAGCTTCATGTCCCATAACCACTTGCTTAACTTAAATATTTACGAACAAACTGTAAATCTCCACTAGAAAATTGTCACAAGAGGTTCAATCGAACAAGTCCAAGAATTAACCGACGAAGCAAACGCAAGCGTTTCATACCACTCGTTTTACTAAGCCGTTTAATTAGATTTCTCATACGAGTGAGGTAAAGGTTTGTATATACTAATAGATTGGAAAACGGTTTTATAAACGAATTTGGTATTAAAATAGTATTGAAATCGTTTGAGGAAAGAGTTTTGATATTTACTACTAGTATAGAAAACCTTTGTATTTTAAAGTGACAAAGCACAAAAATGATTGTAGAAACAATCAATCACCAAAATTCACATACGAAGACGTGAATTAATTCCAAAGAAATCGACAACAAATCCATCAAAGTAGATATTTCCAAAAATTCCAAAATAGAAGTCATCATAGTTGAATAAGTGATAACAACAACTAGGAATTAAAACGAATCGATATAAATTGGATACCAAGCAAAAACATGCACAAATAGGCACAATAAGGCAAATTGGTGCAGGTCAGTCGACTGACACAAAGGTCCAGTCGACTGAACCAGAAGCAGGGAAAAATAATTTCCTACAGTCAGTCGACTGACCTAAAATTCCAGTCGACTGAATGCAGGAAAACAGAGGACCCGAGCCTCTGTTAGCTACCTTCGGAATGCCTATGTGCTACAGCCAGTCGACTGACCCAAAGGTCCAGTCGACTGACTGGCACCAAGGCTGTTTTCTTAGCCTGTGAAATGAAGATGCAATCTTCATCAAAATGCAATCGAGCGAGCACGGTCACTAAGGGTTTATGCAAATCGACTACATGGTCCAATAAGCTCTTCGATGCATCACCAAAACATGTTAAGATGTCCATAAAAGGATTTTCATAGATTTTGATTTCAAAACACTAAAATTCGTAATATACACCAAATCAATTCAAACCAAAATCAAATGCATATGAATATGTGTTAGGAATTCATACCTAACATTCAAAGATAGTTATAGACCTAGATGTGAGATAAAAATCTCACCTTTTCACAAAATCAAACAAGAAGAAGCTTGAAAGGAAATGGAGAATCACCCTCTCTTCAACACAACCCAATTGAGCTTGAATCTAAGCTCAAAAACAAGAACATTCCCAAAATTAGGTTTAGGAATTTTTGAAATTGGTAAGAGAATAAGTTGGAGAAGAAGAGGAGAAGCTTACCAATGGGTTCTTCTTGAGTTTGGAGCTAGGAATTTGATTTGCAAGGGAAACTAGGGTTTTGGAGTTTTAATTTCCAATCTCTCCCACCATTAATACTCTAAAAACTGAAATGAGAAGAGAATGAGGGTGAGTGGGGAAGAGTGGCTCAGATTTGAGCATAAGTTAACATAGGGCTGAGCCCAAACCAAACCCAAAGTGAAAAGTAGCAAAAAATCAACTTTCTCCAAACATATCGAAGCTTATACTCAAAAAGGTCGCAAACGGCATTTTAAACTCAATGGGAGTGGTCCCGAGTCCTAATTCGACCGTATGCAAAAAGTACCTTTTCGGACTAAAATCCGACTAACGATAAAATATTTAAATAAAATATTTAAATATAAAATCGATAAATATGCGGGTTGTTACAGACTCCCCTCCTTAAAGAAATTGCGTCCTCGCAATATTTAAGAAGAAGATATATATATAGTAACAACCATAAAAGCATACTCAACACAAAAGAAGTTTGAAATAAGAAGTTCACCTCAAAGAGCACGAGAAAGTAAGTCCGGATGTGTACGCTCGATGTACTCTCTAGATTCCCAAGAACAATCCTTAGGATTTGAAGACCATTGAACTTTAACAAGCGGAACATCTTTATTTCGAAGTCGTTTGACTTCCGAAGCAATGATACGAATAGGATGTTGCTCATAAGTTAAATTAGGCGAAACTTCAATCTCTTCCACAACACCGGGCTCAAGAACGGAATCGGAATCTCGAAGACATTTCCGAAGTTGAGAAACGTGAAACACGTCATGCATAGCAGAAAACTGAGCCGGTAATAAAAGGCGGTAAGCCATGGAACCAATACGTTCGGTGATAGGAAATGGCCCAATATATCGAGGCGCTAGTTTTCCCGATCGACTGAAACGTACAACGCCTTTCATAGGTGAAACACGAATGAACACAAGATCTCCCACAGAAAATTCTAATTTCCTTCTCCGGTTATCGGCATATGATTTTTGTCTACTCTGGGCTTCTTTCATCCTATGACGAATAAGATCAATCTTTTCTATAGAATCTCGAATAAAATCTGGACCTAAAACCAGCTTCTCACCGGCCTCAAGCCAACAAGAAGGAGATCGGCATGGCCTTCCATAGAGTGCCTCAAAAGGTGCCATACCAATACTAGATTGGAAGCTATTATTATAGGAAAATTCAACAAGTGAAATATGATCTTCCCAACTTCCACCAAAATCAAGAACACAAGCACGAAGAAGATCTTCAAGAGTTTGATTCACACGCTCGGTTTGTCCATCGGACTGGGGATGATAAGCGGTGCTAAAATTAAGCTTCGTTCCCAAAGCTTTTTGAAGACTCTTCCAAAATCCACTAGTAAACAATGGATCACGATCACTAACTATAGAAGTAGGAACTCCATGCAATTTAACAATTTCTTTGATAAAGAGTTTGGCCAAAAGAGGAACGGTTCGGTTAGACCGAACGGGAATAAAATGGGCGGATTTAGTAAGTCTATCAACAATTACCCATGAGCTATCATAACCCGATCGAGAACGGGGAAGGCCATCTATAAAATCCATGGAAATTTGATCCCACTTCTAAACTGGAATTTCTAAAGGTTGCAATAACCCTCCGGGCCTTTGATGTTCGGCCTTAACGAGTTGGCAAGTCATGCAACGTTTAATGAAGTTAGCAATGTCAAGTTTCATTCCCTCCCAATAATAAAGTCGCTTCATATCCGCGTACATTTTACTACTACCGGGATGAATGGTAAATTTAGAGTGATGAGAATCTTCTAAAATATCTTTACGAAGATCCCTAATATTTGGCACGATAAGTCTACCAAATTTCCGAATGCCGCCACGAGAATCGATATCAAAGTCTTTCAAACCTTCAATATAAATTTTATCCTTAATATTTTGGCCAAGAAGAACCAATTCAGTATCTAGCCTTTGAGCTTCAAGAATGCGGTCTAAAAGAGATGGATGAGCCTCAAGGCTACATAAAACAAATGATGAGCATAAATCGGAAACACGGTCTCGAATTTCGCTAGTGGATAAAATCTCGAGATCGTTCCATTCGGATATCATCATGGAAACAACAGCTTGTTGTTTACGGCTAAGAGCATCGGCGACAAGATTACCCTTACCGGGAGTATAAAGAATATCAAGATCATATGGAGCAAGGAACTCGAGCCAACGTTGTTGACGTAAATTAAGTTCCTTTTGAGAGAATAAATATTTCAAAGACTTATGATCTGTGTAAAGAACAAATTTCTCTCCTAAGAGATAGTGACGCCAAATCCGAAGAGCAAAAACAATAGCCGCGAGCTCTAAATCATGAGTGGCATATCTAGTCTCAGCAGGCTTTAATTGCCTAGAAGCATAAGCAATAGCGCGTTCCTTTTGCATAAGAACGGCACCCAAACCAATGCGACTAGCATCGGTATAAACAACGAAATCTTGATTCCCATCGGGAATAACAAGAATAGGAGCATCAGAAAGAAGTTCTTTTAATTTCTGAAAAGAAGCTTCACATTTGTCCGACCAAATGTATTTAACACCTTTCTTCGTCAAGCTAGTGAGAGGCACGACAATTTTAGAAAAGTCTTTAATAAAACGACGGTAATAGCCCGCCAATCTCAGAAGACTACGAATCTCTGTCACACTCTCCGGTCTCTTCCAATCTTGAATCGCTTCAATCTTTGAAGGATCCACGGAAATTCCGGATTCAGAAATAATGTGACCGAGAAACTTCACACGAGATTGCCAAAAATGGCATTTAGAAAATTTTGCCTTTAGTTGTTACTCCTAAGAGTTTCCAACACAATCCGAAGATGTTGTTCATGCTCCTCCTCGGTTTTAGAATACACAAGAATATCATCGATAAAGATGAGAACAAACCGGTCGAGAAAGTCTTTAAAAACTCGATTCATTAAGTCAACGAAATAAGCCGGGGCATTTGTTAACCCAAATGGCATAACAAGCCATTCATAAGATCCATACCGAGTACGGAACGATGTCAAAGGAATGCTATCCTCTGCAATACGAAGCTGATGAAAACCGGTAGCCAAGTCCAATTGTGAAAAGACTCTAGCACCACTAAGTTGATCGAATAGATCATCAATCCGAGGTAAAAGATATTTATTTTTGATAGTAAGATCATTAAGCTTGCGGTAGTCAACGGAAAGCCTAAGTGTACCATCGGATTTCTTCACAAAAATAGCTGAAGCTCCCCAAGGCGAGGAACTAGAGCGAATAAATTGCTTCGTTTCCAATTCAGATAATTGTTTACGCATCTCCTCGTTTTCTTTATTGGACATACGATAAGGAGGACGAGTGATAGGTTGAGCTCCCGGAATAAGATTAATTCTGAACTCAATTGCTCGCTTAGGTGGTAATCCTAAAACGGGCTCGAATATGTCGGAAAATTCACAAACGACGTGAATAAGAGAAATAATATCACCCTCATCATCATCGTCGTCATCACGAGGATTTAAAGAATATAAAGATGCAACCAAAGCAGAATCTGAATCTTTAAGAATAACAGAAACCTGATTAACAGATTGAGGATGTCGAAGATGAATAGTCCGCTCAGGACATAGGATATGAGCTTCATAATGGTTAAGCCAATCCATTCCCAAAATCATTCCAAAGCCTAAATAACGCATGACATGCAAATCGGCTCGGAAAGAAAAATCACACAAAATAATCTCGACATCTTTACACAATAAACTGATTGTTGCGGATCCACCAACCGGATTCGCAATTCTCAAAGAAGTCATTAAACACAAAACATCCAAAGAAAAAGTATCAACAAGTTCTTTTGATATAAAAGAATGGGACGCACCCGTATCAAAAAGAACTCGAATAGGATGATTACGAAATAAAATAATTCCATCTAGAATAGAATGAGGAATACCTTGGCCACGAGATGTGTTGCCAGGGGCTTGAGCAACATTAAGCTTTCCCTCCCTCCTACTTTGAAGTTTGGGACATACATGCATAAAGTGGTCCGGGCTTTTGCAATAGCGACAAGTACGAGGCTTTGAACACTTGTTCGCAAAATCGTCTTTCGAACCACAATTATAGCATTTCCCTTGAGTAGAGGAAAAAGGTCTTTTCAACAGGAGTTGCTTGCCTCCCTTTCTTATTGGGATAAGGACCTTTGAATTTGCTTGGCCTCTTCTTGTTGTTGAAGTTTGGTTTGGAACCCACAACTTCAACATCATCCTCCCTATCCGCCTCTTCAAGACGAAGAGCGATATCAACAAGCTGGTCGAAAGAAACTTATAATTTTAGAAGTAATGGCTTCTTGAGATTTTTGTTTAAGCCATAAACAAATCTCTGATTCTTCTTCAGAGGGGTGTTGATGTATTCAACCCCATATTTGGAAAGCGACTTGAAGGAGGCGACGTAATCAGTCACGGATGACTCACCTTGAACAAGGTCTATAAATCGTCGAGCCAATGTCACTTTCTCTGCTTTTGGTACGAATTTTAACTCGAAGCGCTCTCGGAATTTCTCCCAGGTAAGATCCGCTTCATTAATCTCAGAAATAAGAAGTTCGTACCAGTCCAATGCTCTTTCTCGGAGCATACTAGAGGCCACCTGAACTCGGTGAAGGTCAATAAGATTCATGCGAGAAAACATGCGATCGCATGTTCTTAGCCAAGCCTGTACTTCAATAACAGTTTCGGAACCTTTGAATGGCTCCCCACCCAAATTAGTGTAATCGCTACACAAGCGTGCAAATCCCGACTTTGGGTGAGTAGGTTCCGGGTTAGCTCCAGCTGCTTGAGCATTTGTTACCAAATCAAGAAGCGGTTGAGCAGTCATAAAAACTCCATCCTGGGGCGGAGTGCTAGATGGCACGGCTCTGGGGCGGCCAGGTCTAGACATTTCTCTTCCTTTAGAAAGAAAGAAGAGGAAGAAAAAGGTTATTCACCAAATTGAATATCAAGCAATCTTGATAGACAAAACAAGGAATCATAAGGAAAATAGGATGAATCGGTACGAAGACTCGAATTAAATCCTAAAGCACGACTCCTAAGAAAGACTTAGGATGATGATCCTTGTTATAATATTCCATATTGTTCCGAAGTTTGGCTCTGATACCAAGCTGTGACGCCCCACCTCTATACCCACGCTAGCCAAGAACATTACGGTGAATGCTGTCGACTAGCACGGAGAATAAGGCTGTTGAGGAGCGATCATCCGTGTAATTTCTTTGCGCGAGCACCGATATGTCAGATAATAAAACATGCATTCTATTTCAAGAGGAAATCCAACATACCGATACAAACTCAAAGCTACTACACGGTGGCTATATAAATCCTTCAGAAAACAAATATAGAAATAAGCATAACACAAATCAGTCACAGACAATTCATATCACAAAGGCGGAATAAGATATGAATATTACACTAGAAAGTGTACATCAGAGTAGTGGTCTAAAAAGATCCACAATATCACAAAAGAATAGTTACACGAACTACACAAAAGAATAAGTATACATTAAGGAGTCTATATCTCAAGTGTATACAACAAAATAACTACTAATCTAAGTAGTTAACCCAAAAGTCAAGGAGTTAATCCCGGATGAGAAGTCAAGCGGAAGCGCCTGTAACATCTCGGTCTGACCCGAGTATTATTTAATAAGAAAATAATAAACGGATCAGTCTAACTATAAATATCAGATGAAACGATATAGAATAAGAGATATGACTAAACACATAATAATCACAATGCCAAGCTGTGATATGTATATATATATATATATACTTAGTTGATAATCATCAAGAAATTAATCAATGTCACCAAATCTACACAAGAATCAAAGAAACGTCATACTCCTTATTTCGTTCACCATA
Organism: Allium cepa; assembly: GCA_030765085.1. Classification (NCBI taxonomy): domain Eukaryota; kingdom Viridiplantae; phylum Streptophyta; class Magnoliopsida; order Asparagales; family Amaryllidaceae; genus Allium; species Allium cepa. Next base: position 420,841,309 of record CM060943.1, on the reverse strand, counting down.
CCATAAATATTGACGATAATATCAATGTCAATCACAAAAGTCAATGACACACAAATTCCAGAAGACTACACAAGAAATCCAGAAATCACTAAAGTCAATGACACACAAATTCACCAATGCACAAATATTGATAAAACTTATCGATGGAAATCACGAAAATTGGTGAAACACAAATTCTAGGAATCTACACAAGAAATCCAGAAATCACAAAGGGGGGAGGCCTATCACAAACAGGAGCATAAAACCCACCAACACGTGTATCACAAACGGAATGCTAATTCCATGGTCGCTAACCATCACAAATTGAGCCGAAGCTCCACAAACGGCCCGAAGACCATGGGTTGCTACCCCACCAAATTGAGTCGAAACTCCACAAAACGGGGTTTAGTCTCCCTCGCAGACAAAGAGACATCGCACATTGCTAGTCCAAATCACAAAGATGATCGTCATGATCAACGAGAAGTGTCAATTACACTAAGCTAGTAAATATATGAGTTTAGCTTCATATCCCATAACCACTTGCTTAACTTAAATATTTACGAACAAACTGTAAATCTCCACTAGAAAATTGTCACAAGAGGTTCAATCGAACAAGTCCAAGAATTAACCGACGAAGCAAACGCAAGCGTTTCATACCACTCGTTTTACTAAGCCGTTTAATTAGATTTCTCATACGAGTGAGGTAAAGGTTTGTATATACTAATAGATTGGAAAACGGTTTTATAAACGAATTTGGTATTAAAATAGTATTGAAATCGTTTGAGGAAAGAGTTTTGGAAAACGGTTTTATAAACGAATTTGGTATTAAAATAGTATTGAAATCGTTTGAGGAAAGAGTTTTGATATTTACTACTAGTATAGAAAACCTTTGTATTTTAAAGTGACAAAGCACAAAAATGATCGTAGAAACAATCAATCACCAAAATTCACATACGAAGACGTGAATTAATTCCAAAGAAATCGACAACAAATCCATCAAAGTAGATATTTCCAAAAATTCCAAAATAGAAGTCATCATAGTTGAATAAATGATAACAACAACTAGGAATTAAAACGAATCGATATAAATTGGATACCAAGCAAAAACATGCACAAATAGGCACAATAAGGCAAATTGGTGCAGGTCAGTCGACTGACACAAAGGTCCAGTCGACTGAACCAGAAGCAGGGAAAAATAATTTCCTGCAGTCAGTCGACTGACCTAAAATTTCAGTCGACTGAATGCAGGAAAATAGAGGACCCGAGCCTCTGTTAGCTACCTTCGGAATGCCTATGTGCTACAGCCAGTCGACTGACCCAAAGGTCCAGTCGACTGACTGGCACCAAGGCTGTTTTCTTAGCCTGTGAAATGAAGATGCAATCTTCATCAAAATGCAATCGAGCGAGCACGGTCACTAAGGGTTTATGCAAATCGACTACCTGGTCCAATAAGCTCTTCGATGCATCACCAAAACATGTTAAGATGTCCATAAAAGGATTTTCATAGATTTTGATTTCAAAACACTAAAATTCGGAATATACACCAAATCAATTCAAACCAAAATCAAATGCACATGAATATGTGTTAGGAATTCATACCTAACATTCAAAGATAGTTATAGACCTAGATGTGAGATAAAAATCTCACCTTTTCACAAAATCAAACAAGAAGAAGCTTGAAAGGAAATGGAGAATCACCCTCTCTTCAACACAACCCAATTGAGCTTGAATCTAAGCTCAAAAACAAGAACATTCCCAAAATTAGGTTTAGGAATTTCTGAAATTGGTAAGAGAATAAGTTGGAGAAGAAGAGGAGAAGCTTACCAATGGGTTCTTCTTGAGTTTGGAGCTAGGAATTTGATTTGCAAGGGAAACTAGGGTTTTGGAGTTTTAATTTCCAATCTCTCCCACCATTAATACTCTAAAAACTGAAATGAGAAGAGAATGAGGGTGAGTGGGGAAGAGTGGCTCAGATTTGAGCATAAGTTAACATAGGGCTGAGCCCAAACCAAACCCAAAGTGAAAAGTAGCAAAAAATCAACTTTCTCCAAACATATCGAAGCTTATACTCAAAAAGGTCGCAAACGGCATTTTAAACTCAATGGGAGTGGTCCCGAGTCCTAATTCGACCGTATGCAAAAAGTAGCTTTTCGGACTAAAATCCGACTAACGATAAAATATTTAAATAAAATATTTAAATATAAAATCGATAAATATGCGGGTTGTTACATAAATTTAACCCAACCTTTTATTTAATGGTCTTCCATTCTTACTCGAAACCAAGCTTTTATTGACTTAAGTGATTTTACTTCAATTTAATACGCCTCGTAACTTAAGTTTATTCTGATAACCCAATTCAAATTAAAACTTTGATTTAATTTCTATTCAATCAGACTTCATCCATTTATTATTTAATTCAATTACCCAATTTACTCACCCCATTTTAAATTTTAATTTCACCTGCTTAATTCATTTTCGAATTTATTTTATTAATACAAAGCCATTCTCAATTTATTTCTACTTACTTGGGTTTTGTTTGCAACTCAAACCATTTCTATTATAATTCATTTTCATTTCATTCGACAACACTTCCATTATATCTAATTTACTAGCAAATTTCGTTAAATATTACTTATAACTCACTTGAATTTTATTTTTTTACAACATCTCCACTTATTTTAATTCATTATCAAATCCAAGTCAAATTCTATTTATAATTCAAGTTCATTTCCAAACCTCATTATCAACTTACAATCCATTTTATTTAACCGAGTTAAATTTTATTAATATACTCTATCAAATAATTATTTAGCTAATAAGCTTACTTCCAATTTTTAAATCAATATTCGATTTTTATTACAAAAAATCACTTCATTAAATTTTCTCGAGTTCGAAACCTTTTTTATTCCATTTTGGATCTTCTTTTATTTTCCAAAAGTTCCAACACTTTTATTTTAAAATTTTAGAAATGCTTTTAAATTCACATAATATTATTGCAATAGCTTTTATAAAAGTACTTCTTATAACTCGATGTCTCTACCAGTCCATCCTTGTTCACAGAAATTCAGTCATACGTTGATCAGGCATAGGACTAAAAATCTATAAGTATTTGGTAAACCCGTTTCAACACCCAGTGAAAATACTTGGAAAATAATTTTATTGAAAATGTAGAAAACAGTTTTTGAAAATAGAGGAAATATCGTGGTGAGAATGCTTTGGAAATCATCACCACCATCCATGGTCGCAATTACATCCTGGGTTACGTTGTCATCGCAGCAAAAGTCGATGTAACTGTAGGCACTCGCGCCCCTCCAGTACGCCATGGAACCACAATAGATCGTAGTTACATTCCAAGGTTACGTTGCCATCGCAGCAAAAGTCCATGTAACTATAGGCATCATCGCCCCTCGATTTTTGCTGTCAAAATGAAAATTCTCCACTCCTACATAGGTCGCAGTCTACCGATGTAAAATCAAACGTTGACCGTTGGCTCTCAGCGGCACTCACGACTTTCGCTATGTTACCATAGGTCGCAGTCTACCGATGTAAAATCAAACATACACCGTTGGCTCTCAGCGGCACACTCGACTTTCGCTATAGTACACACTACTCATAATCCTCAGGAACTAGTTTTGTTCGGACTCCTCACAGGATCAACTTTAGAACCCCCCTTGGGTTCAAGGCAGCACCACCCGGTGGCACTCCTGAGAAGTTCATTTCAAGGGAGCGCCTTTTTCACCAGAGCCATCATCAAAACACTTTATACCATACATATATAGTATCTTTCAAATCATACGCCTAGTATGATCTCATACAAAGCTCTTTACACAAAATCGATTATCCCAAAATCGATAATTCTCAAACTAGGCTTTCCAAATTTCAATATTGATTTTACCCAAAAATCAAAAGCCTTTCCAAATCCAAAGGTTCCCAAAACCTTTTTCCAAAATCCTCATAAGATCCTTTATATATATATATTTAGATATATATAACTTTTAAAACTTTGGATCATTTCAAACTTGTATAAAATTCCTTTTATACTTCAAACATTTTCAAAAATCCTTTTCTTCCGTCAATAAATACAACAAGGGGAGATTTATCTTATATAACTATGATATATAACCTTGTTTATTCAAAATCAAATATTCAAATTTGATTACTCTTTTCAATATCAATTTCATTCAAATCTGCACGATATACACATATCACCCCTACGCTATACCAATCTGATCGCTCACTCGATCACACAATTTCACTTCCGAACTAGTATCGTCCACCCGACTTCCTAGTGCGGACACAGATTTGGTTTCTTGATCAGAAACGGTCATTCTCCTTGCATAGTCATAACTATGATAGAGAATATCAAGAACCAATCAACAATCCATATCTAGGTTCGCCATCGAGAATCGAGTGAAATATCCCAAATCGGATTGATTAACCATTTCGAAATTCTGTGCTCGAATCTGGATCAAATCGTTATGCGACTAGAATAATATACGTACATTCTACGTATTTAACTTCATCGATTATTAGTCAAATCAATTTCCTTTCCATTCACATTTCCTTTAATTTCTATCTACATATTTACAATTGCTTTAATTCCATTGAATTATCACTTTAATCCTTACCTCAGTAGAGTATTTAAATCAATAACAGTTTGAACTCTGACCTATTTATTTTTAGAAAATAGCTTGAAAATTTTAAAAACAGATAAGTAGTTGAAAAATAATTATTAGTTTGCAAAATAGTTGTAAAATAGTTAACTAATTATAAATAGTTGGAAAATAGTTAAATAATTTCAAATTTTTTTAGATAATTACAAAATAGTTGTAAAATAGTAATTAATTTGTGATATAGTTGAAAATAGTAATTAGTTTGTAAAACAGTTGAAAAATGGTTAAATAGTTCCAAAAATAATGGTAAAACAAATATAAAATAATTTGGGTTTAAAAAGAAAGGTTGTATATATTTAATAGCTTGGAAAAATAAGTTTATATTAAAACAATTTATATTGAAAATAGTCCAGAGTCAAAACTGTTCACTTCCCTATCCATTCAATTTAAATTTCCACTTCCATTGAATTGACTCAATTCTAATTTTAAGGACTTCAATTCACAATCTCCATTCTCATTTATTTAACACCAATTCAAGTTAAATCAGTCTTGATTTCTTTCCCAATCCAAATCAAATTCCATTTGATTTTAATCCTGTTCAACTTTAATTATAATTTCAAATTATTCCAATCAATTTGGACTAATATCAATTGAACCTACTTCAATTTCAAATCATTTCAATTTAATCCAATCCAAAATTTCCATTTAAAATTTTAAACTTATACATCTTCAATCTTAAATCCAATTAATTCGAATCAGATTCAATTTGAATGAATTCAATTCCAATTTCAAATTTTTAACCATCTCGAATTATATAAATTCGAGTTAAATTCTCAAAGGTTGGTTTAACTTTTTAAACCAAATTAACTTTGTTCATTTAAAGTTTTAAACAATTTAATTTTTGAGTTCTAATTCCAGAATTTCATTTCAATTAATTTAATTTTAATTTGGTTGTATTTCTGTTACGACTTAATTTAATTCCAAATCAAGATTTCAATTTGGTTGTATTATATTACTGTTTAATTTAATTCGAATGATTTAACAACTAATTGTAATGACCCGCCCTTCTACTACCAGAAAGACGTATCATCATTAAGAAAGAAAGGGATGAGAAAAATAGAAAAGATAGAGAAGAAAGAACAACAACATTAGAATCTCACAGCGGAACGGAACAAAATATGATATATCACTTAAATAATACATAGTTTGCACATATATCAGAGTTATACAATATCAATACATGTGACAATCATACATACATCACAGACTAGACAGTTATAAACACCCGTCTAGTTCATACAACTCAAACAATATGACTCAGAGATACTAACACAGCGGAACTATATATATATATATATATATATATATATATATATCTACATCGCTGAAGCCTCCTGCTCCATTGCTCCTCCAGAATTCGTCAACTCTAACCTGAATCTCTTGACTACCCGTAAAAATTTGGGTACCCGAGAGTTTATGAGAAACAAAAATAAACTCCGGGTCAGACATGGGTCTGGTATGAGTAAACGGTTTAAAGTTGTTTAACTTTGAAAACATTTGAAAATAAAGGTATCACGTAAGACTTCCCACAAATAAATACGGGTAAGTTTTTACCTTACGCTAACCAAAACATTTCATGGGAAATCCAGTAATATTATAATAGTGTCTAGGGTTTTCAAGTAAATAGAAAATAGCCGAAATTGTTACATGATTAAATTCCAGCTACTAGCCACAAAAGTGGGTAATACAAATCAAAACCGTAGTGTCTCGTAGGGAAAATGGATTTCCAACAATGGCAGGGCTACTGGGGTACCGCCCGTCACAGTACGGGGCCTAGATCACCGTACCGAGGATTACTCCCTTCATCCCCTGCAACACAAGGCCGGAACCATTCCTTACTGAACAGTCCCGAACAAGATAAACCCTACGGTTCTAGCTAGTAAACCGCCCACTAAGCCGAGATATAAAAAGGGACATCTAGACAGGGGAAATATCTTGTCCTGCTTGGGCATGACCCACCTAACCTTGCTGCATCTCCCCTGTTTTAGCCATTCCCGGTTGATGAGGCTTGAGGCTACGATTACCTTTAAAGAACATATCACTTAGAATGCTCATCGTCCGCCTGACGATGTGTTGAAAGCATTCAATCCATACAAGTTCGTTCCGGGTTCGAACGAAACCGAAGGCATTATCTCGTCACACTCATTTTGGAATCACCCTCAGAGTTAACGACGATAACCCTTGCATTCTGAATACACCATCTCGATCTTCTTTCAGGATTCACGACCTAACGTTTAAATTGGATTGATGTGGTTTTCGGGGAATCAAATTTGATTCTTCCGATCCCGGTCTCATCGAATCCAAACGCCATTTTAAGGGCCAAGTTGTCTAATTAACTTAACAGTTTAAATAATTTACACTCAACAGTTGAATTAACATAGCATGTATTATAGATAAAACATATGCAAACATCATGGATATATCACAGCATATCAGAGAGCATCATAGAATATCTTCAATTTAACATCACAATCCAGACATTCTACATACACAACAATTCATAAGCAATTACCTTAAAATCTTGTTTGTAATTAATTAAATTTAGAATTAATTACCTGAGAGTTAATCACTTGACTCTATTTAATTAATTATCAAATAACAATTAATTACCTATTTCAGTTCAAATCATCCAATTGATGATTCCTTAATTTATTATTAAGTCTTAATTTTATTTCATGCTATTAATTAACTATTACCTTAATTAAGTGACTTAACTTTAATTACTAAATTAACTATTCCCTGATCACTAATTAATATCTTTAATTATTTATCAATAAAACTTAATTATCCAATTATTATCTGCTAATTACTTAATCAATCAACAATTAATTCTAAATCAAGCTACTCAATTAATTATCTATCGATTAAATTACTTGATTAACTAACTAATAATTCCTTCATTAATTTTACTTACGTAGTTGATTTCAATTATTTATTTACTTATAATCCATCACTAACTGTGTTTGAATTATTTTAATTACTCAACTACTAATCATCTAGTTATTTACTCAAGCAGCTAATTACTATTTATTTATTGCAAAATAGTTACAAAACCCAAACTCTATTTTAAGTTTAAAATATTAATCGTGTTTAATTACTTTCGAAAATAATTTATTGATATCAATCATTCAACTAAATTAACGTTACAAGTCTCCCTTTCCTTTATTTTGAAAATAAATTTGGTGTTAACTATAAACTTTGATTATTAGTTAACTTATATTACTTAATTAAACTGATTTAAGTGTTTAAGAAAAGTCATTCATAAATCTTTGATTGCAATTATACTTAAATTATTCTTAATCTTGAAACTGTAAGGATTTAAGAGTGTTTACAGTTTATATAAAAAAAACTGTTTATTTACCTGTTTAACAAACTATAGTTGACAAACCCGAGTTTCCCCTTGCATTATCTCGAGTGCTCCTCCGGGTTCTTCACGCGTTCTCTCAGTAACTCCCATGTACATAGCTCCTTCTACTCATCTCTTTTTTTTTTAACAGTAAGTTTATAAAACTTGAACATAAACTAACATCAGAAAGTAAAAACTGTCATACGCTCGAACTCGAAGCAACCTCCAGAAATTCTCGAGCGCGACCTGAGGCGATCATTTCTGTTCGTCACAGATACGCCACCCCACTCCAACGCCACCGTGCACGTGCACGGTGGGTAGCCGCACCTCCAGCGGCACTCGCCAGCGTCCACAAACCATATTTTCCCTTCTCACCCATAATCGAAACCCAGAGATGCAAAATAAGGTCGAAAACCAAAAATTCACAGTTTTACGAAAACACTACAACCATGACCCTGGGCAATTTCACTCGTGATCATCGGACAAGTCACCGGAGTTGCCACCGCTTCGCCCACACGACCACGACACACTAAACCATCAATTCCCCAAATCTCGTTCAACTCGGTCTTGAAATGTATACGAACTCGATGATTTACCCAAGATGACAAAATCACTCAGTAAAGCCCTAATAGGGTCTCGTGTTCCAATTTCAAACAATAGAAAAATTAATTTACATTTTTCCTGGTTTTATAGATATATAAGCTTGCTTCAATCCAAGTTTCATTAATTAAAAATAACTCAATCTCTTGGATTAAGCAAAAATGCAATTTTCCTTTAAACCCAAACTGCTTCTTGAATATAAAGTTTTAAATTTTGATCTTTATTTTAAAAATCCCACTTTGTCATGTTTATTCAAGATTTGTATCCAAACTAACAAATTTAAACATTCGAATTTATCAAGTAATATGTGCATTACTTGTATAATCTGTAACAGAAGGTACCCCTTCAACATATTTAGAATTTGCTTAAAAAAAATCAAACTTTAATTTAGTTTAACATCTTATTGAGATAAAAAAATCACAGGTTTCTATATTGATGAGCATAGTTTGAATTTTGAACAAGAAGAACTAACTGTAACCACCAACCACATAATAGAGTAAATAAATATGCAGTAACATATACAGATTCATATTCAACATAAACCATAACTAAACTATATTGGTTAAAGGATCATGGCCTTATAATTAACTTAAACTTTAAAACAAAAACTTTGTTTACTCACCAGATTGCAGTTGAAAACCAAAAACAGAGGATGGTTGATAATGGAGAAAGAAAACTGCAGTTTCATATGAAAATAAAATTCATACAACTCAGATAAAAGTATTTCATGAATTATTCTACTGATTTAAATTAACTTAAGCTTGAAAAATCAAGTTTACTCACCCAAAAATTACTGTAACAGAGACTAGTATTGGAAGATGCAGGAGACCTGAAGCTTGAGTTTGATTAAGCTTGATAGTATGCAGTTTGAAATTTCAGTAACTTTTCTTATCTCCAGAATTTGTTTTGACTTGCAAATATAAGGTTGTGTTTGTTTCTTTTACTTTTTTTTTCAGTATTGATTTTTAAAGACTGAACTAATGAAATAAGAATGTTCAATACATATATATCTTGAACAAGCTGTGCCTTCTTCAATAAGCTTTCACTCTAAAATATCTTGCTTTATATATTTATTGTTTTTCCATGTGCTAGAACCTGAGATGCATAAAAAATTTCGGCTGGAAGATCTTTGTTTCAGATTCATGGTGGCTAATTAATGTTTGTGCTAACAAATATGTTAACATATCATAATGTTTGCTGACGCAACATTTTGGTACAAAGATATTTCAGGTTTGCTGTACTAATGTGTTCATTTAGGCTAACATAATATTAATGTTTGCTGACACCATTTTGTACAAAACTATTTGCAGTGTATTTGTTTGAACATATTTATGTTAACATATAAAAAACCATGTTTGCTGAGCAGTTTTTCCTAATAATACATAATGACCTTTGCGTTTGTCTATTGTGAACTTGTACAGTGATTTTTTTGTTTCCTTATGTTCACATATAGGTTAATGTTTGCTTGCAGGTTTCCAATTTTCTTCATTGCTGATGTTAACATTTCTATTAATGTTTGCAGACAAGTTACATTTGTTTTAAAGATATTAGTCTCATCGCTTACAGATTTTGTGTATTTGTCTTTCAATAATTAACACTTTTATTTATTTCATATTCAAGTTATAATTTTGTACTTATGTTAGTAATCCTACTATTATGTTATATTTGTGTTAAATATATAGAAGCTCATGTTTATAACTATATTTATAAGCTTATTTTTATTTTAATTTCAAAAGCTGTTGTTAGAAACATTTCTTAAATCTTATTTTTATTTAAAGTTTAATCTTTCAATATTTGATTAGTAACTTACATTTGCATTAAGGTATTTATATTTAATATTAATGTGAAAAGAATTGTATTGTTATACTCATCCTTATTAACTACATTTATTACTTTTGATATTAAGTGTCATTGATATATAAATTTTTTTAATGTAATAGAATAAAACAGATTAAATTTTGAATATTGTTGAAAGAGTCTATTTATATTTTAAAATTATAAATCCCCTTTATAACACATATATAACCAATAATATCCAACATCTTATTTATTTATAAATGAAAATATTATATTTTATTTAAATTTGATTAAAAATTTATAATAATAATAGGGTCAAAATTCTGGGATGTCACATTCCTTCCCTCTTAAAAGAATTTCGTCCCCGAAATTTAAAACAACAGTTAATTCAAAAGCTTTTATACCAACCATTCAAACATAAATATCGTTTATATATTAACAAACAAATTCTTAAGATGGGATATACGGAATACACAATAAATTCCAGATATCCACTCTGGCAATTCAATTCTGAAAACTTACAGTATTAACTCTTTCCCAATTTTCTTGACTTCTTTACAGAATTTCATTATCTGTTTAATCAAGCCCGTACGATGTACTTATACCATTCGTACGCAATATCAAATTCGATCGCTCGCTCGATCACACAATTTCATTTCCGAACTAGTATCGTCCACCCGACTTCCTATTGCGGACCCAGAACTGGTTTCTTGATCAGAAACTATCATTCTCCTTGCATAGCCATAACTATGATAGAGAATTTCTAGCATCAATCAAAATCCAAATCCTTGGTTCGTCGTCGAAAATCGAGTGAAAAATCCTAACTCGGATCGATATAACTATCTCGAAATTCTGTGCTCGAATCTGGATCTATTGCTACGTGAATAAAATCATATACGTACATCCTACGTATTTATATTCATTGATTGTCAACCATATCAATTTCTTTTATTCACATTATTTTTGATTCCATACACTTGGAATAATTGTTCCCATATCAAATTTTACTTAAGAATTTCACCATTCATTTCTTAAGCTTAATATAAGCATTATATATACCTTTATATTATCACTCTTCCACTTAGGCCTTTATATCTTCTTATTTAAATCTGAATTACCAATTCCATATGAATTCAAATTTTTTAATCTCTGAATATTGAACCTTTATTGATCATCTCCATTTATAACTGATTCCTATTATTATTTTTAAATTAGTTTCATTTATTAGTTTACTTTAAATTTTCAATTTGAAAATCTTTATATTGCTAAATTTTTAAATTAACATTGTTGTCAAAATTTTGAAAAGTTACGGTAGAGCCTCCATTTTATATATTTTCATAAGCACATATATAAGGTTCCAATCCTTATTATAATTAATTCCAATCAATTCTCAAACCATTCTCTTTAGTTTAAAGGGAATTTACAACTTACTTGCTTAAGCAAAACAAACTCATATTCAAAATCATCCTATTTTTCTTCCAATAATTCATAGAATTTTATTCAATCTTATTTACTTCAAACAACCCATTTCCTTAGGCAATTTAACAATATCATTGTGAATACATAATCACTTAAGCTCAATAACAAATCTTAAATTGATTTCAATTCAATTTACACTTGAGTCCATCTCAGTTAATTTATCCACAATCCTTTCGTTGCATTTTCTTTTATTTCAAAAGTTTGATTCCAACCATTATATTAAATTTGACAACCCATATTTTAAATTAATCATCTCACAATTTATTTAAGTCATTAACTGTTTCACTTAATAACTTAAGTTCATTCTATTCTACCAATTTCCATTCAAATCTTTGATTTGATTTTCTTTTAATCAAATCCCAACTACTTACTGATTAGTTTATTCTTTTATCCATCCTTAAATTTTAATTTACATTAACAGTTCAATATTGGCTTTAATAAGGTTATTCAATTTATGCTTGAATTAGATTTGTTTACAACTCACACCATAACCATTTAAATTTATTTCTCAATACATGAGTTCAAAACTTATTTATTTCCCTTAAAGTTTATATTACTCATTTGGGTTATTTCATCTTATAACCACAATTTCAGATTATATATATAACACTTAGCATCTTAAGATATAAATTTCCATCTCGCATTTACAATCATTTTACCTTCAAATTTTATAGTCAACTAAGTTCATTTTGCATTTCAATTCCATTTAACATGTCTCAGGTTAACCTCTAATATGTTTTCTTATTTTCATTTACTTTAGTTAAATTTTAATACCGGGATCAAAATTCCCGATTTTTTTTTTATTAATATCAACTTTACTTTATAAGTTCAACAGTTAATTCATTCAAACCTTTCACATTATTTAAATAGAATTTTTCTTAAAATTCAATTGCCCGGTTTCCATTTCCAAAACCAATTTAAAATGATAACTACACATACCTACTTGGTATATCAACTCAAATTTTCAACTTTCAAACACTTATTTTCACTAAAACAAATTTTCTCCTTTGAAAATTTTAAAATAACTTGCATACCCAACAACCCCAAACAATATCATAACCAACAATATTTTCCAAAACAAGATTCCATTATTCCCTTCAAATCTTTGGATAAACTTTTCAAACATTTCCAAGATTTTTAAATTTCCAATTCCTTTGTTTAAATTCATTTAAACACTTTCAAATTTCCGGGACTTCAATTCTGGTTTAATCAAATTTTAGTTATATTCCTTTTTATTTAAAATCATTCCTAAATAATTTTATTTGGTTATAAACCACTCACATTTAAATTTTTGTTCGATTGTACTATTACAATCAAACATCCAAGTATATATATAGTTATTTCAGAAAAATATTTCTTTTATATCAAAATATAAATTTGGGTAAAATTATTTCATTTACCCTACTTTAAAAATCAATATTGTGTCGAATTGCTCTACTCAAGTGTTTAGAAACCCCTTCGATACAGTTTTCGAGGCTGTGCCGACGAAGGTTCATATACCACTCAATAAATCAATCAACGCAATATAAAACCATTTTATATTCACTAACAAATACGCGCTCATATCTATTAATACACTCAAACTCATTTTAGAGTTCTACTGACTCTATTTTATGAGTAATTCTTACCAGAGCCAAGGTTATCACCAACCTATGCTCTGATACCAACTGTAATGACCCGCCCTTCTACTACCAGAAAGACGTATCATCATTAAGAAAGAAAGGGATGAGAAAAATAGAAAAGATAGAGATGAAAGAACAACAACATTAGAATCTCACAGCGGAACGGAACAAAATATGATATATCACTTAAATAATACATAGTTTGTACATATATCAAAGTTATACAATATCAATACATGTGACAATCATACATACATCACAGACTAGACAGTTATAAACACCCGTCTAGTTCATACAACTCAAACAATATGACTCAGAGATACTAACACAGCGGAACTATATATATATCTACATCGCTGAAGCCTCCTGCTCCATTGCTCCTCCAGAATTCATCAACTCTAACCTGAATCTCTTGACTACCCGTAAAAATTTGGGTACCCGAGAGTTTATGAAAAACAAAAATAAACTCCGGGTCAGACATGGGTCTGGTATGAGTAAACGGTTTAAAGTTGTTTAACTTTGAAAACATTTGAAAATAAAGGTATCACGTAAGACTTCCCACAAATAAATACGGGTAAGTTTTTACCTTACGCTAACCAAAACATTTCATGGGAAATCCAGTGATATTATAATAGTGTCTAAGGTTTTCAAGTAAATAGAAAATAGCCGAAATTGTTACATGATTAAATTCCAGCTACTAGCCACAAAAGTGGGTAATACAAATCAAAACCGTAGTGTCTCGTAGGGAAAATGGATTTCCAACAATGGCAGGGCTACTGGGGTACCGCCCGTCACAGTACGGGGCCTAGATCACCGTACCGAGGATTACTCCCTTCATCCCCTGCAACACAAGGCCGGAACCATTCCTTACTGAACAGTCCCGAACAAGATAAACCCTGCGGTTCTAGCTAGTAAACCACCCACTAAGCCGAGATATAAAAAGGGACATCTAGACAGGGGAAATATCTTGTCCTGCTTGGGCATGACCCACCTAACCTTGCTGCATCTCCCCTGTTTTAGCCATTCCCGGTTGATGAGGCTTGAGGCTACGATTACCTTTAAAGAACATATCACTTAGAATGCTCATCGTCCGCCTGACGATGTGTTGAAAGCATTCAATCCATACAAGTTCGCTCCGGGTTCGAACGAAACCGAAGGCATTATCTCGTCACACTCATTTCGGAATCACCCTTAGAGTTAACGACGATAACCCTTGCATTCTGAATACACCATCTCGATCTTCATTTCAGGATTCACGACCTAACGTTTAAATTGGATTGATGTGGTTTTCGGGGAATCAAATTTGATTCTTCCGATCCCGGTCTCATCGAATCCAAACGCCATTTTAAGGGCCAAGTTGTCTAATTAACTTAACAGTTTAAATAATTTACACTCAACAGTTGAATTAACATAGCATGTATTATAGATAAAACATATGCAAACATCATGGATATATCACAGCATATCAGAGAGCATCATAGAATATCTTCAATTTAACATCACAATCCAGACATTCTACATACACAACAATTCATAAGCAATTACCTTAAAATCTTGTTTGTAATTAATTAAATTTAGAATTAATTACCTGAGAGTTAATCACTTGACTCTATTTAATTAATTATCAAATAACAATTAATTACCTATTTCAGTTCAAATCATCCAATTGATGATTCCTTAATTTATTATTAAGTCTTAATTTTATTTCATGCTATTAATTAACTATTACCTTAATTAAGTGACTTAACTTTAATTACTAAATTAACTATTCCCTGATCACTAATTAATATCTTTAATTATTTATCAATAAAACTTAATTATCCAATTATTATCTGCTAATTACTTAATCAATCAACAATTAATTCTAAATCAAGCTACTCAATTAATTATCTATCGATTAAATTACTTGATTAACTAACTAATAATTCCTTCATTAATTTTACTTACGTAGTTGATTTCAATTATTTATTTACTTATAATCCATCACTAACTGTGTTTGAATTATTTTAATTACTCAACTACTAATCATCTAGTTATTTACTCAAGCAGCTAATTACTATTTATTTATTGCAAAATAGTTACAAAACCCAAACTCTATTTTAAGTTTAAAATATTAATCGTGTTTAATTACTTTCGAAAATAATTTATTGATATCAATCATTCAACTAAATTAACGTTACAAGTCTCCCTTTCCTTTATTTTGAAAATAAATTTGGTGTTAACTATAAACTTTGATTATTAGTTAACTTATATTACTTAATTAAACTGATTTAAGTGTTTAAGAAAAGTCATTCATAAATCTTTGATTGCAATTATACTTAAATTATTCTTAATCTTGAAACTGTAAGGATTTAAGAGTGTTTACAGTTTATATAAAAAAAACTGTTTATTTACCTGTTTAACAAACTATAGTTGACAAACCCGAGTTTCCCCTTGCATTATCTCGAGTGCTCCTCCGGGTTCTTCACGCGTTCTCTCAGTAACTCCCATGTACATAGCTCCTTCTACTCATCTCTTTTTTTTTAACAGTAAGTTTATAAAACTTGAACATAAACTAACATCAGAAAGTAAAAACTGTCATACGCTCGAACTCGAAGCAACCTCCAGAAATTCTCGAGCGCGACCTGAGGCGATCATTTCTGTTCGTCACAGATACGCCACCCCACTCCAACGCCACCGTGCACGTGCACGGTGGGTAGCCGCACCTCCAGCGGCACTCGCCAGCGTCCACAAACCATATTTTCCCTTCTCACCCATAATCGAAACCCAGAGATGCAAAATAAGGTCGAAAACCAAAAATTCACAGTTTTACGAAAACACTACAACCATGACCCTGGGCAATTTCACTCATGATCATCGGACAAGTCACCGGAGTTGCCGCCGCTTCGCCCACACGACCACGACACACTAAACCATCAATTCCCCAAATCTCGTTCAACTCGGTCTTGAAATGTATACGAACTCGATGATTTACCCAAGATGACAAAATCACTCAGTAAAGCCCTAATAGGGTCTCGTGTTCCAATTTCAAACAATAGAAAAATTAATTTACATTTTTCCTGGTTTTATAGATATATAAGCTTGCTTCAATCCAAGTTTCATTAATTAAAAATAACTCAATCTCTTGGATTAAGCAAAAATGCAATTTTCCTTTAAACCCAAACTGCTTCTTGAATATAAAGTTTTAAATTTTGATCTTTATTTTAAAAATCCCACTTTGTCATGTTTATTCAAGATTTGTATCCAAACTAACAAATTTAAACATTCGAATTTATCAAGTAATATGTGCATTACTTGTATAATCTGTAACAGAAGGTACCCCTTCAACATATTTAGAATTTGCTTAAAAAAAATCAAACTTTAATTTAGTTTAACATCTTATTGAGATAAAAAAATCACAGGTTTCTATATTGATGAGCATAGTTTGAATTTTGAACAAGAAGAACTAACTGTAACCACCAACCACATAATAGAGTAAATAAATATGCAGTAACATATACAGATTCATATTCAACATAAACCATAACTAAACTATATTGGTTAAAGGATCATGGCCTTATAATTAACTTAAACTTTAAAACAAAAACTTTGTTTACTCACCAGATTGCAGTTGAAAACCAAAAACAGAGGATGGTTGATAATGGAGAAAGAAAACTGCAGTTTCATATGAAAATAAAATTCATACAACTCAGATAAAAGTATTTCATGAATTATTCTACTGATTTAAATTAACTTAAGCTTGAAAAATCAAGTTTACTCACCCAAAAATTACTGTAACAGAGACTAGTATTGGAAGATGCAGGAGACCTGAAGCTTGAGTTTGATTAAGCTTGATAGTATGCAGTTTGAAATTTCAGTAACTTTTCTTATCTCCAGAATTTGTTTTGACTTGCAAATATAAGGTTGTGTTTGTTTCTTTTACTTTTTTTTTCAGTATTGATTTTTAAAGACTGAACTAATGAAATAAGAATGTTCAATACATATATATCTTGAACAAGCTGCGCCTTCTTCAATAAGCTTTCACTCTAAAATATCTTGCTTTATATATTTATTGTTTTTCCATGTGCTAGAACCTGAGATGCATAAAAAATTTCGGCTGGAAGATCTTTGTTTCAGATTCATGGTGGCTAATTAATGTTTGTGCTAACAAATATGTTAACATATCATAATGTTTGTTGATGCAACATTTTGGTACAAAGATATTTCAGGTTTGCTGTACTAATGTGTTCATTTAGGCTAACATAATATTAATGTTTGCTGACACCATTTTGTACAAAACTATTTGCAATGTATTTGTTTGAACATATTTATGTTAACATATAAAAAACCATGTTTGCTGAGCAGTTTTTCCTAATAATACATAATGACCTTTGCGTTTGTCTATTGTGAACTTGTACAGTGATTTTTTTGTTTCCTTATGTTCACATATAGGTTAATGTTTGCTTGCAGGTTTCCAATTTTCTTTATTGCTGATGTTAACATTTCTATTAATGTTTGCAGACAAGTTACATTTGTTTTAAAGATATTAGTCTCATCGCTTACAGATTTTGTGTATTTGTCTTTCAATAATTAACACTTTTATTTATTTCATATTCAAGTTATAATTTTGTACTTATGTTAGTAATCCTACTATTATGTTATATTTGTGTTAAATATATAGAAGCTCATGTTTATAACTATATTTATAAGCTTATTTTTATTTTAATTTCAAAAGCTGTTGTTAGAAATATTTCTTAAATCTTATTTTTATTTAAAGTTTAATCTTTCAATATTTGATTAGTAACTTACATTTGCATTAAGGTATTTATATTTAATATTAATGTGAAAAGAATTGTATTGTTATACTCATCCTTATTAACTACATTTATTACTTTTGATATTAAGTGTCATTGATATATAAATTTTTTTTAATGTAATAGAATAAAACAGATTAAATTTTGAATATTGTTGAAAGAGTCTATTTATATTTTAAAATTATAAATCCCCTTTATAATACATATATAACCAATAATATCCAACATCTTATTTATTTATAAATGAAAATATTATATTTTATTTAAATTTGATCAAAAACTTATAATAATAATAGGGTCAAAATTCCGGGATGTCACACTAATCATCTTAATATTTATTAGAAGGAAATATTGCTTTATGTATCTAAATATATTTTTATATAAAACCATTTAAAAGATTTATATAAGAAATAACAAGTACGCTCTCATATATATACCCAACTCATCCTAGAGTACTACAAACTCTATTTAATGAGTAATCCCCACCAGAACCAAGGTTCTTGCTTAACCTTTTAGCTCTGATACCAATTGTAACGACCCGGAATTTTCGAACCCGAAAATTCCAGATAGTTGGGAAAAAGAAGAAAGAGATAGAAGAAAAAGAAAAAGAATATCAGAAACATCAACATCTCACATTCGCAGTGGATAAAATTTAATAATAAATAATAACAGTTTACAAAAGAATTGTGTATCTGTCAAAGTACATTTATAATACATCAGAGTTACACATATATAAAGACAATGGATATACACAATCATCATGTCTCAAATTTACAATAATATAATACAACGGAAATACTCTATACGTTCTTACCATCCAGCCTGTCTCCCAAGCTCCAGAATGTCCTTACCTGTAAGTCTGTAATACTCAGTCTGACCCGAGCATTACAGCAAAGTAACACTCGGGTTAGGCTGGAAACCAGCGTGAGTAAACCCATCCAACATGGAATACAAAGCATACAAATTATTTAAAACCTAGGGTAACTCGTATCAATTTACAAAGCCACAATTTATTATAGACATCACTTATTCCACACATCCATTTTATAAGTACCAGAATTTGGATTTAAATAATCGAATTCCTTTAAATAATTTCATTCCAGCCTATAGATTTCACATGTCAATCTATAAAAATTCAAAGTGGTTTCGGGTATTTCTTAATACCTGCCCCCGATCTCTTCGAGTCTCATGTCATCCTAACCCAAGTTATCTAATGAAATACACAACATTTCCTATCAGAGCTATCAACTTATTCAAAGCATCCAATACCATTCAATCATTCATAAGCAAAGCTTAATCACATACAAGTTTAATTTAATTAATCCTGATTGAATTACTAACCTCAACGACTTAGATTTCTTCATTCAATATTAATTAATTTCAAATCAATTAATCAATCATCCCTTCATTATTTATCTTAATTAATCACCCTGGATTAATTATCCTTCAATTACCTTCAAGCAATTATCTTTAATTAACTTCACAATATTAATTATTCTTAACCAAAAACAATAAGTAATCTTAATTACTTCATAAATTAATTAACTATAATTAATTATATTAATCCTTAATTGCTTATATTAATTAATTTCTCATAAGTCACTTATTATGGATTAATCAATCTTAATTAATCAATATTTAACTACATCGTTAATTATATAAATTAATGATTTCCAATTATATTTTAATTTATCCTAATCTAAATTAGTTACTTTAATTAAACCAAAATATTAATCATTCTCGATTAATCTCAAACTGTAATTAACTGTCTTTTTATTTACTTCATTAAATAAATTAATTACCCGTTTTAAAATAGAAATTTAAAGGAATTTCAAACCAAATTTATTTTTAAATTCAAATCAATTTAAAAATGCACTTTAACATTCAAGTTGTTAAAATGATTAAATTTAAAAACTTATTTGTTTGAAAACCCAGATTCACTCTTGAATCCCAGATCTAACTATGATTTAAAACTTGTTTTAAATCTCTACTTTACAATTTCAACTTCAGTTTTTAAATATCACTTTTATTTCTTTCCAATTCATTCTTATTTTTATTCTATAATTATTTCGCTTCCAAAATTCACCCTTATATTTCTTTTAAAAAAATCCAATTTTACATATTTTGATAACTCAGGGTATCGAGATATTCAAACAACCCACAGCATTCATTATTCCAATTACCAGTAATATCATCACAGAATATCAATCACTCCAATATATACTGAATATTACTATATAATATAGCACATCAATTCAATTCAACCATTCAACAATTCATTTAAATTTAAATAAAAATCCAGAAGCGTGAGATTACTCACCTTTGATTTTTGTTTTCAATCCGTCCCAACCCGGCTTGCTTCTATCAGATTTGACCTTGTATAACAATCATATGATTTATTAACACTTTGAAATAACTTGAACGATTTATTTCCATTTTGTGAATTTAATTAACCAATGATTCTATTTTAACTAATAATTTTAGTTTGAATTAATTTTCCTTTAATAGATTATTTTTAGTACCTAAAATAATTGAACAAGTTAGTTAACGGTTTAATCACATAATTCTTTATTTTAAATATAAACTGGTAAGTTCAAATATATACCTACACTTTGAAATAATCAAACGGTTACTATTTGGGCATAGATCTTCCTGTAAATAAAATTTTCTGCGTACAGATATTTATATAAATATCAACAGTAGTTTATCTTGCTGTTATTATATTTTCTAGTATATACGTACATTTAGACCTCAAACTAAAATATGACCAAACTTTATAATAAACTTCCTGAGGAATCAACATTCAAAATAAACGCTAAAATACCTCATAGCTAACATCGCCTCGCCCTCGTCTGCCATATCCAATGTCACCGAGGAACTGCCGACATCGACGAATCCAAATACTGCAACTTCAACCATCGCAGATCCAAACTCCAACAACTCGACTTCGACGAACTCTACAGCCAAGCACCTCCAATTAACCTCGCGTTGCCTACGCGGCACTCGCTCCTTCCAGACTAGCGACTTGACAGAGTCGCGACCACCAAGCTATCTAACAACAAAGTTTTGCCGACGATCCCCACCTCCACGACAATGCAAGACCAAGCTCGCCAACATCACGCGCTCGAGCTCATCTCACAGACGCTACCCCCATTCGAATCAACAAATGCGAAGGGGCTTCTTTCCCAGGCCACCGCACTCCCTCATCGCGATTGGTTTCGTTTATTTTAGAAATCGAACAGCTTCGAGTTGATTTCAGCTATTTATGATTCGGATTTGGTTTGATTTTATGATTCAGTCGCCCTTTTTTTATTTTTTCTTCGTGGAATTTCGATTTCTATTTTAAGCTTAGAGAGGGGACGGAGATGTATAATAAAATTGTTAATGGCTTCTTGAGTACGCTTGATTATTATATAATTGAATATTGAAAATATCTCGTGTTGCATACCGTGAAATTTCGAACTCCTAATCAGTCATGCCGCCAGGCGTTTATAAGGCTTTACCCATATTTCGAACATAATGGAACGTGTTTCAAAAGTTAATTTAATCGTATGTGGAAGTTAGCTATATAAATCGATTTAAAATATTAAATTATCGATTTTAATCTCAAAGCGTTTCTCACCCGTACGAGCAAATGGTGAATCCAAACGCTATGAAATTTGAAATCCGATAATAACTGGCTATTACGGATCCAATGGAACTGGTTTCGTCGAATTCCGAGACTGTGCCTCAGAAGCCTATTTCTAAATATCGATTTAAACGATATATCTTTAAAACTGAACAAATCACCTTTAAATTAAATTTCAACCATTCTATTATCTTCAGTATCATCATCATAAATTTTATAAGCCTTCAAATTATTTTTAACAGGCTTAAAACTGAAGATTCAATAGTTTACCCAATTTCAGTTTATTAAATCTAATAACTTAATTGCTATAAATAATAATATTTGAATTCAAGTTACAAATTAACCTTTTAAATATTTACAATCGATTAAATATTCCAATTTTAATTGTTAGAAATTCTGGGTCGTCACATGGAGAGCCTTTTGCAATTCGACAAGAGAGGTAAAAATGTATACATCAACCCACCTGGTCGGAAAATGAAATATAATAAATATTTATATTTATGCTATGTTTAATCCAAAAACGTACCTTATATCAGCCTTTTTAAGCAAAGGGCTTATTTAATATGCCATTACGCAACCCCACTCCAGCCAAATAGCCTCTGAATACCTGTACTTACTTAATTAAACAAGTAAGTACCAAAATATGAAAATTCAATAACATTTCATTCATTAAAAAACTCGAATACATATTTCTCCATTAACAACCATGTCATAGCATGAACTTATTAATAACCACAAGGTTCTAACATTTGGTTTTTCATTTCAATCGATTTATATATCATTTCATTCAATTCGAATGATTTACAACGCAGTAATTTGCATTAAACTCATATTTATACCAAACAATTTCATATCCATTTCAAATTATTAAAAATCAATTTATTCACTTCCTATTAGTTCATAGAATTTTATTTTCTTCCGTTTGCAACAAACGCCAATTTTCTATGTAAATTTGGAGATATCCATTTTATAAAATACCCATTTCAGTTTATAGCTATTTTAAATTGATTCCAAATCAATTTATATTTAATTTTATTCCATTTAGTAATCAAATTAGTTCATTTACTCACTCCACTTTAAAACTTAATTCCAAACTCAAATTCATTCTTAATTCATTTAAAACAACATTCAAGGCCATATTAAATTTATTTACACTCGCAATATATTTATTTATAACTCAAGCCATTTTTATTTCAATCCAATTCCATTTTATTTGATCGCATCCAACATATATTTAATCGGGTTATATATATAGGTCGAATTTTATTTACTCATGTTCTATTTTCAACTACTGTTTGAGCCCACAATCCCTTCTATTTAATCAAGTTAAATTCCATTCCCATATTCAATTGACTTATTAATTTAACTAATTAGTTCACATCCATTTTACAACTCAATATTTGAACTTTATTTCAAAAATCACTTCACTTACTTTGCTTGAGCTCAAACTCATCTTAAAATTCAAGGTTGAATTTTTATTTCTTTCCTAGAACATCCAATTATTTTTATTTTGGTTTTTCTATTCCACTTTTCCAATTTTTATAAGTTACACAACTTATTTTCTCACATTCCCCTCAATTTTATACTCAAGTATATCCACATTTTATTTTTAACTCAAGATTTACATCACTTTGTAGCTTAAACATATACTTATTCCATTGATTCCAAATTTTATAAGATATACAAATTTATTTATTTACAATCCCAAATTTTCACTTAAATTTTATTTCATTTAAGTTTTATAACTTGTAGTTATATAGCCACTTACACTTCACGTTTATATATTTAATTGCATTCAATATGGTTTCAAATCCAACCCAATTCAATTTAATTTAAATTTCAATTCCCTTTAACCAATATTTCTGTGCCATATTCGAATTATTTATACTAAATTTAATTTCATTCCAAATAATTTATTTTTAATTCATTCATTTTAATCAAATAAGAATTTAATTCAAATTTCAATTTTTTCCACGCTTCTTTACTTGTATTTATTTGTTCCATTCACTTACACATTCATATACACTTTATACGTAGTTAATTCATCACATTCTACTCATATAATTTAATTTAATTTCTTTAAATTTTGCTTACATTAAATTCCAATTCCTATAATTTTTCTTTTGCGAATTTAATTTATTTAACTTTCATGAGTTAAATTTTAATCTCACACTGAAATTTCCAAACTTACTTAACTTGGTTTGAGTTAATTTCAATTTGTTCAATCCATTTAAACCTACTCAATTTAAATTTAAATTTCAAAGTTCAAATTCCAAAAAAAATTAAGCGCCCGGTACTTATTTCAAACCATTCGAAATCAAATATAAATATATATGTAACTCTTTGTTTTCAACAAACCATTCTTTGGAATTTTAAACTCAAATACGGTTTTATCCACAATAAATTCTCTTGGAATTTTAAAATAACGTTTTTTTCCAACCAAAATCTCTAAATCAATTTTTTCGGTACCAATTCGTCACATAGAGACTCAAAATGAACACTGATGATGCGGATGCCATCACTAGAGATATTTTCAATGATTGTAGTGAGTTCAGTGCTTCATCAATTCCAAAATCCATTTAAAACAATTTCCATTTTAAATATATCCCAATAATATCATCATTTCTCTTTCAACCACTTTGGAAAATATTTTCAAATTGTTCAAACCCATTTTAAACATTCCTTAAAGCTTTTGGAATTTTAAATTTTCAAATTCTGGTTTGAATCCATTTTAGTTATAATTCATTTGTACGATTTATACTTATACAAATTTTCATTTGGTGATATAAACCATTTCTAGTTTTAATCTTATTTTGATTATATAATTATAACCAAATGCATCAATTCACTGTATAATAATTTCAAAAAATTATTTCTTTTATATCAAAATATATCTTTGAATAAAATTATTTCATTTACCCTATTTCAAAACAATACTATATTGATTAGCTCAATTCAAGTGTTTAGAAACCTCTATCGATACAGTTGTATGGACCGTGCCGATTAGAATTCATAAGCCACTCATTAAATCAACCAACATAATACAAAACATTTTATATTCACTAACAAATATGCGCTCATATCTTTTAATACTCTCAAGCTCATTTTAGGGTACTACTGACCCTACCACTAATGAGTAATCCCACCAGAACCAAGGTCCTCGCTTAACCTTTAGCTCTGATTGTATACTGGGATTTTCGATCCTTGAAAATCGACATTAATACATACACTGTATAGAATGCTAAGCAATCGAGCACGGGAAACACCAGTTCATTAGGGGTGAAGAAAAAGGTAGAAGAATAAACAGGAAACAACACTACATAATCTCACAATCACAGCGGAATAAAATATAATATACAATAATAAAATTTAAATACAATAACTGTACTACTAATATACATACCATTATCATGGTGCAGTAGACAACCACCAATCCGGATAGTTTAATAACCTATCCTCACATATATAACATACGTAGCGGAAATATAAATTAAATACAGGGATACGTCACTATCATCTAGCTCGTCTCCTGAGCTCCATATAATCCTATCCTGAATTTGTAATACTCGGTCTGACCTGAGTGTTATAATAAAATAACATCCGAGTCAGTCTGGAAAACCAGCGTGAGAAAACACACTCAATTTAAATTATTAACTTTTATCAAAATCCTTTGAAAACAAAGGTATCTCGTAAGATCACATCACACATAAACACGATGGTTTTTTACCTTACGATAACCAAAATAATTTCTATCAAATCATTTGATATTATAATAGCGTCTATACAAAGTAAATAGAAGATAGCTGAAATGCTTGCATATCACATTTCAGCATAGTTAAGCACAATCAAAATCGTACAGCGGCTATTGGAGAATAGATTCCATACAATGACTAGGCACTGGGGTGCCACCTATCACAGCACACTTCTAAAAAAATGTACCGAGGACCTCACCGAGATCCCCTACAACACAAGACCAGCCTTATCCCTAACCTGAATAGAACCAGATATGTTATCACCCTAGGTGTTCCCACCCTTATCGTGAGCTCTTTCGCATCCAACCATATCCATAATATAATACATCCGAGGGTATCTAGAAAGATGATAACATATCCTAATTGGGTATTACCCACTTAGCCTTGCTGCATATCCCCTGATTTTCAGCCATTCCAGTTGATGAGGCTAGAGGCTACGATTACCTTTCAAGAATAATTTCACTTAGAACGCTCATAGTCCTCCAACAACGATGTTCTGATAGCACTCGTCCATACAACTTTTCATAGGTATGGACAAATTGAATCACCGCCTTCTCTGTCTTTGCGGTATCCATTCATAATGTTCAAACAGGACCGAAGTGGTTTTCGGATAATTAAATCTGATCTCTATCTCTTTGAAATGATTAATGAATTTGACCAAAATTGATAATCGGTTATTTAACTATCAACAAACATCCATAAGCAGCCATTCGGCCTTATTATAAATTCTCCAAATTTTACTTTCAAAATATCTTTATAAGATATGTATTTAAACTACTTCCAGTATTCCAATATTTGAAACCATTTCAAATCATTATATATTCAACGGAGTAGTTCCAACCATTCCAATACTTCGAATATTTTTCCAACTTCATTTTGTGTCCAACATTTAGGAAGTATTCCGTTTATTTTCTTTTTTTAAAAAATCATTAACAATTTATCTATAAATTCCTTGACTAGTATTTATAACGAATTCAATAAATTCAGGAATTTCTTAATTAATTCTCTTCACTATTTAAAATCCTAATTTCCGTTTATACTTCTTTTATGAATTCTATTTCATTTTTTGAAGTACACTTTTATTTAACTACTTTGGAAAATTTCATGGCTCAATAAATAAAATTTCCCTTTCAAAACAACTTAACTTCTTAAATTTTTTTAAAAAAAAATATTTTTAAAATCTCAGTAACTAATTCAGTTTATAAATTCTACTCGATTTCCATCAGATCGCTTCCATTTTGATCTCCTTAACCATTTCCACTTCAAAAATAATATCCACTATTTTTTCTCTCACCCTATTTCCATATTCTAATATAAATTCTCCCCGTAAATCCATTGTGTAATTATTCCATCGTTCCAGATCCAAAGTGATCGATTTTGTGTTTTGGATCTCAAACGAATTTAATATGGATTAATGAACATTTTAAAGAATTAATTGACAGTTAATTCAAACTAGTAATCCTTTAAAACTTAAGTGCTACCTTAATATTCACTCACTGTCTCGTATCATCACTTCAGCCAAGATCATAACCGCGACCACAACATCGACCAATGCCGCCCATCACCATTTAACATACCAACGCCCTTCCATCCTCACATTCGAAAACCCCAGGCAGCATGCTTCCAACATTAAGTCTCTTCCCTAACCAGTCAACAGTTTAAAGAACCAACCTCTCCATCGATCACCTCTTCCCAAACTCCACCCACCCAACTCCTCAAATACAAATCGCAACACTAGCCAGCAAACGCGCACGATTCCACTCCAAACCCTAAACTGTTTTCGACTACCTCAAAGCGAACTCCACCACCCCGCGTCACTTCACACACCAGTCGCCGCTCTACTCTAAGCCCCTCGTGCATACTTCTAGACATGTGAAATTTTGATGGCTCGAATCGTCATCATGTGATTCTTTCCCCAGGTCGAGGTCGTGCCTCCCCCTTGTTGTACATACAAATCAAAGAAACCCCCTCCCCCAATCGAACTCCAAGCTTCGACCGTGAATCCCCTTCTTTTATCTAAAATACCCTCTTAATTCGAACGTGGATTGTTCGCCTTTTTTTCTTTTTCTTTTCTGAATTCGTTTGTTGCGATGTTAAATAGGAGGAAGAAAAGAAAATAGGCATAAGCGATTTAAAAGGGGGAGAAGGCGGCGTCATTAATTTTTTTCCGAATCGATTCTGGATTGAAATGGAACAAAGGGAAAAGGGACATGATTTTTGAATTAAGATGAAAAGTTACCTGAAGGAGGCCAGTTATAGTAGCTATGAAGTGAAGGGGAAAAGGATTGATGTGAAAATATAGGTCAAGTCAACATACGATTATATTATTTAAATTTTAAAACGTCTCGATTTACGGAACTCAAAATCTTGAACCCCTATCGAAGCATGCGGCCAAGCGTTCATAATGTTATACCTCTATTATGAACGCAATGGAAAAGGTTTTGAGTCCTAGTTCGATCGTATGGAGAAGATAGCGTTTTGGACCCAATTATTATATTGAATTTTTGATATTAAATTCATCGCGTTTATATCCTGTACGACCAAACGGTAAATCCAAAAACTACAAAATTTAAAATATGTTAATAATACACTATTATGGATCCAATGGAACTAGTATCATCGAATTTTGAGACTGTGCCTCGGATCGCTATTTTAAGTTGTCGATTAAATCGACAATTTTCTTATTTTATGAAATCGCTTAAAATTCCAGTTTTTAAATCTTACTAACTAAATTATAATTCAAAATTGAATATTTAAAAACATTTAGTATTCAAAATCGAAGATGAAAAATCTACGTTGTTACATATGTATAACTCTGATTTGAATTGTAAAAGTGTAATCACATGTTATTTGTAAAATAGCTTCATGAACTGTTTATTTGATTATTATATTTTGTCGTTCCGCTGCGGGATTCTATGTTTTGTTTTCCTTTATTTTCTTATTTACCCCATTAAAAATCCTCCCTTTTGAATGGTTTGTGTCTAACATGTGTGGTTTATTGTCCATTTGAATCGTCTTAAAAAGTGGGCCATTACAGTTGATATCAGAGCCAGGTTTAGACATACCTTAGTCTGTTGGGGTTAACTGATTAGAGATAGAGTAGTAAAATCCTAGAATGAGCTGTCAGAGTGTATGTATGAGAGCGCGTATTTGTTAGCGTTATAAAATTTTTATATAAGCTTTGAAATGAAATAATTTTTCCTAATATTATACGTTATATATAAACGAATAAATTTATTATAACTATTATTATAGTTATTTATAATGCGTTTGATTTGTGAAATAGTAATAGTAATCCTTAATCATTATCATTAATTGTTGATTTGTTGTATTTAGTCAGTTTATATGTATTGGCTAATTATTGTTGATTTAATTTATGGACAAAACACTAGATTAGTAATGGTGTATTAAAGAGAAGAAAGTGAATAATTAGGATATTTTGTTATGAAATTGAAATGTTTAGTTGTGAATATTGTTGTTTGTTGATTGGTAATTTCAAATATTGAAATAAAATGGAATATCTGGATATTTTGGATAGTCGAAACTTCCGAATTAATATATATATATATATATATATATATATATATATATATTGAAATGATGAAATTTTGTTGAATTATGCAGTTGACTTTGGTAACCTTAAATTGAAAGCAAGTTAAACAAGGTTAAATTTGTTATATCTATGTTAGTAAATGAATAGAATTGTTGTATACATTGTTGGCATGTAATGTAATAATATACAACTGTAACCTTTAAGCCTTGACATGTTTAAATCGAAACTGTGATTAAGGAAAAGCTATGAATGAGATTTAAAAAAAAAGGTGTTATGAACTTGATTAAATTTATGAAATGTGGCATAAATAAATTTGAAAAGTAAGTGAAAACTAATTGGATAAACGAATATGAACCAAAAGTAAATGATTTTAAATAAAAGTCACAACTTGTAAATTATTAATGAAATAAATGGATATTGCAATAAATGTAGTATTAAATGAGAAATACTACATGTGAATTTGGATTTAATTTAAAAATGAAGAGAAATACAAGCAATGTTATAAGAATGAATATATGAATATTTTATATTAAATGGATAAATTCTGTGAAACAAGTATTAAAGTATGAAGTGATATTTGTGTTAATTAATGAGATTAATAATGAATTTAAATCAAAATTTAATGGTGATGAAACAAATTTGGATAAATATGTAAGTTGCAGGTATACTGTTTTATTAGTGTAATTAATTTGATCCGAATGTGAGTACACAAGTTCGAGGTAAATTACACCATTTCGTATTAGGATTTTTTATTCGATTCTTGATGGCGAATATTTGATATGGATTTTTGATTTGATTCTAAAATTCTCTATCATAGTGTATAGATATGCGAGGAGAATAATGGTTCCTAGTCAAGAAAACTTATCGAAGTCCGCATTAGGGAAGTCGAATGAACAATTTAGTTTGAAAGCAAACTTGTGTGATCGAGCAAGCGATCGAATGTGATTTTGCGAAACGATGACATATACATCTTATGTTCTAATATTATCGATATGCTTTGACGTCGAAATTGAAAGTTGTTGGGTTGGATATTCTTTGTAATTTAAATTGGAATTTTTCTTTTATGCAAAACTAATACTAATTTAAAAGCATTTTACAAAACTATTTTCTTTTATTTTTCTTATACAAACTAGTTTATTCTATTTTATATACAAAACTATTTTACAAACTATTTTATTTACAAACTATTTACGAACTATTTTATTTACAAACTTCTTAACAAACTTTTTATTTACAAATTATTTTATTTGCAAACTAATTTTCAAACTATTTTATGTACAAACTATCTTACAAACTATTCTATATATACAAAACTATTCTAAATTCAAATCCTTTTATAAAGTAAAGATGTTCAATCCCATATGGCTCCTCATACAACGAAACTGATTTTAGGAAAATTTGATTCTTATATAAGTTGGACTTTCTATAAGTATATGGTGATTTGGAAGACTATTGATTTTGGAGGGTATTCGATCTGAAGAGATAAATCTTATATACAACAGAATTTATATAAGAATGATTTGATATATTCGAGACTATTGACTTTGGAAAGTACTCTATCTGAAAATAAAATCTTATATATAATGGAATTTATATAAGTGTGGTAGTTGAAGTTATGATTTAGATTACTATATATGGTATGTTATTATTTTGAAGCAAAAGGAATGGTAAGTACCCTGCGTGAAGAAGTATAGTATGATAAGCTTCGACCTAGATAGATTTGGAGAATGTAGGAATGGATTCGACCGATATATCCTAATATATGTGGGTGAATTTAGAAATGGATTCGAACCGATATGGTTGTCCGGACTTATACTCATGAGTTCCTTGATTTTTTTCAGGGTAGATGGTTCTTTAGTTTACCCAATGGAGGCACTCTCGATCTTGGGATCTCTTTTTCATGGATCTTCTAGGAAGGAAATGCATCCATTACATAAATCATTGAATCGGCAGTTACCACGGTAGCAGAGGTCGATGGTCCCTTGTTTACGAAATGGCTACGATATTTATTTAGAATCCGGAAGGTCGGAGGATCTTCTGGAAATTTTTGTGTCCATTGCGTAAACACTAGATCAGCAACGGGCCACTGCTATCATAACATCATCATTTGACATTAGATTTTAAGTGGTACCTCTCATACCTGTTTTTAAGTATTTTAACTGGGTGTTTAAACAAGCCTACAAAGTACTTGGAGATTTCTAGTCTTACTCCTGATCAACGTATGACCAGTGTCTGCAAGAACGGGGATAAACCTGTTAAAACATCGAGTTATAAAAGTATTTTGATAAAGTATTATATAAAACATATTTTGGCCTTTTTTTCCATTTCTAAATACTTTAAAATATTGTTTGTTTATGTACAACATGGTTTAGTAGTAAATTATAATTGTTTTAAATATTGTGAGAAGTTATTAATTAAATAAAACATATTTAAAGTTAATGATTATTGATTTATTAATGATGTTAAAAGTATTTTGAGATTTGAAACTAATAAGATTTATAAATAATGGATTTAAGGTTTTCAATAAATTCTTTTTAAATATAAGTAATGATGTAAATAATTGTTTTCAAATAGTTTATATATAGTTATAAAGATGTTATTTAATAAATATTTATGTGGTATTTATAAATGAAGCAAGAAATTTTACATATGAAATTATTCCACAAAGTATTAAAGTATCAAAGATGATTGATTTGAAAATGAAGTTTCAAATGAATATTTCAAGTAAAATTTATATAAGTTTATTTGAATGTATAATTTAAATATATTATATAAATGAAAAAAATGATTTGCGAAGTTTTATTATAGTAATATACTTGACCAATAAATTTGAATCTCTATTTTGGAACTATGGTTTAAAATATTTACTTTATTTTGAAGCACTAACAGTAAATTTATATATTCACTATTTGAATTGTTGAATTAAACCATAATAAGTGATTTTCCATGATTTGAATATCCATTTTAAACAAGTATGTAAAATTAATTATGAAGATATGAAATATTATACTTTGATTTGGATATTTATTGTAAGATTTAAGTGCACTATCAGTTGCAGTTTAATAATCTAGGGTTACACTTATTTGAAAATAAAGAGTCTAGTATATTATCAGAATTAAGGAACTTATTTAAAAAAGGGCTTATCCTAATGTTTTGATATAAACTTCTAACATTGTTTAAACCTTTAGGAAAATTCTTGCATAATGCTATGAAGATGTTTTAAATGTATCTTATATTCTTACTAAGTGAATGAGGTTAAATGTTTCAATTGAATTTTTAGATATATTGAAATATTTCTTTTCTCTTCAAGGGTGGATATCAAAAACTTGTGTGACATTTAATTACATCCCTAATATACATACATACATACATACATAGATATATATATATATATATATATATATATATATATATATAACTTACTAGAATGTTTAATAAGTTGAAATATTAATAGAATATGTAATGGAATATTATACAAGTAAAACTTAAGTAATGGAAGTGTTCTGTAATATCCCGGAATTTTTAACAATATCAATTTAATAATCTATATTTAAAATTAAATTGATATTGATAATCTATTAATAATTATTCAAATAGATTTAATAATCTTCTTCAATAAATATTTAAATTGGTTATTTTATCTTTTTAATAAAAAAAATTGATTTCTATTTACAATATAAATATATGGTTATATTTTAAATAGATTAGTATTGTTTTAATTTTAATAAGTAAAGCATATTTTCTAGTTTTAATATTTGTAGTAATTTGGAAAATTTGTTTTATTTAATATTTAAGCTTTTCAAAGTTAAATAAACGATTTTGGTTTAAATTTAATAAATGAACCATGTTATAAAATTCTAATATATACATTATAAATTGGAATTTTGATTTTAAATTAGTATTGAGTTTTTAAAATCTATTACATAAAAAAAATATGATTTTAAAATTTGATAAGAGAAATATTTAAATGTTTAAAATTAAATCGCCTTGAGTTCTAAATTTAGAATAAACAAACAAAATGGTTTCATGGATTAATAAGATGGATATTTTATTGATAAAAAATATAATTTCTTGTAAAATGATTTTTATTTAATAATAAGAGATTTATAAAAACAATATTGATATTGTATTGTCTTTATAAATAAGTTCTGAATAGGATTTGTAATTTTTATTTCAAATTTAATTTATATGTATAACTTGATTTGAAAATAATTGATTTTGAATTTAGTTTGAATTTAAATTCAACAGTATAAAATCTTAATTGTTTTAATCTTTAATATGTATAAGTTTATTTATAAACATGGTTTGTTTTTATTTCATTTACAAATTTATACACATATTCAAATATAAACTAACAAGTTAAACTAGGCTAACATACACATTAATTTGTAATTAGATACTAATTTTTTTTTTAGAAACAAGTGTTGCATTCTTAAACATTGATTTAACATGTGTTTAAAAATTTACATAACAATTTGACAAGTGTATAACATTTGTACAAGTATAAATTTTATTTTAATTTTTCTTTTATTTCATTAAATCTAAAAATACATCTAGTTTAGCTTACATCTTCATTCATGCATATTATTTTTCATTTCCTTAATCAAAACAAAGATCAAAACTCACTTTCTTCATATACATAAATGAAACCCTGCATTCTGTCCATAAACCTGCATATTAAATTCTTGTTCAAAGTTTGAAATTAGTTTACAAATTTGCAAGTTAAACCCCTCATCAAAAATCAAATCTAAATATCCTCAAAATCCACAAATCTGCATTGATTCACCAACATCTGCATATTCCAAAATCAAACCCACCTTCATCTCAAATTCAAACATCAATCTGCATTGATCTGCATGTCATTTAAAAAAAAGGGCCTCCATCCTGTTCTTAAAACATGGAGATGATCAAGCTTCATCTTTTCTGCACAACCTCAGTTAGAAATTTGTCAAATATATCTACATGCAAGCATTTTAGTCAGGGAACATAAGCAAAACTGCATATCATTTCAAACATGAAGTAAAACAAGATCTAGCAAAAGCACATGCACCATTTTCCTGCAAATTCAACTCAAAGATTTTCAAACATAAAGCTCTGTCTTCATTTTTTTTCCAATAAGGCGAGTAGCATTTAAATCTTAGATTTTAAAATAAGTTGCATGGTTTTACTGAATTGAAATAGTATTGTTGTGTTATCAGTAATTGTTGATGTGGAAATGGTTTATGTTCATACTGTTCTTTATCTTCTGATCTGTTTTGATTTTTTTTCCAGGCAAAATTCTATTAATTATACTTATTTTTTTTATTTATTTTCTGTTAAAATGAAAGTTGCAAAGTAAAGTTGTTTTATTTTCTTAAGTTCATGTTTAAAAATTACAAGTAAGTTAAAAATATGAGTTTGACTCTGGAAACAGGAAAAGAAAAACATCATGCATGTTATTTTTATCAAAACCTAATCAAATTAATATGGTAATTCAGTAGTACAAATCAAATATGTAAACTAGAACTTGATTTTTAAATCAAGTATCAGGATTTTTAGGTGTATGATTCAGTAGCAGTTTGTTCTTGAACAAAAAAATGAATTTGAGCAAGTGCTTGCAATCTGTGACTTGAGGAAACTCAGGATTCTTCTGAGTTATAGAGGAAGGATCATAGATTCTTAGAAAAATCAGAAATGCGGATTAAATTTGTTAGATTGAATGCAGTTTGAAAATCTTTGTTTGAGCCCTAGTTTTGAATGGGGTTAAGAAGGGGGTACTGTTTGGTTTTCTGGTGAACTGTTTTTGGGTAGGGTTGTTACAGGGGATATGTGGGGTTTGCTCGAAGCAGATGGAGTGAAGACTCGAAGCAGTCAGGCTTGGAACTCGAAGTAATATTAGGGAATTCTCGGGTTTTGTCTTGTATTTTGCAGGTTTCCAGAAACCTACAGTTTGGTTTTGATTTTTTTTAAAAACCTGTAAATCTGGATTTTAAGGATTTTAAAATCTGTAGTTTTATATTTTTAAGTAAGGTTTAAGTATAAATTCAAATTCAAGTTTGAATTTCTGATTTAAATTCAAATCCCAGTTTTTAAATAAAAATAAAAGTTTCAAAAATTTAACTTAATTAACTATTTTGTTTTGGTAAAATAGTTTAAACCTTTTAATAATGAGGTTTTAAAAATATGAGTAAGATTTGAAGATTTATTTAAAATCTGGAAATCTAAGTTTAAATATGAACTTCAGTTTTAAATTTAAAAAGAAGCTTTAAATTGAAAATTTAACTAAGAATGAATTGAAATTTCTAAAATTTTGAAATGAATTTAACTTCAAATTTTTATGATTTCATTTTTAAGACAAACTTTTGTTTTGTCTTGAAATTTAAATAAGTTTTAAAATTTTCAAACTTTGATAAGTTTAAATTACTTTTAATTTAAACTTGTATTTAAAATGAAAATTTTAAGTAATTTCAAGGGTACTTTGATAAGAAAATATATTGTTTTTAAACATAATTAAGTTATGTTTTATCTTGAAATTTAAATTAAGATTTATGTTTTAGAATTAATTAATAAGGTAATTAAGATTAATTAATTAATTTAATTAATTAATTCAATTTGGAATTAATACTTGATTAATGATTAATCAATCTAGAATTAAGATCATTAATTAGATTTTTAATTAATGATGAATGAATTTTATTAATTATGTAATTAAGTTTTAATCAAGGTCAATTTATTTGATAATTAACTTTAATTAATGAATGATTAAAGATAATTTAAATTGTAATTAATTTAAGTTAATTGCTATATAAAATAATTAGAGACTGGTTAATGAAGATCATTAACCAGGATTATTTAATAATTGATTAATGTAGTTAATTTTTATAATTAATTAGATTAATTAATTTAATAATAATCAATTGTAAATGGTTTGAGTGTAATTACTTGATAAAGTAATTAAGTAATTAATACTTAATGTAATTAATTTGGTTTAATAGGATTGTTTATTTTAATTAATTAAGTTTAATTAATTTTAAACACTTGGGTTTTATAAATAATTACTTTATGTAATTAATGATTTGGAAATTACTTAGTTAAGTAATTGATTAATAATTACAGAATGTAATTAAATGAAGATGTTAAGAATGAAGTAATTTGGATTAAATTACTTATTAATTAATCAAGGGATTAATTAAGAAATTTATTAAGGATAATTAATTTGGTTTAAATAAAGTAATTAAGTTAGTTAATTACTAAATGTAATTAATCTGTAAGGATTAATAATTATGAGTTAATTACTTAAGGTAATTAATTTAAGAAATAATTAAAGATCATTAATTATTTTAATTAATGAAGTAATTAAAGTTGATTAATTATGATTAATTAATCAATAATAGGTGATTAAAGGTAATTAAATAATTAAGTTAATTAATTATAGTTAGTTAATTAATTGAAGTAATTAGAGGTTAATTGCTATTTTGGTTGATAATAATTAATTTGTGAAATTAATTAAGGATAATTACATGAATGTAATAAAGGGTAATTAATCAAGATTAATTAAGGTAATTTATTTTGAATGATAAATAAATTGATTGTAATCCATTAAATAATTGGATAAGCAAGATTTATATTAGTAAAGTTATTAATTTAATTTATTTAAATTAATTAAAAATGAAGTAATTAATTTAATTCACTTTAAATTAATTAGAGATAGTTAATTTAATTCATTTTAAATTAATTATATGATGATGAATAAATCATTCCCTATGGATAAATGGGTGAACTTGATTGTCTTGGATGCTTTGTAATCTCAGTAATGAGATAAATAATATTGTGTGGTATGGATGTTTGATTGTATTGTGATGATAACATAGGTTATCTATTGTGATGGTGATATAGGGAATATCTATTTGATATTGATAATGTGGATTACCTGTTATTTGATAATGATAATTATCAACTGTGATTGTGAGTTATCTATCTGTGTGTATATAGATACTGTATTGAATTGTTTTAAAACTTTAAAAAAACTTGGACCTAAAAGACACGCTTTGGATTTCGATGAGACCGGGATCGGGTTTCCATATTTGGATATCCAAAAACCACATCGATTCCAAATAACGTTAAGTCGTGAATCAAAATGGAGCTTTGTGAAGACTCGAGGTATAAGGACTATACGTCAGTATAACTCTGTGGGTGATTCCGTAATGAGTTTGACAGAACTAGTTCTTATAGGTTCGAGATGGTGGTTCAGAGTGTAAGGGTTATTGTCGTTGACTCTGAGGGTGATTCCAATATAAGTGTAACGAGATAATGCCTTTGGTTTCGTTCGAACCCGGAACGAACTTGTATGGATTGAATGCTTTCAGAATATCGTCAGGTGGACGATGAGCATTCTAAGTGATGTGTCCTATAAAGGTAATCGTAGCCTCAAGCCTCATCAATCGAGAATGGCTAAAATAGGGGAGGTGCAGCAAGGCTTCTTGGGTCGCTCCCACTGGAGAGCAAGATTTACCCCTGTCTAGAAGTCCCTTTATATTCGACTGTGTGGGTAGTTGCTAGCTACAACCACGGGGTTGTCTGGTTCGGAACTGTTCAGTAAGGAATGGGTCCGGCCTTGTGTTGTAGGAGAGCGGGCGTACTCCTCGGTACGTTGATCTAGGCCACGTACTGTGACGGGCGGTACCCCAGTAGCCCTGTCATTGTATGGAATCCAAAATCCAATAAATGCCAACGGTTTTGATTGTATTACCCACTTTTGTGGCTAGTAGCTGGAATTTAATCATGTAAAAATTTCGGCTATTTCTTATTTATTTGAAAACCCTATACACTATTATAATATCATCGGATTTCCTATCAAATGTTTTGGTTAGCGTAAGGTAAAAACTTTTCCATGTTTATGTGTGGGAAGTCTTACGTGATACCTTTCTTTTCAAAAGATTTTTAAAAGTTAAGCAACTTTAACCTGTTACTCACACCAGACCCATGTCTGACCCGGTGTTTATTTTTGTTTTTCATAAACTCTTGGGTACTCAAATTTTTACGAGTAGCCAAGGGATTAAGGTTAGGATTCAGGTTTGCTTTGACGAATTGTGGAGGAGCAATGGAGCAGGAGGCTTCTGCATGTAGATATATATAGTTTTCCGTTGTGTGTTCACTGAGTTGTTGTCTTTGAGTTGTATTGAGTTGTAATAACTAGACAGGTGTTGATAACTGTCTAGTATGTGTGTTTTAGCTGTGTATCTTTGATGTATATGATACTATGTAATGTATTATGTGATTAATATAATTTATTCGTTCCGCTGTTTAGATTCTGATGTTGTTTATTTCTTCTCTTCTTTCTATTCTCTTTTCTATCCCTTTATTTCTTAAAAATGATGTGATTTTCTGTGGTAAGAAAGTCGGGTCGTTTCATTTGGTATCAGAGCATTAGGTTGAGTGAATACCTAGGCTCTATAGTGGTGTCTTTCTTGAGAGAGCGTACTTGTAATTTTATATATATATATATATATATATATATATATATATATATTTCTACCTATCTGTTCGATTACCTGTTCAGGTTTTCCAATATAAGTTATAAAGGTAGAAGGGGTAGTAGTGTGTGTAGCACGACTACCGTTAGTTGGAATTTGAATATTTTGAAGTTGGAAGTGTATCTATCGAGACTGTAGACCTAATACCGTCTCGAGTGAGCTTTGCTGCTGGATATAAGTATTTCATTTATCTCTGAAGGTAACCTGTTAAGGTTCGGAGTCCATTTCTGAAGATGATGAGCAGAATTTGGATTTGTTGGTTGGTAGAAGCGAGTGATGGTATTTTGATACATCAGGAAGTAGTAGCTGCGTGATGAGATAAAGTGACTATGGATGTTCCCGAAGATGTTTTCTTTGGAACAAGTTAAGGAAGTGAGTCTGCTTTGGTGTTATGGCTGTGTTCAGCCGGAGTTTCTGTTTGCTTTGAGGTTTGAGATTCTCGAAGAGCTTGGATTTGGAATTCTTTAGCATCTGTAGCAGCAGTGCAGCCTTGAGTGTTCTCGATGTTGGCAAGAGATCTTCTGGCTTAGCAGTTTTTCTGAAGAGGAGTTCAGAAGCAGTTAAGTGGACCCGTTTCTTCGATAGGTTGGCCAATCAAGTGTAAGCTGTTCTATTTGGTTAAGGGAGAGCATTTTTTTTTCCTTGGATTTGGTTTGGGTGGTTCGTAAAAGTGACTTGCGATTGTTTGAGTGTTCTCTTGGGTTATCTGAGTTTTTCTGGATGTCTTCAGGAAGTCAGAGTTTGGTTCGCATCTGGAGATTGAGTTTTCTTATCGTCTAGGATTCCAGGAGTGTTACCGGTGGTTCAGCTTTATAGAAGAATGGTTCCAGGAGATTGAGTCGGTGTAGCATCTCAGAGTTTTGGAGGAACTTCTGAATTTTTCCTTATGGATTTGTTGAACCATATCTCGGGGGTGTGTTGTCCTGTTTGTGCTTGCGTTCTTCTTCAAACATTCTCTTCTATTTCGGATCATATTTGAGCAGCAGAAGCAGTTTGGAAGTACATCTGCTTTTCTTTTCCGGATAGGAGAAGTTGTGTCTTCTGATGTTGAGGAGTTGAGTTTGAGTTCTTGGTCTTGGTTGATCTTGAGGAGATCATTTTGTTGAGTTGATTGGTCTAGTTCGTTTCTAGAAGTATTAGCGAAGGTTGAGCTGATCAGTAAGGTTGTAGGCAGCCCAGGATCGTCTGAAGAGTTTTGTGGATAAGAAATGAAGGAATTCAGATTCTGAAGTCGGAGATTTGATTTTGGATAAGTTTTCTCCGATCGAAAAGGAGTTATAAAATTTGGTAAGTCTGAGAAGTTAGCTCTGAAGTGTTTTGGATCTTTTCTGTATCTAGGAGATTAAGTGATTGATCTACAGGATCGAAGTGCCAGTTTGGATAACTGGGATTCAATGAGTTTCACGTATCTCTGAGGGAGTACGTGTATGATATATCTCTGGTTGTGGAACCAGCAGTTCTGGAGTTTTGATTGTTGAGTCAGACTCGTTTGTAGTCTGATATCTTGTCTAGTGTTATAGATATAGTTGTATAGGAGCTTTGTAGCTTCATAATATTGTTTGTTTGGATTCTCTAGAGCGAGTAACCCGGTGTGTGTGTGTGTGTGTGTGTGTGTGTCTATATATATATATATATATATATATATATATATATATATATATATACCTAGGGAAACTCGATAAAATTCAATCCAGAATTTGTCTGGATAATTAGATTTGTTTGATTGGTTGTTTTTTATTGTTAGCACATGTTTGATATATGCTTGTGTTTAAAATTTAAAATTTAATGAGATTATTAAATTAACTTTGTTTTAAATTTCGAGGACGAAATTCTTTTAAGGGGGAAGGATTGTAGTATCCCGGAATTTTTAACAATATCAATTTAATAATCTGTATTTAAAATTAAATTGATATTGATAATCTGTTAATAGTTATTCAAATAGATTTAATAATCTTCTTCAACAAATATTTAAATTGGTTATTTTATCTTTAAAAAAAATTGATTTCTATTTACAATATAAATATATGGTTATATTTTAAATAGATTGGTATTGTTTTAATTTTAATAAGTAAAGCATATTTTCTAGTTTTAATATTTGTAGTAATTTGGAAATTTTGTTTTATTTAATATTTAAGCTTTTCAAAGTTAAATAAATGATTTTGGTTTAAATTTAATAAATGAACCATGTTATAAAATTCTAATATACACATTATAAATTAGAAATTTTGATTTTAAATTAGTATTGAGTTTTTAAAATCTATTTCATAAAAAAAATATGATTTTAAAATTTGATAAGAGAAATATTTAAATGTTTAAAATTAAATTGGCTTGAGTTTTAAATTTAGAATAAACAAACAAAATGGTTTCATGGCTTAATAAAATGGATATTTTATTGATAAAAAATATAATTTCTTGTAAAATGATTTTTATTTAATAATAAGAGATTTATAAAAACAATATTGATATTGTATTGTCTTTATAAATAAATTCTGAATAGGATTTTTAATTTTTATTTCAAATTTAATTTATATGTATAACTTGATTTGAAAATAATTGATTTTGAATTTAGTTTGAATTTAAACTCAACAGTATAAAATCTTAATTGTTTTAATCTTTAATGTGTATAAGTTTATTTATAAACATGGTTTGTTTTTGTTTCATTTACAAATTTATACACATATTCAAAAATAAACTAACAAGTTAAACTAGGCTAACATACACATTAATTTGTAATTAGATACTAATTTTTTTTAGAAACAAGTGTTGCATTCTTAAGCATTGATTTAACATGTGTTTAAAAATTTACATAACAATTCGACAAGTGTATAACATTTGTACAAGTGTAAATTTTATTTTAATTTTTATTTAATTTCATTAAATCTGAAAATACATCAAGTTTAGCTTGCATCATCATTCATGCATATTCTTTTTCATTTCCTTAATCAAAACAAAGATCAAAACTCACTTTCTTCATATACATAAATGAAACCCTGCATTCTGTCCATAAACCTGCATATTAAATTCTTGTTCAAAGATTGAAATTAGTTTACAAATTTGCAAGTTAAACCCCTCATCAAAAATCAAATCTAAATATCCTCAAAATCCATAAATCTGCATTGATTCACCAACATCTGCATATTCCAAAATCAAACCCACCTTCATCTCAAATTCAAACATCAATCTGCATTGATCTCCATGTCATTTAAAAAAAAAGAAGGGCCTGCATCCTGTTCTTAAAACCTGGAGATGATCATGCTTGCATCTTTTCTGCACAACCTCAGTTTGAAGCTTGTCAAATATATCTGCATGCAAGCATTTTAGTCAGGGAACATAAGCAAAACTGCATTCATTTCAAACATGAAGTAAAAAAAGATCTAGCAAAAGCACCTGCACCATTTTCCTGCAAATTCAACTCAAAGCTTTTCAAATATAAAGCTTTGTCTTCATTTTTTCCAATAAGGTGAGTAACATTTAAATCTTAAATTTTAAAATAAGTTGCATGGTTTTACTGAATTGAAATGGTATTGTTGTTTTATCAGTAGTTGTTGATGTGGAAATGGTTTATGTTCATACTGTTCTTTATCTTCTGATCTGTTTTGATTTTTTTTCCAGGCAAAATTCTATTAATTATACTTATTTTTTTATTTGTTTTTGTTAAAATGAAAGTTGCAAAGTAAAATTGTTTTATTTTTTTAAGTTCATGTTTAAAAATTACAAGTAAGTTAAAAATATGAGTTTGACTCTGGAAACAGGAAAAGAAAAACATCATGCATGTTATTTTTATCAAAACCTAATCAAATTAATATGGTAATTCAGTAGTACAAATCAAATATCTAAACTAGAACTTGATTTTTAAATCAAGTATCAGGATTTTTAGGTGTATGATTCAGTAGCAATTTGTTCTTGAACAAAAAAATGAATTTGAGCAAGTGCTTGCAATCTGTGACTTGAGGAAACTCAGGATTCTTCTGAGTTATAGAGGAAGGATCATAGATTCTTAGAAAAATCAGAAATGCGGATTAAATTTGTTAGATTGAATGCAGTTTGAAAATCTTTGTTTGAGCCCTAGTTTTGAATGGGGTTAAGAAGGGGGTCAGTTTGAGGTGAAGGTTGATCGAGTGTTCTGGTTTTTGGTGAATGTGTAGTAGGTGTGTGGATGGATTCATGGCCGGAGAGGTGGATCTCCAGGTGGTCGGAGCAGCAAGAAACCGCCGTTGATAGGTTGGGTCAAAAACCTGAAACATGTTTCAGGTTTGGGTTTTTAGAGTTGAATTTTGAATTCTTGTTTATTTGTTCGATCTGATGGTTTCTGTGGGCATTCATTGGGTTCTGGAAGTTGTTGGATCATCTATGATAATCGGCAGAGGGTGTGGTCGCCGTGCATATGCACGGCGATGAGTTTTCTGGTGAACTGTTTTTGGGTTGGGTTGTTACAGGGGAGATGTGGGGTTTGCTCGAAGCAGATGGAGTGAAGACTCGAAGCAGTCAGGCTTGGAACTCGAAGTAATATTCGGGAATTCTCAGGTTTTGTCTTGTATTTTGTAGGTTTCCAGAAACCTGCAGTTTGGTTTTGATTTTTTTTTAAAACCTGTAAATCTGGGTTTTAAGGATTTTAAAATCTGTAGTTTTATATTTTTAAGTAAGGTTTAAGATTAAGTTCAAATTCAAGTTTGAATTTCTGATTTAAATTCAAATCCCAGTTTTTAAATAAAAATAAAAGTTTCAAAAATTTAACTTAATTAACTATTTTGTTTTGGTAAAATAGTTTAAACCTTCTAATAATGAGGTTTTAAAAATATGAGTAAGATTTGATGATTTATTTAAAATCTGGAAATCTAGGTTTAAATATGAACTTCAGTTTTAAATTTAAAAAGAAGATTTAAATTGAAAATTTAACTAAGAATTCCAAAATTTTGAAATGAATTTAACTTTAAATTTTTATGATTTCATTTTTAAGACAAACTTTTGTTTTGTCTTGAAATTTAAATAAGTTTTAAAATTTTCAAACTTTAATAAGTTTAAATTACTTTTAATTTAAACTTGTATTTAAAATGAAAATTTAAAGTAATTTCAAGGGTACTTTGATAAGAAAATATATTGTTTTTAAACATAATTAAGTTATGTTTTATCTTGAAATTTAAATGAAGATTTATGTTTTAGAATTAATTAATAAGGTAATTAAGATTAATCAATTAATTTAATTAATGAATTGAATTTGGAATTAGTAATTGATTAATGATTAATCAATCTAGAATTAAGATCATTAATTAGATTTTTAATTAATGATGAATGAATTTTATTAATTATGTAATTAAGTTTTAATCAAGGTCAATTTATT
The DNA here is from genome assembly GCA_030765085.1 of Allium cepa. Lineage (NCBI taxonomy): Eukaryota > Viridiplantae > Streptophyta > Magnoliopsida > Asparagales > Amaryllidaceae > Allium > Allium cepa. Next base: position 420,797,237 of record CM060943.1, on the reverse strand, counting down.
TAATAATTAACTTTAATTAATGAATGATTAAAGATAATTTAAATTGTAATTAATTTAAGTTAATTACTAAATAAAATAATTAGAGACTGGTTAATGAAGATCATTAACCAGGATTATTTAATAATTGATTAATGTAGTTAATTTTTATAATTAATTAGATTAATTAATTTAATAATTATCAATTGTAAATGGTTTGAGTGTAATTACTTGATAAAGTAATTAAGTAATTAATACTTAATGTAATTAATTTGGTTTAATAGGATTGTTTATTTTAATTAATTAAGTTTAATTAATTTTAAACACTTGGGTTTTATAAACAATTACTTTATGTAATTAATGATTTGGAAATTACTTAGTTAAGTAATTGATTAATAATTACAGAATGTAATTAAATGAAGATGTTAAGAATGAAGTAATTTGGATTAAATTACTTATTAATTAATCAAGGGATTAATTAAGAAATTTATTAAGGATAATTAATTTGGTTTAAATAAAGTAATTAAGTTAGTTAATTACTAAATGTAATTAATCTGTGAGGATTAATAATTATGAGTTAATTACTTTAGGTAATTAATTTAAGAAATAATTAAAGATCATTAATTATTTTAATTAATGAAGTAATTAAAGTTGATTAATTATGATTAATTAATCAATAATAGGTGATTAAAGGTAATTAATTAATTAATTAATTAAGGATTAAGTTAATTAATTATAGTTAATTAATTAATTGAAGTAATTAGAGGTTAATTACTGTTTTGGTTGACAATAATTAATTTGTGAAATTAATTAAGGATAATTACATGAATGTAATAAAGGGTAATTAATCAAGAGTAATTAAGGTAATTTATTTTGAATGATAAATAAATTGATTGTAATCAATTAATTGATTGGATAAGCAAGATTTATATTAGTAAAGTTATTGATTTAATTTATTTTAAATTAATTAAAGATGAAGTAATTAATTTAATTCACTTTAAATTAATTAGAGATAGAGATAGTTAATTTAATTTTTTTTTAAATAATTATGTGATGATGAATAAATCATTCCTTATGGATGAATGGGTGAACTTGATTGTCTTGGATGCTTTGTAATCTCAGTAATGAGATTAACAATATTGTGTGGTATGGATGTTTGATTGTATTGTGATGATAACATAGGTTATCTATTGTGATGGTGATATAGGGAATATCTATTTGATATTGATAATGTGGATTACATGTTATTTGATAATGATAATTATCAATTGTGATTGTGAGTTATCTATCTATGTGTATATAGATATTGTATTGAATTGTTTTAAAAACTTTAAAACAACTTGGACCTAAAAGACACGCTTTGGATTTCGATGAGACCAGGATCGGGTTTCCATATTTGGATATCCGAAAACCACATCGATTCCAAATAACGTTAGGTCATGAATCAAAATGGAGCTTTGTGAAGACTCGAGGTATAAGGACTATACGTCAGTATAACTCTGTGGGTGATTCCGTAATGAGTTTGACGGAACTAGTTCTTATAGGTTCGAGATGGTGGTTCAGAGTGCAAGGGTTATTGTCGTTGACACTGAGGGTGATTCCAATATAAGTGCAACGAGATAATGCCTTCGGTTTCGTTCGAACCCAGAACGAACTTGTATGGGTTGAATGCTTTCAGAACATCATCAGGTGAACGATGAGCATTCTAAATGATGTGTCTTATAAAGGTAATCGTAGCCTCAAGCCTCTTCAACCGTGAATGGCTAAAACAGTGGAGGTGCAGCAAGGCTTCGTGGGTCGCTCCCACTGGAGAGCGAGATTTGCCCCTGTCTAGAAGTCCCTTTATATTCGGCTGTGTGGGTGGTTGCTAGCTACAACCACGGGGTTGTCTTGTTCGGAACTGTTCAGTAAGGAATGTGTCCGGCCTTGTGTTGCAGGGGAGCGGGCGTACTCCTCGGTACGTTGATCTAGGCCACGTACTATGAAGGGCGATACCCCAGTAGCCCTGCCATTGTATGGAATCCAAAATCCAATAAGTGCCAACGGTTTTGATTATATTACCCACTTTTGTGGCTAGTAGCTGGAATTTAATCATGTAACAATTTCAGTTATTTCTTATTTATTTGAAAACCCTAGACACTATTATAATATCATCGGATTTCCTATCAAATGTTTTGGTTAGCGTAACGTAAAAACTTTTCCATGTTTATGTGTGGGAAGTCTTACGTGATACCTTTCTTTTCAAAAGATTTTTAAAAGTTAAGCAACTTTAACCTGTTATTCACACCAGACCCATGTCTGACCCGGAGTTTGTTTTTGTTTTTCATAAACTCTTGGTTACTCAAATTTTTACGAGTAGCCAAAGGATTCAGGTTAGGATTCAGGTTTGCTTTGGCGAATTGTAGAGGAGCAATGGAGCAGGAGGCTTCTGCATGTAGATATATATAGTTTTCCGTTGTGTGTTCTCTGAGTTGTTGTCTTTGAGTTGTATTGAGTTGTAATAACTAGACAGGTGTTGATAACTGTCTAGTATGTGTGTTTTAGCTGTGTATCTCTGATGTATATGATACTATGTAATGTATTATGTGATTAATATAATTTATTCGTTCCGCTGTTTAGATTCTGATGCTGTTTCTTTCTTCTCTTCTTTCTATTCTCTTTTCTATCCCTTTCTTTCTTAAAAATGATGCGATTTTCTGTGGTAAGAAAGTCGGATCGTTTCATGTTCAATGAAATTATTTCTAAATAAGAATTTTGATGTACAAGAACGTTATGAATGTAAGTTAATATTGTGAAATAATTTATGTACATGATGGAAAGAAAAAGACATTGTATGAATGAAAAAAAGGTAAATAATGATGTGAAAAGAAACTAATAAAATAAACTTAAATAATGTGTGGAAATTCTTTGCTATTTTGGCTTATGAGATGTTTGGAAAGGACGCTTCTAATATTTTAAGGTCGTACGGATAGTCAATTGAGTAATTACCAAAGGCTGTTGAGCATAAGATGCATTTGATAGTTGCGTCACCCTTGTACAATTAAAAGTTTCTGAACTAAACAAACCATTGATTTTGGTTTCTATGAACGTATGATGGATTCTGTTGTTGCATATAATGGTTGTATTGATTGTTTGTATATGTTTTATAGTGATTTGCTTTTGTACGAATTGAATAACTTAAATATTTCTCTTTTTGCATAACTATTAATCTAGTTTGGATTATGTAAGTGAAATACAGGTTAATGGAAGCAATAGCTACTGTTTTTTGTTTCATAAATAAGCGTTGTTGCCTAACAAATAGATACATTTTCGAATTATTTTCTAGCGATATTTTTTTTCTCTCTCGCGATTGGGATATTTTATTTTCAAATATGATATATATATATATATAGTTATTCTTGATATTATTATTATTATTCGAATCTTCCCGTACAAAGACTGCCAAAAATTGTCGTGAACTTTAGACGTAGAAAATTTTTGTGGAAGTGAAAATATTTTTTCAAACTTTAGTAAATTTGAATATGAAGATTTGATTGTTTATTAATTAGTATATTTTATTTAAAATAGTTGACTATGTTAATTGTTCATAAATTGAATACTTTGAGTAAAATATATCAATCCCTTTATTCCTCCTTTTCTCTTTTCGAGGACGAAAAGTTTTGAGTGGGGGAGAGTGTAACGACCTTTATTTTTCGGTAACTAAAATATTAAATTTAATAAGATTTTGAAATATTAATATTGTAAGAAATTAAAATCTATGATTTGTAATGATAAAACAATTAGAATGTAATATAGCAATGTTGATTTAATGTAATTGATAACCATTTTAATCCAATTTCAATCAATGCAAGGTTATTTGGTTATAATTGTAAATAATTAAATAAATTAAATGATGCATTTAATGATGAGGTTATATGTAATCGATTGGAATAGGTTAATATAAAATTTAAAATCAATTTTTTATAACCGTTAGTTGTAAATGATAAGATAATGGATATGAATTATTATTATAAACGATGGTTGTAATTATCTTCTCGTTAATTTCTTTGTTTGAATATTAAATGGGTAACTAATGGAATTAAGGCAATTAAATATTGGAATTATATGTTGTTAATTGAAATTGAATATAATCAGTGATGTGTAAGTAGTCATAACATTTATTGTAGATAATAAACTTATAAATATGATTAAATTACTTAAAGGTAAGAATTGTTCATTTATCATCTCAATATTTAATATGTTTGGAATTAATTTGGAAATCAATGAAAATTTATGTAATTAATTATTACAGTTAATATGGTAAAATATGTTAACGGTAAAATAATGAATGTAATAAAATGTAAACTTATGTTAATATAATTCATAGGGTATTGTTGATTGAATAATAAGGATGATTACAATGCAACTGGAGGAGAATTAGATGCGTATTTAATGGCATTTAACCTTTTAAATATGATAAGGGGAAACAAATTAATATTCCATTAATATTGCTTCCTGTTCATGGCCTCCGTGCTTCCTCTCTCCCTACCTTATCGTCCACCAATCCTTCAACTGTTTCACCTACCCACAACACTGTCCTTTCTCCTCCTCATCCAGGAGCTTCCACCTCCCTTTGTCTATCACTGCCTATTCCTCCTTCGACCACTCCAGACCCTTTTCCACCCCTACCTTTATCTTCTTCTCAACCATCCACTTCAACCTTACTTTTGTTCCCCCTTCATCGTCGCAACCTTCTTCCTCCTCTTTATCTTCTCTTCTTGCCGACCATCCTTAGTGGTCATCCCTTTTCGCATCTAAACCTAGAAACGTTGGTCATTACTCCTCTATTCGTTATGATTTAAACTACACTAGGCTACCACTTGAACCACCTCCGGAGGTTCTGTCAGCTGGTGTTCAGGCTTGGTCGGACTTCCTAGTAGGATTCTTCATTGATGGTACCGTAAACTACATGGCAGTGAAATCGCACATTGACAAGTCCTGGCATCTAAAAGGCTCATACAAAATGTATTCAGAAAACCAAAACTTTTACTTCAAATTCTCCTGCATTGAAGACAAACTGGCAATTCAGCACAAAGATCCAGCGTCTATCAGAGGGCATATGTTCATCATCTATGCTTGGAACCCGGATTTTGGCTTTGCTCAATCCAAAGTCAAGTCAGTACCAGTGTGGGTGCACTTGTACCAAATTACACTACTGTCATGACCTTACTTGGCATAAATTGGTTAGCTTGTCATTTGGGAAAATTAATCTGTTTTGATGAAAACACAAAAAAATGAAAATATTTGAATACGCTAGATGTTTGATAGAAGTTAGGCCTAATAAAGAATTGCCACAGTTCATTACTGTAGGGGATGATAAATGCCTGAATGTTATGGTTGAATATGCATGGACCCATTTGATCTGCACCCATTGCAAAGCTTTTGGACATGCTTCAAAGCACCGTGCGGTAAATAATCAGAACTCTGTGAATAAAAGCTGGGATGGGAGTAGAAAGATTGAGACAATAGAAAAGGCAGATTTAAGCAAGCAAACTGTTGATAAAAACAAAATTCATGACCAAAATGCCAAAAGGAAATTTGCTGTAGTAACAAGGAAAAAAGACAAGTTAGAAAAATATGGATTAACACAAAAATCAAATGTTCAAAATGTTCCTGATGAATTAGGAATGATTCAAAATGAAGAAACAACTGAAAAGAATACTACCGTCCACAATGAAGTTGCTGATATACAAAATGTTGATGTATTAAACAAGGAAAGCCTTTCCAACATTTTGGTTATCAATGCACAAACAAACTAGGTGATACCGGAGCCTGACCCGGAGCAATGCACTAATTCCTAAGAAAGGACTTAGAGATGGCCCGAAGTAACCAACAACTTCAAAGTGAAGCTATAAAATGTGCTCATTCACAAAGAATTACACTGCCTAATCAGAAACCAGACTAGAAAGAAACCCCAAAAGCAAGTCTTGATGATGTAATAAATTTCTTTATTCCAGCTAATATCCAAACATCAAACAAATTTGCTCCTCTCTGGTCAACATGAAGTCAATACTAATGACCCTGAAGTATATAAGTGCAGTGAGGAAGGGAAATTTTTTTTAGAAAATCAAGTTGTGATCAGCTCTGAGACATATGATGTCACCGACATGCAAAACTACAAGCACACTCCTTTCTAACCCAAATTCTGTACAAATCACCCCTCCTATGGAACAAAACTATTCAAAACACATCAACCCACCTTCCGCAAACCAAACAAAAGCCATTCAAAATTCCTATTCTTCTGTTAATCTCCCCCACAAAATATTCCCTGACTTGACTACTCATCATACTCCAGTTTATGAGTCTCCTCTCAAAAGGAATAGGAGACAAGGAAAAAACTTATGCCTTCTAGTGCATCAGACCTTGGTGATGGAACATAATTCTCAATTGACCAACTTAGCATCTTTAATTCACAGATTATTTCCCATTCCCTGGTGTAAAAACTAGATCTTCTTCAATGCCTCCCTAATGATACACAACATCAACTGCATTGGTTTCTAGAATATTAGTGGAGCAAATTTAATAGCTAAGCAAATGGAAGCTAAAAACCTTATTTCATCCAACAAACTTCAAATGCTCATCCTTGCTGAAACTAAACTCAACTAGGATACTACCCTTGCTGTTGCCTCATTATTACGCAATTAGTGGAACATGCTTCCCAAACTCCATTTGGTAGACTTTTAATGCTTTGGAACCCATAAATTTTCTCTGCTGATCCCTTCAATATTCATAAACAATTCATACATTCAAAAATCAGTCACATCCCATCTAATCAAACTTTCTATCTAACTTTCATTTATGCGAAAAACCTCCTTCAGCCCAGAATCCAGTTCCTTGACCTCCTTCCCACTCTACACCCTCTTTTGAGCCTTGAATTTGTGTTGGAGACTCGAACTGTATGCAATACTTTCATGACAAAAGTAGAGTGTTCCTATCTCATTCCAACAAACTAGGTCCCTAAATAACTCTATTTTTTCATTAAACCTATCCCCCTTACGCTATGATGGTTGTATATATACATTGAACAATCGTAGCAGATCAAACTCCAGAACTCTAAGCAAACTTGACAAGGCCTTCACCAATTTAACCTCCTTATCCAAATGGCCCCACCTAATGTACCATGTCCTCCCCCACCCTTTCGAATCATTCCCCCTTAATCCTTGATTGGGGCATAATGCTATAAACAGAAAGACCTCATTTTCATTTTTAAATAATTGGTTATCTCATAGTGATTTCTTCAATATAGTTAATGATGTATGGAAGTGCAATATTTTTGGTAATCCCATATTCATTTTGCAGAAAAAATTGAAGCTGTTAAAAGCCAGACTTAAGGAATGGGCTTTCAATTCTTTTGGCAAAGGGAAAAAACTGTCTAATTCCTTAAGACACCAACTTAACTCGATCTAAACTTCTATCCTCAACAATCATATGGATTACTCACTGATAGATAAAGAAGTTAAAATTCATGATGATCTTGCAAACGCTTTAACTGAAGAAAATCTAATGTAATAACAAAAAGCAAGATTGAATTGGCAGCTTAATGGGGATAAAAACACTGCTTATTTTCATAACACTTTAAAAATTAATAATGCAACATCTCACATCACTTCCATTCTTGACCAATCTAGGGTAAATTACAATTCATCTGAATCAATTCAAAATGCTTTCTTGCAATACTATAGCAACTTGCTTGGCCCTATGTCAAATGAGGGTCATCAACTTCACCACTATGCAAATATCAAGTTGCCAAATATTTCTGTTGATGATTGCAAAACCTTGACTAAACTTGTCAATAACATTGAGATAAAAAAATTCTATTTTTGACATTAAATCTAACAGTTCACCCAGACCAGATGGTTTTAATGCTCTCTTTTTCCAATATTGTTGGCACATCATTGGGATAGATGTTATCAAGGCAGTTAAAAAATTCTTCAGGCATAATTTATTACTCTCTAGTATTAATGCTACCAAGGTTGCTTGAATTCCTAAGTTATCTCAGCCTATGTATATCTCTCAATTCAGGCCAATCAGCTGATAGAATGTGATTTACAGATCCATAGCAAAAAAAATTAGCTTCCAGGATGAAACTTGCTTTGGCCATGGTTATCTCTAAGAATCAAAATGCTTTCTTGCCTGGTAGAGACATTACTGACAACATATACAATCCTCTGACCTATTAAGTAGTTATAACAGGAAAAACATATCCCCAAGATGTGTTCTCAATTTTGACATGCAAAAGGCATTTGGTACTTTCACTGGAAGGCAGTTATATACATACTTCATTCCATGAATTTACCGCATACTTTCCTGGCTTGGCTTTACACTTGTCTCTCAATTGTCCACTACTCCTTAAGCATCATGGATCTGTTTTCGGCTGTTTCAAAAGCACTCAAGGCCTTAGGCAAGGGTATCCCCTATCCCCATACGTATTCATATGTGTTATGGAATTCTTAGCTGCTCAATTCAACAATGCACTGTATAACAAGCTAATGGATCACCATCCCAAATGCAGGAATCCCCAAATTTCAAGCCTCATGTTTGTTGATGATTTAATGCTCTTCTCTAAACCAAATTCAAAATCCATTTCCTGTATTTTTTCAATTCTTTCCAACTACACACTACTCATTGGTTTGAGTATAAATGTATCAAATTCCAAAATTTGTATTGTTGGAGTGCGTGATGATGTTAAAGAAACTTTAATTACTTTATCAACATTATCCCTATTTTTTGATAATGAAGTTTACTTGGGTTCCCCTAATATCTTCCAGTGTCAAAACATTCCATTGCCTTCCTATGTATGAAAAAATAATCCATACACTTTCTTCTTGGCCTGCCTCTAAGCTCTCCATAGCGGGTAGATTGATCATCATCAAATACATTGCCTCTGCAATGTGGTCATACTATGCCAGGATGTTCGTTCTGCCCTTCAAATTAATTAGTAAGATCAATTCTGCTGCGAACCAGTTTCTTTGGCATGGAAACCCCTACTCCAGGAAGCTTATACCAATTGCATTCAAATTTGTTTGTTGCCCTCTAGCTAATGGTGGCCTTGTGGTCATGAATATTAAACAATGGAATAGGGCAGCTCATTCAACGCGCATTGATAAATTATTGATAGCTGACCATAATCTATTGGTTGTCTGGTGTAGAAAAAACTTACTCAAATCAAACCATTTTTGGACTATGTGAATTCCTCATGACTGCAGCCGTACTTGGAGAAATATGCTGAAACTTAGGCAACGTCTCCTCCCTATCTTCAAATATACCACGAAAAATTGTCACTATTATCATTTTGATATGATCCCTGGGTTAGTAATGGCATGATTCTTGGTCATCTAATCCCATACAATTTAAGCGCAATGACCGGAGTTCCTAAGGCCGCAAAAGTGTCAAAGTTCCTATGTGAAGGGAGAATCTCCCTTATTCTAACTCCCTAATCATAAGAAAAGCCTGGACTTATATTCATGATCAGACTTTCTTATCTTCTGAGCATGTCACATCGTGGGATGGTAGTCCTCACTCTACTAAAAAGTGAACAATGCTCTCAACAAACTGCATATATATGTTGAGTTTCCATGGTACAAGTGAATTTGGAAAATGAATTCCTCTCCTACTCAGAACTTGTTATTCTAGAGAGTGATCAGAGGTAGATTACATACATGTGATAAACTGTATGCTATGGGCTTAATAAACCAATCTTCATGTGTCCTCTGTGGTATTGCTCTTGAAACTATCAGCATCTTTGCTTTACATGCCTTTATGTCTTCTTCATTTGGAAGAATATCATAAGACTTAAAGGTCTGCACTCCCCTTCAATGAATTTGAGAATTAAGTGGTTTACTATTTTTAGAGCTACTAGATGTAGATCTTCTCATTCAGGATTATTACTGTACATTTTAAAATCCTTTATCCATCTGATTTGGGATGAAAGAAATATTTGTGTGTTTTCAGGAAAGTTTTCCCCTAAACATGTCAGAAAATTATGAGGTGGTTTTTGCCTCCTTCAGTGATTCTGTCATTAGTTATCACATGCTATAGGGCCGTTGGGCTGCTTCGGGTAATAATGTTTCTTACTTCGGTTTTTGTGTGCAATCTCTTGAAATATCTGTCATGCTTCGGGTCGCCTAATGAAAAGCTTCGGGCTTCCCTTTGGTGCAGCTCCTTGCCGTTTATTCTTTTATCGGCTAGCACACTTTTGTCTCTTTCCTTTTCTTTGTTCTCCATGAATTGTTGATTTATACTCGTAATCTTTATCGGGCATAAATAAAAGGTAGGGGTCCTTTTAACCCCGTCGGCTTTGCCAAAAAAAACATTGCATTAATTGATATTACATCTTTTAATTAAGATAAAGTGTAATGATTCGTAACTTTTAACAAATTTAAAATGACAATATTTTGAATTTAAATAAAAAATAAAAAAAATGAATTTATAATGTTGAGTGTTTTATTTGACTAAATTTAATAAAATAAAATTTTTGTGAAATTTCAAATTTTGGTCAAACTTAGACAAAGATTAACTTTAGGTTGAAATTTTTTATATTTGAATTTTAAAATTTTATTTTTTTATATGATACTAGACTGAATTATGATCTTCCCTCCAATTTTTTTTTTATCAAAATCAAAATCCTATTGCTTTAAAAATTTGAACTACTGTGAAAAATTAACATGAATTGGTAATATTTAGTTGTGTTTTATTTGGCTAAGGAACATTGGGTATGTTTGGTCTAATGGGCCTTCGTTAACCAAGAGATTCTAGTTGGTCATGTGACCATTCCTTTGCCCACAACCATATGTTTCTTATCTGACAACATCAACGTACATAATTTTTCTCCTTAGAAACTTTTTCTGCACACTTCTTCTTTCTCCTCAAAATCTACAGAGAACTCTAGATCTAAAACTCCAAAAAAACCTTAGGAATCAAAACTCTTTTCCTCCTTTCCTTCAACCCTTCCTCCTCCCCTATAACCGCCGTCCTCTCCACCATCTCCAAGGCGATCTCCTTTCACCTTCCCTCTCCTCTTCTTTCTCCTTTTCCCTTCTTTTCCCCTTCCATATTTCCCTTCTTTCTTCCCCTTATCTCCATGGCTTATATATTCCACTAAACTACTCCAAATCAAATATATTATTTTTGAAACTGTGTGTAATTTCAATGGCAACAACTTTGTTGTTGAACCCTTCTTCCCATTTGGAATATTTCTATATCAGAATCTCCATTTTTCAAGTCCTTTCTCTGGTCCAGTTTTGGCCAAAAATACCCCATATTTTATCAATCATACCTCCTTTAGGAATGAACCAAATTATGTGATTCTTTTCTTCAAACGATCTATTTTTCCAGTGGCTTCAACCTTTTGGATCAGTTCTTTAAATTCCTTAATTTGCTATGCCAAAAGATCAAATTTTTTTAAAGTATTTTTGAACTTAGATTTTCAACTCAGAAAACACCTCTGTTTGTTCTGACCATAATTTCCTCAAGGAAGAAGCTTTTTTAGCGATTCTTTTTTTGAAAGATGATAGAAAAAAAATTGTAAGAACTTTCTAGTTGGGTACTTTTATAGATTCTTAATATTCTGGTCCTAATATTTTCTTAAAAATGACATAGTTTTGGATTTGTCCGTAGTTTGGATCTTGGGTTGTTTGGATGTTTGAAGTAGTTGGAAACTTGTTTATAATTTGAATTTATAAGAAGGTATCTTTTAATTAAAAAGAATTTAAGTTGAAAACTTGAGATCTTAAATCCTGGGGTGATAATAATAGTATTGTTTGAAAGCAGTTTTGGTTCAAGAATAAAATTTCAAGATGAAAATGTTAAGTAAGAAATATTTTCATTAGATTATTTAGGGGAATGAGTCTTGATTGTTTGTGATGATCTGAATAATCTTCTAAGTGACAATCGGATGTTTGCCTAAGTGAAGGTTATGGAGAGCTTAGTAAATTATTCTCTCTATCATTGTACAATCGAAACATGTTCAAACGCGAATGAACCTAAGTTGATGATAAATGTTTCATTGGAAATATGAGAAGTACTGTTTCAAAAATGGGATTTTGAAATAGAAGTAATATCCTTAAGTTAACTAGTTCGAGTAGCTCGAAAATACGTTAAAAGTAGGGAAGAGATGTGTTCGGATGGTAAACACTTCTCTTGAGTATCACCCTTCTTGATAAGGAGTGTATGATATTATCTGGTAGTACTTAGTTCCTTAGTATCGTTTTGGAGTTACTAGGGCATTATGTGTCCGTGTACAAATTCGATTAAAATATATAGTTTCATTTAATGAAGTTTTTGAAATAAAAATAGGATATTTGGATCTTGAGTTTTCTTAGGGAAATAAATGCAAAATGGATAGTTGAATCAAATAAGGTATATACCCTTAGATGTAGTGGAGTAGTATCCAAGTGAACCTATGTTTAATTAATGAAATGTTTTCATAAATAATTTAGTGGAAGTATAATTTTTATTAGGGAAAACTAAGTTAATAAGTGTGTAGGTTGGACGTAGACCATCTCTTGTTTCTATATAGTTTGATCTAAGATTCGAGTACATGGCTTTGAGGTGTTTCATGCCATTCCGAATAAGGATCTATTACTCGATTTTTGACGGTGAGCACTTGATGAGGAATTTTGGTATGGGACCAATGTTTTCTATTATAGTACATGACTATAAGCAGAACATAAATCCCTAGTCAAGGAACCTGATCAGAATCCATACTGGAAAATTGGGTGAGCGATACTAATTCGGAAGCGAAGTTATGTACTCCAGTGATGATCGAGTCAAATTTTGCATATGAATTATCTATGTACATTATACAAATTGATGTATGGTGTTATTTATTCCTAGGGTGGATTGTTTCTTGGGAAGGGTTGAGGTGCAATTTCGGGGACGAAATTCTTTTAAGGGGCGAAGATCGTATCGATCCAAAATTTCGCTACTTTGATTTGCGAATATTTAATTAATTTTAAATATTTAGATAATAGATTTACGAAAATAAACATCTTTTTAATAGTAAATAATGATGGAAAAATAGTTTTCAAATTTGTTTTAGAAAATATAGACTTTGAAGAAAAATCAAAAATGTCATCGGAACTATTTTCCGAAATTTCGACTTTTCGTTGGCTAAAAGTTATCAAAAATGTTATGAACTCTTTAGCATAAGTATTCATACCTGTAGATAAGTTAGTATTTGTACATATATGTGTATTAGTTTATGTGTATGTATGCATTTATAACATAGTACATTAAGTTTAGAAAAATGTCGCATCATTAGGAGACATAAGTACATTAGAGTACTTATGCATGTTGGCTTTGATTCGATGGGAGGGTGATTAGGTATGGGCGAAAATGGGTGAGGTGGAGAAGAGGGTGTGACGTGGCATGCATGTGTGGAGGGTAGAGTACATGAGGGTGAAATGGTAATTTGCTATTTTTATTTCATGTAAAACTAATTTTTCATCTTTTCTTTCTCATTTTATTTTCATTTCCTATTCTCTCATCTTCTTAAAAGCTTCATGAACCTTTTAATCGCTTCTACTCATAATTTTAAGTTTTTTAAAATCCAAGTTTAAACTTTTAAAATGATTTCAAACTTGTTTAATCTCTTCCTTTTCATTTTAATAATTCTTCATTTTCCTGCCTTTTCATTTGGCCATAACTTCCTCCATACCACTCCAAATCAAGAATAAATAAAATTTCACACCATGTATATTTCCAGTGGCTATACCTTTTATTTGCATCACTTTTTCAAATTTTGAGTAATTTTTGGTCTCAATTACATTTCTTTTTGACTTATTTTTGGACCCATATTATCAAAGCCGAAATTGCCACTCCTTTTTTTGACCATATCTCGCTCAAAACAAATCGAAATTGAGTGATTTCTTTATTGATATTGTAGATAAAAGAATTTTATAACACCTTTCTTTTTACCACTTGTCCAAATTCTAAAAGTAAAATGACCAAAAATAGAGGAGAAAATGACCTATTTTTGAGTGATTTTTCTATGGTTTTCCAAGCTTTACAGGTTCTAAAGCATTTCAAGTTTTTAAAGATTTTTGTGAGTAAATTATTTTTTCTAAATTTAAAAGTTTTATAAGTTTTACGTTGAATATATTTTGAATGATATCTGTTGGATTGTGTGGATTATATATGTTTTGGTTGTTTATAGTATTGTTGATATGAGGTGATGTTGTAGTTACATTGTTGGAAATTTTGGATGTGAGTATGACATTGTATGTGTCTTTGATATGATGTTGTATGTAACTTGGATATTATGTGGTATGCAACTTTGGGTATGTCGTAATGTGAAAAACATGAATATAGGTTAGGAAGGTTTAGCACTTGAATTTGTATGTGTGCGACCTAGAATTCCATGAGTTAAAAACTAGTTTACTTAAAAAGGACTTGAAAGTTTTTTTTCAAATTTTAAACTTTGATTTAGTTTCCAATTTTTGGGGTACAAACCTTTTGGTTAAAGTTAAAGGGTTCAAAGAGTGTTGGGTTGTAAAACAAGTTGAGATTACGGGTATTTATAGTGATAGTCGCTATGGATGCAGTTTCGTTCAAAAATCCAACTTTTGCAAATTTTGGTTTTATTAGCTTAAAGTGTTTTGAAAATGTATTATAAACTTAATAATGATTTTTTATGAAGTTAATTAAGTTTTTAATGATTAATTTTTTATTAGTTAAGTTTTAATAATAAATTAAGATTAAACAGGGTTTATTAATTATAATTAAGTAAAGGTTAGTTATTAATTAATTATCTTTTAAAGATAAGATTAATTTCATTTAATTATTAATTAAGGTAAATTTTTAATTAAATATAATTTAAGTATATGATTTATTTTTAATTAATTATTCATCAAGTATAAGGCTAATTATTTATAAAAAAATTAATTGTTTAATTATTTTTAATTTTTAATTAATTAAGGCGTTAATTTAAAGTAAATTATTTATTTAAGGTTTAATTTATTAATTAAGTTTTAATTAAAGGTTATTTTATTAATTAAATGCGATTAATTAATATTTAATTATTAGTGAAGTTTAAATTATTATTTAATAATAATAAAGGATTAATTAGGGTTAAATTATCTATATAATGGTTAATTATTGTATAATTAGTTACTAAAGGTTTAATTATTTCTTAATTTATAATTAGATTAAGTTAAGACTTAATTAAGATTGATTATTATTTAGATAAGGGTTCAACTTGTAAATAATTATTTAAAAAGGAGTTTTAAGTTTTAAATTCTCTGTTTTCCAAGAATCAAATTGTTTTAATGGTACTTCTTTTTTCAAAAATGGTCTTGAACTCAAGAAATTCAAATGTTGGTATTATTAAATAGACAAATGACTGTGAATGAGTTATGATGTGATTGTTTGTGTTTGTGTGGACACCATTAGCAGAATAAAACCCTGTTCTGCTACGAATTGATTGTTTGATTATGTGGACATTTGATAGCGGAATAAATTCTTGTTCTACTATAAATTGATTATTTGTTTGTTTGTACAAGCATTAAGTAGAATAAATCCCCATCCTCATATAAATTGATTGAATTGTTCAGACACCTATTTAGCATGACAAATCACCATCCTGCTATTATTGTTATTTGGACATGTTTATGCTGGTTAGTTTATATTGACATGTTATTTCTTGATTTGGCTATGATGTATATTTACATATATGTTGACTTATGTAAATAAACCGTTGAATAACTCGAAAGTGAAATTGAAATTAAATGGTAACTTAAATTTGTACCATTGGGTTTACAAAGCCTATTTTTGAATTTGTAAAGTAGGCTTTTGGATTTACTTCAATTCTTTGGTAAATTTTTAGGCTTAAAGTTTATAAATGATTTTCAAGCTATATAATTATTTTACAAAGGTGTTTATAAATAATAATTATTTAAAAAAAGGGTATTACTAAATAAAAGGGTTTATTTAAAGTGTTTTTCAAAGGATGTTTTGTAAATGATATTTTGTAATGGATTTTTCTTTAAGAAGACTTATAAAAAAAAAGTTTTTGAAATAATGAAATGATTTTAGAGATTTGTAAAGAGGTATTATAATTTAACTTGGAGAATTATAAGAGTGAGTTATAAATTTATTTCAAAAATTTATTAGTTATTTGAAATATGAAGTAAGCTTTTAAAAAGAAAACTTTTACAAAGGATAAGTGGATTGATTTTTATAGGAAGAAATGCTTATAAATGGAATTCGTTTGGCTGTTTAACATGGAATTTCAAAAGAAGTAAACTTTTGAAAAGTTTGGTAAATATACTTAGATCGTTGAGATAAGTATATAAGTGTTTTTCCTGAGTATAAAATGGATGAAAGGAGTTTGGGATTAGTGTTTTGTAAAGATCTTTTGATCAAATTTTTATAAAGTGATTTTAATTGATTAAAGATTAATTAATAAAGGCTTAGTGGTCCCCATATGGTATAAAATCAATATCTGAATGATTTTTATTTGATCGTTAAATAACCGACTATCAAAATATGGACCAAAATGTAACTTTGAAAATATCTCGGAGAAACATAGAAATTATATGGTATAGTTACCCTAGGTGGTGCTATACTATACGTATAAATTCATTTCATTCTTCTAGGTCAAATAATAAGGAAATCTATCCAGTAATGGTTAGAAGGTGATCTCCACTCTTATCTTTGTCTGCTTATTTCCTAATGAATTAGGGTTGAGTTTACCGAAAATTATTGAAAGTTGTTTCGAAGAGACCGGGATCAGATATGTTATCCAAAAACCACTTTGATCGTACTCATGCATTTCAAACTGAAGACATCTTGAAAAGTATAGAATCGAAGATGGAGTATTGAAGTACAGGGGCTACTGGCCACTAATCCTGACGATGATTCCCAAATGGGTGTAGTAGAGGTTGTGCCTTCGGTTTTGTTTAGTTGCAAAACGAACTTGTATGGATGAATGATAACATTGAATTGATGCCTAGAGCCTAGTATAGAATTCCATATGGGAAGTGTTATATAAAGGTATTCGTAGCCTCAGCCTCGTCAACGTGGAAATGACAAAAATCAGGCTTGCAGCTGAGCCAAGTGGGTCGCTCCTATTAGGGTCTAGTCATCCCAAATCTAGATCGATTGGTACCTACTCATGTACACCTCGAACCCAAAGTGGGGTGATCATATTTGGTACTACTAGTCATGTGCTAGGCCAGTCCTGTATGGCAGGGGTACAAGATGTTCTTGTCAGACCCCAATGCATCTTATCTAAAGATGTACTATCGAAAGGTAGTTCCTTACCTTGTCATAATATGGAATCCAATCTTTAATGCATGCTTTTATGGTTTTGATTGTAGAACCTAGTATGCTAGAATTTAATTTATGTAATTATTTCAATTATGATTAATAAGTATTTGTACTATAGACATTATTATAATATCACTGGATTTTCTACAAAAAAGTATTGGTTATCGTAAGGTAAAAACCCATCCGTGCTGATGTGCGGCATGGTCTTACGAGATAAATTTGATTTTAAAAGGTTTTTAAACATAATAATTAAGGTATTTGAGTTTACTCACACCAGACCCATGTCTGACCTGGAGTATTATTTTCTTTCCCTAAAACTCTTGGGTGCTCAAATTTTTATGGGTAGCCAAATAGTTCATGTTTTCCTTGGATGCATTTTGGAGGATCTTGGAGCAGAAGGCTTCATCGATAGCTAGTTATTATCTTGTTTCCATTATATTATATGTATTCTGTATCAGTTATGTAGGGATAGACTATTATAATTGTCCTATGATACAATTGTATTAGTATGACTCTGATGTATCATTTTTGAAATGACTTTGTAAAGTATTATGTGGATTAATATATGTTATTCCATTGCGTTCTGATATTCTATGATTGTTTAGTTTCTTCTTATCTTCTATCTCCTTTATTTCCCCTAACAATTTGTCTTTCCAGCACTTAGTTGTTCGACATGTGAATACTGTGGATGTATTAGTGTCAACTTCTGGGGTTCGAAAAGGCGGGTAGCTATAATGATGGTCCAGTCCATCCTTATAGGAAATCTAAGCAATATTTTACCATCAACCTTATGCCCATGCACGGGTATGGGCTTATCATTGATGCATTAAATGCTTCTACATGTATCGTCAAACTATTAGCAGTGGCGGTCTGTTTTCCCAAGCGCCATAGAGATAAAATGCTTCTCATGTGGTGAGCTGACTAATGCATAAATGATATCTAGATGGCTCTGATCACTTCTTATGTGGCATATCTAATGACTCACATTGCTTCCCTCTGCCTATCATTTATCTTCTTCTCCCTTTTTTATTCTTTATCGAGCTTATAAAACTTTCTGCCATTAAATTTTTTTTGAGGCTTTTCTTCCTAGCTATCAATTTGATTTCGTACTACAAGCTCAAAACATCATTGGTTAGTGATCTTTAACTCTGATTCATTGTGTTTCTCATGCTATCTTCTTAGTAGAGTATTGTTTGTTAGTTTTTTCAGAATGTTTCATCGAATTCTACTACTATTTTCTCCCTCATTTAACATGTTGTTGTATTTCCTATTTAGGATTCATTTTCCATCATTATTAAAATTGATTGCATGTTTGAAAAAGTGAACTTCTTTGATAAACTCCCACTATATATGATTTATGACGATCATTATTGTACAATCAACAATTATCGTTGACATTGAGCACCAAACAGACCACGCTATGATTTTATGTGCTAATATTACTGAGTTACCCCCTTCACATTTAAATTAGGAAGATTACATGCTATGTTTGAACCTATGGATAGAGCTACGTAGCAGGCAAGTAGGGATGCGAGCCATATGACTCGTCTCAAGTTAGAACACGAACAGACTTGCTGGAGGATAATTGGTTATCCACTCTAGTTGTAAGGGAGAAGCTTATCTTAAGCCTTATTAGATTACTCTTTTAATAGGTTGGCGTGCTTTGGTAATCTAGATTGTTTATTGTTGATTGTTGATGGTCAAGTTTGCTTCTACTAACAGATAATAGCCTCTCCTTCAGGGGGCGTCTAAGATCCAAGAGGATTGGATCAACTTGGCTCTCTTTTTGGCCACTTCGACTACAAAAATATTGTTCCTCTCTACCCTCTAATCAGCGATTGGGCTAATAAACCCCAACAGGCTTTTTTTCCTAGTCGCTCAGGTAAATGAAGGTTAGGGCGACTCCTCCTCTCCATTCTTAGTTCATTAGATTTTTGAACGTGCATTGATTGATCTTCGGGAAACTTACCCAAAACAACTATAAGCACTTGGCTAGGTTCTTCATGATTTGCTATGACTTGAATATTCTAGAGCCTGACCCGACCATGATTAGGTCAATCTTCAAAATTTGCAGGCAGGCCAAGTCTAACCTGGACAACCACTATTATCTATAGGGCATCGAGACACCCTCTCTCTTCTTTGGCCTTCTGAGCAAGGTGTCGTCCTACAAGGACCATTTCTTCTTCCTTTCTTTCATCGTCATTATGACCCAAACTACATGGACGTACATTGTGTCTGGTATGTATCCTTCTTAACTTCTATTAGAACTTTTATGACAATGATTTTTATTGTAACAATTTATTTTTCTTCATGTTATGGTGGACCCTACTAGGACCGGTATAGGCACCTATATATACGAGGACCACATTTGCCAGATCAAGGTGACCAAAAAACAATGCTAGGAACCTGACCATGATATTGATGGACGAGAACCTTCACTAGGTTAGGTTGTTAGGCCTAAGGAAAACCATGGTCAAAATTGTAGTTATAGTAAGGGCTCCGAGCCGTGCGACAAGCAAGGCCCATGTTGTTCGTGATCAAAGAACCAGCGGTGGTTAATTCATGTTATTGTACATCTAGTAATTAATTCATTCTAATAAATTATTATATACATCTATTGTCCCATATAAATAAATATTCTAGTGTGAATCTTAAAGTATTTTAACCTATATCATTTAAATTGGTTTTGAATTAATATTGATAATTCCTATTAATAATATTCACTAATAATTTCAATTTATTTTAATCTAAATATAGATCTGGTAATTAATTCATTGCTTTGTATAGTTATTTCACTTGTTGTTGATAATTGATTCAAACTTGGTTTTTCTACTTTAAGACACATTCATAAGTGTGCATACATACCTGTATATGTATGTATGCATGTGTAATAACGCACAGATTTATCACTTTGATAAATTATATTTATTTTTAAAATTATTCAAATAAAAGGTTGCTAATACAAGTAATATTATTTTAAGTGATAATAAATAATAATAATCTTACTTTGAATAAATATATACGGAAAAATTTTCCTTGAGATTTAAATTGATAAAAAGATTGAAAACCGTTTTATCGATAACCAGATCTATAATTGTAAAACATCGAGCATGAAGCTGGATACATACATTTATTTTTATAATTGAACAAAAATATAAAAAAATTAATTATTTTATTTTTGGAAATAAAATGTATTTATGACATCATCAGCAATAACCTTATATTTAATAAATTGATTTATTCTGATTAAACTAAGATTTAATTATTTAATAATTATTATAATTATTTGAATAATTATTTTAAAATGATGACAATTCATTATAATTAATTATGAAGAGATAATAAATCATTTATAATAATTTT
Organism: Allium cepa; assembly: GCA_030765085.1. Taxonomy (NCBI): domain Eukaryota; kingdom Viridiplantae; phylum Streptophyta; class Magnoliopsida; order Asparagales; family Amaryllidaceae; genus Allium; species Allium cepa. The sequence goes on along the minus strand of CM060943.1, from coordinate 420,776,591 downwards.
ATAAAAATATATAATTAATTTGAAAATATAAAGAAAAATCGATATCACTTTGATATAATAACAATTTTTGTAAGTATTTTTAATATTAATTTATATGGTTTTATAATTCAAATGTGATCATGTTAATTAATTTACAATGATTAGAAATTTAATTTCAAACTTTGTTTACAAATATATGTACGTTAATTAATAAGTGAAAATATGATTGGAAATCGGAATTAAAATTCGAAACGATCTGGCATGTGTAAGTTTTTTTGGTAATTGGGTAAGAATTTTATTAAGGCATTTCAGCCCAAACAATAGCCCAAAGTGTCACTTTACAATATAACCGACAATACGAAAATAACAAGTAAGTACTTTCCAGAACGACTGCTGCTTCCTTCTTCATCTCCTTCGTCATGGCGGCTGGTGAAGATAGCTCGTACTTGGTGTTTGTGCCAAAATTGGTCACAAACCCCGAATACCGTGAAAGCACCAGTGTATGAATACAAATCAATAATATTCCAACACAAATCTCAGATCTCGGCAAATATTAAACAGCAATCCCAAAGTAAAGAACAGAGACACAAGTTTTATAGTGGTTCGGCTATCTCCGGCCTACGTCCACTCCAAAGTTTTTATCCTTTTATTGACTATCCTTGATGATTACAAATGATTACAGCGGTTACAAAGTCCAAAATTTGAAATAAATAGCAGCAATGATGATATGGAATGATTCTGGCAGCGTCCGAGCGTGCTTTCTTTCTCTAAAATCTCCGACCCCTTTTCTGAATGACCAGGGGCTCTATTTATAAGCGTAGGAGGCTGATATTTCTCCTAAAATCTGGGAAGACCGCTTCAGGCACGTGAGGGGGCCCACTCGCCCGAAATCTGGAGGTCCGGGCCCACATCAGGATTGATTCGACCCTTGGTTCGAATCGATCAAGGAAATGTCTAATTGAGGTGAAATTTGGTGAGAACAAGATTCAACATGTATGTAAGCTTCTGTGAAAATTTCATAGCATTTGGATCAACGGTTTAGAAGATATGATCGATTCAAGTTCAAAGTTCCGAGTGCTCTGCCTGGTTCGAACCCGTGCTTCGAACCCACCTCCTTCGAATCCATCTCGTTCGAATCCCTCTTCTTCGAATCCATTGCTTCGAATCCTCCTTCGAATCCATTGCTTTGAGTCCTCCTTCGAATCCATTGTTTCGAATCCTCCTTCGAATCCATTGGTACGAGCTAACCTGTGTACACCATATGGATACGAAGAAGATCCATGCTGTGATCGAGTCGAAGCCCACCTACTCTTCTCATCTGATCGATACGAAGCAACCGTGTCATAACCCGATCGATTCGAAGCCCATCGAGTTGAACCAACATCTAGCGCGAACTTCTCAGAGCCGAATCCATACCCATCGATACGAAGTGTATCGATTCGAACCATCCCTGTGCCTTGCCTTCGATCGATGCGAAGTAGCCGAGTCGAACCCAGGCCGATCGATACGAAGTGCATCGATTCGAAGTGAGCGTTACCCCTGATCGGTTCGAACCATCCATGCATGCCGATGGGTTCGAACAGCATAACTATCCTACCTTGAATCGATCATAACTCTTCCATACGAAATCCGATTATCCTGAAATTTAAAACATAGCCTTCCCTAGTCTTTATCATCATCTCCAATCAATTTCGTCCCGATCGGAGTTCAACCAAATTTTGACAATATTGATCGTTGCCTTGATTCCAACCGATCTCCAATCCTGATATCCATAATTCCCTGCCAATTTGTTGATATTCCAGTTTTGATCAAAAAGTGGGATAACACTTGGGATTTCTTCCAATGGAAAGATCGGATCCACTTCTACAGTTCGAGCTTCGTCTCGTACCAATTTGGTAATGGAATTAATTTTAATTCTCCTTTGGATAATCTACATGTCTCCTTTTGCAAGTTTACTAACCTCAAAATGGATTCTTTGCTTGTTTTGAAACACGTGACGGTTTTTCTCTTTCCAAATACTCCAAATAGCCAAAGTTATGCTGATTTTATTCAATTTGGCTTCCATGTTATTGCTGTTTCCACTCTGAACCAGGTATGTAATCACTTCTCCTAAATTATTAGTCTGGAATGAAGAATTTGTCAGCGATTTCCACACCAGTTTAGAGAAATTGCATTCAAAAAACAAATGATCATGTGTTTCATTTTCCTAATTACACAGAACACAAGAAGTATCTTTGTCACTCCCCATTTTGATAATCTGTCTCTGGTAGGAATTCTTCTCATTACAGCTTTGTAAGTTGTAAAGGCCATCTTTGGCCTGTTCGCATGATCCCGTATGATTTTACTCCATGCTGTTTTAATATCTTTTTTCTAACCTCGTTCCACGAAGACTTAGTAGTAAATTCACTACAGCAGATTTCCACACCCATATGTCCTTCTCTCTCTCACTATAAATTGGCATAGATTGAATTTTTCCTTTTTAATCTTGATTTACTGGTAAGGAGGAACAATTCCAACCATTGTTATATGTCACATCTTGTACACATTATCTGGACATCCAAAATCAAAAAAAAAGTATTAAGACCAAGAATATCAATTAAGGATTTTCCATTTATCCAGAGGGCTCTCCATAAGTCTGTATCCCTCCTTATAGCTATTTCACAGGTGCAGCAAGAGGCCAGTGTATTTCTTGCTCTCAGGATTGCTTTGCAGTTTGATGAAGCATTATTATCTATAGATATTTTCCAGGAATTGCCTTTAACATATCTTTGTCTCATCCATTTACCCCATAAGCCCTTGCCATTGATAATTCTCCATGCTTGTTTCAAAGTGAAAACAACTCTCATGTTTTTAAAGCTTTTGACATGCACACACATATTTTAACATATATATACACACATATATAAAAAAGGTAGAGAAGTAAAAATAAATTTACATATGGTACATATAGAAAAACATCTAAATTTAAAGACCAAACATCTTCTCACATCAACTCTAGTTACACCACCATCATCACCTCCATCACCTCCACATCATCCATCACATGAGGGGCTACCATGCATGTAACTGGGGCTAGGAGGAGATGGCAAGGGTAATTTCTTCTATTGGTATTATGATATTTTGGTTTCCTAAAATATTATAAATATCTCACCCTTTTTTCACATTTTTCACATAATTTTCTACTTTTTCTTCCCCATTTTTCAAGTTATTCTATTGGCTTCTCATGTTAACGAGGTTATAGAGAAAATTTACTCAAAAAAAAATTAAATTAGCGTAATACACACACACACATATTATCCAATCAACTTCAAACCAAAGAAAAAATTCCTCGTCCACCTCTTCCTAACCAACTAACAACCCATCACAACCTTAGGCCATGAGTTCCACCTCTTCTAGCTTGGGACAAGGCCTTCCTAAGGTCTTGGACTCGATTCCATAGACTTCAGTACGATGGTAGCGGAGCTATAACCAATATTATATTAGCTCGAAGGGAAAATGAAGGTGAGTAATTCCTAAACTATAATTATATATGTTATTGGATGATATATATGTTTGGATACGATTTCTAATAATAGTTGTTTAAAATGATTGTTGAAAATATATGCAAGTCATGCTAATACAAGTCGATGATCCCAAAGGAAATCACTTTTGAATAAAATTGTGTATATTGAATGTTTAAACCTCTTAAAAGTGGTTTAATATGACTTAGAAATGTTTTATAAAAATTTGAAAGTGTTTTGGAAAATTTTAAATGAATATTGAAAACTGAGTCAAAAATATGCGCGTCGCATGATGGTAATTCGCGATTTCGCTCCGTAAAAGTCAAATGAATACATAGAATGGAATATAGCTCGGAATTTTTTGAGATAATAATTTTCTATAATTATTATATCCATATTTTTCAAACAAAGAAAGAAAATCAAGATTTCGATAAGTGAATTTTGAAATATGAGTAAAAACAAGTTTTTGGAAAATTAACGGTTTTGCAGTTCGTAAACCATAAAGGGATTTCTTTAAAATTGGTTTTTTAAAATTGTTTAAAAATATGAATTAAATTCTAAAATCTTTTAAAACGTTTTAAAAGTGATTTTAGTTATAAAAATGAATTTTCAAATGATGGAAAAGTCATTTTGATCAGTATAGCTTAAAAACCACTTTTAGCAACACTTTTCTATAATGCTTAAAATATGGTTTGAAACTTAATGATTGTTTTTCAAATCTTTTATAATTGTTTTCAAAATAATAATTAAGTGATTTAATGATGATTTGGAAGATTTACAATTTATATAAAAATATTTAAATAAATGATTTAAAGAAAACCTATCAAATATCAAGTGATTTAATCTTTGCGCTAAAAGCCGACGAGTAGAATGAATTTTTCTATTTGTGAGATCTGGGTGGAGTGCTTAAACAAGAAGATATTTAGGAGGAACCAGTTCCCTGGCTCAGCTGGCCTCTCCTTGGTGAGGGATAGATAAGGTCGAAATGTCGAAAATGAATTAAGTATAAAAGGCTAAATTTTCCAAATTTAAACAACTTGGATTTTATGGAGATAATCTTCTTATACTTGGTGTTAAAGCCCAAAGAGGGAACTCGTACTATTAGTGGAATTAAATGGTGGTTTGGTGTCATTCCGCCAATAGTACCAATTGAATATGGGAATTGATATTGAGTATAATTAGATGATTTTTATAGATTCTGCTCACTTAATATTTTACTGGTTTTGGACTAACATCCTAGATGAAATGGTTTAAACTCAATCAAAATTTTGATTTTTGAATTAAGAAATCTTTGTTAAGATTTTAAATGAAATTATTTAGAATTATTCCAAGATTTAAAAAGGCTTTAAGTAATCAAAGGATTCGATAAGAGAGGTTTAAGGATTTCGTATGTACCGGAAAGAACGTTATAAAAATATATACCTCTAGAAGATATTTTGATAAAAAGAAATTAATCAATAAAGAATAATTCCTTTTTCACTTAACAACTTTTTATCGCTGACTGGTTCGAAGGAACCGGAGTCGGATTTGGGTGATTCCCATCCGAAGACTATTTTGAGCCAATTTTCATATTCAAAGTAAAGAAATGGAAATGATTTGTAAGATGGAATGTATGGTTGCTTGACACTGACCCTTGTGGGAATTTCCCATATCATATTATGTGGCAGTAGTTTTCATTTAAGATCTTCAATGCAATGACTTCTCGCTACTAAACCTAGAGGTAATTCCCGACAGGATGTGGTCGGAGAGTGCCTTAGGTATGTCCTATTCCTGGACAACTTGTATGTATAAATGTTTGACGTTGTAGTTCTAATTACATAAATTGATCTCTATGAACGTATCATCTGTTTGATGGCGAGGAAGGAAACTTATCTTAGCTTAACACCTTTTCCTAAAACCTATGAGCTCAGGAATTATACATATTTGTAGAAATTAATTGTGTGACCAAGGAATGGCAGTGTAGCATTCAAAGAGGAATGTGCTATGTGAAAGGTAATCACTACCTCGGGCCTCATTACCGGTAATGGCTTAAATAGGGTACATTGTAAGGTTATATGGCTCACAACCATTAGGATATGGTCATCATCTTTCTAGATTACTCTTTATATGTCAAGTATGTGGTGTATGCTATGGGATCTCGGATAGGTCGGTTATGATCGGGGTGATGTCATATTCAGTTTCCATCCAGTCCATGAATGAGTGCCTAATAGGGATAGACCGGTCTTGCCAGATGCGGAGGATTGTTTGTGCATCCTTGATGCATTCCTCTAGAGATATACTATATGGAAGGTAGTCCCTTACCTACCATTGTATGGTAGTCCATGCTCCAAAATGTGCACAAGAACTTGATTGTAAACTTGTTATGCCGTCAAATTTAACCAATGTATCAATTTCGGCTAAGGTTCATAAGTTTATTTGAAAAAGTATTTTTAAAAAGAATGTCATTAAAAGTAATATCAAATGATTTTTGCATAGAAAATGTTTTGGTTATCATAACGTAAAAACCTATTCCGTGTTTATGTGCAGCGTGGTCATATGAGATTTTCTTTTCAAGTATATGCATTTTAAGTATCTCACACCAGTCCCATGACTGACTCGGAGTTTATTTCCTTTTTCATTTAAACTTTGGGAGCCCTAATTTTCCTAGGTAGCCTAGTAGTCTGGTTTAGCTAGAAGAAATTTGGATGAAGCTCGAAGCATGGAGTTAGAAGATTCTTCTGAAGATTGTTATTTGTTTCGACCATACTTATGTATCATTGTATTTCCACATTTGTAAGGAAAGATATTTATAACTGTCCACGGTTAACTCCGATAAATGTATTTAAAATTTTCCCTCTAAAAATTATATATTGATATAATATATGTTATTCCTTTCATGTGAGATTTTATTCTGTCTTTATTTTCTTTCTTACCCATGATAATCTGCGTCTCCAACACTTGGATTTGCGGCACGTGAATATGGAGGTTGTATTAGTATTAATTTCCAAGGATCAAGGAGGTGGGATCATCTCATTTGGTATCATAGCTTAGATGAACACATAGGCTTTGTTATGGGTAAAAGGCTCATTGGAGATAGGGTTAGTATACCCTAGCATGAGTAACTCATTAGAGATAGGGCTAGTTACACCCTAGAATAAGTCTGAAAGTATTATATTTGAGCACGTATTTGTTAATGAAATATAAAAATTATTTTGATTTTGAAAATTTGTAAATGAAATAAGTTTTACTTAGGATTATATTTTGAATATAAATAATATATTTAATATTGTTATTTGATTAAGAAATTGATAATACTCAGTTATTGTCATTAATTGATTGGTTGTTTAATTTACAAGTTTAAGTATGAACACCTCCTGAATTTAGTTTCACAATTTGACTATGAGGTATTCGATAAATAATAATGTGGTTTTTGATTAAAGGAATTTATTTAAGATAAATAAATCATATGAATATGTTTGTATAAGTGATTTTATAAAACATGCTTTACAAAGGAATTTTTGAGAATTTAAATTCATGTACTTTTGAAAGAAATTTCAAATGATTTTTGGAAAGGGAATAATAATGGAATTATCTCTAAAATGGGATATTAAGAAAAACAATCTTATGATTAATTGATTTGAGTAGCTTGAAAGTAACTAATAATGGGCAGGAGATGTGTTTGGATGGTAAAAACTTCCCTTAAGTATTCCCTTTCTTGTTAAGGAAATATGCGATACTATTGGTAATACCCAGTTCCTTAGTATCATTTTTGAGTTACTCGATCAATATAATTTTCTAAAGTTAAAACTATGAACTATTAATTGATGATTGTCAAATTTTATCAAAGTTATATTATCTTTATTGATAAGCATGGGCATGCTTCGATCTTTAAAAAAATGGTTAAAGTTATTGATGAATGGTTTTTGGTTTGTAGTAGACGATGTTTTGGCAATATTTGTTTTTGAACCTTGAATGGCACTTTGGAAGAAATCTTATGGGTATATTCAGATCTTTAATAACGAGATTTTAGAAATAATAACAAGTACTGGAATCTTTTATAAAAATATAGAAAATGTTATATGCTAAATTTACAAAGTAGTTTATTATAACAATGTTTTGGTGATAATACGAATAATATCGTTTCAAAATAATTTGAAATAAGAACAAGGTATTTAAACCTTGAAAATTTTCATTTGAGTGTTTTATGAAAATACGAGAAAATAAGTTTTATAACTTATAAACTTTGGAAATTAATAAGTTAAAACAAATTTTTAGATTTGTTAAATATGAATTGTTAATAAAACTAAATTGAAACGAAATTTAACCTAAGTAAAGTTAACTGAAATGAGTTTAGAAATGACATTGATTATGGTTTGGAATGAATTGATGAAACTGAATAATGAAATAAAATGAAATTGATTTTGATTTGAAATGAATGAAAAGAGTAAATTGAATATGAATTTAAGTGTTTAAGTGATAATAAACATTAGAGGTGTTGTATAAAATGTTTATCATTAACTTAAGTAAAAAATTAGTGGAATAGTTCTTAAGTGATATTATCATTGAAAGAAATATACTAAGTAATAATTGAGTGTGAATAAGGTAAGGCGAATAATGATTATGAATAAATGAATGTAATTGAAAGAATGAGATAAAAAAGAAACCAATTAAAATAAATACGTAAGCAGTACATATATTATTTATTTGCATAACTGCTTGATCTAGATTCGAGTATATGATTTTGAGATGATTTACATTAGTCCGAGTTAGAATTTTTCACTCGATTCTTTACAATGGACATTGGATATGGATTTTTGATTGATTCTGGAATTCTCTATCATGGTATACAGCTATGTAAGGAGAATGACGGTTTCTAATCAAGTAACCGGATCTAAGTCCATGCTAGAGTGGTCGTGTGATCAATACTAGTTCGGAAGTGAAATTCATGATCGAGCAAGTGATCAGATTTGGTATTGTGTATGGAGGGTATATGTACATCGTACAGGCTTTAGTAAAGTAAATGTTGACAATTGAAAATACAAAATAACATGATTATGAACTATAAGATTGGATATCATTAGTAAATAAGATGCAGGTATATAGAAGCAAAAGCTAATTTGATGCCTTTGGTTTCACAAGTAGAATTTGTTGTTCGAAAAATAGGAACATGTTTATATTGTTGTGTGTTTCAATGGTTTTATGATTAAGTCACTTGGCTTTTATGTTTCTTTTATTGGTTTGGACCCATAGTGGTAATTTGCAGTTTTTTCGATCGAGCCGCACAAAGGAGACGCTGGCGAAATTTTTTGAAAAATTAACAGTTGGAAAATTTTTGAAAAAAAAAATCAAAGAAATTTTCGATAACTAAAATTGAATTTTGAGTTATAACCTGAAATGGTTGAATGGATGGAATTAGCTGGTATCAGTGAATGAAATTAAAGACCTAAAAGAATTTCTACAACTAATTGGTTTTGAGAGTAATAGGTTGGGGGCATTTCTCTTCCTTGGAAATTTCAGGGGCGAAATTCTTTTAAGGGGAAAGAATGCAATGACTTAGAATTTCATTCATTTGAATTTGGAATATTTAATCGACTTTAGTTATTGAAAAGTTAATTTATAATTTGAATAACTTGAATTTTAAGTATAATGCTTATGTGAATATTTGGGATTTGTTTAAATAATCATATCTTGAATTTTAATATGAATAAAAAATGATTTCTTAAGTTGATTTAAATTAAATTTAAATATAATAAAGATAGTTAAATTTTAATTTAGATGTAAAGTGATTCATTTGGCTTTTATAATAATTTGTCTTAATTAACATGATAAAATAGCCTTTCGGGGACTATCTTGGATTTCGACGAAACCAGTATCATTATATATGTGATAGTGAATTATTGTATGCCGTCAAATTTCATGGCGATTGAGCGTACTGTTTGGTCATGCGAGCTCAAAATGCTTAGAAATTAGTTTTCAGAATTTATATAATATAACTGGGTATAAAAATCTAACTTCCGCATATGATCGAATTAGGCCTCAAGGCTAGTTCCATTGTGTTCGGAATAGGGGTATTACGTACAGAACGCCAGGCGACATACCTTGTTTGGAGTTTGAGATTTTAGGACGTTTAAAGCTAGATATTCTCTAATTAAAAATAAAACACACACACACACACACACACTCTATTTTGTAATATAACTTCAGCCCGTACCCTATCATTCAAATAGCATACATACCCACATTTGAAGCCATACCCCTTTCCTCTATATTAGGTGTGTTTACATTAGAAATTTGGATTTGATGTTTTTCAAAATTTAAAAATCCTCAGTCGAACGGCTCTCAATCATTGTAGCCATTATCGAGTTTTCTAGAAAAGGCTTCAACTAGGATTATGTTAGCGTTATCGAGGTTGACTTGTTCAATGGTTGGATAGGGTTGGATCGAGCAGCGATGGCCGTAGTTCATCAATGAATGGTAGTTGTAATTCCCATAAATTCGGTGATCTGGCTCGTTTTCAGGTGATGGGGTCTGAAGGGAAGATGTCGAAGAAGGCGAGGCATTGGCAAAATTTCGTAGTCAATGATCAATTTTGGCGATCGAAAAATGATGTTGAACAGGGCGGGGGTCTCCTCGTTTTTGCAGCGGGGACATGGTATTAGGAGGGCATGGTGGCTTTCGAGGTTGCATTCAGGTCTGGAGAGTTAGAGATCAGGTCGGCGATAGTGCCTGGTGGCGGTAGGAGGCGGCACAAGGAGGATGAGGGGGCCGAGCGTAAGCCTGGGCGTATTCGTGAATGAGAAGAAGCAGGCCTAGGTAGAAAGATAGTGGATTAGAGGTAAATGATAGGTAATTATGGATTAATCTATTAATTAAAAGTTTAACTAATTCGATAATGTTGTAAGTTGAATATCTTGATCATTCTAGGTCCAAATCAGTTGCCCTCAATCGTGTTAGGTTTGTAATGCCGATAGCTACGCTACGGATTCTGTTTGGTTGAAATTGGAGATCATGCAATTTCAAGCTAAAATCAAACTTTGTTCGATTATAGTCGAAACCAGAATGCGAAAGTGACAAATAGGACTATTGTGAGTTAAAACTTACCTTTTGCGTTAACTCATTTTATTATACAGTGGAATAAAATTGTTGATTGGAATGTTTGGATGATTTGCTGTTTTATTCGATTAGTTTGGATTTATTCCCGCCCCTGGAGCGGATGACCCTTTTTATATACCTGCCTAGTAGCGGATGACCCATATTATATAATTATATATAATATGTAATGTAGGGGACTGGCTAGAGGGATCCAATAGGATTCCTCGCTATTGTTAATTTATTTCTAATAAAATTTCTGTAATATGATCATTGAATATGAAACCTGATTTGTGGACACTATTGCTTATGACATTGTGGATGTTCAAAACTGAAACCAAATAGTGACAGAAAAATCAATGTCAATATTGGTTAAGCGTTGGATAGCTATTGGCCTTAAATTAGTATTTTCGAATACTCTAAATTGTCATTTGAGTTGCAATCAGTTTTTGAATTAGGAAATGATTTTAAATCCGAAATTGGGTTTCAAAAATATTCTGTTTTAGAGGATTTAATTTATGTTTTATTCCAACCGTTTTATATATCTTTTCTAAGTTATTTAATTATATTTAATATTGTTTTAAAGAGTATATCTATTTAATCTTGTTTTAAAGAGTATTTTTTTTAATATTTTGTATTGTTTAAAAGAGCGCTAATTGATCTTTACGATGCTTTTTTAATCAATTTGATTCTTTATCTATAAAATATAGTATGTAGGCTTTATCTATATATTTCCAATTTTTTTATCATGAAGTTTTATTTAATAATATTTCTAAAGTAATCTATCAATATTTTTAATACTTAAAAGGTTATCTATTTTAAGTAATTAATATGGTTTGAAATTAATAATAGTGATTTATTAATACTATTTTAGAAATTAAATATTATTGTTTATAATAAGGTTGAAAATTAATTATTAGCGTTTTATTAATAATGTCTTTAAAATTATTAATTATTATGTTAAGGTGTTTTAAGGTTAATAATAATGATTTATTTATTCATAAGGTTTATTATTAATAACTTTTATTATATGATAGTTGTTGAAGTAAATGATCATTATTTATTTACAAATGTTCTCGAGATTTAAAAATAGAGTTTTAATAATAGGCTTGAGTTTATGAGAAGAGTTTTATAAAATGTTTTGGAAGCTTAAAGGAAGAATATTTACAATGTATGGAATGAAGTTTATAAATGGTTTTAGAATTTGATAAAAAGGAAATTAAAATGTTTTGGAGGCTCAAAAGGAAATTAATTACAGCGTATAATAAGAGCTATGTAAATGATTAGATATTTATAAACGAATTTTAGAAAAGGGTTTATAGATTTATAAGAGGAGTATTACAATTAGTTTTATGGATTTATAAAGAATTATAAATGATTTAAGAAATGAGTTAGGAATGTTAATAAATGGTATCTATAGATTTATAAAATAATTTATAACTGGATTTAGAAATTTACTAAGAGATTTATAAATTATGTTAGAATTGAATAAAAAGGAAATCTTTTTTTGTTTTGTGAATATAGTGATATCGTTGAGATAAGTACATGGATATTTTCGAAGTACTGAAATATTAGGGTTTGCGAATGAATTTTTGTAAAAGTACCTTTATACAATTATTGTAAAGTGATATTAACTAATGAAAAGAATAATTAAGAAGGCTAGTGATTGCTTATGTGCTTAACCAATGTTGGTTTTTCCGTCTAAAATAAATCCCTGGTTTGGATATGTGTTTGTTGAAGTTAAATAACCGACTATCGAATCTAGACCTAAAATGTAACTTTGGAAATATCTAGGAGAAACACGTTAGTTATATGGAAAAGTCATCTCCGATGATGTCGTACTATGCACATAAATCTGTTTCTCTCTCCTAGGACAAACGATAAGAAAATCCAACCACTAATGGTTAGGAGGTATTTTTGCTCTTATTTTGACTATTTATTTCCTAAGGAACTGGGGTCGAGTTATAGAAAATTATTGAATGTTGTTTCGAAGAGACCGAGATCGGATATATTATCCAAAAACCTCTTCGATCCAACTTAAGCGTTTCGAAGCAAAGATATCTTGAATTTGATGGAATTGAAGATAGAACTATCAACTATTTCGTTCGGTCCCTGAACAAACTTGTATGGATGAATGCTGACATTGCATTGTTGCCTAAAGGGCAGTGCTAGCAATCCAAGTGGGAAGTGCTATATAAAAGGTAAAACGTAGCGCTAAACCTCATCAACTAGGAATAACTAAAATAGGGGAGAAGTAGTTGGGCTAAGTAGGTTGCTCCCAAGTAGGGTATAATTATCCCTATCTAGAGTCAATATTATCACTCATCTGTATGCTTCGGGGCCCATTAACGGAACAATGATCACATTTGGTATTACTAGTCAAGTTATAGACCGATTCTGTGTTAGCAGAGGATCCCACGGAGGCCATCGGTGTTATTTTATCTAAAGATGCACCATGACGGATGATACCCCAGTAGCTAGTCATCGTACGAAATCCATTCTCTAATAAGCACTGTGTGGACTTAGTTGTGTCCAACTATGCTGAAAGGTAAGATGCAAGCATTTCAGCAATTTTCTTATTTTACTTTGACCGTTAGACATTTTTATAATATCAATGGATTTTCAGTAGAAATTTTTTTTAGTTATCGTAAGGTAAAAACCAATCCGTGCTTATATGGGGTGTGGTCTTATGAGATAGTTTTATTTTCAAAATATTTTTGAAACATTAAAATTGAACTGGGTGTGTTTTTCTCACGTTGGTTTTCCAGCTTGACTCGGGTGTTATTTTATTATAATGCTTGGGTTACACTGAGCATATTACAGATTAAATTTCGATGCTATAACACCTCCATATTTGGAGGCCCAAAACTAACGGCTACGGATGGTGCAGTCATCCGTAGTAATTAATCCACGGAGACCAAACATCGCGATATTAGATACATTGATACATAGAAACACAAGAATATGGAAAATTTTAAATAACAAAACAAATTCCACATTCCATTTCAAAATATTCCAAATTGATTACACAATCCCAGTTCATAGACCACGTTCAGATAACATATAATTATTACAAAATATGCCAAGAGTGACAAATGAAGATGCCCCTTGGTAGATCAGAGCATATAGATAGGCAAGAAAAAAGTTTGCCTTTACAAACAAACATATTGCAAAAATAAAAAAACTCTATTAACAGTATTGTCTCCTGCACGTCTTTGGAAGCTTTATTCGCCTAAAAAAACACCTAGAAACCTTAACTCTCAACCAACTCAAATCAATTGAGCACCCGACAGTTTAAGGGAAAAACAAAAACTTTTAGTGGGACAAAAAGCTAGGTATGAATAATAATTTACTATCTCAAACCATTTAGATATCTAGTGAGACCACGCCGCTTAGCGAAACATATTTTCCACTCACTAGTATCTTAAAACATTTATAAAATCATATACTGTGCTTCTACATCCACAATGGTTAAAACATAGCACTTTAAAATATCATGATGAAAGGCAAAATAATTAAATCAATTCTGGATTATCCATCCCCATTCATTATGAATATCTGTCTTAATTATAGTTTTCAGGATTACTGTTAATATGTTAAAATGTTAAGGACTATTCCTCCAGTGGCTTAGTTTTCATGGGATCACCAAGAACCTATTGGTAACTCCAATATCTTATTTCTTATCCTAGTTTTCATGGGTTAACTGGAAAGTTATTGGCAGACTGCCAATATCTTAATCTGAATATAGTTTTCATGGGAAAACTACAAACCTATGGCCCTTGCCAATATCAAATCATAGTTTTCATGGGCTGACTATGAACCTATTGGGCCCGGCCAATATCATGCAGATTTTATGGGCTTACTGTAAACCTATTGGCCCCTGCCAATATCTTTAATTAAATATTTATTATCTGTTAAGTTATATTCACTACTGGGTCAACCTAACTGGTTATTATGCCCTTTTCCAAAAATACAATTATGGGTTAATAACAATGTGAATAATATTTCCAAAATATTTATTTATGTCATGGTTATTATTTTAAATCGAGATTGGGTTTATGTTTTGAAACCATAAAGCATCTCTTTTGAAACCTCAGGATAGCCTCCTTTGAAAGTAAAGACCTCTTTTCAAAATACTGTATACAACCTTTCAAAGCCCTTAAAAAACATTCTCTTTTGAAACATGTTATAGCTTTCGATGGTATCAAATCATCTTTTTAAAATATAAAGCTTCGAAACATTGAAAGTACCACTTTCGAAAGCTTTGGGTTTACTCTTTAAAAACATCAGTTGGGTCAAAATGATTATATATGAAAGTATCTCTTTTGAAACTTACAAAAGTTAGTTTGGGGAAAAATTGATGGTGTCGGAACCATCCTAGTCGAACGCAAAACCATTAAAACAAAAACTTTGAAGGATTGAATCGAAACCTTTTCAACTCCATCACCTTTGAAACCCTCAACCTTTCGAAAGCATTTAGGAAAAAGGCTAAGTGTAAGGTAAAAATAAGGATAACCTTTCAAGAGCATTACTGGAAAAAGGCTTAATTAAAATAGAAGTAACCCCTTCAATAAAATAGGTGACTTCAATGTTGTCGAAAGAGGGATTAGTGGCTTGGTTTCGACTGAGATGAAACCTATCTTTTCGAAGCAATAATTTGAAGGAAAAAGGTACTCCTTCGAAAGCAAATACTTAACATAATATAGCAATCTTCTTCGAAACCTAATTATAAATCCGTTTCGAAAGCATAGCTTTCGACTGTGTCAAAACTTTAGGTAAAACTAAGCAAGATTTAACTTGGAAAACATACCAGGGTTTCGAACCCATCGGAAGCTACCCCTTTCGAAACCATGGCTTCTGCCTTCCTTCCAATCTACTGCATACCACCTAAGTTATATCATGTGTATTGGTCTCGAGTGTAGTGGTTTGACTGTGTTGGTTTCGGCTGAGATGAGGCGGAGTCAATGGAGTCTGAGGTTCTTACTAACAGAGGCGAAACACCATTTTCTAATTTAAATGCTAAATTATAGCAGCTTTTAGTATTAACAACTTGTGTATTCGTAAAATACTGATTGATCTCCATAAATCTTTTCAAATACTTTACCTTTTTAAAACTACCGCATTTAAGTTCCAAATTAAAGGATTTAAACGTTGAAACCTTTCCATAACCTAAAACTGACATTAGCTAGAAAGCCCTTCTTTTAAAATAATTTATTTCCTCTAGTAAGTCTATTGGGAAAAATCCCCAAAAATCACAGTAATTCATTTTCATCATGCAATCAAACATATTAAAATTTTAGGCCCAATTTCTTCCTCAAATTCTCAAAATAAATATTGAACCCAATTATATCATATTTTTCCATAATAATTCATAATAAAATTTCCATTGCTTGGAAAATTCTGAAAATTAAAATCCATCTCCAAGATCATGTATTACTTAACATAAAAAATTTCCATGGCAATCTGAAATCATATATTCTCGGTTTTATACTAAAACCGTACAAATTCATATGCTTATGATTTAAAACAAATCATCATAATATAACTCAAGCATATCATCATCCATTTCATCACAAAAACGAATTTAAATCATAAATTCGAAACCATATAATCATAGAATAAATATAGAGATGGTAGAAGATTATTATTCATGTTAAACTTGATAAGAAAATTGAGATTTGTTGTTGAATAATCCTCTCTAGTTTTTCCTTAGCTTTAGATTAAAATTCCTCTTTTCCTTCCTTGGTAATGCCGACTTTAGCTTAAGGTTTAGAATTTTATTTTGCGAAAGTGGAAATCAAACATGAAACGTGAATGGACAATCACAAAAGGATATAGCCATGTAAAATAAATGACTATTTACTAATATGCCCATGTGTTTAATTAACCAATAAACCATTTTAAAGCCCATTTACTTTGTTAATAAGCATGGCCCTATTATGTAATTTAATCAAATCTCAATCTCTTTATCATTGTTATTCTATTTAATTCAACTAATTAAATTTTCTAAATAATGTTATCAAAAATTAGGAATGTTACTGGCGGCCCCCTTAAAGAATATCATCCTCGAAATTCAGTAAGGACTAAATACTAAACATAGCAATCATCTGTAACAACTCCTAACAACCATACTAGTCTAACTGAGCAGTAACTATATATATAAATCTAATATAGACATACCCTTGAAGCAGATCAAGATAAGTATCCCTAATCTTGTCCTCTGTCTCCCAAGTATAGTCCTTCTCGTTGTCGCTCCATTGAAATTTTACCAACCTGACTATCTTATTCCTTAATCTTTTATCCTCCCTAGTTACTACCCGAACTGGTTGTCTAACAAAATTCAAGTCAGGATCTACCACTAAGTCATCCAACCCTGTAGAAGGAATAGTAGTCTCTGGGTCATGCACATATTTGCGAAGATGAGACACATGAAATACAATGTGGACACCTGCCAAACTACTTGACAACTCTACTCTATATGTGAACTTTCCAATCCTCTCTATAATCTGCAATGAGCCTAGATATCTTAGAGCTAACTTCCCCGACTTTTCAAATCGTACCACACCCTTCATAGGTGATACCTTAATGAAAACCTTATTTCTTACCGATAACTCTAGGTCCTTACACCTCTTATCAGCGTAACTGTCCTTATGCCTCTTATCAGCATAACTCTTCTGTCTGGATTTAGCTTCCTTCACCCTTCCCTAGATTAACTCAATCTTCTCCAACTCTAACCAAATATGGACCTAAGACCAATCTTATCCAGTCCCCAGCTAACATGATGGTGATTTGCATGGTCTCCCGTACAAAGGTTCAAATGGCGCCATTCCTGTACTAGTTTGATAGCTATTATTATAGGAAAACTCAACCAAATGTAGGTGATCTTTCCAAGATCCACCAAAGTCTAATACACAAGCTCTCAATAGATCTTCGAGTACTTTGTTGACTCTCTCTGTCTGCCCATCTGTCTGAGGGTGATATACAGTACTCATGTTAAGCTTAGTACCCATCACTTCCTGTAGACTCTTCCAGAATTCACTGGTGAACAATGCATCTCTGTCGCTGATTACACTACTAGGAACTCCATGCAGTCTAGCTATGTTCTTTAGGAACAACTTAGCTAAAACAAGTGTCGTTCTGGTTGACTTAACCAGAATGAAATGGGCACTCTTGATCAATCTGTCCACTATAACCCATATACTTTCATTACCTCTATTTGACCTTGGCAACCCATCTATAAAATCCATGGATATCGAATCCGATTTCCAAACTGGAATCTCTAAAGGTGTTGTAACCCACTTGGTTTCTGATGTTCATCTTTCACTTGTTGACAGTTTGCACACTGTCTAACCCACAAGCCAACATCCTTCTTCATGTGTTCCCAATAGAAGCCCCTCTTCATATCCTGATACATCTTGGTTCCTTCAATATGAATCATAAACTTGGATTAATGACATTCTCCAAGAACTTCTTTCCTCAAGTCCTCCACATTCGGAACACATAACTGTCCCTTCTTTCTTAGCCACCCTCTCCGGTTAATGCTAAAATCCTTTAAATCATTAATCTTTGTTCCAACCTCAAGCCTTCTGATCCTTTCTGCTAATGTTGGAACTTCCTTCTGCTTGGAAATAATTTTCTCGATCAATACTGGTCGAACTTCTAAACAAGGTAGTCTAGCAGAACTTTGACTAGAACTAGCAATTGATCTTAACTGCATACCACAATTGGCTAATGCTTCCAAATCTTTCCACTCTGCCAACATAGCTAACACCACATTCTGATGTTTCCTGCTAAGGGCTTCTGCCACCTTATTACATTCCCTGGTATATACTCTATACCAAAATCATATGCAGCCAAAAACTCCAGCCACCTCTGCTGTCTCAGATTCAACTCCTTTTGAGAGAATAAATATCGTAAAGACTTATGATCGGTATATAACTTAAATCTCTTCCCTAAGAGATATTGCCTCCAAATCTTCAATGCGAAGATCACAACTACTAACTCTAAATCGTGAGTATGATATCTAACTTCATGCGGTCAAAGCTGCCTAAATGCATAGGCAATGACTCTACCATTCGGCATCAACACCTTCCTAATCCAATTCCATATGCATCCGTATACACCACCAATCCTTGGTTCCCGTCTGGAACTAACACGAGTGCATTAGTCAACAAATGCTTTAACTTAAGGAATGCCTCCTCATATTTGTCGAACCAAACAAATCTCACTTCCTTCCTAGTTAGCATAGTTAAGAGTGCTGCTATGCGCAGAAGTCCTTAATGACTCTCCAATAGTAGCCAGCAAGTCCAAGAAAACTCCTGATCCCAGTCAATATCTCTGGTGTCTTCTAATTACTCACAGCTTCGATCTTATCTGGATTGACTGACAACCCTTTCTATGAAACCATGTGACCAAGAAACTTTACCTCTTTTTTCCAGAAATTAACTTGGTAAACTTTGTCTTTAGTTGATTCTGCCTCAGCGTGTCAAGCACCACTCTAAGATGAACTTCATGCTCTCTCTCGTCCTTTGAGTATACTAGAATGTCATCTATAAAAACGAGTATAAACCTATTCAATCACTCTTGGAAATCTCGGTTCATCAAATCTACGAAGAAAGTAGGTGCATTCGTCAATCCATATGGCATAACTAACCACTCATATGAACCATATATAGTTCGAAATGCTGACAAGGGAATACTGTCCTTCGCACTCTCAACTGATGGAAACATGTCGCCAAATCCAATTGGTAAAACACTCAAGCTCCACTCAACTAATTAAACAGATCATCTATTCTTGGAAAAGGATACTTATTCTTAATTGTCCTTTCATTTAACTTACGATAGCCAATACACATCCTTAATGACCCACTAATTTCTTCACGACAACATGGCCGCTCACCAAAGCAAACTAGTTGGTCTAATGAAATTCCTTCCTTCTAGATCCACTAGTTGCAACTTTAATTCCTTCATCTCAGTTGGTGTCGTTCTGCTAGGTGTTCTATTACAGGTTAAGCTCCTGGCATAAGATCTATTCTAACTCAACAGCTCTTTTCATGGCTAGTCCAGTGACTGGCTCAAAAACATTTGCAAATTCACTTACTACCTGAATCTGACTTAACTTATTTCCTACCTCCATAGCATTAAGCATAGCACTAACACTTCGATCAGTATTCTCAAATGAGAATATCACTCGGTTATGACCATCAGGGTATCTTTGTGATATTTCCTTATCCTAGTAAAATATTCTAGCCTCATACTTACTCAACCAGTCCATACCGAAAATGATCCTGAAATCTACTAAATCAATAACATACAAACTGCACATAGATTTATTAAAAGCACATAAATCAATAACATACAAAATGCACCGGTATCAAAAAGTACTCTAATTGAAACAATCTGAATCAAAAGCGTACCTTCCATCGCAGTCTTTCCCTTATCTGCTACAATATGCCTAGTTGGTCCTATAGTAAAAAAAATTCCTTTGTTCTCCCTAACTGGCATTGGACACTGATTCTTATAATGCCCAACTTGGTCACAGTTGAAACATTTCACATTCTTCTTAACTGCAGCTTTCCTCTCATTTCATCATCGACATTCATTAGCGAAGTGACCATTCTTGTCACACTTATAGCAAACTACCTCAGCCTTTAACTTCTTAGTAGTATCTCCCTTCTGGGTTCCTTTTTTCTTAAAGAACTTCCTCTTCTTTCCCTAAGAACCCTGGGTTTCTACTGACTTCTCTTTAGCTAAATCAGTAAGTAACTCTACATGGCGAATGGCCATTTCCACCACTATATTACCAGGATCATGGACATGTGTCATGGTCATTCTAGCCAGCTCGGGCCTCATTCCCCCAATGAAATTCTCATTCCTCTTGATGTCAGTATATATAATAGCATATCCATATCTGGACAGCTCTTCAAACTTAGTAGCATACTCCACTACTGACATCTCTCCTTGTAATAAATCCATAAATTTCCTCATCGGTTCAGAGTTAGCAAAATCAGATACAAACTTCTGCTCAAATCTCATCTTAAAATCATTCCAAGTTAATTGTTCTTTCGGCACTCCGACAGTGACACTATTCCACCAATGCAGTGTTGACCCATGTAACTGTCTTAGAGGCCTTTCTCCTCTTTTGTCCATTATTCATGCCTAAGTCAGTAAATATATGCTTACAATGTAACAACCAATTCTTAACCTTAACGGCACTCTCCATTCCTAAGAATGGCTTCCCACCTAAACTAGTGTATTCTTTATTCAACAAAGCAATATTCCCAACTGGAGCCACAAGATTAGCTCCTCCAACAGCAACTCCAGCTTGCACAAAACCATCAAAGAACTGATACATCGCCCCCATATCATTTGGTGGATCCCCAACACCTACATTGGCTTTTGCATTTAGGTTATTAGCATTAGCCGGTCGACCCGGGTTTCTCCTAGCAGTGGATCGAGCATTTCCATTAGTTGTGGTGTTTCCTCCACTAGGATTTCCACTTCCATTTCCTGCTTCCATATATCCTTTCTCATAAATCTTCATACGAGCCTTAGTAAGGCACAAAAGAACGGTATAAGAGAACAGGGATACTACTTGTATATATGTCCATATATAGAAAGCACAAGTATGTTATTATAGCGTTAACCCAACTCCAATCTTATTATTTGATTCATTGGATTATGTTTAGAAAGAAATCTTTTAGGTTTAAGTTTCTTTTAAAGTTTCATAAACCTGTGCTCTGATACAAACTTGTAACATTCCTCTATTTAAAGGCCCAAAACTAATAGCTACAGATGCTACAGTCATCCATATTTAGTAATCCTCAACGACCAAATATAGCGATATTAGATACATTAATCACAGAAACACAAAAATATAGAAAATTTAAACAAGAAAACAAATTCCACATTCTATTTCCAAATATTTCAAATTGATTACATAATCCCATTTCGTAGACCATGTTCAGATAACATTTGATTATTACAAAATACGCCATGAGCAACATACGAAGCCACCCCCTTGGTAGATCAGAGTATATAGATAGGCAAGAAAACAATTTACCTTTACAAATAAACACCTAGCGAAATAAAATAGCTCTAATAACAATATTGCCTCATGCGCATATTTGGAAGCTTTATTCACCTGAAAGAACGCGTGGAAACCTTAACTCTCAACCTACTCAAAATCAATTGAGTACCCAAGAGTTTAAGGAGAAAACAAAAACTTCGAGTCCGACAAAAAGCCTTGTATGAATAATAATTTACCATCTCAAACTGTTTAGACATCTAGTGAGGACCCCCCGCTTAGTGGAATGGATTTTCCCCTCACTGGTGTAATAACCGTAAATTTTAACAGTTTAAATAGCGTAATTAACTGAATTTTTCTTGAAAATAAAACAATTAAATGTAATAATGAAAATTGATATTTGTAATACATCTATTTTAACATAGAAAATGTCATATTTTCATCAGAAAATATGAATGTTAGTTCTATTGTGTAGTTTTCAATTCCAATTTAAATCAGTTTGTTTGATGAAAAAATCATTTTCGAAATCTGAATATTTTTGTATAATAAAAATGTAAATTATTTTCTAAGTGAGATTCCATATTTCGTTTCGCCAAATTTGGACTACTCTAGTTCTTTTATCTTATTTTCGGCGTTTTAGCAGAATTTTGGCAGCGAATATCTACTTTTGATAAGATGATTGTATCGCTCATATCTATGTACTATTATGTTCGTCTCGTCATGCTGATCTCTGCAGTATATTCGTTTGTGTATTTTGGAGTCTGGTATGTGGCGAAATTCGTGACAATGGTTAGCCGTATCGGTACCCGTTTTAAGCCCTTTTGTTTTCTTTGTGTCTCTCCATTATCCACCATGAATAAACAATGGCCATTTACCCCTTGTTATTCCCTGAATTCAATTCTCAGAATTCATTATTGACTTTCAATATTCCCCTTGGTTTGATATATTCCGGTTTGTTTCATTTTAGTTTTCTCACCTTCTTTCTATTCTTTCTGCTCTTTATTTAAAATTATATCACCGTTTCTTACTATTCATTGAATAAAGGATAAACATATATTTGCTCTTTTCCAATTTCTTGGCGCTTTCATTTCTTTGCCTATTTCCTTTCAAATCTTTTTATAAAAAATAAACAATGAAATATATATATATTATAATATATAGCTTTTTACATATTTCCCTATATCTTGTCTATTCCTCTTTTCCCCTTTATTTTTCTCGGCCGTCGCTACCCAACAACAAACACCTACCACACCCTTGTTTCCATGACCCCACAACCACGCGCTAAATAACTAACATGCGGGCCACGCAAGCTGGCCGACCACTACTCCGCAACCCAACCTTCCGTTCTTACCCTCCCGTGTCCTCCTTCATGCTCATCCACAAAACTTACTCATCTCCTTCTTTTTTCACCCACAACTGCCAGTAAGCCAACGCCTCTCCCTTCCATGCATTTCCCATCCTAACTCTACTGCACGATATGCCTCCACATCCTCCACCCATGCCAAATCCTCCGCCGCCACCTTCCACATTCACTATATCACAACATGGAGGTAGAAAAAAATGAAAACGTCAACCCCGCCACAACACCGCCGCAACTTAATCCATCACAATCACCTGCAAGTGCGAGCCAGCAGCAACTTTTCCCAACCTAGACCACTTGATCTGACCACTCTATCTATATGCTCCTTTCCCAGCCTTCTTTGGTTATGTAGAGAAATATATATATGGATATATATATATATATACATATACTACTCACGGTACTTATTTGCTCGTCCATATGTTCACAATGTTTATATTCTATGTTTAAAGTAGCTATATATATACAATAAATTATAATTTATTGTATAAGTATGGTTTTTTTGAAAATAATATATATATATATATATATATAGACATCTGGATTTTTGAAATGTATCCTGATTTAGAATATAAGTTTATGTAGGTTATGTGGATGTGTTTATATATATATATATTTATATATATATATATATATATAAGTTTGTATGAGTCATATAATCTGTTTGTTTATGTACATATGTAAATAATGTTTATAAGCATTGATTTCTGAATTGATACATATATACATATGTAAATAATGTTTAACTCTTTATTTGAAGATTTTGGAATATATGGGTTTTTATAAACATTGATTTTTAAAATATTATATATACATTTATATATAACTATCTGTTTTCATCGAATTCTAGATTGTGCTGTTTGGTTTCATCACCGTCTGAATTCCTTCAGCAGAATTTTTTAGCCTTCTTCCTTATCCATGTGTGTGTCCGTGTCACTGTTTACATTCTCATCGTTTTCTAGCATCGAAAGGTGACCAATCACTCGTGGATAACATTCTTATATTTAGTAAATTTAATTCACATGAAATGATGATTGAAATGGACTGTTAAATTTGAATTGTTAAGTTATTTAATTGTTAAATATGATATGTCATTATCTGCAACTATTCACCGATGACATATGACACCACAACCTATTGTATATATTATATTTAAATATGTTACTGATGATATATGTCGGTTGTTGATATGTTATATTATAATCGTATTTGTTCTCACTTTGCAAGCTCCCTGTTAGTTTAGAAATTCCCTATGGGTTGAAATGATACATACCCGAATGATCTTATAAACTAAGGGAAAATATTTATGGGTTGAAATGATAAACTAAATGACTTCCATTGATTTTGATTACTTTGGAATTGCTAGTTGAAATGATATATATACCCGTAAATATTTAAATGGCGGATTAAAATGATAAATATTCATACACTTGACCGTAGGATAGAAACTATATACGGACACCGTTGGTCTATATTTGGAAAATGATTTCCAAATTTTTGACATGAAATATATGGGTTTTAATAAATATTGATTTTTAAAATATAATATATAAATGTTATTTTTATATATGTGTAAAATTTAGATATTTACTTGTTGATTTTATTTAAATTTGTAATTTGAGATTTTATTCAAATGTTATTAAAACTGACTGGGTTAATATTTCCTAATTTAAATAAAGTTAAAGTTGAATTCTAAAATATAAATGAAAATCAAATTAAGTTATTGTAAATTGTTTGAATATTAACTTTGAAACATATGAATTGGAAATGGTTAAAGTTGTAGTTCAGACCTGGATTTGAATCGATATATATATATATATATATATATATATATATTAAAAAATTGTTTAATGAGGATTTGAATTGAACCTTTTACCTTTGTAATTGAAATTGTTGAATGTAGATTAATTCAGGTTGAATTTTTGGAACTAAAGTTGAATTGAATTGATTTTTGAAAATTGGAAGAAACAATTCTAATTTGAAACTATTATATATATATATATATATATATATATATATATATATTATTTTAATATATAAACTATTTTAACCTATAACCAATTTTTAAAATATAAACTATTTTTAATTATGACTATTTTAATATATACAGACTATTTCTATATTTAAACTGTTTAAATTGGAACTATTATGATTTAGACTTAATGGATTTAAATACAAATATTTAATAAGATGGTTTAAACTATTTTATAGTTATGATTTTCGAAGTGAATATTGATTTCAAATGTGATGTGATTTTGAAATGAATACGATATTTTGATATGAATTATGAACTGTTTGAAATGAAATGACCACGGTGTGAAATAAGCGTTTGGTTGTCTGAGAGTCCGGGATCGGATATTGTCATACTCTCTGCCAATATCAAAAACCACATTAACTACTGTGTATGTAGTGGAGATTCCAAAACAAAATATGATGGTTTGGCGATGATTCTGTATGAGGTGTTAACGCAATCCCGATGCCCGTGAGTCAGCTTGATGTGACTAAAATAGGAGCCACGCCAGGCCAAGTGAGGTCGCACCTCCGTTCGAGCATGCTTCTTTGATACCATTCTATTACTTTGTGATTTGGTTGGGTGCACCATTGATTATGAAAGTGTGTCTCGAGGTTGGCGGTGGTAGCTGCTATGCATTACCACCAGTCCGGATCCACAAACGGTAGAATCCTACCCTGGCATTGTCTCGCATGCTTTCTCACGTGCCTTATCATGCCTTTACGAGTTTGGTTTGCACCGTACCTATGGATTACCCTCTGAGTAATCCATCGGCTTGGTGGAGCTTACGGTATTGTATAGACTACAGGAATATATAAAATGTGTTAAGGGGAATATGGGTAACGTCTTAACGCTTTTTTAGTACTTTACTTTACCGATAGACATATTATAATAGCATATATTACTACATAGTAGATAGTTCCACGAAACCTTAGAGGATGGAAATCCAAAAATTCCTTTAAGTTATGTCGTATTTCACTTGGACATTTCACTTGAGTTGATTTACTAGTATAAGGATGTTAATCCTGACTCGAGTGTTTTGTGTTTTGCTTATGCTCCGGCCAAACTGAGTATCATAGCATTTGAGACTCAGCTTTGGATCTTGGATTTTTGCTTGATGATCCATCTTTTAGTTTTCAGTTATTTCAGTTTATTCCAGTTGTTGATATTTAGACACGTATTCTTCTTATATATTTGAGACTTCTTGTATTTGAGATATTCTGTTGTATTTTTTTCAAACTCTGATGTTTATATAGTAGTCTCATGAACCACTATTTATCTATTCCACTGCTTATTGTTATATTACTCTATGCCTGTCTATGATTGATTTATTTGCTGTATATATTGAGTTTTGTCAAATATAAATTAACAATCTATTGTTTTGAGCGATTCAAGTCCGACATGTGTGGATGATTGTCGATTAAATGACACGAAATACTGGGTTGTTACAACTAATATCTTAAAACATTAACAAAACCATATACTATGCTCCTGCATCCACAATGGTTAAAACATAGTACTTTAAAATATTATGATGACATGCAAAACAATTAAATCAACTATGGATTACCCGTCATCTTTCATTTCGATTACCTTCTTAATTATTATTTTTAGGATTACTATTAACCTGTTAAAACGTTAAGGGCTATATGTCCAGTTGCTTAGTTTTCATGGGATCGCGAAGAACCTATTGATAACTCAAATATCTTATTTCTTATCCTAGTTTTCATGGGCTAACTAGAAACCTATTGGCTGACTGCCAATATCTTAATCCGGATATAGTTTTCATGGACTAAATACAAATCCACTGGTCCCTTCCAGTATTAAATCGTAGTTTTCATAGGCTGACTATGAATCTGTTAGCCCTTGCAAATATCATACATTTTTTATGAGCTTACTGTAAACCTGTTGGCCCATGCCAATATCTTTAATTAAAATTTGAACATCTGTAAAGTTATATTCACTATTAGGTCAACCTAATTGGTTATTCTGCCCTTTTCCCAAAATACTGTTATGGGTTAATAACATGTGAATAATATTTCCAAAAGCTTTATTTATGCCATGGTTATTACTTTAAATTAAGATTGGGTTTATGTTTTGAAACCATAAAAACATCTCTTCCGAAACCTCTTGATAACCTACTTTGAAAGTAAAGACCTCTTTTCGAAACATTGTATACATACCTTTCAAAACCCTTAATAAACATTCTCATTCGAAACCATTATACCTTTCAATGGTATCAAATCATCTTTTTAAAATATAAAGCTTCGAAACAAATGAAAGTACCCCTTTCAAAAGCATTAGGTTTACTCTTTAAAACATCATTTGGGTCAAAAATGGTTATATACGAAAGTATCTCTTTCAAAACCAACAAAAGTTATTTTGGGAAAAAATTGATGGTGTCAGAACCATCCTAGTTGAAAGCAAAACCTTTAAAAAAAACTTTGAAGGACAGAGTCGAAACCCCTTTCGACTCCATCACATTCGAAACCCTCAACCCTTTCGAAAGCATTTAAGGAAAAAGGCTAAGTGTAAGGTAAAAATAAGCGTAACCTTTCGAGAGCATTATTGAAAAAGGCTTAAGTAAAACAGAAGTAACCCCTTCGACAACATAGACGACTTCAATGCTGTCAAGGGGGATTAGCAACTTGGTTTCGACTAAGACGAAACATGTCCTTTTGAAAGCAATTATTTAAAGGAAAAAGGTACTCCTCTGAAAGCAAATACTTTAATACAACATGGAAACCTTCTTTGAAAGTTAATTATAAATACTTTTTGAAAGCATAGCTTTCGACTGTGTCAAAAGCTTTAGGTAAAACTAAGCAATGGTTTAACTTATGAAAAAATAGCAGGATTTGGACCTCATTAGAAGCTACCCTTTTCGAAACCCGCCTTCCTTCCAATTCATTACATACCACCTAAGTTATACCATGTGTATTGGTTTCGGCTGTAGTGGTTTCAACTATGTTGGTTCCGACCGAGACAAGGCGGAGTTAATGGAGTCGGAAAGTACTTATTAACAGAGGCGAAACACTCTTTTCTGATTTAAAGGCTGAATTATAGCAACTTTTAGTAATTTCTTTATAACAACTTGTCTATTTATAAAACATTGATTGGTCGCCATAAATCTTTTTTAAATACTTTACCGTTTTAAAACTGTCGCATTTATTCAGTTCCACATTAAAGGATTTGAATGTTAAAACCTTTCCATATAACCAAAAAACGACATTTGCTAAAAAGCCCTTCTTTTAAAATAATTTATTTCCTCTAGTAAATCAATTGAGAAAAATCCCTAAAAATCGCACAACTTCAATTTCATCATGTAATAAAACATATTAAAATTTAGATCCAATTTCTTCTTGAAATTCTTATATAAATATGAAGCCCAATTGTATCATATTTTTCAATAAAATTCATAATAACATTTCCATGGCTTGAAAAATTCTAAAAATTAAAACACATCTCCAAAATCATGTTTTACTTAACATAAAAAATTTCCATAGCAATCTGAAATCATATATTCTCGGTTTTATACTAAAACCGTACAAATTCATATGCTTATGAATTAAAACAAATCATCATAATATAACTCAAGCATATCATCATCCATTTTCTTACAAAAACGAATTTAAATCATAAAATTGAAACCATATAAACATAGAATAAAAATAGAGATGGTAGAACTTTATTATTCGCCTTAAACTTGGAAAGGAGTTTAAGATTTGTTTTTTATTAATCCTCTTTAGCTCTCCCTTAGCTTTAGCTTAAAATTCCTCTTTTCCTTCCTTGGTAATGGCCAGCATTAGCTTAGGATTTATAACTTCCATTTGTGAAAGTAGAAATGAAACGTGAAACGAGAATAGACAATCACAAAAGGATATAGCCGTGTAAAATAAATGGTTATTTACTATTACGCCCATGTGTAGTTTAATTAACCAATAAACCATTTTAAAGCACATTTACTTTGTTAATAAGGACGGCCCTATTATGTAAGTTAAACAAATCTCAACCTTCTTATCATCATTATTCTATTTAATTTATCTAATTAAATTTTCTTAATAATGTTATCAAAATTTAGGGATGTTACAGATGCTTTGGAGCCTCATGAGATGAGCCGAAGGACTAAAGATGTATTGGCGTATATGGTCATTTTTCCTCTACATTCATTATTGCATTTACCAGTAATTGTAGGGATAGGTTGTTATAACTATCTAGACTGAAATAAGTTATTATACTCTGATTGATATTTTTATATACATATATTACAGTTTGTTTTGGGTAAAGGTTTGTTGTATAAATTATTCGTTCCATTGTGAGATTCTATGTTGTTTGTTTTCTTTCTCCCCTCTTTCTTCTTCCTTCTTTCTTCTTTTTTTCCCCTAACAATCGGATTTTCCGGCATTCAAATTCTCGGCACACAATACAGTGGACGTATAGTGTCGATTTTCATGGGTCGAAAATCCCGAGTTGTTAAAAAGTCCCACCTTCTTTTCTTTTTGTAAAAGTCCATTGCAAGCCGATAACCTATATTTCATCTCCTAAGCCTAAATCCCTAATCCAAATTCTCTGAACAAAAAAAGATCACACAAAAGCGCCTAGGGGCAGTTACAGCGTAAACACCGCAAAAGGGATGAGTGATTGCGCAAAGTCAACAACATGGCACGAGCTATGCATGTGGGGGGATTACCTACGACAATGGAGAGTATCATGAAAGAGTAGTGGCTAGCGATTCCGGCAGAGCGACAACCTGGACTTCAATACGATGGTTGAAATTGGAGATATACACCTCAATTTTTGGGCTACAGTAGGTCAAGCACAAGCATCTTTGATGCTAAGGCTAGAATTTTTGTACATCGATAAGGATTTTTTTCCCATTGGCTTCTTGGATAGAAATTGTTTAGGGGTTGGGCGTTGGCCGAAGCATTACTAAAGAAGCTTAGGCAAGCAATCAGCTTGAGGTGAGTTTTTTAACTGACATCTATATTCAGTTTATATTGCATTCTTTTCTTTGAGTATAGATTATTTGGTTGTGAATGATTAAATAAGTTAAAATATAATTGCATGCTAGTGTTTGGAATTATGTTCGATAAATTCGATTGAAAATTTGATGAAATCGCTAAAATAAGGCCGAAAATAATAATAATATAAATTCTGCAATATGAATGTTCTATATGGAAATGGATGCAATCCCTTGTTTGTTGAATATAATTAAATGATACATTGGTTCAATAGTGAATATGTGAAGTTATCATTTCCTTGTTTTGCTTCTATAAAGGCCGAACATTGCATTTGAAATTGATTAGAAGATGAAGTTTTGGGTTAATTTATTTTGAAAGTTTTTAAAAAATAGGAATTTGCTTGAAATATATTGTTTTGAAACCAGTATTTTAAAATTTGGTTACATAAAAGAATTTTATAAAGGATAATATATATATATATATATATTAAAATGAATAATTTTAAGTTTTTGACAAGAAATGTATTTTTAGAAATTGAAATTCTAGTATTTGTTCTATATGTACTTTTTTAATAGATATTTTATATATCTATATTTATAAGACTATTTGATCGGTTTTTATAAAAAGAGATTCTAAAATTTATATTCCAAAAGTGATGGTTTTGCTTTTATAGAAACTAAAAGGAGGTTAAGTTTTATGAATAATATTTTTGAAATAATAAAAGATTTAAATCAGATTTAGCTATTGTATGAAAAATATTATTAATCACGATTTATTATTATATTCCATGTAGTAGGGTTTTTGGAAGTAATTTAATTCATATTTGATCATCTCTATATTAGGAAATTGATTTGTATACCTCTTTGAAAAATATTATAAAAGTGAATTTTGGAAATATTTATTGGACTGGAAATAATATATTTCGAATTTGTTCCTAAAAGTGGCTGAAAAATTCAAAATTCCTCTATAGCATCTCCTTGGTATTAAAGAGAAAATTTTGATAGTATAAATTATTAATTTTTAAAGGAGTCTAGCTGATTTGAAGTTTATCATTAAGTAAGAGTTTTTAAAATAAACACGTCGAAAAATATTTTTTTGAATTTTATAGTATAAGCCATCTAAAATCCATGGTGATTTTGGGAAAAAATAAAGGATTAACAAATAAGAATTTGATAATAATATCCCCTTGGAATCAATATCGGGTGCGTTGGATGTTGACTTGTGTTAATAACACCTGACACTAGGTTAAACGACAATTAGGTGGGCTATTGTCATAAATATGAACATGCAGAATAAATAAAATATCATCAAAGCGATATGAGACATCGAATGAGCTATATAGCCTTCCTAGTTAGACTAACTACGAGGTAGCTCCCCAGTCGTGATAAGTTAGCCATATTGTCACCGGTCCAATGATCTACTACATGGGTACAACAAGTGAGGATAGACAAATATGATGGATTGTGAGGATTTCTAGTGAGGACGGGAGAGGTATATAATGCAACAAGTATATCGTGAGTGGTCACCTAAAATTTCTTTGTCAAGGGGATGTCGCACCCTGATGGCATTACTTGGTGTCGACTCAGCTTTTGGTAGAGAGAAAATAACTAAGGTGTACCGGTTATATATAGATTATCGATCAAGCTTAAAATGATATACCATTAATAGTAAATATGACTGTATATAATTGTGATTAGGAATGAATCATAGTTGAGTAGATTTGCGATTGTGATTTACATTATTACAGAGACATGACATAAGACGGGTAGTTATCGAATGTGTGACATTTACCAAGATTTATGTACATATATTATCATTATGCTATTGTATTGCACATGAATACATTCACAGCAAGTTCTATCCTGACCTAGGGTTTGTTATTTGTTTAAACACCTCAGGTCATATTGAGGTTGTTTTGGCAGAATACGTTACTGTGATTGCCTACTTCTCTTGGGACTCGAGTTGGTGATGGAGCGGAGGACTATATTGATGCTTTTTATTTTGTACATGGTGTGATGTAATTATATGGATGGCGTTGTATATCATTGTGATAAGATAAAATTTGTATTATTCTATGATACGTATGATATAGTATTGTAAGTTTCAGTGCATTTGGAGGCTATGTGTTATCTGTTTATATTATATATTGTTTCCTCCTACAAAACCCATGTGCTTATTGCATTGCACCAATATCAAATAAGTATGTTTCATGTATTACATGAGGTAAGAACACGTACTGATGTTAGCCCAATGGAATATTCATATGTGGTTGCTCCTGACAAGCTTTATTCTTTGTATTACCAAATAATATAACTATGTTATATTCTTTGGTGGTATGGGTATAGAGTTGGGACATTACATTTAGTGAAACTCATTAGACTTCATTGGCCCACTATGATTCAAATAAGGAAATATTTTTGAAATTCACCCGACTTACCAGTTGTAGACCACCCCGGTTCCTATAATGGTATCAAAGACCTAATGGTTTATGCAGTCAAAATTAGCAACTTTAAGGCCACATAATAAAGCCTACCTATCATATGGGTGTCTACAACGGTAGTTTCCAGGTTTTGGTTTGGATACTCAAGTATTCTCCTATAATGAACAGCCTTTCGACCCTCGAAAGTCGACACTAATACACTGGTGGTATTCACATGCCAAACATCTAAGTGGTAGAAAGACATATTATTAGGATGAAAGAAAAGAAAAGACAAAATAGAATTTCACATCGTGACGTGTAAAATATAATATCCAAATGATCTATATAAAAAGAAGCTTTACAACAATCAGAGTAATCTAACTTATCATCGGCCTGGACAATTATAACAGCTTGTCCTTTCAAATGCTGACAAATACAAACAAGACATGCAGTGGAAAAACAAAAGTATGGGAATATGTTTTAGAGGTATCCAACTCATTTCCTGAAGCTTCAAATCATCCAGAGCTAACTTTGAAAAAATACTCACTTTTGACCCAAGTATTATAAGAAAATAGCACCCAGATCAGTCTGATAAACTAGCGTAAGAAACTCACATCATATGGCTTGTTATATTTATAAAACCATTTCAAAAATAAGGATATCTCATAAGATCATGCCATAGATAAACACGAAAGAGCTTTTACCTTACGATAACCAAACAATTTTATAAGAAAATTCGGTGATATTATAATAATGTCTAGGTTTTAAAATAAATATTGAATCATAGCCAAAATGTGGGCCGAGGAACTAAGGATCTTAAGGCTAACTAATTAACTAGCAGGGGGTGAATAATGTTTTTTTAACTTATATGGATCTTTATAAAATTCTTTCAAGATTATTAGTAAACAATGCAGAATGGAAAATCACAGATGCAAACA
Organism: Allium cepa; assembly: GCA_030765085.1. Taxonomy (NCBI): domain Eukaryota; kingdom Viridiplantae; phylum Streptophyta; class Magnoliopsida; order Asparagales; family Amaryllidaceae; genus Allium; species Allium cepa. The sequence goes on along the minus strand of CM060943.1, from coordinate 420,743,332 downwards.
TAGAGAAGTATAAATGTAGTAAAGCCAAAAGTAGAGAATTAGAGAGATCATACCAGAGATTTTTGTACTGGTTCGGAGTTACCTACGTCTAGTCTTGTACAATTGCTTACAAGATTTCTTTTCAAAATGCCAATCTTTCAACAGACAGAAGGCAAACCCAATACAATCTCGATATCAAATCTACAAGACACACCCTCTTGATTTTTTGAGCTCAGGTTACACCCGCTTGATTTGGATGGTCAACAAGCATACCTACTTTGATTTCTGGGCTACCAAGCATACCCGATTGATTTGCATAGGCTATAATCACACCCAAGCAATTACAATTAGAGTTTGATGGTTTTTCCAAAGATAATTTCTTGATCTTCGGTTATAATGGATCATATAGCCTCTTGAGTAGCACTTTGATCTAGAATTGAGAGAGAGATGATTGAAATTAGATAGTAAATAGTAGAGAATTGGTACAACAAAGATTGAATTGATTCTGGTTAAATTAGAAGATATTTGAATAAACTTTTCAGTAGATATTTTGGCAGAGTAAGAGGAGAGAAGAGGCAAGAAATTAATTGTTAAAAAATTCATTTGAAACCTCCTATTTACATAGAATAAACAGACATGTCTATTTACGAAGGTTATGATGAATAGACACTACATTTCAAAATTTGAATTTCAAATTAGTGGCACGTATGTCAACATACTTATAGGGTATAAGTCGACATATCCCTGTGAAAGCTGAAAATTCATTTATTTTTAAATATTTTAAAAATCTTACGCTTTGTAAAATATTTTGATACTTCGTAAAATAAATTAAACATAGTTTATAAACATTTTAAACTTTGAAAATCTTTGGTAAAATATTTTTAAATTATGTTTTTCTTTTAAAATTAAAGGATAAGAAAATGAGAAATAGAGATTAAAGATCGCTACCGGGGACTTTATCAAATATGGCTCTATATATTATACTACAGTCATGAGATCTTCATATCTTAATCTTTATACTCATGAGTTATCATGTCCATTTATTGAGTCTCTATACTTTATAATCTTCGATTCAATATCTGTGTAATATCCTGCACTATTGCTATATAACTTGACAAAACATTGGTATCTACATTTTATATAAATGTATTTTGTTATTAAGGTTATTATCATCAAATTCAATAGCTGAGGTATTATCAATCTCCCTCATTTTAATAATAAAAACCATTAATATCCTGTATATAAAATATAATACAACTCCTCCTAAATATGTGCACCCAATATATATGCATGTGTATATTTTATATTTTTCTCCCCTTTTGTCATCAACAAAAATGGGTGAAAAACTAAAAACTCCCCCTAATTTAAATACTTACAGACTATAGATTCAAAATCAATAATTAAGTTAAAATGAAATGAATATAATGATGATTATATGATATGCAATTCACTTAAGCATAATAATATGTAATATTGAAGAGTTACAAAGTAAATTTTATTTATCCAATTCAAACCGTACATAATTCATATGTACAAAACAATCCAAACCAAATCAAATACACAAATTCAAAAAATTCAAATTAAAACACATGATTCTAGATAACAATCTAAAATACAGCAAATCTAATCCTAACTATCCAAACCGATTCGCGCTATACTTAAGTCTATTGTTTTCTTTTGACTATAGGAGATTTATGATAGGACAGAAAGGGTAGTGAAGACAAAAGTTTCATTTTTGTTCAACAAGATTTCCATCTCGATCGAACCATACTTTGCCCTCACATGTGACCTAATCATCATCTTCTTCCTCTTTTTCCTCTTCTTCGTTATTCACAGCATTGTGAATGACAAAATCAGGAGTATCTACTCCAATTACAATTGGATTCGTTGAATTATCCAATATATATTTTTGGAGATTGTGTAGGATTCGACGTTGCTTCTCTTCCTTCAAGAGACATTGTTGAACAACCTCTATTTTTGAAAGCATGTTGAGTGTAGCTTCAAATCTTCTTCAATTTTGGTAACCTTGGCCATGATGGTGGTTTAGAAGGAGCCTATAGTGGGAGTTTGAAAGGAAAAGGATGGATTCTCTTCTCTTAGACGTTTGAACCTTGAGGAAGCTATTAATTTATTTTCATTTAGAATTTATAGAAGAAAGAAGACGGAGAAATGAGAATTATTTTGAAATTTGGTGGTTATATAGTTGTATTTCTCATTTTAAATTTAAGAGGGAAATCTGTTTTCAGAAATTTCTATTATAGTCGATATATAGGGAAGAAGTATGTTGACATATGCATCTAAGTTTAACATTTTTTTTTTTAAATATATAACTTTTATGTGATGTCCCGAAAATTTGGGCAATATTTAATAATTTCATTTATAATTATTTTAAAATGTGAAATATTGATTTAATAATCTAATTCAAACATAATTTTCTTTTGAAAATTTATAATTATTTAGTTTGGATAAATGATATTCTTTTCAAAATTTATAATAATAATAATTGAATTTGAAAATCTTATTGTTTTAAAATGTTAAAAATATTTAAACGATAAAATTTTCTTTCTAAGTTGATTTAGAAATATTTTATTTATAATGTACATATGTGTATACATTGTAAATAGGAGTTTTGATTTTTAATTTTTTAATTTAAATTTAATAAAGGATATTTTCAAATTTATAATATATATAGGTGTATAATTTATGAATTGAATAAATTAAATTGAAATTAGTATTGAAACTTTTCATAAGTCAATTTATAAATCTATCTAATATTTTCAAAAGAAATTATAGTAAATATTTTTTATAAATATATAATAGTTAACATTTGTATTTTATAATAAAAGTTTATTTTGTTTTATCTTAAAATTGTTTTGAAATAAACTTAGTTTATTTATATTAGAGTATAATATTTTGGTTTGAAAACTTTGGAATAAAATATAATTCAACATTCTTTTCTTTTTAAAAAATTTCTTTTTTGAAAAATAGTTTTAATTTTAAATTATTCAAGTAAACATTAAAATGTGTGAAGGTACATTAAAATGTGTGAAGGTAATTCATTTGTAATCATTTAAAGACTAAATATAAATGAAACATATAAAACATCTTAAATTAAAATTAGAAATGTTTTAGAAGAATTTAAAAACATTATAAACAAAGAATTTTAACTTTATATTAAAATCATACATGTGTTAAGCATTCATATTTTAAAGTGGACACTTGTAATTAATCTTCATACTTAAGTAACAAGTGGCAATACCAAATCATTATTGAATTAATTATTTTAGATAAGAACTAAACAAATCTTTTTATTTCATACACTTTATCTTCTATGGAGAATCTAAAATCAGATTTAGGAAACTGAAATACAAATTTACTGAAAGATCTGCAAACAAAGTTTTAAAATCTGCAAAAGAAAACCCAATTACAAATTCTGTTTAATCTGCAAACAAAAATTCAATCTACAATCTGTAAAGACTTCAAGTCAAGCAAAGAAAATGGGAAAGCATGCAGTTTTAATCCAACATCAACAAGTAAATTCAGTATCAAATGGAAGCCAAAAACACAGATTCAACATTCAATCAAAATTCTGCAAATCAGGCTCCAGGAAATGAATTGCATCTGGATTGCTTTCTACCGCTTCAATGGATAGGTGAGCAAATTTTTATTTTAAAAATAGTTTCTTTCTTTTAAAAATCAAGCTAATAAGGTTTCCAGAACTCAAATTTTAATTCAAAATGCTTTTTTCTCAAATAAGAAAATCAAAACAGTGGTAAATAAAAATAATAATAACTGCACTGTTCTTTCTTTTTAGTAAGTAACCTCACTATTTATAGGTTGTTTTAAATTTATCTGTGCATGAGTTCTGACAGAATCGAGTATGCTTGTTTGACTGTTGTGTGATGATACTCTGTGTACTTTCTTGAATATGCAGATAAGTGTGATGCAAATCTTCTAACAGAACTGCTTCTATTCTTAACTAGGATTTTTAAATACAAATTCATTTCCATATGTTTGAATCTTAGTTAGAAATTATTATGTGAACAATTTGTATTTGTTTAGCATAGATTTAGTTTGTAAATTTTAATTAAGTTAAATTCAATCTGTTACTTCTGAAAATCAGTTATGACAGATATTATTTTCAAAAGTAAGATTACCAAACATCTTTAATTATTCAATCAAGTTTAAAACTTGAATGCATGTTTAAAAACATGAATATTAAAACAAGCATCAAGTTTTTAAATCATCTGAGGAGTTAGTAATTAAGGATTGTACAGAATTTGGGATTTTAGGAGTATCTGATCATATAGTAGATTTTGGAAACTGGAATTCTTCCTGAAGGTGGAGTGTTGACTGGAGAGTGGAGGAAAATTAAGAGGAAGATGGTTAGGGAGTGGTGGCGATGGCGGTAGGAGTTTTTAGGTTTGAACCCTAGTTTTAAAGTGATAAAAGTTTTGTAACTCCTTGAACTCTGTGGTGATTCGAGGGATGCAAGGTTTTGGGGTTTGGCAGAGGGGGTATAGATGGAGCAATGGCGGGAGTTGAAGATCATCAGATGGTCGGAGTGGGTCGTCGTGAGGATTGTCAAATTTGGCATGTATTTTGGTGAAGCTTTCCAGGTTGCCTGATTTTGCTTGATTGTAATTTCAAGCTGCTGAGGGTTTGTTGATTGATGGTCGTTATCAAGTTGAGGGATGGACGGCGTCTTGGAGGGGTTGGTGAAGGTAGCTGGAAGCCGCCGGAGATATATTTGACTCTGGTGAACTCTGGGTTGTGTAGGGTTTTGGTGACTCGAAGATACCCTCGTGCAGATTGTGTTGTGACTCGAAGAGGGTAGAGTTTTAGCTCGAAGAGCTTTTGTGGTGGTCTAGGGTTTTGTTGAGTACAGGTTGAAAACCTGAGCAGTTTGTTTTTTTTTAAATTTTGAAGGGAATTCAATTTTTAAAAAACAAAGATTTAAATTCAAGTGTAAATTTGAATTGGATTTAAGTGTACTTTTGAATTCAAAGTTTAAAAATGAAAATTTTAAATTTAAGCAAGATTTAAATTAAGTTTTGAAATCAAGTTTAAGTATGATTTCAGTTTTACTTTGAAACCAGTGTGAATTCAAAACAGTTTTGAAAATTTTTAAATATTGGACAGATTCAACGTTTTAAAAGTAGATTTAAAATTAATTTGATTTCAAATAAAGGTTTAATTTTGAAAGAATTGTTTCCTTCAATATTTGAATTAAAATTATGATATGTTTAACTTTAAATTTAAAAGTTAAATAATCAATTTATTTTCAAAAGCTTGATTTCTTTAGTAAAATTAAGTAATTTAGATTTTAAACTTTTCTTATATAATAATGATGGTTCTTTACCTTTAGGTTTATAAATTTATTTAAAATTTGGATAATATTTAATAGTTAAACATTTGGAATCTTAAATTTTTAAATAAAAGTTAAATTAGATTTTAGGAATTTACTATTTAAATACATTTTGAATATTAATTAAGTTATTAATAAGTAAATTAATTATTTTGGAAATAATTAAGAATTTAGTTATTTATTTGATTTTAAATAATGACTTGAATTAATTTATAATTAGAAATGATTAATGAATAATTAATCTAAGATAATTCACTTAAGTAAGAAATTAATGGAAATATTATTAATTAAATAAGATAATTATCTAAGGATAATAGTTCATCAATATGGTTAATTTTGATAAATTAATTAGATTAATTAATTGAAGGTAATCATTTGTAATTTGTTGAGTATAATTAGTTTATAAAAGTAATTAAGGGATTAATTACTTATTGTAATTAATTCTGATAATGAGTTTTGTTTAAATTAATTAATTTAGTTTAATTAATTTAAGAAATAATTTAATAATTTAATGATAATAATTACTTAATACAATTAATGGAGCAGGATTTCTTAGAGAAGTGATAATTGATAATTACTAGAATGTAATTAGGGAAAGGTGATTTATTTTAATATAGTAATTTGGATAATTACTTCTGTAATTAATCAAGGAATTGATTAATAAAGATAATCAATTATTGGATAACTAATTTGTTAATGAGTAATTAAGATAGTTAATTACTGAATTGAATATTAATCAAGGTGATTAATGATTAGATTAATTACTAAATGTAATTAATTTTAATTGAGTAATTAATTTAAATATCAATATTAGAGACCATTAATTATTATAATTAATGATGTAATTAAGGATTGTTTAATTAAGTAATAATTAATTAATTAAGTGATTAATTAATGTAATTAATCCAGGATAAATGTAATTAATTATAGTTAATTAATAAATTAAGTAATTAAATGTTAATTACTTATGATTAAGGTTAATTAATTTTATAAAATTAATTAAAGACTAATTACATATTGTAATTAGAGGGTGATTAATCAAAGGTGCTTAATCAAGTTAAATACTTAATGAATGATTAATTAACTAGGCTAATTAATTAAAGGATTAAGCAGGATTTAAATGAGTAATTAATTTAATTTATTTTAAATTAATTAGAGATAGAAGTAATTAATTTATTTTATTTTAAATTAATTATAATTGATGGTTAATAAATCATTGCTTATGGTTGTTATTGATTGGATAGATGTGATCTCAGCAATGAGATGAGTTGTATTGTATGCTATGGATGCTTGGTTAAAGTATGATGGTTTGTGATGGATTATCTGGTTGTGATGATTATCTGTTTGTGATGATGATACAGATTATCTATTTATGATGAGAATGTGATTTTCTATTGTGATATGTAGTTTATCTATCTGTGTGAAATAGATGTTAATGAAATAAGTTAATTAGTTAAAACCCTTAAGTACAACTTGGACATTAAAATGGCGTTTGGTTTCGGTGAGACCGGGATCGGGTTTCCATATTTGGATATCTGAAAACCACATCGATTCCAATTTAAACGTTAGGTCGTTAATCCAAGTAGAGCAAGTGAAGACTCGAGGTGTAAGAACTATATGTCGGTATAACTCTGTGGGTGATTCCGTAATGAGTTTGAAGGAATAGTACTTATAGGTTCGAGATGGTGATTTAGAATGCAAGGGTTATCGTCATTAACTCTAAGGGTGATTCCAAAATGAGTGTAACGAGATAATGCCTTCGGTTTCGTTCGAACCCAGAACGAACTTGTATGGATTGAATGCTTTCAGAACATCGTCAGGTGGACGATGAGCATTCTAAGATTGATATGTCCTATAAAGGTAATCGCAGCCTCAAGCCTCATCAACCGGGAATGGCCAAAATAGGGGAGGTGCAGCAAGGCTTCGTGGGTAGCCCCCACTAGAGAGTGAGATTTACCCCTGTCTAGAGGTCCCTTTTATTTCGGCTGTGTGGACGATTGTGAGCTCCAACCGTCGGGGTGGTCTTATTCCAAACTTTTCAGTAAGGAATGGTTCCGGCCTTGTGTTGCAGAGGAGTGGGCGTACTCCTCGGTACGGTGATCTAGGCCACGTACTGTGACGGGCGGTACCCCAATAGCCCTGCCATTGATGGAATCCAAAATCCAATAAGTGCCTGTACGATTTTGATTGTGCCCAACTATGTTGGAGCGTGAGATGTAAGCATTCCAGCTATTTCTATATTTTATTTTGAAAACCCTAGACACTATTATAATATCATTGGATTTCCTATCAAATGTTTTGGTTAACGTAAGGTAAAAACTTTTCCATGTTTATGTGTGGGAAGTCTTACGCGATATCTTTTGTTTTCAAAGGATTTTCTAAAAGTTAAGCAATTTTTAAACCCGTTTACTCACACCAGACCCCTGTCTCATCTGAGTGTTTATTTTCTGTTTTATTAAACTCTTGGATACTCATATTTCGTATGAGTAGTCAAGTGATTCAGGATGGCTTTGACGAGTTCTGGAGGAGATAATGGAGCAGGAGGCTTCAGCGTGTAGATATATATAGTGGTTCCGCTGTGTTTGAGTTGTATCTGCTTTCTCTGATATACTTAATTGTAATCGCTAGACAGATGTTTATAACTGTCTAGTTTGTGTTGTATTGACTGTAAAACTCTAATGTATATGATATTATGTAAAGTTTTTATGTGATATAATATAATTTGTTCCTTCCGCTGTGAGATTCTGATGTTGTCTGTTTCTTCTTTTCTTTCTTTTCTCTTTCTATCCCTTTCTTTCTTATTAATGATGCGTCATTCTGTGAAGACGGGTAGCGGGTCATTACATTGTGGTATCAGAGCATTAGGTTGAGTGAATACCTAGGCTCTGTAGTGGTGTCTTTCTTGAGAGAGCGTACTTGTAATTTCAAATATAGATATATTTAATTCTACCTATCTGTTGGGTTGCCTGTTCAGGTTTTCCAATATAAGTAATAAAGGTAGATAGGGTAGTGGTGTGTGTAACACAACTACCATTGGTTGGAGTCCCGAGTTTTGAGGTTGGAAGTGATATGCTAGGGCAGTATTGGGCATCTTGAGTAGTTTGCCAGTTTGGTGTAAAGGATTTCACTGATCTCTGAAGGAAAATCTTTTCAAGATTCGGAGTGTATCTTTGTATTTTAAGCTTGATTTCACTCGTGTGAGTGGATTTTCTTGAGTCTGGATCAGTTTGGAGTACTGAAGCCAGCAATGGAAATTAGGCAAATTTAGGAAGGAGTTCTGTCTGTATTTGAGTTTGAGACTCAGTTTGGCAGAGTGTATTGTGCTTGGTTTGAGATTGAGTTTCCTAAGGAATATCTGTCTTCTGAAGGCTCTATTGTGGAAGTAGCTGGTGTAGCTTTGAGGTTCGATGAGCTTTTGGGTAAGGAAGTTTTTGGCAGCAATAGCAGCAGTACGTGGCCTGTTTCTTCGATGGTTCTGAAGTCTCTGTGATTCTTTTGTCAGTAGGCCGGACAGATGGTGAAGCTTGTCCATTTCTTTTGGAAGCTCAGCTGGGTGTGATGTTTGTGGTTGAAGGTGGACCACTAGTTTCCCTTTTTGATTTGAAGGCTTTGGTTGTTCTGATTATTGAAGAGAGAACGATTTCTTGGAATCTGAACTGAATAGAATCGCAAAAGTGACTTGCGATAGTTCGGAAGTTCTCTGAATAATCTTTGTTTGGATTGAAGCATTCCTAGAGGATGTTTGAGTTATCGACATGGTTTGGTATTTCTTTGGATATCTTCGAAGGAGTTAAGGTTTGCATCTGCACCGAGAGATTGAGTTTTGTTTCAACTTGGTTCTTAGAGTTTTACCGGTGGTTCAGCTTAGTAGGAAGGTTCTTTGAGAAAGATCTGTTTAAGCTGGCAGGATTGATAGGATCTTAAATTCTAGTTGAATTTTTGCTATGGTATTTTTGACCCAATCGGGTAGGTCACCAAGATTTTATGGAATTTGATGAACAATGTTTCCGGAGTACGTTAATCAAGTCTATACTTGTGTTCATCAACAGCATTCTCAAATCAGAGTTGCGCAGTGGAAGCATGGTGGCAGCTATTCCAGAATAGAAGCAACACCCGATTCATTGGGAATTTGTGTTTTGTCTTGGATCAGAGGATTTCTACGGGAATTCGCTTTAATCGGGAGACTTGGATGTCTTGTGCATCTGTTCTGTTTTCCAAATAAGTGTAGTTTGTCTGAAGTCTTCTGATATCTGTAGTAGAGTTTGTGTGGTGGATTGGATTGGATTGATCTAGAAGGTTGAAGGCAGCCCAGGATCGATAGGAGAGATATGTGGATAAGGGATTGGATCTTTCTGTTTTCTCTCAAGGGTTAAGTGATTGATCTACAGGATTGGGTTGCCAGTTTGGATAACTGGGATTTGATGAGTTTCATGTATCTCTGAGGGAATACGTGTATGATCTATCCCTGGTTGTGGAACCAGCAGTTCTGGAGTTTTGGTTGTTGAGTCAGACTCGTCTGCAGTCTGATATCTTGTCTAGTGTTGTAGATATTGTGAATAGGAGTTTTGGAGCTTCTTAGTATTGATTGTTTGGTTTCTCTAGAGCGAGTATCCTATATATATATATATATATATATATATATATACTTGGGGAAACTCGATAAATTTTATCCAGAATTGGTCTGGATAATTAGATTTGTTTGATTGGTTGAATTGGTTGTTTTGATTGTTAGCATATGTTTGATATATGCTTGTGTTTTAAATAAAATCTTTAGTGAGATTATTAAATTACCTTTGCATTTAAATTTCGGGGACGAAATTCTTTTAAGAGGGGAGGAATGTGATGTCCTGGAAATTTGGGCAATATTTATTTAATAATTTCATTTATAATTATTTTAAAATGTGAAATATTGATTTAATAATCTAATTCAAGCATAATTTTCTTTTGAAAATTTATAACTATTTTGTTTGGATAAATGATATTCTTTTCAAAATTTATAATAATAATAATTGAATTTGAAAATCTTATTGTTTTAAAATGTTAAAAATATTTAAATGATAAAATTTTCTTTCTAAGCTGATTTAAAAATATTTTATTTATAATGTATATATGTGTATACATTGTAAATAGGAGTTTTGATTTTTAATTTTTAAATTTAAATTTAATAAAGGATATTTTCAACTTTATAATATATATAGGTGTATAATTTATGAATTGAATAAATTAAATTGAAATTAGTATTGAAACTTTTCATAAGTCAATTTATAAATCTATCTTATATTTTCAAAAGAAATTATAGTAAATATTTTTTTTATAAATATATAATAGTTAAAAATTGTATTTTATAATAAAATTTATTTTGTTTTATCTTAAAATTGTTTTGAAATAAACTTAGTTTATTCATATTAGAGTATAATATTTTGGTTTGAAAACTTTGGAATAAAATATAATGCAACATTCTTTTCTTTTTAAAAATTTTCTTTTTTGAAAAATAGTTTTAAAATTATTATTTTAAATTATTCAAGTAAACATTAAAATGTGTGAAGGTAATTCATTTGTAATCATTTAAAGACAAAATATAAATGAAACATATAAAACATCTTAAATTAAAATTAGAAATGTTTTAGAAGAATTTAAAAACATTTATAAACAAAGAAATTTATCTTTATGTTAAAATCATACATGTGTTAAGCATTCATATTTTAAAGTGGACACTTGTAATATTCATATATTAAAGTGGACACTTGTAATTAATCTTCATACTTAAGTAACAAGTAGCAATACTAAATCATTATTGAATTAATGATTTTAGATAAGAACTTAACAAATCTTTTTATTTCAAACACTTAATCTTCTATGGAGAATCTAAAATCAGATTTAGGAAACTGAAATACAAATTTACTCAAAGATCTGCAAACAAAATTTTAAAATCTGCAAAACAAAACCCAATTACAAATTCTGTTTAATCTACAAACAAAAATTCAAACTGCAATCTGTAAAGACTTCAATTCAAGCAAAGAAAATGGGAAAGCATGCAGTTTTAATCCAACATCAACAAGTAAATTCAGTATCAAATGGAAGCCAAAAACACAGATTCAACATTCAATCAAAATTCTGCAAATCAGGCTCCAGGAAATGAATTGCATCTGGATTGCTTTCTGCCTCTTCAATGGATAGGTGAGTAAATTTCTGTTTTAAAAACAGTTTCTTTCTTTTAAAAATCAAGCTAATAAGGTTTCTAGATTTTTTCAAATAAGAAAATCAAAACAGTGGTAAATAAAAATAATAATAACTGCACTGTTCTTTCTTTTTAGTAAGTAACCTCACTATTTGTAGGTTGTTTTAAATTTATCTGTGCATGAGTTCTGACAGAATCGAGTATGCTTGTTTGACTGTTGTGTGATGATACTCTGTGTACTTTCTTGAATATGCAGATAAGTGTGATGCAAATCTTCTAACAGAACTGCTTCTATTCTTAACTAGGATTTTTAAATACAAATTCATTTCCATATGTTTGAATCTTAGTTAGAAATTATTATGTGAACAATTTGTATTTGTTTAGCATAGATTTAGTTTGTAAATTTTAATTAAGTTAAATTCAATCTGTTACTTCTGAAAATCAGTTATGACAGATATTATTTTCAAAAGTAAGATTACCAAACATCTTTAATTATTCAATCAAGTTTAAAACTTGAATGCATGTTTAAAAACATGAATATTAAAACAAGCATCAAGTTTTTAAATCATCTGAGGAGTTAGTAATTAAGGATTGTACAGAATTTGGGATTTTAGGAGTATCTGATCATATAGTAGATTTTGGAAACTGGAATTCTTCCTGAAGGTGGAGTGTTGACTGGAGAGTGGAGGAAAATTAAGAGGAAGATGGTTAGGGAGTGGTGGCGATGGCGGTAGGAGTTTTTAGGTTTGAACCCTAGTTTTAAAGTGATAAAAGTTTTGTAACTCCTTGAACTCTGTGGTGATTCGAGGGATGCAAGGTTTTGGGGTTTGGCAGAGGGGGTATAGATGGAGCAATGGCGGGAGTTGAAGATCATCAGATGGTCGGAGTGGGTCGTCGTGAGGATTGTCAAATTTGGCATGTATTTTGGTGAAGCTTTCCAGGTTGCCTGATTTTGCTTGATTGTAATTTCAAGCTGCTGAGGGTTTGTTGATTGATGGTCGTTATCAAGTTGAGGGATGGACGGCGTCTTGGAGGGGTTGGTGAAGGTAGCTAGAAGCCGCCGGAGCACTGGTGCATATGCACAGTGTATATTTGACTATGGTGAACTCTGGGTTGTGCAGCATTTTGGTGACTCGAAGATACCCTCGTGCAGATTGTGTTGTGACTCGAAGAGGGTAGGGTTTTAGGTCGAAGTGCTTTTGTGGTGGTCTCGGGTTTTATTGAGTACAGGTTGAAAACCTGAACAGTTTGGTTTTTTTTTTAAATTTTGAAGGGAATTCAATTTTTAAAAACAAAGATTTAAATTCAGGTGTAAATTTGAATTGGATTCAAGTGTACTTTTGAATTCAAAGTTTAAGAATGAAAATTTTAACTTTAAGCAAGATTTAAATTAAGTTTTGAAATCAAGTTTAAGTATGATTTCAGTTTTACTTTGAAACCAGTGTGAATTCAAAACATTTTTGAAAATTTTTAAATATTGGATAGATTCAATGTTTTAAAAGTAGATTTAAAATAAATTTGATTTAAAATAAATTTGATTTCAAATAAAGGTTTAAATTTGAAAGAATTCTTTCCTTCAATATTTGAATTAAAATTATGATATGTTTAACTTAAATTTAAATGTTAAATAATCTATCTATTTTCAAAAGCTTGATTTCTTTAGTAAAATTAAGTAATTTAGATTTTTAAACTTTTCTTATATAATAATGATGGTTCTTTACCTTTAGGTTTATAAATTTATTTAAAATTTGGATAATGTTTAATAGTTAAACATTTGGAATCTTAAATTTTTAAATAAAAGTTGAATTAGATTTTAGAAATGTAAATACATTTTGAATATTAATTAAGTTAGTAATAAGTAAATTAATTATTTTGGAAATAATTAAGAATTTAGTTATTTATTTGGTTTTAAATAATGACTTGAATTAATTTATAATTAGAAATGATTAATGAATAATTAATCTAAGATAATTCACTTAAGTAAGTAATTAATGGAAACATTGTTAATTAAATAAGATAATTATCTAAGGATAATAGTTCATCAATATGGTTAATTTTGATAAATTAATTAGATTAATTAATTGAAGGTAATCATTTGTAATTTGTTGAGTATAATTACTTTATAAAAGTAATTAAGGGATTAATTACTTATTGTAATTAATTTTGATAATGAGTTTTATTTAAATTAATTAATTTAGTTTAATTAATTTAAGAAATGATTTAATAATTTAATGATAATAATTATTAATATAATTAATGGAGCAGGATTTCTTAGAGAAGTGATAATTGATAATTACTGGAATGTAATTATGGAAAGGTGATTTATTTTAATATAGTAATTTGGATAATTACTTCTGTAATTAATCAAGGAATTAATTAAAAAAGATAATCAATTATTGGATAACTAATTTGTTAATGAGTAATTAAGATAGTTAATTACTGAATTGAATATTAATCAAGGTGATTAATGATTAGATTAATTACTAAATGTAATTAATTCTAATTGAGTAATTAATTTAAATATAAATATTATAGATCATTAATTATTATAATTAATGATGTAATTAAGGATTGTTTAATTAAGTAATAATTAATTAATTAAGTGATTAATTAATGTAATTAATCCAGGATAAATGTAATTAATTATAGTTAATTAATAAATTAAGTAATTAAATGTTAATTACTTATGATTAAGGTTAATTAATTTTATAAAATTAATTAAAGACTAATTACATATTGTAATTAGAGGGTGATTAATCAAAGGTGCTTAATCAAGTTAAATACTTAGTGAATGATTAATTAACTAGGTTAATTAATTAAAGGATTAGGCAGGATTTAAATGAGTAATTAATTTAATTTATTTTAAATTAATTAGAGATAGAAGTAATTAATTTAATTTATTTTAAATTAATTATAATTAATGGTTAATAAATCATTGCTTATGGTTGTTATTGATTGGATGGTTGTGATCTCAGTATTGAGATGAGTTGTATTATATGATATGGATGCTTGGTTAAAGTATGATGGTTTGCGATGGATTATCTGGTTGTGATGATTATCTGTTTGTGATGATGATACAGATTATCTATTTATGATGAGAATGTGATTTTCTATTGTGATATGTAGTTTATCTATCTGTGTGAAATAGATGCTAATGAAATGAGTTAATTAGTTAAAACCCTTAAGTACAACTTGGACATTAAAATGGCGTTTGGTTTCGATGAGACCGGGATCGGGTTTCCATATTTGGATATCCGAAAACCACATCGATTCCAATTTAAACGTTAGGTCGTTAATCCAAGTGGGGCAAGTGAAGACTCGAGGTGTAAGAACTATACGTCGGTATAAATCTGTGGGTGATTCCGTAATGAGTTTGACGGGATAGTACTTATAGGTTCGAGATGGTGATTTAGAATGCAAGGGTTATCGTCGTTAACTCTAAGGGTGATTCCAAAATGAGTGTAACGAGATAATGCCTTCGGTTTCGTTCGAACCCGGAACGAACTTGTATGGATTGAATGCTTTCAGAACATCGTCAGGTGGACGATGAACATTCTAAGATTGATATGTCCTATAAAGGTAATCGCAGCCTCAAGCCTCATCAACCGGGAATGGCTAAAATAGGGGAGGTGCAGCAAGGCTTCGTGGGAAGCCCCCACTAGAGAGTGAGATTTACCCCTGTCTAGAGGTCCCTTTTATTTCGGCTGTGTGGACGGTTGTGAGCTCCAACCGTCGAGGTGGTCTTGTTCGGAACTTTTCAGTAAGGAATGGTTCCGGCTTTGTGTTGCAGGGGAGTGGGCGTACTCCTCGGTATGGTGATCCAGGCCACGTACTATGATGGGCGGTACCCCAGTAGCCCTGCCATTGATGGAATCCAAAATCCAATAAGTGCCTGTACGGTTTTGATTGTGCCCAACTATGTTGGAACATGAGATGTAAGCATTCCAGCTATTTCTATATTTTATTTTGAAAACCCTAGACACTATTATAATATCACTGGATTTCCTATCAAATGTTTTGGTTAACGTAAGGTAAAAACTTTTCCATGTTTATGTGTGGGAAGTCTTACGTGATACCTTTTGTTTTCAAAGGATTTTCTAAAAGTTAAGCAACTTTTAAACCCGTTTACTCACACCAGACCCCTGTCTGACCCGAGTGTTTATTTTCTGTTTTATTAAACTCTTGGGTACTCATATTTCGTATGAGTAGTCAAGTGATTCAGGATGGCTTTGATGAGTTCTGGAGGAGATAATGGAGCAAGAGGCTTCAGCGTGTAGATATATATAGTGGTTCCGCTGTGTTTGATTTGTATCTGCTTTCTCTAATATACTTAATTGTAATCGCTGGACAGATGTTTATAACTGTCTAGTTTGTGTTGTATTGTCTGTAAAACTCTAATGTATATGATATTATGTAAAGTTTTTATGTGATATAATATAATTTGTTCCTTCCGCTGTGAGATTCTGATGTTGTCTGTTTCTTCTTTTCTTTCTTTTCTCTTTCTATCCCTTCTTTCTTATTAATGATGCGTCATTCTGTGAAGACGGGTAGCGGGTCATTACATTTTATTTTTTTCAGAGAAAGAACATATTCCTAACTCTCTTCTAAGTTTAATAAAAGTTGTTTAAGTTAATGGTTTTGTTAAAATATCGGCTATTTATTTTCAGTATTTATAAATTCGAGTGTAATTGCTGCTTTGTTTACGTTATCAATCAGAAAATGATGTCTTATTTCTATATGTTTAGTTCTAGCATGGTATATAGATAGATTACTACACTAGTGTTGTCATGGTATATTGGTGGTTTGATAAAATTTACATCAAAATCTTTTAGTGTTTGTTGCATATAAATAACCTATGAACAGGCTAATGGAGCTGAAATATATTCTGCTTCTATTGTGGATAGAGATACGGAATTTTGCTCTTTTCTAAACTTAGAAACAAGGGAGGTACCTAGAAAGTGACAAGTTTAACATGTACGTTTTCGTTCGGATTTGCATCTAGCATAGTCAGCATCATTATATGAATTTTAATCAAAAGAAACTTCTTTTAGATTAAAAAAAAAGTCCATAGTCTAGGGCATTGTTCACATATCTTAATTCTTTTCACTAATTTTAGATGAGTTTCTTTGGGTTAAGATTGATGTCATGCACATAGATAAACACTTTGCATTATTTCTAGTCTACTGGCAGTTATATAAAGTGATGATTTCTATCACGCCTCTATATAAATTTTGATCAATATCTGTTGAGTTTTCTTCTTTATTTAATTTCTCATTTGTTTTTATAGGAGTTGGTTTTCCACTAGTATTTTACATACCAAATTTCTTAGCTAAGTCTTTGGCGTATTTTTCTTTACTTGTAAAACATCCATTATTTAATTGCCATATTTGCAGTCCTAAAAAGAATGCTGGTTCTTCCATATGACTCATTTCGAATTCCTTAGTCATTATATCTTAAAATTCTTTATTTAACTGTTCATTTGTTGATCCAAAATAACATCATCTACATGTATTTGTATAAGTTGAATATCTTTGATATTGCTTTTAATAAAAGAATGCTATCTAACTTTCCTATTTCAAAATTAGATTGTAACAAATAGAATTTTAATATATCATACCATGCTCTAGGAGCTTATTTTAGACCATATAAAGCTTTCTTTAATCTGTAAACATGATTATGTAATTTTTCATCTTCAAAAAGTGGGGATTGTTCTACATAAACATCTTCTTTAATTAATCCATTTATAAATGCACTTTTGACATCCATTTGAAATAATTTAAAGTTATTAGGATTTGCAAAAGCAAGTAAAATTCTGATAGCCTCCAATTTGGCTACAAGAGCAAAAGTTTCATCAAAACCTATTCTTTCTTCTTGACTATAATTTTGAGCAAATAAACGTACTTTATTTCTGATAACTTCTCCTTGTTCATTCATTTTATTTTTATATACCCATTAGTTCCTATTATAGAATTATCTTCAGGTCTTGGGATTAATTCCCAAACGTCATTTTTGGTAAACTGATTCAGTTCTTCTTGCATAGCAAGAATCTAAGAATCGTCTAATGATGCTTCTTTTGAATTTTGAGGTTTAATAGTTGAGATAAAAGCAACATTACTTAGTTTATTTAATTAATTCCTCGTTTTCACAAAACATTCTATATTTCCTATAATATTTCCTATAAAATGATCTTTCAAATATTTTGTTCTTTTATTTGGATTTAAATTTTCAGAGTTAATTATTATTTTCATCATTACTGATTTCACTATTAGTAATTTCATTAGTTTTATCAATATTCTCTTCTTCATCAAAACCAATATTATTGATTTTAAAATTATCATCAAATGAAACTTGTAATGCTGCTTCAATGGTATTAATCTGGAGTTAAAAACTCTATAAGCATTACTTCTATTAGAATAACCAATAAAAATACCTTTATCCGATATAGCATCAAATTGATCAAAATTATCCTTTGTATTGAATATAAAACATATTTAACATTTTTCTATCACATTCTTATATACTTCTATTTTTATGTTATACTACTCCATTTTATTGTGATGTCTTGGAAATGAAAAGTTATGTGTAATTCCTTTCTTATTACAAAAGATTTCAAAATTATCATTTTCGAATTCACCTTCATGATCATTCCTAATTTTTTTAATTTAGTTGTCATTTGATTTTGAATTCTTATAGTAAAAATTTTAAATATTTCAAAAGCTTCACTTTTAGGTTTTTAGAAAATTTTCCAAGTAAATCTAGAGAACTCATCTATTATTACAAAGACACGTCTATTATGATTTACTGATTGTATTTGCGATGGTTCAAAAAGATCTAGCTGAAGAAGTTCACGAGGATGACAAGTACAAATCATATCTTTAGATTTAAAGGAGCTTTTACGAAGTTTTCCTAATTTACAGACATCACATAAATTATTTACATTAAAACTGAAGACCCCTAACAAGTTCATATTTAGCAATTTTAGAAAGGTGTTTAAAATTCAAATGACTAAATTTTCTGTGCAAAATTCAAGGTTCATTAGATTCAGCCAAAAGGCATAAATTATCATTGTAAAATATAAATGTTGTGTTTCCTGATACCCTCAAAGATAATGTTTGATTAATTATCTTTAATATGGCAATTATCTATTCCAAATTTAATTTTAAAACCCTTATCACACAATTGAATAATATTCGGTAAATTATATTTTAGATTCCTAATAAGTAAAACATTAGAAATAGTAGGAGTTTTAGAGTTACCAACATTGCCGATGTCAATCACATTTCCTTTTGAGTTGTCTCTGATGTTAACTGGTCTACCATCTTTATAGGCAACGTCTTTCAAGATTTTTGGATTTTTAATCATGTTTCTTATCTACTATCCAAAATCCACTTGTTCTTCTATATTTGTGGTGTTTGATTTTCAAGTGTCTGCTCACCATTGGCCATACAACAAATTTGTTCCTGCAATTCAAAATCATAACTTTCCAAGAAATAAAGTGATTGTCAAAAAATTAGTTCCAAATAACATATTGGTTTCACAAAATTGCTTTTTTATAAAAAATATCACCAGCCATTTAAACTTTTCAAAAATCAAATTACGAATTTTAGAAAACCTACTAGTTTGAGACCAAACGTGGGTTCTGGAAGTAAGGATCTTAAGGCTAATTAAACACTAAAGGGGTGGTGAATAGTGTTTTTTAACTTATATGAATCTTTTTAAAATTCTTTCAAGATTACTGTTAGATAATGAAAAATAAAAAAGCATAGATGCAAACACATATAAGTATAAATTTATTAAAGTGAAAGATAGAGAATTAGAGAGACCAAGCCAGGGATTTTTATACTGGTTCGGAGTTACCCTACGTCCAGTCCCGTGTAAGTGCTTGTATAATTTTTTTTATAAAATGCCAATCTTTCAACAGGCAGAAGGAAAGCCTAGATTAATCACGATTTTAAGGGTATGAGACACACCCTCCTAATTTTATGTGCTCAGGATACATTCACTTGATTTGGAAGGGCTACAAGCACACCACGCGGATTTCCAGGCTACCAAGCACACCAAATTGATTTGAATGGGCTACAATCACACCCCAAGCATACAACTAGAGTTTGATGGTTTTTCAAAAGACAATTTCTTGATCTTTGGTTACAATGGATCATGTACTCTTGAGTAGCACTTTGATTTTGAATTGAGAGAGAGATAACTGAAATCAGATAGTAAATAGTAGTGAATCAATATAATGAAGATCTAATTGATTTTGGTTGTATATGAAGATATTTGAATAAATTTTTCATTAGAAATTTTGGTAGAGTAAGGGAGAGAAGAAATAAGAAATTAGTTGTTAAAAATTCATTTGAAACCTTCTATTTATAAAGAATAAATAAACATTCTACTCACGAAGAGTTAGCACGAATAGACAGTTCATTTCAAATTTAGAATTTCAAATTAATGGAAAGTATGTCGACATACTTATAGGGTATATGTCGACATATCCCTTTGGTGGAAACTCTTTTGTTTTTAAATATTTTGAAAATCTTATGCTTTGTAAAATATTTTGATACCTTGTAAAAATAATTTAAACATAGTTTATAAAGATTTTAAACTTTGAAAAACTATTATAAAATATTTTTAAATATATTTTAAAGTTATATTTTCCTTTTTAAACTAAAGGATAAGGAAATGAGAAATAGAGATCAAAGATTACTACCAGGCACTTTAACAATATTTTATAACTCTATATATTAAACTACAGTCTTGAAATCTTCATATCTTGGTCTTTATATTCATGAGTTTTCATGTTCCTTTCTTGATTCTTTATACTATACAGTCTTTGATTCAATACCTATGTTATATCCTGCACTATATACTATATAACTTGACAAAACACTAGTATCTAATTTTGCATAAATGTATTTTGTTATTAAGGTTGTTATCATCAAAATCAATAACTTAAGAATTAACATGGAATGGTTACATTAATTACATTCAATAGCACATTAAGCATACAACTAAGCCTGTAAAAGCTCATATTGAAAAATGGATTCAGTGCAATGATAAGGCAATTAGGTACCTTTTGTCACAGTGCACCACTAGAAAATGTACCGAGGGCCTCACCGAGACCTCTTGCATAGAACCAGCCTGCCCCTTTCTGGATAGTACCGAATATGTCATTTCACTGATTGCTTTGCAACCTTTTCTCGTGAACTCACATACACATACCAAATCCATAAATAGTTATCTAGAAGGATGATGTCCATACAAATAATGGGTGAAACCACATAGCCCTGCTGCATATCCCATGTTTTAGTCATTACCGGGTGTAAGTCTCATGGCTACATTTTACCTTTTCATCAAATCCCACGAGGAATGATAACACGACCCCTAGACAAAAATGCAATGCCCGCATTAATCCATACAAGTTGTTCTAGATATGAAGAAAATGAAGACACTACTTCCAATACATCCTTTTTTGAGCCACCCTCTGGATTAGTAGCAAGTAGCCCTTATGCTTTAAAGAACTTCGCCTTCAATTTGCATCATCTTCAAGTTGCCTTCTATAATGACCCGAAATTTTCGATCTCGAATATTCCAGATAGTTAGAAGAAAAGAGATATAAGAAGAAGAATAGAAACACAAAGCGCAATCTCACATTCGCAGCGGATAAAAATATAATATAAGTAATATCAGTTTACAAAGGAAAACTGTACTTGCCAGATTTACACTTCAATACATCAGAGTTACAACATACGTAAACACTGTACAGATACAATCCACATGTCCCAAATAAACAATAACAGGTAATATACTCAGCTGGATACACATATACGTTCATGCCCTCCAGCTCGCCTCCTGAGCTCCAAAACGTCCTTACCTGAAAATCTGTAATACTCGATCTGACCCGAGCATTACATCAAAGTAACACCCGGGTCAGGCTGGAAACTAGCGTGAGTAAACCCATCTAATAAGAAATATCAAAGCATAAAACTTATTTAAAACCCGGGTAACTCATTCATCTCTACAAGTTCACAACTTGTTATAGTCAACACTTAATCAATCGTAAGTACCTTTACTTAGTTTTAAATAGTCCAATCATTTTAATTATTCCATTCCAGCCTATTGATTTTACATATCAACCTATAAAGAATCGAATTGGTTCGGGTATTTACTAACACCCGACTCCGGGCTCTTTGAATCCAATGTCATCTTAACCCAAGTTATTCAAGTGAATACAATTAAATTTTAAATGCTGGATGTCACTCTAACAAAGTATTTCATAGATAACCACATTATTACTGTCCACTCAAACATATCAATTCATCATAATTAGTCAACCTTTAATTATTTATCAAAATTAATTATTCATAATTACTTTCAAACATTATATAATGATATTGGATGAACGTGATTGATCGATAGATAACCACATTATCATTGTTCATCCAAACATATCATATCAGAGATATCTATCAATTCAAGGCTTTTAATCATTATTTAATCATTCATAAGCAAAAATTTACCACTTCCAAAACTAATTTAATTAATTCTAATTAAATTACTAACCTCAATCACTTAGATTACCTTTACTTAACATTAATCAATTTCAAATCAATTAATTAATCATATCCATCTTAATTAATCACCCTGGATTAATTATTCTTCCATTAAATTAAGTAATAGCCCTTAATTAATTATAAAAATTAATTAACCTTTACCCATTAAATATCAATTGCATTTACCCTGAATTAATTACTCAAATTAATTATTCCATAACCACTTAAAATGCTTAATTATCCTCTAATTAATCATACTCATTAATTAACTAACCCTTGATTTATTTCCTTAATTAATAAATCCTTTAATTAATTACACTAAGTAATTAATTCTTAACTACTTTTCTTAAGTAATTATCATTAAATAAATCACATTTAGTAATTTCCCATTAATTACGCTCTTTAATTAATGACAACAAGCCATTATCTTTTAATTACTTCCATTAAGTAATTATCATTAATTAATTTCATTAAGTGATTAACCTTAAATTAATTAATGATCCTTTAATTTATTATCTTAAGTAATTATCCTTATTTAATCACTCTATTTAATCATTCTTAATTAAATTAAGTTAATTAATAAACCCTTTATTAATTAATGACTTTTAAATAATTGCATAGGTTAATTTATCCATTAAAATCAAGACCCTATTTAATTTAAGATAAATCATTATCTTAGTTAACTACTTAATCATGATTAAATCTTATCTGAGATTACATAGAAATAAAACTAAATAATTAACCTATAATATTTAATTTTAAAACCTTTAACTTCATCAATATCTAAAATACGCGGGTCTAATCCCAAACCCCCAAGCTAACTTAATTCCAAATTAACCAAGTAGTTTGAAACACTTCTCTCTTTTCTTTTACCCTTTACTTCATTTTATTTCTTTAAATTAATCAAATACTTAATCCAACCAACCCACTACTTTCCAGCCCACCAAGACCAGAACCCATGAAACAACGAAATCCCTTTCTCCCATCTTCAATTCTCTTCAGTGAACAGTTCAATTCAAACTACAGGGATGACACGAAGTCGTGCATGTATCCGTGAACGCTTCCTCCGATGATCGTGCCTTGCCACCGATTATCGCTGCCAGCCACACGCCGTCACCCCATCCTATCAACCACACCTGACTCGACGAACTGCCCTGTTCGAAAAAAATAAGTTTCAACCCCCTACCGCCAATAATCAGATGACATCGAACGCGATGCTCCGACCAACTATACAACAGTATACTCCCAAACTTCATCGGAAGCCACGCCTTCTCCTCCTGCATTTCTTTCCCAACGCATGCAGCCTTCCATCACCTTCATTGCTTCACAAAACAACTCGAACCCAAAAGCCAAGCGATGTTCCCTTAAACCCTAATACCCAAACAACTTGCTTTCTCAATCACTTAGAAATTCTAGCACAATTTTCTAGAGTTCCCCATTCCCTACTCCTCCTTCCCGTCTAGTGCCACGCCTCTAAAACAACCCAGCCACCTGAATTTGCCATTTTGCCCAAATTCATTCAACCAAGGAATCTCGACATACCCAACACTAGAAATCCTGATTATTATACCATAATTCATTTATTTACTTAAGTGAATTAGTTTATACAATCCAAACTTGAAATAGTGTTTATTAATTTTTCTGTTATTAAAAAGATTCTACTGTAATATTAAGTTTTCGAAATATTTATTCGATAAACACACCTGAATCTATTTTTAAAATGATACAACATTGATGCAAACATACCTTCTTTAGAGATCATAACTTGAATTCTATTGAATAGGAAGATATTAATCTTTTTCCTAGTGAGTTTGAGCCTGTGGATATAAACAGAGGCTTATATATATGTAGATTCGCAGCTATGCACAGGCATATCCTACTTATTATTAAAACATTCACATCTATTTACTCATGCTAACATTATTTACTAACTTTCTATAAAGATTCATCACATGCATTGAATTATACAAACAAATTTGGGCTTCAGAAAGTTTGATTTACTCGCCTGTCTTGTAAAAGCAAAGAATCATGCTTTCTGGTTTTGATCGGATTTCCAGTTTTGGTGATGATCTGAAAAAGCTTTTGTTTTTGAAACCTGTATTAGGTTCTGATCTTAACTTGTTTGATTTCAGGTTTGTTTTATTTTGTTTTGAATTTCCAGGTTTGAAGATTGATTTGATCTTCGGGCTTTATTTCCAAGTTCCTGATTTGAAAAATGTTTGCCAGAGTTGAAATTGTTTGATGTAGTTTGGATGGAAGTTGATTCCATTTCTCTGATTTATTCTTCCTTTTATTTTGTGGTTTCAAATTTTGGAGATGAAGAATGAAATCTAGTTCTCACTTTTTTCCTTTTTTTCTATGTTACAAATTTATTTATTTTTAAATATTTTGGCCATTTGTTATTTGCATGCCTAATCAACTTTCAATTGTTAAATTTATCATAAAACTACTTACACTGGTCTTTTATTCATGCATTAATGTTTAAATATGTTATTAAAACTTTTTATATTATTTATCCTATGTTTAAAATATTACATATGTTTAAATGTATGCTAAAATTCTTATATTTGTAAATATGCATATATCAATTGATTTTAATATGTTTTCTTTATTATTATTATTTTTCTAAATTTATTAACATATGTGTATTAAGTTTTATATTTTTTTATTTTTATTAAGCCTTGTTTTCATCTTTATATTTTTAATTTCGAAATAAAATTTCCAAATCTCAATATATATATATACACTTAATATACTTATATATATGTATACACACACTTAAAGTTTTCAACACTACAAAGTTTATATTTATCTGTTTATGGAATTTACTAATTCACTATAAAATTTATCATTTCCATATATTATAATCCAATGTTTATTATAGTTTCCCCAAATCCATTTGTAGACATTTTAATTAATAGAATTTTATTTGTTAACATATATATCAGTATTTAATAGTTAAAATCTGATCATTACCAATTATCAGATGCCTAAAAATCCAGGTTATCACATTCCTCCCTCTTTGAAACTTTTCTTCCTTGAAAAGGAATGAAACCAGAATTTACTAAATACTTAACATCAGTTAAATCACTTTTTGATATTTTTAAAATACTTTTAAAATCTATATAATATTTCCAAAATAGTTCTATAAAATACTTTTCTAACTCGATGTTTCAATAAGTCCGTCCTCATTCTCATAGAAATCCGGTCATACGTTGATCATGCATGTGACGACCCGCCTCTCTCAACCCACTCTCTCCTCTTCTCCCCAGTTCTTCTTCCCTTTTCTCTTTTTTTTTTATAAATTAACTGCAGTAATCCACTCACGCAAACGCATCCTACTCGAACCAACCTACCCACTTACTCGCGTACCACTCGAGTACCACTCGAGCATCACGCGTATGCAGTCACTCGCGAATCACTCTGACACACCTCCGCCACCGTGCACGTGCACGGTGGTGCGCTTGGCCATCGGCGCCTCGCGGCAACCCCCACAAAACACAAATCACCATCTCGTATGAATTCGAAACCAAAAATTTCAATTACAAGTCGAAGCAAAAAAAACGACCTGTAGCTCAAGCAAACGAAAACGTCACCGATGAACCAAACACGCGTGCAGCCACCACACATCACCAGAGGTGATGAAAATTCACCAAGACGTCGTCTACACCTCCACCTAGCTCCACCTACAGTCGCGCTTCACTCGGTTTCATGATGATGCCGCAATCAATAATTTACAGAGCCTAAAAAAAATGTGAGCTAAAACCCTATTTGAGATTCAAACTCAAAATACTTACATTCGAAAAATAATTTACTATTTTTCTAGTGTTGATACAACTTAATTCTTGCTTCATTCCAAATCTCAAGAATTAAAGATTACTCTATCTTCCAAAATTTACAAAAATACATTTTTGTTTCATTTCAAAACTGCTCGTATTACTTTTGCATAAAAATCATAATTTCTATGTTAAAAATCATAATTTCTGGTATGAAATCTAAATATGTTATTGAAATTTCAAATTTAAACATTTGAGTTTTTCACTTTGATTTCTTGTTTACCTGTAGATTGAAAAACAGTATTTACATCATACTGTCTAACTTCAAAATGTTTTACAGTCTTTGTTTTCATATAAACAAACTTAAATTCCCACGATACAAAATTTAAATAGTTATATGAGTAAGATTTGTAAATTTATTTGCTTTACTTTGTAAAAACTTGAAGCATTGATCAAGAACAGCTGTAAAAGTTTTCAGATCAAACCAACATACACAGATCAGATAGTTAAAATATATATAGCACATATCATAAACAAATATATAAACTAAAGTTGAAATTTATTAGTTTACTCACCAACCAAAAACTGTTGAACAGAAAGTATGATGAAGGAACTAAAGTTGATCTACCCTGAACTCTTCCTTTGCTTTTGCTGTTAAATTAAATTTTGTTTTCAAAGCCAAAACATATGTTTCTCAGGTTTGTTTCTTAAATTTTTGTAGACAACACAATAACATGATGCATATAAATAAAAAGACTTTGAACAACAGCTGTAGGTTAAATGGTACAAGTTTTCACTTGTTTGACCAAGTTTGAATACACTGCTAAATGAAATTATCATAGGGATCGGTTGTAGTACTTGCTTGAACAAGAATTTGTGCTAATAAATGCTTATGTTATTAATTTTGATAGCAATTAATTAATTGTTACTGACAGTTGAGATTTTGGTATATAGATATTTATGTTATTTGCTTTGTGTTGTACAAGACAGTATCATTATCTCGGCCAAACCTGTTTAGTAAGCTACAAATTTTTTTTGTTTTATATTATATTTGAAGTGAGACTTGTTTTATATTTAAGTTCACTCTGTTTTCCTGAAGCACAAAGTTGTACACAGCATCTTGTTTTATTAACTTGAAGTAAAACTCTGTTTTTCCTTATTTGCTTACAACTAATAAATGCTTAAGCTTCATTTCTCAAGTAAAAAAAAGTTTCAGTTTCCTGTTTGTTTGTACAAGCTACAGATCTTCCATTATTCATTGGAAGTAAAACTTTGTGTTCTTATACCCATAAATTGTACCAAAGCACATATATGTTTATTACTGGGTTACCTTGATTTTTAGTTTATTATTATTATTATCTTTTTCCTGGATGCAACACTTAATTGCTGTACAACTTATATGTGTATTAAGCAATGTATAAAGATTCTTATAATTGACTTTGTTTTATACTAGTGTTAAATGTTTATATCTATATTGTTTTACACTTCCATATTTATGTTAAATATTTCCATGTTTATTTATTTTAAAAACTAATTATTTTAAAAAACTAAAATTGTATTCATATGTATGTTATCAAATATCAAATAATGAAACTTTAATTTAATTTCTATTGAATAGGTCAGATTTTGTTTTTAAATAGTTTTGAAGTATTAAATTTTAAATTTTCAAATTAAACTTTCTTTTATAAAACATACATAACTGTTAAACATCCAAAGTTTCATCAATTTAAACATTGACAAGTTTATATTTAAATTAAATTAGATTAAATATTCATTAAAATGTGCTGTCAAAATTTCGGGTCGTTACATTCCGTCCCCCTTAAAAGAATTTCGTCCCCGAAATTAAAACAACAGTTAAATCAAAAGCTTTTATATTCACAATCCAAACATACATATCATTCATACAATAGCAAACAAACAAACAATCTACTCTAACAAACATCACTAGTTATCCGAACATAAGTCCGGATAAGCATTCTTAACACTATCGAGAGTTTCCCAGGTACAGTCTCTGGGATCCTCACTCCATTGCACCTTGACGAGTTTCACCACTTTGTTCCTGAGTTGCTTCTCGTCTCTGTCCACAATCTGAACTGGATTTCTGACTACAGTTAAATTTGGCTCCACTTCCAAATCTTCTTGAATTACCGGTTCTACAACCAGTGACGGATCATGAACAAATTTCCTCAAATGCGATACATGAAACACATTATGAATCCCAGACATCCGCTCTGGTAATTCAATCCTGTAGGCTACAGCTCCAATTCTTTCCAATACTCGGAATGGTCCAATGTATCTCGGAGCAAGTTTTCCCGTCTTTCCGAATCTTATAGCACCTTTAATTGGGGAAACTTTAACAAAAACCAAGTCTCCGATCTCAAATTCCAATGGCCTTCGTCTTCTATCCGCATATTTCTTCTGACGATCTTGAGCAGCTTTCATCCTTTTCTTGATAAGCTCAACCTTCGCAGAAGCTTCACGAATAAGATCAGGTCCAAGCACAATACGATCCTTCGATTCAATCCAACAAGATGGAGATCTACACGGCCTTCCGTATAAAGCTTCATACGGAGCCATCTTAATACTCGCTTGATAACTGTTATTATAAGAAAATTCCACAAGATGAAGATGGTCTTCCCAAGATCCCCCAAAATCTAAAACACAAGCCCGTAGCATATCCTCAAGAATACGATTCAGCCTCTCTGTCTGTCCGTCCG
This sequence comes from Allium cepa, assembly GCA_030765085.1. Lineage (NCBI taxonomy): Eukaryota > Viridiplantae > Streptophyta > Magnoliopsida > Asparagales > Amaryllidaceae > Allium > Allium cepa. Next base: position 420,714,764 of record CM060943.1, on the reverse strand, counting down.
TTTGAGGATGATAGGCTGTACTCAATCTCAAATCTGTTCCCATTGCTGATTGCAGAGCTTCCCAAAATTTGCTAGTGAAAATGGGATCACGGTCACTTACTATGCTGACTGGAACACCATGCAATCGAACTATCTCCTTCAAGAAAATTTCCGCCAAAGAAACTGCAGTACGGGTTGCCTTTACTGGTATAAAATGGGCACTCTTTGTTAAACGATCTACAATAACCCATATACCATCATTCCCTTTTCTGGTTCTAGGCAAACCGTCGATAAAATCCATCGAGATCATTTCCCATTTCCAATTCGGGATTTCCAGAGGTTGCAATAATCCGGCAGATTTCTGTTGATCACCTTTAACCTGTTGGCAGATGGCACAACTGTTCACAAAAGTAGCTACATCCTTCTTCATATTCGGCCACCAGAAAACTCTCTTCATATCTTTATACATCTTCGAAATTCCCGGGTGAATATTCAATTTAGAACGATGGCACTCAGCTAGGACTTCTTGCCTCAGTCCATCAATATTAGGCACACATAAACGACCTTTAATCCTTAGAGTACCTTGATCACCCACCTTGAAATCTGAATATCGCCCATCCTTAGCTCCAAGAATTATTTCCTCAAAAGATTTATCTTCCATTTGCTTACTAATGATCCTTCCTTGGAGAGATGGAACAACTTCCAAAAGAGATAGAACTGCATTCCTACTGAGAGCATCAGCTATGACATTCGCTTTTCCCGGAGTGTACAGAATATCCAAATCATAGGAAGCAAGAAATTCAACCCACCGCTGCTGTCTCAGATTCAGATCTTTTTGAGAGAATAAATATTTCAACGGTTTATGATCCGTGAACAATTCAAACTTCTCTCCTAAAAGATAATGTCTCCAAATCTTTAGAGCAAAAACAATGGCAAGCAATTCAAGATCATGCGTAGCATAGTTCTTTTCATGAGGCTTCAACTGCCGACTAGCATACGCAATAACTCGTCCGTTCTGCATCAGAACTGCTCCCAAACCCACAATACAAGCATCAGTGTAAACTTCGAATTTGCTTTTCCCATCCGGGATAGCAAGTACTGGTGCACTAGTAAGTCTTATCTTCAATTCCTGAAAAGCTTCTTCACACTGAGGCATCCATTTGAATTTCGCTCCTTTTCTGGTCAACTTAGTCAAATGTGAAGAAATCTTGGAATAATCTCTGATAAATTTCCTGTAGTAGCCCGCCAATCCTAAGAAACTGCGAACTTTCGTCGGTGTCTCTGGCTGTTTCCATTCCAGAATAGTTTCAACTTTGGCTGGGTCTACAGAAATGCCTTCACCAGAAACAATGTGCCCTAAAAATTTAACTTCCGATTTCCAAAAATGGCACTTCGAAAACTTCGCCTTCAGCACATTCTTTCTCAGAGTCTCCAATACAATCCTCAAATGCTCCCTGTGCTCTTCTTCGGATTTGGAATAAACCAAGATATCATCAATGAATACCAGCACAAACTTATTCAGCACATCCCTAAAAACTCGATTCATAAGATCAACGAAATAGGCAGGAGCGTTGGTTAATCCGAACGGCATAACCAACCACTCATAGAAACAATTCGGTCCCCTAAATGCAGTCAAGGGAATACTGTCTTCTGCTACCCTCAACTGATGGAAACCCGAAGCTAGATCCAATTGAGAAAAGATAGATGCACCATGCAACTGGTCAAAAAGATCATCAATGCGAGGAAGAGGATATTTGTTACGGATAGTCACTTTATTCAGTTCTCTATAATCCACACAGAACCTCAGTGATCCATCCGATTTAGTCACAAATACTGCTGCCGAACCCCAACAAGAAAAACTAGGTCTGATCAACCCCTTCTCTAAAAGATCTTGAGTCTGCTTAATCAACTCTTCTCTTTCCCTAGGAGCCATTCTCCTACTGGGTTGAATTACTGGCACAGCTCCTGGAATCAAATCAATACGGAACTCTATCTCTCGATGTGGTGGCAGACACTTAACTTCTTCAAAAACATCAGCAAAATCTCGAACCACATCGATATCTTCAACTCTCTCTTCAGGATTCTCAATTCCATGCAAAAGACTGCTCAAGTGAATTTCAGAATCATCACACGACACTCTGGCAATTCTACCCAGATCAGTTTCCAACGAAACTGTTCTCTCATCACAATTCAAAACGGCTTTATACTTATCCAGCCAATCCATACCCAAAATAAGATCAAATCCCTTAAAATTAAACACATACGGGTCACAAGAAAAACTGTGGGATAGATAAGAGATCTTCAAGTCCTTACAGATAGTGTCTAATTTAGTCACCCCTCCTATAGGATTAGATACCAAGATAGAATTGTCTACAGAACTAGGAGTAAGAGAAAACTTTTCCACAGAGTCCAAAGAAATAAAACTCAAGGAAGCACCCGAATCAAACAAAACTCTAATATATTTTCCATTTAAAAGTAAAGTACCTTCTAAAACTCCTTTGCCCTTCGAAGATGCAGATGGTCCGGCTTCCAAAGCAAAAACTTTATTCTGAGGTGCTTTCTGCAGAAGTGGACAGTTCTTTATCATGTGCCCTGGCTGATGACAATTAAAGCACAATGATTTCTGAACCATAGCTGATCCTGGGCCATTCTGTTGCTGTTGATGCTGCTGCTGGAATCCCTTCCTAGGACACTTATTTGCCAAATGCCCTTCCTGCTGACAAATGTAGCACTTACGAGGTCCGTTGTTATTCCCAGGTTTCTTCTTATTCGGCTTCCTCCACCTAGGATCGAACTTCCGCTTATTCGAATTAGTGGAATTCCCACCAGAAACTGCAGCTGGAGTCCCCGGTTTCTTACTCATCAAACTTTCATACCTTAACGCCATATCAATCAAATCAACAAAAGATCCCTTCAGAAGCACCGTCAACTTTCCATGGAATTCAGGCCTCAACCCTTGCACAAATTTCTCATTCTTTTTCAGAGGGGTATCGATGAGTCCTTGACCATAACAAGAGAGATCGTTGAATCTGGTTTCATATTCCGAAATAGACATACTACCCTGCTTCAAATTCAGAAAATCCTGATACAATTGGGTTTTCCCTGCCGTCGGCACATACTTCTCTTCAAACAACTCCTTGAATCTGTCCCAAGAAATGTCATCCTCAGAAATATTTGCAATAGTTGAATTCCACCATGCTGCTGCACCACCTTGCAACTGCCACGATGCCATATGCCTCTTACGCTCATCAGACAATCTCATACTCTTGAAAATACGTTCACAAGAGCGTAGCCATTCCTGAACTTCAATTATTGACTCCGAACCTCTGAATGGTTGACCTCCAAGATGTTTGAAATCCTTGCATAAGGCTGCAAAGCTAACTTGAGATGGTACTGGATTGACAGCCTCACTAACATTTTGACTCCGTCCATTATCTGTAGAAGTACTAGCCCTAACTCTGCCTCTTCTTCCTGAACTCATGTCGGTCACCTGAACAGGTAACTCAACAAATTTAGATAGAGATATATATAATCATATGAAAATACAAATACGCACTCTCAAGATAAATATAACACAAGAGCCTAGGTACTCGCTCAACCTAGCGCTCTGATACCAACTGTGACGACCCGCCTCTCCCAACCCACTCTCTCCTCTTCTCCCCAGTTCTTCTTCCCTTTTCTCTTTTTTTTTTTATAAATTAACTGCAGTAATCCACTCACGCAAACGCATCCTACTCGAACCAACCTACCCACTTACTCGCGTACCACTCAAGTACCACTCGAGCATCACGCGTATGCAGTCACTCGTGAATCACTCTGACACACCTCCGCCACCGTGCACGTGCACGGTGGTGCGCTTGGCCATCGGCGCCTCGCCGCAACCCCCACAAAACACAAATCACCATCTCGTATGAATTTGAAACCAAAAATTTCAATTACAAGTCGAAGCAAAAAAAACGACCTGTAGCTCGAGCAAACGAAAACGTCACCGATGAACCAAACACGCGTGCAGCCACCACACATCACCAGAGGTGATGAAAATTCACCAAGACGTCGTCTACACCTCCACCTAGCTCCACCTACAGTCGCGCTTCACTCGGTTTCATGATGATGCCGCAATCAATAATTTACAGAGCCTAAAAAAAATGTGAGCTAAAACCCTATTTGAGATTCAAACTCAAAATACTTACATTCGAAAAATAATTTACTATTTTTCTAGTGTTGATACAACTTAATTCTTGCTTCATTCCAAATCTCAAGAATTAAAGATTACTCTATCTTCCAAAATTTACAAAAATACATTTTTGTTTCATTTCAAAACTGCTCGTATTACTTTTGCATAAAAATCATAATTTCTATGTTAAAAATCATAATTTCTGGTATGAAATCTAAATATGTTATTGAAATTTCAAATTTAAACATTTGAGTTTTTCACTTTGATTTCTTGTTTACCTGTAGATTGAAAAACAGTATTTACATCATACTGTCTAGCTTCAAAATGTTTTACAGTCTTTGTTTTCATATAAACAAACTTAAATTCCCACGATACAAAATTTAAATAGTTATATGAGTAAGATTTGTAAATTTATTTGCTTTACTTTGTAAAAACTTGAAGCATTGATCAAGAACAGCTGTAAAAGTTTTCAGATCAAACCAACATACACAGATCAGATAGTTAAAATATATATAGCACATATCATAAACAAATATATAAACTAAAGTTGAAATTTATTAGTTTACTCACCAACCAAAAACTGTTGAACAGAAAGTATGATGAAGGAACTAAAGTTGATCTACCCTGAACTCTTCCTTTGCTTTTGCTGTTAAATTAAATTTTGTTTTCAAAGCCAAAACATATGTTTCTCAGGTTTGTTTCTTAAATTTTTGTAGACAACACAATAACATGATGCATATAAATAAAAAGACTTTGAACAACAGCTGTAGGTTAAATGGTACAAGTTTTCACTTGTTTGACCAAGTTTGAATACACTGCTAAATGAAATTATCACAGGGATCGGCTGTAGTACTTGCTTGAACAAGAATTTGTGCTAATAAATGCTTATGTTATTAATTTTGACAGCAATTAATTAATTGTTACTGACAGTTGAGATTTTGGTATATAGATATTTATGTTATTTGCTTTGTGTTGTACAAGACAGTATCATTATCTCGGCCAAACCTGTTTAGTAAGCTACAGATTTTTTTTGTTTTATATTATATTTGAAGTGAGACTTGTTTTATATTTAAGTTCACTCTGTTTTCCTGAAGCACAAAGTTGTACACAGCATCTTGTTTTATTAACTTGAAGTAAAACTCTGTTTTTCCTTATTTGCTTACAACTAATAAATGTTTAAGCTTCATTTCTCAAGTAAAAAAAAAGTTTCAGTTTCCTGTTTGTTTGTACAAGCTACAGATCTTCCATTATTCATTGGAAGTAAAACTTTGTGTTCTTATACCCATAAATTGTACCAAAGCACATATATGTTTATTACTGGGTTACCTTGATTTTTAGTTTATTATTATTATTATCTTTTTCCTGGATGCGACACTTAATTGCTGTACAACTTATATGTGTATTAAGCAATGCATAAAGATTCTTATAATTGACTTTGTTTTATACTAGTGTTAAATGTTTATATCTATATTGTTTTACACTTCCATATTTATGTTAAATATTTCCATGTTTATTTATTTTAAAAACTAATTATTTTAAAAAACTAAAATTGTATTCATATGTATGTTATCAAATATCAAATAATGAAACTTTAATTTAATTTCTATTGAATAGGTCAGATTTTGTTTTTAAATAGTTTTGAAGTATTAAATTTTAAATTTTCAAATCAAACTTTCTTTTATAAAACATACATAACTGTTAAACATCCAAAGTTTCATCAATTTAAAAATTGACAAGTTTATATTTAAATTAAATTAGATTAAATATTCATTAAAATGTGCTGTCAAAATTTCGGGTCGTTAGAATGCATAAGACTGAAAATCTATCAGTACTTAGCAAACCCGATTTCAAAACCCAGTGAAAATACTTGGAAAGTAGTTTTGTTGAAAATATAGAAAGCGCTTTGAAATCGAGGAAATATATTTGGTGAGAATACTCTAGAAATCATCACCCCCATCCATGGTTGTAGTTACATCCTGGGTTATGTTTCCATCGCAGCAGAAGTCCATGTAACTGTAGGCACTCCGCGCCCCTCGATTACGCCATGGAACCCGCGGTAGATCGCAGTTACATTCCAGGGTTACGTTGCTATCACAACAAAAGTCCATGTAACTGTAGGCATCAGCGCCCTCGATTTTTGCTGCCAAAAATAAAACTTCTCCACTCCCACATAGGTCACAGTTTACCGATGTAAAATCAAACATAGACTGTTGGCTCTCAACGGCATACAGGACTTTCGCTATGTCACCATACGTCACATTCTACCGATATAAAATCAAACGTAGACTGTTGGCTCTCAGCAGCATACACAACTTCACTATGGTCTGCAGCAGATCACGGTGACATCGAGTTAAACTGTCCTCATAGCATAACTCAAATGCCTCTGTGAGCATAGCACCCTCGACTTTCGCTGCACACTAAACAAAATCCTCAGGAACTAGTTTTGTCCGGACTCCTCATAAGATCAACTTTAGAACCACTCCCTTTAGGGCTCAAGGCAGTACCAACCTATGGTACTCCTGAGAAGTTCATTTCAAGGGAGTGCCTTTTTCTCCAAAGCCATTTTCAAAACACTTTATACTATACACATATAGTATCTTCCAAATCATACACCTAATATGAATATCATATAAATCTCCTGTAACAACCAGGTATTTGCAACCATTCGCATCCATTATAAGTGTATAGGTAGACACTCATGCCGGAATTGAATTGCCCAAAATACCGCGTTGTAAATAAAATTTGGCAAACCTCGAATATACAGTAAATAAAAATCACAGATCGCAGACACAGAGTAAATATAATGCAGCGGAAATAAAAGAGATAGTAGTTCATGAAGCTACTATATAAATATATCAGTGTTACATAAGATACAACAGAAGAAATAAAGTACAAAAGAAGTCTTAATACATAGAAATCTACTAATACAATAGCTGGAAAGGACCAACAGACAGAAGAGATAAAACTAGACAAGCAGATAATCTCCAGTGATTCCAAATCTCCAGAAAGTGGAAATCCAAATCTGTGAATACTCAGGTTGACCCGAGCGTAAATAAAAGACAACACTCGAGTCAGGACATACATACTTATACAATGTAAACCAACTCAAGTGAACTGTAGCAAAGGTACAAGTAACTTAGAAGATGCTTGGGACCGCCCATCCTCTAAGGATCCGTTAAACTATTTACTATGTAGTAATATACGCTATATACAGTAGTGTCTAATCAGTAAAGTATAATCATATAGAAAATAGCGTTAAGGGGATGGTGAACCTTGATGCGGTCGGATCTTTAAAACCAAAATCGTAGTGGGCTCGATATAAGGAGACAACACGGCACGCGAGGCAATGTCAGGGTGGATACAGCGTTTGCACTCCCGGACCAGTGGTGACGGTAAGCCAGCAGCTTCCGCCCACCTCGAACAATACCCCCGAATCAAAGTGGCGCCACATATCGAATCACAAAAGTAATAGAATGGTTTCCGATGGAGCATGCTCGATGAAAGGGTGCGACCCTTTGTGTAGCCCGGTATAGCTCCTGTTTTAGTCATTTATGCCAACTCACGGGAGTTGGGTCAACGTAATATACTTCGAGAACGTCGCACCATCCTACTTCATTCTGGAATCTCCACCGCGTACACAGTTGTTAAAGTGGTTTTCGGTATTGGTCGGCTATAAGACAATATCCGATCCTGGTCTCTTTAACAACCAATTGTTATTATAACCCATAGTTATAACTTTGAAACAATATTTTATACTTCAAAAATAAAATATCATTTCAACCCAAATCTTTATCAAAATAAAGATTAAATCATTTCCAAACCATTTCAATATATCATCATACCATATCTTTCAATTCAAATATTTATCAAAATAAATATCAAGTCATTTCTAACCATTTTAATATACTAAATTATCATATCCTTTAAAAATTTCCTTTCAAATCATTTTAATATATCAAAATATCATAACCTTCCAAAGCTTCATTTCCAAATATCATATCTTTCAGAACTTCTTTTCAAATCATTTTAATATCAAAATATCATATCTTTCAAACTCCTTTTTCAAATCATTTAATATCAAAATATCATATCTTTCAAAACTCCATCTTTTTCAAATCATTTCATATCAAAATATCATATCTTTCAAAACTTCTTTTCAAATCATTTTAATATATCAAAATATCATATCTTTTCGAAACCACATTTCAATCATTTTAATATATCAAAATAAAATATCTTTCGAACCACATTTCAATCATTTTAATATATCAAAATATCATATCTTTCGAAACCACATTTCAATCATTTTAATATATCAAATAGTTATATTTCAAAACAAATTACTTCATTATTAAATCATAAAAGTTAAGTTATTACATTTAATAATTAAATTATTAAATGCCAAAAGTTTAAACTTTTCAATGTTTATTTATGCACTTAAATTTATTAAAACAATGAAAATTCAAGTTTCGCAGCATTTGAAAAATGCTACAGAAATTACATTCAAAACAATTCAATTTAACAAAAGACGGCATTTAAAAATGCTGTTAATTAACTTCAAATATTCAATAGAATTTCACAAACACTTATTTTTTTATTTAAATCATTTTTAACTTATAAAATCATACATTTTCACATTCATAAGCATCATTTAATTTTTCTTAAATTCATGATTTTATAAAGTTAAGTTTCCTTTCAAAAATCAATATTTATTAATAATTCACTTATTATATTTCAACATTCAAATTTAAATTCATTACATTAAATTTCAACTTAACACTTAAGATCAAATTCTCAAATATAACTTAATTTTATTTTTATTTACTTAACTAAAAATTCACTTTTAAGTCAATTTCATAAATTTCCAATTTTAGTTATATTTCAAAATTTCAACTTAAATATTCATTCATTTCACATTTCAACTTTATTAAAAATCATTAATATGATATAAAATCACTTTAAATTCATTTAAATTTAAATTATCATAAATTTATCATAATTTCATATTCAATTTAATTTCCAATTATAATTAAATCAAATTTTCCAAAATAACTTACATTCAAAATTTTCTAACTTTTTCATCAATTCATTTCACTTACAATTATTCAGAAAATCAATAATATTTTACAAAAATCCTTTTTAATTAAATTTAAATCAAAATATTTTAATATTTAAATTTCTAAAATAATTTAAAAAAAAATTTAGAAAAACATATATTAACTACGGGTCTGTATATAATTTTCTACACTAGGAAAAGTGATACGGGTAATATATCATTTCAACCCGTAATTTACAAAGAAAATCTGAGTTTTATCATTTCAAACCCGCAGTCCCAAGTAAATGAAATAAATTGAAAATCATTCAGGCCTATCATTTCAGCCTATAACAATTTTCCCTTATTCTAAAGTCCGTTCAGGTATGTATCGTTTCAACCCATAGTGATTCTAATCCAAAGGGAACTTGCAGTGTGATGAACAGATAAAATAAACAGAATAGCATGAAATGACAATAACACATAATATAATAGGTGTAATAAAAGGTGTGAACATCATATGATAATAATATAAGCAGTTATAACATGATCATATAGTTCTACAGATTCACAGGGTGTCAATTTACTACTTATATAAGTACATAATGTCTGGTGAGAAATACTCACATGTTCAAAGTTGGAGATCGACACCAAAGCACAAATACTGACACAACAAAGGCACGAAACTACGGACAAGACTAGAGAGTGGAGAGTCAAAGCTATATCCCTTGAAAACAATTACACAAATAATATAATGCATACATAAGTTACAACACACATTTATCATCAAACAATATATATTTCAACACCCAAAACCATAAACGGTTGAATTGCACTTGCTCTCTACCTCAGGTACTTCAGTTATGCAGTGACTAAGCTCAGCTAACACAGGGAATTGGGTCTGGTTTGGGTGTGCAAAGGGTCGGCCTACACATGGGTTTGAAGGTGGTTGTGATCTAGGTGCATAACTAGGTGTATAAGGCTAATAATCATCACATCTAGGCTATATTATGGTTCGGCCAGAGGTCATTTGGGCTCGGCCTGATGCTCAGGTGGTGGTGGGTGGTGTGGAAGAGGGTGGAGGTCGGGTCAGAGGTGGTGGAGGTTGTGGCGGCAAAAGGTGGAGGAAGAAGGAGATGGCAATCCTAGACAAGGTTTGGTACAGGTGATGGCTAGTGCTAGTTTAGATGGATTTTTGTGATGATATTCACCATGGCTTATCTTGGCCTGAGGAGGAGAGGTGTTAGGATGTGTGATGGTCAGAAAAAAGTGGTGGTGGTGGTCGGCCACAGCTTGGAGGAGGGGGAATACAGCTATGAAGGTGGAGAGCATGTGCAAATTCAAGTAGAAAATCTATAAAAGACTAGAAGAAGATAGAATTTTTTACCAAAGCTTCACAAGGAGAATAGCCGTGATTTTTTTGAGAGAAAGAGAAATGATTTTAATGAAAGTGAAAAAAATGCAGCTGAAATGAGTAGATTACACGGCCAAAACAATTAAGAGAAGAGTTGGGAAAATGAAAGGTCGGGAGATGAAAAGACTTAGGAATTCCAAAAGTTTTAAACCTTTCAAATTCCTTAAATTTGTTTATATACTTGATATTTCTGGAAATAATAATAATACCAGATAAAATTTCGAAAATTTATCAAAATATAAAAATATATATAATATTTATTAATTATATAAAGTTAAATTAAGGAAAATAGCTAAAAATAGTAAACTAGTCTAGAAAATTTGAAATTAAATGAAATAAATTTTAGAAAATTCATATGAGATTTTAATATATTTTTAAACATAAATAATAATATAAAATAAAAGTACATTCACAAAATAAATATATAAAAAATTAAATTTAAATATAATTTTAATGAAGAAAATAGCAGAAAATAAGAAAACGGCCTTTTAAAAAAAGAGAAATCAACATAGTAAACTTTGGAAAAATCATAACATCACTTTAAAAAATATTAAAATACAAAATATACTTAAAATAACCCATTAACACATAATAATTTTTTTTTAAAGAAAATAGAAAAAGATTTAAAGAAATTTCTTAAAAATCCAAAATAGTGTCCAGAAATTACAAATAAATCACCATTGACTTTGGAAAATTGTTTACTTCATTTTAAAATTATTATAATACAAAAATATACATAAAATAACATATTAAAATAAAATATGACAAAGAAAATAAGATTTATATAATTTAAAATAGACAAAATTGTTAAATAAATCAAATTACACTCAAAATTGAAATGTACGTAACTTCTACAGTTTAACTCCGTTTTCAAGGAAACGAAATGCAGTGTTCAAGTTATTGCATCTATTTTCATAATAAAATATAAAATTTAATATTTTAAATAATTTAAATTTGAAGTTTAAAAGTCACAGTTTGAACAGCTTGACCAGAAATCCACTTTACAGTAAAATATTCAAATTATACTGGTTTGAACTATAAATCATTTAATAATCATCATATATATTTAAAAATGAAATGTTTGAAATAAAAAAAATTTAAAATAATTTAAAAATAAAATAAAGTCCAATTTAAATAATATACAAAAATCTAGGGTTGTTACACTCTCCCCCACTCAAAACTTTTCGTCCTCGAAAAAGGATGAGGTACGGAAAAGCGCAAAAAAAACATAAAGTGAAATAAGATTGAGACAAGATGACAAGAAGATTGAAATTATACCTGATAACTATTGTTATAGGTAAGTTTAACAAGGTGCAGATTATCAAAGATTATAGAAAGATTTCTAAACGGAAAGATTATAGAAAGATGCATATACCAGTCTATAGCAAGATAAGGATGATAAGGACAACCAAAAGATAGTTTGAAAAAAAAATCAAATTAAGGAAATAAATTTGAAAGCATGGAAATTTCAACTTAAATAGAGAATAAATCTTTACACAAGTTAAATAAATCTTAACTATCCCAAATTTCATTATCTTATTATCCAATCATCTTAAATTAACAATTTTTAAAACCATGGGTTTGAAAAATAATCATTTATTACACTCACAATGTACTTAATAAATTTTATTCTTCTTTATTCCTAATTAAAATTAAATTTATTCCTCTCAATATATTTATCACTTATGTTAAATATACTTACACTTATTATAACTGCCTTCTTTTATTCTTAGTTCTTTTAACATTATTTTATTGTAAGTTATTCAATTACCCTTTATTATATTTACCTCTGTTAATCATTTTATAACTAAAATTTAAGTGTATAACATTTATTATAACCACTCAAATTTTATTTATAAATCTTTTTATATTGTATATTATCAAATTACATTTTTAACTTCTGAATTTAGGTAAGTTATATTTGAATGCAATTGTATTATACAAATAAACTTTCCAATTACATCATTTCATGCTTGATATTCATCCATAATTTTGATTTGATTTTTTTTTATATAATTGGAATTATTCTCTAAAATAAAATTTAAGAACTAAATTTTCCAATTACATTCAAACCATTTAGAGATAAGTAATAATATATACATAATATGTCAAATCAAATTTCAATCATATATCTATATATATATATATATATATTATAAATCAAGTCATATTTTAGAAATTCAATTCAAATCAATTTGATTTACCAAAACAAAGCTGTGGTAAGTCTACAGAGCGGTCTCTTCACTTCGAAACTCGAAAATGAACGTTGATGATGTCACAATCATCACCGAAGTTATTTTCCAACGACAAAGAGAAGAGCACTAATTTTAAACTTTAAAATTCTTTGGAAACAAATTTCTATTTGAAAATACTTTAAATAATATATCCCTTAAAAAACTTTTTAAACAAAAGGTTTGAAACCATCGGAAATTAAATCCTCAAATTTCTTGTTCTAAATTCATTTTAGTTCCCAAATCAAGTATCATCACTTCAAATAATCAATTTAAATCGGTTTATTAAGTTCCATAAATTTACTTATATATCAAAATTTATTTCATTGACCAAAATTTTAAAATATATTGTGCCAGTTTGTTCTGTCAAAGTGTTTTGGAAATCTTTTCAATAGCGGTGATCAGACGAATCGATCAGAAACCCAACTCAACATTAACAACTCAAACAGCACAATATATAAACAAAACATAGATTTACAAGTACAATTCAAAATGTTTGAAAATAGGTTGGAAACAAAAGACAAGATGATTAAATAACAAAATAGGGAGGTGGATCAGCTTAAATAAATCACGGCAACATTTACCGGGTCAACCATGGCTTAAAGAATAAGATCAATATGGATTTTTCTAGGGTAAATCTACATTCGATCCCAAGAGTTAGAGTTTGGAATAACAAAAAGTATTAGCATCTAAACCAAGGATAGATAAGAGTCTCTGGTGAATCGATGCTAATTGTAAGAGAGTTTCCCCTTTTATAATTCAATTTGAAATTGGCGTGACCGCCGACTCACTAAAAAGATCATTCGAAGCGGAGTTATGGAATACTCCAGGGTCAAAAGAAGATGAATAGTGAGGGATACGAATGGATTTTGAAACCGTAGGGAACGTTCCAAAATTCAAAGGAATTGAGTCAAAAAGGAAGAGATTCAAACTCGAATGAAAGTGATTCTGTAAATACATTCACTACATATGCTGAGTTTTGCCTAGAGCTACCAAAAGCTCTGATACCAACTGTAACAACCAGGTATTTTCAACCATTCGCATCCATTATAAGTGTATAGGTAGACACTCATGCCGGAATTGAATTGCTCAAAATACCACGTTGTAAATAAAATTTGGCAAACCTCAGAATATACAGTAAATAAAAATCACAGATCACAGACACAGAGTAAATATAATGCAGCGGAAGTAAAAGAGATAGTAGTTCATGAAGCTACTATATAAATATATCAGAGTTACATAAGATACAACAGAAGAAATAAAGTACAAAAGAAGTCTCAATACATAGAAATCTACTAATACAATAGCTGGAAAGGACCAACAGACAGAAGAGATAAAACTAGACAAGCAGATAATCATCAACGATTCCAAATCTCCAGAAAGTGGAAATCCATATCTGTGAATACTCAGGTTGACCCGAGCGTAAATAAAAATACAACACTCGAGTCAGGACATACATACTTATACAATGTAAACCAACTCAAGTGAACTGTAGCAAAGGTACAAGTAACTTAGAAGATGCTTGGGACCGCCCATCCTCTAAGGATCCGTTAAACTATTTACTATGTAGTAATATACGCTATATACAGTAGTGTCTAATCAGTAAAGTATAATCATATAGAAAATAGCGTTAAGGGGATGGTGAACCTTAACGCGGTCGGATCTTTAAAACCAAAATCGTAGTGGGCTCGATATAAGGAGATGACACGACACGCGAGGTAATGCCAGGGTGGGTACACCGTTTGCACACCCGGACCGATGGTGACGGCAAGCCAGCAGCTTCCGCCCACCTCGAACAATACCCCCGAATCAAAGTGGCGCCATATATCGAATCACAAAAGTAATAGAATGGTTTCCGATGGAGCATGCTCGATGAAAGGGTGCGAACATTTGTGTAGCCCGGTATAGCTCCTGTTTTAGTCATTTATGCCAATTCACGGGAGTTGGGTCCACGTAATATACCTCGAGAATGTCGCCGCCATCGTACTTCATTCTGGAATCTCCACCGCGTACACAGTTGTTAAAGTGGTTTTCGGTATTGGCCGGCTATAAGACAATATCCGATCCCGATCTCTTTAACAACCAATCGTTATCATAACCCATAGTTATAACTTTGAAACAATATTTTATACTTCAAAAATAAAATATCATTTCAACCCAAAACTTTATCAAAATAAAGATTAAATCATTTCCAAACCATTTCAATATATCATCATACCATATCTTTCAAATCAAATATTTATCAAAATAAATATCAAGTCATTTCTAACCATTTTAATATATTAAATTATCATATCCTTTAAAAACTTCCTTTCAAATCATTTTAATATATCAAAATATCATAACCTTCCAAAGCTTCATTTCCAAATATCATATCTTTCAGAACTTCTTTTCAAATCATTTTAATATCAAAATATCATATCTTTCAAACTCCATTTTTCAAATCATTTAATATCAAAATATCATATCTTTCAAAACTCCATTTTTTTCAAATCATTTAATATCAAAATATCATATCTTTCAAAACTTCTTTTCAAATCATTTTAATATATCAAAATATCATATCTTTTCGAAACCACATTTCAATCATTTTAATATATCAAAATATCATATCTTTCGAAACCACATTTCAATCATTTTAATATATCAAAATATCATATCTTTCGAAACCACATTTCAATCATTTTAATATATCAAATAGTTATATTTCAAAACAAATTACTTCATTATTAAATCATAAAAATGAAGTTATTACATTTAATAATTAAATTATTAAATTCCAAAAGTTTAAACTTTTCAATGTTCATTTATGCACTTAAATTTATTAAAACAATGAAAATTCAAGTTTCGCGGCATTTGGAAAATGCTACAGAAAGTTACATTCAAAACAATTCAATTTAACAAAAGACAGCATTTAAAAATGTTGTTAATTAACTTCAAAATTCAATAGAATTTCACAAACACTTTTTTTTTATTTAAATCATTTTTAAATTATAAAATCATACATTTTCACATTCATAAGCATCATTTAATTTTTCTTAAATTCATGATTTTATAAAGTTAAGTTTCCTTTCAAAAATAAATATTTATTAATAATTCACTTATTATATTTCAACATTCAAATTTAAATTCATTACATTAAATTTCAACTTAACACTTAAGTTCAAATTCTCAAATATAACTTAATTTTATTTTTATTTACTTAACTAAAAATTCACTTTTAAGTCAATTTCATAAATTTCCAA
Source organism: Allium cepa (assembly GCA_030765085.1). Lineage (NCBI taxonomy): Eukaryota > Viridiplantae > Streptophyta > Magnoliopsida > Asparagales > Amaryllidaceae > Allium > Allium cepa. Next base: position 420,698,689 of record CM060943.1, on the reverse strand, counting down.
TTTTAGTTATATTTCAAATTTTCAACTTAAATATTCATTCATTTCACATTTCAAATTTATTAAAAATCATTAATATGATATAAAATCACTTTAAATTCATTTAAATTCAAATTATCATAAATTTATCATAATTTCATATTCAATTTAATTTCCAATTATAATTAAATCAAATTTTCCAAAATAACTTACATTCAAAATTTTCTAACTTTTTCATTAATTCATTTCACTTACAATTATTCAGAAAATCAATAATATTTTACAAAAATCCTTTTTAGTTAGATTTAAATCAAAATATTTTAATATTTACATTTCTAAAATAATTTAAATTTTTTTTAGAAAAACGTATATTAACTACGGGTCTGTATATAATTGTCTACACTAGGAAAAGTGATACGGGTAATATATCATTTCAACCCGTAATTTACAAAGAAAATCCGAGTTTTATCATTTCAAACCCGCAGTCCCAAGTAAATGAAATAAATTGAAAATCATTCAGGCCTATCATTTCAGCCTATAACAATTTTCCCTTATTCTAAAGTCCGTTCGGGTATGTATCATTTCAACCCATAGTGATTCTAATCCAAAGGGAACTTGCAGTGTGATGAACAGATAAAATAAACAGAATAGCATGAAATGACAATAACACATAATATAATAGGTGTAATAATAGGTGTGAACATCATATGATAATAATATAAGCAGTTATAACATGATCATATAGTTCTACAGATTCACAGGGTGTCAATTTACTACTTATATAAGTACATAATGTCTGGTGAGAAATACTCATATGTTCAAAGCTGGAGATCGACACCAAAGCACAAATACTGACACAACAAAGGCACGAAACTACGGACAAGACTAGAGAGTGGAGAGCCAAAGCTATATCCCTTGAAAACAATTACACAAACAATATAATGCATACATAAGTTACAACACACATTTATCATCAAACAACATATAATTCAACACCCAAAACCATAAACAGTTGAATTGCACTTGCTCTCTACCTCAGGTACTTCAGTTATGCAGGGACTAATCTCAGCTAACATAGGGAATTGGGTCTGGTTTGGGTGTGCAAAGGGTCGGCCTACACATGGGTTTGAAGGTGGTTGTGATCTAGGTGCATAACTAGGTGTATAAGGCTAATAATCATCACATCTAGGCCATATTATGGTTCGGACAGAGGTCATTTGGGCTCGTCCTGATGCTCAGGTGGTGGTGGGTGGTGTGGAAGAGGGTGGAGGTCAGGTCAGAGGTGGTGGAGGCTGTGGCAGCCAAAGGTGGAGGAAGAAGGAGATGGCAATCCTAGACAAGGTTTGATACAGGTGATGGCTAGTGCTAGTTTAGATGGATTTTTGTGATGAACTTCACCATGGCTTGTCTTGGCCTGAGGAGGAGAGGTGTTTGGATGTGTGTTGGTTAGAAAAAAGTGGTGGTGGTTGGCCACGGCTTGAAGGAGGGGGAATACAACTATGAAGGTGGAGAGCATGTGCAAATTCAAGTAAAAAATCAATAAAAGACAAGAAGAAGATAGAATTTTTTACCAAAGCTTCACAAGGAGAATAGCCGTGATTTTTTTTGAAGAAAGAGAAATGATTTTCGCGAAAGTGAAAAAAAATGCAGCTGAAATGAATAGATTAGACGGCCAAAACAATTAAGAGAAGAGTTGGAAAATGAAAGGTCGGGAGATGAAAAGACTTAGGAATTCCAAAAGTTTTAAACCTTTCAAATTCCTTAAATTTGTTTATATAACTTGAGATTTCTGGAATAATAATAATCCCAGATAAAATTTCGAAAATTTATCAAAATATAAATATATATATAATATTTAGGGGTTTTTAGGCTCAATGAAAAAGCTAGATAAAAATTTAGTTTCAGGGACAACAAGTTTCTTTTTTTGGCTGAAGGACACTTTTTAGTGTAATTCACAGAATGATAGTTGTAACTATCATTTTCAGTTTACACTACAAAGTGTCCTTCAAACTAAAAAGAAAACTTGTTGTCTCTGAGACTAAATTTTTTTGCAACTTCTTCCTTGTGCCTATTTACCTGTAATATTTATTAATTATATAAAGTCAAATTAAGGAAAATAGCTAAAAATAGTAAACTAGTCTAGAAAATTTGAAATTAAATGAAATAAATTTTAGAAAATTCATATGAGCTTGTAATATAATTTTTAAACATAAATAATAATACAAAATAAAAGTACATTCACAAAATAAATATAAAAAAATTAAATTTAAATATAATTTTAACGAAGAAAATAGCAGAAAATAAGAAAACAGCCTTTTAAAAAAAAGAGAAATCAACACAGTAAACTTTGAAAAAATTATAACATCACTTTAAAAAAATATTAAAAGACAAAATATACTTAAAATAACCCATTAACAAATAATAAAAAAAAAATTAAATTTAAAGAAAATAGAAAAATATTTAAAGAAATTTCTTAAAAATCCAAAACAGTGTCCAGAAATTACAAATAAATCACCATTGACTTTGGAAAATTGTTTACTTTGTTTTAAAATTATTATAATACAAAGATATACATTCAATAACATATTAAAATAAAATATGACAAAGAAAATAAGATTTATATAATTTAAAATAGACAAAATTGTTAAATAAATCAAATTGCACTCAAAATTGAAATGTACGTAACTTTTACAGTTTAACTCCCTTTTCAACGAAACGAAATGCAGTGTTCAAGTTATTGCATCTATTTTCATAATAAAAGATAAAATTTAAGATTTTAAATAATTTAAATTTGAAGTTTAAAAGTCACAGTTTGAACAGCTTGACCAGAAATCCACTTTATAGTAAAATATTCAAATTATACTGGTTTGAACTATAAATCATTTAATAATCATCATTTATATTTAAAAATGAAATGTTTGAAATAAAACAAATTTAAAATAATTTAAAAATAAAAGAAAGTCCAATTTAAATAATATACAAACATCTAGGGTTGTTACATCTCCTTTCTCAAAATCGATTATCCCAAAATCGATAATTCTCAAATTAGGCTTTCCAAATTCCAATATTGATTTTTTTCAAAAATAAAAAGCCTTTCGAAAGTCCATAGGTTCCAAAAACCTTTTCCCAAAATCCTCATAAGATCCTTTATATATATATGTGTGTGTGTGTGTGTGTGTGTGTGTGTGTGTGTGTGTAATTTTAAAAAAAAATGGGATCATTTCAAACTTGTATAAAACTCCTTTTATACTTCAAATATTTCAAAACCCTTTCTTCTGGCTTTAGATTCAACAAGGGAAGATTTGTCTTTTATAACAAAGGCATATAACTTTGTTTATTCCAAATCAAATATTCAAATTTGATTACTCTATAAAGTCACTTACCAGTTTGCTTACTTCCATAAAGTAAAATTTTACCATAGAAATATCCAATTTCCACATTACTTCATCATATATTTCACAAAATATATCTTTCATTTCAAAAGCCATTTCACATTTCTTATCCACAAATTCCCAATATCAATTTCATTCAAATCTGTACGATGTACACATATCATCCGTATGCTAAACTAATCTGATCGCTCATTCGATCACATAATTTCACTTCCAAACTAGTATCATCCACCGGACTTTCTAATGCAGACTCAGATCTGGTTTCTTGATCAGAAACCGTCATTCTCCTTGCATAGCCATAACTATGATAGAGAATATCCAGAACCAATCAACAATCCATATCCAGGTTCGCCGTCGAAAATCGAGTGAAAAATCCTAACTCGGATCGACAAACTATCTCGAAATTCTATGCTCGAATGCAGATCAAATCACCATGCGAATAGAATAATATATGTACATCCTACGTATTTATCTTCATTGATTATTAGCCAAAACAATCTCCTTTTCTATTCACATTCACTTCAATTTCTATCCCCTTATTCGCAATTGTTTCAATTCCATTTGGATTATCACTTTAATCCTTATCTCAATTGGTAATTAATCATAAACAGTTTGCACTCTGACCATCTTAAAATTAGAAAATAATTTGAAAAGTTAAGAGTAGACGAAAAATAATTATTAGTTGTAAAATAGTTAAGTAATTGTAAAATAGTTAGAAAATAGTCAAATAGTTATAAAATAGTTAGATGATTGCAAAATAGTTGTAAAATAGTAATTAATTATAAAGTAGTTGAAAAATAGTAGTTAGTTTATGAAACAGTTGTAAAATAATTAAATAGTTCCAAAAGTATTTGTAAAATAAGTATAAGATAGTTTTGGATTTTTAAAAAGAAAAGCTGTATAGTAAATAGTTAGGAAAATAGATTTAAAACGGTTTATACTAAAATAATTTATTTCAAAATAGTCCAGAGCTAAACTGTTCAGTTCCCAATTCTCCATTTCCAATCAATTTCCAATCTAAATTTCCTTTCTCATTTAAATTGACTCAATTCCAATTTATATAACTTCAATTTCCATTGAAATTGATTTAATCCCAATTCAAGTTGAATTAAACTCAGTTTCTTTCCAAATTCAAATCAAATTCCATTTGATTTTAAACCTATTCATCTTTAAATACAATTCCAAATTATTCAAATCAACTTGGACTAATTTCTGAACCCATTTCAATTTCAAATCATTTCAATTTCTGTTTAGATTAATCTCAATTCCCATTTGAATTTGAACTCATTCAACTTCAATTTCATTCCAAATTAATCCAATTCAAATTTTCCATTTTAATTTCAAATTTATCCATCTTCAATCACAATTTTAATTAATTCAAATCAAATTCAATTCGAATTAATTCTATTTAAATTTTAACTTAAAACCATCTCGAATTATATAAATTCAAGTTATATTTTCAAATTCTGGTTTAACCTCTTAAACCAAATTAACCTTTATTTTTAAAGTCTTTAAACAATTTAATTTTGAATTCAAATTCCATTTTTAACCTATTTCAAAGTTCAAATAATAATTCAAATCCTTTTAAACAACTAAATCTTTTAAATTCAATTTATCACCATATTTAAATTTTGAAACCAAACCTTTGAAGTTTTATCTTAACATTCAAATCTTAAGTCCAAAATGATTCCATTTCATCATAATAATGGATATATTACCACACCCCATTCATTTAAACATATCCAATTTTCAGCTTAGAGATTATTAATAACAACAGGGTGGTGTCATTCAAATTATTTTAAAACATCCATCCATTTCCAATTCAGGTTGTTTGTTAAATTATTTAACTTTCCAAAGTTAAATTCAATTTACTTAATCCAGCCAACCTTACCCAATTTGAATTCCCATTTTCAAATTTTTCTTTACACACCAAGTTATTTAAAATTTTAAACCACCTTTGGTTTTAAATTCAAAACAAATTCCTATAAATTCTCAAACAACTCTTGTTTGAATCAAGCTCTTTTATTCAAATAATACTATTTATTATTTCTCTTAACATTTTGAAAATAATTTCAAATGTTTCTAGACTTAGGATTCAAACTTCTCAATTTAAAACCCACTTCAGTTTATAAGTTATGCTCCTTTTAAAATTTTGCTTCATTTGCTTACTCATTACCAAATATTCATTATTAAACACAATGACCAATTTCGGTAATACCCAAGATTACCATACCTGGATACCAATTCATTCTTATCTTATTTCTTCAACTACAAATTCAGGATTTAGTTCCATTTCAAACTTATCTTCATTTAATTTCAATTTGGTTTTATTGCTATTACTACTTAATTTAATTCCAATGATTTAACAACCAATTACCTTAATATAATAGGAAAACTATTGCTTGATAAGCTTATATAAGATTCATTTACTTTTGAAACCATTTAAAAACCTTTACATAAGAAAATAACAAGTACGCCCTCTTATATACACACACACACTCAACTCATTTTAGGGTACCATTGATCCTCCCTAAATGAGTAAACCCATCAGAGCCAAGGTTCTCGCTTAACCTCACTCTGATACCAAAAATGTAACGTCTCGGAATTTTCGATCCCGAATATTCCAGATAGTTCGAAGAAAAGAGATAGAAGAAGAAGAATAGAAACACAAAGCGCAATCTCACATTCGTAGCGGATAAAAATATAGTATCAATCATGTCAGTTTACAAAGGAAAACTGTACTTGTCAGATTTACACTTTAATACATTAGATTACAACATACGTAAACACTGTATAGATACAATCCACATGTCCCAAATAAACAACAACAGTAATAACTCAGCGGGATACACTATATACGTTCCTGCCCTCCATCTTACCTCCTGAGCTCCAGAACGTCCTTACCTGAAAATCTGTAATACTCGGTCTGACCCGAACATTACATCAAAGTAACACCCGGGTCAGGCTGGAACCAGTATGAGTAAACCCATCTAACAAAATATATCAAAGCATAAAACATATTTAAAACCCGGGTAACTCATTCATCTCTACAAGTTCACAACTTGTTGTAGTCAACACTTAACCAATCGTAAGTACCTTTACTTAGTTTTAAATAGTCCAATCATTTTAATTATTCCATTCTAGCCTATTGATTTTACATATCAATCTATAAAGAATCGAATTGGTTTTGGGTATTTACTAACAACCGACTCCGGACTCTTGAATCTAATGTCATCTTAACTCAAGTTATTCAAGTGAATACAATTAAATTCTAAATGCTGGATGTCACTCTAACAAAGCCTTTCATAGATAACCACATTAATACTGTCCACTCAAACATATCATAATTCATCATAATTAATCAACCTTTAATTATTTATCAAAATTAATTATTCCTAATTACTTCAAAACATTATATAATGATATTGGATGAATGTGATTCATCGATAGATAACCACATTATCATTATTCATCCAAACATATCATATCACAAAACATTTCATATCAGAGATATCAATCAATTCAAGGTTTTTAATCGTTATTTAATCATTCATAAGCAAAAATTTGCCACTTCCAAAATTAATTTAATTAATTCTAATTAAATTACTAACCTCAATCACTTAGTTTACTTTTACTTAACATTAATTAATTTCAAATCAATTAATTAATCATATCCATCTTAATTAATCACCCTAGATTAATTATTCTTCCATTAAATTAAGTAATAGCCTTTAATTAATTATAGAAATTAACTAACATTTACCCATTCAATATCAATTACTTTTATCCTGAATTAATTACTCAAATTAATTATTCTATAACCACTTATACTTCTTAATTATCCTCTAATTAATCACACTCATTAATTAACTAACCCTTGATTTATTTCCTTAATTAATAAATCCTTTAATTAATTACACTAAGTAATTAATTCTTAACTACTTCTCTTAAGTAATTTTCATTAAATAAATCACATTTAGTAATTTCCCACTAATTACCCACCTTAATTAATGACATTAAGCCATTATCTTTTAATTACTTCCATTAAGTAATTATCATTAATTAATTTCATTAAGTAGTTAACCTTAAATTAATTAATGATCCTTTAATTTATTATCTTAAGTAATTATCCTTATTTAATCACTTTATTTAATCATTCTTAATTAAATTAAGTTACTTAACAAACCCTTTATTAATTAATGACTTTTAAGTAATTACGTTGATTAATTTATCCATCACAAATGAAGACCCTATTTAATTTAAGATAAACCATTATCTTAGTTAACTACTTAATCATTATTAAATCTTATCTGAGATCACATAGAAATAAAATTAAATAATTAACCTATAATATTTAACTTTAAAACCTTTAACTTCATCAGTATCTAAAATACGCGGGTCTAATCCCAAACCTCCAAGCTAACTTAATTCCAAATTAACCAACTAAGTAGTTTGAAACACTTCTCTCTTTTTTTTACCCTTTACTTCATTTTATTTCTTTAAATTAATCAAATACTTAATCAGACAAGCCCACTACTTCTCGGCCCACCAAGACCAGAACCCACGGAACAACGAAATACCTTTCTCCCATCTTCAATTCTCTTCAATGAACAGTTTAATTCAAACTACAGGGATGACACAAAGTCGTGCACGTATCCGTGCATGCTTCCTCCGATGATCGTGCCTTGCCGCCGATCATCGTTGCCAACTACACGCCATCACCCCATCCTATCAACTACACCTGACTCGACGAACTGCCCTGTTCGAAAAAAACAAGTTTCAACCCCCTACCGCAAATAATTAGATGACATCGAGCGCCATGCTCCGACCACCTATACAACAGTATACTCCCAAACTTCATTGAAAGCCACGCCTTCTCCTCCTGTATTTCTTTCCCCCTACGTGCAGCCTTCCATCACCTTCCTTGCTTCGCAAAACAACTCGAACCCGAAAGCCAAGCGAAGTTCCCTTAAACCCTAATACTAAACAACCTGCTTTCTCGATCACTTAGAAATTCCAGCACCAATTTTCTCGAGTTCCCTATGCCCTACTCCTCCTTCCCGTCTAGTGCCACGCCTCCAAAACAACCCAGCCACCTGAATTTGCCATTTTGCTCAAATTCATTCAACCCGAGGAATCTCGACATACCCAACACTAGAAATCCTGATTCTTATACATAATTCATTATTTACTCAAGTGAATCAGTTTACACAATCCAAACTTGAAATAGTGTTTATTAATTTTTCTGTTATTAAAAAGATTCTACTGTAATATTAAGTTTTTGAAATATTTATTCGATAAACACACCTGAATATATTTTTAAAAATGATACTACATTGATACAAACATATCTTCTTTAGAGATCATAACTTGAATTCGATTGAATAGAAAGATATTAATCTTTTTCCTAGTGAGTTTGAGCATGTGGATATAAACAGAGGCTTATATATATGCAGATTCGCAGCTATGCATAAGCATATCCTACTTATTATTAAAACATTCACATCTATATACTCATGCTAACATTATTTACTAACTTTCTATAAAGATTCATTACATGCATTGAATTATACAACCAGATTTGGGCTTTAGAAAGTTTGGTTTACTCACCTATCTTGTAAAAGCAGAGAATCATGCTTTCTGGTTTTGATCAGATTTCCAGTTTTGGTGATGATCTGAAAATGCTTTTGTTTTTGAAACCTGTATTAGGTTTTGATCTTAACTTGTTTGATTTCATGTTTGTTTTGTTTTGTTTTGAATTTCCAGGTTTGAAGATTGCTTTGATCTTCAAGCTTTATTTCCAGATTCCTGATTTGAAAAATGTTTGCCAGAGTTGAAATTGTTTGCTGTAGTTTGGATTGAAGTTGATTCCATTTCTCTGATTTATTCTTCCTTTTATTTTGTGGTTACAAATTTTGGAGATGAAGAATGAAATCTGGTTTCTCCCTTTTTTCCTTTTTTTCTATCTTACAAATTATTTTAAAAAAAAATATTTTGGCCACTTGTTATTTGCATGCCTAATCAACTTACAATTGTTAAATTTGTGATAAAACTACTTACATTTGTCTTTTTATTCATGTATTATTTTTTAAATATGTTATTACAATTTTTTATATTATTTATCCTATGTTTAAAATATTACATATGTTTAAATGTATGCTAAAGTTCTTATATTTGTAAATATGCATATATTAATTGGTTTTAATATGTTTTCTTTATTATTACTTTTTTCTAAGTTTATTAACATATGTGTATTAAGTTTTTTATTTTTTATTTTTTATTAAACCTTGTTTTCATCTTCACATTTTTAATTTCAAAATAAAATTTCCAAATCTCAATATATTTGTACCCTTAATATACTTATATATACGTATGTATACACTTAAAGTTTTCAACACTATAAAGTTTATATTTATCTGTTAATGGAATTTACTGATTTACTATAAAATTTATCATTTCCGGATATTATGATCCAATATTTATTATAGTTTCCCCAAATACATTTATAGACATTTTAATTAACATAATTTTATTTGTTAACATATATATCAGTATTTAATAGTTAAAATTTGATAACTACCAATTATCAGATGCCCAAAAATCCAGGTTATCACATCTCCAGTTCGAAAGTTTATGCCGATTTGAAGTAGTTTTTGGATAACTCATGCTTATCTGATCTCGGTCTCTTCAAACTAAAAATCGATAGTTTCTGGTTGAATGAATCTCGATTCTTTCAGAAGTAATCAAACTACATAAGAGTCCTAAGGCGATCTCTAATATACTCCTTAATGCTAGAGATGTTTCACTGGAATGAGTTCTCTCAAGGGAATTTCAAAAAATATAAAATGCAAAGCTTTCGTATACTTTCTAAATCAAGATAGGTGAAGTTATCAATAGTGGACAAACCACTATCTGGTGTAAGTATAATTTGCATATGAAAAATCAACATCTTGTACTCATCATAGTACTATCCCTCGATTAATAATGAAATCAGACAAGTTAGAAAACTATTCTTGCTTTGACATACATTCATAATTCTCAAGATAGAGATGAGTTTTCATACCTTCAAATTTAGTGCAAGTATAAGATTAAATACCTTTCATATACTTAGTTAACCATGACCGGCTTATCGAAATTAAAACTCTTATACTTATCACGTTTTCAACATTTCCATTCTCTATCCCTCACTAAGAATCGAAGTCAGGTAAGTTAAAGTACTGATTGCTTCGGCCTTGCCTTAGTTAAAATACTATGATTCTAGATCTCATAGATAGAGGAAAACTTACTCATCAGCTTTTGGTGCTAAATATAAGATGACTTACTCTCCAAAAGAATATCAACATCTAGCACTACTTTATCATATTTTTTTTATTTTACTTAATGGCACTGATAAAGAAATTCCTTGCATAAACAAAATCTATTTGAAACAACTAGAAAAACCAACTCTAAAAACTTACTTCTAGTTTTCAGTTTCAAACTAGTACTTTTCATTGGTTAGAAATGATACCGTTCAAGTTAGGTATTATTACCTCTCAAATCTTGACTCAACAACACTTCTAACTTTCAAGATAGGAACAAGTTTTCGCACCTTGAAGTTTAGAAAATAGGATCCAAGAGTTCCAACATACTTATTCTTAAAAATATTTTCCAAAATCACTTATTTAAAACAAAGTTTTATAAAAAAGGCAACATATTTTCCTTTATAAAAGTAAACACTTTTTAATTGACAAATTACAAGCCACTTCAAAACATCTTCCTTTTTATAAAAATAAACAACTTGTCTAATGATCACAAAAAGTCATGAATTAATTTCCTTTCAAATTTTCTAAAACCATTTACTAAATCAAAAATGTTATAGTCCATACTCCCTTTATTTTCCTCAAAAACATTTATTGCAACAATAGTTTGAAATCCATTCTTCCTTCCTCTTTTAAAATTACTTTTGAAACTCTTTAAACAAGTTTGAACTAGTATTTAAAACATTCCTTTTAAAAAAATCACTTTTAAACAGAACTTGACTTTTAAAAAAAGCAGCTTCCTTTATACATTTTAAATACCTTATTTTAAATAACTAAATAAATTATTAAAAATATATTTAAATATTCAAACTTCATTTTAAATATTTATAAACACATCTGAAAAGACTTTAAAGTATCTAATATAGAAGACTCTTTTTACTTTACAAAATCATCAATTTTTAAACTGCATCCATAGCGACTATCGCCATATGGATCGTAATTTTTAAAACTTACTTTATAAACCAAAATAGTTTTTAAACCTTTTGTTTTTATACTTATAAACCATTATAATGCCTTTAGAAAAAAAATTAAAACAAGAGTCAAGTTCGGAAAAACCATTCCAAATATTTTTAGAAAACCAAGTTATAAATCACTTTAAAAGAAAGCACGAGATTCCAATATCTCATAAAACAAGTCATCAAATAAATCTACCATCATCAACTTCCACTTCACTACATCAGATATAACAAGTAATAATGTAAAGTAAAAAAATCAACGTCGGTGAGCGATCCCATTGGATCCCTGTACAAATTTTTTTGAAGTGTATTCGTCGCGGCCTTTCCGCTACGAATCACTTCGATCTCTTTTATAGTCCCCAGCAAATTATAATCATGTGCCTCTGTTAAACGAGCGAGAATATATCGTCAAACCAATCACTTATATTATTACCTTCATACATACATGAATAATAACATAGCAACAAATTATCACAACATTTACACAATAATAAACCTTGTTTTAAAATGAGAGTTCTCACTTCCAAATGAAATGAGATGCTTGCACAAGCCAACCACTAAAGAAATCAACCTCCAAATTACCAAATCATGGCACTGAACTACTAAAACACTACATAACCACCTATCATGCACACACAAGTGGCCTTAGAGGCTCCAAATTGTATGGAAAGAGGCCAAATGAGCTTGGTTTAGGGTAGAGATGCACGGCCCTATGGTAGGGGAGTAGAAGTTGGTGGTGAAAGTTGATTGTTTTAAGGATGAAAATGTTTTGAAATAGAAATGGAGACTTATGGAAGAAGAATGGAAAAGTTTTTTAAGTGATTTTTACTTTTCTTTTGAAAACGAAGAAGACGAAAAAGAGAAGAGCAAATGAAAATGAAAATTTAAAATGAAAAAAATGAGAAGGAAGTGATTACTTATATAAACGAATAGAAATGGAAAAATACTAAACTACCCTTCCCTAACAATATGCTAATACCCTCTCTAAAATTTTGACAACACACCACTTATTCACCATAACATTTACTTAGCCATCACTTCCATTTTTTCTAATGTATTTTTAGTACACTACACTTAGAATAAAAAGTTTATGCCTATCCTTACTTTATTATACTAATTAATTACCTTTTTAAATTCTTAAATCATGCTTTCTTTTACTAATCCTCTATATATATAAATGACATGCTTTAAAATATGTGTATATATATATGCGTATGTATGCAATAATGTTGCGACCATTTTCACTTTGTAAAATGAAAAATCTGAAAAACGAGTTTCGATCACATTTTCAATTTTTCATCGAACTATATATTCAAAATCAAAAAAGGATTTCTTATCATTAGTTATTAATTAAAAGAAGGTTATTTGACCATTAAGAACCATTAATTTAATACATAAAATTATCAAATATCCACAAATCAAACAATAAAATTTCGGATCGCTACATTCTTCCCCTTTAAAAGAATTTCAACCTCGAAATTTTATCCCAAACAATCAATCTAGAAACAAACATACAAATTCTTCACATTTCACAATGTTAAATTATCAACAAATAAACTAGGAGCTCATCTGGATTTAGAACCTTTTAATTACACAAGGATAAAAAAAATCTACATAGCATACCTCATGCTCAATAACCATAGGTTATCACTCATATTGAATATGCTAGAATATGATTTCTGTTTGATGATAATAAAAATATATGTATTCATTTAAATGTATTTGTTATTGTACTGTTTTATTTTTCACATAATTAAATAAATATTTGTTGAATAAAATAAATAACATAGAATTTAAATTCAAACAAATATTTTATTCAAACAAATATTTTATTCCATTTTTGATTAGTACAAATTTGAGCTCTCATTTCATATATACATTTTCAATTACAATACAATTTCGATTACATCACAAATTTCACTTTACAATGTTCACCTCACTACATATCACTCATCCACTCGTATTTGATCTTTAACTTTGTTTCTAGCTTGTATCGAGCATCTGAATTATCTGCAAAAAAACACTTACGTAGTAAAATTGAAGAAGAAATATTTTTACAGTGTAAAATAAAATGTGTGTTTTTGAAAATATTATTTGCCTCCGTTATTCGGGTTGTTCATCATCATTTCTTTTGAATTCATCATACACGAATAACTTGTGACATGCACGATATATTATTGTACATGCCACAAAGGCCATGCATATCGATATACACTTGCTTAATATAATTGTAGGCACAGGTGAGCATAAGGTCAAACCCTAGGATAAGCTGGTTTTAACTCAGGTGCGTGCAAAAAAAATTCAGTTCAGAAAACTGAAATGACTCAAAGAAACTTTCAATTTAACCCAAAGACAATACAACAAAGGGATGTAATTGCACATATGGACAATATGCAAAAAGCTTCAGATCACTCTAATATAAATCTGACTCGTATATATGCAGTGAACACCAGTCAAAGGATGCAAGTGAAGCCTCAACCAAGACCACTTCAAGTAACAGTGGCAACCAAACAAGAATGAGACTAGACCTGATTTCCAGTGAGCCAAGCAAGCCAGTGAAACAAAATGCACTCAAATATAGACAACAATGCATTAGAACATATATCACTCCAACCAAAAAGGCCCCAAAATAATATACTTGTGAAGATCAAAACAAAATGTTCAAGCAACTCAACATGGCATGGTCAGGTGCAGGCACAAGTCAAGGCAGGAAGCAAATGCAACACAGAACCATATTAGACCAAAATACAAGCAACCCAGGTTTAGCAAATGCAAATCACTTGAATAAAAAGTGCATATGCAAAAATGTATCAAATAAGTCTACATCTAGACATTCAAATTTCAATATGAACACGTATCAAGGCAGTTCTAAAATCAATGTACACATGGTTGGTCATATGTACAACAAGCTCCAGACTCAAAGAAATAGCATGTATCAAGACAACAGTAGGAGCAATATATAAGCATGAGATGAAGGCTACACAAAGAAACCACCATACATATACACACACACACACATACGTATACACACATGTATACATATATGGCAGTGCACATGTAACCAGAACCAAGGCTAACCATAGAACAGTTTCGAAGACATGAAACCATGCATTCAACACACAAATGTACAACCTAGTACACCATTCAAACTTAAGGCAAGAACAAGATGAACTTAAATGACTAGACCACATAACAATGAAGACTGCAATAACCAGATCATATAACACATGGTTAGTCCAGAATGAAGCAAGCACTCGAGCAACAGAGCAGTGCACAAGCAGTTGTGAACATGTAATCAAGTGACTACTTTTTCCAAAGAGATGCAATCAAGTCAACCACACATACATACATATATATTTATGTATGTATATATGGAGACCATCATTACTCAAAGTATGCAAAAGACTCCACGATGCAACTGCACCAAACATAGCAAATGGATGTACACATGAAGTTCAGAACACTAATATACATATATACAGGAACCGGATATAAACATGGAACAGAGAAAATAGAAATGACTCGAAACAAATTCAAAACAAACCAAGGTCAGTACAGAAGCAGGAACCTCATAGCAAGGACAGAGCATAACATTAGCACATAAAAGTGGCAACGGTTTAGAGATTACAAGTGCACATGAATAAGTTTAGCATCAGATTGTACACATATATACATGCATATATGTATGTATATACATGAATACATGGCAAAAACAATAGACCAACATTGTATCTATTAGCTACAGTTTTAACAAAGTCAAGGCTGAGATAAAATTCAATCAGAGGTCATATGGAACAGCGAAGGAAATATTAAACAAGTCGTTGGTATTAAAAAATGGAGGAATTCAAATGTGTATAAGCAAATCCAAATATATCGAAAACATATTCAACCGGTGATAAACTGAACAAGTCAGAAAAAATATAATAATTGTTCAAGCAAGAATCGAATGGCCAAGCAATACAAGTGATAGGTTTAAAGTCAAAATATACAAACGAAAACTTAGGGACTTTAATCTCTATTACCCAAAACTCATCATCGGAAAAATCTAACAAAATTCGAGTTCAAGCAAAGAGCAGAATAATAAATCATGAAACTTGAATCGAAATCGAGCACAATCAAAAATTGAAAAAGGGGCAAAAATCACACACCAATCTCATACATTCGAGCTCGACATAATTGAAGCCGCAGCAAACTGTCAAAGCCAGAGAATCACTCAACGAAGCTAATCAAGTAAAAGCATACTATCAATCGATTAACTTCTAAGCGACGTCTTCAATTCCAAAGCCTTAATTTTTTTAAAAGGAACGAAGCAGACATTAAAAAGCAAC
This sequence comes from Allium cepa, assembly GCA_030765085.1. Classification (NCBI taxonomy): domain Eukaryota; kingdom Viridiplantae; phylum Streptophyta; class Magnoliopsida; order Asparagales; family Amaryllidaceae; genus Allium; species Allium cepa. The sequence continues at coordinate 420,682,739 of CM060943.1, read as the reverse complement.
GAATAAGAACAGAAAAAGTTTTACACGAGAAAAATTAAAAGGGGAACATGTCTTTTAGTTTCTTTTTGGGCCGGCTTTATTTATTTTATAGTTGGGCTTAAATATATAAAAAGGGCTTTGTTTTTGTTTTTGTTTAGTTTATTTTGTAATTTTCTCTTAAACTTCTGTAAAATTCTAGTCGTGTGACTAGGGACGAACAATGGTGATGTAGTTCAAGAATTCACAACTCACTGGCTGAGTTATGGTAGGGTTTTGAGCGTAGAGTTAGGCTAGTCATTAGCGGACATCGTAAGTTTACATGTGTAAGCATATGACTACTTAATTTCTAGTAGAAACCTTGGGTCCAACACGTAGGCAGGGTTTTGCTGAAGTTGGGTAAATCTATGTTGTTCTATTTTTGCTTTTATAATTCTACTATTATCTGTGGTGCAATTATTATATATATTCCACATTAATTTTTATTATTTTTAGTATCACCCTATTCACCCCCTCTCTAGGGTGAAATCGATCCTATAAGTGGTATCAGAGCTAGGAACAAAAACCAATTTTTGTTTTAAAATATTTGATTTTTTAAATGACTTTTTTTAATAATGCTTTTGCTGAGGGTCAGTCCATAGTTAGACCACCCAAGTTCAATGGTGAATATGCTTACTGGAAAAATAGAATGAATTTTTTTTGAAAACCATTGATGCTTGGAATATTATTGAGATAGGATATAGGACACCAACTATAATGGCAGACAATCTGAAAATTGAAAAATTTATGGATTAATAGACAGATCTAGAAAATAAATCAAAAAATGCCAATGCTATAGCTATGAATTCTATTATTTGTTCATTAGATCAAATTGAATTTAATCATGTCTCACATTGTCTAACTACATAGAAAATTTGGTACACGCTTAAAATGACTCATGAAGGGACCTCCCAAGTCAAAGAATCTCGCCTTGCCATGCTTAGTAGCGAATACGAGAACTTCACAATGGCCAAGGATGAGAATGTCCAAGAGATGTATGGATGAATTTCTAATCACTTATACAAATCAAAAGCTGTTGGAAAACCATACATAGAATTGGAAATAGTTTGAAAAATCCTCAGAGTCCTTCCATGAAATTTTAAAGCAAAAGTTACTGCCATTCAAGAATGAAAAGATCTGAAACAAATCAAAGTTGAAGAACTCATTGGAAATATCACCACTTATGAGCTAGAAATGAAATTCAAGGAAGCACGTGAAGGAGATGATACACGAAAGAAATCAATAGCTCTCAAAGGAATAACCGAAAGTGAAGGTGATGATGACGGTGCAACAAAATCGACGCTGATAATAAAGAAATTCAAAAGGTGGAATCAGAAGTATGGAAATCCAGCTTTAAATCAACAACTGAAAAGAAAAATGGTCAAAGTTCTAGACAACCCAAAAGAGAAGAAGATCATATGTCACAAGTGCAACAAACCCGAACATATCAAGCCCAATTATCCTCAGAATCGACTCGGTCAAGGAAAGAAACCAAAAAGGATAAGTTTTGCAGCTACTTGGGATGAAACTGGTGAAGCTGATAAAAGCACTGGCAGTGAGAGTGAAAAAGAAAATTTGTGCCTTCAAGGAGAAACAACTGACGGTGGTGATGATGAGTCAAGCGAGGTATCAAAACTTACTCATTCGGAATTACTTATATAATTCAATGAAGTAAATGACTATTTTAAAAGAATTAGGGAGAAGTACGCAAAAATTGAATCACAAAGAGATAGTTTGATAGAACTAAATAAGAAGCTCGACTATTTAGTTAAAAACTATCGAAATATAAGCCCTAAGTGTGACAAGTGTCCATCATTTGAAGAAGAAATTAAAAAATCAGAAATTAAAATTAAGTCACTTGAAAATGAGATTCTGATTTTGAAAGAAAGTGAAAATACTATGAGAGAAAATTCTGTTAAAAAGTGCACTCTATTATTGAATGAAAATGAATCTCTCAAAATACAAGTCCAACAATTGTCCACAACCTTAGGGAAATTTTCAAAAGGAGAAAGATCGCTAAATATGTTATTAGGAAAATAAACTTAATACCGCTAGACAAGGACTTGGGTATAATCAATCTGCATGTGTTAGAAGTGAAATTAATCAAGTTAATTCCAAGTGCATAATTTATGAAAAAACTGGACACAATCACAACAATTGCTGGTATAGACCCAAACGCATGAAAACCATTCCAATTTGGGTTCCTAAAGGCACAAATGTAAAATCTCTTAAAATCAAACAAATCTGGGTGCCAAAAGGAACAAATATAAATTGTCTTGGGTCTACAAAAACTTATTTTTCAAAATTGTTTGTCACTAACAATCATGGACCTATAAAAATAAATAGGTCACAAAATTCTTTCCTCGTGTAGGTGTGGTAGCAGGCTAAGGAACAATAATAGTGTTACCTGGATTCTGACTGTTCCAAGCACACGACGGGCGACAAATCAAAGTTCCTTAGCCTAGTACAAAGGTGGTAGAATCACAATGGGCAACAAATGAAAAATTATCGGTAAAGGTAAAATAGGTAAAAGGTATATTTATCTTGAGCGATATATTATATGTGGAAAATCTGCACCATAAACTGAATTAAATCGTCCAGTTTTGTGACAAAGAAATGAATGTTGATTTTGATTTTGATTTATGCAAAATTGTTAGCCAATCATCTTTTTATATCGAGGACATTATAAGTACTTCTAGAGTCTTTGAACTAGTTCGTATAGATTTTTTCGTACTAATGATATTGTTTTATTGGTTGATGATTACTCTAGATACACGTGGATATATTTGTTTATCTTACTGCTTCTAGATCTGACACTATGTTCACCAGTTGTTTATGTGGACAGATTCAATTCAAAATCCATAAGAATTTCATTTAAAAGCTGTAAAAATGATTTTAAGGTATTTATTGCAACTTTACGGTTAGGTCTGTGATACCCAACTAATGATAATCTTGAGTCAAAGAGAAATTTAGATGCAGATTGCACTGGTAACCTAGTTGATAGAAAAATAACTATTAGAACATGTTTTATGTTGAGACATTCATTAGTTGCATCATTTTCAAAGAAAATATCTGTATGTTTTTCATTTCAACTGATTTTCAATTGGTGGACATTTTAAAAAAAACACTTTCAGAAAATAGTTTTTGTTGACTTCATTTCAGGTTAAGCATTTTATAAAATTTGATTTTATAATTATTTTTGGACTTGATCTTAAATGACTACATTAACTAACCTTACTCCCTACTAATTATCAAAAAGAAAAATATTTACTTAAAAATGTGATGAGTATTGAAATTAATCATATATTACGACTTGAGACAATATATTTAGTAAATTTCTTTAAAAATTTAAACAAGATTTACAATAACTTTTGTTGATAAAAATTCCATGACCGTCTCTATCTCTATCATATTTCTAAGGACCATCACTCATTAAAATCCAACATAGTATGTCAAAATGTGGTATTTTAAATGGGAAATTATTCTCATTAGAATCCAATATAGTATGTCAAAATATGGTATTCTAAATAGGAAATTATTCGTTTTTATTTTATTTTATTATTTTGCAATAAAACATCCAAAATACACTACATTAAATAGTCCATTTTGTTACACTTTTCCGCTTTAAATTTCTAATGGTTATAAACGTTACCAATTTATTACGGTTATTTCCTTTACAACCATTTATAACGGTTATTACCGTGACTACATTTGGTGATTTGGTAATAAATTTAAAGTGTTTGGGATAAATTTGTAATGTGCGTACTTTTGCACTTAAAACATCTATCATGGTTCATTCCCCGTTTTACTTTTCACATCTCTTTCTCTATCAAGCTAGGGTTTCACCACTCGTAATCAATATGGTGTCATTCTCCACCTCGACCAATATTAGGGTTTTGGTATTCGCTTCGATGTCGTTCTCCACCTTAATCAATAGCTGGGTTTCGTTGTCTGCCTCGATCAATATCTAAGGTAGTTATTTCTTAAATCTAATAATTTTGCAGTAGTTGAATTCATATGTTGTTTTAAAGAGCGGTTTACATATGTAAAATTAAAATTGCTCATTTCCTATTTGAATCCGATTTAGGGTATTTTTCTTCAGATTCGTTTCCCAATTTCTAGATTGAATTCGGTTGGAGCTATTTGGATTCAATTTGATTTAATTTAGGCAAATGACGTGCAATTACAATTTCTTAATCAGGAAAACATGATTTACAAGCATGAAAAGTGCAGCATAATAGCGTATATTTTTCACCAAAGTGTATAATGAGTACAAATATAATTATGAAAACATTGAAATCTGAGGCTATTTTATCCCGTTGCTCACAAATTAATTATAATTGTCATGGCAATTAATGTTTATTTTCGTCTATGAATTTGAAAATTGGGGCAGATGATGAAGAAATAGACAGGGACATCAGCAACCCATTAGGAACAAATTGATTAGTTTCTATTGAGTATGATGACTAAGTGTTGATGGGAATCTCTCTGATGCTTTCTTTCTCTCCATTTATTAGATTTTATTTTGATAATTTTATTACTTTTGATCTGCTTTTAGAGATGCAGTGATGGTTTTCTAGTTAGTCCGAATCTTGAAGAAAATTCAATTTCATTTTTAAAGTAATGAGCAACATTTTAGAGGGTTCCTTCATATCTTTCTTATGATGCTATTTCCATACCTGATTATAGTGAAAATATTTGCTCATTTTGTTACAACATGGATTAATATTAGATTTGTTTTCACAGCTTCATAGAGCTCTTACTAAACTTTATACCTAAACATCGAAATCATTTTTAAATCAAAGAATATTATCGGTGTCTTTAACATATATTTAAGTGGTTTATATATATTGCTTCAGTAGGTAAATAATGTGATCACAGTTGGTAGTGTTATCATGGTTGATCATAGAAGCATGTGTACTGTTTCAGTAGTGTATGCATATCACTATAATTCTTTGTGTTTATATTTATGTAGCTTAGATAAAGTTGCATGTATCTTTTGTTCCAAGCACAACCCAAAGGAATTATATCAAAATAAAGAATGCGACTTTTTTATTGACCGCCGTTAGGTTAGAATTTGGAAGTCTGTGCAAAATTTCTTTAGTTGTGATTTCTTCCCAAGTAGCGGTTTGAACTGGGTTCTACTGGACTTGTATGTCATGTGTGCATATTCTTGGTATTTTAAGGTTCCATGCCTTGGTCCTGGTTAGATTACTACAAAATAAGATGATCGTTATTCTTAAGAAAAAATCAATATTATAGTTTTATATGTTATATTAACGAGAGTCGTGCATCATCATGCATTTCTTGAATTACCATAGGTTGCTATTACCATGTTTATTACTTTTGCTTTTTGTAATATTAGAGCTTGTTTGGTTTCATGTTCTGTTTTCAACATTCATGACAAAATATGAGTATAACGAAAGAAAATAGTGCCTAAATTTAAAATTCACTTTCAAATTTTAATCTTTTTCACGAATTTCACCTAGACAAATAATTTACTCATTTCACTGTTTTTTCAATTCACCTTGATTTTATTATATGAAAAATGAACTTGCAAATTAGACTAGATTTTATATAAAAAATTATTGACGTATTATTATTTTTACAGAAATTGGCTTTAGCTGAAGAAAGCGAAAAGGAGATTGTAGAGGCGAGAAAGAAATAATGTCCAATTTCAGAAAGAAGAGGCATTATGCAATCAACGGTTGAAAGACCTAAAAGAATTAGACATGCGATGCAGAAAAATCAAATTTTCGCTGAGTTATTCAGTAGCAGTTTTACTGAAAATAATATGCCTAGAAACTTGGAAGAGGTTCAAGGTATAATATGTCTTGTATTTCTGAGCATGAAAAAAATGATAACCAGTCTTAAGATTATTTGTTGGAAAAATTAAATGACAATGGCTATGCCTAAACCAAAAGTTACAGAATTAGAGATTTTTTTGGATTCAAAAGCCTTGTTTTTACATTTGTAACCTGCTGTCAAGACCAATTTTGATCTTTTTGTTGTGCACTAACTTCCTAATTATAGCATTGTACTCTTTTCATATACAGAAATTGTGCAACAAGCCTCAAAAGTTTTCATCTGTATTTAATAAAATAAGAACCAAGTTCACAATGACTCTAAACTATTAAGAATATTTTTAAGTAGTCGAATCACTTATTTCAAGCAACTTATTCTACATTGTTTCTATTACACTTAATGCCAGTACTATATCTCCATCATATTATGTAAATTTGTAGTTTATTATACTGTTCTCTAAAGTGGTATAATTTCAGGAACTTCCTACTCTGTGAAACAACGTACAATGAAATGGCAGTGCGAGCGTTGTCGTTCTTCTTCAAGTATGTTCACTCCATGTACATGTAAAATATTTCTAGTTTTTTTAAATAAACAAATATGCATGGTCCTATTACATTTTAGTTAGCCCTAACATCAAAAAATACTTTTCAGGTCGAATAGGTGACTTGATACAGAAGTTACCGAATTTGAGTGCATAAAATTGTAATATACTATTTTATTATTTTTGAATCCACTTCTAACGCTTCCAGTATGTTATCCCCATTTCATTATTCCGCCCTCTTTCAATCTAGGGTTACTGCCTCCACATCATTCAAGCACCGCCTCAGCCTTGTTTTGTCAATGTCTCTGTCTCATCTTGTAAGTGTTTCCCCATCGTCTTGTAAGTGCCTCCCCCTCTGCCATCGTCTCGTATTGTCAACACCTCTGCCTCGTCTTGTCGGTGCCTCCACCTCATCTTGTCAGCGCCTCCACCTCGTCTTCTCACCGCCTCCACTTTGTTCTGGTATTTTTCATTGTTTCATTATCTTAAATTGCAATGGAATTCCACTTTCTATTTGAATTTAGATTCAGGTGGTTTTTTTCTTCTAGCTTTTGCTTGTAAACAGATTGGAATGGGACACATGCTAGATCTAAAAAGGTGCGCCTAATTTAATTCTTGAATACATTTTCTTTTGAGTAATTTCTCAATATAAAATAGAAGCCTTAATTAATAGCAAAATGTTCTATCGAAACTTCTTGTTACCATAATATGTATTTGAAATGTTCAGTTCAACGTGGCCTTGTTTAAATAAATAGTCGTACTTCAGTTATATAGTTTATGTTCAATGACTCATACTATCACGTCAAAAGCTTTGGCTTTCTATTTTCTTTAATCAAGTAGTTTTTAATCACTTTTGAACTTTTGCAAGTATGTTATCAGATTTAGCAGCATAACATTCACATCTGGTAACAATAATAGGCTAAGGAAAATAATATAAGTAGAATATTATTCTAGTGTAAAATACTTTAATCAAATTTTAAGAATGTGTTCTATAATTATTGTTATCATTTGAAATTATCATTTGAAATTTCAATAAAAATGCATATTATTTTGTAACTCATATGCATATACACCACCGTCATTTAGTCATTGTACATGACATCTGCTTTGGCATGATTTGAAGTACCCAAATTATATGCAGTTTACCCACGTTATTGGAGAATCTATTTTCTAAAGTTTATCAATAAACCAAATGCCTGCATAATCAAATCCAACTATGTATGAATAAAGTCCATAGTATACATACATACATATACATACATACATATACATATATATATATATATATATATATTCAAGGCAAAATGTGCCATTTATAACATGTACTTCAGCATATGTTGCTCGTATCAATGTGAATGCACGGTAAGAAAACACAATAAGTCGGCCCATATACAGTACACATTGCTTTGTGCTAACCGCGTAATATTAGCTAAATTACAAGAATAAAGGGCAATTTCAACGAGGCCATGCTTAGTATATGGGCCGATGCTATAAATATACATGTTTGTCAAAGCCAACAAATTTCTTAGTGGAGCCAATGGTATGTCGATGAGAACGACAACTAAATAATTTATGCAACTGAAAATTTATCTCGAATCATGCTACATAAAATTTTCAATCAGTTAAATATATATACATATAGCACTAAAATCAATGCATACATTTTTTATACAATGGTTATACTAAGGTCTTTACATTTAGAACAGTTAAATCAATACCCAAATGAATTATATGATATGGTAAATTTCGAAAATAATAATAATTTTAGAGTTTCTTATTGATAAAAATAATATAAGTAACTACAGTCTGATCAATTCTGAATATATATTTTCATGCCTTCAACCATAAATCTCTTATTAATTATTCAAAGCACAAAACAATTCATTCTGAATCACTTTCAAAAAATGTTTGTTGAATAGATGTCACAAATTAATCCTTTATAACCATAACTGTGATTATCGGTCATATGGTTTCAAATTGAAGCAAGTATAAATGCGAGAATAACAAGGATATGGAGAGTTTAAAGTGGTTCTAAGACTTCTTTTAACTTTATAACGATTTAGTATGCTTTTATCCACAACTGCTTAAATTAAAAGTTGTTGAATTTTTGCATGCCACTGTAGATGAAAGTCAACTAATGCAGTCAAATAAATACTTGCTTGGGTTCTCTAGGATATGCATACCATTCTGTTTCAACTTGTTTCAAATTGCTTGAACGGTGGGCCTAATAGTTGCTAATTCATTAAGCATTATTTCTAATTCAAAAAATATATAAGCTTATATGTCGATGTTCACCTGCTCATAATTTGTAATCAGCATAGGTTAATCAAATTTTTATTACGGACGCATATTGTGCTATCTAAAACTCAAGTTTTGTCAGTGTTTATGGTTTTTTGTTTGAGGGCGGTGAATAAATAACTTGTCGAATTCAATTGCTGGTTGTGTCAACATGATCAATAGTAGTCCATCTCTTCAATTCAAGTTCTTAAGTTGAGCAGCATTTTATTTATAATGCTTATTTGTTAGTTTATTTAGCTTTTATTTGCAAATCTTATTTTGGTTAGATTGAATGATTAACTAATTTCTTGCTTATACATTTAAAATAGAACACGGAATAAATAATCTAACTAAATACTTCCAAATTCTCGTACCTACACGACTTCTTAAACTTAATATTAAAATCTTAGATTTGAATTTTCATTCTAATAGCAATGATATTTTGGTTTTGAACTAATCGTAATAATCATTTCTAATTGGCTACTGCCAACACATTTCAAAATTAAACTAATACATTATTCAACCAAAAGCTTGCCTTGATTATAACTCGTTCTAACTAGTTTTTAGTTTTGTTGCTATTTCTTACGAAGAAAAGTCCCAAGCCTCTTGATCCGCCTCCTCTGATTTTGCAGACATGAACGTTTGTCACCCTAATGTTTGGGAATAAAGACCTTTCGACTCCATGATGCTTGACACCTGTTCCTCCATTGAAAGTACTTGGACTGCTAGTGCTTCTTTCTAGACCTTGAAACATTACTTCTCCCGAAGCGTTCATCCTTGGGCTGTCTGCTGACACATTGCATCGATCTGCTGATCGTCTTGCCCTTGTTTCCACTCGAACCTTATTTGGATTTTACAAAAAAATTATAGGATGAAATGACTAGTGTATGAGAAGCACCATTTGTTCATTATGCAGTACTAAAATTTGGAAGGCATTTGATTACATAACTTCGACAATGGTTGAAACAAAGAGGCAAATCATATACAATCAATTTACTTCAGTAGCAGTATGGATTCATACTTGAGTTTTACGCTTCAAAAAAAATTGATCATTAGAGTCTCTTATGTTTGTTGTTGTTATGCTAACAATATATTGTCCTATTTTTAATAATATTTTGTGTAGACTCTGAAAAGTTAGGTTAAGCTAGCAAACTTCTACAGAAATTTAGAAGTTAATTTGCTCAATATATTGTTGTCTACATATATTAACTCCTTTGCCCTATATAAAATGAAATTACCAAATATAGCAAAATCACTTATGAAATTTTATCATAATTTACAATCAAAAAATAGAGTTTCTTTAATTCTAACTACTAAGCTACTTTTGTAGGTAATATTTGAGATTTTGAGACTGACCACTGTTTCTTTTCTATAATGCAGGACACAGAAAAATTTGTTTTCCTATTTTCTCCATTTTTAAACTACTTTGTGTTATGATATTTACCAATATGATTTTATTCCAAGTATAAGGTTAGCATGGTATATTGCTTTCTTCGGTTTTATGTTTGCCTGTTATGCTTGGTATATTGCTTTCTTCAATGATTTTCACTTTAATCAAAAAGGTTGCGGTATAAATATACTTGGCATACCAAAAATTTGTCGTATAAATCAAATTTTCGAAAAAAAAATATGAAAATTTTAATATTATTCGTACTGTAATGATTGGAAGAAGAAATGGGATGAATGGGTAAATGTCCAGTTTTGTACTTGGTATGTTATCCAAGCCAAATATTAAATAAAATCCCACATCGTGACATTAGACTAACTAAAATTTTGGCCTATTTAAAACTATAGGCATCTAATCAAGTTAGGAAAAGTTTACTCAGTGTCAGTTGCTTCTTGAGTTATAACTTTTTATGTTGTATTCATGCAGCATATTGAAAGCATAAGATGCAATACTGAAGAGCAGTTTACAAATACTTGCAGTCCCCATCCTCCCACTCATTCCTAGTCAAAGAAAACAAGGAAACTATTAGCACTTACACTTTTCCTGGCTATGCCAAGAAGACATAGCCAGGTTCTTCCTAAACAACATATTTCTCTTGCTTGGTACATTATACAGTATAGTCAGTGAATGCTTAACCTTAATTTTTGATCTGAAAGTATTTTCTTTGAATGGAATAAAATTTCAAATTTGCTGCAATAATGCAATTCATTTACAACAAGACCTAAGTAGTAGTGTTGGCATATTACAAGAAACGTTGGAGAATATACCTAAAGACACTTTCATGGTGGCGCTAAAAGTATTGCTTGGTACATTGTCCTGGTTAGTTGATATACCTAAAGCCATTTTTTGATGCGCCTCAAAATAGTCATTATATATTTTCCGAGTCGGATGATGGTGGTTGTGTAGTTTGGTTGGAGTGTCGTATTCGTTGTTTGTAAGCTTCTAAATATGTTGTAGTAGTGAAATTTGAAGTTGTCACAATAAACTTCGTAGAATTTGATATGTTCTATTTCGTACGTATGATGTTTTTTTGCTGATTTGATGATATGTTAGTTTCGAAACTTAGTCTTGTGTTTACTATTGTTGTAAATTCATATAGATATATTTGAATGAAATACTATTAGATGCTGAATAAGATATTGTTTAGTTATACCAAAATTGTAACACTTATAAGTGTTGGTAATTTTGCAATCTACTTATGCAAGGAATTCCCAACGGTTATAACTGTTGGAAATTAAAATATTCCCAATGGTTATAACCGTTGGGAACGTGAAGTGATTCCTAACTGTTATAACCGTTGGGAATTACCAAGATCCCAACGGTTATAACCGTTACGAATTACGATTTTTTCCAACGGTTATAACCGTTGGGAATTTTGGTTATTCCCAACGGTTATAACCGTTGGAAAGTATGAAAATTACCAAGGTTATAACCGTTGGGAATGACCAAAATTCCCAATGGTTATAAACCATTACAAAATATGTAAAATTAAATATAAACGTACCTGCTACCAGCGGTTATAATAGTTGGAAATTTGATTACCAACGGTTATAACCATTACAAAATGACAGTTCTGGTGTTGTGGTTTTCACTCTCATTTAAAAGTCCTCACAGTTATGCATGGGTGAATTACTTGGAATATTTATTTATGTGCTTTCATGCTCATTTAAAAGTCCTCACGGTTATGCATGTATAGAACACATATCAAAATTGATTATTAAATAGACAATTTGATTTTAATTCCATTTAAAAGTTCTCATGGCTATGCGGGGTTAGAAGATACTTGAAATTCAATTTTTAGGGTAAAAATTAGGAATACTGCTAGTCTCATTTAAAAGTCCCAACGGTTATGCCTAGTTAGAAGATATTCAAATTTTTGATATAAATATACCATAAATAGACAAAACTATATGGTTTATATGCCGAAATCACCCCTCTTACTCTAAAGTGGAATATGCGCCTAACATAGTATTTATGATTTTTGTTTGATTTTTATTGAAATTCAATATTTATACTCGATTGGTACTAATGTTGTACTAATATCTATCACCTGATCTCTATTTTTCTAACACTATTACTCTTTCACCGATAATAAAAAGGTGAGAGAAAAGTTAAGATTTTGGCAAATAAAGGTCAAATAATTTAATTTTTATTTGCATATTTTTATTTATTTTCATGCATATATGAAGGAGGAGCTTTGTTGTAGAGAGGGAGCATTCAAATAGGGGAGCAAATAAGGTTCATCAATGATAAAATACATTTAATAAATTCAAAATCTAAAATATATGGTTTTTATCATTAAAAGGGGAGATTGTTGAATATGCTAGTATATGATTTTTGTTTGATAATAATAAACATATATATTCATTTAAACGTATGTGTTATTGTACTATTTTTTTCACATAATTAAATAAATATTTGTTGAATAAAATAAATAACATATAATTTAAATTCAAACAATTATTCAAATAAATATTTCATTACAATTTTTAATAGTACAAATTTGAGCTCTCGCTACATATGTACATTTTTAATTACAATACAATTTCGATTACAACACAAATTTCACTTTACAATGTTCACCTCACTACATATCACCCATCCACTCGTATTTGATCTTCAACTTTGTATCAAGCTTGTATCCAGCATCTAAGTTATCTGTAATTAAACATTGACGCGGTAAAATTGAGAAAGAAATATTTTTGTAGTGTATAATAAAATGTGTGTTTTTGAAAATATTATTTGCCTCAGTTATTTGGCTTGTTCGTCATCATTTCTTCTGAATTCATCATACATGAATAACTTCTGACATGCATGGTGTATCACTGTACATGCCACAAGGCCATGCACATCGATATACACTTGCTTGACATAATTGTAGGGACGGGTGAGCGCAAGGTCAAAACCTAGCATAAGCTGGATTCAACTCAGGAGCGTGCAAATAAATTTCAATTCAGAAAACTAAAATGACTCAAAGCAACTATCGATTTAACTCAAAGTCAATACAACAAAGGGATGTAACTCCACATATGAACAACATGCAAAAAGCTTCAGACCACTTTAAAATGAATCAGACTCGTATATATGCAGTGAACACCTGTCAGAGCATGCAAGTAAAGCCTCAACCAAGACCACTTCAAGTAACAGTGGCAACCAAACAAGAATGAGACTAGAACAGATTTCCAACGAACCAAACAAGTCAGTGAAACAAAATGCACTCACATATAGACAACAATGCATTAGAGGATATATCAATCCAACCAAAAAGGCCCCAAAATAATATACTTGTGAAGATCAAAACAAAATGTTCAAGAAATTCAACATTGCATGGTCAGTGCAGGCACAAGTCAAGGCAAGAAGTAAATGCAACACAAAAGCAGATTAGACCAAAAGACAAGGCAGCCCAGGTTTAGTAAATGCAAACCACTTGAATAAAAAGTGCATTGTGCAAAAATGTATCAGACCAGTCTACATCTAGACATTTAAACTTCAACATGAACATGTATCAAGGCAGTTTTCAAATCAATGTGCACATGGTTGGCCATATGTACAACAAGCTCCAAGCTCAAAGAAATATCATGTATCAAGACAATAATGGGAGTAATACATACGCATGAGATGAAGGCTACACAAAGAAACAACCATACGTGTGTATACACACACACATATGTATATATATACATGTATACATATATAGGCAGTGCATATGTAACCAGAACCAAGGCTAACCATAGAACGGTTTTGAAGACATGAAACCACACATTCAACGCACAAATGTACAACCTAGTACACCATTCAAACTTAAGGCAAGAACAAGATGAACTAAACGACTAGACCACGTAACAATGAAGACTGCAATAACCAGATCATATAACACATGGTCAATCCAGAATGAAGCAAGCACTCGAGCAACAGAGCAGTGCACAAGCAGTTGTGAACATGTAATAAAGTGACTATTTTTTTCAAAGAGATGCAATCAAGTCAACCACATATACATACATACATATTTATGTATGTATATATGTATGGAGACCATCATTACTCAAAGTATTAAAAAGACTCCACAATGCAATTGCACCAGACATAGAAAATGGATGTACACATGAAGTTCAGAACACTAATATACATATATACAGGAATCGGAAATAAACATGAAATGGAGAAAATAGAAATGACTCGAAACAAATTCAAAACTAACCATGGTCAGTCCATAAGCAGTACCTCACAGCAAGGACAAAGCATAACATCAGCACATAAAAGTGTCAATAGTTCAGAGATTACAAGTGCACATGAACAAGTTTAGTATCAGATTGTACACATACACACATACATATATGTATATATGTATATATATGAATACACATCAAAAACAATAGAGCAGCATCGTAAGTATTAGTTATAGTTTTAACAAAGTCAAGGCCGAGAAAAAATTCATTCAGAGGTCATATGGAACAGTGAATGAACTATTAAACAAGTCGTTGGTAGTAAAAAAACAGAGGAACTCAAATGTGTTTAAGCAATTCCAAATATATCGAAAACATATTCAACCGGTGATAAACTGAACAAGTCAGAAAAAATATCACAATTGTTCAAGCAAGAATCGAATGGCCGAGAAATAAAAGTGACGGGTTTAAAGTCAAATATACGAACGAAAACTTAGGGACTTTAATCCCTATTTAAACCTAAAAATCATCATCGGCAAAATCTAACAAGATTCGAGTTTAGGCAAATAGCAGAGCAATAAATCATGAAACTTGAATCAAAATCGAGCACAATAAAAAATTGAAAAAAGGGGCAAAAATCACATACCAATCTCATACGTTCGAGCTCGACATAATTGAAGCTGCAACAAACTATCAAGGCCAAAGAATCGCTCGACGAAGCTAATCAAGTAAAAGCATATTGTTAATCGATTAACTTCTAAGCGTCGTCTTCAATTTCAAGGCCCTAATTTTTTTAAAGAGGAACGAAGCAGACATTACAAAGCAACGAAGAAGAACGGCCAAAGTTTACATGAGAAAAATAAAATGGGGAACATGTCTTTTAGTTTCTTTTTAGGCCGGCTTTATTTATTTTATAGTTGGTCTTAAATATATAAAAGTGCTTTGTTTTTGTTAAGTTTGTTTTGTAATTTTCTCTTAAAATTTTGTAAAATTTTAGTCATGTGACTAAGGACGAGCTATGGTGGTGTAGTTTGAGAATTCACAACTTAGTGGCTGAGTTGTGGCAGGGTTTTGAGCGTAGAGTTAGGTTTTCCATTAGCGGGTGTCGTAAGTTTACATGTTTAAGTGTCTGACTACTTAATTTCTAATAGAAACCTTGGGGGCAGCACGTAGGCAGGGTTTTGTCGAAGTTGGATAAATCTGTGTTGTTCTATTTCTGCTTTTATTACTCTGCTATTATCTATGCTGCAATTATTATCTATATTTTCTCATTACTTTTTATTATTTTTAGTATCACCCTAATCACCCTCCCCCTCTAGGGTGAAATCGATCCTACAACTCAATCGATTATTCACACAACCTTATGGAAAATCGAAGATTCATGTACCTAACTCCATAAAACATTAAAGGAAAATATACTTGTTCCTGTACGATGTATATAGACCATCCATACACAATATCTAATTCGATCACTTGAATATATTAGCTTTTCTTCCAAACACATATCGCTCATCAGACTTCCCTGGTGCGAACTCTGAATAGGCTCCTTTATTTAGAACCTTCATTCTCCTTGCAAAGCTATATACTATGATAGAAAACCTTGGTATCATATCATGAACCCTCACCAAGTATTCGCCATCAAGAATCGAATGATAAATCCTTATTCGAACCAGCATGAATCGCCTCAAAGTCAAGTACTCGAATCTAGGATTAAGAATCGTGTGAAGAAATGACCTACCTACAATTTACATACTTATTCTTTTAGTTCTCGATTATACTAATTTCTTTTACTTCTAAGATTCTTTGTGAAAATGTTTCAGAAAATATAACTTAAATTTAAACTTATATCATATTCTACTACATCTTGAGAGTATATACCAAATCTGTAATGACCTAGAATTTTATCGCTATAATTTTTGAATATTTGATACATTTTAAATATTCAATTACATGTTTTTTATTAGTTAAATAAACCTCCTTTAATTAATAATTAATGATATAAAATTCATTTTTAAACTTTGTATGCATAAATAAATAATTCTAATAAAAATCAAAATATGACCTAAAATCGTCTTTTAGATTTCACACTTTTCATCGAATAAAAAGTTATCGCAACATTGTTGCATACAGACGTAAACATATTTACACATACATAAACATCTCAAAAAATAAGAAGAGAAAATGTAAGTATGATTTGAAAATTCAAAAGTAGTAATTAAATAAAGTAAGTAAGGATTAAGAAAAGAGAAAAGTTTTCCTTTTTCTTATTATAAGTGCTTCTTTTATGATGTGATGGCCAAGTACATGTTATAATGAAGAAAAGATGTGTTGTCAAAATTTTAGAGAGGGGAGTAATTTTAGTTTTAGGAAGGGTAATTTGGTAAATTGCCATTTGTGTTTTTTAATAAAAGAAGCAATTTTTTCCACTTTAAACTTCACTTCATTTTATTTCATTTTTCTTCTTCTTACGCTCTTCTTTTCCACTTTCTTCATTATATTTTCATCCTTTTTTCCTAAAGAAAATAAATTCAAGTCCACTTATTTTCACTTTTAATTCAAAAACAAGTTTGTAAAAATATTGGCAAACCTCTCTCTACCACATTGAAATGCAAAAATTTAGCACCTTAACCCAAAAGAGGCTTAGGCTGTGAGCTAAGGAGGAAGGGTACTTTCATGGGCTTTAGTGGATGAAGGTATTTTAAAATGCTAATAAATTGTTCGTTGTCATATTTTGGTAGTTTGAAAGTGAGATTCCTCACTTTAAATTAGCTTTCAATCGACAAAATATTGTACTAATTTGGTGGTTGCTTGCTTGTATTGTATACAATATTTATATTTCTTGTTTGGTTTTGATTACCGCTTAACAGCGGATGACATAAGTAATCCATTGTTTTGTAGGGGACAAAAGCAAAAGGAAGTCGAAGTTTCTTCGTAGTGGATAGGTCGTTACGGATGCACTTTGAAAAATAAAATGTTGTAGAAAAATCCTAAAAGATTCTTTGCTTTATTTATTTTTATTTACATACATATGTTATTAGTTATGCAAATACTTGTGGTGGTGAAAAGTGAATGTTGATTAGTTATAATTAACTTACTTATTGTCGTTTTGATTGCGACGTTGAAATCTCATGTTCTATTTCTAGCAATTTACTACTTGTTTTCTAATATGTTTTAAAATGATTACCAAAGTCAACTTTTATTTTCAAACCTTTTAAAAAGGCATTAAAGTAATTTAAACATGGAGAAATTTTTTGTTTAAAAGTTATTTGATTTACAAAAGCAAGTTTTAAAGGCTATGTTCAATATAGCATTAGTCGTTATGGATACAGTTTGAAAAAATCGAATTTTGATAAAGTAAAAAAGGGTTATCTATTTTAGATATTTTGAAAAATCCTTTCAAGTGTGTTTATAAGTATCTCAAAAAGAGAGTTTGAAGTTTTAAATATATTTTTAATAATTTATTTAGTTATTAAATAAGAGGTTTAAATTTACCCATTTGTTTTCAAAAGTCGAGTTCAATCAAAAGTTATCATCTTTAAGGGGATGGTTAAGACAAGTTTCAAACTTGTTTTATAAGATTTTTATAAGTAATTTTAAAAGAGGAAGAAATCATGAATTACAATATTATTGTTGTAATAAATGTTTCTGAGAAAAGGAAAAAGATTATGGATTATAATATTTTTGTTATAATAAGTGGTTTCGAAAAAATTGGAAAGGAAGTTAATTTATAACACTTTGTTATTATGAAAAAATGTTTACTTATACAAAAAAGAAGATGTTTTAATGTGATTTGGAATTCATCAGTTTATAAGTTGTTTGCTTTTATAAAGGAAAGATGTTGCCTTTTAAATCAATCATTGTTTTAAATATGTGATTTTGGAAATTGTTTTAATAACAAGTATATTGAAATTCTCAGATCTATTTTAATTTCTAGACTTTTAGGTATGGAAACTTGCTTCTATTTTGAAAGTAAGGAGTAATTGTTGAGTCAAGGTTTGAGAGGTAATAATAACCCAACTTGAACAGTTTCATTTCTAACCGATGAAATGCACTAATTTAAAATCAAAGACTAGAAATAAGTTTATGGAATTGGTTTTTAGATTGTTTTAAATGAACTTTTTTTTGCAAGAGATTTCTTTATTGCTGCCATTAAGTAACACAAAACAAGTATGATAGTGCTAAAATGTTGATACTTTTATGGAATGTAAGTCACTTTATATTTAGCACTAAAGGCCGATGAATAGACTTTTCTTTATCTATGAGATATACAATCGAAGTGTTTGATTAAGGTAAGACCGGGAGCAACCACTACTCTAACTTATCTGACTTCGATTTTTGGCTAAACATAGAGAATTTGAACTATTAAGGTTAATTTAGATAAATGGATCATGATTAATTATGTATATGAAACGTACTTCATTGTGTACTTGACACTAAATTCTGAGATATGGAATTAAGAATGTATGTCGAGGCAAGGATAGTATTTAACGTTTCCACTTTCACCATTAATCAAAGGATAGTACCATTTGAAATCAAAAAGTGGTAATAAGTAAATGATGTCGGGTTTTCCTTATGCAAACTAATTACTTGTACCCGAATAGTGGTTTTTCCAATATTGATAATCAACCTATTTTAACTTAGGGATTATATAAAAGCTTCGCAATTTCATATGGTTTGAGATTCTCTTGGAAAACTCATTCCTATGAAACGTCTCTCATTTTAAGGGATATATTAGAGATCCCCTTAGAACTCTTATATAGTCTACTTACTTTTGAAAGAATCGGGATTGAGTCAACTGAAAATTATTGATTGTTGATTCGAGGAGACAGACATCGAATAAGCATGAGTTATCCAATAACCACTTCAACCTAGCATAAGCATTTGAATTGGATGTATCTTGAAGATGATGGAATCGAAGACGGGGTTCTTTGAAGTGCAAGGGCTACTTACTAATAATCCTAAGGGTGATTCCAAAATAGATATAGTAGATGCAGTGCCTTCGGTTTGTTCATATCATGAACAACTTGTATCGATGAATGCTGGCATTGCATTATTGTTTGGAGGGCAGTGTTAGCATTTCAAGAGGAGTTTGCTAAGAGAAGAAGGTAATCGTGGACCCACAAGTCTCACAAACCAATGATGACTAAAATCAGGGGAGATGCAGCAGGGCTATATGGATCGCATCCATTAGTGTATGGTCATTACCTTTATAGATCTCTATTTATGGATTTGGCATGTGCATGTGAGCTTACAAGGAAAAAGTTGTAAAGCAACCGAGGTGATGTCATATTTGGTACTATCCTGGAAGAGGTAGGCCGGTTCTGTGTTGGTAGAGGTGCAATAGTTCTACAGCCTCGGTACATTTTATCTAGTGATGTACTATGGTAGATGGCACCCCGTGCCTTGTCATTGTATGGAATCCATTTTCCAATACGTGCCCTTACGGTATTTGTTATATACCAAAAATATGATATTGAATGTAATTAATGTAACCATTTCAGCTATGATTCTGTATTTCCTATAAAATAGTTTGGTTATCGTAAAGTAAAGATCCTTCCGTGTTTATACATGGCGTGGTCTTAACAATCCATATGATTTGAGTTTCTCATGTTGGTTTACCAGACTGATCTAGATGTTATCTTCTTATAATACTTGGGACAGACCCCAGTGTTTTTCCAAAGTTAGCTTTGGATGCTTTGGAGATTCAGAAGACGAGTTGGGTGCCTCCAAGAAGTATTCTCATACTTTTATTTCCATTGTATTTCTTGTATTATTTAAATCAGCATTTGTAAGGACAGACTGTTATAATTATTCAGGCTGATGATAGGTTAGACTCTGATTGGTTGATTGAAAATTGAAGTATTAGTTTATAAAAGATCATTTGAATATTATATATTACTCTTCATGATGTGAGATTTATTCGGTGTTTTCTTTTCTTTCACCACAAAAACATGTCTTTTCGACACTCAACTGCTCAGCACGTGAATACCATGGATGTATTAATATCGACTTTTGAGGGCCGAAAAGGCAGGGTGTTACTATTTGCATTAGGGCTGAAGATTACGTGAGAACCTTAGCCCTCGTGGGGCAAACTCATTAGAGATAGGGTAAGTGACACTCTAAAATGAGTTTGAGTGAATCATATATGAGAGTGCATACTTATTAGTGCTATAAAAATGTTTTATATTGTATTGAAATTAGTAAATGAAGTAATATTACCTAGATTTTATATTTGATATATAAATGGATAATTTTCAAAAAATTGATATAGTTCTTTTGTAGTGATTGTTGATAGGGAATGATAATATTTATTTATCACCTTTTGTTGATTGATTATTCATTCTTGGTCGGTTAGGAGCATTTGATGTTTGATAAATTTAAGTAAGAATTCCTTGTAAATTCAATTTCACGATTTAATTATAAGATGTTCGTAAATAATATAGATTTAACAAGTTTACTTTGTTAAAATGGTTACTATAAAGAAGGAATGATTTTACAAAGAGGATTTAATAAATTGAGTTTATAAAATGTGTTTTGCTAATAAAAAGAATTTTTGAGAATTTAGATCCCTGTGTCTTTGAAAAAGATTTCAACTGGTTTTAAAAAAAAGGTAGTAATAGTATTTCTTGAAGTGCTTATGAGTATAAACAAAAATAATTTTAAGATACATTTTCTTTAGATAATTTAGGAAATGGATCTTGATTAGTTTGATGGTAATCTGAATAATCTTCTAAGTGATGATCGGATGCTTGCTTAAGCAAACATTATAATGCACTTAATAAATTATTCCTTTTTTTATTATACGATCGGAACAAGTTCAAACATGAACAAAACTTAAAAAATATGCTAATACACATTTGATGAAAGCTGAAATTAGTATAAAATTCTAAGGTTTCTTGATGTTTTGATTTTAGGATATGGTGTCGAGGGTTATGAGGGAGGTTTTGATGGGAAATAGAGAATTGCATGGGCATGCCATAAATATAAGGATCTTTGATCTTTCGATATTCGATGATGAGGGAGAGCTTAAGGAGGAGCAATTGAGGACGAGGAGGTTGTTGAATAGGCCATAGCTAGGCATGGTATGGAGATTCTTGGCCTCCCAAGATCGAAAGAGGAGCCTGTAGAGGAGGAAGAGGTTATAGAGGAGCAGAAGGAGCCTATGGAGGAGGAGGAGGACAAATGCAGTTAATTATGTCTCTCCTAGAAGTTGGTTAGCTACCTCTCATTTTGTTCTAGGATTTTTTTTCTATTTGTGGGTGATTTGTGGCATGCGGGAAGGGCCCGTGCAGCTACAACAGGATTTGAAAAAGGAATCGATCGTGATTTGGAGCATGTTCTTTTTATGAGATATTTGAACCTTGTTCCTACACGACCTGATCAATTCAATCAGGCACTCGCCATCTATTTTCATTGTTCAACTGTTTGACAACATGAAAAAACCATCCGCCCTTCCCTCCCTTGGATAGATAGGGAAGGGCGAAAGCCTTTTTTGTTCCTTCCAGTCAAGAATTGGGGCCTCACAATGGCTAGCCATAGGTTTTCAAATCGTTCATTTGAATAAATTGAAACCCTTCTTATTGGATGATCGTGATACTTCTCAAAGACCAAAATTCTTGATCAATGGAGGAACAATATTACCATTTTTGTTCAAAAAGATATGAGAAATAAAATTGAGGAACCCAAGAATATTGGCAAAACTACAAGTATTGTTAACCAAGGGAAATAACTCGTGATAAAGACAAGATGCGTTTTGACCAAAAAGCCCGTGCTCAAGAAAATATATTTACAGATATTTAGCTAGTGTGTGTCATCTTATGAAAATACGGTATGGTATAGATAAGCCAGAAGAGGTATGCATAAAAGTATTTTCCCAAAGAAGTAATCCTAGAATCCCGTCTGTTTTCTGGATTTGGAGAAGTGCCGATTTTCAAGAACGGGAGAAAATTGAAAACATTTATCCATTTAGCATCCTCTTCTAATTGAATTAATGGATCGTCCAATTGGAAATGATAACATAATACATAGGTTGTTATAAGGAGATCTAACAAACAAATACATATAGTATACATCTAAATATCTTATTCCTTTTATGAAGGAGAAATAAAATTGAGGAACCCGCGAATATCGGCAAAACTACAAGTATTGTTAACCAAGGGAAATAACTCATGATAAAGACAAGATTCGTTTTGACTAAAAAGCCCGTGCTCAAGAAAATATGTTCTTTTGAGCATGGGCGGAAATGTTTCAGTTCCAGAGCCAAAGATCGTAGTTTACGAACAAGTAATCGAAAAGATGTTGGGTCATCCTTAGGGTTAGGAACTGTTCCTCCAATGATCGAGCACCAAGTAATTCTTGACGAGCTCTAATATGATCAGATTTATAAGTAAGCATCTCATGTAAAATATGAGCATCGTCTAGTGGTTCAGGACATCTCTCTTTCAAGGAGGCAGCGGGGATTCAACTTCCCCTGGGGGTAGGGTATTACGAAAGGAAGTTGACCATGGATTATCAATAAGCATATAAAGAATTCTTCGTGGGTCGATGCCCGAGTAGTTAATGGGGACGGACTGTAAATTCATTGACGACTGTCTACGCTGGTTCAAATCCAGCTCGGCCTAAGAATTCACCGCCCTATGAGTAAGATATAATTAATTTATCCTATAGAAAAGAAAAGGTAACCTAAAGGAGGAAGAGAAGTTTGAGAATGATGATGACATCATTTAGGAGATGAAGGAAATATTAGCGGTGCACCGGTGTAAAGAAGAGGAATTAGTGGATGTGAAAGAAGAGGACCATGAAGAAGTCCTTGATGAGGCGTGGATGGAAGTAGCAGAGCCTGAGGGGCTGGAGCATTTAGGTGGTTGGATTTCGGATTATGCGAAATCCATAGTGTTGAAGGGGCCTTCGGCAGAGGACTCTGATGGGGAGAGCCATCTAAAAGTGCTGAGCTGGGTCTGGTGAGGGTTGTTCTTTTGGGGTATTAGTATTGTATGCTTAGATAACTGTATTATGTATCATAGTATGCAAGACTGTAGTACAAGCTATGACTTTTTAGGTATTTAGTTGGGTCTTGTTGACTAAAACCTAGTAATGTACCATGTGCTTATGACATGGTTTATGGTATCTCCTTTTGATATTCTACTTTCTTTGATTAAGAAATGTTTTAACGAATAATTTTACAATAAAGTTCAAAAGGAAATTGGTATAAGTAAAAAAAATCAATAAGAATTGGGACGTGACTTGTATATAGATCATTTCTTTATATGATTCTTGATCCATGATTCGGGTACATGACCTGGAGGTGATTCATACCAGTCTGAATTAGGATTTATCACTCGATTCTTGATGGTGAACACTTGGTGAGGGTTCTTGATAGGGTATCGAGATTTTCTATTATTATATGACTATGCAAGGAGAACAAGGGTTCCTAATCAATGAGCCTGATCGAAGTCCGCACTAGGTAAGTCGGGTAAGAGATACTTGTTTGGAGGAAAAGCTAATATATTCGAGTAAGTGATCGAATCAAATATTATGTACATATGGTCTATATACATCATATGGGCTTAGGCATATTTAACTTTAATGTTTTATGAGGTTGAGTAAATGACTCTTCGATTTATCATAAGGTTGTGTGAATAATCGATTGAGTAAAAACTTATGGCTGTTGAGCATGAAGTATACCCAATGGATTGTTTATCATCTTTAAGTGATGAGAAGGTTATAAATTTGAGCAAACTCTAAGTTTGATTGTTAGTCACTTAACCTTTTTGGAAATGTTAAGTACCAGTATGGATTGTTAGTTCTCTTAGCTTGAGAATACTATCAAACTTCAATGTGGAATTCCACTTTCATTAGTTAAATTCAATAGAAAATTCATCTCCTTAGTTGTATGAGGTTAGTATCACAGTCAACTATAGTCAAATCAAGGTCAAAAATCTCTGACCAGAGTGGTAAGATAAATAATAAATGTTATTATTAAACCTAGGACTTCATTATGGACAAGCAAGTTAAATGTGGATGATATTGGAATTTGACCAAAACCATATTTTATAAGTCTTAATGTGATGTAGTATTGATGAAGAGAACTGGTGTAAAAATTAGTACTAATTGGTACTACTTAAGAAATTATAACATATTGTTTTACTAAAAAGATCTGTAAGATGAATTCGACCAAACTGTCACACCACTAGTTAAGGTAATGTCTGAACATTAATATTTGAATTGTTCGTTGGTAATTGTCGACTAACTTTACACCTCTAAGTAATACAACCATATTTGTGAATTCTCAGAAATAGCACACGATTTAATTAATTTATAAAATATTGTAAATTAATTAAATTAATTTTTTGAAAAATATTGATTATTATTTAATTTATTTGATGATTTGGTGTTGGCAGTAATTATTTGAATGTATACGTAAAAGTCATGTGTGTATCGAATATATATATATATATATATATAGTTAAATGAGTTTTAAATATAGTTAATTGCTTAACAAACTTTTGGAAATAATTTTCCATGTTAAGTATGATGTGGTTTGCTATGCTAGAGAGAGAGGAATGGGTATGGATAATATTTGATTGGAAATTAATTGAGAATTAAAAGTGAAAGTTTTAAAGAGAGAATATGAAATATTTTTATTCTTTCATTAAAATAAATCTTCTCATTCGTTTGCTCACCTGGTATGTTCTTTCATTCATTTTTCTTTTCTTGTCTCTCCTTCCCTGCCATGGTAGAAAATTAAGTTATTCACATCCTAAGCAAAGCAACCTCAAATTAATTGAAAAAAAATCAAATCAAATAAAACATAAATGAGTCATTCATCTCTTGCAAAGATTGGGTGCGGATCTTGGAGATCTGTGGAGAAATCTCAAATCAAGATTTAAGTTATTAGATAGATCCATAAGGTAAAGTTTATTTTCATATTTATGTTTTTTTGTATCTCTTCATATGATTATATATATGTATGTATATACATACGTACACACATATCATTGCCTTGCTATGATTCATACTTTGACATCATAGTTTAAACAATTATTTGGATGATTTGATTTTTTTTAATTCATTTGTTTAAACCTGAAATTGTTATGTGTGTAAAATTGCAATTTCACCTATAAGTATGATTCAATATATATGTAATTATTTATTTTCTAAGTTTACTTGCAATGTTATTCAATCAAATAATATTGATTTGAATCGTTTTAAAAAATGAAATACATTAACATCTTATTTAAAACTTATATGTATATTTTTGTTTTTTAATTCCTTTTGATTGTTTTGGTTCTAAATTACATCAATCAAAGTGATAAAATTAAATGTTATATATATGTATTATAGATTTATATACACAAGCATTTAGAGATATGTGAATCTTATGTTCCTATTAAAATTTTGAATTTAAATTCGTATGTGCACGTCTATATACATATATATTCTGAGTAATTGAAATTAGTTTCACCTTACAAATGTAATATGGATCTTAATTATGAATAATACTTGTCAAATCAAATTTAGATTCTAACTTTAAAGTGGATTTTGAAATTTCTATTGGTCATTTATGTTAAGCTTTGTATAGTTAATTTTTATCATTAGTACTCAAGATCTCATAATATTTTGCAATCAAACATACTTCTTACAAAATCAAATTAAATGGAGGCAATTGATATATACATATAAATGGTTAATACGTGTATGATATATATAGATCTCAATATTTACACAATATGTATAGACCTTGTTGTTGTTTTTTTTTATTTGCCATGTTAAACATTTTATTATCACATGTCATTTGAATAATACTTAGGTATAGTTTTAATAGAATGTTTGAAAAAGTGGAAGGTGCAATCAATTGTTTATCCCATATTTTTTACCTTCTCCCTTTTAGATCTTGATGTGGTTACATCTGGATCTAATAATAATATGTTACTCCGCTTTAAACACGATTTAGAAGTATGAATACATTTAACACATTCATACTTATTCAGACTTTGCACACAATATGTTTATGTGACCTCTCTCGTATCAAAAATTATAAATGTAACTCCTAATTAATTGCATAGTTGTCATATTTATGAACCATTAAGTTTTCTTCTTAATCAACAGTTTAACCCATTATGTACCTAAATGATAAACACAAACATCCCACCAAATTACACTTACTTCATGTCTTACATGTTTGTCACATAATTTGAAATGTGAGCATATTTGATATGTTATTATATTTCCAAATTTCACACCTAATAAACATTGAATTAAATGAACCAATATGATTAATTAATTAATATACAGTAATATTAATCAATAAAATGTGATTTTATTAATATTAACTAGATTAGATCTAGTGAAATACATTAGACATCATAGGTCCACTATGATCCAAATAATGAATTTTTTTTTTAAAATTCACCAAATTTACCCTATATAGATCAGCTCAATTCTTACATGATAAATGAAATTTATTGGCGAGATCGTCAACATATTTTTCCTTATCGTTATTATCAAAACTTTTAGGAACCCATATATTAATGAATTTATCAGGACGATTTAATCTTAATTTTCTTGGTTTGGGTTTGAACTTGGTACCTTCAACAAATTTAATACTTTAAGTACAATTTTTCTTTGATTTGGGATTTGGAGATCCAAGTTTATGTTTATCAAACCGACCATTGGCGAGGTTTGTCTACTGTAGGCTTCAAAACCAAATTGAGTGAAATTGGATTAAAAATATACATGTCTTTAATTTATCTTCTTAAATTTCTTCAGTGTTATTTAATATGTTCTGTCCATAAATGTCTTCTTCAACTTCTTTAATTTTAAATTTTCTCAAATATATTATCATTTGATGTTTAATTAAAATTAATGAAAAACTACATCAAATATTTTTTTCTAGAAATTACGTGACTGGACGGTCGGTTCCCACAGTTTGACGGTTGCACTCATTATTTGGAGGTTTTAATGTAGATAATAAATTTTTTAAGTTATCTTTTTTTTGAAATGGTACTTTATATACAACAAATCATTGTGACAATATATCACATGCCAGTAAATGTTCGAATCACGTTAGGCAAGTTTCGAACTTGTGACCTCTCGCACCAAAGCCAAATCACTTAACCACTGGGACAATGGTGCTTGTCTTTCTAAGTTATCTTTCCTTTATTAAATTTGTCAACATCAGATTTCATTTTATCAAATCATCGCTATAAGTAAGAATAACATTTTCTAGAGATGTAATTTTGTCATTCAGACAAGTTAACTCTGACTTCATTGAAAGATTCCTTTTTAAGGATTCATTTTCACTTTCCAGCTTCATGTCCTTTTCAAGTACAAGTCCGTTGAGTCTTTCAATCCCATGCTATAGACATTACTTTTCTTTGGTTAGAATTTCATTAAACATTTTTAATCTCTCTATCTTTGGTAAACTATTCGTGTATTTTTTCTAGATAATTTATACATTCATAATTTCTTCGTTAAAATTAAATACTTGGACATCTTCTGTCATGAAGCACACGTTGGCATTTTTAGTTTCTTGCTCATTTTAACTTGATGATTGTCCAGATCATCCATGTCGCATTATAAGTCTGTTTCCTCTCTACTGAGCATGCCAATATTCGAAGGGTACTTTGATTTCTTTAGGTTTGGACAATAACTTTACAAATGCCCAGATTTATCACATTCAAAGCACTAAACAACATTTCATTTTCCAAAATTATTTGTATAGTTATTGGTTTTTTAAAGTTTATTCATTTTCCTGTATTTTAAGAATTTCTTGAAATTCCTAGTCATGAAATCAATTTTCTCGTCGTCATCGTCATTTGATCCATGATTGTCATTTGTAGCAATTGAGTGTTAGCGATTTCTTCTCATTTGCTTGATTTTCTTTTCTAACCTGCAACTGCACTTCATAAGACATTAAATTACTAATTAATTCTTATATTTTTGTAGTTTTAATATCATTGGCTTCTTCGATTATCAAAGTCTTTCGATCTCGTTCACTGGAATGTAAATTTAAGATCTTTCGATCTTGGTCATCTTCAGTGATGTTCTTTCCTAGTGATGCATGTAATATATCCTAAAATCTAGAATGTATATCAAAAATGGAATCATTTTACTTCATTTTGAAAAGATGAAACTGATTAGTTAACATAAACATTTTAGTCTATTTAGCTTTAGTGCGTTCGTGTGTGTGACTTATAAAGTCTTTCAAATTCCATATGCACTTTTACAAACCGAAGTTCCGTTGAACTAAATTTTATTCAAGGCATATAATAAAATATTCATAGCCTTTATTGGGTGTTAGTGTCTTTTGATCGTTAGTCCATTATGCATAATTTGTTCGGGCTAGTATCTAAACCATTTGACTGTAAGTATGTTTTCCTTCTACAAGATCATTATGCATAATTACTGCCATTAAATATTAGAGGTCTAGTAGTAAATTGTCCTTTGGATGTGTTAAAAAGAATGTTACTAGTGTTGTTAGCCATTTAAATGTTTAAAAATATAGATAATAAATTTTTGAAAATCAAATGTTTTGATAATGAATGGAGAGCCCCTTCATGACAATGTTTTGATACTAGATGTGAGAGTCCCTTCATGAGGAATTTAAAATACTCTTATGGAATATGTTAGTTACCATAACGCACTAATGCAGAATGGATCTTAAGGCTATCAATACACTAGAGAAAGGGTGAATAGTGTATATCAACTATTTAGAAGGTAATTTGTGAAATTGAAGTTTGTCTACTCAGATCGATAATCAAATTACAAACAAGGTAGATAATCAAGAGCAAATATAATGCAAAGTAAAAGAAGTAAAGTAAATGACATCAGGAATATTTAAACTAGTTCAGATTCCCAATTCTACATCCAATCCTATACCCCGTACATAATTTCCACGATCGCGTTTTTCTTCCATGGATGGTAGGTATACCTTTACAATCTTACAATTCTATGGGTGCAAACACTTTTCCTCCTAATTTTTCTTGTGTGGAAAGAACACATTTCTCCTTACAATTAATGGTAGAGCATGGAAAATAGTTGTATCTTCAACACAGATTCTTGCACGTTCGGTAAA
Source organism: Allium cepa (assembly GCA_030765085.1). Lineage (NCBI taxonomy): Eukaryota > Viridiplantae > Streptophyta > Magnoliopsida > Asparagales > Amaryllidaceae > Allium > Allium cepa. The sequence goes on along the minus strand of CM060943.1, from coordinate 420,653,415 downwards.
ATGATCCTGTAGACCTCCAATATTAATATATCTTTGAAGTCAACAAAGAATAGAATGAGATCAAAGAGAGAATGATTGAGAATTCTAGTACAAACTCTCTGATTTGTGTGATTTGCAAATCTTTGAAGAATTGGAGCAAAAGAGTAAGGATTCGCAAAGAGTGTGGAAGAATATTAAAAGATTTTTCCTCAAAAAATTATAAAAATGAAAGAGTAAGATAAAATGACAAAATAAGTTGTAAAAGTTTGTTTTCCAGTGCCTTTATATAGATGATGAAGAGACGCGACTTTTGACAAAAGGATGAAGAGACATGTCCATTTGATTAAATTTCAAAAAAAAATCTCTGATGATAGTTATGTCGGCATATGGTCCATCCATATGTCGACACATCCATGTTGATTTTTAAAAAACTCACAACGGTAATTATGTCGACATATGCTAGAAGAGTAGGTCGACATACTCTTGTTTACTTTTGAAAATCACTTTACAAAATAGTTTTGATTTTTATAACGTTAAAAACTAATATTGTATTTTTATAAAAACACGTTGAGATGAGAATAGAGTTTGCTAAGAGAGAAAATTCAAAGAAATTTGCTATAGTGCATTTAACAAATATTCTAAGACTCTTACCGATTACTTCAAATATCGTTGTCGTTAAAGCGCTTGTATTCCATTCGTCTTAAGTCAATTTTACTCTTCGGTTTGCTCTAATTAAGATACATACATACATGTGTGTGTGTGTATTCATATTTTCTAGCAATGAGTTATGTTTATCTCTATAATATTTCTCCATGATATATTTGAAAATATTGCACAACTTGAGCAAACATTAATAGCAATATTTACATGGTTGTTGTTATCAAAATCAATACTCAGGGTATTAATAATGTGGTGTATAAAGGTAGAGCTTAATGTGATGAAGAGGCAAGAGAATATGATGAGCGAAAAGATAAAGATATAGAGAGATAGGGGATGTGTTGGTAACTTATAGCTAGATCAGTAAGTTTTGGCTATCCAGCCAATATGATTGGGTCGGCTAAGGTGGTGTCATAAATAGTGGATCGTTTACCAATTGGGTTTGCCAACTGACACAACCTAGTATTTTGATAACCGACCAAGTGCAACTTGTCAGGCCTGCCCCTAATCGACCTTGGCTTACAAATCCCTAATGGTGCTCTTGTGAATCAATCTTCTTTTGACATGATTTTGTTCCTGCGTCTTTGGACCTGGATTACTGGGTTCTCAAGTGACTATTGGAGTTATTTTTTAGAGTTTCTCTCCAGTCTTAGCCTGGGGGTATCAACTATAAGTACCTTAAAGCTATGAAAGAAAAATGGATCGGTTTCATAAAAATATGCAGAGACTCTACTGAACTCAAACATGAGTTCTTCGTACCTTCATTGTAATATGTTGTTTGTAAATCTGATAAGCATAAGATCAATATAGATTTATGTAGGGCAGGGAATAAAGGGAGCAACGTTGGACAATGAGTTTGTTGTAAATACAGTAACATTCTTTTGCTAATTATTAACGTATAAAGATGATATTTTATCAATTTTTAAATTTGTAAAATATATTTTAATACCAAATTAAGTTTGAAAACAGATTTATTGATTAATGTCAACTTGTGTAACATTTTTATTTAATATAAGTTTGAAAGCAAATTTATTTCCGCTTAAAATGTACATTTAAAATCAGCAACAACGGTAAAAAAATAAAATTTTAACTTTATGAAACATATAAAGCCTCAATTGAACCAACAGCTACTTATAACTCAGTTAGGACGTAACGTCGATTATAGGTTGTAAAATTACATATACGTAACCTTAATCTTTGTTGGAGGTGCTCTGGTTTATTAACTCTCTTTTCTTTCTCTTCTTGGTTTCTCTTCAATTTTTTAATGGAGATGTTTAACAGCTTAAAAAATTATGAATATCGAATAATGTTAAAATAAGTTATTTTGGTCAAGTCTCACCATCTCAATTGTTAAATTCATGGCTTTGAATGTTTTGGGTTCCATTGCTTACAAGGACACGCGCAAAAAACTTTTATCGTAAGGACAAAGTCCAAAGCCCAGATACAAATTAAAACAAAATAAAGAATTCTGTTCGTCTCCTCCTCCTTGCTTTCACTCAGAATTTGACGGACTTTCTTTTAAAAATAAAATTAAATCAAAACAAATCGATTTCTCGTTCAATTGCTCAGAAGCAAAATTAATTTCCACAATCTCCCCAAAACCAAAATCACTTTCCCTAAACCAAAATTACAATTTTCAATTTTTTTGAGTTTGTGTTTGATGTCGAGGTTGCGGGTTAATGTCGAGGTTGAAAAAAAATGATACATACTTACAGAAAACTGATACCTACTTAATACAAACTGATACCTAATTACTACAAACTTGAAATCGTTACATATTTGACTGAAGATATTTCACTACAGCTAATACACAACCTATTGCTACGTTTCAACATAATTTGTTTCAAAAATTACTTATTGTCTTTATTTTGAAATAATAGGATGATGATGATTTTGTTAATCCACATCCAGTTTAAAAGAAGCTATAAAATTGGTATGAGTAATTGATATGAGATTTCTCTTTCTTTTAAAAAAATTACTTATTACAGATAAAAAAAGGTAAATATGACCTAACTTTTTAACATTTTGTCTTTAGTAAAGACAAAAATATAACAAATGCTCAAATAAATCTGGAAAAGCAATAACATAGCAGACATGGAGGTGAAACTAGATGATATGCATCAAATAAAGTGTGCACAACAAGCAGAAGACACGTGAGTTTTTTTGGTTAAAATGATATCTACTGACAACAAAATGAACAATACAATTGAAACTACTAGTCATAATCGGTTGAAAGTTGCTCATTATTCAAACTATCTGTTTTTCTGCATTATAACATTTCATACATAATTCTATACATCATTATATGAATTTTATATTTAATTGAATTTAATTCATAACAAAATATTGAAAAATATTATCTCTCAATTTCAAAAACAGTTAGTTCAGAAATAAACAGTTACTGCAGGAAGAAAATTGATACCTGTATAAAAGAAACTGATACATACAGAAATAAAATTGATACCTACATAAGAGAAACTGATACCTACAGAAACAAAACTGATACCTACATAAAAGAAACTGATACCTACATAAACAAAACTGACACCTACAAAAACAAAAAAGATAACTACATAATAAAAAATAAAACAAAATATTTAGCAAATATATCTTAAAGTAATAGCTACAAACGCAAAAATTCATACACAAATCGATACTAAGTGTGCTAGTAAAACTGTTAAATATTTTAATTCAAAGCATACTATATGCTTATACCATTATCCCTGAATTCAATGTTTTGTATTAATTGTAAACCTGATAATACAACTTATGCAAACTGATACTAATATTTCATTTTGATTTCGATAGGCTTGACTATGAAATATTTGTAATGATATTCATCGTTTCACTGAACAAAAGCATAATACCAATAAAACTTGAAAAGAAGAAAATATTATCCACAAGAGCAAGGATTGTACATGCAATATTGACAAATGATGAACATTGCTGGAGTCTATCTAAATACATATCAAGCTTAGAAGAAGAAAGAAAAAGGAAAGAACTGAATTCACATTGTGATGTTTCACAATTAAATTTGATACTTGTAAAGTAATATAATTCTGTTGAAATTTATACTTGTAAAGTAATGATGTTCTGTTGCAATTTGATACTTATGAAGTAATGATGTTATGTTCTTAAAACAAAGCTGCTCTTACTTGTAAAAACAAACACCAAAACTGATACTGTAAAAACATTTAACTGATACTAAAACTGATACTATCACTTATACTAAATACTTGAAATTAAAATCAATTTGATAATACGCTATACTGAATACAAATTAATAACAAAAGGTTCAATTATAATAAACCACCAAAACAAGTCACACATCCACTTATTAATCTGAACAAATTCAAAATGAAAAATCAAATCATATCCTCTTCGAAGCTTGACAATTCCATTTATTATGACCAAGCTGCTTTGCACTCGCCACATCTGTTATGTTTGTTCTGAAAATATGAAAATCCTCCTTTAGACTTAACTGATGGTCTACCTGCGCCACACCACTGTCAAAAAAAAAACATTAGTAAAAACATGTTCAGTTTAGAACATTAGTTTTTCCATTTCAGAAAACTGATACCTAAGGTATACAAAACTGATACCTAGTTACTGACAATCAAAAAAATTGATATAAGAAAAAATAAAAATGATACCAGAAAACTGATCTTAAGATATGATACTTTTCCACTCTATCACAAGCTACAACCCAATCAATGATACTTTTCCAATCATCACAAGCCTATATCTCATTCTTCAAATCATACAAAGAGCAATCAATAGACAATCGAGTGTTAAAAGTGTTATTAAACACAAACAAACAAAGAATACTGTTATCTCCACTGCCAGAAAAAATAAAAAATAAACATTAGTAAAAATATTTTCAATGTAGAACGTTAATTATTCAATTTCACAAAACTGATACCTACCATATACAAAATTGATACCTAATTACTGATAACAAAAAAATGATAATAAGAAAAAATAAAATTGAAACTCAAAAACTGAACCTAAAATGTGATACTTTTCCACTCTATCACAACTTTATATACAACCCAAACAACTTATATCAAAACTTTGAAGAAAAACGAGATCACGGTAGAAATATGAAAAGAACGAGATCAACAAACGCGCATGAAAAAATATGATAGATGAACTATAATTTTCAGAAGAACGAAATTGAAATGGCCGAACAAGGTTAATCGATATTTTGATTGCAAGAGTAATATTGGATCGCGACAAAAAAATTTGATCGAAATGAAGAAGAAGAAGCAGCGCGCGAAAATGGACCGGAAGGAAAATACGTGCATGTGTTCTTGTGAGAAAACAATTAGCTGGCTGTCCTATATCTAAAAAAACCCTAAAAATTGTCTTTGAGGAAAATTTCCTGTAATTAAAATACATCATCAAATTTGTGGTCCAAACGCCTTGTATTGATTATTGATAAAAATGGGTTGATCACTTGAAAAAGCTTAGTCATCCCAAAATAATGTTATATTACATATTTGTAGCTCTCAAACGCTAGTCATAACGATTACAAACTCATACAGAAAAGTTGAAAAGATATAATTACGAAATCATCAAACTTTATCACGATGACAATATTTTAATGGTTATATGTTAAAATAATTTAGCTTATTTAAAGTATTTCGGGACTACATTCTAAACTAAGCTACCAGGCGAACAAAAATTCAGTTTTTCTATATATAGTTCCTAAATGATACCCAAGGAATCTAGAACCAGACAACTTTCCAGGAAACTACATTTAATATCATATGAAGTAAATATACAATAGCAAACTTAATGTGCAAAAAAATTCATGGGAGGCAAAGAGCATAAATGCTATGTAAATGCTATGTAACATGTATGTAAATTTTTGCCTACTTACGCTTTATATAACACTATATTATCATTTAATTCTTATATAACCAACGGAATGACCTTAAATTCAGTATAAATTACTCTAAATTTCTTTGCGTAACGTATTAAAAGTTCCAGACAACATATTTAACTATAAATATACTCTAAATTTTCTCAAAAGAATATCACACTATTATTTACTTTACCTAAGCCATATATTTTTTTTTAGAAAACTATAGATTTGTTAACTTTACTCTTTTGTCTTGTTAACTTTCGTTTGTTCAAAACATTTTTGCCAGTGGAAACAAAAAAAAACCTAAGCAGCCTATCAATGTTGCCGCATCGTTCTCAACCGCAACTGCGCCACACATCCAGATTGGCATTGTTATTTCCTCCATCATCGGCTGGTAAACTCTCTTCTTACTATTTTTCTTATACAATCTCATCATCCATTGTCATAGTCGAAATTCAAAGAGAATAAATACGAAATAATAATATAAACCCAAAAAATGTACTATGCGATATATAATAATTCTAGTACAGATGTTTCACGGTAATTTCATTCTTCACGTTTCTCACTGTTTGGACTTAATATTTTTCTTTTCCGCAGCAGAAAAGACTTCGAATTATGCTTTAAAATCATATTTCTCCTCTATTTGTACTTCAAAATCTTCTTTTGATTCTAACTCTAAATCATACTCATTTCTTTGGTTTACATTGTTAGATGATAAGAATTTTATTTTTTATCATTTGTTGTTTAAAAGAATTCTTTGGCCTTATTTTTATTTTTATTGTTAGTAGTTAACCTGAGTTTTGTAGTTTAAAAAAGAAAAAATAAATTTTTTGATTTGCAACTAGGAATGGGGCCTATTAGATTAAAATGCGGCATGTGAAAAATTTCTCACCCATAAAGGATAAATAACCCGACATTGACACCAGACGTTCCAAACCAGACCAAAATAAATGTAGTGTCCTTTCCAACCCTCGTTCTCAACTTCATCACGTATTTTGATTTTTCTTACAGGGCACCCTAAAATGGAGGATTCAACGACCCGCTCCTCACCAGTGAACTACTCATCCCACCTCGCCACCTCCGAAACCGACCCGTTAGCCACTCATCAACCCTCCAGCCGACCCAGCAGCCTCCAATCGGGTTCCGATAGCGTCCTCAATTCCGTCTCCGAATCGAACGATTCGGAATTTGGCTTTCAGCGTTCCGAGATGAACCAGCTTCCGCTCGCCGGTACTGTTCAGATCTATGAACGACACGTGTTCTTGTGCTACAAGAACCCTCAGGTCTGGCCTTCTCATGTTGAGGCTGCCGAGTTCGACCGGTTACCTAGGCTGCTGACTGCTACGCTTAAGGCTAAGAAGAGTGAGATGGCAAAGAAGGTAAAATCGTTTTTTAATCATCCGTTATATTTTGGATAATCGTATTAATAGTATTCTAAAGCAAGCGAGAAGCATGATTGGTCATATGTACTTGATTGGGTTTTTAAAATTGGGTGTTATCATACTGGGCATGCTGAGAATTGTCCAAATAGATTTTCCCCTATTTATAACCATCTACTTATTTAAATGCAAATAAAAGCTGCTTTTACAAATCAACCTAAAAGGATATTTTAGTAGCTAAAAATATTTTTAGCAACTGAAGCAAAAATTGCACGACGCCCACAGTGAGAAACGGACCACTTTGCTTTGATTATAGTAGTTCTGCGGCGGATAGTTTTTTGAACACTGTTGTTGTCTTTTGAGGTGTACACTGTTTCTGAAATAGTTTGATAATCAAGCGTGGATAAACTCAGTCAATTTGAGAACTTTTTTCATTATCTTAGCAGATACTGGTTATATTTGCACATTTGCACCTCGAAAGCAAAAATTAGGTGGAAGCTTAAAATTTTTAGCGAGAAACTTAAAACTTTTAATGGTTAGAGGTGACCTATAAAGAAAATGAAATTTCCAATATCTGGTCAAAAAAGTAAATTGGAGCTTCTCCAATCCAAGTAAGCTACTGGTAGATTGGGTTGAAGCCAACACAGCCCATCCTGAATCTCAAGTTGCTTCTAAACCGGTGGAACCATCACTATGGCTCATTTAACATAAGCTTTTAAAAAAAAAAAACAGTTGAGAGGCGCATGGATTTAACACACTTTACCTTTTTCTTTATTATATAATTACCTTTTTCTTTATTATATAATATATAATTGGCATTATGTGCGTTGTTCGTAAGAACATGCTAAAGAGCATAGTACGTTTTTCATGAAACCAAAAAATCTTGGTTCTTTTGGATGCTATATGGAAATCACTGTTGCATGCTAAATGATTTTTCCTAACCATTACGTGAGTCTTAAGTCCTCCACCTTTCCCACTCTTATTCAATTATTAATGGGCAGTCATATTGCTAGTGTAAATTGTCGAAGCTCTACACTTATGATATGAATCATTAGGATGTAGTGTAGAACCATGTTTTTACTTCAATGTTATTCTCTTAACGACAAATCATATTACTGGGCTGTATAAAGTATAAACTATATTCAGATAATTTAATATATATTATATGTCTAACTGACAGGCTAATGTTCCCTCTGGGAGAAAAAAAATCTAACATGTAGCATTGCAGGTCTTGATCGGTATTATGTACGTGGTCTTCTTTTTCTCTGTGCTGTAACAAAAAAAAAGGAAAAAAAAATAGAAAAAAAATACACAACCATGAAATAATGTTTTTACATTGAATATTCAAACGACTTCCCATTTCACATGTTGATCAAGTTGATAAAGGTATTTAAGCATCATCTATATTGGTTTTAAGATTTGAAAATAATATGTTCCCATTTCCCCCTTGTAGACTCGTTTGACCATATGCGAAGGAGAGGATGGGACCGAATCATCAAATGGAGATGTCTTGATTTTCCCTGACATGATCAGATACAGGTCACCTAATTACCATTACATATATACATACATACATATATACATATATACGTACATGTATGTATGTATGTATATAGCTATATGAAACAATGAATGACCGATAATCATCATAATGTATGTAAAATACAGGCGTTTGACACACTTTGATGTCGATAATTTTGTTGAACATGTGCTTGTAAAAGAAACAGAGTGGCTTTCTATGTCAGTGGAGCAGCTAACTGGGTCTTATATTTTTGTATGTGCTCATGGAAGTCGAGATAAGAGGTGCGGTGTTTGTGGGCCCGCTCTTATTAAGAAATTTAAAGACGAAATAAGCGTAAAAGGCCTTCAGGATCAAGTATCTGTAAGCCCATGCTCTCATATTGGTGGCCATAAATATGCAGGAAATGTCATAATATTTAGCAAACATGGGCAAGGTGAAGTCACAGGTCACTGGTAAAAAATTCTTCTCTCACCAATGTATTTATTGCTAAATAAAACCTCAGCAATTCATTTGTAATGCTTCAATGTTTTGTTGGTTTTTACGTCATATTGGATCTACATAAATACCATATATTTAAAAGGACTTTCAATCATCATGTATGGGTCATAAGAATGATTTTTGTTAGAAAACGGTCATATATTGGTAGAGTATTTACTATTTTGGATAATAAAACCTAAATTCTACGGTATTAATGTGCACAAGGGTAATATAAACAAGGTATGAGGTGCAACAATGATATAAGCATAGTAGTAAAGGCGCTAAGGCACAAAAAGACTCAAACCTTGAGCTTTGGGGTTTTTGCGTGCCTTTCATACAAGTTTGATTTACTATTTTACTAATTACAAATTAAATTTTAAATCATATTTTATAATTCATTCAACTATTCAAATATTTTATTATCTAATTTTTAAATTCTAAACCATATTTTATAATTCATTTAATTATTTAAATTTTTTATTTAACTATTTTGTAAACTAAAATTTGAATTTTGCAAAAAGCCACACTCAAACTGCAAAAAGGTGCACAACATGCGCCTGAGCCTTGATAACTATGGGTATAAGACGAGGTAGTATTATGAAAATTTGTATCCTCTACACCGTTATAATAGTTACATAAATTGCTCCAATTTCCTGCTTTACATTTTTGGTCCATTTTAATAAGTAGTTATCTTACATATATTTTGTAGGTATGGATATGTTACGCCAGAAGATGTCTCTGTGTTACTTGAACAGCATATTGGAAAAGGAGAAATTATTGACCGCCTTTGGAGGTATGTTGCTCTACTATTATGATCATCCCATATTGTTTGTTTAATCTGTTTTGGAAGTTTAGATGTAGTTAATCTTGCAAAACTTGTTAGTCTGGGTTTATTCGATAGTATTTCTTCTTATGTAATTTTTGTCAAGTGTGTGTTTGCGTATTATTTTCTTGGGAGTTTGAACTCAAGACTTCACCTCTAGAATCTTGGTCTAGAGCTCTTTACCATTCGAGCCAGTGATTCTTGACCCATATCTTTCAATTTTTGCACTAATTACTAGGGTGGAAAATGAATATTGTGGATTTGGTTTAATGTATCAACCCACATGGGGCTGGGGGGCACAAAACCCATTTTCCTCTGTTCACTTAAGTTATTGTGTCCATGGGTTGATATAAGTTGTATGAAGAATGACGATTAAAAAGTTGAATATTCATGTGCATTTGATGCAAGTCTATTTTATCAGAAAATAACATTTATTTACTACTGAAATACTGCATGACCCAAGCATATTTGTATGTGATAAACTTTTCTGATGCTGTCTTATATGGTCGGATAATGCATCTGTCATGCATTATTTGATTGCTGACGTAATAAAATACATCACATATCTGAAATGACACACATGCATAATTTTTCTTGTCAAATTTATACATATCTGAGTATATACACGTAGCTTAACATATTTCTTTGATGCAGAGGTCAAATGGGCTTATCAGAAGAGGAGCAGAAAAAAACTCAGGAGGCTAGACTTCAACTCAATGGCAAAAAAGAATCTGTTACTAATGAAACGGTTCAAGAAATGACGGATGACAACAGAAATGGCTGCTGCCAAGGAAATAATAAAAACATTAGCTGTTGCCAAAACGGTGCATCGGAAGCTAATATCGAGTCCAATGACAGAGAATCTGAAAACACAGTGGAAAGGGAAGGGGAGAAGGAAAGCAGCATGGGCAGCAGGGGGCGTAAGTTATGTGGAATGCCAACGTGGTTTGAAACATGGGAGCGTGAGGACACTTATGCAGCTCTTGCTGTAATTACCGCTGCTGCCTCCATTGCTGTTGCTTATAGCTGCTACAGACAATCACGTTAGACAGTTCTCTATACACATAAATATATTTGGCGGACTTATTATAGGGTTATGTAGTTTGCTTACGGTATTTGACAAACTAGATACTGTGATATTGTAATGCTCGGGTAAAGTTCACGTTTGCAGAACGAAATGCTGTTGCTTTGGCTTCATTTATGTTTTATATGCTGCAGCCATTTGGCTTATACTGTGGTATTTGTTGGTTTCCAAGGCAATGAATAATAATTTAAATGACTTGTGCTGAAAGTGGAACTAGTTATATTTTCAGAAGGTACTTTGGATACCACAAAATTATTCATATCTGATGTTCTTTGCATGTACGCGTTCATTTAAATCACCTATTTTTGGTATGTCATGTGCACGTGCCATGTATGGCAATTTTTTGGGGTCACACGCAGTGTTGATATGCTTATTGAAGAGGAGGTAATGGCACTACAAGTCTTGTTCAAGATTTGAATCACGCTGTGCAATATGCGAAATGGTGCAATCTGTCATCTATTTTGCTTTTGTGAAAGCTGTCAGCCTGCTTTAGTTTTTATTTTTGGTCGATCATGTAGTAAGGATGTTCTCATGGTTATTTGGTTAGGAAGGGTAAACAGATACAAAACCAGTAGATATGTGTGGTAAAAAGAACGAAACGAGAATATAAGAGTCAGGATCGGCTCTAAGATAAGGCGACCAAGACAATTGCCTATGGCAATCCTACAAAGAGCAATCCTCGATCTAAAATTCAATATACAGGAAAAGTTCACAATAATTTAAAGGGGCAATTGACAATAATTCAAAGGAGCAATTAGACGTTTAGTTGTTATAATTGTGCATTTTGATAGAAGTTAAAATCTAGTTGGGTTCATTTTATTTATCACCATCTATATTGGTTCTAGTATAATTATTATATTATTTTCTGAAAACCAAAGGCAACATAATTGCACTTCGCATGGAGCAACCCAAATGATAGGACCGACACTGATAAGAGTACGCTGAATCTTTTTAAGAAGAAATGCACTGATTATAGGGATGTCTACATGTGGTTCAAGATCAGAACATGATTGCTGTCCCTAGACATAACAAACGGTACTTCAAACCTTCATATTCTGCCTTTTTCTGATTGTGAAAACCATGGACGATGAAGGTGGCATCATGACACTTAGTGAACACAATGTTGTCATAATGATGGAAATGATTATAGAAGATGATGTGATGATAGTTATCGACCGAAGAAAATGTAGGAAATTGTTCGATCATCCAAGTAGGAGAGATTTTTCGTCAACTTTGAAATTACGATGATTTTGTTGGTCATTACGTGTAGACCTGTCAAATGGGTTAGGTTAGGTTAAAATAGGTTGGGTTGAGTTTGACCCAACCTATTTATGACCCATTCTTTTTGACCCATTTATGATCCAACTCATTTAATAAGCGGGTTACACATTTAATCCATTTAAAGATTTAAATTTGAATTAACTAATAAATAACAAATAAATATAAAATAATTCTAATTTTAATTTTGACGTTTTGAATTTCGATAAAAATCAAGTTTTAAAATTTAAAATTTCAATTATAATTTTCATCAAAATTCAAATATGAGGATGCAGTCTGTTATTTCCTAAGTGCAACTGTTAGTCACCATGAAGAACTATAGTATGCGTTCGCGAGATAAAGTATCCGAGTATTCCATATTGTCCGTAATTTAGGTGAGTTTATCGGTCGAAGTCTTATCTAATTCCAAGTTAGTATAAAAAAATTATTGCAGTCTGAACAAAAAAATAGCGGTTTCTGCCTATGGAGTTCAATTATGGGATGTAGTAGCATGTTATTTCTAAATAAAACTAGTCACCATGGAGAACTACAGTATGCGTTCACAAGATGAAGTATCCGAGTGTTACATATTATCCGTAATTTAGGTGCGAGTTCATCGGTTGAAGTCTCGTCTAATTTCAAGTTAGTATGAAGAAGTTATTGCAGTCTGAACAAAAAAATAGCGGTTTCTGCCTAGAAGGAGTTCAAATATGTGATGTAGTAGCCCGTTATTTTCTAAATAAAACTGTTAGTCAATATTGAGTCACCCGATGAAGTATCCGAGTGCTCCATATTATCCGTAATTTAGATGTGAGTTCATCGGTCGAAGTCTCATTTGATTCCGATTTAGTATGAAAAAGTTACTACGGTCTGAATAAAAAATAACGGCTTCTGCCTAAACGGAGTTCAAATATGACGATGTGGTCACATGGATAAGTACGGCGCGCGTTCGTAATTCTTAATTTTAAAATTTATATTTTTAAAATTTAAGTTTTAATAAATGAGTACATGGAGTATCCATCTATAACCCTTTTGAAAATGAGTCAATTCAACGCATAACTCATTTAATAAAATTCACAAATGGATCGACCCAGCCCATTTATAAGTAGGGTAATGAATTGGTTTAATAGGTTGGATCATATTTTGACAGGTCTAATTACATGAGCAATTAAAGATGTACCGTGAAATGAGTAGAGTTGAGTAGAATTGGGAAAATGAAGAAAGTGCAGAAAACTGGAGATTTTGACTGATTTGATTCGTGAAGCGCTTGTCTTCCATGAAGTTTAGATCTTTGCTGCTGAGTATAATGAAAAATAGAATGATTATTTGCTTGCTTTACAATGTTATTGACTTGTAAAATTTTGGTCTCTTCCCTTTTGTAGAAGTCTGCTTGCAGTAATATAGCATGGACTTGGTCAGTGAAACGAATTACTTAGATCAAACTTTTTTTTGAATGAAAATAATTTGGGTAAAATTTCAAAAAATTTCTCCAACTAATTAAGCACTAAATATTACATTGGATTAATGTTAATAAATTAATGCATTAAATCATATTTAATGCATTGAAATATATTTGAAAGGCCGTAGTTAGATGCGCTAATGCTAATTAATTGAGGCATTGTCACCGACACTCTACTTTTGAATGCGAGGACGTCATCTTTTTATTTTAAAACAAAAATTTACTACGAGAGATATTAGTAAAAAGCCTTCTCGTAAAATTAGAATTTAAATTGACCAGTTTATCCTTTTCTTTCTTTTACCCAAATTCCTTTAATCTCCATTAATCTCGTTCTTTAATTTTTAAACTAAATCACAATTAATGGAAAAATCAAACTTATTTGCAGATGAAATTTCAAACGAGAAACATATAAGGTTAATACTTACTTAAAGAAGTATCCGTAAAGCATATTTTGTTTACGAAACAATTAGTTATTATCATTTTTAATTTCTAGGGTTTCGTTGGTAGGGTTTAACGTGTCTGTCGACCAAAAAAATCAATGTGTAGCCGATATTTGAATAAAGTTTAAAAGGGGATGATCGAAATGAATAATTTAAGTCGAAAGCCCCTGACGTTTAACTCTTTTTTATTTTTGGCAGCATATCATTGATTTGTGGCTTAAGTTCAGCATACATCCATCGAATTCATACATTTTTTAAATTAAAGTTTAGTTTAAATTCAGTCTTTTCTTACAATTTTTGGGTCTAATCATTTTTTTCCCTGTTCGCACAAAAGAATGAAGGGAAAAAGAGTTATTTGGATGTTTACTTTTTAACGTAGAGTTTAGAAGTTTTAACCAAGGACAAAAGAGGAGAAAATGCCAACTTTGATAAAAGGTTTTGTATCCCTCGTATCAATTTTATTAAACATGGAGTGGTCATATAATTTGTCTGCGTCGTATCCAAAATTGAAATGTCGGTAACAATACTCATAAATTGATTATTAAATCATATTTAGTGCGTCGAAAGACATTTGAAAGGTCATAGTTAGGTATGTTGATACTAATAAATTGGAGCATTAAGTCATGTTTAATGCATTGAAATGTGTTTGATATGTTACATTTAGAGTTATGTTATTTCAAATTTTCATTAATTCTTAAAATATATTTAAATACGTATGATGTTAATATTAATATGGAAATCTAATAGTAGAAATTAAGATCTGTCATTTATTTTCAAACTTAATACATAGAAGTCTCTTGTCAAAAACATGTTTTATTTTACACATCTGGATAATTGTTGATAATTTTTTTCCCTTTTTTAAATCAAATCTGCACTCAATTGCAAGTTATTATGACCCAAGTTGAACTTTTTCTTAATTTTTTTTTCATAAGTGCAAATATTTCACTTTTTGCTACAAAATTTTGCAGCATACAATGCAAATATTTGCATTTTAAGAAACTGCAAATATTTACAGTTTATGTCGTAAATATCTGCAGTTTAAAAATGGAGAATATTTCAATCTAACTGAAATTAAAAATAAGGCTGTTTATTTTAAAATCTGTTTATGAGAAGGGACAAAAGATGAATGTGTATTTTGAAGCTTAAATATAGTATTTTTCAAAAGTTTATGAATTACATATATAAGGTAACTTGTGCAACAAGACATCTTATATGCTACACTCGCTCTCACCGCGAACTGCAGTAAAATAAAATAAGGTAGGACGTGAGAAAACCAATTTGAAGAGCGCCTAACCTTGTCCGAGCCTTACGATCAAGGGAACAACAACAAGAGACAAATATTGCATGCATTGGGAAACATATGCTATAACATCCCGCCTTTTCGCACACTTTAAACGACACACGTGCCGATTCAAAGCATACGCAAGGGAGGAGTGTTATGGGGTAAATAAGAAAAATAGAGAAGAAATAAAACGAAAATAGAATCTCACAGCGGAAGGATAAAATATAGTAACAAGTATACAGTTCATAAACAGTTTACAAAAGCTTGATTTTTCTTATACAATGAATATCAGAGTTACACATACCAAATACAACAATGCAGCGGAATAGAAAGAGTGTGTAGTGCAATACTATATATAAAATAATACTGAATCTTCGTCTTCGTCCTCCAAAGCTAAAACCTGCTATCCTGAAATGCTCGGACTGACCCGAGCGAATTTGAAAAGACAAAAACACTCGAGTCAGACTAGAATATCTTATGTGAGTTAAATAAACAGAAATAAATATGAGTACAGTAACTCAAGAGATGCTCGGGATTTACATCTCCTAAGGATCCGTTAAACTATTTACTATGTAGTATATTGCGTTATTATAATAGTGTCTATTTATAAAATAAACTTACTTTTTAATAGCGTTAAGGGGTTACCCATATAGCCCTTAACACGTAATAGTCCCAGTAGTCCATCCAATATCATAGTCCCTCCTGATCGGGAAGCCACTAGAGGATACCACACGGGCTACGGGAGAAAACCAAACTCGTACAAGGCGCGATAGGGTAGGTGACACGGCACAACTAGGCAATGCCAGGGTAGATATACCAATTACGCTTCCGGGCCGATGGTAACGCGAAGCCGCAGCAACCGCCCACCTCGAAACAACTCCCCAAATCAAAAAAATAGAAGTGGCCACTGAATCAATCCAAAGTCATAGTATAATATCGAAGAGGAGTGTCCGATCAGAGGAATGACCTCATTAACCCGTCGATCGCTCCTGTTTTAGCCACCTTATGCCAACTCACGGGAGTCGGGTCCACGTATTTACCTTACAGGAATCGTCGCCACCAACCTACTTCATTCTGGAATCTCCACCGCGTACACGGTTAGTCAAAGTGGTTTTCGGTATCGACAGAGAGTATGTCCATATCCGATCCCG
Organism: Allium cepa; assembly: GCA_030765085.1. NCBI lineage: Eukaryota > Viridiplantae > Streptophyta > Magnoliopsida > Asparagales > Amaryllidaceae > Allium > Allium cepa. The sequence continues at coordinate 420,637,035 of CM060943.1, read as the reverse complement.
GTCTCTTTGCCAACCCATCGTTATTATAACACCGCGGTTATTTAAAACAGTTTATACTTTTAAACCAGAATATAATCCATTTCAAAACCATAATATTACGATATCATTCCAAAACCCAAAACCATATTTTACCACTTATCCCAAATATAATTCCTTTCCAATAATAAAAGGCTTTAACTTCATAATATCTGAAAATCGAATATTTTCAAAGCATAATATTTTTGGAAATCCATAATTTCAAACCCTAACTTTTAAAACTCAAATGGTTTGGATATTCAACGGTATATGAATTTCAAAGGCTTAACTTTACTGTCACTTTGTAAAGAAATAAGTTATATGGCTTTATGGAAATATTTCTTTATCTAAAGTTAAAACCATAATTTAGATATCACTCTTAAGTTCCAAAACCATTTCAATTTCCATATATATAAATCCATTGGAGTATTAATATTCAAAAACTAAAATTGGAATATATTCTTTCAACAAATTAAATGTTTTATTATTTAGTTTGAATATTCACATAAATCCTTAAACAACTCCAATTTCTAGTAATAAAACATATGTATTTTTCGATTCCAATTATATTAGAATATTTTTCCAATTCAAATTCATATTAGAATATTCATTTCAATTTTTTTCTTGGGAAAAAATCCAATTATAAATATCATATCTTAAATTTCCAAACTTAACATTTAAACATATGATATAAATTTATCCAACTCCATTTTCTAAATTTTCTTCCATTTTACTAAGGGAATTTATACACCTTTTTATTTCAAAATTTCCAACTTTTCATGTACATAAATACGGAAGAAAAATATTTATACAGTATAAAATTTAAGATTATTATAAACCGTATTCCATCCAAACCATAGAAATCACATTAAAATAGTTATATATAGACCGCGGTGCCTGTATAAAATTTTCTATCCTATGGTCAAGTGATACGGATATTTATCATTTCAATCCGCAATTTAAAAATAAACTTTGCGGTTTTATCATTTCAAACCACAATCCCGAAAAAAGAAATATGCATGATAAATTTGCAAATTTAATGATATGCAATAAACATTCATTCATCAACAACATCCATCATCCAATCGCAACCATCAACCAATTTCAATCAATAACAGTATATATCTATGAACATATACAACAGGTAATAACTGTCAGTTTTTTTTTTCCAAATTAAATTTATCAACTATTTATCTAACAGTTTACTCAATAATAATTTACATAACTGTTAACTAGCAGTTCTTATGCAAACAATAATTTCTAACAGCCAATTAATACGCAATAAATCAATTAAATTTACAGTTAAATTTAATAAAATGCAATTCAACAGATATGAATGAAATAACATGCCAAAAGCTCATAAATAAATTTCTATTCATTTCTAAAATTTATTTAACAAACATAAAAGCTTCTAGTAATTGTGAGTGGGTTAAAACACTCACCTTTTGAATTTAAATCGAATTTAAATTCGATTTAAACCCAAAAATTCGCCCGTCTCAGAATTTGTCCAAACCAGCGTCATCAAGTCCGGAATTAAATTACGAACCTAACAAAAAAAACCGTTCGTAAAACGGGTATCGTATGAAAAAGTTATTTGGTTTTATCGAGTTGAAATTCAAATATAAATTAATAAAAAGGAACATAATCACCTCAACAAACAAAACACGTCAGCACTGAGATCCAATCACGTTTCTCCTTCTCGTGAGACTCAGGCTGTTCGAACGCAAACCCTAAGTTGACTGAGCCGCCACCATCATCGAATTTGCTCACCTCCCACGGCCATCTTCAGGCTGATCAGAGCACGGCAATCGAAACCCTAGGTCAGGCCGCCCCCACCTCGAGCAGTCGCGAAGCCTCCGGTCGCCCCTCCTGTTACGCGACCGCCGCGCCTCTTGAGCCAATTCCTGGCGAACTCGCTTAGCATCTAGGTGAATTGGTACCAGATCCAAGACCTGCACGTCACCAGCTCCGCAACGATGCCTCCCGATCGACGATTGGGCAAAGATCCACCGTTGGATCGACCAAGATTCCAAACGAACGGCCGAGAAAGAACTGCAGATTCTGGACAAACGACGCCTCGAAATCAGAAACGAATTGCACCAGAATATTACGCATATCGAAAACATTGACATATATTTTTTTTGGATTTTTAGGAGGACTTTGAATTTTCACTTTGTTTTGCAATTTGAAATTTGATCTGAGATGTATACATTGAGGAAGAAAGAGGGCTGAAGGCAATGAACGTACAGACAAAGACAATAAGGAGGAGGCTAGGGTTTATGATAGCATATATATAGGTTGGGCTGGGTTAGAATGGATGGGCTAGATAGATGAACGTACGGAACAAACAAAGGCCCAAAAAGCTCGTTCTGACCCCGGAACGAAATTCGTCAAACCCATATATCGAGATAGGTATTTTAAAATATTCTGAACGCGATGGAAAAAGTTTCGTGACCAAATTTGATCGTATGAAGAAGTTATGCTGAAAACAAGATTTTCAAATTGATTTCAAATTGATTTTAATAAAATTGATTTCAAGGCGTTTCGCGTCCGTACGATCAAACGACAAGTCCGATCGATACGAAAATTGAAACCTTATAATAATTCACCGATACGGATCCGATGAAACTGGTTTCGTCGAAATCCGAGTCCGTGACAAAAATGGCTATTTTTAATATTTATTAAATCAATTTACTAAATCACAAAAATCAAATTTTATTATTCAACTCCCAATATTGGCCAAATTTCATTATTTCTATAGTTCAATCAATTCCAAATTATTTACCAAGCTTGGATGTGAATTAAAACCTATAAATGTCTCAATTTGAAGTGTTAATTTCTGCATTTTTTTATTATTATTTGGGAATTATAAATTATATTCTAAACTCACTTATTAAAGCTTATATCTTATACTCTCAATCAAAATCCAATTAGATAAATAGATTTGATTTCCATTCCAATTCATTTGATTTCAAATAAACTTTTTACCCTAAATAAAATTCCAAATTATTAATAACTTTATCCCCATTTCCTTTATTTTCTTAACTATTATCAATTCCAACCTTAATGAGTTCAACCTTAAAATTGTTGATTGATTTTATTAAATTCACTTCCTTTCTATTATCCAAAGTTATTGATGTCAACTAACATTAGTTTAGGATTTCACTCCAATGTTTGAAATTTTCATTTTACTTTAATAACGTAATAATTTACGTTTAATTCCATTTATATATGTAGTAAGTACCATTTGTTGGATTTAATATTCAGATTATAAATAAAGTCTTGCTTTCTAAAGTTGTATCAACTATGGTCCAACTAACTTGAATTAGCCTTAACTTAAATTTATGGACTCAACTATTGCAACAAATCCAAATAAACAATAAGGCTTGATTCCTATATTAACTTCTTGTTTTCAATTAACTTTATATCCACATGATTTCAATGTATAATTGACACTTTTATATCCACTTGATTTCACCATTTCATCTTTTATTTATTAAATCCACTATAGCCAAATGTATGAATTTAACATACATAAATATTTTCAATCTCAACTTAAATTCATTTAACGTAATCATAAACGTTTAAATTTTCTTAATGGCAGAAATCCAATTACCTCCATTCTTTTATTCACATGGATAAAATCTGGTTTTAAAACTTTACTATAACCCATAGTCTCATTTTATTAGGAATATACACTACCTGTAAAGTAAATTTTTCTCAGCAAAGATCTTACACACTATGTTCCGTAAAATTAGATTTCACAAATTTAGCTACTGCATTTTCTAGTTTAAGTAACATAAAGGTTATATACCTTGAAATCATTCTAAATTTCCCAACTCAATTTACAAGAAACAAGAATAGGTAACATATAATAGTCGTTTACTCCAAATTCTAGTCACCTAAATAGGCTTTTACTACATGCAAATAAATGTTACTATTTATTTTCATAGTACAAATCTCAATAATTATTCCATTTAAATTTGCTTAGGCCATTTATAGTCCACTATACATATCTACATAAATGGGCAATTTATTCTATTTTATTAAGTATCAATCCTATTTAGTCCTGTTATATTTTTATGCATTCTTCTCTTTTACTTTACAAAATGGAATAACCCTTTAAACTCATCCCTTAATAACAAAACCGTTATAAATCCAATAAATTCCCAAAAATCGAAGTTTGTACACATTTTCACAACTATCATGATTTCTTACAACGTTGAATTTATTAAATGACCATTTATTAAAGTTAAATTCCTTTAATTGAATCAATGCTTATTATTATATATATTTCATTCTTACCATTATAAATTTATTAACGTATTTACACATTTCTATCTTTCAAATATTAATAACCCAAACTGATTACAAACACTGTTTCTATAAATTTTCATAAATTTGTTCCACTATACTTTTGTTTACATAAAATAAATTCTATGTTACTATTAGTTTTCTTTTTTCTTTACTACAGACATAAATTATTACTATCTACACTAATTACATCTTTATATTAATGAATACCATTAAAGTAAATATTCATATTAACTTTTACAGATTCAACTTAAATTTGTTTCTTAAAATTACTTCAAATCAAGTTGTGACAATTTACATTGTCCACCTCTATTATTATAAAATATTGTAGTTACACTAAATTGCAATTACTACAACTATACCAAATCTCTGCATTTTATTCTTAAACAAATAAGAACTTATATAAATCTATTCTATTAAACATCATAATTTTAACGGGTCGTTACAATCTCCCCCACTCAAAACTTTTCGTCCCCGAAAAGGAAAAGAAGGGAGGAGGAAGAATAACAGTGCATTTTACTTCAAATATTAACTTATATTTTACTGGATTAATTTCCTTTAATGAAATATACTTGATTTATAATCAATCATATCCTTTAATACTTGTATTATTAAAGTTGGGAAAATATGTTTAGCAAAATTCTAAGTCCAAAATTCACGGAAAATTTTGGCAGAGTCTCCTTTGTACGGAGGGACTCTTAGAGAAAATATAATATCCAAATATACAAATACATTACATATATATCCCAAAATAAAATATCCCACACGGGAAAATATATAAAATAGCGCTTTAAACGTAATCCGGAAACGTACCTATTTGTCGGGCAATACGCTTTTATTATTTTGGAACCAAAAGCCGTAGCAGTTGCTTCCATTACCTGTATTCACTTATATAGTCTGAAAAATTAAATATTTAATTTACAGTGACATGTTTAGTTGGATTCAATCATTCATATCCTATTAATGCAACAACCATAATCTTTTTAACAAACAGCACACATCACAAACAACAAACAATCATTAAATCAAACAACAATTAGTTGTTCGGGTTCAAATTTTGAAGTTGTACAAATGAAGAATAACTATCAAGTACATCCATTGCTCAACAGCCTTGGATGGAACAAAGATAGATTATTTGTAAATCTAACAACTCCATAATTCCTTACCCAACAACATACATCAACCAACAATTCAAATCAACACCAAAATATCTCATTATACATTTATTTCATAATTCAGTGTTTTGATTTTTCTTTCCTTCATTTATGAGGGATTTCTTTGTTTCTTACAAGTTTATTTTCCAATTATCACCAAATTCATTATATTTGTATTTCCTTTTTATTACTTAAGTTTCCTTTTATTACTTAAGTTTCCTTTTATTACTTAAGTTTATAAAATAAATTCTCATTAATAACAGCAATTTATTGAATACCTTTATTGCTTCAAGCTTTACTTGCAAGATTTTCTTTTACATATTCTTACTAACATTTCAACTTTTATTTTATGGTAAGTTATATATATTTTAAGAATGTAAGTGACAATTTACATGTTTCTTCTTAATTCCTTTAATTAATATATATATATTTGTTACTTACCTTTAATCTCATTCATTTATTTAATGTGGAGGTTTCCATTATATTGGAATAGAGGAAATTAAAACATACTTAAGTTAATAATCCTACAATCAATTCTTATTTAGAATTTCATTTTATTTACTTTAAGTTCATATCACCTATTAGTAATTCTTAACTTATTTTTTTTTTTTAGTAAAATTTCAATCATAACTTAAGTTTATACCATTAAATTCTTATTTATACAGTCGTTTATTGAATACTTCAATTTTTCCTAAATTCCTACTTGTAAAATATTCAATTCTAGTTTCTTATTTAACATTTCAACTTTTATATTTGGGTAAGTTATTTATGTTAAAGAAATTGCAATTGAACTTATACAAGTTAAATCTCCATTCTTTAATTCAATTCAATGTTAATCCTTATTACTATTCTCTCTCCTACGTATTTACTTTCTCTTTATATCCTTGCAATAATTCTCTTAATTAAATTAGAGGTTTTAATTTATTTATTACTTAACCCCTTTTTTTTCACTAACATAATTTTAAACAATTTATTAATGGAAATTTAAGAATTTAATACCGGGTCAAATTTCAAAATTACTTTAAAATAATAGATAATATAATTTCTTACAACTCTTATATCTCCAATTATCTTTAAACAATTAAAATTTCAAATAAATTCAAAACAATTCTGTAGTAGTATTTACTACAGCGGCCTTTCCCCTTCGAAACTCGAAAATGAAAGTCGATGATGCGGCCGTCATCACCGAATTTATTTTCCAGCGACGGAGAGAAAAGTACATAATTTATTTCCCCAAAATCTTCTTTTAAAACAAATTTCCCGAATTTAAAACGGAATATTCATATCGGAAAACATATATATGACAATATTATTATACTTCCAAATTATACTTTTTATATAAGAAATTTCTTATAAACCAAATCATTATTTTTCATAAATTCTTTGAAAGCACATTTCAAAAATCCCGGACTTAAGTTCTAAAATCTCCCATTTGATTTATCATAATTTCAACTTAGCTTCAGTTATTATAAATATTTTTATTGCCTAACATCCAATCTATAGCAACCAAATATATATATCTTTATAAAATATTTTTATATATAGAAAATATGATAGGCAAAATTATTTCATTCACCTATATTAAAAACTAATATTATGTCGGCCTGTCCTATTAAGTGTTTAGAAATCCCTATTGATGGCATAGCGTCCCATGCATCAACCAGAATTTATAAATACAAAGCGGAACAGATTAACACAATATCAAAATTTTTTATTAATACTAACAAGTACGCTCTCTCATATATACACTCAGCGACTCCCATAGGATATTTCTACCCTATTAACAAAGAGTCAAACCCCACAAAGCCAAGGTTTATCGCTAAACCAAAGCTCTGATACCAACTATAACATCCCGCCTTTTCGCACACTTTAAACGACACACGTGCCGATTCAAAGCATACGCAAGGGAGGAGTGTTATGGGGTAAATAAGAAAAATAGAGAAGAAATAAAACGAAAATAGAATCTCACAGCGGAAGGATAAAATATAGTAACAAGTATACAGTTCATAAACAGTTTACAAAAGCTTGATTTTTCTTATACAATGAATATCAGAGTTACACATACCAAATACAACAATGCAGCGGAATAGAAAGAGTGTGTAGTGCAATACTATATATAAAATAATACTGAATCTTCGTCTTCGTCCTCCAAAGCTAAAACCTGCTATCCTGAAATGCTCGGACTGACCCGAGCGAATTTGAAAAGACAAAAACACTCGAGTCAGACTAGAATATCTTATGTGAGTTAAATAAACAGAAATAAATATGAGTACAGTAACTCAAGAGATGCTCGGGATTTACATCTCCTAAGGATCCGTTAAACTATTTACTATGTAGTATATTGCGTTATTATAATAGTGTCTATTTATAAAATAAACTTACTTTTTAATAGCGTTAAGGGGTTACCCATATAGCCCTTAACACGTAATAGTCCCAGTAGTCCATCCAATATCATAGTCCCTCCTGATCGGGAAGCCACTAGAGGATACCACACGGGCTACGGGAGAAAACCAAACTCGTACAAGGCGCGATAGGGTAGGTGACACGGCACAACTAGGCAATGCCAGGGTAGATATACCAATTACGCTTCCGGGCCGATGGTAACGCGAAGCCGCAGCAACCGCCCACCTCGAAACAACTCCCCAAATCAAAAAAATAGAAGTGGCCACTGAATCAATCCAAAGTCATAGTATAATATCGAAGAGGAGTGTCCGATCAGAGGAATGACCTCATTAACCCGTCGATCGCTCCTGTTTTAGCCACCTTATGCCAACTCACGGGAGTCGGGTCCACGTATTTACCTTACAGGAATCGTCGCCACCAACCTACTTCATTCTGGAATCTCCACCGCGTACACGGTTAGTCAAAGTGGTTTTCGGTATCGACAGAGAGTATGTCCATATCCGATCCCGGTCTCTTTGCCAACCCATCGTTATTATAACACCGCGGTTATTTAAAACAGTTTATACTTTTAAACCAGAATATAATCCATTTCAAAACCATAATATTACGATATCATTCCAAAACCCAAAACCATATTTTACCACTTATCCCAAATATAATTCCTTTCCAATAATAAAAGGCTTTAACTTCATAATATCTGAAAATCGAATATTTTCAAAGCATAATATTTTTGGAAATCCATAATTTCAAACCCTAACTTTTAAAACTCAAATGGTTTGGATATTCAACGGTATATGAATTTCAAAGGCTTAACTTTACTGTCACTTTGTAAAGAAATAAGTTATATGGCTTTATGGAAATATTTCTTTATCTAAAGTTAAAACCATAATTTAGATATCACTCTTAAGTTCCAAAACCATTTCAATTTCCATATATATAAATCCATTGGAGTATTAATATTCAAAAACTAAAATTGGAATATATTCTTTCAACAAATTAAATGTTTTATTATTTAGTTTGAATATTCACATAAATCCTTAAACAACTCCAATTTCTAGTAATAAAACATATGTATTTTTCGATTCCAATTATATTAGAATATTTTTCCAATTCAAATTCATATTAGAATATTCATTTCAATTTTTTTCTTGGGAAAAAATCCAATTATAAATATCATATCTTAAATTTCCAAACTTAACATTTAAACATATGATATAAATTTATCCAACTCCATTTTCTAAATTTTCTTCCATTTTACTAAGGGAATTTATACACCTTTTTATTTCAAAATTTCCAACTTTTCATGTACATAAATACGGAAGAAAAATATTTATACAGTATAAAATTTAAGATTATTATAAACCGTATTCCATCCAAACCATAGAAATCACATTAAAATAGTTATATATAGACCGCGGTGCCTGTATAAAATTTTCTATCCTATGGTCAAGTGATACGGATATTTATCATTTCAATCCGCAATTTAAAAATAAACTTTGCGGTTTTATCATTTCAAACCACAATCCCGAAAAAAGAAATATGCATGATAAATTTGCAAATTTAATGATATGCAATAAACATTCATTCATCAACAACATCCATCATCCAATCGCAACCATCAACCAATTTCAATCAATAACAGTATATATCTATGAACATATACAACAGGTAATAACTGTCAGTTTTTTTTTTCCAAATTAAATTTATCAACTATTTATCTAACAGTTTACTCAATAATAATTTACATAACTGTTAACTAGCAGTTCTTATGCAAACAATAATTTCTAACAGCCAATTAATACGCAATAAATCAATTAAATTTACAGTTAAATTTAATAAAATGCAATTCAACAGATATGAATGAAATAACATGCCAAAAGCTCATAAATAAATTTCTATTCATTTCTAAAATTTATTTAACAAACATAAAAGCTTCTAGTAATTGTGAGTGGGTTAAAACACTCACCTTTTGAATTTAAATCGAATTTAAATTCGATTTAAACCCAAAAATTCGCCCGTCTCAGAATTTGTCCAAACCAGCGTCATCAAGTCCGGAATTAAATTACGAACCTAACAAAAAAAACCGTTCGTAAAACGGGTATCGTATGAAAAAGTTATTTGGTTTTATCGAGTTGAAATTCAAATATAAATTAATAAAAAGGAACATAATCACCTCAACAAACAAAACACGTCAGCACTGAGATCCAATCACGTTTCTCCTTCTCGTGAGACTCAGGCTGTTCGAACGCAAACCCTAAGTTGACTGAGCCGCCACCATCATCGAATTTGCTCACCTCCCACGGCCATCTTCAGGCTGATCAGAGCACGGCAATCGAAACCCTAGGTCAGGCCGCCCCCACCTCGAGCAGTCGCGAAGCCTCCGGTCGCCCCTCCTGTTACGCGACCGCCGCGCCTCTTGAGCCAATTCCTGGCGAACTCGCTTAGCATCTAGGTGAATTGGTACCAGATCCAAGACCTGCACGTCACCAGCTCCGCAACGATGCCTCCCGATCGACGATTGGGCAAAGATCCACCGTTGGATCGACCAAGATTCCAAACGAACGGCCGAGAAAGAACTGCAGATTCTGGACAAACGACGCCTCGAAATCAGAAACGAATTGCACCAGAATATTACGCATATCGAAAACATTGACATATATTTTTTTTGGATTTTTAGGAGGACTTTGAATTTTCACTTTGTTTTGCAATTTGAAATTTGATCTGAGATGTATACATTGAGGAAGAAAGAGGGCTGAAGGCAATGAACGTACAGACAAAGACAATAAGGAGGAGGCTAGGGTTTATGATAGCATATATATAGGTTGGGCTGGGTTAGAATGGATGGGCTAGATAGATGAACGTACGGAACAAACAAAGGCCCAAAAAGCTCGTTCTGACCCCGGAACGAAATTCGTCAAACCCATATATCGAGATAGGTATTTTAAAATATTCTGAACGCGATGGAAAAAGTTTCGTGACCAAATTTGATCGTATGAAGAAGTTATGCTGAAAACAAGATTTTCAAATTGATTTCAAATTGATTTTAATAAAATTGATTTCAAGGCGTTTCGCGTCCGTACGATCAAACGACAAGTCCGATCGATACGAAAATTGAAACCTTATAATAATTCACCGATACGGATCCGATGAAACTGGTTTCGTCGAAATCCGAGTCCGTGACAAAAATGGCTATTTTTAATATTTATTAAATCAATTTACTAAATCACAAAAATCAAATTTTATTATTCAACTCCCAATATTGGCCAAATTTCATTATTTCTATAGTTCAATCAATTCCAAATTATTTACCAAGCTTGGATGTGAATTAAAACCTATAAATGTCTCAATTTGAAGTGTTAATTTCTGCATTTTTTTATTATTATTTGGGAATTATAAATTATATTCTAAACTCACTTATTAAAGCTTATATCTTATACTCTCAATCAAAATCCAATTAGATAAATAGATTTGATTTCCATTCCAATTCATTTGATTTCAAATAAACTTTTTACCCTAAATAAAATTCCAAATTATTAATAACTTTATCCCCATTTCCTTTATTTTCTTAACTATTATCAATTCCAACCTTAATGAGTTCAACCTTAAAATTGTTGATTGATTTTATTAAATTCACTTCCTTTCTATTATCCAAAGTTATTGATGTCAACTAACATTAGTTTAGGATTTCACTCCAATGTTTGAAATTTTCATTTTACTTTAATAACGTAATAATTTACGTTTAATTCCATTTATATATGTAGTAAGTACCATTTGTTGGATTTAATATTCAGATTATAAATAAAGTCTTGCTTTCTAAAGTTGTATCAACTATGGTCCAACTAACTTGAATTAGCCTTAACTTAAATTTATGGACTCAACTATTGCAACAAATCCAAATAAACAATAAGGCTTGATTCCTATATTAACTTCTTGTTTTCAATTAACTTTATATCCACATGATTTCAATGTATAATTGACACTTTTATATCCACTTGATTTCACCATTTCATCTTTTATTTATTAAATCCACTATAGCCAAATGTATGAATTTAACATACATAAATATTTTCAATCTCAACTTAAATTCATTTAACGTAATCATAAACGTTTAAATTTTCTTAATGGCAGAAATCCAATTACCTCCATTCTTTTATTCACATGGATAAAATCTGGTTTTAAAACTTTACTATAACCCATAGTCTCATTTTATTAGGAATATACACTACCTGTAAAGTAAATTTTTCTCAGCAAAGATCTTACACACTATGTTCCGTAAAATTAGATTTCACAAATTTAGCTACTGCATTTTCTAGTTTAAGTAACATAAAGGTTATATACCTTGAAATCATTCTAAATTTCCCAACTCAATTTACAAGAAACAAGAATAGGTAACATATAATAGTCGTTTACTCCAAATTCTAGTCACCTAAATAGGCTTTTACTACATGCAAATAAATGTTACTATTTATTTTCATAGTACAAATCTCAATAATTATTCCATTTAAATTTGCTTAGGCCATTTATAGTCCACTATACATATCTACATAAATGGGCAATTTATTCTATTTTATTAAGTATCAATCCTATTTAGTCCTGTTATATTTTTATGCATTCTTCTCTTTTACTTTACAAAATGGAATAACCCTTTAAACTCATCCCTTAATAACAAAACCGTTATAAATCCAATAAATTCCCAAAAATCGAAGTTTGTACACATTTTCACAACTATCATGATTTCTTACAACGTTGAATTTATTAAATGACCATTTATTAAAGTTAAATTCCTTTAATTGAATCAATGCTTATTATTATATATATTTCATTCTTACCATTATAAATTTATTAACGTATTTACACATTTCTATCTTTCAAATATTAATAACCCAAACTGATTACAAACACTGTTTCTATAAATTTTCATAAATTTGTTCCACTATACTTTTGTTTACATAAAATAAATTCTATGTTACTATTAGTTTTCTTTTTTCTTTACTACAGACATAAATTATTACTATCTACACTAATTACATCTTTATATTAATGAATACCATTAAAGTAAATATTCATATTAACTTTTACAGATTCAACTTAAATTTGTTTCTTAAAATTACTTCAAATCAAGTTGTGACAATTTACATTGTCCACCTCTATTATTATAAAATATTGTAGTTACACTAAATTGCAATTACTACAACTATACCAAATCTCTGCATTTTATTCTTAAACAAATAAGAACTTATATAAATCTATTCTATTAAACATCATAATTTTAACGGGTCGTTACATATGCAAGTCAAAACGATTATGTATAAACCAAAGGCAGACCAAGAATACTGAGACGAAGAACAAGGAGCAGTACATGCTATGATGAGATGATCTCATCCCTAAAACACACACTTTGTCAATACCAAAAAGAACGGGTCGACACCAACACACGCCGAGAGCAACCTAAGCAGTACCGCACGGGATCAAAAGCGTTGCAAAAGGATACGCATAGGTTCAGGGTACGCTACAACGCAAAACCATCCTTATAGGTAAACGACAAAGAGATAGCTCCCCCGCTCTCTCTCATCAGTAATTCGGGCATACTTGGGAAGAAGGCAACTCAAACCGCAATCAGCTTAAATCATAGCTAGCCTCAAATGCAATGCAAGCATACGACAGATCGACTCTCAAAGCAGGGCAGGGCAGTGTAACTCCGTTTTAGCCTAATGCAATTTCATACAAACAAGCGTAGATCGACACTGCAATATCATATACGAATCATATACTAGTCAACACAGATACAACGGTAATACTTCAAGGTTAACAAATTGACACCTAATGTCCCTCAAGGGATCTACATGCAAGGTCAAATCAATGTGGAATTCTCCCGCCATAATTTTAACTGTTCTCACTCCAGTTCTAGGGAATTCCCCCCTTCGTTCAAACTTCCCACCAAAGACACATCAGCAATTTGTTCATATTAAACAGATAGCACAGATAGATGACACTTGTCAGAATTCAAAGGCCGATACATGGAGGCAAGAAAAATAATCTAACAATCTTCATACGTCGTAAGACTATAAATAGAAAAGACACTGTAGCATGAAAGGGACCTTTTCTCTAGCATTTTCTCTTTTTCTAAACCAAGGTTTAACAACACCTTCAACCATGAAATTCTGTACCAAATCAATGAAGAAGAAAGAAAGAGGAACTTTCCACGTGGATGTAGGATACTTTAAAATCCAAACCACTTAACTCTCCATGTCCTTTACAATTTTTTGCTTCTACTGTTTTTCTCATCAGTTTTCAATACTAGATTTCATCTCATCTATACTAATTAGATTCGACATGTTAACAAACAGTAAAAGTGCGACATACTAATTAGATTCGACATTTCAACAAACAGTTAAAGTGCAACTACTTGATTATGTAAGCATTCAGCAACATAGCCACCACTTCATGACAAAATTAAGATTACTTAATTTTGCTAATTCAAATCAATGAAGTAAATAAAAGACTAATTAATTCTTGCTTAATCGAGGAGTTCAAGGACGAAAAAATTTATCAACATTTTTTGGCGCTAAAAGGAGAGCCCCCTCCTTTTGTCTCCCAATCTAGTAAAATTGTGCACTACATACCATGAATCCTATAGATTCACCTGTCACTCTAATCCAAGAACCTTCACACTTGGCCGTGAAGACCATCAATAAACCACTTATACCTTCAAAAAACTAGCGTAAGGCAGGAGTATCAACCGAGGCCCATGCATATCTCGTCCTGGCCACCTTTTAGTACTTCTCATATCAAATAAACCAACGTATGGATAATTAGAGAAAATCATGACCCAATATGTCATTCACAACCCGTCTTTACCTCCTCACCCTAAAACTCATTTCCATCTCCGACAAATTCGCTGAACATTCAGCAGGGGAATGATAACGACACTACCACTAAGGGGAACAGTGATGCTAAATTAAAATCCAACACCAAACTAAAAAAAAAAATCCAAGATAACTCTAAGATCAAAACTAAACCGGCTAATATAAACCCCTTGTTGTTGGAGAAACCGACCCGATCTGCCAAAAATGATGAGGACACCACGTCTGATGGTAACTAGGTTGACGCAAGAGAATATGAGATCCACCAGTTCAGAACTCATGTAGAACAAGTAGCAAAGATCTGCCAGCAGAATACCGATGGAAAAATAGTGGAAGGAATTTGCTTCCCTTTCAGTGAGACTATTATCGAAGCCGATTTTCCCGATAACTTTAAAGCCCATGAATTGACAAGTTCGATGGAACTACTAACCCAGAAGATCACCTTAGTACCTTCGAGTACTTTATAGACATCCTGAAGGTGGTAAGGATGGCCCGGTGCAAGTTGTTCCCTATATACTTATCTAGTGGAGCTTCATGATGGTTTAGAAGATACGGGGCAGGAGAGGTCCGGTCTTGGAGGCAATTATCTACTGATTTCCTAAGACAATTCAATTCATAAAGGGAACTTCCCTAGACATCTCTTCCATGTTATGTGTGAAGCAAGAGGAGAACGAATGCTTATGCAGCTTCATCAAGTGCTTTAAGACAAAAGCTTTTCGATTTGGGGGCAACTAGCGAAGAAGCACTACTAATGATGGCTCATGCCGAGATTAGGAGAGGAACTGCTATATGGGACAAAAATAGCCAAAAATCTTGCTATAGCATGAAAACCTTTTATGAAAATGCAGCTGGTTACAACAGGATGGAAGAGGCCGGGTCTGTATCACAACCTCATCGGATTTCTCCCCTAAATTATGACAGAAAAAGGGGTAAATGAATATCATCCACCCACAAAGTGGTAAAAGGAGATAAGCCTTATTAAAAAAATCCCCCTCATGCATCCCGTTAGGTAGATATATGAGATGACCAATGGCGAGCTAGCTTATAACTTATCGAATAAAGGAAAGAAACATGAGTAGAACAAAGGTGGAGATATTGCCACTTCCACAAAGCGAACGGTTATCATATTGATAGCTACCGGCACTTGAAGAAGGAAATAGAGATGCTAATCGAGAAAGGTTATTTGGGAAGCTTTCAGAGGAAAAATAGGGAAGATAGGACCGAAAACCTAACTCCACATCCTAATGAACACCAAGCCAGCAATCCTTTGAACCCGATAGCTTCAATTCATGAATGACCGCACCTTGCTGGTGTAAGAAAGAAGGCAAAGGAGTGATATGTGCAGAAGGCTAAAACGTAGAGGGAGATCTTCCATGTCAAACAGAAGCCTTCTCTAGAGACAACTTTCACGGTGGCTGATGCACGTGAGTGATATTCCTGCATTAAGACCTTCTTATCATTGCACTGCAAGTGTCAAATTGCACTATGAAGAAAGTCTTTGTAGATTCAGGAAGCTTAGTCAACGTCATTTTTAAGTCTGCTTATGACCAAACGAAATTACCTTCAGAAATCCTAAAACCCAGCCCTGAACCGATCTTTAATTTCAACAACACTACGACCATTCCAGTAGGGTCAACACGTCTATTTGTTACGGCCAGAAGTGCTTCGTTACATAAGTTATTTTATGCAAGTTTCTTAATCATCGACCAACCCTCACCAAATAATGATTTCCTGGGAAGACCTTCCCTACTCGACCTAGGGGCAATCATCTCCCAAAAGGACCTACTCATAAAGTTCAATATTACAACTGGAGTTGGATCAGTAAGCGGGGAACAACTTTTAGCTAGGGAATTGTATAATGTAATTCTTAACTCTAGCAATAAAATTATTCCAAACCATCCTGCTATCTTTTCTGATATTCGTAACGATTAAGAATGAAATTAAATTGGAACATAAAACTATGGCCATGTCGAATACAAAAACCGATACCAAGGCGAGTAATCCTGCGCCCCCGAAACCTAAGAGAAAAGAAAAGAGAACATATATGCACATTATTGGCACTAATGAACACAACTCAGTCTATGCATGGTATTTCTCTGATGAAACCTAGAAGCAGGCATCTTCAGTGAACTCAACACCAGAAGAGGAGCCAAAAAGTGAGATAGATCCAAGGTTAAAGACGATAGAGAAAGATTAAAGTTGGTAGTGATATCAAAGACATACAAATAGTTCCAGAGGACCCCACAAAGGTGCTCAAGATGGGGAAGAACTTTAGTGCAAAGTTATGGGATGAGCCGATGGACTTACTGAAAAAGTCAGTAGATGTATTTTCCTGGACTCATTCAGATATGGTAGGAATAGACCTGGCCATCATCTGCCACGCATTGAACATCGATCCATATGCGCAACCATTCAGGCAAAAGTGCAGGACTCTAGATTAGGAAAGAGCAACGTCGTACATGAAGAGGTTAAGAAGTTAAAGGAGAAAGGGTTCATTTGGGAAGTATGTTATCCAAAATGGATCGCCAATCCAGTACAAGTAAGGAATCCTGATGGGAAATGGAGGACGTACATAAATTTCATTGATCTCAACAAGGCCCGCCCGAAGGATAAGTTTTACTTACCAAGGATTGACTAGTTAGTATATGCGACCAATGGGCATGAATTGCTCTCATTCATGATGCATGTTCAAGATACGATCAGATAGCTATGTTTGAACCATATCAGAAACATGCTAGTTTCATGACAGACAAAGGGTTATGATGCTATAAGATCATGCCATTTGGACTCAAGAATGAAGGGGCATCTTACCAAAGGTTAGTCAACATAATGTTTGCTGAACAGATCAGAAAGAATATGGAGGTGTATGTGGACGACATGCTAGTCAAGTCAAAGGCAGCATCAGACCATATCAAAGACCTAGAGCATACTTTCACAGTCCTAAGGCAATCATAAAAAGCTAAATCCCCCAAAATACATCTTTACTATCCAATCATCAAATTCCTACGGTATATATTGAGCGCACATGTCATTGAAGCAAACCTTGAAAAGATTGGTGCCATGAAATGGGAATTCCATAAAAGCCAAAGGATCCAATGAGTCTAAATGAAAGAGTATCAGCCCTAAGTAGATTCATATCTAAAGTGACAGACAAATGCATCCCGTTCTTTAACCAAGTGAAGAAGGGGTGAAACTTTGAATGGACCGCAGAGTGTGAGACTGCATTCCAAAATTTAAAAGTCCATTTGGCAAATACTCCTATGCTATCAAAACCAGTAACATGTGAAAACTTATAATTTATTTAGTTGTAACTAACCAAGCTATCAATGCTGCAGTTGTACAAGAGGATGAAGGGACACAAAGGCCCTTCTATTTCAGAAGCAAGCGACTATCAGGAGCGGAGCTAAACTATTCAATTGTTGAAAAACTTGCATACAACCCGCTTCTTACCACAAGAAAGCTACGACGCTACTTCCAGGTGCTTCCCATTAAAGTCCTCATAAAAAAACCTCTTAAACAAATACTACAAAGGCCATATGAATTGCTTACTAAAGTAGGCAATGGAGCTTAGCCAATATGAATTACTTACTGCCCCAAGAAGGTAATCAAAGGTCAAACACTAGCAAATTTTATTGTAGAATGCATCTTATTGACCGAACCCCATTCAGAGGAAGAGATAAGCACCCCTCACTTCTGGCACTTGTTCGTAGATGGAGCATCAAATGAACAGGAGGCAGGAATCAGATATGTATTGATCACCCTAAATAGGCAAAAGCTATATAGAGAAGTGCAACTTAATTTCAAAGCTACTAACAACGTGGTAGAATACGAGGTTCTCCTTGTAGGCCTACGAATGACCTAGAGTCATTACCAATCAAAGGAGTCGACCTTAGCCAAATATATGAAACTATCCAAGAAGTTACTAGAATAGTTCAAGCAATTTGAAATAGAGCCCCTATGAGAGCAACTCATCTGTTGACTCTATAGCAAAACTAGCCAGCACCAAATTGGCTAATGAAATGAAGGTAGTACCAATTGGGCATCCAACAAAACCAAGTATAATAGAACAAAATCGAGTACTGGTCTTGACCTGAGCCCGGTGGGCCACCATTCAAGGCATACAAAATCTGAAGACGACAGCGAGCCAAGAGCAATTCGCTACCATATTCATGCCTTAATGGGCCGAGAAGACAACCGAATGACTCCCATCAAGAATTTCCTTCTGAATGGGATCTTACCCCCGAGTAGAAATGAAGCTCTAATGATAAGATACCAATCCCGGACTACTCCTTCTTTGATGGCATATCATACAAAAGAGGGTATTCAACCCCTTATCTTAAGTGTGTTTTCAAGGAAGATGGGGTATGGGTCATGATTGAGGTACATGAAGGTCGATGCGGAGATCACTCTAGGAGTAGTAAATTGGGAAAAAGGAGATAAGATATGGCTACTATTGTCCTAGTGCACTCCAAGATGCAAAGGAACTCGTAAGGAAGAGCGACAGATTCTAATGGTTTTCTACTATTCCCAAACAACCAGCGCATGAACTTATCCCACTAGCAACCCTAAGCTGTTAGTATAGGGAATAAATCTAATACGACCCCTCCCAATGTCGAAAGAGAAGCAAAATACACCATAGTGGCCATATATTTCTTAACCAAATGGGTAGAGGCAGAACCTTTACCTACAATTACCGTAGAGAAGATAGTAATCATTGTAGTAAGGAATATAAATACTAGATATCAGATACCTCATAAAATTATTTCTGACAATGATACCCAATTTGAAACCAAGGAATCCATGGATCTTTGTAAGAAGAACGACATAGTAAAAAGTATCTCTTCAATCGCTTACCCATAGGCCAACAGATAAGTAGAAGTTGTGAATAAAACTAACAAAAAAATGCTTAAGAAAAAGTTGTGGAAAGCTAAAGGAAAGTGGGCAGAAGAACTCTCTTTAGTATTACGGGCTTATCAAACTTTAACCAGATCTCTTACAGGCCACACTTCTTTCTGATTGACCTATGAGCATAAGGCCATGTTACCGGTCGAAGTAGAAGTCCCATCACAAAAAATAATATCGTATGCCACAAAAATGAATGAGACATTAAAAGAAGCTGTCTTGGATCTCATCCAGGTTAGATTGGATGAGCAGCTGTGATTGTGGCCATATATCGACAAAGGATGGTGAAGACTTATAATGCAACACTCAAGGAAAGAAATTTTTGCAAAGAAGACTTAGTATTGCAAAGAGTAATGGCCAATTCAAAGGATCCAGTAGATGAAGCATTAGGACCAAACTAGGATGGACTGCTAGTCATAGCAGAGGTTTTAGCAAACATGGCATACCCATTATCCAGACCCGATGCCAACGTAGTTCCAAGAACCTGGAACTTAGAGCATCTCAGACCTTACTTATCTAATTTACATTACTTATGTGATGTACATTATAGTATTATAAAGAAGTAGCAATACTATAAACTAGATGGAGGGATATTTACAGCCGAACCAATATAAAATTCTTTATATTATCTTTTGGAAAAAATAAATACACGTTCACGATTCACCGCAAATTGTCACTGATTTAGCAATATGCGAGGTCAGTATACGAAGATGGCACTCTCAACACCAAGAACGGTTGAAACTGAACTCATACACTTGAACTTGCATTAACTAATCCGGCTCTATAGCCAAATTAATATGCTAGATATGGGGATACTAGTCTGCCCTGCCTCGGTATGAATACCTCTATGTTAGGTAATTCAACACAACACACTGGACATATAGATATCAAACAGCTAGAACTAGTACAAAAAAATGCGTATGCGAAATGGGTTATATATGCAGGATCTGACTTCTTAGTCAATTTTCTTTTAATTCTCCTCCAAACAATGGCGAGGACCGTGCCAAGCGCACGAAAAAATTCCTCATAGCTCACCGCCATCATTTAACAGTTGCCATGCAATCTATAAGCAACGACGACAATCTCAGAACTAAGGGTGGTGATGCTAAATAAAGATGCGGTTAAGTGCACAAATGATGTCATGCCCCCAAACAAAAGGGGCAGGTTATGTCGAGCCTATGACCAAGGGCATTACACCTCCAAACAAGAGGCATGTAACTCCAAGTATACATATGACATTACGCCTCCAAGCGAGGGGATAGGTCATTCCATGTATATGTATGACATTACACATTAAGATAAAAAGGGTAGGTCATACCAAACACACAGCCTACCATCATCACTCAATGGCAGTACTAACAACATAATATACGAGTGGCAATGGAAATCTCAGAAATAGGAATGGAGATACTAAATTAAACATAATGCATAAATTTCTACATACAAGTCAGAGCACAATAGCCTCATATCCTAGGTAGCTGAAAAGAAAGGGAAATCAGGCAGAAATGACAAGATATGCAGTCCGGGTGCTTAAGACGACAAGTCTACCGCAACCTATGGAAAAAGCTTGAGAAGTAAGTGTTACATCCACTCTTACTATGAATTGTGGTAAAGGAAAACGAGGCAGGATGCTGTGCAGTTAAAGCGCTCAATAGATCCAATGCGCGGATGTGCAAAAAGTCATAGTGGGGATATGGCAAGGATATAACGGATGACTCTAAAATAGCATATAAAACTCATACTTAATGTTTTTACAAATATATAAATGGTAATTAAATGAAAATTTAACATTCAATTGAATTATAATTAATACATAAATAATTCTAAATAAAAACATATGCGAATATACTGTAAATAAATGTAAAACTGTTATATAACATAATTAAATTTAGTAGAATATTAGTGTATTTTCATTTCTAAAAATATAGTAAAAATTCAATTACATAAATTAACTTCATAATTTTATAATGTATAAATGTCATTTTCCAATTCATTTCTTTTAAAGAAGATATAGCGGAAATAACGGAATATAGCGGGAATAACGGGATAGAGCGGAAATAACAGGGCTTAAAGCGGAAAGGCTATATTTGTGGCTATATGAAAAATCGTAGCAGTAGAAATCTGCTATGAGATACAGCAGGGTGATAGCGGGATAATAGCGGGGCATTAACTGCATAGGCAGGACGTGAGGAAACCAATTCAAGTCATAGCGCCTAACCTAATCCGAGCCTTACAACCAAGGGAACAGGGGCAGGAGACAAATATCAAGTGCATTGGGAAACATAGGTAAATCACAAAGATGATGTATAAATCAAAGGCAGAACAAGAATACTAAGCCGAAGCAAAAGGAGCAATACATGCAATGATGAGATGACCGCATCCCCAAAGCACACACTTTGTCAATACCTAAAAGAACGGGTCTGCATAGCTCATACCAAGGGCAACCTAGGCAATATCGTAGGGGACCAAAAGCATTACAAAGGGCAGGGCCACTCAGGGTATGCTACAATGCGAACCATTCCTATAGGTAAAAGAGAAAGGCATAAAGCTTCCCCTCTCTCTCATAAGTAATCCATCCATACTTGTGAAGAATGCAACTCAAAATGCAATCAACTCAGATCATAGTTATTCTCAAATGCAATGCAAGAATATGATAGATCGACTCTTAAAGTAGGGAAGGGCAGTGTAGCTCTATTTCAACCCAATGCGATGTCTAACAAACAAGTGATGATCAACACCGCAATATCACATATGAATCATATATCGGTCAGCATAGATACGATGGTAATACTTCAAGGTCAACTAATGACCCTTAATGTCCCTCAAGGGACTCACATGCAAGGCCAAATCAAATTTGAATTCGCTTGCCACAATTTCAACTATTCCCACTCCAATCCTAGGGAATTCCCACCTTCATTCAAACCTCCCATCAGAGGCACATCAGCAATTTGTGCATATCAAATAGATAGCATAGATAGATGGCACTTGGACGAATCTACAGGCTGACACATAAAGGCGAGAAAAGTAATTTGACAAGCCGTGTGGACTAAAAATAGAAAAGGTAAGTAGCATGAAAGGGACCTTTTCTTTGGCATTTTC
The DNA here is from genome assembly GCA_030765085.1 of Allium cepa. Lineage (NCBI taxonomy): Eukaryota > Viridiplantae > Streptophyta > Magnoliopsida > Asparagales > Amaryllidaceae > Allium > Allium cepa. Next base: position 420,614,285 of record CM060943.1, on the reverse strand, counting down.
TCCTTTTCTAAAACTTTAAGGTTTAACTGTACCTTCAATTATGAAATTTTGTACTAAATCAATAAAAAAAGGGAAGAGAAACATTCCTCATGAATGTAGGATTCCTTAAAATCCAAACCATGTAAATTCCTTATGTTCTTTACAATTTTCTGCTTTTATTATTTTTCTCTTTAGTTTTCAAAACTAGATTTCATCTTATCTATACTAATTAGATTCGACATTTTAACAAATAGTTAAAGTGCGACTACTTGATTATATAAGCTTTCAACAACATAGTCACCACTTCACGACGGAATTAAGATTACTTAATTTTGCTAATTTAAATCAATGAAGTAATTAATAGACTAATTACTTGTCGCTAAATCGAGGAATTGAAGGACGAAAAAGTTCATCAACAATATATATGTCAACACTAAATACAAATGATTACACATACACCAAGCTAGAACTGCACTATATGGAAATTTTCGCGTATGCACACACACAAATATTTATTATATAACGATGTATATATATTTACATAAGTATATATGTATATAATATAAAATAATATATAGCACAATATATCTTTATAATTTTTAATCATGCATATATTTTTTCAACTACATACATATCAATTTAAAGTCTTAATATTTATCAATTATAAACCATTAAATGTTATTATTTTTAAATTTCAAATTTCAAATACCAAATAATAGTTTGAACAATTCAAAACTTATTACCTTTTAAAATCATACACATATATGTTAAATTTGTAATTAGATTTTATATCCTATATTTACACCTAGGCTTTTGCAATTTATTATTCAAATTATTTTAATCTAAATGTCCTTTTATTCTATTTAGGGCAAACAAAAACCATACACACACAAATGTATGTGTGTTGATATTTATGCTTACAAAACTATAGATTTGAATTCATTATATTACAACCAACTTTCACAAACTATAGGTTTGAATTCATTGTTTTTAATCAATTAAAATGCCAAAATCATAAAGTAATATTGAAGGGAATATATATTATTAGATTAGAAATGAATTATCTAGTTTCTTGCTAATCGCTAACACCTTAAAATTAATTGAGTTTCCTTTTTGGAGATCTTCTCCTTCCTTGAAGTAAAGTTGCAAACTTTTCTTCTTGGCTAGTGGATCCTAATAGAGATTCTGGCTCTACGGGAAGAAAGAGAAGTGACCGTGCTGGCGAGGTTTAATGACTATAATATATAGTACTAGATAGCCCATCTAAATGGGTTTAGATCAAATCATTTATCTATAAATGAAACCAAGCCTTAAAATAAATAGTAAAACACATTAATGTGCATTTATAAAAAGGGGGACGACCATATATTGATCAATCAATTTTCTACCATGATATAAAATCATTTTTATACAATTTAAATGCCCAATTTTTTATTTAAATTTTATTAGCTAATTTACTTAAATAATACAAACTTTATGTATAATATTAAACTAATCTATAACTTCCAATAGTATTATCTCTCAAGTAATTTTATATTATACTTCTATTGATTTCTCCATGTAATTTATAACATTCATGTATTGGCTGCTTTCGAAATTCGCTCAAACATTTAACTTGCGCGACTTAACAATGTCAATCGATATACGAAAAATTCAAAATTCATCCGCATCTGTACTCGAAATGCAGATAAATATATGATATATAAAAAATGGATACGGTGCAGATACGAAAGCATTCACATTTGAAAATTACCATTCAAATTTTGACAAGATTATAGTCTACTTTACGTCCATTTTAGCATAATAAAATATATGTATTTGTTTTTTATTAAATGAATATTTTATATTATATGAATTAAATACATATTAACTACTCAAAATTATTTATTATTATCATATTTTTTTTGCATACTTCTATAATCAATAAGATTGAAAAAACAATAATGTTAAATCAAAATTTTCTATTTATGTTTCTTGATTTATTGATCGTTAGCAATTAAGATATTCATCCGGTATCCCTCTGTATTCACAGATGCGAATATCCAATATCTGAAAATAATTTCGGACGCAGTTGCTAATGCAAATATGGAACTGTATGTATCCAAAAATAAACATTGACGGGCCTAGTGTGACTTGTTAATACCCTAGGTATTGATTTTGATGACAACAACCATATAAATATTACTACTAACATATCTTTGAGTTATGTAGTCATATCAGATTTATTATGGAGACATTTTAGAGATAAACAAGAATACAGTGGAAGCAAATGAGTTATAGAAGAAGGTCAACCAGAGCAATTAAAGAACAAAACCCAATTAGAGAAGAATGCTGAAGGATAAAGGTGTTTGAAGTGATGAGGAGTTGGTTGAACCTTAGAATATCTTGTTAAAGATCTTATGTCAATTATACTTGAAGATCATCAACCATTGACCTCAACCGAATCAAAAAAATCCACAAATATAAGGTAATTTGAAATGCTGAAAATTTGCAACACTTATTAGTGTTGCTGTTCATTTTGCAACACACCCATGTCGACATGGGGTACTTGGGCATGTCGACATACTAGTAGTTTTTCAGAATTTCAAATTTTAAATGAAGAGACATTTCCCTCCACCTCTTCACCAAAAGACACATCTCTTCAACCACTATATAAAGGCTTCTGAAAACGAATTTTAACATCAAGAATTCTCATTTTCTCTTACTCCTTCTCCAAACATTTGCAAAAGAAATCCATTGCATACTCTTCAAATCTCCTTGCAAGTCGATACTATTTCAGTCCATTTCTTCACTGATTTGCAAGCCACACAATATCAGAGAGTTGTACTTTAATTCACATCATTCTCTCTCTGATTTCATCCTATTCCTCAAAGAATTCAAAGACATATTGCCATTGGAGGTCTAAAGGATCATTGCACCGAATCTGCAAGAATCTGTATTGAAGATACAACCACTTGCCATAGTTTGTTGTTGGTGATAAGGAGAAGGTGTTCTTGTAGTCTGTAAAATCAAGAGGGTGTGTCTTGTAGCCCGTGAAACCAAAATTGTAAAGGTGTTCTTGCCACCCGTGGAAAGCAAGCGATTATAGTGGAATTCTACACGATAGAGTGCAGGACTGGATGTAGGATTGGTTAATCCGAACCAATATAAAAATCCGGGTGTTATTTACATTACTGCATTTTACTTTATTACTTACTTATTCTCTGATTACTTCATTCTGTTTGCAATTTGAGTAAATACAGTTTTATATTCACAAGTAAGTAGTTAATACACAATTCACCACTTCTAGCGTCTGAATAGCCTTAAGATCCAACATTGTGTTACAGCCACCCCAGTTTTCTTCATTTGGTATCAGAGCATTGGTTTTCAAAAATTCATAACTTGGTTTTTGAAAAGTATAAATGGCTAATGGCACTAAGTACACATTTTTTAACACTTTTTTAGAAGGGCAATCTACCACTAGACCCCCTCTATTTAATGGCAGTAGTTATGCATGTTGGGCTTGTAGGATGAAATGTTATTTGTAGTCTAATGGTTTGGATATTTGGAACATTACCCAAATAGAGTACATAGAGCCTCAAACTGAATATTCAAAATGGACACTAGACCAAAAGACACAAGCACTTAACAACTCTAAGGCCATGAACATTTTATTTTGCTCCTTAAATAGAAATGAATTTAATCGAGTGTCTATTTGTAATTCTGCATATGAAATTTGGAAAACACTGCAAGTCACACATGAAGGTACTAATAAAGTAAAACAAACAAAGATATCCATGCTATCTAACTAGTTTCAACTCTTTTAAATGAAACCAAATGAGTCTATTTCTGATATGTATTCTAGATTTCAAGATAAAGTACATGCTTTAATATCATTAGGAAAGAAAATTACTGAAGAAGACCAAGTCAGAAAGATCCTTAATTCGCTTCCTAGTGCATGGGATCAGAAGACTCTGGCAATTGAAGAAGCCAATGATATTAGTATTATGAAAATAGAAGATTTAATTGGTAACCTAATGTCTTATGAAGTAAAGTTGCAAATTAGAAAAGAGAATCAGGCAAATGAGAAGAAATCACTAGCACTCAATGCTATGATCAACAAAGGTGAACCAGATGATGATGCTATTGATGATGATATCGAGTTTATGACCAAGAAGTTCAAGAAATTCTTGAAGTATTGGATAACAAACAAACTTCGAAAAACTAACAACAATAATTCTAGAAATGGAAATGTTGTTAAGTGTTTCGAATGTGATAAACCTGGTCATTTGAAAAGTGACTGTCCCAAACTGATGAAATCAAAGTCATACACTTTCAATAAGGAGAGGAAACAGGCATTCAATGCAAAATGGGATGATTCAGATACATCATTAAGTGATAGTGATTCAGAAACAGAAAACGCCAACATGTGCTTCATGGCAAAGGATGACCAGGTATGGAATTTTAATAAAGAAACTACTAATGTTTTGAATGATATGAATCAGGGATATAAAATACTTAGGAAAGAGTACAACAATAGTTTGGCAAAGATAGATAGATTAAAAATATTTAATGAAAGGTTAACTGAAGAAAAACAATTTGAAAGACTTAATGGGTATAATGATGAAAAGGATTTGACACTTGGAAGTTTTGAAAAACTAAAAAGTGAAAATGAATCCTTAAAATCATAAAATCTTTCAATGAAGTCACAGATCACTGATCTGAATGACAAAATAACATCTCTAGACAGTGTTATTCATAACCGTAATAAGGATTTTGACAAAATGAAAACTGATGTTGATAAATTTAACAAAGGGAAGGATAATCTAGAAAAATTATTATCTACATCTAAACACACTAGGAATAAACATGGACTTGAATATACCCCTAAGGCTAAATTAAAGAAAAATAGTATTCAAAATACTAAGTTTGTTAAGGCTACCAAATTCAAACCAAAACCTAGGAAATTAAAGATAAAACCTCCAAATAGATTCATTAATTTATGGGTTTCAAAAAGGGTGGATGATATTGAAAAAGAAAAATATATTGATAATTTTATTAATAAGGTTCATTCATCTAATGATTATATTTTGAAAGGACATTCAAACTCTTCATGGGTTTGGCGTCCCAAAACTTAACCCCATGGACCCAGAATAAAAAGGGTACTAGTGTGCATATTTTATAATTTTTCAGGTACCAAAAAATGTATATCAGATAGCAGATGCTCAAAGCATATGACAAGAAATCTATTGTACATTAGATAAATACGAAAAGGATTTGTTATTGGCATCAGCAAAGTCGGTAACCCTAAAACTCATCTTACTATTTGATAAGTTTATTTCATGTTTTAAATTGATTTGGTTTCTCCTCAAGTGTTTTATTTATAAGCATTTATCTCTATATACAAACTCTACATATTGTCTAACAGTGATTTAAGTGACTTTTTTGACCCTTTTTGTTGATGACAAAGGGGGAGAAAAGGTATAAATATACTAGGCAAAATGATAGGGGGAGTGCATAGAGTTAGGGGGAGTCAAATATAAAAGTATTATATTTTATCTCTCAAATATTTATATGGTTGTCATCATCAAAAAGGGGGAGATTGTTAATACCCTAGGTATTGATTTTGATGACAACAACCATATAAATATTACTACTAACATATCTTCGAGTTATACAGTCATATCAGATTTACTATGGAGACATTTTAGAGATAAACAAGAATACAGTGGAAGCAAATGAATTATAGAAGAAGGTCAATCTGAGCAATTGAAGAACAAAACCCAATTAGAGAAGAATGATGAAGGATAAAGGTGTTTGAAGTGAAGAGGAGTTGGTTGAACCTTAGAATATCTTGTTAAAGATCTCATGTCAATTATACTTGAAGATCATCAACCATTGACTTCAACCGAATCACAAAAATCCACAAATATAAAGGCACAACATTTCCTTCCACCTCTTCACCAAAAGACACGTCTCTTCAACCACTATATAAAGGCTTCCGAAAATGAATTTTAACATCAAGAATTCTCATTTTCTCTTAATCCTTCTTCTCCAAACATTTGCAAAAGAAATCCATTGCATACTCTTCAAATCTCCTTGCAAATCGATACTATTTCACTCTATTTCTTCACTGATTTGCAAGCCACACAATATCAGAGAGTTTTACTTTAATTCACATCATTCTCTCTCTGATTTCATCCTATTCCTCAAAGAATTCAAAGACATATTGCCATTGGAGGTCTATAGGATCATTGTATCGAATCTGCAAGAATTTGTATTGAAGATACAACCACTTGCCACAGTTTGTTGTTGGTGATAAGGAGAAGATGTTCTTGTAGCCTATAAAATCAAGAGGGTGTGTCTTGTAGCCCATAAAACCAAGATTGTAAAGGTGTTCTTGACACCCGTGGAAAGCAAGCGATTATAGTGGAATTCCACACGATAGAGTGCAGGACTGGATGTAGGATTGGTTAATCCGAACCAGTATAAAAATCGGGGTGTTATTTACATTACTGCATTTTACTTTATTACTTACTTATTTTATGATTACTTCATTCTGTTTGCAATTTGAGTAAATACAGTTTTATATTCATAAGTAAGTAGTTAATACACAATTCACCACTTCTAGTGTCTGAATAGCCTTAAGATCCAACATTGTGTTATGGCCACCCCAGTTTTCTTCATGGCTCACAAGTGAGAATTCACTCAACACAATTTCAAACAATTTGATATCAAAGTGCTCACCAGCTTTGGCTTCATTATTGTCACATTATGACACAAGATCCGTTGCTCATGGATAGTTTAGAAAAATTATATTTTAATCTAATTAAGCATATACCCTTGAGCAACGATGTTCGTGCCCATTTTCTTTTCATCATCTATGTCACTCGGATTTCTAGATTTTGGTCAACAAACAAAAACTCTAATTATATCCATAGCTAATTGTGAAATCCAAATTCAAACTCCTTGTTTCAGATGATAAAATTTGTCGAATAACCAAAAGTACTACGACCAAATTTTTTGGCTTTAAGTTGACTTTCAATTATGGTGATATTAACCTTCTATATTAAAGGAGACAAATCCTTTGTTGAATAATGCTTTACTCTAGATGATTTGGTTATACTTAAAACAAGTCATGGCATGGTTGTGATGCTATGAGTTGACTGAAAATAAAGCATAGCCTCCTTATTTAAGTTATATATCTAAAGTTTGCTCGTAAATTGTCACTACGAGGTCCTATGTTTCGACTTAGTAATATTTGACCTACATAGGACACTAAGTTTAACTGTTTGATAACAATCTGATGACAATTATGTGTTAGAACCTCATAGTTTGATATTTTGATAATGACAATTATGCAAGATATATTTCTATATATATACCAAACCTTGTAAGAAAACATATCGATCAATGAAGAAGTACATTAAAGAAGACAATATGGAGATGACAAATAAAGATATAGCAGTCACAGTATTTTGTATCTAGAAGTATATGATAGTTAAAATTTCTTTAAAGTGGTATACACACACAAATCATCAATGTTACATCTTCATTTATACAAACAGAAATAAAAAGAACGAGGCGATTAAAACCACTCAACCAGTCGACTAGCACAACATCGGTCGATTGTTCAAAGTATTTAGTCGACTGATATACCTGTTCATTTTATTTTATATAAAACAACATAAATAGTCGACTAAAACCATAGAAACAGTCGACTTAATACTCAAACAACTGATTGATTCCTTAATTTCAGTCGACTAAAAGGAATGAAAAATGAACTATTTTCTTTTTGTTTGAAAAACCACTTTCTTGACATAGCCAGTCGACTAGTGACTCAATCTATTGGCTGTTTCCATAGTTTACACCGACTAAAATTAACCAATTTTGAGCTATATTCTTTCTTCTTAAAAACCACTTTTTGGACCCTCGACCAATCGACCAACTGGTCTCTACCAGTTAGCTGTTTCCTGTAATTAGCAGATTTTTAAAAATATAAAACATTGCTTCTTCCCCATTAAATAGACACTTCTCTTTATAAAGACTTGCATCCAACTTCAACGGCTAGTATTTTTCATTAGAAAAATACTACTTTTTAACATCTATAAATAAAGCTTTGAATCAAGAAACAATGAAAACTTTATATTGCATTTCTCTCTAAATCCCTTGAAATCTGTTCTTGCATTCAAAGGCTTGCACTTACAATATTGATCACTTGAACATGTAAGAAATATTATTTAAGTGATCATTTACTACCGTACTTCCACGTATACATGATATACCACTTACGTAGAAGATTATAGGAAGTCTTTAAAAGAAGGAAAAATCCATGTTGATAGAACACAATATTGTCAAGTCAACAAACCCTTGTAAAGCTTATTCTTCAGAGCTAAGCGAGTGTGATTAATTGGCAAAAATCCGAAGTGGAGTTTCGAGACTGGGTGTAGGACGGGAGGTCCGAACCAATATAAAAATCTCGGTGTAATTACTTTTACTTTTATTTTTACCTTACTTTATTTAGCTTTGCTGCACACACATTTATATTATTTAGCCATATCATAGATCCTATGCACTTTTATTTGGTATTGGAGCAAGAATTTTCATTACCTATAACAAAGTTTTCAAAAAAATTAAATAAGATGGCAGGCACATTTCTTGAAGGTCTATCAACTACATGTCCTCCACTTTTTACTAGTTCAAACTATACTTATTGGTCTACATATATGAGAATTTTTATGGAAGTTAGTGGTCTTGAGATTTGGCAAGCTACTCAAAATAAGCATGAAGCACCTTCTAATGAAATGGGTACCTGATCAGATGTTCAAAAAACTACAACAACCAATAACGCAAAAACTATGAATATTTTATTTTTCTTCCCTGATAAAAATGAATTCTCTGGAGTCATGCTTAGCAAAGGTTCCTATAACATTTGGCATACACTTCGAATTATACAAGAAGGGACAAGAAAAGTAAGAAAACTAAGATCTCTCTTCTTAAAAATCAATTCCAATCATTTAAAATGAAATTAATTGACTCAATTATGGATATGTATATAAGATTTCAAACCATACAATATGATCCCATGGAATTAAGTGAAATATTTACTAAATTTGATCTTGTTACTTGTATTTTAAATTCTTTAATAATTGAGTAGGAAAGAAAAGTGATGAAGCGAATGTACTTTCCCAACTCAAAGTTGAAGAATTAATTGGAAATTTGATGCCATATGAAGCTAATTTAGAGGCTACAAAGGAAAAAATCAAGAGAAGAAGAGCATCACATTTCAAGCAAAAGATGAGGATTCTGATTTGGATGAAGAAAAAATTGTATTCATTTCTAAGAACTGCAACAAGATCAAAAAATTTAGGAAAATGACAAAGGCACAAAGTTTTAGAAATTCAACCTCAATCAATTGTTTTGAATGTGACAAATTCGATCATATGAAGAACGATTATACCAACTTAACAAAGACAAGAAGAAAGACAAAAGCAATTTGAAAAGTTTAAAAAGTAACAGAAATCATTTCAAGTTACTTGGGATGATTCAGACTCCTCTTCATCAGATTGTGACAGCGAAAGTGACACAGCATAAGCAAATGTTTGTTCCATGGCCACAACTGAGGTAAATTCTGATCTTTTCTACAATGATCTTCTTGAAATTAGCATAGAAATTGAAGATAAATTTAGAAATTTAGAGAAGTTGTTTAAAGAAAATATTGGAAAAATTAAATACGGCTGAATTAGAAGTTGGAATATTGAAAGATGAAATTGTTTTTTCTGGAGAAGAATAAAAATATTCAAAAAAATATTGTAAAAATTTAACCTCTCAAAATACGACTTTAGTTGTAGAGATCAAAACATGTAATATTGAGAATATTAAACTTGAAAAAGAAGTTTGTGAACTCAAATTTAACTTGGATACTTTCAAAAAGGAATTTTATGAGTTAAAAACAAAAGTTAGAACAAATCACTAACAATTTTTTAAAATTTAATAAAGGAAAACAAAATATAGAAAATTTTAATTAAAATTTCAAATCCATCAAGTAATAAAAATGGACTTAACTTTAAAAAGTTAGAGCAAATAAAAAATAGTGCTAAAACAATTTAGCACCTTGTACACAAAGTTTATGAAACCAAAAAATAGTTGCAAAAAAAATTCTCCAAACTCTTAAAATATTAAAATTTTGGTTCTTGAAACTAATAATAATTTGAGTAGACAAAAATATATAGATGGTTTTCTAAAAGATGTATTTTGTAGTACTAATTATATTTCTAAAGGTCCTAAATCCTTATAGGTACGACTACCTTCCGTACTAACACATATGACCCTAAAATAGGAAGTGAGTACCAATAAAATGCTTTTCATATTTTCTTGCAGGTAATAAAAAGGAGAAATGGATACTCGATAGCAGATGTTCGAAGCATATGACGGGCAATGTAAACATGTTATGTAACATTACATATATAGATGTAGAAACCATCACATTTGGAAACAACTCAAAAGGATCCGTGGTTGGAATTGGAGATGTCATAAATGTCAGTATACCTAACTCTTCTTTAATTACAAATGTTTTACTTTTAGAATTTTTAAAACATAATCTTTTGATTATTATTCAATTATGTGATAAAGTTGTGACAATCTGCATCTTCTGACGCACCAATCCAAAGCCTAGGGTGACTTTCGGATTCGCGTCGTGTCAAGATGTATGAATCGGGGTTTTGTTTTTACATTATTGAGACTAAGAATAAACAGATATTATCTAAGACATTCTATACTTTCAGATCTCCAGCGGAAGGAAAGAAGATATAAATACAGAAAATGACCATCTTAGAAAATATCTCTAAACATAGTCTTAGAAAACAATATGTAGTCAAATCTAGAGTACATAGAAATACGATACATAGTCTGATAAATACTAAGTACTGAATATGATAAGTAAATACATGGAGAGAAATGAAAAATATTTAGCAACTCCAATGCTAAGCTCATCTCTTCACGTACTAACCTTAGGCCTATCACTTGCTGCTATGTCCTGCAGTGGCGGCGTAAAAGAAAGGGAAATCGGTAGGTCAGACAGAAGTCTGGTGAATGAGTGCTTGTATTAACATATGGTGATCACATGCAGTTGATTTTAGTAATACTATATGTGACCTAGAATGTCCATCAAGTGTTCGCGATTTACTTGTTTTTTTCTTAAGAGGTTTAACTCTATGCATACTTACACTGACTACTTGTCTAGGCTCATGCTTATGATCGAACAACTAATCGAACCTCTATACAACTAATGATCGATTGATAGCTACTTGAACTATTCCACATAGGATTACCCTACCACATTCCATATTATGACTACATGTAACTATTCCAACGTAGGTTTCCCTACAATTTCTACTATGAGACTAAGTTTTCCACAACTACGACTACATATACGCTAATTGCACATTGAGCGGTGCTCGCAATGCCGACTTACCGAAGTGTCTCATCATCTTCATACGTGTCCACCTCTCAATGGTAACATAATACCTCTTATTGCACCGCGTCGAGATCCAACAATAACACAATATCACATCACATCATTCCTAATACCAAGGTACTCCCATTAATACCGAGCCACACACTTCAGCAAGCATCATCATTAGTGGTGCGTGTCCATCATAGAACCTCTTGTGGGTGCAATTGGTAATAGAATCGCCCTTCAGACAAATATCGACCCCTACTGGGCAAATAGCATTTAACCGATCCTCTAACGTCATAGTGTCTCCATATAAGGTACAAGCTTCCCTACCTATACTAACACACACAAATACACACACACATGTATGTGTGTGTGTATGTGTATAATATACACTAGATAATAACCTAGGGCTTAGGCCAAGGTTTGTATTGCGCTCTAGAAAGGACAACCGACCGACTACTATATACTAGAGCGGTCAACCGCTTGCTGTCGACCACTCCAGCAAGAGCAGTCAACCAATCACTTCTATTTTATAAGGGATTATCAAGTTTGTTCTTAAATTTCCATTATAGTAATCTGTAGTTTCATCTTACAGCAATTATAGTGAACCCAAATTTATAATTATCAAAACTTCGTATGCAAATTCAATTTACAGATTTACAGTAAAACAATTTAACCTAGGGTTGCTATTAACATCATATGTTATGTCAATTCTTTGATTTACTGATTTATATTAACAGATCAAGGTTTGAAAAGAGATGTAATGTAAATCAATTCATATTAATGAGTTCACATCAATTTACATTTATTATTAAATTTCAAAGCTAAACAAAAGAATTCTCAGTTTAATCTCTAACAATCTAAATCATATAGGGGTACTAAAATTTATTGTATATAAATCATCTTGTTAAAAATATACCCACTCACCTCAAATCCAAGTTACCTCCTTCGAATCACGTCCGGAATCTCCTCTGTTTTCTAGATCTTTGGTTTTTTATACATCTTCATCTTCTTAATTTAAATTTTATTTTAATTTGTTTGAAGAAATTTTATGTAAAGAGAAAAGAACTTGGCAAAGTTTTGGTAACTGTTTATTTTCAGGTGAGTTAGGGTTTGATTAACAGTGTATTTATAAGGGTTTAAAGCAATATAGACCATTGATTGCCCTTTGGAAAATATTTACTCAAATCCCGATCACTAGTCATATACTTCACTGTTAAGAAAAATATAAAATTAAATCTGGGCTATGGGCCGCTCAAAATCTTAGCTGATACAACTCGATCGATCGACTGCTATTGATTGAGGAAGCGACTACTTGCTGTCAATCATTTTCAATCAATCTGTCGACTAGTGGGTTTTCTTATTTGTAAATATTTATTTTCCATTTTGTTTAATTAATTTTAACAGCAAATTTCCAAACGTTATAACTTTTTCATATTAGTTTCGATTCCAAAAAGATATTTATGAAAATTGTCTAGAAAATCGCTACGAGCGCAACAACTCAAGTTTTGTAGCTAGATTTGAGTGTTTGAAATTTTTTCATTTTTTCCTTTGTTATATTTAAGTTTAATTCTCTTATTGAATTTTCTGCGTGTAACATTCTCTTCCTTAAAAGGATTTCGTCGCCGAAATCTTCAAGGATGGAAAAATGTAACTCATGCATATAAAAATCAATAACTAATGCAAAAATCATTCATTGGCATCCTCAGTGAAATCTCTAATGCCATTTGTACATGCAAGCATGAAATGCATATGAACCTATACTAATTTAAAAAGTATGCGGTCTCCTGATCAAGTTGAACTCCTTAGATGCACATGCTTATGCCACGTATCTAAATGTACATAACATCCTATGTAAATATACTGCCAATTTTACATGTTTGCGCAACCATTCAATCCATATGTAATAGCCAAAGTGCATATAACTTAGAATGATATTACAAGTGATTGTGTAAATGTGTATATTAACTAGAGAATATATTTTCCTAAGTGTGCAAAGACCAATTCAATAAATACATCCACTAACTCCATCATCCTAAACATATGCTAATGATACGTTCGTAGCCATTTCTACCATCCAATTGTCTCTACCTATGGGGTATACCAAGCTAGAACCTAAAAACACAAGTGATGTATACTTAATTATTTAAAATGAAAATGTACCTAGAAAGAGTTGTAGATGGGTAGCTCGGATCCTCTCCATAGGTTCCTATGTACTCTTCACCGGATCGTCTCCTCACTGAACTTTAACAAGCTTGATAACCTTGTTGCAGAGATGCTTTGTACCATGTTTAAGGATACAAGTAGACGCATGACGAACGAGTGACTTCCTCTCTATTTTCACCTCCTTTAGCTGACTCGGCTCGGTTACGATAGCTATATCATGTAAGCATTTCCTCAAGCGCGACACATGGAAAACATCATACACCCCCGCTAACTCCCCAAGAAGCTTTACCCTATAAGCTAACTTCCCAACCCTGTTAGTGATCGAAAAAGGCCCTTCAAGTCTCCGTGCTAGCTTTCTAAAATTACCGAATCTCATGTAGGATCAATTTCACCCTAGAGGGAGGGGATGAATAGGGTGATACTAATAATAATAAAAATTAATGTGGAAATATATAATAATTGCAGCACGGATAATAGCAGAATAATAAAAAGCAGAAATAAAACAACACAGATTTATCCAGCTTCGACAATACCCTGACTACGTGATGCCCCCAAGGTTTTACTAGAAATTAAGTAGTTAGATGCTTACACACGTAAACTTGTGGCACCTGCTATTGACTAACCTAACTCTATGCTCAAAACTCTGCCACAACTCAGGTACTGAGCTGCAAATTCTCAAACTATGTCCCGTACTTTGTACCTTAGTTACATGACTATAAAGTTACATGGTTTTTAAAAGAAATTACAAATGAAAATATAACAATAAGAAACCCTAATTAGTTTGAAGCCTTAATAAAAATAATACAAGACCGACCCTGTTAAAATAAAAGAGATGTCTCCCTTTATTTTCTTCCGCCCATATCCTTTGCTTTGTGAAAATGGCTGCCTCGTTCGTTCCTTTTTCTTTCTGAAAATTAGGGTTCTGGTAATTAAAACACTAATTCTGTAATGATTGGTAGATTTTCGACCCTCGAAAATCCACACTAATACGTCCATTGTATAGAGTGCCGAGAAATCAAGTGCTGGAAATACTAGGCTGTTAGAATTAAGAAGCAAAAGAGATAGAGGAAGAAACAGAACAACAACACAGAATCTCACAACCGCAACGGAACAAAATATAATATATATATAACAACATTTTATACAAAATCTATAACTGTTAACATATATATAAGTTAACAGAGTACAATCATCAACAAATAAATCTGGACAGTTATAACACTTCTCCCAAAATGTTGACTATACAGTCTACAATACACAGCAGAACATAGTTGAATACATGCAATACGTTACTGCCATCTAGCTCGCCTCCTGAGCTTCGCAGCGTCCTAAAACTCGGTCTGACCCAAGCATTACAATAAAGCAACATCCGAGATAGGCTAGAAACCAGCGTGAGTAAACCCACATAATTTGAGATATTTAAGTTATAAAAAAAACTTTTTAAAAACCAAGGTAACTCGTATAAACCCGATGAGTTATTGTCTTATCCTAACCCCAAAATATTTTACAGAAAACCATCGATATTGTAATAGTGTCTAAGTACAGTTACTTATTTTAAATAGTTGAATTTATGGAATTTATCCAATCCCAGCGTATTAAACTCTAAAATCAAATTCGTAAGGTTTTGTAGCGATTTACAAATTGAAGTGGTCCCGGATAACCTTGATATCCGATTCTGGTCTCTTCGAAACCAAGCAATAAATTTAAAAGGGTAAATTGTTTAAAATAAACAACTTATTATTCAGGGTGATGTCATTCAAATATGGAAATTTATTGTAGACATTTATTTCAAATAAAACGTATCATCATTTTAATCTACTATTTAACTCGCCAAATAACTTGATGGCACAGGCAAGAATAATTGAAATAAGTGTCAAATAGAGTCAACCAAGATATAGATCGTTAACCAAGTTAACAATCTATAACCTTATCAAACAATTTCAGAGTAGGATTTATTTACTTAATCAACTAAAATCCATTTATGTATTAATCCAAATAAATTACTATTTAAAGAAATTTTATAACAATTTATTTCTTATTAATTAAAATTAAACACTCTGTTTAATATTGGACTTTGATAATTTATATAATTTTTTAGTCAACTAACAACAAAATAAATTACCCATTTAATTTATAAAATATCATTAGCTTTAAATTACGGTTTTAAAATGATAATTGCTTTTTAGTTAAAGAAAGAAAATATAAATTATCCTATAAATGTATATATACAAATTCCATTTTTTCTCTTCTTTTTCCTTTTCTTTCTCTTTCTCTTTCTCTTTCTTTTTTACTTTTTTACTTATCCATTTTATTTTTCTTTCCTTTATCTTTATTTTATTTTTCCTTTCTTTTCCCTTTTTCTTTTTATATATTTCTTTTGCTGGCCTAACCCGATCCATTTTCCTTCTTCCCTCCCGTCTTCTATTTCTTCCTTCTTCCCTTTCTTTGTTTACTATTGAATCACCCGAAGACCCCAAAATATGCATCAATTGTGCACGTGCACACTTGTCTCCGACCAAAACCTCTGCCGCCGACCACGACACCAGTCCCACTCGACTACCCAGAAACGTTCCACCACCTGAAGCCACGGCCCCATCCCCCGCTCTAAATTTCACACTTTCAAACTCGACCCTAACCACCAACAACCCATCAGTGCCTCGTGCAACGACCCGAGATTTTCATCCCGAGTTATGAATATTAATTTATAATATTCAATAATATTATATTTTTATATATATACAAAATTCCCATAAATTAATGATTAATAATTTTATGCAATTTTCCAAATCAATATAATTTGAATTTTCAAATCTATATCAAGTTGAAGATTGATTTAAATGGAATTTCTTACATATATACATATTTTGTTTTGGATAAAATATGTGTAGATTGTTTTGGGAATATATATGCATTTTGTTTAAAGATTAAAGGTGTATATTTTATTCTAAAAGATAAACTATATTAGAGAACTTAAATTTATTAAAACCAAATGCTCATAGTCATATATATTAGAAACAATAAATTTACACATAATGAGAATATGGATTCATGGCATTAAATTAAATTTAGATGTATATAAAATTTGGATAGAAATTCATAATGAAGTAAAAGTGATATTTTTGATTTCGATATATATAAACAATGTTGTCTATATTAACTAAATAGAAGTATTAAGATTTCTAAAATAATGATACACATTGAATTAGAAAAGTTGTGAATGTGTAGTGATAAGTTAAAAAGGAAATTTAAAATATTTAAATTGAAGAAATGTTATAAATAAATAGATGTGTATATGAATCAAATAAATAATTGGAAAGAAACTATATACACATTGAATAAGGAAATTTATAATACTTAATTGATAAAATGTTATAAATAAATTTAGGTGTATAACAATCACTTAAGTATAATAAAGAGAAGTTGTATATATTATTGGAAGAAACTATATGCACATAGATAATAAATGATTTAATATATTTGTAGATAATATATGTCTATATTATAAATGAAATTGTGTATACGGTTATATATACAAGAAGGATTTAAAAATAATTTTATACCACTATGAAGTTTTATAACACACAAAGTATTTAATATTGAAAGTTATTCTATTTTATAACATATGTATATGGGGTATTTAATATAGAATGTTACGTTCTGTTTAAAATACATATGTATTTTTATAAAACAAACGAAACAAGAGGTTATTTTAATTTACTAGTTTTCACCTTTATTTCACTATATGAATGACAAATGCAAATTTAACTAAGTCAAAAGCAAAGATAATTTTTTAGCTATTTTGTAGTCTTTGTTTAAATTAACACATATATTCATAAAATAAATTAATTAAGAAGTGTTATTTCAATATAGTTTCTCATTTTCATTTTTTTCAATGTATAGAAACAATACAAACATTACTTTGTCAAATAATAGGCTGTTTAAAATCTTGGATACACTTGCATACGCTTTTAATAGTGTATGATTTACATTATTATAAATATATGATAAGAGGAAGGCTGTAAAATTATTTACTGTAAGTAAGAAACCAGGAAACAGTAACAAGTAGCAAATATTTATCTTATCAAAAGAAACAAGTAAAAAAAATAAAAAATAATTATAAATCTAAATCAGGTAAGCTGGAAAGAAATAAAAGATGTGTTGCAGCAGCTTGCCTAGCAAGATATAGTAAAAACCAAAACACTAATTCAAATACCTTTCAATTTTCATTTCACCCAAAAAGCAAACATCTACTTCAGCCGCCAAGGGATTTTTTCCATCCATCACTTAAATATAATGCATATACATATACATACATACATACATACATACATACATATATATATATATATATATGTCTTTTGTTTTAGTTCAAGTCTGAATACAAATACCTCTGTAAACAAAGAAAGTTGTAACTTAAAAACTGTAGGAGAATAGAAAGATTGGCAAAATCATTTACTGTAAGTAAAAAGGGAACCGGTTAACCAAAATTTGGAAACAAACAATTAACAACAGTATACATGCGGCAGGAGATTTGTCTGACCCAAATAAAGAAAATATCTAACAAGAATCCATATTTTTTTTCACAATCTTTTCAACAAAAAAGGAAATATCAACTTCAGCTAACAAAATGGCAACTCCAGCTAACAAAATGTCAACTCTGTTCATTTTCTTTAACTGCAACTGCATGTTTATATCTGAACAACCTCAAGTCCGAGTTGTTTGAAATTGTAAAGCCTGTAATTTGAAAACAAAGCTTTGTTCAAATTTATTAAGCAACTAGAAATCAAAGTTTTAAGGGTAAGAAGAAACAGTACTCTGTATATAAGAAGAAAACACTCTGGTTGGTGATTGCTGTTTAAATTGAAACTCAAAAATTTTAAGGCTAGTTCAAATTTCAGATTTCAACTTTTAATCAAGACTTCAACTTCAAGTTTTGAAGCATCTGGAATCAATGTGGAAGGTGAGAAACTAAATTTTTAAAACCTGGAAGTTGAAATTACTCTGTTACTATAAATGTATTATTCATTTTAGCCTTCAACTGAATCTCTTCACCTAGTTCATTTTACATGTCGATGCAAACTAAGAGTCTGTTTGTTTTCTAATATAGTTTGTGTAAAAAATAGATTTATAAAGGAATATGCTATGTAGATCGATAGGGTCCTGTTTTACAGTGGGTAATCCAATTTTGGTGGAAATTCAATGTTTTTATTTCAATGATTCAAGCATGTAGTCTTGATTCTTGTGAGAAAATTTGGATTTTAGTGGTGAAATTATATTTTTTAGCGTTGAACTTTTCGAGAAATTGTTAGGTGATCGGTTTTCTCTCAAAAATATATTGTCGATGATTTCATCGAAGAGAGGTGTTGCTGCGTGTTCTGGTAGGAGCAGGTGATAATGGAGGATGCATCTACCATGGCCGTGGATATGGGTTTGGATTGGGAGAACGAACGAGATGTAGGGTTTAAGGGCATGCTCGGCAATGGTGGCGTCGAAGTGTTTTTGGGCAATGGTGGAGCGACCGAAATTTGAAGGGGTCAGCTCGATGATAGTTGCAAGGGAGGGCTTTCATTTGAGATAGGCGGCGTGCGACATAGTTGTCGGAGGTAAGAGCAGTTCATTGATTTGTGAAGGTATTATGGGTTTCTGGTTTTGGTATTGTGTGAGCTGATGGTCGATTTTCTATCGGAGATGAAGTTGGCATCGGCGACGCAACTAATCGTGTCTAGGGACGATGGAGGACTCGGCGTTGGTGTCACGGCGGCGAGTCAATCAAGGATTCAGGTGTACATGTGCACGCGGATCACCGAGCACGAGCGACGTCTAGGCAAGCACTGTTGTTCGTGTGATGGGTAGTGCGAACATTTTGGTTTGATGTTTGTCTCGAGTGGTCCTTGTTTTGAATCGATTCTGGATTGTATCTTGTGGACGTCGAATTCGAGTTGCATTCTTGATGAGGGAACTGGACCCGGATTGTGAGATGAGGGAAGAAGGAGGAGAAGGGATAGGAATGAGGTGGGTTCTTGTCTTTGGGCTTGGCCCGTTTCCTTCGGTTGTGTAAAATAATTAAAGAGGGTTTCGGTTTGTGATTGGTTTAGGCCGATGGGTTTTGTTCTAATATTTTTTTTAAAAAAAACAAGATTTGTTAAGTACAGAAATTGGCTACAAAGTAAAACAAGTCCAAAGCAAATTGACTTTCAACAGGAGTGATGATTGAAATAAATATTTTTTTTAAAAAAACCAATTTTTCTCTAATGCTAAATGTTTATTTTCAAGCTTTATAAAGACAAAGAAAATTTGGTAATAAACTTGATTTGTTTAAGATTTTATTTAAGTTGTTTAGATAAGTCACTTTACGATTTAGTAATCAAGCTTTTAAAAATAGTTTATTTATAGATCCTTGGGTTCTGAATAAGTGAAGTTAACTGAAATAATTAAAGGAAAATAAATATTTATACTTTGAAATGAATTCGAGTTCTTAAGTGATAATATAACTATTAATTTAATTTCACATAAAATAGTGTGTTATTAAGAAGGTGGTTCGTATCGACGGATGGTACGCCGTCGTACGACCAGTTGTAAAGTTGAATAAGAAAATATATAAGCTTGTACAGATATAATTTAATTACCCAATTATAAAGGAATGCCATTGAATCCAAACTATTGAAATGTTTCCCAACTGAATTAGGTGTGTTTATTTTTGATTATTTCAACTAGTTGACTTTTGGACAGTGGAAACAGACACTATTTCGCAGAATAGTTAATTAAAACGTCTGTAGATAGTATAAGCCATCTATCTGATATTATCTGTGTAATTGATTACTTGTTATGATAATCACTGATCTGCTATTCATGTATACCTATTAATTATATTTGAGAATATAATGTGATTCGATCTATGGTAGTTGATTGATTTGAATATCTGAAACTGTGAATTGTGAATGGTAAATTGATAAGTACCGTGAGACTGATAAGCCTTATTCTTTTTTTTGGATTTATTTGAACCTAATTTTGTTTTAAAAATAAATATTATTTTTAGAAATGTTTTAAAGAATTTAATAAATATTTTTTAAATATCAAAAGTAGTTTATATATTATTTTTGAAAATCATTTTAAAAGGTATAATTTGTTATAAGCATGTATTATTTGAATTATTTCAAGTATAAAATACTATTTTTGTAATAATTATTTAAAAAGTAAATTTTTATTTATTTAGAATCTAAGTATATATCCTTTAATATAATGTATTGTAGAAACTTTTATAAAAAGAGTATTTTTATTTAAGTTACCTGAGAAATGTATTTGAACATTTTATAAGTATGATTCAGAAAGAAGTTGTTTGAAATTTATATCTACCCAGTAAATGAGCTTTCTTAAATCTTCTAGGATTTTTAAATGTGAACGAGGCTTAATGGCTGCAATGGGAAATAACTTGGTTGTATTGACTGGTTATTTTGATAGTTAAATAATCGACTATCAATATTGGACAATGCGCTGATCGTTTCGAAGTGACCGGGATCAGGATTAATTTCTCGAAAACCACTTCGATCCAGTTTGTACGTTTTCGTGAGGAAGACGAGTTCGGAGTCGAAGATGGAGCAGTGAAGTGCAAGGACTAGTCGCTACTAATCCTGAGGTGATTCCAAATGGATATAGTAGGATTAGTGCCTTCGGTTCCGTTCGAACCCAGAACGGACTTGTATGGATGACTGCTTTCAAAACATCGTCAGGTGAGAGATGAGCATTCTAAGTAATATGTTCTAAAAAGGTAACGCTTAGCCTCAAGCTTCATCAACCGGGAATGATTGAAAATCAAGGTTTATGCAGCAAGGCTATGTGGGTAGCACCCATTAGGGTGAGGTCATCCCTGTCTAGATGTCCCTTTTTATTTTGGCTTAGTGGTGTGGTTGCTGATCCTAACCGTGGGGTGATCTTACTCGGAATTATCCAGTAAGGGGTAGTCCCGGTCTTGTGTTGCAGGGGATTGGGAGTAATCCTCGGTACGGTGATCTAGGTCACGTACTATGACAGGTGGTACCCCAGTGCCTAGTCATTAGTTGGAAATCCATTCTTCCTACGTGCCTTTTACGGTTTTGTTTGTATTACTCATGATTATGGCTAGTAGCTGGAATTTAATGAACGTAACAATTTCGACTATTTTAATAAGTATTTGTATATAGACCTTATTATAATATCAGAGGATTTTGATACAAAAATGTTTAGGTATCGTAAGGTAAAAAACCCGACATGTTTATTTGTGGCGTGGTCTTACGAGATGCCTTTGTTTCAAAGGATTTTCTAACTTTAATAATCAAGTTGAGTGTGTTTCTCACGCTGGTTTACCAGACTGACCCGGGCTTGGTGTTTTACTATATGCTCGGGTCAGACCGAGCATATGTATCCCAGGTTTAACTGGAAGAGTGGAAGCTGTTCAGGAGAGGAGCTGGATCGGGAACATATTCTCGTAGATGTTTATATTCAGTCTGTTTGGTCATGTGGTTATGGTTGTAAGGATAGGGTTGATATAACTGTCCGAGTTGTGTGGTTGTAACTCTAATGTAAAACCTGTATATGTTAAATAAAGTAACAGTTTTTCTTTCATGCAAAGATTTTTTTGTATTATAATTTAGTCGATCCGTTGTGAGATTCCGATTTGTTCTCTTTTCTTCTATCTTCTTTCTATTTCTACTTTCTTTCTTTCTTTCTTTCATTATCCATCTTCCCGTAAGGTTTAGCCGACAAGAGTGGTTTAAAGTCGGCTTAAATTGGTACGGAAAAATAGGTCGTGACACCTCGTCTTGCCACCGCTGACCGCCATCAACCCCCAGAAATCGCCCCTGCCATCGCCATGCCCTCCTCTTTCCAACCCCCCTGGACCGCACCCCCTACTGCCTCGAGCCGTTGCCATTTCCTAAGGAACGAACCAAGAAAAAAACTTATCATAAACCCTAGTCTCGTCTTGTTCGACCACCACTGGCATTTGAAAATGTCGCATTATTTTTCCCCTATTCCCCACCCAATGATGCTCCCCCATGCCAAAACTCCGATCACTACATCAATCTAGCCACCGGAATTCGACCAAATACCCAATACCGTTCAACTCGACAATCCTCTCTCAATGCAACACTAATAAAATGCCAAACAAAGCCTAAAATTCATGTTTTTCAACAACTAACAAGATCATATAATCTAATCATACAATTGACATACCCTCGAAGGTATAAAATGAAATCAAATTACATTCAAAATCAGTCGGTTTTACTTTTGGAATCAAAGCCTAAAACAAACTGTATAAAGAGAGAGTGATTTTTGAAGAGGAAGGTTAGCTTTTTTAACAAAAAATTGAACAGAGTATGTATATTTTCCTGTAAGTGAAACTCCTTCATGTCCCATTTCTTATATACACATATATGTATATACACCCAGCAAAACATATAAACATTTAACCCGGATCATCAATTCATTCACAGGCACAATTTTTATGCTTACATATATATAACCAGTTGAAATATAAGTGTTGAATTCACTGTTTGCAAGTGGAAGAACAACTGGTTAGTTTTTTTACTTCACCCGTTACATACATACATACATACATATATACATACATACATACATACATACATATAACCAGTTGAAATATAAGTGTTGAACTCACTGTTTGCAAGTGGAAGAACAACTGCTTAGTTTTTTTGCTTCACCCTTCCTTTTGCAACTTGATCTTCTTATTATATTTTTTTTCGTTGGTGATCTAGGATGTGTGAAAGCAAATAAGGCAGTAACTTGTATGTGTATATATGAGGAGTGGAAGTGTATAGTGCAAGCTAAAGGAAGAGGATAAATACACATACCTATACTGTTTTCTTTTTCTTTCATTTTTTTTTTGATTTGAACAAATGTGACTTGATTTAAATATAAAGGTTGATTTGATTTTTCATGTTGATTTGCCATTTTATGTGCTCGACTAGATATGTTGTGATCTTGATTTTAAGTTAGACATGATGATGCCATCTATGTGCTTACAATATATCTATATGTATTGATACACACACATACACACACACATCCTTATGTGTAGATGTTTGCCCTATTTTTTTGTTTTTTATAATGTATATATACATGTATACATATATATTTTACATATATTCATTATCATAAAGTTTGTGATTCCTTGCAATATCCTTTTTACACTTTATTATTCCATACAACACACATATATATACATATACTCATGTATATATTGTTATTACACACACACACACACATATATATATATATATTCAAATTTACACAACTTTCCTATATTTTACTTCATGTGGCCATATATACATAATACATACATTTATATGCTTATATATATTATCAAACACCATAAAGCTTGTATATATTCATATATATATATATATATATGTATATATGGATATTTTATCTTAATTTAAAGCGGTGGAGTTTTATATACACATTTCTAAAATATTTATTATATCTAGAATTTTATATTTCAAATTAACATAGCTTTCAATCGATATATAGATCCAGGTATTTTAACATTATAAAATTTACTTATTCGACCAAACAAAATTAATATCCCAATAATTTAAATCCGTTAATCACCCAATTAACCGTCGTCAAAAACCCAGGTCGTTACATTCCCCCTTAGAACTTTTCGTCCTCGAAAAAGAACGAAATAAGAAATTAAATTTCGACGTATATTATTGAACTAATCATCTTTAAACATTTTGACTCCTTTTTCTTTTTATTATACAATTTAAAACACTTTAAAAATCACATAATATTACCAAATTAGCTTTATATAAAAATACTTTTCATAATTCGATGTCCAAACAAGTCCATCCTTGTTCTCATAGAAATTCAATCATACGTTGATCAAGCGTAGGACTAAAAATCTATAGGTACTTAGTAGATCCGTGTTAACACCCAGTGAAAATACTTGAAAACCTTTTTTCAAAAATTCTATGGAAATCATCACCCCATACCATGGATCGCAGTTAGCACGAATCAAGTATATAACTTGAATCGAGCTTGAAAAATATGATTTTTAAGAAGTAAATCAAAATTTTAGATTTGTATCGATTGTGCATTTTGGTGATGACCAGAATATTGTTTTTGAGTAAATTCTGATGGTCAGAGGATCTAGGGTGATCGAGATTTCAACTGGAGGTGGTAGGGGAGTTGTCGAGGCCAGGAAAAATGGTGGAAGAAGGTTTAACCCACCGTGGCGGCGATGGTAGGTCGAACTAGGTTTTAACCCTAGGTTGTGTCGAAGCTGAAATTTTGGGTCACTGCGGCGTCGCGGGTGATTCGAGTTACTTAGGGTTTGGGGTATAGCAGCGTAGAAGGCTAGTGGAGGTGTGGCCAGGGTTGTAGTGGTTCCGGTGGTCGGATATGCGGGTTCGAGGCAGTTTTTGGTGGTGGTTTTGATTCCAGTTCCGTCTAAGTTGCTCGATTTTGATAAGTAGCTTGTGCTAGTTATTGGGTGGTCGGGATTAAAGGATTGTGCGATGGTCGATATGCCGGAGGATTCATCGTAGGTCAGAGACGACTCTGTCGTCGGTACATGTGAACGGTGAAGTTTTTGGTGTTAGTGAGTTTTGGGTGGTGAGTGATCTAGAAGGAGTACTCGGGTATTTGGGTATAGGGACTCGAGTAGTCGTGAGTGATAAGCTTACAGTTTTCTTAACTTAAATAAAAACTAAGTTTTTTAAAAGAAGAGAAAGGAAGGGGAAGTCTCGGGTAAAGATCCGAGTGATCTTCGGGAAGTAGAAATTTAAAAACAGTTTTTAAAAGTTTTAAAAGGTTTTTATAAAAGCAAGTTTTTAAATTTAAATTGAATTTAATTTAAACTATTACTTGATAAAAGTTTAAGTTATTTGATTTAAGAAGTTATATATTTGGTTAACCTAAATTTGTTAAGTTAAAATTATTTTTATGTTATTTTAAACTAAACTTAGTAATATAATTAAGTGTTAATCAAGATAAGATGTTTTCTTTAATCTAGTTTAAACTATTTGATGATAAATGTTTTTTAAATTATTTGATTAAAGAAGTTATATGAATTGTTAACTTAAAATTTGTTAAATGCTTAAGTATTTTTAAAACTTAATTTTTAAATAAAATTAAGTGTAAATCAAAGATAAAATGTTTTAATGATAAGTAAGGCATTAATAAAGATAATGTTTTATGTTAAGGTTAATTAAGGTTTTAATAAGTTGATATTAATTAAGTTAATTAAGAAATTTAAGTATCATTAATTAATTTAATTAATTAATAGTTAATAATTAAGGATTATAAACAAATTAATTAGAGGTTAATTAATTTGTAATTAAGGATTATTATTTAGATAATTAGAGATTATTAATTAATGATTAAAGATTAATTAATTTGTAATTAAGGGTATGATTAATTAATTAGAGATTAATTAATTAATAATTAAGAATTAATTAATTCAGTAATTAGAGGTTAATTAACTAGTAATTAATAAGTACTTAATATGTAATTAAGTTTTATTAATTAATAATTAGATTATATTAATTAATTAATAATTAAAGGATAATTAATCTGTAATTAAAGATTAATTAAGGATTAGTTAACTGTTAATTAAGGATTGATTAACTGGTAATTAAGGATTATTAATTTGTATTGAGGGATATTAATTAATAATTAAGGTTTATTAATTAATAGTTAGAGAATAATTAATCTGTAATTAAAAATTAATTAATTAGTTTATAAGGAAATTAAGGAGTGATTAATTGATTATTGATTCTAATTAATTAATGATTGGTTCAGCTGGATTAGAAGATTAATTCTTAAGTAATTAATTTAATTATTAATTATAGGATAATTAATTTGAGTAATTAATTAGGGATAAATGTAATTAATGTGAAAGGGTGAAGATTAATTAATTTGTATTATTACTTAAAGGCTAATTACTTAAGGTAATTAAAGAGGATAATTAAGGGATAATTAATTAATGGTTAGTAATTATTTAATGTTAAGTAAGCAGGAGTAAAAGCGATTGAAGTAATTAATTTAATTTATTAGAAATGGTATGACAAATTAATCTTGCTTATGAATGATTGAATGATATTGTGTGCCTTAGATTAGTTGATATCTCCAATATGTGATTTGTGATACTATGTGATATAATACGTTTGGTTTAAACTGGGATAATTGGTTATCTATCGATGATGAATTACTGTATAAAGTTGACACCCTGTATTTAAAGTTTAAATTGTATTTCATTTGAATAACTTGGGTTAAGATGACTTAGGATTCAAAGAGACCGGGGTCGGGTATCAGTAAAAACGACTTCGATTTGAAATCTTCTATAATTCTTTATAGATTTGATATGTGCAAACTATAGGCTAGAATGAAATAATTTAAGTGAACTGGACCACTAAAGCTAAGTAACGGTACTTAGAGGTTGATTTGTGAAATAAGTATTGAATATAACAAGTTAAGAACTCGTAATGAAGTACGAGTTACCTTGGGTTTTTCTTTTATGGTTTGAACTTCGTATTTCATATTATATGTGTTTACTCACGCTGGTTTCTGGGCTGACCCGGGTATTACTTTGATGTAATGCTCGGATCAGACCGAGTATTGCAGATTTTCAGGTAAGGGCGTTTTGAAGATCAGGTGATAAGCTGGATGGCAGGGATGTATAGAGTATTCCGCTGAGAGATATTATTATTTATTTGGGACAAGTTAATTTTAACTGTCCAATGTTTGTGTAATGGTTGTAACTTTGATGTATTGATGTAAGTTAACAAATACAGTTTTCTTTGTATAACCGCTTTATTTGATATTATATTTTTATCCGCTGCGAATGTGAGAATATGAGTTTTGTTTTCTATATCTCCTTCAGTCTCTTTCTTCTTTGTCCTAACAATCTGGAATTTTCAGGATTGGATATTTCGGGCCGTTACATTTGGTATCAGAGCTGAAGGTTAAGTGAGAACCATGGCTCTGGTGGGTCTACTCATTAAGGATAGGGTCAGTGGTACCCTAGAATGAGTTGAGTGTGTGTGTGTATAAGAGCATACTGGTTATGTTCTTTTATACTGGTTTAAAAATGGTTTTAAAAATAAACGACTTTTATATAAGTTTATTTTGATATATAAAGCAACATTTCTTTCTAATTATAATAAAAACTAAGAAATTGGTTGTTGATCATTGGAATTAAATAAAAATAATGAGAATTAAGTGGTAACAGTAATATAACCAAATTGAAATTAAATGAAGATAAGTTTGAAATAGATCCAAAATAGAACTAAATCCTGAATTTGTAGAAGTAAGAATAAGATAAAAATGAATTAGTATCCAGATATGATAATCTTGGGTATTATCATAAATGGTTATTGTGTTTAATAATGAAATATTTGTTAATGGGTAAGCAAAATGAAGTAAACTTTTAAGATGAGTATAACTTATAAATTGAAGTGGGTTTTAAATTGTGAAGTTTTGAATCCTAAGTCTAGAAACATCTGAAATTATTTTCAAAATATTAAAAGAAATGATATTATTCAGACTATTTAGAGTGTGATCTTATTTTAAAATAAGATATGTTTGAAAATTTTAAAGAAAAATTGTTTTGAATTAAAACCAAAGGTGGTTTAAATTTTAATGTATAACTTGGTTTGCAGAGGAAATAACTTTGTATATAAAAGGGATACACATGATATCAAAGATAATTTGTAAATAAACTCTAAGTGTTGAGTTTTAATTTTTTTTCTCTTGGAATGAGATATGGAAACCCCAAGTGATAAGTCTTTGAACTTATAAGCAAGAAAGAATATTGATAAAAATTTAAAATTTGAAATGGAGGATTCAAATTTGAGTAAGATTAACGGGATTAAATTGAATTTAACTTAGAGGTAGTTAAATAAGTTTGAATGAACAACCTGATTTGGAAATTTCAAGATGAAATTGAGATTTAACTTAGGGAAGTTAAATGAGTTAATTTAGAAGGGAGATATATAAGATCTCACGCGAGTTTGAGTTCTGGGAATGGATAGTAGATGTTATTGGTGGATGTTTTAAATAAATTGGATGTTTATTTACTTTGACTTATCCTAATATCATCCTGCTGTTATTAATAATCCATGGAACTGTAAATTGGTTTGTTTAAAATGAATTAAGAAGTAGATTGAGATAATATATATATATATATATATATATATATTCAATTATTGGAATTTAATGGAATTAAACTTTAATTTGAAATTACTTAAGTAATTTTGATTTTAATGATAAAAATTGAACCTGTGAAAATGAGTTCACTTTGAACAATAAAATTTGAGTGTTTAAAATGAGCATTTAAACTGAAATGGTTAAGGATTGGTTTCAAGATTGAAATTGGGTAATAAATTGAATTTCAAAGATTAAATTATTTAAAAAGGATTTAAACTATGATTTGAACGTAGAAATAAGTGTGTGAAGAAGTAAAGGTTAATTTGATTTAAAGGAATTAAATCAGTAATAGAAAATTTAACTTGAATTTGTATAATTCGAGATGATTTAAAAGTGGAGATCGGAATTGGGATTAATTCAAATTGGAGTTGAAATAAATTGAAAATGGTTCGATTTGAAATTTATTTGAATTAATTGAAATTGCGATTAAAGTTGAATAAGTAAATTCAAATGGAATTTGATTTGAATTTGGGAAAGAAATTGAGGTTAATTCAACTTGAATTGGGATTGAATCAATTTAATGGAATGGGAAAGTGATTTGAATGAAGATTGGGTAGTTGAACAGTTTGGCTCAAGACTATTTTCAAAATAAGTTGTTTAATATAAACCTATTTTTCCAAGCTACTTAGTATACAATTTTTTTTTAAAAACCAAACTATTTTATACTTATTTTACAATTATTTTTGAAACTATTTAACTATTTTGCAACTTTTTTATTAGCTAATTACTATTTTTTAACTACTTTATAACTAATTACTATTTTACAACTATTTCGCAACTATCTAACTATTTTATAACCATTTGACTGTTTTATAAGTATTTAACTATTTTACATCTATTTTACAAATTAATAATTATTTTTCGACTACTTATTTATTTTTACCTTTTCAAGCTATTTTCTAAATTTAAGCTGGTCAGAGTGCAAACTGTTTATGATTAAATATCCATTTGAGTTAAGAATTAAGGTGATAATCCAATTGGGGATTGAGGCAATTGTGAATAAAGAATAAATATATAAGGGAATGTGAATAGAAAGGAGAAATTAATTTGGCTAATAACCAATAGAGATAAATACGTAGGGTGACATATATTATTCTATCCGTATAGTGATTTGATCCAGATTCAAACACAGAATTTCGAGATAGTATATCAATCCGAGTTGGGATTTTGCACTCAATTTTCGAAGGCGAACCTGGATTTGGATTTTTGATTGGTTCTGGATATTCTCTATCATAGTGATGGCTATGCAAGGACAATGACAGTTTCTGATCAAGAAACCAGATCTGAGTCCGCACTAGGAAGTTGGGTGGATGATACTAGTTCAGAAGAGATATTTTGTGATCGAGTGAGCGATCAGATTGATATGGCTTACGGATGATATGTGTACCTCGTATGGGTTTGAATGAGATTGATATTGAAAATTTGAGGATAAGAACTGTAAAATGGTTATTGAAATGAAAAGTATATTTTGTGAAATATATGATGAAGTAAAGTGGAAATTGGATATTTCTATGGTAGAAATTTACTTTATGGAAGTAATATGGTAAGTGACTTTGTAGAGTAATCAAGTTTGAATATTGATATGGCATAACAAAGTTATGTATATATAATTGATAAACTTCCCTTGTTGGATCTATAGCCAGAATAAAAAGGGTTTTTGAAAGTATTTGAAGTATAAAAGGGGAATTTATACAAGTATGAAGCGATTCAAAGATTTTTCAAGGTTATATATATATATATACACACACGAGTATGGTGGCACGTCCGTTGGACGTGTGCAAAGAAGGAAGTGAGCGTATTTTGTCTTCGTTACAATTATGACATTGTGAGAGATTACAGTAATGTTTTCATTAATTATGGGAAAGAAGAGGAAGGAGATATAACAACTAAACATAAATAAGGTATTGTAAGAAAGACGATAGGTAAACCCGATAATGATGAAGCACCTTTGAGTTATATCAACCTATGAATAATCTAAAATTCGCTCCCTCATCTCTGACCCAATTGTTGCAGCCTTGGCTTGATTTGAATACTGGTGACTACTGCTTGCAGGATTCACGTCAGTTGATGCCGATAGATGAAGTTATTATCAACTAAAATTTATGTCAAAATACTTAAAAACAGTGACATACTAAACTAAAATTTATGTTGATGATATTGTTTTTCTTTCAATTCGTGTTAATGTTTTTAGAGAGGAGTTTGTTTGTAAATATTATAGCATCATCACATGTTTATGGACCCCATCAACCATTTCAATATCATGTTATATCAACAACTCAATCTAGCTCATTTAATGATGAACTAATTAAACCGTCCAAACTGAATCAATTATTTTCGACTCGATTGAATCGGTTTCAATTTTGAAAAATGTTAACTTTGGTTTGATTTAGTTTTTGTTTTTACGAAACCAAACCATTTGAACCAAACTAATTAAACCAAATGAAAACATTTGCTCATAGTTATTGTACGGACTGGTAAAACAATTAGCATTGCTTATGAATTGAAAAGTCAACTCATACTCGGGTGTAACTGTAACCAAACAAACCAAACATATTTGAACCAAGCAATAGACGACAATGAAAATATAAGAGATTGAAAAAAAATGTAGTATAGAAAATGTTCCAACAAAGTGGATAAAAATTAGATTTAATTCAAGCACTGTACACGTTTGAGCTAAGCAAGCAATCCATAACATTCAAGCACTTTGAAGCAACTGATTTCATTAATATTAGATCTTACAATTTCAAGCAACTTACAACATAAAGTAGACAGAGGATGAAACCATCCTTTATAATTAACATTACAACATTATTGATTAATACAGCCATTTAATCTACTAATTTATATGTTAACATGATAAATGAAGAATAAGAATATAAAATTATCCTTGGAGAATGTACATGAGCATATGGAGCATATCATGAGAGAAGCACACTTTAATTAACCATTGCAATGATGCAGCTACCGCCTGCATTCCAATCTCTGTAGTGGAAACTTGAAAAGCAATAACTTAAATGGCAATTTTGAGTGATTTGTTAATGATCCAGTGTTTCATTAATTAAGAACATGATGATAAGGCCACTGTTTTCCACCTTTGTCATAACAGTTAAATGCAACCTCATCTAGTGACTGAAAAGAAAAGGCCGGTATGTATTTAAACATTTTGCATGATCAAAACCAAATTATAGAATAAAAGCTCTTTAACTCCTATTTAAAGAATCAAAAAATCATTTTCAACATTAACCAAATTAGTCAAAACACCAACAATACATATATGCAGCAATCGCACTTAAGAACAATAAAGAGAATATCATTTCTTGCTCTTCCATGCATATGTACGGTCCGCAAATAAAATATATTTTTGTTCAGAAATAGTACTATTTGGAGCTTACTTGTCACGCACTTTTTAAGAGAAGCTACTCCAATGCAACCATGGACTGTGCACTGTTATGGTTAGCATTAGGAAAGGAATAGATGAAGTACTGTATAAATTGAACTACCAAACTATAGTCGTTAGAAAGGGTATTTTATGTTTTATTGTAGTCAACAGCACCTAATAACTCAGTCTTACAATTAATGCATCTAAAATTCTTTGAAGGTAATTGAAAGAGTGAAGATTCTACAAATTTCATATTGGGTAAATGTCATATTGTACACCATTATAGTTTATTGCTGTAATTTTATTTTTTAAAGGAAAAACATAATTCTTTTATCCTAAAATAAATCCGTGTGTACAGAGTTTAACAATTCAGAATCTCAAGGTCTTGTAAAATAAAAATGAATAAACAAAATTATATGAATAAAAGAAATCAAGAAGAAAGAGTACATACCTTCAAGCCTAAGTTGCTGATTGGGAAGCTCCAGTACGTAAGGCTGTTCCAACTTGACCCCTCAAATTGAGATTATGTCTGTGACTCTAGTCCTGATGCAAATTAAGCAGCCCTTTAAACAATAATATATGTAGCTCTAACTCTATCTCAGCTTGTTATTCTACACATTTTTCTCAAACTTACTGGTCCAACATTAAAATTAATTTCTTCAAATTTTAACAAAACAAAAAAATATACACAACAAAGTTAAAGCAAAAGGATTGTTACCATGAAGTGCAAACTGAATTGCAGTACACATAGCACAACATTAACCCAATGTTACCATGCTGTCACTTTTTAGCAATGGTGAAGAAAAAATATCTGAAAAAAATTAGCAGCTTTAAGTAGCAGCTAAATGAGATGGTAACAGCATAGTTGTAAATACTCATATATATGAAACAATAAAAATAATATTATACCTGATACGCCTTGACCAAAAATTATGCCTCCAATTTCACATTGTCCTAGCCTCTAACCCAGTCAAAGAATATTATGTCCGATATGGCTTGAACAAAATTTATGCTACTTATTCCTATCATCTTAGCCTCTATCTCAACCAAATACATGTAGTAACCATCATTAGCGCAAAACGACCATAGATTCATTAAATTGGACACTCGAATTGAATATAAACAGTCAATGGCTATTTAAGAGCATATATCGCATATTAGTCCTATGGTTGTTATCATATCAAAGTTCATGATATGATGCCGGTCCAAACACAAAGTAATAAGTCTTAAGACTTATCATTAACCTTAGCGGATAAAAAGATAGCTAAAAATACTTTCAAGATAAGTGTAGTCTAGTTTATCATAAAATCTTATGAATGACAGTAACAAAAGTGCGACGAAATTTCAGAAAGATAACCACATTATAATGCTTGAAAAGTAAAGCATCAAATGATTGCTAAAACCATATATTTTTATAGATACATGTTATGATTGTCGAATCAAAACACCTCAATGTTGTGAAGATTTTTCTTTAACTAATTTGTCAAATTTTCCTTGGATTTCCAACTTTTTGACCGTAAATGAAAGGGTTCTCTCAATAAGCACACCATAACACATGTTACAACGAAGACATCATAATCAGATTAATCAGTACCATTATTACCACAATAGCTTAGTCACCACAACCCAGGTTTTTTCTATTTCTGAAAATCAAAAGTGGTCAGCAGTTGAATAAGAGGTGGCTTTGAATTTTAAGTAGCTTCTAGTTTATATAATAAATTTATACTAAGTTATGAAATTATATAAACATCGAAAATAAGTTCCTGTTTCATAATCAAACACAGCAATCAATACAATAAAATTGAAAATTAACGCAATAAAATTAAATAATCAAATGCAGTCAAACCTTATAACAATCAAGCAAGAAAAGAAGTATTTAATGGTTAGATAATTCAAAGTGGAAAGCAAATAGAGCAAAATTTGTACAACTCACATCAGTAAGTTTGGAAATTAAAATAAATGTGAACATTCATACAAACAAAATAAATTAAATCTATATGAAGGATTCAAACCATAATGATTTCTGTACTAAGCATAGTCATAACAAGTAATGATGTAATGGATGTACCTTTACTAATGTAGTAGTAGTTCATTAAACATGTTAGTAGCTTTTACTTATCACCAAACACACACACACACACACACACACACCATTTGGGAAAAAGCCATAAAAGCGTTTAGTGTTTGAAAAATTACGATTTTTATGCTAAATAGACAACTACTAATATAGAAATGATAGAACAATATATTAAATTTACGCAAATAAGTAAGCAGTTTACCAATATATTTATGCTAAATGTTAACTATATATTACAACTTAAACCGTAAATTAAATGTCTTTTAATACAAATCCTATTCATTTATAAAACCGTAAATTAAACCACAAATTAAATTTTCTGTATATAGACAATTTTTGGTAGTTATGTTGCTCACTTAAAATGAGAAACGAACATGAACATTGTTATAATTGAATGTTTATTGCAACTTCAAAGGTCTGTTCAAAGCCCGTAAGAAAAACAAACAGACATATGTAATAAGTTGACAGTGTAAGCCATGCAACAACCATTACCGACTAAATACTTATTTTACCGAGCTTGTGAAAGTACATCTGAAGCAAAACAAACAATATTCATTTGTTTAGTCTCTCTTACAGTAAAATTTGTTTTCAATAAATTGTAGGAACAAAAATTCTGTACAATATTTGCATATTCTTTGATGGTGGGAGAGGTGTATACTCTTAGATCTGTTGCAAAATTGCAAAATTGAGTAAGCAAGTTTTTTTAATTCAATTAAACTTGGAGGATTTTATATAATATTTTATTTTCAATGAACAA
Source organism: Allium cepa (assembly GCA_030765085.1). Classification (NCBI taxonomy): domain Eukaryota; kingdom Viridiplantae; phylum Streptophyta; class Magnoliopsida; order Asparagales; family Amaryllidaceae; genus Allium; species Allium cepa. Next base: position 420,579,286 of record CM060943.1, on the reverse strand, counting down.
TTCTTTTTCTTGAAATATAACGAGTATAACTTTTTGACATAAATATTAGAATAGCAAGTAAAAGCTAAAAAAAAAATCAACTAATGAACCATATATTGTACATTTTCGTACAGCATTTTCAAAATTATATATAGAAATTGTAGCTGTTTCGCAAAGATCCAAATTCCTATTCATATTCTAGTGCAGTAAAGAAAACAGTGGAGAAACATACAATGCATGCTTACTCATCAATTTTGACACACAGTGCACCCATTCTTGGTTTCTTTATGACCATGGCAATCAACATCTGCCACTGCACAATGAAGACAAAATACAAAAAAAATTGAGCATACAACTTGATAAAATTACTCATATATAGTGAAATCCTTGTGAAAGAATTTACAGATGAGGTCAGAATATTCAGTGTCACGGTATATCGTTCTAGTAAAAGAAAACGATAAAGTAGCAGAGAAATGACAATTTTTTCTGCCATAATTTATCATCCTACTAAAATAAGTTAGATGCAGTAAACTAAAAAGATATAAAGAAGAAATTTAATAATATGCTCACTCTTTCCAGTAAAATATCACCGAGAATAAGAAGGATTATAACCCATAGATTCCTTCTGGCAAATTGTTTTGTTGTAGTAACTGGTAAAATAAGCAGATTTTTTTTCAACACAGCAAACCTAAATCAGGGAAGAACTGTTAGAAAATGCCTAAATTTGGAGTCTAGAATCAGATTCGATCTTTACCTAATCAGATCGAGAATTACCTCTTCAGTATTATTATGTTGATCCAAAAATTCATTTACTCATCCTTAACTGAAATTATCGCCTGCTTCAGTTTTTTCATATTTTGACCAAATTTGCTTTCCTTCTTCTGAGGTTCGTGATGATGAAGGGGAACGTGATGAGAACGTGGGCTTGTGAACCGATTTAGGAGACAGTGGAAGTGAAGCAAGGACAGGGTAGGGGTGGCGGTTAGAAAATTGAATGAGGGAAGTTCTATTAATTTTGAAAGTGGAAAATGAAGACGAAAAGGAAGGTGGAAACAGAAGATGGTGGAAAAAAAGACGTGTGTAGAAGGACGTCGGCAACCTGTGAGGACTTGGAGAAATGACAAATCTTCCCTGGTGGAATGTTATCTTTTTATTTTGAACTGGGTTCAAAATGGGGACTGGCAAAAAAGCTTCACTTTGACCGGTTGACCAAAGGTTTTGCTTTAGAGTATAGATAAAGGATTTTATGGGAACGATTTTGGGAAAAGGTTTTTGGAACCTATGGACATTGAAAGGCTTTTTATTTTTAGGAAAAATCAATTTTGGAAATTTGGAAAGCCTAGTTTGAGAATTATCGATTTTGAGGAAGGAGATTTATATGAGATTCATACTAGGTGAATGATTTGGAAGATACTATATATGTATAGTATAAAGTGTTTTGAAAACGGCTCTAAAGAAAAAGGTGCTCCCTTGAAATGAACTTCGTAGGAGTATCATAGGTTGGTACTGCCTTGAGCCCTAAGGGGGGTTCTATAGTTGATCCTGTGAGGAAGTCAGAACAAACTGAAGTTCCTGAGGATTATTGGGTAGCGAAAGTCGAGGGCGCTGACGCCTACAGAGACATTTGGGTTATGCTATGACGACAGTGTAACTCGATGTCGCCGCAATCTACTATGGACCAAAGCAAAAATCATGTGGAGGTGAGTGTCAATGGTCTATGCTTGATTTTACGGGGATGACAACGTAACATCGGTAGACTACGATCTATGGTCGATGGGAGGAGTTTCAATTTTGGGGCAGCGAAATTCAAGGGCGCTGATGCCTACAGTTGCATGGACTTTTGCTATGATATCAACGTAACCCATGATGTAACTATGGTCTGTGGCGGGTTCCATGGCGTAATCGAGGGGCGCGGAGTGCCTACAGTTATCTATGGATTTTACCGGGATGGCAATGTAACCATCGGGTTAGCTACGACCATGGAGGGGGTGATGATTTCCAGAGCATTCTCACCAAAGATATTATCTCTATTTTCAAAAATGTTTTCTATATTTTCAACAAAATGTGTTCCAAATATTTTCACTGGGTGTTTAAAATGAGCCTGCTAAGTACTTATAAATTTTCAGTCCTATGCCTGATCAACGTATGACCGAATTTCTCTGAGAACGAGGATGGACTTGTTGAAACATCGAGTTATAAAATGATATTTTTATAAAACTATTTTGGCAGTATTATATAGATTTTAAATCGTTTTAAAATGTTCAGAAAGATAATTTAACAGATATTCAGTATTTTAATAGATTTTGGTTTCGTTCCTTTTCGAGGAAGAAAAGATTCTAGGGGGGAGGAAAGTGATATCCCGGAATTTCAAACAATTTAAATTGTGATAATCCCCTTTGTTAGTTATTTAAAATTGGTAAAATTTGTTATTTCAAACAACAATAGTAATGTGATGTTTTTAAAAATAAGATATAAATAGATTTTAAAAATAGAATTATTATTTTCAAATTGGATTTGTGTTTGTTTAAATATATATTTATATATATATATATATATATTTGAGTTGATTTTAAATTGAAATTGAAATTGAATTTGAATTCAAATTTGAAATTTAAAAGATAAATGTCTTAAAATATTTTAGATTTAAAATATATTATGTATGATTTTAATTAGAATATAATTAGTTTTATATTATTTTCTTTTAAAGGATTTTATTTATATAAATTTAGAAAGGTATTTATTAATTAGGAAAATTAAATACAAAACTTTTAAATCATTTTAAAATAATTAAAAATGAATAATTACAAGTGTTAGCTTTTAAATCATGTTAAGTAACATGTATAATATGATTAATAAGTGTATTGACAAATGTTAGTAATTAAACAAGGGTCATTTCTTTTTATTTTCATTTTCTTAAATTTTTTAATAAATCCTAATAAACTCTATATAAACTCCTATCTTCTTTCTTCATTTCGTTTTCCTATTTTCTCATTTTAAAGCAAAGAAAACTCAACATGTAAAACTATTTTTCAAACCACAAAATTCAAATAAACAAACCTGTAACCAATTCCCAAAATAGTTCAAAACCCTGTAACCATTTATCAAAGCCTGTAAACCATTTTATCTTCAACTTGGAATATCAAGCAACCTTCTTAAAACAACTTTAGTTCAGTTTTAAAAGCTAATCATTTCAACAACACGTTTCCAGTAAAACAAGCTTTCAAGCATTTTTATCAAATCCTAGTTTTTCAAGCTCTATTCATCTTTATCAGGTGAGTAAACATTTTATATTAAAAGCTTAAGTAAATTAAATTCTGTGGCATGTGAAGTTCTGAGATGAATGATGCTTTGTTTGTGTATATATAGTGATATCCCTGTGTATATGAATGTATTTAAGTACGCATGTCTGATATATATATCTGTGTGTATCTCTATTCATGTTACAGAGATTAAATTTGATAAAAATTTCAAATCTTTTCATCTGTTCCCTGTTAGGCCTTGAGATTCAAACAAAATAAGTTAATCTAAGCATAATCTAGGAGCTAAAATTTTGTTCAAGCATAATAGGATTGAAAATCTGCTAGGATCAACATATTACAGTAGAAAATTTTAAAACATGATTAAAACCAAATGTTGAAATTTGCTGATTCAAGTATATAACTTGAATCGATCTTGAAAAATATGGTTTTTAATAAGAAAATCACAATTTTTAGATTTGTATCGAGTGTGTATTTTGGTGATGACCAGAATATGGTTTTTGAGAAAATTCTGATGGCCGGAGGATCTAGGATAATCGAGATTTTGACTGGAGGTAGTAGGGGAGTTGTCGAGGCCAGGAAAAATGATGGAAGGATGCTTAAGCCACCGTGGCGGCGACGGCGGGTCGAACTAGGTTTTAACCTTAGGTTGTGTCGAAGCTGAAATTTTGGGTCACTGCGGCGTTGTGGGTGATTCGAGATGCTCAGGATTTGGGGGATAGCAGCGTAGAAGGCTAGTGGAGGTGTGGCCAGGGTTGCAGCGGTTCCGATGGTCGGAGAAGCGGGTTCGAGGTAGTTTTTGGTGGTGGTTTTGATTATAGTTCCGTCTGAGTTACTCGATTTTGATCAGTGGCTTATGCTAGTGATTGGGTGGTCGGGATTGAAGGATTGGGTGATGGTCGATTTGCTGGAGGATTCATCAGAGGTCGGAGACGGCTCTGTCGTCGGTGATGTGCACGGTGAAGTTTTGGTGCCAGTGAGTTTTGGGTGGTCAGTGATCTTAAAGGAGTACTGGTTATTTGGGTATAGGGACTCGAGTAAAAACTCGAGTAGTCGTAAGTGATAAGCTTACAGTTTTTTTGACTCAAATAAGGACTAAGTTTTTTAAAAGAAGAGAAAGAAAGGGGAAGTCTCGGGTAAAGATCCGAGGGATTTTCAGGTTGGTCCCGAAGCAAAAATTTAAAAACAATTTTTAAAAGTTTTAAAAGGTTTTTATAAAAGCAAGTTTTCAAAATTTAAATTGAATTTAATTTAAACTATTACTTGATAAAAGTTTAAGTTATTTGATTTAAGAAGTTATATATTTGGTTAACTTAAATTTGTTAATTTAAAATTATTTTTATGTTATGTTAAACAAAACATAGTAATATAATTAAGTGTTAATCAAGATAAGATGTTTTCTTTAATCTAGTTTAAACTATTTCATGATAAATGTTTTTTAAATTATTTGATTAAAGAAGTTATACGAATTGTTAACTTAAAATTTGTTAAATGCTTAAGTATTTTTAAAACTTATTTTTAAATAAAATTAAGTGTAAATTAAAGATAAAATGTTTTAATGATAGTAAGGCATTAATAAAGATAATGTTTTATCTTAAGGTTGATTAAGGTTTTGATAAGTTGAGATCAATTAAGTTAATTAAGAAATTCAAGTATCATTAATTAATTTAATTAATTTAATTAATTAATAATTAAGGATTATAAATAAATTAATTAGAGGTTAATTAATTTGTAATTAAGGATGATTAATTAGATAATTAGAGATTATTAATTAATGACTAAAGATTAATTAATTTGTAATTAAGGGTATGATTAATTAATTAGAGATTAATTAACTAATAATTAAAAATTAATTAATTAAGTAATTAGAGGTTAATTAACACGTAATTAAGAATTACTTAATTTGTAATTAAGTTTTATTAATTAATAATTAGATTTTATTAATTAATAATTAAAGGATAATTAATCTGTAATTAAAGATTAATTAAGGATTAGTTAACTGTTAATTAAGGATTGATTAACTGGTAATTAAGGATTAATTAATTTGTATTGAGGGATATTAATTAAAAATTAAGGTTTATTAATTAATAGTTAGAGAATAATTAATCAGTAATTAGTGATTAATTAATTGGTTATAAGGAAATTAAGGAGTGACTAATTAATTATTGATTGTAATTAATTAATGATTGATTCAGCAGGATTAGAAGATTAATTCTAATTACTAATTATAGGATAATTTATTTGAGTAATTAATTAGGGATAAATGTAATTAATGTGAAGGGGTGAAGATTAATTAATTTGTATTATTACTTATAGGAAATTACTTAAGGTAATTAAAGAGGATAATTAAGGGATAATTAATTAATGGTTTGTAATTAATTAGTGTTAAGTAAGCAGGAGTAAAAATGATTGAAGTAATTAATTTAATTTATTAGAAATGATATGACAAATTAATCTTGATTATGAATGATTGAATGATATTGTGTGCCTTAGATTAGTTAATATCTTTGATATGTGATTTGTGATACTATATGATATAATACGTTTGGTTTAAACTGGGATAATTTGGTTATCTATCGATCATGAATTACTGTGTAAAAATGACACCATGTATTTAAAGTTTGAATTGTATTTCACTTGAATAACTTGGGTTAAGATGACTTGGGATTCAAAGAGACCGGGGTCGGGTATTAGTAAATACCCGAAACGACTTCGATTTGAAATCTTCTATAATTCTTTATAGATTTGATATGTGTAAACTATAGGCTGAAATGAAATAATTTAAGTGAACTGGACCACTGAAACTTAGTTTGGGTACTTGGAGGTGGATTTTTGATAAGTATTGAATATAACAAGTTAAGACCTTGTAATGAAGTTCGAGTTACTTCGGGTTTTTCTTTTATGGTTTGAACTTAGTATTTCATACTGTATGGGTTTACTCACGCTAGTTTCCAGCCTGACCCGGGTGTTAGTTTGATGTAATGCTCAGGTTAGACCGAGTATTACATATTTTTAGGTAAGGACGTTTTGGAGCTCAAGTGGCGAGCTGGATGGCAGAGACGTATAGAGTATTCCACTTAGAGATATTATTGTTAATTTTAACTGTCCAGTGTTTGTGTAATGGTTGTAACTCTAATGTATTGATGTAAATTAACAAATACAGCTTTCTTTGTATAACTGCTATTATTTGATATTATATTTTTTTTGTGCTATGAATGTGAGAATCTGAGTTTTGTTTTTTGTATCTCCTTCTATCTCTTTCTTCTTTATCCTAACAATCTAGAATTTTTGAGATCGGAAATTTCGGGCCGTTACAAAAACCGTCGATATTGTAATAGTGTTTAAGCATAATTACTTATTTTAAATAGTCGAATTTTTGGAATTTATCCAATCCCAACGTATTAAACTCTAAAATCAAACATGTAAGGTTTGTAATTTACAAATCGAAGTGGTCCTGGATAACCATGGTATCCGATTTCGGTCTCTTCGAAACCAAGCAATAAATTTATAAATTGTTTAAAATAAACAATTTATTATTTAGGGTGACGTTATTCAAATATGGTAATTTATTGCAGTTGTTTATTTCAAATAAAGTGTATCATCATTTTAATCTACTATTTAACTCGCCTGACCACTTGATGGCACAGGCAAGAATAATTGAAATAAGTGCCTAATAGAGTTAACCAAGTTATAGATCATTAACCAAATTAATGATCTATAACCATATCAAACAATTGCACATCAGGATTTATTTACTTTAATCAAGTAAAATCCATTTATGTCTTGTTCGTGCCAAAATTGGTTACAAACACACAATTGCCGAAGAAAGCACCAATTCACAATCACAGATCACAGACAACAAGCATATAGAGAATCAAAAACTTAGGATAGTCCGCAAATTTAGATGAAAGCAATAAAAACACAGAATTTATAGTGGTTCGGCAGTCTGGCCTGCATCCACTTTGAAGTTTGATGACATTATTGATAATTTCATGAAATTATAGTCAACTACACTGAATTATAGCGAATTATAGCATTGAAATTCGAGTACAACAGCAGTGATGAAGTGCAAAGTTGAAATCGACGGATTCTGGACATTGGAAAACCAAAAAAATCTCTCTTCTCTTGGTTTTGGGGCTCTATTTATAGGCGTAGGAGGCTAATATGTCGCTCAAACATTGCGAGACTTCTTCTGGCACATGTGTGGGCCCACGCAATCGATCCCGTGAAGTTTTGGCTCAATCCGTGATCGATACGAACCAATTTTGTATCGATCAAGAATTTGTCAATGGAGTCGAAACTTGGCAGGAACATTCTTTAGCTCGTACGTAAGCTCCTGTGAAAATTTCATAGCATTTGGACTTGTATATCGTGAGATATGATCGATGCAAACTTGGGTTTTGCATAGGCAGTCGTGTTCGAATCGATAGCTGTCGTATCCATCTGTTCGTATTGCTCATTCGGCACGTGCTCAGGTGTTGACATGGTGCGTGACTTTTGAATCGATCCGCTCTTTGTGCCGAGTTGACCGAGTCTTATACTTTTATGTGCTCTGTTCGTATCGACCTGGTGGGTGCATATCACATCGATGCCTTCGCCTGTATTTCGCATCGATGCATGAGGTTATTTAGGGGCTTATTCGTATCGATGGAAGTGGGACGACGTTCGCATCGACCAGTATGCATTGTTCGTAACTATCAGATGGCCGATCGATACGAAACACACGAGTAGGCCGATCGATACGAAGTGACGATCACGTATGGGTATGAACTAGATGGTGACGAACGATGCAAAATAGGAGGGGCTTGGACCGATACGAAATGAGGCATCCTTGATGGATACGAATAGTGGCTCCATTATCGACACGAATAGTGACTATGTGATGGATACGAACCGCGTAGAAAATGGATGCGAATGTATCGATGCGAACATGGGTTCTATGGATACGAACAAATGAGCTTTGTATGGATACGAACTCATCGATTCGAAACCATGCATAGTTGATGGATGCGAAGCTTGACTGATACGAATAAGGTCCCTCTAGATCGATTCAAATAGTGTAGCCTCGGATGGGTTCGAATCTGATCGATTCGTGCATGACCCTTTGATGGATACGAATAGAGTAACCACTTGGATTGCATCGATCATATTTCGTGCATACGAACTTCGATTGACCTGAAATTTGAAACGTTGGCTTTTATAACTTTGCTCGCCGTGTCATACCGATTGTAGCTTGATCTGGACTAGGGAAAAATTCATCGATGTCCATAGCGAGCCTACATATAACCTATCTTTGGGATGACCCGTCTTTGGGTTTTCAGTTAATCTTTTGATATCACGGTCTTGCTAAAAGGCAGGACAACACTTGCCTCCCAAAACATGCCTTGCGGTAGGAAGGTGTGTTTTGTAATGCCATAAGCTGGACGTTCATGTCCTGTTGATGACCTACAAAGAAATTAATAGTTTTATCTGACCATGAATGACGATCGTTTGGGATCGTATGTGATTTGAGGTGATATGTGACCGTTCGTGGTCGGATGGTGGCCGTTCGTGGACGGGGTGCCATTCGAGGTGATTTGTGATCGTTCGCGATCGGATGCCGTTTGCGGCGAATTATGACCGTTCGTGGTCGGGTGCCGTTCGAGGCGAGCGGTGATCGTTCGCCATCAGATGCCATTCGCAGTGAATTGTGACCGTTCACGGTCGGGTACCGTTCGAGGCGAGTTGTGATCGTTCGCGATCGGGTGCCGTTCGAGGTGAGTTGTGATCGTTCACGATCGGGTGCTGTTCGAGGCGAGTGTGTGTGCCCGGGGGGGGGGGGGGGGACTTAGTATCATCAATACCAGATTTCACGTTCGAGTGAGTTTCTGAATTGTTTTTTATGGCGGTTTATCGCCATCTCAGAGCATGCCTGAGGACCGTTCACGATCCTATACATATGTAAGTGACTCGGCCGTTTCAGAATTATCAAAACCAAATATCCATTCAACTGAGTTTTTCAACAGAAATGTTCAACAAAATCAAATCCAAACATGAGAAACATAAAAAAAACAAAACAGTGACTTCAGAGCACAAACACCTACACCAATGCGATTTATAGTCATATCAGAGCATGCCTGAGGATCGTTCGCGGTCCTGTACATGTGTAAAAAACTTAATCACATCGTTGTGGAGTTTGCCACTCATTCGTCTTTGTCTCAATCAATTGATAATAAGATGACGTCCAGATCCTGAGCCGTTCTCGGTTGATGCAGGTGGGGGTCGTTCTTGTTCCGCCGTCATGGCCTTCCTTCTCACATATTGCGATAGCAAACGATTTTGATATGCCCCTCTACTTCGTCTTTCAAGTGTCTGTAGTCGTATGTGCTATGACCATCCAGTTCTTGGAATAAACAATACTTGTCTGACCTTCTTTCATTGATGGTCGGATCTCTCCTCATTGGCTTTCGATAAGGAACCTGTCCCTTGGTGTCCTAGTAGATTTGTTCCTAAGTCTCGTTCAGCTCTTTATAAGAGGTGAATCTTGGTTCCTTTCGTGGTCCGTCGTCCCATCACCGCTATCCTCATCCTTTCGTTTCCTTTCACCAACTTATGCCCCTTTTTCAGGAGGTTTTCACCCTTGACTGCATAAACATCGATTCCCTCTCCTTCCTCTCTTTCAGCATTTGCATCCTCCAATTGTAAAAATTCTTCAGCCTCATGATAAAATCTCCTAGATCCATTGGGGGTTCTCTTGTCAAAGAATTCTTGAATTTTGTGCCGTCAACTATGACGGATACAGCTTCCATCAAAATCATGGATAGATCTGGTTGATCCATTGATGCTGCCACTGCATTGAATCACATCAAAAAGCTCCTTAAAGACTCCTCTGCTCTTTGCTTCATTGCTGCCAAACTCATCACATTCTTTGGTCTCGAAATGTGAACTCTGAATTGCCTCATAAACCTTTCAGTCAAATCTGTCCATGCTCCGATAGAGCCACTCTCCAGTTGCCTAAACTATAGCGCCACAATGTCTGCCAGGTACAATGGGAAGCACCGGGCCATGACCTCCTCTGAAGCCCCCAGCACTTCCATATGCCTCATATACTTTTTTAGATGAACCATAGGCTCCGTCCTCCCATTATACATCTTCAATATGGTAGCTTAAAATCCGGTGGGTTCCTGGCTCGCCTGATAGTTGGAGTAAAGGGACTCATATTCACATCCTCCAATTTTTTGTATACCAATCCAACTCTCATAGCTCATCTAACCATCTCCGCCAACCTTTCACTATCTCCGAGTTGTAGTCCTCGCCCACTGCCTTCGACCTGCCCCCCGAGTTCATGAGGGCATCCTGGAATCTGTTTTCCTGGCTGAGCATCCGTCCCTCTACCAATGTCATACTGCTCGGGTGCACCTGATGCTCTTCCCGGGATTGGGTCATGCTCTAGGTGAGTACCCCTTAGTTCTGGTGCCGCACCAGATGGTCCTGCTCCGTGCTGAATTCTGGTTGCTCCATGCTTCCGACTTCTATCTCCAACATCTCCTGTAGTTACATTCCACTGATTCTGCACTCCAACTTTTCCAACTTGTCGAAGTAGGTTCTGCATCATCTCCTCTTGGCTCTTGAACATTGTTTCTATCTCGTCCCTGGTGATGAACATAGATGTCTGATTCGCTCCCAAGGAAGCCTCTTGACTCCACTCATGTTGACTTCATTCTGATCTTTGTCTTCTACTTGTTTGCCTTGTCATAGCTTTTCAGATCTGAATCCTTAAACTTCCAAATTTAACTTCCTAGCGATAGAATCCTTAAATTAGCCTTCTCGGTGAAAGCACCAGAATGTTTGCGCCAAAATTAGTCACAAACACCCAATTGCCGAAGAAAGCACCAACTCACAATCACAGATCACAGACAATAAGCATATAGAGAATAAAAAACGTAGAATACTCCGCAAATTTAGATGAAAGCAATAAAAATCACAAAATTTATAGTGGTTCGGCAGTTCGGTCTACATCCACTTTGAAGTTTGATGACTTTATTGATAATTTCTTGACGATTACAGTCGACTATAGTGAATTACAGCGAATTATAGCTCTGAAATTCGAGTACAATAGCAACGATGAAGTGCAAAGTTGAATTCGACGGAGTCTGGACGTTGGAAAACCAAAAAGATCCCTCTTTTCTAGGCTTTGGGGCTCTATTTATATGCGTAGGAGGCTGATATCTCGCTCAAACTTCGAGAGACTTCTTCTGGCATGTGTGTGGGCCCACGCGATCGATCTCGTGAAGTTTCGGCTCAATCCATGATCGATACAAACCAATTTCGTATCGATCAAGAATTTGTCCAATGGAGTCCAATGGAGTCAAAACTTGTCAGGAACATTCTTTAGCTCGTACATAAGCTTCTGTGAAAATTTCGTAGCATCTGGACTTGTATATCGTGAGATATGATCGATGCAAACATTGATTTTGCATAGGCAGTCGTGTTTGAATCGATAGCTGTCGTATCCATCTGTTCGTATTGCTCATTTGGCACGTGCTCAGGTGTTGACGTGGCATGCGACTTTCGAATCAATCTGTTCATTATGCCGAGTTGATCGAGTCTTATACTTTTATATGCTTTGTTCGTATCGACCTGGTAGGTCCGTCTCGCATCGATGCCTTCGCCTCCATTTCGCATCGATGCATGAGGTTATTTGGGGGCTTATTTGTATCGATGGAAATGGGATGACATTCGCATCGAACAGCATGCACTGTTCGTAACTATCAGATGGCCGATCGATACGAAACACGCGCGTAGGCCGATCGATACGAAGTGACGATCACCCATGGGTACGAACTAGTGGCTCCATTATCGATACGAGGCATGCTTGATGGATACGAATCGTGGCTCCATTATCGGTATGATTAGTGGCTATGTGATGGGTACGAACTGTGTAGTTCAAATGGATGCGAATGTATCAATGCGAACATGGGTTCTATGGATACAAACAAATGAGCACTGCATGGATACGAACTCATCGATTCGAAACCATGCATAAATGATGGTTGCGAAGCTTGACTGATACAAACAAGGTCCCCTAGATCGATTCGAACAGTGTAGCCTCGGATGGGTTCGAATCTGATCGATTCGGGCATGACCCTTTGATGGATATGAATAGAGTGACTACTTGGATTGCATCGATCATATTTCTTGCATACGAACTCCGATTGACCTGAAATTTGAAATGTTGGCTTTTATAACTTTGCTCGCCGTGTCATACTGATTGTAGCTTGATCCGGACTAGGACAAAATTCATTGATATCCACAGCGAGCCTGCGTATAACCTATCTTCGGGACGAACTGTCTTTGGGTTTTCAGTTAATCTTTTGATGTCACGGCTTAGCTAAAAGGCAGGATAACATGTCTTAATCCAAATTAATTACTATTTAAACAAATTTTATAACAATTTATTTCTAGTTAATTAAAATTAAACACTCTGTTTAATATTTGACTTTAATAATTTATATAATTTTAAGTCAAATAACAACAAAATCAATTACCCATTTAATTTATAAAATATCGTTAACTTTTAATTATGATTTTAAAATGATAATAGCTTTTTAGTTAAAGATAGAAAATATAAATTATCCTATAAATGTATATATACAAATTCCATTTTTGCTCTTCTTTTTCCTTTTCTTTCTCTTTCTCTTTCTTTTTTACCTTTTCCTTATCCTTCTTATTTTTCTTTCCTTTATCTTTATTTTCTTTTTCCTTTCTTTTCCCTTTTTTTCTTTTGCTGGCCCAACCCAGCCCATTCTCCTTCTTCCCTCCCCTCTTCTATTTCTTCCTTCCTCCCTTTCTATGTTTTCTATTGAATCACCCGATGACCCTAAAACGTGCATCAACCATGCACGTGCACACTTGTCTCCGACCAAAACCACCACCGTCGACCATCTACATCAGTCGCACTCGACCATCCAGACACGATCCACCACCTAAAGCCACGGCCCCATCCCCCGTTCTAAATTTCACACTTCTAACTCAACCTAACCACCAACAACCCATCAGCGCCTCATCTTCCACTACCGACCGCCATCGACCCCCTAGATATCTCCCTTGCCATCGCCATGCCCTCCTTTTTCCAACCCGGCTGGAACGCACACCCCTATAGCCTCGAGTCGTCGCCATTTCCTAAGGTACGAACCAAGAAAAAAAACTTACCATAAACCCTAGTCTTGGCTCATTCGACCACCGCCGACATTTAAAAAATGTCGCATTATTATTCCCTCATTCCCTACCCAACGATGGTCCCCCACATCTAAATTCCGATCACTACATCGACCTAACCATCGGAATTCGACCAAATACCCAATACCGTTTAACTCGACAATCCTATCTCAATACAACACTAAAAATTTCCAAAAAATGCCTAAAATTCATGTTCTTCAACAACTAACAAGATTATATAATCCAATCATATAATCAAGATACCCGAATTTCAACCAAGCTTGAGTAATTCACTATAACATAGGCTTTTCTTGCTCTACACTCGAAGGTATCAAAAAAAATCAATTTAAAAAAAAAGCTACATTGAAAATTAGTCGGTTTTTCTTTTGGAATCGAAGCCTTAAACAAATTGTATAAAGAGAAATTGATTTTTGAAGAGGAAGGTAAGCTGTTTTAACAAAAAAAATGAACAAAGCATGTATGTTTTCCTGTAAGTGAAACTCCTTCATGTCCCATTTCTTATATATATACATGTATACCTAGAAAAACATATAAACATTTAACCCAGATCAACAATTCATTCACAGGCACAATTTGTATGCTTATATGTATATAACCATAGAAATATAAGTGTTGAACTCACTGTTTGCAAGTGGAAGAACAATTGCATTGGTTTCTTACTTCACCCTTTTTTTTGCAAATTGATCTTCTTATTATATTTTTTTCGTTGGCGATCTAGGATGTGTGAAAGCAAATAAGGCAGTGATTTGTATTTGTATATATAAGGAGTGGAAGTGTATAGTGCAAGCTAAAAGAAGAGGATAAATACACATAACAGTACAGTTTTCTTTTTCTTTCATTTTTTTACTTTAACAAATGTGACTGGATTTAAATATAAAGGTTGATTTGATTTTTCATGTTGATTTTCCATTTTATGTGCTTGGCTAGATATGTTGTGATCTTGATTTTAAGTTAGACATGATGATGTCTCCCTATGTACTTACAATATATCTATATGTATTGATATAAACACACACACATCCTTATGTGTAGATGTTTGCCTTATTTTTTTTTTTTATAATTTATATATAAACATATACGTATATATCTTTACGTATATTCATTATCATAAAGTTTGTGCTTCCTTGCATATATCCTTTTTACACTTTATTATTCCATAAACACACACAAATATATATACATATACTCATGTATATTTTGTTATTATACATACATATATATATATTAACATTTATACAAATTTCCTATATTTTACTTCATATGGGCATATATACATATATACATACATTTATACTTATATATATATTATCAACCACCATAAAGCTTGCATATATTTATATATATATATATATATATATATGGATATCTTATCTTAAATTAAAACGCTGGAGTTTTATATACACATTTCTAAAATATTTATCATATCTTAGAATTTATATTTAAAATTAACACAGCTTTCAATCGATATATAAATTTAGGTATTTCAGCATCATAAAATTTACTTATCTGACCAAACAAAATTAATATCCCAATAATATAAATCCGTCAATCACCCAATTAACCGTCGTCAAAAACCTGGGTCGTTATAGATTCTAGTTGATCGATTGAATAGATATTTTTGTGTTGATTGCTTTGTCGATCGATCGTCTTGCTTTGACTTCACTTGGCTGCTTCAATTTGTCGAGTTCGGATTGAATAAAACTGGTATGTGATTTCCTTTATTACTCTCGTTGATATGCTTGAACTCGATGCTCTGATTGCCAAAGATGCTAGTGGTTTAAATATGGATTGATTCCCTTAAATTCCGTTCGAATAATTCGTTTGAATTCATCAGTTAAATTTGCTCCGCCGTTCGATTTTGCTTGATTACGTATGATTTTTTTAGACCGGTTCAATTGGAATATTTTATTGATATGCTTTCTTGATTACCATGGCTTGTTTGGTTTTCTGATTTGGTTTCGTTCTTTATACTCCTTTGATTCGGCCTTTTGAATTTTTGATGACAATTTGACTTCAATTAACTGCAAGTTACATTCTTTTCTGCTCTGACTTGTTCATCGTGCTAGTACACGAATTTTGATTATTTTCGTGTATAGTTGATGCCTGTTGATTCTTTTTTAAACACTGCTACTTCATTTTATTCACTGCCTAGTCTGCATTATATGTTGATATGGTTGCACTTCATTTCAATTGCACTTGAATCATGTTGTTACCACCGCTTGTTGCTATGATGATTGCATTTCTTGTGTATGAACTTGTTGTATCACCATATATGTACATACATACATATGTATGTATGTATGTATGTTTGTATATAGGTGTTGTTGATCTGCTGTTGCCTCTGGTTGTGATTTACTTGAGTCTGATCTTATAACATGTCTGGTGTTGTTCCACTTGCATACTATCATTGAGTTCATGCTGTATTAATTTTAGTTTATGATGACTAGCATCACTTGAATGTTTGTATACTTCATTTGAAGTCTAGTCTGGTTTCCACTGCATATATATACACATGTGTATTCAGGTATACATGTACGTGGTCATATGCACTATCATTTGATTTGTACATGATTCTCAAACCATTTCTCTATTCTTTGGAATCACTCTAAGTCTGGTTGTATTGTTTGTAAATTTGATTGGTCTGCTTGCATGTGTTTCCTTTCATTGTTCACTGGGTATTACCATGTATATACATACATATATGTATATATGTATGTGTGATTGGCATTACTTGAGCTCCAATGTGTTCATATCTGTAGCTTTATTGAGTTTCCATGTTGATTTTCTTAGTCCCCTTGCACTTTGTTATGTATCCTTGTATGCACCTATGCATTATTCTGATTGTCTGCACTATTGCATAGTTGTTGTGAATCTACCTCTGTTCACTCGAGTTTAGTCGTTCTTGTTCATGGATTCATATGAATGAAGTCTTCAATGTTGTGTGTTCACTTGAGTCTGCAATGGATTTGATTTTGTTATTGCAGTCTGGAGTTTTCATTTTATTGATTTGGGTTGATAAAACTTGGATTCCTTTTGAAGTTTGGTTCATGTGTGGTCTACTTGGAGTTTCCTCTGGTTATTGCATTTCTTTGGTGCCATATGTATTGTCATGCTTTCATGTTTCCAAGTCTGGTTATGTTCATTTGTATTGATATTGCACATGGATTTGGTCTCCACTTTCTTTGATCTCTCTTGAATCTGAACACTTGAACTGTTTAGCGCTTTGTTGTACACACCGCCCTGTACAAGTTTGGGTTGGTTGCTTCATGACTCCACTGTCGAGTCCGTTCTCATGTGTACACATTTGTGCACTTGTTAGCATGGTCTGGTTTTGGATTCTTATTGCATGAGAACTTGTACTCGACAATTTTGTAATGCTTTTGTATTGCACCAGAGTTGAATCCAGCTTATGGCTCGATTGACCTTGTGCTCACCTGTCCCTGCAGTTTTATCAAGTGTATATTGGTGTGCATGGCCTTGTGGCATATACAGTGATACACCGTGCATGTCATAGGTTGTTCATGTTTGTTGAATTCAAAAACGAAAATGATGACGAACAATCCAAATAACTGAAGCAAATAATATTTTCAAAAAACACATTTTATTTTACACAGCAAAAAATATTCTTTTTTAATTTTACCTCATCAGAGTTTATTTTGCAAATAATCGAGATGCTGGATTCAATCTGGAATAGAGTTGAAGATAAATACGAGTGAATGAGTGATACATAGTGAGGTGCAAATATATGTAACAATTTTATAGTGAAAAATTGTGTTGTAATTTGAAGTTGTATTGAAATTTTGAATACATAGTAAGAGCTCAAATTTTGTACCATTTAGAATTGTAATAAAATATTTGTTTGAATAAAATATTTGTTTGAATTTAAATTATGTGTTATTTATTTTGTTCAGCAAATATTTATTTAATTATGTGAAAATAAAATAGCACAATAACAAATACATTTAAATGAACATATATATATATATATATATATATATATATGTTTATTACCATCAAACAAAAATTATATACTAGCATATTCAACAATCTCCCCCTTTTGATGATAACAAACATATATTTTAAGATTTTGAATTTATAAATATATTTGGCCATTGATTAACTTATTTTCTCCCCCTATTTGAATGCTCCCTCTCTACAACAAAGCTCCCTCTTCATATATGCATGAAAATAAATAAAAATATGCAAATGAACCTATATGGGAATATGCAGATAAAATATAAAATATTTGACCTTTATTTGCCAAAATCTTAACTTTTCTCCCCCCTTTTGTTATCAGCAAAAGAGTAATAGTGTTAGAAAAATAGAGATATAGCGATAGACATTAATATGACATTAATACCTAATCGAATATATATATATATATATATATATTCAATAAAAAATCAAACAAAAATAACAAATACTCTGTTAGGTGCATATTAAACTTTAGAGTGATAGGGGCATTGTCGGCGTATAAAACCATATAGTTGTGTCTATTTGTGGTATTTTTATATTAGGAATTTGAATATCTACTAACCATGCATAACCATTAGGACTATTAAATGAGATTAGTCGTATTCCCAATTTTTTATTAAAAAAATAAAAATAAATTCCAAGCTTTTTCTAACAATGCAAAACCATGAGGACTTTTAAATGGGATCAGAATCAACTTGTCTATTTAATTATTAATTTTGATATGTGTTCCATACATGCATAACCGCTAGGACTTTTAAATGAGCATGAAAGCACATAAACAAATATTCCACGTAATTCACCCATGCATAACCTTAAGGACTTTTAAACGAGAGTGAATACTTTCGAAGTTTTTATTAAAAAAGGTAAAATAAAAACGAATAATTTCCTGTTTAAATATCACATTTTGACATACTATATTAGATTTTAATGATTGATGGTCATTAGAAATATGATGGAAATAGAGATGGTCATGGAATTTTTACCAAAAAGGTTATTATAAATCTTGTTTAAATTTTTTGAAGACATTTACAAAATATACTTTCTCAAGTTATAATATATGATTAATATTAACACTCATCACTTTTTCAATCACTATTTATCTTATCGATAATCAATAGGGAGTCAGATTGGTCAAAATAGGCAAAAAAAAATCGAACCAAATTTCTAGAACACCTAAACTGAGACGAAGTTTACAAAAACTATTTTTTGGAAACAGTTTTGTAAAAATGTCTGCCAATTGAAAATCAGTTGAAATGAAATTTATGCAGATATTTCCTTTGGAAATATGACCTCTAATAAAATGATGTCTAACGTCTATAAGTTTTGTCCGTGAGTGATGTACAAGATTATTTGTGAGATCATTTGCACTTTTGCTATCACACATTAGTGGTACACGTTTAAAATTTAGACCATAGTCTTGCAAAGTTTATATCATCCATAAAATTTGAGCTGAGCATCCACTTAGAGCAATATAATCTGCCTCATTGGTGGATAATGCAATACAATTCTGTTTTCTAGTTGACCATGCAATTAACAAACGTCCAAACATAAGACACGTTCCACTAGTAATTTTTCTATTAACTAGACTTCCAGCATAATATACATCCAAATATCCTTTTAATTCAAAGTTATCATTAGTTGGATACCAAACACCAAAGCGTTGGGTGTGCAACAAAAATCTTATGATACTTTTAACAGCTTTTAAATGAGATTCTTTTGGATTAGATTGAAATCGTGCACATAAGCAAACATGATGTCTGGTCTAGAAGCAGTAAGATAAAGAAGTGATCTAATCATACCTCGATATTGCTTTTGGTCAACTACCTTACCTTTTTCATCCTTGTCAAGTTTAATTGTTGTTCTCATGGTTTTTTTTTGCAGGTTTAGCATCCTTCAATCCAATTTTTTTGACAAGTTCCCTAATATATTTTGTTTGAGAGGTGAATGTACCTTTATCACTTTGTTTGATTTGAAATCCTAAAAAGAGTTTTAACTCTCTAACCAAGCTCATTTCATACTTCTCCTGCATGACTTTTTCAAATTTCTCGTACAACAAGTTATTAGTGGTGCCATAAATAATGTCATCAAAATATATTTGAACAATCAAAAGATCATCATTTTCGTGCAATAGAAATAGTGTGGTGTCTACACAGCCCTTTTTGAATCCGTTCTCAAGGAGATGGGTGCTAAGACATTCATACCATGCCCTAGGGGCTTGTCTTAATCCATATAGAACTTTCTTAAGTTTATAAACACGGTTAGGGTATTCATGGCTTTCAAATTCTTCGATTTGTTCAATGAAAACATCCTATTTTAAAATTCCATTTAGAAAAGCACTTTTAATATCCATTTGTCTCATTTTAATTCCTTTATAACAAGAAAAAGCTAATAGTATTCTAATAGATTCTAGTCTAGCTAATGGTGCAAACATTTCATCAAAGTCAATTCCTTCAATTTGATTATAACCTTTAGCAATTAACCTAGCTTTGTTTCTAATCACATTAGCAGATTCATCAAATTATTTTTAAAAATGCATTTGTTTCCTACAACTGGATAACCATTAGGTCTAGGTGCTAGAGTCCAAACATTATTTCGTTCAAATTGATTAACTCTTCTTGCATAGCCATAAACCAGTTTCATCATTGAGAGCTGTATCTATATCTTTAGGTTCAATTTTGGAAATAAATCCATTGTATAGGCATAAATTACATAAGTTTCTAAAAGAGGAATGAGTTTGAATACCTTCGGTAGGGTTACCTTTTATCAGTTTAGGAATATGATCTGCCTTGAATTCTAATCTCTGTGGTTCTGGATTTCTTTGAATTTCTTCTGTGGTTGAAATTTCTTTTGGATTTTCACTTTCATCCTTTTTGTTCTCGTCTTCGACATTTCTTCTTATTTGATCATCAATACCTTCATGAAATTTCACATTGATTGACTCCATAATTGTTTTTGTCCTTTTGTTGTAAACTTTATAAGCTTTGCTTCTAGAAAAGTATCCCATGAACATTCCCTTATAGATTTTGGTTCAAATTTTCCTAATTGATCACTTGTCACCCAAAAACTTTGAAGTATGCAATATTTGGTTTATTTTTGAACCATAGCTCATAGGGTGTTTTCTTAAGAATTGGTCTGATTATAACTCTATTCATTACATAACGAGTTGTATTAACAACCTCTTCCCAAAAGAACAAAGGTAGTTCATACTCATTTATCATAGACTAGCCAACTCTTGCAATGTTCAATTCTTTCTCTCGACTACCCCATTTTGTTATGGAGAAGGTGGAGCAGAGAATTTATGTTTAAATCCATTTTCATCACAAAAAATTTAAAATTCATAATTTTCAAATTCTCTACCATGATCACTTCTTAGTGAAATGATAGAAACTCCTTTTCCATTTTGAACTACTTTTGTGAATTTAGTGAAGTATGTAAAGGTTTTGATCTTTTAGCTAAAAAGTATACCCATGTATATCTTGAGTAATCATTAACCAACACAAAATAATACTTTTTACCACCTAAGCTAGCAATATTATCAGGTCCAAACAGATCCATAAACTAGTTCAAGAATTCTAGAAGTGCTTACAATGTTCTTAGCATGAAAAGATGATTTTTTAAGTTTTCCCATAGTACATGCTTTACATAGATTTTTTTGTTTTAAAATCATGAGATGGTAAACCTCTTACCAAGTCTTTTCTTTTTAATGTTTTCAACAAATTCATACTAGCATGTCCTAATCATCTGTGCCATAGGTTTACTTCTACATCCTTAGTTATTAGGCATTTTGAAAGAGTGAGATCATCAAAAGTTAGAGAATATATATTACCTTTCCTTTTACCTGAAAACAATATTTCTTTTGATGATTGGTCAACAATTTTGCACAAGTCAGAGTCAATAATAACATTCGTTCCTTTATCACATAGCTGGCTGATCGAAATCAAATTGTGGTCTAGATTTTCAACATATAATACGTCATTTAAGGTAAATGTACTATTACCTGCTTTACCTTTACCGATAGTTCTACATTTGTCATTGTTACCCATTATGATTCTGCCACCTTTGTACTTCTCTAGGCAAAGGAACTATGCTTTATCGCCTGTCATGTGCCTGGAATAGCCAGAATCCAGATACCATTGTTGTTGTTCCTTAGCCTGCCAACATACTAACACAAGAAAATAATTTAGTGACCTATTTGTTTTTATAGTTGCATGATTGTTAGTGACAGAAGTTTTTGAAAAATATGTTTGTATAGACCCTAGACAATCTATATTTGTTCCTTTTTGCACCCAAATTGGTATGGTTTTCACGTGTTTGGGTCTATACCAACACTTGTTGTGATTGTGTCAAGGTTTTTCACAAATTTGCACTTGGAATTTACTTGATTAATTTTTCTTCCAACACATTTAGATTGAGTATACCCAAGTCCTTGTCTATCAATATTGACTGTTTGTTTTCCTTTTAACATATTTAGTAATTTTCTCCTCTGGAGAATTTTCCTAAAGTCATATACAGTTGTTGGACTTGTGTTTTGAGTGATTCGTTTTCATTTAATAGCAAAGTGCACTTTTTAATAGAATTTTCTCTCCTAGTGTTTTCACTTTCTTTCAAAATCAGAATTTCATTTTCAAGTGATTTTATTTTGATTTCTGATTTTTTATTTTCTTCTTCAAGTCATGGACATTTATCACACTTGGGGCTCTTGATTTGATTGTTTTTTACCAATTGATTAAGCTATTTATTTAATTCTATCAATCTATCTCTTTGTGATTCAATTTGAGCATATTTTTCCCTAAGTTGTTCAAAACATCCATTTACTTCATGAAAACATATAAGTAATTCTGAATGATTAAGTTTTGATGCCTCGCTTGGCTTGCCATCATCACTGTCAGTTATTTCTCCATGAAGAAAAAGATTTGCTTTTTCACTCTCACTGCCAGTGCTTTCATTTTCTTCTTCATCACTTTCATCCCAAGTGGTTGCAACTCCTTTTCTGATTCTTTCCTTGGCTGAGTCGATTCTGAGGACAATTGGAATTGATATGACCCGGTTTATTACACTTGTGGCGGATGATTTCTTATTTTTCTGAATTTTCTAAAACTTTGTTGATTCTGCTCTTTAGTTGATGAATTTGGCTGGATTTCCATATCTGCGGTTTCAATTTTTGAATCTCTTTATTACTAGTTCCAGTTCAGCTTCACCATCATCATCATCATCATCATCATCTTCACTTTCAATTATTCCTTTGAGAGCTATAGATTTCTTTCGAGTATTACCTCCTTCACCCTTCCTTGAATTACATTTCTAGCTCATAAGTGGTGAGATATCCAATAAGTTCATCGATCTGTTTCAAATCCATCGATTCTTGAATAGTAGTGACTTTGGTTTCAAAATTTCGTGAGGGGACTCTGAGGATTTTTCGGACTATTTCCAACTCTATGTATGATTTTTCGAGAGCTTCTGATTTGTGTACAAGATTAGAAAGTCGTCCATACATCTCTTTGACATTTTCATCCTTGGCCATTTTGAAGTTCTCATATGTGCTACTAAGCATGGCAAGGCGAGATTTCTTGACTTGAGATGTTCCTTCATGAGTCACTTCAAGTGGGTGCCAGATTTCCTATGTAGTTAGACAATGTGAGATATGATTAAATTCAATTTGATCCAATGAACAAAGAATAGAATTCATAGCTTTAGCATTAGCATTCTGTAGTTTATTTTCAAGATCTGTCCATTGATCCATAGGTTTTTCTATTTCCACATTATCTACTCAAAATTTTCCAAGCATCAATGGTTTTTAGAAAAAATTTCATTCTATTTTTCCAGTAAACATATTCATCATTGAACATAGACAGTCTAACTATGGACCGACCCTCAACAAAAGAATTATTAAAAGAAGCCATTTTTAAAAAGAATCAAAATTTTAAAACAAAAGATTGTTTTTGAAAAATCAAAATTTGAAAACGAATATTGGTTTTTGTTCCTAGCTCTAATACCACTTGTAGGATCGATTTCACCCTAGAGGGGGAAGAGGTTGAATAGGGTGATACTGATAATAATGAAAAATAATGTGGAAATATATAAAATAATTACACACAGATAATAGCAGAATAATAAAAAGAAGAAATAAAACAACATAGATTTACCCAGCTTTGGAAAAACCCTGCCTACGTGTTGCCCCCAAGGTTTCTACTAGAATTTAAGTAGTCAGACGATTACACATGTAAACTTGCGGCACCCGCTATTGACTAACCTAACTTTATGCTCAAAACCCTGCCACAATTCAGCTACTATGTTCCGAATTCTCAAGCTACGTCCCGTAGTTTGTATCCTAGTCGCACGACTAAAAAGTTACACGGTTTTTAAAAGAAATTACAAATGAAACTATAACAATACAAAACCCTAATTAGTTTGAAGCCCAAATAATACAAGGCCGACCCACTTAAAATAAAAGAGACAACTCCCTTTATTTTCTTCGGCCCGTATCCTTTGCTTTGTGAAAATGGCTGCCTCGTTCGTTCCTCTTTCTTTCCAAAAATTAGGATTTTGGAAATTGAAACACTGATTCTAGTTGATCGATTGAATAGATATTTTTGTGTTGATTGCTTTGTCAATCGATTGTCTTGCTTTGACTTCACTCAGCTGCCTCAATTTGTCGAGTTCGAATTGAATAAAACTGGCATGTGATTTCCTTTATTGCTTTCGTTGACATGCTTGAACTCGATGCTTTGATTGCCGATGATGTTAATGGTTTATATAGGGACCGATTCCCTTAATTTTCATTCGAATATATCACTTAAATTCGTCAATTAATTTTGCTCTGCCATTCGATTTTGCTTGATCACATATGATTTGTTTAGACTAGTTCAATTTGAATATTTTATTAATGTGCTTTGCTTGATTACCACAACTTGTTTGGTTTTTTGATTTGGTTCTTTTTTCTTATGCTCCTTAAATTTCGGCCTTTTGAATTTGTGATGATAATTTGACTTTGATTAACTGCAAGTTTCATTCTTTTCTGCTCTGACTTGTCATTGTGTTAGTATATGAATTTTATTTATCTTCGTGCATAGTTGACCCCTGTTGATTCTTTTTAAACACTGTGCTTCATTTTGTTCACTGCCTGGTCTACATTGTATGTTGATCTGGTCGCACTTCATTTCGAATACACTTGAGTCATGTTCTTACCACTGCTTGTTTCTATGATGATTGTATTTGTTGTGTATGAACTTGTTGTATCACTATATATGTACATACATACATACATATGTGTGTATATATATGTGTTGTTGATCTGTTGTTGCCTCTGGTTGTGATTTACTTGAGTCTGATCTTGTAACATGTCTGGTGTTATTCCACTTTCATACTGTTATTGAGTTCATGCTGTATTCATTTTAGTTTATGATGACTGGTATCATTTGAATGCTTGTATACTTCATATGAAGTCTAGTCTGGTTTCCACTGCATACACACACACACACGTATATGTTTGTATGTATGTATGTATCTACGTATGTATAAATGTGTATTCATGTATATATGTATGTGGTCATATGCACTGTCATTTGCTTTGTACATGGTTCTTAAACCATGTCTCTATTCTCTGCATCCCTTTAAGTTTGGCTGTATTGTTTGTACATTTGCTTGGTCTGCTTGCATTTGTTTCCTTTCACTATTCGCTGGGTATTACCATGTATATATATATGTATATATGTATGTGATTGGCTTTATTTGAGCTCCATTGTGTTCATATCTATAGCTTGATTGAATTGCCATGTTGATTTGCTTAGTCCCCTTGCACTTTGTTATGTATCCTTGTATGCACATATGCACTGTTCTGATTTTCTGCACTATTACAAAGTTGTTGTGAATCTGCCTCTGTTCACTCGAGTCTGGTCGTTCTTGTTCACGATTCATATAAATGAAGTCTTCAATGTTGTGTGTTCACTTAAGTCTACACTAGATTTGATTTTGTTATTGCAGTCTGGAGTTTTCGTTTTGTTGATTTCGGTATATAAAACTTGGATTCCTTTTGAAGTTTGGTTCATGTGTGGTCGGCTTGGAGTTGCCTTTGGTCATTGCATTGCTCTGGTACCACATGTATTGTCATGCTTTCATGTTGCCAGGTCTAGTTATGTTCGATTGTGCTGATATTGCACTTGGGTTGATCTAGACTTTCTCTGATCTCTTGAATCTGAACACTTGAACTGTTTGGTGCTTTGTTGTACACACTGGTCTGTACAAGTCTTGGTTGGTTGCTTCATGACTCCACCATCGAGTCTAGTCCCATATGTACACATTTGTGCACTTGTTAGCATGGTTTGGTTTTGGATTCTTATTGCATCAGAACTTGTATTCGACAATTTTGTGATGCTTTTGTATTGCACCTGAATTGAATCCAGCTTATGGCTCGGGTTTGACCTTGTGCTCACCTATCCTTGCAGTTTTATCAAGTTATATCGGTGTGCACAGCCTTGTGACATGTACAGTGATATATTGTGCATGTCACAGGTTGTGTTTGCACAAAAATGGGCAAACACCTCCAAGTCGTATGAATTAGTTGATTTTATGTTGTTTCTAGTGATTTGGGTGATTTACGCAAATATATGAAAAGCAGGGACTAAACTGTAAAAGACACACAGATTTATAGTGGCTCGGCCAGAACGTGCCTACGTCCACTTTATATGTTATTCTCCTTTTTCTTTCAGATTACAAGTACAAAGCTTTGTATACAAGTATATGAAAGTTGTTTGAAAGTTCCTTCCGTGCTTGAGCTCTCAAACTTGTCCGCCATTGTTGTACCCCTGCCCTTCTATTTATAGAGTGAGGTTGGGGGCAAGGGTCCTGGATGTATATAGCTGCTGGTGGGCCTGGGCTGATGCAATCTGGCCTGGAAGTGTTGGTTCGGCCTTGCCTTGGTCCGGTAGTGGTTGGAGTGGCTTCGGTCCGGTGGTGAGTGGATGTGGGTTGGTTCGGCATCACTGGACTTGGGAGTTTGGTTCGGCAGTGAGATGGAGGTGAGTTGGTCCGGCATTACTGGACTTGGGGGTTTGGTTCGGCAGTGAGATGGATGTGGTATGGAGGGGTATGGGTTCGGCAGTGGCCAGTGGAGTCTCGTCCGGTGATGGAAGAGAGGGGGCTTGGACCGGCAAGGCTTAGAGATGGTATGGTTCGATCAATGGTAGTTGGAGAAGCCTTGGACCGATAATGAGAACTCGCCCAACATTTTCCCCCCAAAGTGGGGCACATGCCTGCATGTGTCGCGCTTTGTTTTGCAGGGATGGTCTCGTTCGGTTTTAAGCGCCGAGCCATTTGGTCCGGTCATTGAGGTTTGCTTATAAATAGGGGTCACGTGCCTTGGTTATTCTTTACCAAATGAGCCGAACCTTTTGCCGAATCAAATTCTTAGTTTCGCCAAACCAGAGCGCTAGCCGAATCAGGTGAGACCCTTTTCCTGCCGAATGAATTTTATACCGTACTACCGAATGAGCTTGAGGGTTCGATCACCGAATTCGTTTTGAAAGTTGGGATGCCGAATGAGCTTTATACTGAGAATGCCGAATGAGCTTTATACTGAGAATGCCGAATGAGCTTTATACTGAGAATGCCGAATGAACCCCGATATTGGGAATGCCGAATGGACCTAACACCGGATGAACCTTTGTATCGGCTTTGCCGAATGATACTGGGAGTTCTGGGCATTTTGATTTATGAGTGGAATTTCAGACTATATACACTTGCTTGTTTATTTCTTCCGCTCTAACAATATGTTTTTCCGGTGTTACAGATAAATGTCTCGCAAAGTAGAAACTCGATCAGACAAGAGAAAATCCACGGACCGAAGTGAGCCTCCCGTTGTGCCCCCTGCCCAGCCAGGACCAGCTCGACAGGGACCTGCCCCGAGGTCATTAGTGGACGGATATGGTCCTCAGGATCTCCTGAATTCTCCTCCTGACTGCTTTCCTAACTCTCTCAGAGAGGAGCAGCTTGATGTTATATCCCGCTCCTTTGGGATTGATAGATCACTTATGCTGTTGCCGGGGGACGGAGTAATGCCGTACAATCCTCCTGAAGGATATTTTGCGTATAGCCGATACCATTGCATGTGCGGGGCCATTCCTCCGATCAATGCATGGATAGTCAGCTTCATTACTTACCTGAAAGTGGCTCCCTTTCAGCTTCAGCCCAACTCCTATGCCATCTTAGTGTGTCTATTCGTTATCTTCCAGAGGAAATATGGGCGCCCCCCTTCTAACCGGGAAATCCGATATCTATATAATCTGAGGGGCTACAAGAAGGGGTCTCCGTACATTAGTTTAGGGTCGGCCGTGTCCTTCAAGCCGGTCTTGGACTTATACTCGAAGTTTACCATGTTTAAGAAGGAATGGTTCTTCGTCAAGGACGACTCCGTTTCTTTTCGCCTTTTCACTTCTGGCTGTAAGTTGAA
This sequence comes from Allium cepa, assembly GCA_030765085.1. Lineage (NCBI taxonomy): Eukaryota > Viridiplantae > Streptophyta > Magnoliopsida > Asparagales > Amaryllidaceae > Allium > Allium cepa. Next base: position 420,551,413 of record CM060943.1, on the reverse strand, counting down.
TTTCACTTGTAAATTCTTTGTCCCGACAGCAATGCTTCTTCTTATATGCTTTTATTTCTTGCTAGCGACAGGTGGCTTTGCGGTCGTAGAGAATGATCGCCTGGTACAGATGGTCGCAGAGATAGAGGCTATCTCTGGAAGGACAGGTTGGCTTCTTACCTAATCAGGAATGCCACTCTCCTGGAGCACAACCTGATTCTGCCACGTCAATCTGTGGTTAAGCAGAGAGATACAGCCGAGGAAAGGGCTGCTAAAGCTAAAGATGGGGCTACTGTGAAGAGCGACAAGAGGAAGCCTTTTACAAAACCTCCAGTTGTCGGAGGTAAGAAGCTCAAGAAGTCCGACGGCCCTTCCCCTAGCACGTGCCCAATGACTCCGGGGGAGGAAGATGTGGAGGAGGATAGAGGTGAAGGCGAAGGAGGCGATATAGGAGGAGAGGCAGAGAGCAGAGACGACAGAGAAGGTGATGGTGGTGGTGATGGCGTCGGGGCTTTGCCTCCCGGGCAAGCAGGCGAGATTCAAGAGTGGACGGATGATGCCTTCCGCCAGGCTTTTGAGGGGTTGGAGGAAGGATCAGCCTTGGTGGAGAAATCGAAGAGGTCTGATAAGGCCGGGTCCGGTGCCAGCCTATCTTCTGAGAGTATTTCAGCTACGGCAACTCTGGTGGTTCAAGGTGAATTTTTAACTCCTTCTTTCAACTTCACACATTTCTTGAGTCATAGCTTCATGCATGCTTGTAACACTTGGTTTCTATTCCAAGAATGGGTAAGGTGGCCAAGACATCTGATATTCGGCACCGCCTTGAACAGTATAAGTTACTCAAAGCTTCCGCCAAACCAAAGCCGTCGGCTAGCCGTCCTAGAGATGTGGTCAGATATCGCCCTCTTCTCAAAGTTATTGAAGAAGATATGCAAAAGAGAAAGAGGGGCCGATCTTCGTTTGAACCTTCACCTGGCCCTCAGCCTCCAGCCCAGCCTATCCATGATATTAATGAGGAGGATACTGAGCTTATGTCTTCCCCACACCCGTCCGAAAATCCAACCGTCACCCCGATAGACCATCCTTGTTTGGTTCGCAACCCATTTGCCGGCCATCCGGATCTGGACCCGAGTTTTCAGGATATCTCTTTTGACGAGGCCACGGGTGAGCATCTTCTTCCCCGCAACCCCATGGTACGGGTGCTTGATGAGGCTAAGTCCTTAGATCTCGATTTGCTTACTACTCGGATAGTTACCATGGGGACGAAGCCAAGGCTAATATCGACCGGGTCGCGGAGGAGACCAGGAAGTTGATGGGGCATCATGCCCGTCTGATCAAGGCTGGAGATGAGATTGGGAGTGCTAATATTCGGTTGCGGCTAAAGGTTGCTGATCAGGCCAAACAGCTTGCCGATCAAGCCATTCAGATTTCTCAGCACGAGGCAGCCTCCAGGCGGTTGAAGGAGACTATGGAAGAGGCTAGTAGGGCAGAACTACGAAAGATGAAGGCCGCCTGCAAGGAGCGGATTGACATAGCCATTGCTACGGTGGATGAGGTTCGGAGGGCGGATCTCGAGCAGGTAGAGGAGTTATCTGGGTGGCTTGAGGTCGCAGAGCTTGCTCAGGCCAGGCCAAAGGAAGAGATGGAGGAAATGAGGAGGTCTCTCCAGGCTGACCGCTTGAGATATCGATCGGAGATGGATGTTGCCATCGCTAAGTTGCTGTCCTCCGAGGCCTGGGTGAGGGAGTTTGAGGAGAATGAGGAGATGATGGACAAGATGTTGCAGGATATGTGCTTCCATACCTGGAAGCAGGGCAATTTATCCTGGATGGATGACTATCCCCGGGTCATGGCCAGGATATATCTCCGCGCTTTGGAGGAGGCCAAGGCCGATGCGGATAAGGAAGGTGGAGCGGCATTCAGGATGGATGTGGTTACCGCCCAGTTCTCAAAGGAGGAGAAGGTAGCGGTGAAGGAGGGGATGCGGCTACTTGCTGCGGAGGAAGCCGGTGTGCAGTTGGGGGATGAGGACCAAGAAGCGGGTGTTGGTGAGTTTTCCCTTTTTAGCTTTTCATAACTTGATCGTTCGCTGTCGGTTTAATGGACTCTTTTCCTGAATTGGACAGGTGGGACCTCTGGTCATCATGCTGGGGCCAAGATCCTGCAGTCAAGTAGATTCAAAGAGCTAGTAGGACGAGGGTGGAGCACTGGTGCAGTTGGTTATTTTATTTGGCCTGCTTGACATTCCTGTACATGCTAGTTCAAAACATTAATGTACTCTTAAGTTGTAATTATGTTATTGAACGTCTTTATGTAAGTTTATAACATAAGCTGATCCTGTTATATTTTGAATGCTATTATTATTTTGAAGTGCTGTATAAAAAAACATAGTTATGCATATGCCTGTGATTTGATTGTGTTCGACGTTAAGCTTTTGCTTGAAATATAATCTCATGTTTTGCAATGTTATGAATAAGTCATAGCTATATGATTATGTACAAGAGAAAAGAGTACCGCCCTTCATGTTCTGGTTGCAGGGGGTAGCTTTGGACATCTTGTGTAATTGACCATGGATGCGGCTGAGTGTCTTGTCACCCAGTTTGCAGGCTCAGATTCTCGTGAGCGAATGCCTCCTATTTAGTGTCCTGTACTTTGGGGACCGTTATGCAGGATACCAAAAAAATATTTAAATGGAATGGAAATATAGGAAAAGTAAAACTTCCAGTCACGGAAGGCCGTCGATATGCTTAAGTTCGTGGCAAACGGGTTTTGTAGTCACTTTTCCTAGCTGTGTGTCTTGGAGACATTTGTCACCCATCTTACGCCTCCGCGGGGAGTTTATCTTTTTTACCACATCCGCACTTAAGACATATCGGAGCCGAGATCGCGCACAGTAACTACCCGAGCCATTATGGCCTATAATCGTGGGTATTATTCGATTTACTGTGGCCGGCTAGCGTGGGTGCCGATCGTCAACCGTGAACTACCCCTGGCTGGCCACACCTTATGTTGGGGCTTAAAGTAGGTTCACAGTTGCCGGCGAGCCGAACGCCGTAATGAGCTGCCATCGGCTATAGTCGGCCTTCGTGATGGCTTATAATCGGCTCATTACAGTTGGCTTTGAGGGCAGTCACGAGCAATGAGTTAACCCGCAGCAGAGGGATGCTGGAGCAAAAGTGTCTCATTGGCGAGTGCATAGAATCGCATAGTACCTGTTGAGTCTTGTCCAGGTGAAGTTGCGCCATGAAGTTCCAGTATGGAAATGTCGTTATACACGATTTTGTTCAACAGAAAAGGATAAAGCTTAACAAGCAGCCAAGATATAAAGGAACAAGTTAAAAAGAGACAAGATTTTTAAAGTGTTTCGGCACGAAAATGCCTACATCCACTGATTCTCTTTGTTAATTCACTTCATATGGGCAGTACAAGTTAAGAAAAGTATTGACGGAGGTGTTGGATGTTCCATGCCCTCTGGAACACCTCTCCGTACACTGTTGACAAAATATAAGCTCCGTTGTGGAGATCTTTATGAATTACATAGGGTCCGTCCCAGATTGGATCTAGCGCTCCGGGGTGCGGGAAGATCCGCTTGAGGACAAGATCTCCTTCCTGTAAGCTGCGGTGCTTGACTTTAGAGTTGTATTGTGCTGCTACTTTTTGCTTGTGAGCAGCCGCTTTAAGTGCTGCATCATTTCTTCTTTCTTCAATTAGATCCAAAGACATGTGTAGAAGTTCTTCATTTTCTCCTGGGTTGTAGTGGATCCTACGGTAGGAAGGCACTATAGTTTCAACTGGGAGCATGGCCTCCGATCCGTTTGCCAAAGAGAAAGGAGTATGCCCTATCGATGTTCTATAAGATGTGCGGTAGGCCCAAAGTGCCGTAGGAAGTTCATCTACCCAAGCGCCTTTTGACTTTTCAAGTTTCTTCTTGATTAGGGTTTTGAGGGTTTTGTTGACAGCTTCTACTTGTCCGTTTGCCTGGGGGTAAGCCACAGATGAGAAGCTTTTGTGAATTCCGTGCTCTTGGCACCAGTTGGCGAATTCCTCGCTGTCAAATTGAAGTCCATTGTCCGATATGATCTTGAGTGGGACTCCGTACCTGCACAGAATATTTTTGATCAAGAAGTTGATAACTTTTGCCGAAGATATTTTATTTAGAGGTTCCGCCTCCACCCATTTGGTGAAATAGTCAACCGCCACTATAGCATATTTGGCTCCGCCTCGGCCCGTTGGCAGTTCGCCAATCAAGTCAATTCCCCATACTGCAAAGGGCCAAAAGCTGGTCATTTGAGTAATCTCGTTTGTGGGTAGTCGAGGAATCTTGGCAAATTTCTGACATCTGACGCATCTCTTGACGAAATCCAAGGCATCTTTGTTTAAAGTGGGCCAGCAATATCCATATCGGAGTATCTTCTTTGCCAGAGTCTGCCCTCTAGTGTGATCTCCGCAACTTCCTTGATGGATGTTGGATAAGACTTCCCTGGCTTCCCTTCCAGCGATACACCTTAATAAGGGATTAGAGAAGCCGCGCCGATAGAGGATGCCTTCTTGTAATGTATAGCGGGAAGCTTTCCTCAAGATTTTCTTGATTTCGTTACGCCTGTCGAGAAGTTTGCCATCTTGTAAATATTTCCGGATAGGAGTCATCCAAGTTTCTTCGTCGATCGCAGCTATCAGATTCACTTGCTCGAAACTTGGTGCCGGCTGTTTTGAGATAGTTAATGCTCCGAAGATAGTGATGTTCTTCATACTAGCTTGCTTTGCTAGTTCGTCGGCCTCTTGGTTTTCTTCTCGAGGAATGTGTTTGATTAGATAGTGATCCAATTGATTGAGCAGCAGCTTGGTCTTTTTTAGATATGCTGTGAGTCGTTCTCCTCGAGTCTGGAAGTCTCCCAGTATTTGATTTACAATGAGTTGAGAATCACTATGGAGACATAAGGAACCGACTCCAATCTCCAAGGCCAGTTATAATCCAGCTATCACCGCTTCGTATTCTGCGTCATTATTAGTGGCAGCGAATTCCAACCTTAGGGCGTAGTGCAGCTTCCTTCCCCTGGGGGTGATTATCACAACACCTGCCCCCGAGCCTTGTTCGTTTGATGCTCCATCTACGAAGAGATTCCACTTGATATCTTCTGCTATTTCAGATTGCTCCTTACCTTCGTTAGTAGTGAATTCGGAAATGAAATCAGCTATAGCTTGCCCCTCGATAGCGGTGCGAGGATGGTAGGTGATATCATATTGACTTAGTTCAATGCACCACTTAAGTAATCGCCTAGAAGTGTCGAGGCGATGGAGCACTTGCCTTAGCGGTTGATCGGTTAAAACTCTGATGGAATGAGACTGGAAATAGTGTCGTAGTTTCCGTGACGTGATTAGCAGACAGTATGCTAGCTTCTCAAGTTTAGGGTACCTGGCTTCTGCCCCTGTAAATCTCTTGCTTACAAAGTATACGGGCCGCTGTGCGCGGTTGTCTTCTCTCACCAAAGCAGCGCTTAAAGCATGGGACGATACAACAAGGTATAGGTATAGTTCCTCGCCTTCATTTGGAGTTGAGAGTACCGGTGGTCTCTGGAGGTGTCCGATTAAGTTAAGGAAGGCTGTCGAGCATTCGTCAGTCCATTCGAACTTTCCTTTGTCTTTCTTTAGAGCTTCGAAGAAAGGGATGCATTTGTCGGTTTCTTTAGAGATGAACCTATTTAGGGCGGCCACTTTCCCGTTTAGGCTTTGCATCTCCCTTCGAGTAGATGGTATCTTGATATCTTGTAAAGCTCAAACTTGTTCGGGGTTTGCCTCAATCCCCCTGGCATGAACGATGAATCCCAAGAACTTTCCCGACGATACTCCGAAGGAGCACTTTAAAGGGTTCAGCTTCATTCCATATTGGCGAAGTACTTGAAACATCTCATCCAGGTAGTTTATATGATCGTTGGCCTTCCTCGATTTTACCAGCATGTCATCCACATAAACTTCCATAGTGTGTCCTATTAGTTCCGCAAACATCTTGTTGACAAGGCGCTGATAAGTAGCTCCGGCGTTTTTAAGTCCAAAAGGCATTACTTTGTAGCAGTACAATCCCCGGTCAGTGATGAAACTAGTGTGGTCTTGATCGGGGGCGTGCATAGGGATCTGGTTATATCCTGAGTATGCGTCCATAAAGGATAAGAGTTCGTGTCCGGCAGTGCTGTCCACGAGTTGGTCGATTCGGGGGAGTGGGAAGCAGTCTTTCGGGCAAGCGTCATTTAAGTTGGAGAAATCGATGCATGTTCGCCACTTCCCGTTAGCTTTCTTTACCAGTACCGGATTGGCGATCCATTCTGGGTAGATGGCTTCTCGTATGAAGTCATTGGCAAGTAGGTTTTTTACTTCTTCCTCTAGGGCTGCGAATCGTTCTGCCCCCATGCTTCTCTTTTTCTTCTTTACTGACACCTTCGTGGGATCGATGTTCAGTACGTGGCATGCTAAATCTGGGGAGATTCCTGTCATATCAGCATGCGTCCACGCAAATACATCCATGTTGTGGTGAAGAAAATCAATGAGTTGATCCTTTAACTCTTCTTTCAGTTGAGATCCGATTTTTAATAGTCTACTTGAGTCATGTTTGTCTATAGCTACGAATTCCATAGCCTCTACAGGCTCGGCGGTGGCCTCCTCCTCTTTGTCCCTGGGGTCTAATTCATTGAAAGGGTCACTGGTATATCGAAGAGGAGGGGCTTTCTTTAGTTGCTATGCTTCCAAGTTTTTCATGCAGATAGTAGTCTCTGCATTTTTTCCTTTATCCTTTCTGCGGTTATTGCGAAGTTCAGTTACATAGCAGTCTCGAGCAGCGTCCTGATCTCCCTCTATTTCTCCTATTCCGTTATCTGTTGGAAATTTCATCTTCAGGCACCATGGGGCTAGGACAATTTGGAAGTCAGACAAGGCCGGTCTCCCCAAAAAGGCGTTGTAGGCCGAGTGGTTTTCTATTAGCACAAATGTTTGCTTTCGCACAATGGAGCGGGGATGACTTCCTATTTCAACAAATAGGTCCAGTTGCCCGAGGGGCATCTTCGTATCTCCAGTGAAACCACGTAGTGGTTTGTTGCAGGGAGATACATCCTTCATTGACAACTTCATTTTGTCGAAAGCATGCTTGAATAGGATATTTACTGAGCTTCCAGTGTCTATTAAAATTCGAAAAACTTTAGCTGGACCGAACCAAGCAGAGATGACCATAGGATCCATGTGTGGGTACTGTCTTCCCTCTAGGTCACGCCTACTGAATGTGATGTCGTCATTCTCTTTCCGTTTCGGGTGGCGTTTTTTCATGACAGAATTAACGTAGCCTTCATCGTTCCTAAGTGACTTACCGTATCTTTCCATCTCCGCCCAGCTTCTATCGGCGATGTGCGGTCCTCCTGATATGGTGTGGACCACTATCTTCTCTTGACTAGAGCCGCTGGTGTTGCGATTTCCTCTACCTGCTTCTTGGGGGGGGGGGTAGTCTAGGATTCTCATTGGCAGGAGTCGAAGTCCTACTCTGGCTTTTCACATAGCGTTCCAGTCTCTTCCTTTTGATGTGTTCTTCAATCAAGTCCCGGAGATGGTGGCATTCATTGGTGTCATGTCCATGGGATTCGTGGAAGCGACAGAACTTTCCAGACTTGATTGCGTTATCCGACTCCTTCTTGTGTGGGGGTCGCTTGTATCTAACTTCGTCTTGAGTGGCTAGGAAGATGTTTTCGATTGTTTCATTCAAAGGGGTGTAAGAGTCAAATCTTGGTCCTGGTCGATATAAGCGCTTTTCTCCCTTTTTGCCTCCGGCATTGTCTCTAGAGTCATTTCTTCGAATATCCTTTCCTGCAGCGGGGACCTTGTCTGTAGCCGTCTTAGCCTATTGCCCTGATTGCCTCTTAGTGGCAGCATCTTCAAGTCTCATATACTTTCCAGCTTCATGGAAGAAATCAGGTAAAGTAGCTGGTTTTTCCTTGGTTAGTCTTCTAGCGAATTTAGTATCCGGATGTACACCACTGCAGAGGGCCATTAGGATAAGTTTCTCGTCGGCATCTTGGACTGCGGCCGCCGCAGCGTTGAATCGGGTGAGATATTGTTGCACTGTCTCTCCGAGTTTCTTCTTGATATTAGATAAGGAATAAGTGTCCTTGGGTTGTTTCACATGAATGCGGAACTGGCTGATGAATTTTTCTTTCAACATTTCCCATGAGCTGATGGACCCTTGGGGTAGGTGGCAGAACTAGGAGGTAGCTAGGTCTGCCAAGAAGAGTGGGAAGCATTTACACAATACTCCCTCCGTTGCTCCGCTCATGAGCATATGTTGGGTGTATCTCTGTAAGTGTATGATGGGGTCAGAGGTTCCCTTGTAAGGTTCCATCGTTGGCATTCTCCATTCCCGGGGGGTGATGGCAGTTTCAATCTTGCGGGTGAAGGGGCTGGTTACCCTAGCACCTATCCCTCGATCCCTTTGCTCCCGTTGGACGCACTCCCTGAACAATCGTGCCATTCTTTCATCAGAACTTGGAGTGGATAAAAATGAGTTTGGTTCTTCCATGCGGGATTGACTCCGTCCAGATGACTTGTAGGATGGTATCGTATATCACTCCTGACATTCTCCAATGGCTGCCTCTGGTCTTTCGGAGGCATGCTGGGGTCAGCCACAGTTCGCCCTTGCCTTGATCTTCCCCTGTTGGGTTCTGTTCTTAGCACTTCCTCGGGTCCAACTTCGGGCTGGACTCCAGCTCGGCCCCGTCTACTGGTGTTTCCATGGTTAGGTAGCATGACAGGCTCAGCTACATCCGACCCCTGCCTGGCACCTCCCCCGTTGGGTTCGGTTCCAAGTGTCTCCTCGAGTCGGGATTCGGGCGAGTCCGGGCTCGGCTCCTACCATGGCTGTTTCTGTTGTTAACCTCTTCGAAGAAGAAAGGTCTTTGTCGCCTCCCAGATCCTCCAGATTGGGACTCACCCCATGATTCGGTGTTGCGGTTGGATTCTTCAGCATCCCTTAGGCGTGACATGAGTTGGTCCACTAAGGCTTCTTGTTGAGATGTGAAGCGGTTAATTACTTCAGCCACAACCCTGTCCAGGTCCGCCCTAGTAATTGGTTGTTCCGTGGCGGGGGCTGTTGGATTTGCCTGATTCTCATCTGGTACTGCTGTTAAAACGGGGCGATTCTCTTGATTTGAGGCCACTGGATCTGGGACATTGCTAGTTGCGACATTCTTTCCTTTGTTAACATCTCTCCTCTGCCTGGAAGTCATGTTGTCGGAGCAAGGAACGATGCTGTTAGGAAGAAGGTTGAGTAGGAGAAGCTGTAGCTTCTAGCTCGAGTTCTCAGTGAAAGCACCAAAAATGTTTGCACAAAAAATGGGCAAACATCTTCAAGTCGTATGAATTAGTTGATTTTATGTTGTTTCTAGTGATTTGGGTGATTTACACAAATATATGAAAAGCAGGGACTAAACTGTAAAAGACACACAGATTTATAGTGGTTCGGCCAGAACGTGCCTACGTCCACTTTATATGTTATTTTCCTTTTTCTTTCAGATTACAAGTACAAAGCTTTGTATACAAGTATATGAAAGTTATTTGAAAGTTCCTTCCATGCTTGAGCTCTCAAACTTGTCTGCCATTGTTGTACCCCTGCCCCTCTATTTATAGAGTGAGGTTGGGGGCAAGGGTCTTGGATGTATATAGCTGCTGGTGGGCTTGGGCTGATGCAATCTGGCCTGGAAGTGTTGGTTCGGCCTTGCCTTGGTCCGGTAGTGGTTGGAGTGGCTTCGGTCCGGTGGGACGTTGGTCCGGTGGTGAGTGGATGTGGGTTGGTTCGGCATCACTGGACTTGGGGGTTTGGTTCGGCAGTGAGATGGAGGTGAGTTGGTCCGGCATTACTGGACTTGGGGGTTTGGTTCGGCAGTGAGATGGATGTGGTATGGAGGGGTATGGGTTCGGCAGTGGCCAGTGGAGTCTCGTCCGGTGATGGAAGAGAGGGGGCTTGGACCGGCAAGGCTTGGAGATGGTACGGTTCGGTCAATGGTAGTTGGAGAAGCCTTGGACCGGTAATGAGAACTCGCCCAACAGGTTGTTCGTGTTTGATGAATCCAAAAAAGAAAATGATGACGAACAATCCAAATAACCAAGGCAAATAAAATTTTCAAAAACACACAATTTATTTTACATTGCAAAAATATTTCTTTTTCAATTTTTCTATGTCAGTGTTTATGTTACAGATAATTCAGATTCTAAATTCAATCTGGAATAAAGTAGACGATAAATACAAGTGAATGAGTGATATGCAGTGAGGTGCAAATATATTTGACAATTTTATAGTGAAAAATTGTGTTGTAATTCAAAGTTGTATTGTAATTGAAATTTATTATATATAGTGAGAGCTCAAATTTTGTACTATTTAGAATTGTAATAAAATATTTGTTTAAATAAAATATCTGTTTGAATTTAAATTCATTGTTATTTATTTTATTCAGCAAATATTTATTTAATTATGTGAAAATAAAATAGTATAATAAAAAACACATTTAATGAATATATATATATATATGTTTATTATCATCAAACAAAAATCATATACTAGCATATTCAACATCTCATAACATGCTTAAGCGGTGAGACCTTTACAAAAACCATGTCGTCCACTACGAAATCTAACTCCATGCGTCTCTTGTCAGCATAAGATTTTTGCCTGTCCTATGCGGTCTTCATCCTTCTATAGATCAAGTCTACCTTTTGTGATGTCTCCTTTACCATACTCGATCCAAGAATAATTCTATCCATATTATCCTATAAATACGAAGATGATCTACATGGTCTCCTATATAACGCCTCAAATAGTGCCATCCCAATACTCACTTGACAGCTGCTATTATAAGTAAACTCTACTAGTGGCAAGTGATCCTCCCAAGACCCTCCAAATTCCAAAGTGCACATCCGAAGTAAGTCCTCCAACACCCAATTCACTCCCTCCGTCTGTCCATCAATCTACAGATGATAACCGATACTCAAGCTCAATCCGGTGCCCCAAAATCTCCTATAAACTCCTCTAAAACTCAATGGTGAAAATAAATCTTGATCGCTAATGATGCTAAAAGAACTCCATGTAACATAACGATTTCTCTCACATATAATGTCACCAAAGACGCTATAGTCCTCATATTCCTAACTAGAACATAATGAGGACATTTGGTCAGTCAATCAAGTATGACCCAAATACACCAATTGCCTCTCCCACTCTTAGGTAGTCCATCGATGTATTCCATGGAAATACTCTCCCAATTCCACTGAGGAATATCCAACGGCTACAAGAATCCTTCTGGCTTCTTTTGCCCTGCCATTACCATATGACAAGTCACATATCGAGCTTTATACTCCACCACATGCTTCTTCATACGCAACCAAAAAATTCTTTCTTCATCTCACGGTATATTTTATCTCCGTTGGGATGAAGGATCATCCTAGAGCGACGAGACTCGGCTAGCACCATGTCATTCAAATCCATAATGAGAGGAACACATAACCTACCATCTCTCCATAACCATCCCTTCGAGTCAATGACATAATGTCTCAAGTGATTCGATTGCTTGCCTCTACTAATCCTCTCGAAAACATCCAGTAGCTCCTTGTCTTACTTCTAACTATATCCAATGCAGTCCATAAGTGTGGGCTACACATCAAAAGCTACTAACAGACCTAGAGTAATATCTGATGATGGTCGGAAATCAAATGTAGAAATGAACTCCATATGCATTCACTCAAAGAGCAAAAGACTCAATGCAGGATGATGCCTACAAGGCGGCGACAACATTGCCCTTGCTTGGAGTATATGAGATATCGAAGTTATACGATGCTAAAAACTCCATCCACCTTTACTTCCTTGAATTCAAGTCCTTTTGGAAGAATTAGTACTTCAGAGACATATGATCCATACATAGCTCAAACCACTCTCCTAATGGATAATCCCTCCATGACTTGAGCGCAAAAACAATGGCCGCTAACTCAAGATCATGGATAGGATAGTTTCTCTCGTGGACCTTTAACTGTCAACTAGAATAGCTCACTACTCTCCCTTCCTACATCAACACCATGCCCAAACCCGTACCACAAGCGTCAGTATATACTGTGAATGTCTTCATGCCATCAGGTAACACTAGAATAGGTGCACTAGTCAATTCCTCTCTCAGCCTGATAACAACATCCTCACACTTCGCATCCTACTAAAAAACCAAAATTTTCTCCGTAAGGCGGGTTAGAGGGGCAGGATTTAGTGAAGTCCTTAATAATTGCAATTTTTCTTGGGAAGCCATGTATTTTAGAAACAATATTTTATGAATTATTATGTCGTTGAATAATTTAAAATTAAGGAAATAATATATGTAGTGAATATATATACATGGTAAATATAAAATCGAATATCTATACATGTATATATTGATCATGTTATTGTTTATTACTTTTGTCATTTCAAACTTATTGTTGCAAAATACCATCTCTCGTATATTAATTAGGTGTAGTATTAGTTAAATGTTTGTAATAGAGGAAAGGTGAAATCAACAATGATGCCACCTTTATCACTTTCCTTTTAAATCTTAATGTGATTATGTTTAGATCTAATTTTATGTCTCCATCTGTAAACACCAAACAATTACACTCGTTATCAAGAACAGAACTACAATAGGCCACCGGAGTCGGTCGCCCCCGCTTAATCAAGTATAAAATAGATTACAATAAATTTATTTTTATATTGAAACCGTGGATAAAATTTATATCAAAGTCATTACTTAAGGTTATTTGTGTAATATAATTTTTCTGAATGGAAATAGATAATCTTATCTTTTTAAGTAGTGTAACATCCATAAACCATCACATTATGCTTATTTATTTTGTTGTAACAATGTATTTGTCTAAAGTTTATAAATACAAGATAGCTAGCAAGCTTTAACAGAAGAAATGGTTCAAATGAAGATGCACTATTAGTAATAAATTTACTTTCCAAGTCAACATAAGTGAAAACCAAGAACAATTTTAATTGAAAAGTCTTGTTTTTGTCGATCTATAATTCACTCTAGTCTTTTACAGTCCATTTGGATGGACTTGAATACGCTATTTTATTACTTTTTGAAAGTAAAACCAATTTATTTTGGCTTTCAAAAATAAAAAAGTATCTTAGTTAAGTCGATCCAAATGGGTGGTTTGTTCTTTGAATCAAGCTTATTCGTTTTGACACTCGTCGAGATTAGTTTGATTCTGGCTCTTTGTAACTTATACTTCTGACTAGATTTTGATGACTTTGAAAAAAATGTATTAGATATTAACCAAACAAAGAAAGTGTTCTAAAAAGAACTAATACCTAAAGTCCGAAAATATTTATTCTTAAAACAAAATACATTTTGCAATGGTATTTTAGTTTATCTTCATGGAAAACTAAAATGGTATAATTTTAATACGAACATGTAATAATATTGTATGATACATCATGTTCTTAGCTAGTAAAAATATATTTGACTTACTTCGCACTCACTAACCAATATTTTTTCATACGTCACTGCTCACTATATGTTTCACATGTTTATCGCACCTTTTAAAATATGACTATATTTGATTTATTCATACATTTTAAAATTTCACATTTAACTAACATAAACATAATTAACTAAGTATAACACAATGTTAAAAAAATTGGATTTATTAATAATAATTATATTAGATCTAGTAAACCTATTAGACTTTATAGGCTTCCTATGATCCAAGTAGGGAAATGTTTCTGAAATCTGCCTATTTTACCTCTGAAAAAGATAGAGTTCCTTCTCTTTTGGCACATATATTGCTTTTGTTATGTCAATGTAAAAGGAAATACACTTAACCTTTATAGTTTAATCTTCCACAATCTCTTGTTTGGAATCTTTCCAACCTATATCCCCTTTATTAAGGGTAAATATGAATTTAAGGTTGACTTGATATTTTCTATGTCACTTATGAAGTTTGAGTTCGAAAACTCGTTAAATACTTTATTATTTCCATAAAAAATTCTCTATTATTTCATACGTACTAGAGAATACTCTAACTACCATCCAATGATTTGAACACAAATTTTATATTCACTTACTGGACTGAGTGCATAAAGAATTTCAGTTTAATACATAACATGACATATACAATGGTTCTTATAGCCTATGACTAAGGAATCTATCTCATATTCTTCATATTAAACGATTCAATATGGTGTCTATGTACATCGATTGTGTCAATCCTATTACCCTCTTATATAGAGTGCAGGACATCTCTTTCCAATCCTTTATCGAGAATTGGACAACCAAACTTGAACTGATTTTAACACGGGTACATCATTAACAATTAATCATATATTGTTTACATATAGTGTTAAAATTTCCTTATTTACTTTTACTTTCTTTCTTGTAGACACAAGCTTCCTTTGTAGTTTGACTAACACCAAACTACATGATTTTTCTATTAGGATACTTTATCAACCTCTAGAATTATAACAACAATATCTTTTCGACCCCATAATATCCATACTAACACATCCATAGTATTCATGTGTCGAATACCCAAGTGCTGGAAAGAATGATTGTTAGTGTTAAAGAAAAAGAACAAATAAATAGGAATAAGAAATAGGAGAACAAAAACATTAGAACCTCACAAAGAAGTGATAACATATAATATCAAAAGACAAAACACAACATTACTTTAATATACGTAGCATTTCAGTGTTACTTATGTAAGTGCTATCATCAACGTGGACAGTTATAACAGCCTATCCTTACAATAGCTGATATATAAGTATATACATAAAGTAATATAGCAGAAATAAATGCTATGGTTGGTGAAATATCCAGCTCCTCTCCAAGAGCTCAATGAACATCATGAAAACTTGCTTTCCTTGGACTGCTCGAAAGAGCATCCATGAAAAAAGGGAAAAATAAAATTATGGGTCGAACAAAAGTTAGGTGTGAGAAACTCTAGAAATATGTGTGACATATAATAGCACCTTTTGAGACCAACCGAATCATCAAATTGGTTTTTCCCTCAAAAGAGCCAATCATCCAATAGGTACATATTGTGATATAATATGTAATGTCGAAGGTATAGAATATAAGTAAGAAATAGCTGTGGTGTGTGTATACTAAAACAATAACTAAGTATATAATCCAAACTCGCTACGGTGCGTTCTCATTATCGTGTAGGTTTTCAATAGAGATGCCTTCAGTGCACCGAGAACGGTCCTCTTGCACAAGGATCAGAAATATCCTTCCGAGCAGCATACATCTCTGGGAAATGTACCATATGAAATTCATAATTGGCTCATGCCTCGCCATATGGAACCGAGTACCTCACTCCTGCATGCATATCCATAAGCAACACTAGAATGGAGTCGCCTACACCCTTGGGTTTGCTAAACCCCCTTGTTATGCATCCGATCTTTGGTTTTTGTCATTACCGATGACGAAATCATGTCCAACATCTCAATACACGAGCTACAACTCAACCAGATCATGAATCCCCAGATAGATTCTAGCATTTCGAACAGATTACAAATCTCTACCATCTTGAACAGATCATGAATCTCCATATAGATTCCAGCCTCTAATAGATCACAAACCTCTTCCAAAGGATAGATCATGTATATGGTTTTGAAGTGGTTACGGTTTCAAGTCATCTCATATAAGTTTACTCCTTCGCTTACTAGTCGTGTAACGACCCGTATTTTTAATGACTGGATATTTAAATAGGTAATTTAAATATTGAATCATTATTGAGTTGAAGGTCTAAAAATATGACTTTTTTCATATAATCGAATTAGGACTCGAGACCACATCCATTAAGTCCTGATTGATATTGTGAATCAAAATGAGTATAAGATTGCTATATTTGGAATCAGGCGATTGGTGGCCAAATCGATCTTGGAAAGCTTGAATCGCCCCTGAGCGCTGTCTTGGATTTCAGTGAAACTAGTGTCATTGAAACCGAAATAACAGGTGATACGTCATTACAAATTTCATGGCAATCGAACATGTTAGGTGGTATGGGAGCTTGAAACGTTCAACGATCAACTTAAGAGAATTAAAATATAAGCAAAACAAAGTAGTATAATTACTTGCATAATAAAACAGAATAGTATAATTACCTACCTTATAAAACAAAATAGTATTATAAGCTGCCTAATAAAATAGATTAGCACAATTACACACTTAATAAATAGAATAGCATAATAACTTGCCTAATAAAACAATAAAACAAAATGGCATAATGATTCTCATTCAAGTCCATCCTAAACATAATTATTTTATTTTAACTTATTATTATTCTTAAATCCTAGTAAACTCCTTCCAATAAATATTCCACCACTTAGAAATTTTTTGAAATTGAAATAAAACAAATATTTTATAATTATTGGAATTGAAAAGTGTTATTTTAATAAAAGAAAAGTGAAATCTTTCTATCCTTATAGTTATCCATATAATATTATATTTAAACCTTTATACTTATCTATTTAATATTATATTTAAACCTTTATACTTATCCATATAATATTATATTTAAAGTTATTCCTGGCTTACACCATAAGCTTCCTAATCCTATAAATAGCCTACCGACTTTCTTTCTTTTCCTAACTTCTTTCTTTCTTCTTTTTTTCCCTCTTTTGTTTCCCTAAAATAAAATAAAGTAGCCACAACCCCTTCAATCAATTAAATTTGGATCTAGAGGTGTGGGAATTTGATGATTTTGGATCCATTGGAATCGTGTAAGTGGAAGCGTCGATTCTACATGCATCAATTTACGTGCGGTGATGGTTGGATGTGCTCATCTTGAGTAGCCATGCTTAGGGCTTGGTAGTGGAGGAGCTAAGGGTGGAGATAGGCCATAGTGTCAGGAGCATTGAGTTTCTTAAGCGAAGGTGAACGTGTGGGAGGAGTTTGGTGGTGAGTTTACTCACCACTTTATTTGTGATTATTGTGATATAATTATTTTTGTGTTAAATATAAACTAGAGTTAAGAAATAATGCAAATTATCACATTTAGACCCATTCTTGCTTTAGAAAGCAGTTGATGCGTATAATCTCTCTTATAAACCCTTTAGAGCTTATATCATAGCCCATACTCGATATTTACATGTTTGATATTATGTTGTGATTGGTTGAAACGAAAATGTCGCTATAAATGCACTTTGAAATCCCTTGTATTTAATAACGTTAAATTGGTTGAAATGTAATAAATGTAAAAAAAAATATTTGGTTATGTCTACAAAATTTTGGTGTGTTGGACAAAAGGAAATTGGTTTAGGTAAAATGCCAACGTATTATATTATTTTGATAATCATTTATGAATGGTTAAGTAAATTTTTAAATCATAAAAACAAGTTTTATTGTTTTCAAATAAATTATAAAAT
Organism: Allium cepa; assembly: GCA_030765085.1. NCBI lineage: Eukaryota > Viridiplantae > Streptophyta > Magnoliopsida > Asparagales > Amaryllidaceae > Allium > Allium cepa. Next base: position 420,534,021 of record CM060943.1, on the reverse strand, counting down.
AAATATTTTATGGAATATTTGGAATAAGTGTTTAAATCATGTTAAAATATTAGGCACATTTAGAAGTGTAGAAAGAAGTTAAGTGTTTTGTAAAAAGGATAAAAAAGGAAGTTTTTTTTATTATAACACCTGTGTTATAATACATGGTTTTGTAATGTTAATTAGAAAGGTATATTACCCCGTCTAATAAGATTTGAAATACTTAGAGTTTTAAATGGAAGTGTTTTAAAGTAACGATAAGTATAAAATTGATTTTGGGCTTATAGTAATGATGTTTAGAAACATTTTTTAACCCATTCAATTATACTTTCGAAAAGCAATAAGATCTTTAAAGATGATGATTAAATGTGAAGTGTTTTGGATTTATAGTATACAAATAGGTTATTTGTGGAAAGTAAGTAGTCCTGTACTTGACACTAAAAGCCGATGAGTAGATTGATTCTCTATCCGTGAAATGTAGAATCAAAGTGCTAGGCAAGGCTAGAAGCAACCACTGCCTTGACTTACCTGGCTTTGTTTTTGGGAAGGGGATAGAGTAAGTCGAGAATATCGAAAATATGACAGGTGTAGGAGAATTGATTTCCATAAATAACCTTTTTAATTATGATGGTATTGAAAACATTCGCATTTCTTGTAGAGAATGTATTTGACCATTTTCAAATATATTTTTGAAAATATGAAATCTCTCCTAAGATTTCTGAATATACTTATGCCATTGTATAAGTATTTGGAAATATTTTCTAAGTATGGAAAGTGAAGGAATTTGTTAATATACTTATACTGTTGAAATAAGTATATGAATATTTTTTGAAGTATTGAAAGGAGTATAAATGAGTAGTGAAATAATAGAATACCAGTATACCTATCTTTATAAAGAGAAATGTGTATATATATACATGTCTTCAAAATGAAGTTTTAATTAATAAAGAGTGTTAATTAATAAAGAGTGTTAATTGATAAAAACAAGTTTTATTAATAATGAATGTTTTAACCAGTTAGATGTTTTGATTAATGAAAGAAAATTTAATATATAAAAGGAACTTTATTAATAAAAGTGGTTTAATTAATAAATGATTTATTAATTAAAAAGAAATGGGCTTAAAAGTCATTTATGTGACTTGATTGTGTAGTGTGTGCTTAAAGATGTGTGGTCTCCACATGAAATTAAATCTCTTGTTTGATTGTTTGTTTATTAGATAGTTAAATAATTGCTTATTAAATCTTAGTGAGCTTTGATTTAGGAAGTGCATATGAGCTTTACATGTTCATATGGTTTGAGATCCCAAGGGATAACTCATTCTAGTGAAAAGTCTCTAGCTTTAAGGGGTATATGGAAGATCCCCTTAGGACTCTTATATAGTCCTCTTATTTCTGAAAGAACCGGGATTGAATCAAACAGAAACTATTATTGTCGGTTCGGAGAGACCGAGATCAGATATATTATCCGAAATCCACTTCGAACTGGCAAAAGCGTTTGAATTGAAGACATCTTGAAGATGATGGAATCGAAGATGGAGTTCTTTAGAGTACAAGGGCTGCTTGCTACTAAACTTGAGGGTAATTCCAAACGGATGCAGTAGAAGTAGTGCCTTTGGTTTGTTCATATCTAGAACAACTTGTATGGATGAATGTTAGCATTGCATTATTATTTGGAGAGCAGTATTACCACTTCGAGTGGGGTTTTCTATAAAGGTAAAACGTAGTCTCAAGCCTCAACAACTGGGAATGATTAAAATCCGAAGAGATGCAGTAGAGCCATGTGGGTCGCAACCATCAGGATAAGTCATCACTCTTCCAGATATTTATATTTGTGGATTTGGTTGTGCATGAGAGCTTTCGTGGAAAAGATTGTAAAGAAACTGGGTGATGACATATTCGGTACTATCCAATAAGGGCTAGGTCGGTCCTGTGTAGCAAGGGTACAAGATGATCTTATTGACCTCGGTACATTTTAATAGAGGTGTACATACTACGACAGGTGGTACCCCGATGCCTTGTCATTGATATAATCCATTCTCCAATAAGTGCCATTCAGACTTAGTTGTATACCAATTATGCTAGAATTTAATCAATGTAACAATTTTGTTATGATTTAGTATTTAATTTAAACACTAGGCATTATTATATTACCATAAGATTTCTTATGAAATGGTTTGGTTACTGTAAGGCAAAAACCTGTAACAACCCGCATATTTATCGATTTTTATATTTAAATATTTTATCATTCGTCGGATTTTAGTCCAAAAAGTCACTTTTTGCAAACAGTCGAATTGGGATTCGAGACCCCTATCATTGAGTTCAAAATGTCGTTTGCAACCTTTTTGAGTATAAACATTGATATGTTTGGAGCTAGTCAAAAATTTGATCATTTTCACTTTGGGTTTGGGTTTGGGTTCAGCCCTATGTTTAACTTATACTCAAATCTGAACCACTCCTCCCCATTCACTCTCACTTCCTCCTCTTTTCAGTTCTAAAGCATCAATGGTGGGAGAGATGAGAAATTAAAACTTCAAGCCCTAGTTTTCTTTTACAAATCAAACTCTAGCTCCAAATTAATAGAAGAACCCATTGGAAAGTTTCACTTCATCTTCTCCAACTTATTCTCTTAATCAATTTCAGAAATTCCTAAACCTAATTTTGGGAATGTTCTTCTTTTAAGCTTAGAATCAAGCTTCTTGAGTTGGATTTGAAGAGTGGTTGATTCTCCTTTCCTTTCAAGCTTCTTCTTCAATCGTTTGGGTTCAAAGGTGAGATGTTTCTCTCACATCTTAGTCTATAACTATCTTCGATTGTTAGGTATGAATTCCTAACACTTATTTTTGTGCAATTGCTTTTGGTTTGGATTGATTTGGTGAATATTCCAATTTTTGGTGTTTTGGATTCAATTCTTTAAAAATCATAACTTTGATGTTTGAACATGTTTTTGGTGGCGGATCGGAGGGCTAATGGAGCCGGGGTATCAATTGGCTAAGGCTCCTTAGGTCCATTGCTCGAACGGTCGCGTCTTGGAGGAATTTGCACTTCATTAAAAAAGGGCAGGAACTGCAGAAATTTGCAGTTCGGCCGACCGATCCCTGTAGCCGGTCGACCGACCTGCTATTAAAAGTGCATAGCACTTCTCTGTCTCAGGTCCGGTCGACCAACTACAGAGCTCAGTCGACCGACCTGCTTCCCGAGAATTTTTCTAAAACAGGGTCCGGTCGACCGAGCTCTGTAGCCGGCCGACCGACCTGTTGCTGTTTTGCCTATTTCGCCTATTTTGCATAGTTTCCAAATTTAATCGATTCGTGTTACTTCCCTATTTGTTGTTATCATTTGTTATTAACTTTGGTGACTTCTTTTCTTCGGGAATTTTTGGAATATCCGTTTTGATGGATTCGGTATCGATTTCTTTGGATTTTCATTCACATCTTCGAATGTGAATTTTAGTGATTGATTGTTCCTACAATCAATTTTTGTGTTTTGTCACTTTAAAATATAAAGGTTTTGAATACTAGTAGTAAATATCAAAATTCTTTCATCAAAATGATTCCATCACTATTTCGTTCTTAAACCGTTTTCCAATCTATTAGTATATACAAACCTTTACCTCACTCGTATGAGAAATCTAATTAAACGGCTTAGTAAAACGAGTGGTATGAAACACTTGCGTTTACTTCGTTGGTTAATTCTTGGACTTGTTCGATTGAATCTCTTGTGACAAATTTTCTAGTGGAGATCTACAATTTGTTCGTAAATATTTAAGTTAAGCTAGTGGTTATGGGACATGAAGCTAAATTTATATATTTACTAGCTTAGTGTAATTGACACTTCTTGATGATCATGACGATCATTTTTGTGATTTAGACTAGCAATGTGCGATGTCTCTTTGTCTGCGAGGGAGACTAAACCCCGTTTTGTGGAGTTTCGACTCAAATTGGTGGGATAGCAACCCATGGTCTTTGGGCCGTTTGTGGAGCTTCGGATCAATTTGTGATGGTTAGCAACCATGGAATTAGCGTTCCGTTTGTGATACACGTGTTGGTGAGCTTTATGCTCCCGTTTGTGATAGGCCTTTCCCCCTTTTGTGATTTCTGGATTTCTTGAAATGATTTCTAGAATTTGTGCTTCACCAATTTTCGTTATTTTCATTGATAAGTTTTATCAATATTTGTGCATTGGTGAATTTGTGTGTCATTGACTTTTGTGATTGATATTGATATAATTGTCAATATTTGTGGTTTGGTGAACGAAATAAAGAGTATGACATTCCTTTTGATCCTTGAGTACATTTTTGTGATATTGATTAATCTCTTGTTGATTATAAATTACTTATATATATCACAGCTTGGCATTGTGATTATTGTGTGTTTAGTCATATCTCTTATTCTATATCGTTTCATCTGATATTTATAGCTAGACTGATCCGTTTATTATTTTCTTATTAAATAATACTCAGGTCAGACCGAGATGTTACAAGTGCTTCAGCTTGACTTCTCACTTGGGATTGATTTCTCTGACTTTTGGCTAACTACTTAGATTAGTAATTTATTTTGTTGTATACAATTGAGATATGGACTCATAGTTGTATTCTTTTGTATAGCACGTGTTGCTACTCTTTTGTTTTATATGGGATCTTCTTGACTACTACTCTGATGAACACTTTTATGTGTTATATATGTTCATATCTATTTCCTCCTTTGTGATATGAATTATCTGTGACTGATTTGTGTTATGTTTATTTCTATATTTGTTTCTGAAGACATAATAGCCACTATGTAGTAGCTTTGAGTTTGTGTCGGTATGTCGGATGTCCTCTTGAAAAGAAATGCAAGTTACATCTTATCTGGCATATCGGCAATCGCACAAAGCAATTATACAGATGGTCGCTCCTTAACAGCCTTATTCTCCGTGCTAGTTGACGGCATTACACCGTAGTGTCCTTGTCTAGCGTGGGTATAGAGGTGGGGCGTCACAGCTTGGTATCAGAGCCAGACTTCGGAACAAAATGGAATATTATAACAAGGATCATCGTCCTAAGACCATCTTAGGAGTCGTGCTTTAGGATTTAATTCGAGTCTTCGTACCGATTCATCCTATTTTTCTTATGATTCCTTGTTTATCTATCAAGATTGCTTGATATTCAATTTGGTGAATAACCTTTTTCTTCTTCTTTCTTTCTTTCTAAAGGAAGAGAAATGGTTAGACCAGGCCGTCCCAGCACCGGTCAATCTAGTGCTACTCCCCAAGATGGAGTTTTTATGTCTGCCCAGCAGCTTCTTGATCTAGTAAAGAACGCTCAAGCAGCTGGTTCTAATCTGGAACCTACTCACCCTAAATCTGGGTTTGCACGTTTGTGCAATGATTACACCAACCTGAGTGGAAAGCCATTCAAAGGTTCTGAAACTATTATTGAAGTCCAGGCTTGGGTAAGAACATGCGATCGAATCTTTTCTCGCATGAACCTCATTGATCTTCACCAAGTTCAGGTGGCCTCTAGTATGCTCCAAGAAAGAGCATTGGACTGGTACGAGCTTCTGATTTCTGAAATAAATGAAGCGGAACTCACTTGGGAGAAATTCCGAGAGCGCTTCGAGTTAAAATTCATACCAGAAGCTGAGAAGGTGACTTTGGCTCGCTGTTTTATTGACCTTGTTTAAGATGAATCTTCCGTGACTGACTATGTCGCGTCTTTTGAATATCTCTCTAAATATGGGGTTGAGTACATCAACACCCCATTGAAAAAGAACTAGAGATTTGTCTATGGCTTAAAAAAAAGTCTTAAGAAGCCATTACTTCTAAAATTAGAAGTTCCCTTCGACCAACTCATTGATATCGCTCTTCGTCTTGAAGAGGCGGATAGGGAAAGTGATGTTGAAGTGGTATGTTCCAAACCAAACTTCAACAACAACAAGAAAAGGCCTAACAAATTCAAAGGTCCTTATTCCAACAAAAAGGGGAAGCAAGCAACCCCCGTGGCAAAGACTTCTTCCTTTGGTCATGGAGGATGCTATAATTGTGGTTTGAAGGACCATTACGCGAATAAGTGTCCAAAGTCTCTCTCTTGTCGCTACTGCAAAGGTCCCGGTCATGTTATATCTTCATGCCCCAAGCTTCAGGGCAAGAAGGAGGGAAAGTTAAATGTTGCTCAAGCCCCTGGCAATACATCTCGTGGTCAAGGTATGTCTCATTCTATCCTTGATGGCACCATTATATTTCGTGATCAACCCATTCGAGTTCTTTTTGATAGGGGTGCATCCCATTCTTTTATATCAAAAGAACTTGTTGATACTTTTTCTTTAAGTGTTGTTGCTTTAATGACTTCTTTGAGAATTTCGAATCCAGTTGGCGGATCTGCAACTCTTAGTTTGCTTTGTAAAGATGCCGAGATTATTTTGTGTGATTTTTCTTTCCTAGCCGATTTGCATGTCTTGCGTTATTTAGGCTTTGGAATGATTTTGGGAATGGATTGGCTTAACTGTTATGAAGCTCATATCCTATGTCCTGAGCGGACTATTCATCTTCGACATCCTCAATCTGTTAAGTAGATTTCTATTAATCTTAAAGATTCGGATTCCAACTTGGTTGCATCTTTATATTCTTTAAATCCTCGTGATGACGATAATGATGATGAGGAAGATATAATTTCTCTTATTCACATTGTTCGTGAATTTTCTGACATATTTGAGCCCGTTTTAGGATTGCCGCCTAAGTGAGAAATTGAGTTCAGAATTAATCTTATCCCTGAAGCTCAACCTATTACTCGTCCTCCTTATCGCATGTCCAATAAAGAAAATGAGGAGATGCGCATACAATTATCCGATTTGGAAACGAAGCAATTTATTCTCTCAAGTTCCTCGCCTTGGGGAGCTTCGGCTATTTTTGTGAAGAAATCCGATGGTACACTTTGGCTTTGCCTTGACTACCGCAAGATTAATGATCTTACTATCAAAAATAAATATCCTTTACCTCAGATTGATGATCTATTCGATCAACTTAGTGGTGCTAGAGTCTTTTCACAATTAGACTTAGCTACTGGATTTCATCAGCTTCGTATTGCAGAGGATAGCATTCCTTTGACATCGTTTCGTACTCGTTATGGATCTTATGAATGGCTTGTTATGCCATTTGGTCTAACGAATGCTCCGGCTCATTTCGTTGACCTTATGAATCGAGTTTTCAAAGATTTTCTCAATCGATTTGTTCTCATCTTTATTGATGATATTCTTGTGTATTCAAAAACCGAGGAGGAGCATGAAAAGCATCTTCGGATTGTATTGGAAACTCTTAGGAGTAATCAATTAAAAGCAAAGTTTTCTAAATGCCACTTTTGGCAATCTCGTGTGAAGTCCTCGGTCACATTATTTCCGAATCCGGAATTTCCGTGGATCCTTCAAAGATTGAAGCGATTGAAGATTGGAAGAGACCGGAGAGTGTGATGGAGATTCGTAGTTTTCTTGGATTGGCGGGTTATTACCGCCGTTTTATCAAAGACTTTTCTAAGATTGCCGTGCCTCTCACTAGCTTAACAAAGAAAGGTGTTAAATACATTTGGTCGGACAAATGTGAAACTTCTTTTCAGAAACTAAAGGAACTTCTTTCTGATGCTCCTATTCTTGTTATTCCCGAGGGGAATCAAGATTTTGTTGTTTATACCGATGCTAGTCACGTTGGTTTGGGTGTCGTTCTTATGCAAAGAGAATGTGTTATTGCTTATGCTTCTAGGCAATTGAAGCCTGTTGAGACTAGATATGCCACTCATGATTTAGAGCTCGCGGCTATTGTTTTCGCCCTTCATATTTGGCGTCATTATCTTTTAGGAGAGAAATTTGTTCTTTATACCGATCATAAATCCTTGAAGTATTTATTCTCTCAAAAGGAACTTAATTTGCGTCAACAGCGTTGGCTCGAATTTCTCGCACCGTATGATCTTGATATCCTTTATACACCCGGAAAGGGAAATTGCGTTGCAGATGCACTTAGTCGAAAGCAACAAGCGGTTGTTTCCATGATGATATCCGAATGGAATGATCTCGAGGTTTTATCCACTTGTGAAATTCGAGACTGTGTTTCCGATTTATGTTCATCTCTTGTTTTATGTAGCCTTGAGGCTCATCCTTCTCTTTTAGACCGCATTCTTGAAGCTCAAGGGCTAGATCCCGAATTTGCTCTTCTTGGCCAAAATATTAAGGATAGAATTGATATTGAAGGTTTGAAAGACTTTGATATCAATTCTCGTGGCGGCATTCGGAAATTTAGTAGACTTATCGTGCCAAATATTAGTGATCTTCGTAAAGATATTTTAGAAGATTCTCATCATTCTAAATTTACCATTCATCCCGGTAGAAGTAAAATGTATGCGGATATGAAGCGACTTTATTATTGGGAGGGAATGAATTCTGATATTGCTAACTTTATTAAGTGTTGCATGATTTGTCAACTCATTAAGGCCGAACATCAAAGGCCTGGTGGGTTATTGCAACCTTTAGAATTCCAATTTGGAAGTGGGATCAAATTTCCATGGATTTTATAGACGGCCTTCCCCGTTCTCGTTCGGGTCATGATAGCTTATGGGTTATAGTTGATAGGCTTACTACATCCGGCCATTTTATTCCCATTCGGTCCAATCGGACCGTACCTCTTTTGGCCAAACTTTTTATTAAAGAGATTGTTAAATTATATGGAGTTCCTACTTCTATAGTTAGTGATCGTGATTCATTGTTTACTAGTGGATTTTGGAAGAGTCTTCAAAAAGCTTTGGGAACGAAGCTTAATTTTAGCACCGCTTATCATCCTCAATCCGATGGACAAACCGAGCGTGTGAACCAAACTCTTGAAGATCTTCTTCGTACATGTGTTCTTGATTTTGGTGGAAGTTGGGAAGATCATATTCCTCTTGTTGAATTTTCCTATAATAATAGCTTCCAATCTAGTATTGGTATGGCACCTTTAGAGGCACTCTATGGAAGGCCATGCCGATCTCCTTCTTGTTGGCTTGAGGCCGGTGAGAAGCTGGTTTTAGGTCCAGATTTTATTCGTAATTCCATAGAAAAGATTGATCTTATTCGTCGTAGGATGAAAGAAGCCCAGAGTAGACAAAAATCCTATGCCGATAACCGGAGAAAGAAATTAGAATTTTCTGTGGAAGATCTTGTGTTCATTCGTGTTTCACATATGAAAGGTGTTGTACGTTTCAGTCGATCGAGAAAATTAGCGCCTCGATATGTTGGGCCATTTCCTATCACCGAACGTATTGGTTCCGTGGCTTATCGCCTTTTATTACCGGCTCAGTTTTCTTTTATTCATGACGTGTTTCATGTTTCTCAACTAAGTAAGTGCCTTCGAGATTCCGATTCTATTCTTGAGCCCGGTGTTGTGGAAGAAATTGAAGTTTCACCTAATTTAACTTATGAGCAACATCCTATTCGTATTATTGCTTCGGAGGTCAAGCGCCTTCGAAATAAAGATGTTTCCCTTGTTAAAGTCCAATGGTCCTCAAATCCTAAGGATTGCTCTTGGGAATCTAGAGAGTTCATCGAGCGAACACATCCGGACTTACTTTCCCGTGCTCTTTGAGGTGAATTCTTATTTCGAATTTCTTCTTTTGTGTTGATATGCTTCTATAGTTGTTACTATTAGTTCATTTATTCCTTATGATTGCGTGGACGCAATTTCTTTAAGGAGGGGAGTCTGTAACAACCCGCATATTTATCGATTTTTATATTTAAATATTTTATCATTCGTCGGATTTTAGTATAAAAAGTCACTTTTTGCAAACAGTCGAATTGGGATTTGAGACCCCTCCCATTGAGTTCAAAATGTCGTTTGCAACCTTTTTGAGTATAAACATTGATATGTTTGGAGCTAGTCAAAAATTTGATCATTTTCACTTTGGGTTTGGGTTTGTGTTCAGCACTATGTTTAACTTATACTCAAATCTGAACCACTCCTCCCCATTCACTCTCACTTCCTCCTCTTTTCAGTTCTAAAGCATCAATGGTGGGAGAGATGAGAAATTAAAACTCCAAGCCCTAGTTTTCTTTTGCAAATCAAACTCTAGCTCCAAACTAATAGAAGAACCCATTGGTAAGTTTCTCTTCATCTTCTCCAACTCATTCTCTTAATCAATTTCAGAATTCCTAAACCTAATTTTGGGAATGTTCTTCTTTTAAGCTTAGAATCAAGCTTCTTGAGTTGGATTTGAAGAGTGGTTGATTCTCCTTTGCTTTCAAGCTTCTTCTTCAATCGTTTGGGTTCAAAGGCGAGATGTTTATCTCACATCTTAGTCTATAACTATCTTCGATTGTTAGGTATGAATTCCTAACACTTATTTTTGTGCAATTGCTTTTGGTTTGGATTGATTTGGTGAATATTCCAATTTTTGGTGTTTTGGGTTCAATTCTTTAAAAATCATAACTTTGATGTTTGAACATGTTTTTGGTGGCGGATCGGAGAGCTAATGGAGTTGGGGTATCAATAGGCTAAGGATCCTTAGGTCCATTGCTCGAATGGTCGCGTCTTGGAGGAATTTGCACTTCATTTAAAAAGGGAAGGAACTGCAGAAATTTGCAGTTCGGCCGACCGAGCCCTGTAGCCGGTCGACCGACCTGCTATTAAAAGTTCATAGCACTTCTCTGTCTCAGGTCCGGTCGACCAACTACAGAGCTCAGTCGACCGACCTGCTTCCCGAGAATTTTTCTAGAACAGGGTCCGGTCGACCGAGCTCTGTAGCCGGCCGACCGACCTGTTGCTGTTTTGCTTATTTCGCCTATTTTGCGTGGTTTCCAATTTAATCGATTTGTGTTACTTCCCTATTTGTTGTTATCATTTGTTATTAACTTTGGTGACTTCTTTTGTTCAGGAATTTTTGGAATATCCGTTTTGATGGATTCGGTATCGATTTCTTTGGATTTTCATTCACGTCTTCGAATGTGAATTTTAGTGATTGATTGTTCCTATAATCAATTTTTGTGTTTTGTCACTTCAAAATATAAAGGTTTTGAATACTAGTAGTAAATATCAAAATTCTTTCATCAAAACGATTTCATCACTATTTCGTTTCTTAAATCGTTTTCCAATCTATTAGTATATACAAACCTTTACCTCACTCGTATGAGAAATCTAATTAAACGTCTTAGTAAAACGAGTGGTATGAAACGCTTGCGTTTACTTCGTTGGTTAATTCTTGGACTTGTTCGATTGAATCTCTTGTGACAAATTTTCTAGTGGAGATCTACAATTTGTTCGTAAATATTTAAGTTAAGCTAGTGGTTCTGGGACATGAAGCTAAATTTATATATTTACTATCTTAGTGTAATTGACACTTCTTGATGATCATGACGATCATTTTTGTGATTTAGACTAGCAATGTGCGATGTCTCTTTGTCTGCGAGGGAGACTAAACCCCGTTTTGTGGAGTTTCGACTCAAATTGGTGGGATAGCAACCCATGGTCTTCGTGCCGTTTGTGGAGCTTCGGCTCAATTTGTGATGGTTAGCAACCATGGAATTAGCGTTCCGTTTGTGATACACGTGTTGGTGAGCTTTATGCTCCCGTTTGTGATAGGCCTTTCCCCCTTTTGTGATTTCTGGATTTCTTGAAATGATTTCTAGAATTTGTGCTTCACCAATTTTCGTTATTTTCATTGATAAGTTTTATCAATATTTGTGCATTGGTGAATTTGTGTGTCGTTGACTTTTGTGATTGATATTGATATAATCGTCAATACTTGTGGTTTGGTGAACGAAATAAAGAGTATGGCATTCCTTTTGATCCCTGAGTACATTTTTGTGATATTGATTAATCTCTTGTTGATTATCAATTACTTATATATATCACAGCTTGGCATTGTGATTATTGTGTGTTTAGTCATATCTCTTATTCTATATCATTTCATCTGATATTTATAGCTAGACTGTTCCGTTTATTATTTTCTTATTAAATAATACTCGGGTCAAACCGAGATGTTACAGGTGCTTCAGCTTGTCTTCTCACTTGGGATTGATTTCTCTGACTTTTGGCTAACTACTTAGATTAGTAGTTTATTTTGTTGTATACACTTGAGATATGGACTCATGGTTGTATTCTTTTGTATAGCACGTGTTGCTACTCTTTTGTATTATATGGGATCTTCTTGACTACTACTCTGATGAACACTTTTATGTGTTATATATATTCATATCTATTTCCGCCTTTATGATATGAATTATCTGTGACTGATTTGTGTTATGTTTATTTCTATATTTGTTTCCGAAGACATAATAGCCACTGTGTAGTAGCTTTGAGTTTGTGTCGGTGTGTCGGATGTCCTCTTGAAAAGAAATGCAAGTTACATCTTATCTGGCATATCGGTACTCGCACAAAGCAATTATACAGATGGTCGCTCCTCAACAGCCTTATTCTCCGTGCTAGTTGACGACATTACACCTTAGTGTCCTTGTCTAGCGTGGGTATAGAGGTGGGGCATCACAAAACCCATCCGCATTTATGTACGGTGTAGTCTTACGAGATACCTTTATTTTTAAAGTTTTATAACATTAAAATCCATTTAAGCTGTGTTTCTCATGCTGGTTTACCAAACTGATCTGGGTGTTATTTTCTTACAATGCTCAGGTCAGAATGAGCATATTCTCAGATTAAATTATGGATGCTTTGAAGCTTCAGGAGATGAGCCGATTGCCTCCAAGACATATTCACATATAGTTTATTTTACTCCGCTGCATTTATTGGTTGTATTTATCAACATTTGATATAATTATCCAGGCAGATGATAGATAGTTACTCCGATTTGTATATATATATATATTATGGTTTTTCTTTTTTAAAGATCTATTCTATATTATATTACTCATCACGATGTAAGATTCTGTTTTGTCTTTTTTTTCTTTTTTCCCCAACAGTATGTCTTTTTGACACTTGGATGCTCGGTACGTGAATACCATGGATGTATTTGTGTCGACTTTTGAGGATAAAAAAGGAAGGTCATTATTGTACACTCCAAAACTAATCAATAGATTTCCAATTAATTCAACCCTGGTTCTTTCAAAAATAAACAAACAATACATAAAGTTGGAGATCATCTCCTATTCGAATGGATTCCCTTATCATTTGTCCTAGAAGAGAAAGATGAGTTTATACATAGGTTATATCATCATCGAGTGAATAACCATACCATATAATTTCCATGTTTCTTCTTAATATTTCATAAGTTAATTTTTGGTCATTTTCAATAATAATTAAAATGATTGCATATGAAAACTTAGTCTCTTATACTTATCACGTTTTCGATACTCTTAACTTCTATTATCTCTCGGTCAAGAGCGATACTCGGTAGATTAGAGCACTATGCTTCTACATCCTACTTGAATCATAATTCTTAACTCTTATAGATAGAATCAAGTCTACTTCATCGACTTTTAAATACTTCCTCGAACAAGTAAACATAGAAAGCATGCTTATGTCATATAAATGTCTTCTAAACTATTTTTACTTAATCAATCCTTTATTAATTAAACCTCTTTTATAAGTAAAACTCCTTTTTATCTAATAAAACTTCTTTTGTTAATCAAAACATCTAACTGATTAAACTCTAATTAATTAAGCTCTTAATTAATTAAACTCCTAATTAATTAACTCCTTATTAATTAAACTCTAAATTAATTGAATTCCTTATTAATTAACAACCCTTTATTAATTAAAACTTCTTTTATTACTTAATACTCCTTTATTAATTAAAAATTCCATTATTAATCAATATTCCTTTATTAGTTAAAACTTCCCTTATTAATTAATACTCCTTTATTAATTAAAACTTCCTTAATTAATTAAAGCTTTCTTAATTAACTAAAACTTCCTTTGTGAATTAAAACTTTCTTTATTACTTACATACATATACATATACATATAAATACACACACACACTGAAAGATGAAATCTTTTACCTGAACAACAGAAGAAACAGTTCGAACTTTTTGCAGGAAGTATTCAAAATTTGCTTCACAACTTCCATTTGGCATCTCTGGCGAGAAAGGAACTACATGACTTTTAACATGGAGAAGAAAAACATTCAATCAGGCAATACATAAATAGATCATGATGTGAAGATGACAATCTCGCGAATAAACAAAAAAATGCTTACCAGCCTAAGGGGACCAGAAAAATTACTACCGGAGAAGTGGAAGATGAAGGCAGACTTTGAAGGAAATCTATCAAGCTTTCGGGAGCCGCCATGAAACTGGATTGTGCTTTATTAAGTTTTAGAAATGGAATGTGTTCAAGTTCTTTAATGAATAGCAAATGTCTTTTGTAACTAGGGCTTCGGCCTGTTTATAGAAAAGTAATAAAGATTGAACCAATTTTCAGAAGAAAAAAAACACACACACGCAGATATGTATATGTATTTAATTTCTCTTTATAAAAGATATATACTTTGTTAATACCCTAGGTATTGATTTTGATGACAACAACCACATAACTATTACTACTAACATATCTTCGATTTATGCAGTCATATCAGATATATTATGAAGACATTTACAGAGGTTAACAAGAATACAACGGAAGCAGATGAATTATAGAAGAAGGTTAATCAGAGCAATTGAAGAACAAAACCCAATTAGAGAAGAATGCTAAAGGATAAAGGTGTTTGAAGTGATGAGGAGTTGGTTGAACCTTAAAAATATTTTGTTAAAGATCTCATGGCAATTATACTTGAAGATCATCAACCATTGACCTGAACTGAATCATCAAAATCCATAAATATAAGGTAATTTGAAATGCTGAAAATTAGCAACACTTATTAGTGTTGCTTTACATTTTGCAACACACCCTTGTCGACAAGGGGGGTAGGGGGTTGTCGACATGCTAGCCGTTTTTTAGAATTTTAAATTTTAAATGAAGAGGCATTTCCCTCCACCTCTTCACCAAAAGACACATCTCTTCAAATACTATATAAAGGCATCTGAAAACGAATTTTAACATCAAGAATTCTTATTTTCTCTTACTCCTTCTCCAAACATTTGCAAAAGAAATCCATTGCATACTCTTTCAATCTCCTTGCAAATCAATACTGTTTCACTCGAATTCTTCACTGATTTGCAAAACACATAATATCAGAGAGTTGTACTTTAATTCACATCATTCTCTCTCTGATTTCATCTTGTTACTCAAAGAATTCAAAGATATATTGCCATTGGAGGTCTATAGGTTCATTGTACCGAATCTACAAGAATCTGTATTAAAGATACGACTACTTGACATAGTCTGTTTAGTGATAAGGAGAAGGTGTTCTTGTAGCCTGTGAAATCAAGAGGGTGTGTCTTGTAGCCCATGAAACCAAGATTGTAAAGGTGTTCTTGCCACCCATGGAAAGCAAGCGATTATAGTGGAATTCTGCACGATAGAGTGCAGGACTAGATGTAGGATTGGTTAATCCGAACCAGTATAAAAATCCGGGTGTTATTTACATTACTGCATTTTACTTTATTACTTACTTATTCTCTGATTACTTCTTTCTATTTGCAATTTGAGTAAATACAGTTTTATATTCATAAGTAAGTAGTTAATACACATTTCACCACTTCTAGTGTCTGAATAGCCTTAAGATCCAACATTGTGTTGTAGCCACCCTAGTTTCTAACATTTGGTATCAGAGCATTGGTTTTCGAAAATTCATAACTTGGTTTTTGAAAAGTATAAATGGCTAATGACACTAGTAACACATTTTTTAACACTTTTGTAGAAGGGCAATCTACCACTAGACCCCCTCTATTTGATGGAAGTAGTTATGCATATTGGGCTTATAAGATGAAATGGTATTTGCAGTCTAATGGTTTGGATATTTGGAACATTACCCAAATCGAATACATAGAGCCTCAAACTGAATATTCAAAATGGACACTAGACCAAAAGACACAAGCACTTAATAACTCTAAGGCTATGAACATTTTATTTTGCTCCTTAGATAGAAAATTTGGAACATTACCCAAATAGAATACATAGAGCCTCAACCTGAATATTCAAAATGGACACTAGACCAAAAGACACAAGCACTTAATAAATCTAAGGCTATGAACATTTTATTTTTCTCCTTAGATAGAAATGAATTTAATCAAGTGTTTATTTGTAATTCTGCATATAAAATTTGGAGAACTCTGCAAGTCACACATGAAGGCACCAATAAAGTAAAATAAACAAAGATATCTATGCTAACTAACCAGTTTCAACTCTTTCAAATAAAACCAAATGAGTCTATTTCTTCTATGTATTCTAGATTTCAAGATATAGTACATGCCTTAATATCATTTGGAAAGGAAATTACTGAAAGAAGACCAAATTAGAAAGAACTTGAATTTACTTCCTAGTGAATGGGATCAGAAGACTCTGGCAATTAAAGAAGCCAATGATATTAGTACTTTGAAGATAGAAGATTTAATTGGTAACCCAATGCCTTATGAAGTAAAGTTGCAGATTAGAAAAGAGAATCAGGCAAATGAGAAGAAATCACTAGCACTCAATGCTATGATCGGCAAAGATGAACCATATAATGATGATATTGATGATGATATTGAGTTTATGACCAAGAAGTTCAAGAAATTCTTGAAGTGTTGGATAACAAACAAACTTCGAAAAACTAACAACAATAATCCTAGAAATGAAAATGTTGTTAAGTGTTTCGAATATGTTAAACCCGATCATTTGAAAAGAGACTGTCCCAAAATGAAGAAATCAAAGTCAAACATTCTCAATAAGGAGAGGAAACAGACATTCAATACAAAATGGGATGATTCGTATACATCATCAAGTGATAGTGATTCAGAAATAGAAAATGCCAACATATGCTTCATGGCAAAGGATGACCAAGTATGGAATTTTGATAAAGAAATTACTAATGTTTTGAATGATATGTATCAGGGATGTAAAGTACTTAGAAAAGTGTACAACAATAGTTTGGTATAGATAGATAGATTAAAAATATTTATTGAAAGGTTAACTAAAGAAAAACAATGTCTAAAAGATGAAATTGAAAGACTTAATGGGTATAATGATGAAAAGGATTTGACACTTGGAAGTTTTGAAAAACTAAAAAGTGAAAATGAATCCTTAAAATCAGAAAATCTTTCAACGAAGTTACAGATCACTGATCTGAGTGACAAAATAACATCTCTGGACAATGTTATTCTTAACCGTAATAAGGATTTTGACAAAATAAAAACTGATATTGATAAATATAACAAAGGAAAGGATAATCTAGAATAATTATTATTTAGATCTAAACACACTAGGAATAAACATGGACTTGGATACACCCTTAAGGCTAAATCAAGTAAAAATAGTATTCAAAATACTAAGTTTGTTAAGACTACCAAGTTCAAACCAAAACCTAGGAAATTAAAGTTAACACCTCCAAATAGATTCATTAATTTATGCGTTCCAAAAAGTTTGGATGATATTGAAAAACAAAAATAAATTGATAATTTTATTAATAAGGTTCATTCATCTAATGATTATATTTTGAAAGGACATTCAAACTCTTCTTGGGTTTGGCATCCCAAAACCTAACCCCATGGACCCTAGAATAAAAAGGGTACCAGTGTGCATATTTTATAATTTTTCAGGTAACAAACAATGTATATCAGATAGCAGATGCTCAAAGCGTATGACAAGAAATCTATTGAACATTGGATAAATGTGAAAAGGATTTTTTATTGGCATCGGCAAAGTCGGTAAGTCTAAAACTCATCTTATTATCATATAAGTTTGTTTCATGTTTTGAATTAATTTGGTTTCCCCTTATGTGTTTTATTCATAAGCATTTATCTCTATATACAAATTCTACATATTGTCTAACAGTGATTTAAGTGACTCTTTTTTCGCCCTTTTTGTTGATGACAAAGGGGGAGAAAAGGTATAAATATACTAGGCGAAATGATAGGGTGAGTGCATAGAGTTAGGGGGAGTCAAATAATGAGTATTATATTTTATCACTCAAATATTTATATGGTTGTCATCATCAAAAAGGGGGAGATTGTTAATACCCTAGGTATTGATTTTGATGACAACAACCACATAAATATTACTACTAATGTATCTTCGAGTTATGCAGTCATATCAGATATATTATGGAGACATTTACAGAGATTAACAAGAATACAGTAGAAGCAGATGAATTATAGAAGAAGGTTAATCAGAGTAATTGAAGAACAAAACCCAATTAGAGACGAATGCTGAAGGATAAAGGTGTTTGAAGTGATGAGGAGTTGGTTGAACCTTAGAATATCTTTTTAAAGCTCTCATGACAATTATACTTGAAGATCGTCAACCATTGACCTCAACTGAATCACAAAAATCCATAAATATAAGGTAATTTGAAATGCTGAAAATTCTCAACACTTATTAGTGTTACTGTTCATTTTCCAACACACCCTTGTCGACAAGGGGGTTAGGGGGTTGTCGACATGCTAGCTGTTTTTCAGAATTTCAAATTTTAAATGAAGAGACATTTCCCTTCACCTCTTCACCAAAAGGCACGTCTCTTCAAACACTATATAAAGGCATCTGAAAATGAATTTTAACATCAGGAATTCTTATTTTCTCTTACTCCTTCTCCAAACATTTGCAAAAGAAATCCATTGCATACTCTTTCAATCTCCTTGCAAATCAATACTGTTTCACTCCAATTCTTAACTGATTTGTAAACCACACAATATTAGAGAGTTGTACTTAATTCACACCATTCTCTCTCTGATTTCATCCTATTTCTCAAAGAATTCAAAGATGTATTGCCATTGGAGGTCTATAGGACCATTGTACCGAATCTGTAAGAATCTGTATTAAAGATATGACTACTTGACATAGTATATTGTTAATGATAAGAAGAAGGTGTTCTTGTAGCCTGTGAAATCAAGAGGGTGTGTCTTGTTGCCCGTGAAACCAAGATTGTAACGGTGTTCTTGCCACCCATGGAAAGCAAGCGATTATAGTGGAATTCTGCGCGATAGAGTATAAAACTGGATATAGGATTGGTTAATCTGTACCAGTATAAAAATCCGGGTGTTATTTAGATTATTGCATTTTACTTTATTACTTACTCATTCTCTGATTACTTCTTTCTGTTTGCTATTTGAGTAAATACAGTTTTATATTCATAAGTAAGTAGTTAATACACATTTCACCACTTCTAGTGTCTGAATAGCCTTAAGATCCAACATTGTGTTATAGCCACCCAGTTTCCAACATACTTGTATTCTAATATTTCACTATTTATTTATACTCCTTTCAATACTGCAAAAAGTATTCATATACTTACCTCAACAACATAAGTATATTCACAAATCACTTAACTAAATTTACTTACTTTAAAACATAATTAAAGAGATTAAAGAAAATGTCACCCAAACGTTATTACTATGAACTCATTATCTCTTTTACACTTTAGACATACACTTTTATCTTTATTCCAAAAGACTCAATACTTGTTATTTTCTTTAAAATCCCATTATTAAAGATCTAAGTATATACGCAATCATTTAAAAATATTTTTCCACTTTATAATATAATTTCAGGGTTTAAAAACAAATGTTACTAAAGCATTGTTAAATAGCAAATCCAAAGCATTTCATACTTAATCATTATCTTTAAAACTCTCTTTTAAAGATCTAATTACATTTATAAGGGTTTAAGACTAGTGCTATTTAAACATGTCACAGCAAACCCAAAACATTTCATATTTAATTATTACCTTTAAAACATACTTTTTAAAGATTTGGTTATACTTACAACGGTCAATGACAATTATTTCTTAATCATTGTCACAACAAATCCAAAATTATTCACTTATAATTACCTTGAAAGTAACCCTTATTAAAGTCCTAATTATGGCCCTAATTATAATCCTAATTATTTTCTTAACCGTAATTAATAAGGATTAAAATATTGTTTACTAGAACCTAAATTTGTTGACTTCTATTATTTGGTCAAGTTTAAGAGTCGACTAGTCGACTATCTAGTTCTCAAGAAGATCACTTATAGAAATAAGGTTCATATACTTAATAATTTTTCGACATTTCCAACATAACTATTCCTCAATAAAGAGTGAAGATGGTAGGTTAGAGAACTATTACTTCTGTCCCTACTCAAATATCAATCTTAACTCTCATAAACAGATAAGTCTACTTCATCGGCTTTTAGTGTTAAGTATGATATTAACAGATTTCCATAAACAAGTAAACATACACACACGCTTAAACAATTGAGCACTTTTAAGCTACTTTATAAAACATTCTTTGTGGTTGAAAACCTTTTTAGAATGACACACACACACTAATTTATTTATAAGATAAGATATTTAATAATAAAAATAATTGAAAAAGATGTTATATTACACAAGTTTTTGTTTATTTAATAAAATATATAACTAATTTTCTAAAACCTATATATGTTTAAAATACTTTTAAATACTTATAATATGGTTTAAAACATTCATTTAAAATATTACTTCAAATATCTATTTTATAATTTATTTAAAATTTCAAAAATAATATGTTTTCTTTTATTTAAAAATATATCACTTACTTTAATAATTCATAATAAATTATTATAAATTCATAAAAATTCCAAACCACTTTTAAAATATTCTAATATATGTTAAAAAAGACTTGGAAAATGATTGGATAAGACAATTAAGTTTATAGGCATTTTGAAGCATTTAAAGTTAAGAACAACAATTATAGCATTTAAAAAATGCTATCTTTGAGTACTATAATAAGCTCAAAAATTTTCGGTTTTACACACTTTTAAACTTTGTCGATTTTTGACAAGCTATCAAATGTTTTAAAGTTTAATTTTTTTGTAGAAACTACTATACTCATTATACAACACAAATATGGCAAGAAAATCCCTAGGGATCTCCTTACAAAATTCTAAATAAACTGCTGAACATAAGGCAATTCTTAAGTGCTTCTTTAGCTACTAGTCGCTATAAAACCATTTCAATTTGAGTTCGATTCATATCGAAGTCCATCCAAATCCTATGTACTTTGTTTCAAGACTATGTAACAAGTCATGCAAAGTCATACAAATCCACACTTATCAACTACATATGTCATTTGCATTCCAAGGGAAAAACATCAAAATCAAACATCGCAATACAGATTCAAACAACATATTATATTTTCAACCAATAAATATAAACATTTCATCATTTGAATGGTGAGATAACTCACTCTCAACCAAGAAAACAACCAAGCTTAAGCCACCACCAAGCTTCAATCTTCCTACCTCAACTAAGGCAAGCTCCAAAACCACCCCTGCACTTTAATAACTCACGGCCTAACCCAAAACAATCCACATTGCTCATGATCTTGGGCCTTCTTGGGCTTGGGTGCTTCAATTTATACTTTGAGTTTCGAGAAGGTGTTGTAATGTTTTTCTAAGGATTATACTAGATTTTTGCTTGGTTTTGAGTTGATTTGAATTTATGAAGAGAGAAAAAGATGAAGAAGAGTGTTAATTCTTTTTCTTTTTTCATAACTTTTAGCAAATGAAATGGAAATGATATAAAGGAGAATGATCAAAACTGTAAATGACTTCCTTTTACACACCAAACCTCCCTACATGCTTCCTTAAATCACTTCTTCATCTGCTCCTTAAATCAGCACTTGTTTGTCCCTTTAATTAATTCTTGATTTATATTAATCATTGCTTAAAAAGTTAGGTGATTTAAACGTATGTAAATTTCTTCATATGTTACTACCTATGCTGTTAAAGCCCCGCTATTACCCTGCTATAACCCCGCTATATCTCATAGCGGATTTCTACCGCTGTGATTTTTCCATATAGCCCCAAAATATAGCATTTCCTCTTTAATCCCCTCTATTTCCGCTATATCCCGTTATTCCCGCTATATTTTGCTATTTCCGCTATATCTTCTTTAATAAAATGAATTAAAAAATTGCATTGATACATTATAAAATTATGAAACCAATTTATTTGATTTAATTTTTAATATATTTTCAGAAATGAAAATACTCTAATACTCTACTAAATTCAATTATGTTATATAACAGTTTTACGTTTATTTAAAGTATATTCACAGATGTTTTTGTTTAAAAGTATTTATGTATTAATTATAATTCAATTGAATGATAATTTTTCATTTAATTACCATTTATATATTTGTAAAAACATTAAGTACGAGTTTTATATGCTATTTTAGAGCCATCCGCTATATCCTGCTATATCCTCGCTATATCCCTGCTATGACTTTTTGCACCTCCGCCGCTTTGAATCTACCGAGCGCTTTAACTACACAGGTTACTACACAAGTGCCAAAAAGTTCGAACAACTTTTATCGAGTAAAAAGTTGTTTATCGATAAAATAATTTTTGATCACATTATCGATATTTCTTTGAACTATTTATTTTTTACAAAAATTTAAAAACAAGTTCTCCTTTATTAGTTATTAATTAAAAGGGGGCTAACAAGGCTATAAAATCACATTTATTCACATTAAATAAGATCCAAATATTCAGATAATTCCATATTTAAATACGAAGTGTTTGAAATTCCAAATCGTTATATTCTCCCCCACTTAGAATATTTCGTTCTTGAAATTCTAACATAAATAACCAAAAGGGATAATCACATAAAACTACTTAGTAGTACTCATAATCACTAGCAAAAATAGCTTATGTTTTGACCAAGTTCAAAAACCTTCTCATCGAACAAGGATGATAAATAAACTATTAAGCGTACCTTTCGCTCAATGGACTTAGGTTATTACTTAGTCGATTACTCATGCCACCTTAAAAAATTCAAAGATTCATCCCCCAGATTTCGCACAAGCCCAAAAAAACATAGCATTCAATTATACCAAAGCTTGTATGATGTAGATTTGTCATCCATATGTAATATCAAATTTGAAGACTTGCTCGATCACATAAATTTCATTCTAAACTAGTATAGATCAATTCACCTCTCTAGTGCAGACTTTGATCATGTTCACTGATTAGAAACCTCTGTTTTCCCTACATAGCCATATACTATGATATAAAACCTCAGGATCATACCAGGAATCCATATCAAGTATTCACCGTCAAGAATCGATTGAAAAATCCTTGTTCGAGCATATGTAAATTATCCCGAAATCATGTACTCGAATCCTAGATCGAGAATTATCATTCAAATAAAATGATCTATGTACAACTTACATATTTTATTTCCATTTTTTTCTTAACTACACTAATTATTTTTCATTTGAAATCACCTACATTTCACATATAGTATTTCTCATTTTAATACTAAATTCATTTATGAATCATTTCATAAAACATTTGATAAACATGTATCTTTATTTATAAAACATTCCATAACTTAGGTTCATATTTGTATAATACTCTACTACATCCTAAGAGTATATACAAAACAATCCTATATATTTTCCCTAATAATTCAATAAAATTTAAACATGTTTAAAATTTTACTATCTTCTCAATTTAAGAGTCATATAAACTCATCTTTTATATTTTTTAAAAATTACTTAGCTTTAAATTTTTATATCAATACGAAAGTTTTTGACTGTCCAAAATCATTGAATATTCCCTTTTATTTTAACTAATGAAAACTATCAAACAATATATCATAACTGGATTGGTCCCCTCGCATTCAGAAGGTTCTGTCTAATAAGGAAAGTGAGTTCTAGTTACTTGTTAAAGTGAAAGAAAAGAGAAGAAGCAGTCAACGGTTACTATATTATGAACAAACCAAATTGTCCTAATGCATAGGATATATGTGTCCATAAAATAACTTAACAAGAAAACTTTAGAACTAAACACCGGGTTTAATTGCAAATTAATTTTGAAATAATATACACATATGACTTTGTATATTAAATCATATTCTTGGGATTTTAAATAAAAATGTATTTTAGAAAAACAACTTGTAGCAAATTACTATAATAGCAACCCTCACTTTGAAACTTGAAAATGGACGTCAATAATGCTACAGTCAGCACCAGATTAATAATGCCCCACCCCGAGACCCACATTAACAAAGAGTATTACTGGGTAATACTGTCTGCTAATGCAGAGAATTGGGCTGGATAGGAGTGACCATTTATATCCTTGTCTTAAATATCTATTAAATACGTCGACAATGCAATTTTTTTTGTTGATCAACATATCCACTAAATACTTAATACAAAGCCATAGGTGGCTATAGGATCTATCAAAACAAAATATAACAACTCAAATGTAAAACACATCACAGAACAGCAGATAATCCCATATACTCACACATATACAAATATATCACAAAGTATACAAAATGATACATCACATATGTGGTATGACGACCACAATACAAACACAAGTCAAAAATATACACATATCAGAGTAGCAAACCAAAAGGGACTACACAAAAAGCTATAACAAAAGAGCTAGCAGAATAGTTCATGCAGAAGCAGAATATGCTAAGTCCAAATGTACCTAACCTGAAACACCTCGGACTGACCTGAGTATAAAATACACGGGTCAGTCTAGCTAAACGAATTAGTAAAAGGTGATAGCGGAATAATATAGCATAGTGATATTCTTCTTAAACAAGAAGAAACAATAAGAAAGCTAACCATAGACATATGGAGGATACGCTTCATGTATGGCATATATAATTACACTAGGTGATAGAACGCTATTGCTTCAATAAGCATAAAACACAAAGGAGACGAAAAATCTCATGAATCGCTAAAATGTAGCATGCCTCATATCATCGGCAAATCAAATAAGAATGGTTTAGGGAAAAATATAATGTAAACTCCTAAAAGAGTAATTCCCAAACCTGCCATATCGGCAACTCCAAGGAAAACATAAGCAAAAGCCATCTCGACATAAGCCGTAAGGAAAATGTCAACTAAGAGATAAAAATCTCATACAACGCCAAAAAAAAAATCCCATAAATAGCACCAATAGACAACCTCAATATATATACGCCAAAAGGCAAATCACAGTACGCCGTGTGGGCAATGAAAATCTCAAAAGAGCTCCCAAGAGTCCAAAAATCCCAAAGTAATCGCCACCGAATGGTTTAAAGGACCGATTCCAAAATAACGACACACAAGGGTAAAAATCATCTCAAAAAGGTTTTGCACGTCCTATTTTTGCCGAGTACTGTTTCACATAATAGGTACCTCGCCCAAAGGCAAACGTCAAAAGACAAATATGCTGCAATGGCAAATATGCCGTATTGGCAAACGTCCGAAGACAAATACGCCGCAACGGCAAACGTCCGAAGACAAATACGCCACGACGGAAAATTACCCGAAGGTCCAGTACTGGCACGCCAACAACCAAATGTGTCACAAACTCTAGGAAAGGAACCCGAAAAGTGTTAATGTGTGTCCCATACCACCCGTTCGCACTAAACGGTTTACTAGCCGTTAGTAAATTTCACATTCAAAGCAGTAAAAGGTTCACCTCATATCATCGGTAAACTAGACCCGTATGCCAAAACGATCAAACAGACAAGTTAGGAATTAACCGAAAGGATAAACGCACGCATTCCATACTACGCGTTTTACCCAATCGTTTAACTCTCCTTCTCATTCGCTCGACAGTACAAAAACGTGTAATTTTAAAGAAAATAATTTACCTTGAAAATAATCTTTGAAAACCGTATTTGAAAATTTCCCTTATTATAAAGAATAAATAGGTTTTATACCTAAAAATACTTTAAAACATTACATAATAATTATTTTTAAATCCCCTAAATTTTAAAAACCATTTCAAAAATATTTGGAGAAAACTGTGGTAAAAAACGACCAAAAACAAGCAAAATTCCACTTAAACCGAAATTCAAATTTAAATTCAAATTAAATTCAAATAATTCAAAATTTGAATTCCAAATTCATCAAAACCAGGCTAACCTATTGGTAGGCATCATAGCCCTCAAAATACTTCAGAAATATCAACAAAATGAAGTAAAAGTCAAAAATCGGACGAAAAATGAACATAAAAACACTTGGGCAAAATAATACCATGGTCTGAAATCTTCTCTGGGTTCAAATTTCGGATATAAAACAGGTGGTCGAACAATCTTTGAATGAACTGAAAATTAGGTACATGTACTAGAAAACTTCACCTTTCAAACAAAAAAAGAATCAATGAATTCCGATTGGAAATGAAAAGTTATACTGTATCAAACATGGACTCATGCCATGTTTGCAACAGTTCGAAAACCAAAATGCATAGGCCTGAAAACCCTCATGGGTTCAAGTTCCAGGCATGAAACATAAATTCAAATGGCATCGGATTGATCTAAAATTTGATGAGAATGTAGTAGAAAACTTTATCTTTCAAACAAAAAAAGAATCTTGCAATTTGGATAAAATATGAGAAATTTACGATGTCTCAAAATTGAACCCAGACAGTGTTATCACTGTAAAACTCTGGGCAAAAACATGGTCCAGGTCAAAGTTTGGCAGCATATTTCTGTAATCAGTCTAAGTCAAAATGACCTCAAATTTGGTAAGAAAACTCTATCTTTCAAAAAAAAAAGAATCAAGCAATTTCAATGAGAAAAAAAAGAGTTATGCCATCGCAAACATGGACTCAGGCCAGTTTGCAGCAACTTAGAAAACAAAATGTACAGGTAAATTTCAGGCTGTGCATTGATTTTTCAGCAAGATTTTCATGTATCAAACAAAAGAGTTTTGCTATGAATTTTTTTAGATATATACTAAAACATATGAAATATTAATAGAAGAAAATCCGGCAGCATTTTATTGTCGGAATTGGGAGAAAATTTCATGCAAAGTGACATCCAAACTCGGTTTTTAGAGAAACAAAAACATCAACAAAATCAACATTTTCAAGCAATTTATGCATATATTTTTGCATTTGAAGCTTTACTTCAGCAAAAGATTGTGAGTTATTAACTCAACTATGCAAATATGAAGACCAAACTTTGGAGAATTGAAGAAAGTTAAGGGCTTTTTGCTTGACTCTAGCCTCTAGGAACCTGTAGAACAAAAGAAAAGGTCATGCAAGAGGAATTCAACCACAAATTAGAAAACCCATTTTTGAAATTAGGATTTTGCTGAAATTATTAGGTTTTGGAGTTGATTACCTTTTGAATTTACACCTTAGATTGAAGAAATTATAGTTTGCTTGAATTGATTTTGAGCTTGGAGGCTTTGAATTGAGAAATTGGTGACGTTTGTTTACAGTATTCTCTTTCCAGAAGAAGAAGAAGATGAGACGTTGTGAACGTAAAGGTAAAGTCTTTTCTCACTTTCTCATTTACTAGCTAAGTGCTAATGGGTTTTGGACCCATTAATTAAAAGAGAAATTAATTAGCCTATGTGAATTTATTTAGTACAAATGCAAAATATGTACATACTTACACTATATTACAAAACAAATGCATTTTTTTCCAAGTTTTTACACACAAAAAATGTAAACTTACATACATATTAGATAAAATATTTTCCATTATATAAAAAGATTAATTTTAATTTTAAAACATTTTATTATTAAATTCCTTTATTTAACAAAAATGCACTATTCACTCAAATATACGAATAAAATCATGTTTTTAACTCCTAAAATTCCTCAAAATTTATTTTATCAATTAGAAAAATATTTCAAACCATTCCAAAACATTATTTACAGCCAAAACTTATTTTTAACCCAATTTCCACCTTTTATTTCGATAAACAACCTTTAAAAATCAAATACTTTCTTTAAAAATTATTAAAGGAAGTAATTGGCAATAATTAATAAAATTATTGCAATTTCTCTAAATAAAAATTATTTTCCATCCATTATTAACCCAAACAAATAAAATAAAGCTTGGAATTTCATTTTCTCATTTTAAATTCCAAAAACGATTGTTTATTCCAAATAAACAATTTAATTTCTCCAATTTTATTTTAATTCACAACATCAAATCATAACTACCATTATAATTTAATATTTACAGGTAATCTCCAAAACCAGGGTTATTACAGACTCCCCCTTAACAAAATTGCGTCCACGCAATTTCTAGAGAAGATTTTGTATTCAACTTGTTAATTTCATCAATCAAAAGAAAAGAAATAAGCTTGAGATAAAAAGATTCTTGCCATCGCTATGCGAAGAAAGAAAACCAGGGTAGGATCGCTCGATAAACTCTTTGGTTTCCTAAGTGTAGTCATTGAGATTAGTGGACCATTGAACATTAATGAGTAGCACGTCCTTGTTTCGAAGGCGTCTCACCTCCGAAGCAAGTACACAAATAGGTTACTGCACAATAGATAGGTCTGGCGAGATCTCAAGCTCATGCAAATCAGGAGAATCGATGATAGAATCTGATTCTCGAAGACACTTCCGAAGATGAGAGACGTGAAACACGTCATGAATGCCAGATAGATGAGATGGAAGTGAAACTCTATAGGCCAAAGGGCCAATACGTTCAGTAATAGGAAATGATCCTGTAAAGCGAGGAGCCAATTTCCCAGTCTTACTGAAGCACATAACCCTTTTTAGAGCAGAGACACGAACAAAGACGAGATCACCAACCGAGAACTCGAGAGGCTTCCTACGGTTGTCTACATAGGATTTCTGGCGGCTCTGTGCCTCTTTCATTATTTGACGAATTAGATCAATCTTCTCAAAAGAATCACGAACAGAATCTGGGCCAAGAATAAGCTTCTCACCAGATTCCAACCAACAAGAAGGTGATTGACATGGCCTTCCATATAAGGCTTCGAAAGGAGCCATATCGATACTGGACTGAAAACTATTATTATAGGAGAATTCCACAAGAGGTAGGTGATCCTCCCAACCACCACCGAAATTTACAGTGCAAGCATGGAGAAGATCCTCGAGAATACGATTCACCCGTTCAGTCTATCCATCAGACTGCGGATGATATGCTGTGCTGAAATTAAGCTTTGTTTCCAAAGCTTGCTGAAGACTGCCAAAAATGACTCGTGAATAGCAGATCACGGTCACAAACAATCGAACTAGGAACACCATGAAGTCTCACGATTTCCTTGATATATAACTTGGCCAAATGAGAAGCACTTCTATTAGACTTAATAGGAATGAAATGAGCTGATTTGGTTAGACAATCAATAATAACCCAAATGTTAGAATCGTCCGATCTCGAACGAGGTAGGCCATCAATGAAATCCATCGAAATCTGATCCCATTTCCATAATGGAATCTCTAGTGGCTGAAGGAGACCTGAAGGGTGCTGATGTTCGGCTTTAATACGTAGAAAAGTCATGAAATTACTCACATAACTCGCCATATCACGCTTCATGCCTTCCCAATAATAAAGGCGATGCATATCGACATACATCTTACTACTGCCAGGATGAATGGTATACTTAGAACGATGACGGTCATCGAGAATGTCGTGCATGAGTGCAGAATCAGAAGGCACAACAATACGTTCTTCTTATGAAGACACCCATGAGAATCAATGCTGAAATCCCTCAACTCTTCTTCACGGAATTCGGACTCACAAATCTGAATAAGGTGCACAAGATCGGGATCACACCGCTGAGCATCGACAATACGATCCAATAAGCTCGGTCTAGCTTCCAAACTGAATAATAAGATAGGAGAATCAGAAGATGGAGCTTGATCACAAATATCACAAAGGGATAAGGTCTCTAGAACATCCCACTCGGCTAGCATCAGAGAGACAACAACCGAATGTTTACGACTAAGCGCATCAGCAACATGATTACCCCTACTAGGGGTATACTGGATATCGAAGTCATAGGAGGCAAGGAACTCGAGCCAACACTGTTGCCTCATGTTGAGCTCCTTTTGTGTGAATAGATATTTCAAGGACTTGTGATCGGTGTATAGAATGAAGTGCTCACCTAACAAATAATGGAGCCAAATCTTCAAGGCGAAGACAATGGCGGCTAACTCGAGGTCATGAGTGGCATAGCGTACTTCATTCGGTCGAAATTGCCTGGAAGCAAAAGCAACTACCCGATCCTTCTGCATAAGCACGACATCGAGGACACATCTACTAGCATCGATATAGACAACAAGATCTTGATTCCCTTCAGGAACCACTAGAATAGGAGCATTGATGAGAAGCTCCTTCAATAGTTGAAAAGAAGCTTCGCACTTGTCGGACCAAATAAATCAAGTGCCTTTTCGAGTAAGGCTGGTGAGAGGAAGCACAATACGATAGAAATCCTTAATGAAACGGCGGTAATAACCCACCAATCCAAGGAAACTACGAATCTCATGAACAATCTCAGGCCTCTTCCAATTCTGGATGGATTCGACCTTCGAAGGATCGATAGAAATGCCTTTAGAAGAAAAAACATGGCCTAAGAACTTAACCTTATTCTCCCAGAAATGGCACTTGGAGAATTTGGCT
Source organism: Allium cepa (assembly GCA_030765085.1). Taxonomy (NCBI): domain Eukaryota; kingdom Viridiplantae; phylum Streptophyta; class Magnoliopsida; order Asparagales; family Amaryllidaceae; genus Allium; species Allium cepa. The sequence continues at coordinate 420,503,658 of CM060943.1, read as the reverse complement.
TTAAGCTGATGGTGACGAGGAGTACTCAAGACAATTCTCAAGCGATTAGCATGCTCGGCTTCAGATTTCGAATAAACAAGGACGTCGTCGATGAACACAAGGATGAACCTATTGAGATATTTTCGGAACACTCGATTCATAAGGTGAACAAAGAAAACAGGAGTGTTCGTTAAACCGAATGGCATAAAGAGCCACTCGTAAGATCCATATCGAGTGTGAAAAGCTGTAAGAGGTATGCTATCTTCAGCGGTTCGGAGCTGATGAAAACCAGTGGCAAGGTCGAGTTGAGAGAATTACTTAGTGTCGCTCAATTGATTGAACATATCGTCGACCCTAGATAATATATACCTATTCTTGATGGTCAACTCGTTAAGCTTGCGATAGTCGATGCAAAGCCTAAGAGTTCCATCATACTTCTTCACGAAGATGACCGCGACACCCCACGGTGAAGAACTAGACCGAATCAACTGCTTGGACTCAAGCTCTAAAAGCTGCTTCTTGAGTTCCTCATTTTCTTTTGTAGACATTCTCGTGGGAGGACGACTAACTGGATGCGCACCTGGAATGAGATCAATGTGGAACTCAATCGCCCGCTTGGGTGGAAAACCCGAAACAGCCTCAAATACATCAGAGAATTCACAAACAATAGGTATATGAGATATATCATCAACATCTTGTGGGTCATGAGAATATAAAGATACATCGGAATTATCCATATCCCGAAGCATTAGAGATAGCTGAGATGGAGAATCAGGATGTCGAAGATATAACATTCACCGAGCATAAACAATCCTGGCAACATATCGCACTTGCCAGTCCATACCAAAACTCATATAAAATCCCAAATAAGAAATAACATGCATATTTGCATGAAAAGAAAAGCCACATAAAACAATCTCAACATCATCACAGAGCATACTAAGGGTTGCAGATCCCCCGATAGGATTCGCAATCCTCAGTGAAGTAATCATACAAGAAACATCCAAAGACAAATCATCGACGAGCTTCTTCGATACGAATGAATGCGACGCATCCGTACCGAAGAGGACTCGAATAAAACGACCATGAAACAACAATGAACCTTCAAGAATAGAAGGAGAAGTACCTTTGCGCTCAGAAGAACCTCCCAAAGCATCTGCTACATTCAGCTTTCTAGATTTGGAATTAGATGGAGCAATAGGGAAAGTAGCAATATGATGGCCCACTTTCTTGCAATAGCGGCAGAAGAGAGGCTGAGGATAATCTCGAATAATATGGTCAGACGAACCACAATTGAAACACCCCTTGCGAGAGGGAGGTGCTCCAATAGACCGAGGCTGAGTCTGAGGCTGAGGCTGAGAAGTAGAACCAACTGGCTTCTTCTTCTTGGACGGAAAGAATTTGGATTTTTGAAAAGGAAACCGCTTCTTGTTCGGGTTCTTACGAACCTCAACATCATCACCACTATCGATTTCCTTCTCGACAGCTTCAAGATGAAGCGTCGAGTCAACTAGCTCCTCAAAAGAAAGCTTAAGCTGCAACATCAAAGATTTCCTCAAATACTTCTTAAGGCTGGAAACGAACTTGAGGTTCTTCTTGTATGGAGTGCTAATATACTCAAGGCCATACTTAGAAAGAGCCTCGAAAGAAGACACATAATCAGGAAAAGAAGATTCCCCCTGCTTTAGCTCGAGGAAGCGACGGGCAAGAGATGCTTTCTCAGACTCAGGAACGAACTTAAGCTCGAATCATTCCCGAAACTAAGTCCATGTAAGAGTAGACTCGTCGAGCTTGGCAGTGAATAGCTCGTACCAATCAAGAGCACCCTCTTGTAACATGCTGGATGCTACAAGAACCCTATGATAATTCGAAAGATCATGCGAGAAAATATCCGCTCGTAAGAACGAATCCAAGCCTGAACCTCCAAAACAGACTCAGAGCCTTTGAAAGGCTTGCCTCCGAGGTGTGCAAAGTCACTGCACATGCGTGCGAACGGCGACTTGCGCGAAGGAGAAGCTGGAGTAGGAGCTGGTGGCTGGGTGCTCCTAAATAATTCCTTGAGCTGATCGGCAGACATATATACTCCATCCGGATGGGAACCACTGGACTGCACCGCATTCGAACGTCGTCCTCTGCCTCTTCCAGCCATTAACTTAAAGTTAAGATAAGATAAAGATTATTCACATGGCAGATATCATTAATTCAAATATGGAATATTACGGAATTAAAATGTGTTCCTAGACGTATTCCCAAAATTCTATCTACCCCAAAGGACACGAAAAGAACAAAAGCATGATAATTTAGGGATTTGTAACATTTGTATTACACTTTGATGTACTGTAATATGTGTTTATGTTCTGTGTTTATCATATTTTGTTCTGAACTCCGCTCTGATACCAAGCTGTAATGCCCCAGCCCGAGACCCACATTAACATGGAGTATTACTGGGTAATACTGTTTGCTTATGCAGAGAATATGGCTAGATAGGAGCGACCATCTATAGCCTTGTCTTAAATATCTATTGAATACGTCGACAATGCAATTTTTTTATGGATCAACATATCCAATAAATACTTAATACAAAACCATAGGTGGCTATAGGATCTATCAGAACAAAATGTAACAACTCAAATGTGAAACACATCACAGAACAGCAGATAATCCCATATTAACACACAAATACAGATACATCACAAAGCATACAAAATGACACATCACATATGTGGTATGACGACCACAATACAAACATGAGTCAAAAGAATATACATATCAGAGTAGCAAACCAAAAAGGACTACACAAAAAGCTATAACAAAAGAGCTAGCAGAATAGTCCATGTAGAAGCAGAATATGCTAAGTCCAAATGTACCTAACCTGAAACACCTCGGTCTGACCTGAGTATAAAATACACGAGTTAGTCTAGCTAAACGAATCAGTAAAAGGTGATAGCGGAATAAGAAAGCATAGTGATATTCTTCTTAAACAAGAAGAAACAATAAGAAAGCTAACCATAGAAATATAGAGGATACGCATTTTGTATGGCATATATAATTACACTAGGTGATAGAACGCTATTGCTTCAATAAGCATAAATCACAAAGAAGATGAAAAATCTCATGAATCGCTAAAATGTAGCATGCCCCATATCATCGTCAGTCATAAATCAAATAAGAGTGGTTTAGGGAATAATATAATGTAAACTCCTAAATGTGCAATTCCCAAACCCGCCATATCGGCAACTCCAAGGAAAACATAAGCAAAAGCCATCTCGACATAAGCCATAAGGCAAATGTTAACAAAGAGATAAAAATCTCATACAACGCCAAAAGGCAAATCCCATAAATAGAACCAATAGGCAATCTCAATATATGTACGCCAAAAGGCAAATCTCAACACGCCAGTGTAGGCAATGAAAATCTCAAAAGAACTCCCAAGAATCCAAAAATCCCAAAGTAATCACCACCGAATAGTTCAAAGGACCGATTCCAAAATGACGACACACAAGGGTAAAAATCATCTCAAAAAGGTTTTGCACGTGCTATTTTTGTCGAGTACTGTTTCACATTATAGGTACCTCACCTAAAGGCAAGCGTCAAAAGACAAATACGCTGCAACGGCAAATACGCCGCAATGGAAAATGTCCGAAGACAAATACGCCGCAATGGAAAACGTCCGAAGACAAATACGCCGCAAAGGAAAATGAACCGAAGGTCCAATATTGGCATGCTAACAGGCAAATGTGTCACAAACTCTCGGAAAGGAAACCGAAAAGTGTTAACGTGTGTCCCATACCTCCTGTTCGCACTAAACGGTTTACTAACCGCTAGTAAATTTCATACTCAAAGCAGTAAAAGGTTCACCTGATATCATCGGTAAACTAGACCCATAGGCCAAAACGATCAAACAGACAAGTTAGGAATTAACCGAAAGAATAAACGCATGTATCTCATACTACGCGTTTTACCCAATCGTTTAAATCTCCTTCTCATTCGTTTGATAGTGCAAAAACGTGTAATTTTTATAGAAGTTAACTTTTTAACCCAACATTATCATTGTAACAATCCGCACCTTAATGGGTCCTAATTTTGACTAAATCAAAACCCAAGTCCATTAGGGCGTGGATCATTGGTTTTGGTAACCTATAATAAATAGAAATATATCAGACTGCAATAAGCATAAACTCACAGCGGAATTGAAATATATAATATAACATATGTATTGACAAAGGCTCCTACCTCGGAATATCATTTGTTGGATATTTAATTGCCTTGTCTATGCCAAGCATGGATAAGAAGACTTCACCATCTGCAATTCCAATCCTTCTCTACTTTCCAGTCCTTCTAAATCTAACTAGTGGGTTGTTATGAGGATGGGGCTCAGAACAACGTTCTGGTGATTGGAAAATTGTATACTTCATTTATAACATATATCTATGCTGATTGATTCCATTTAAGTGTTATGATTATATTTGACGGCTAATATGTTAATTCTTATATGCCCGTATAATGCGCCTAACCTAACCTTCTTCAAGTTATCATTTCGTGTATATATGTGCGTGTATCAATATTCATATTTATCTAAACATTTCACTACCCAAAAACTTAGCAACTTAATACTTCTTAATAGGGAGGAGGTAGACCCGTCGGCCATTTACAACCTCAAATCCCTAAAGCGGGCCCTTTACAATGTCAACGCTAGTCCATCAGTTTCAGCTACAGAGACCGATGACCCCTATATACGGTTTTGTAATATAATATATAATATAATTGTCGTGCTACAAACGCAACTTAAAGACTCATCTAAAGGTTAACTAGTCCACCTCCACTAAACTAATTTTCATCTAACCATCTAGTTTTAGGTATGTGCATCTCCCATATGGATTCTACACTAGCCGGAAGTGAAATTCATCATAACATAACCCGAGTCATTGCTACCGCTTGCTCAGGCTCTATGGGTGTCAAAGCCTATATGCCAGACCTACTACAAAATGCTGGTACCAACAACTGGCATAGCCTGCCGACTCTCCAAAGCTTACATACCATTTAAACTAACCTAAGTAAGTCAAGGAAACCCCTTTCGGTTACTTACTACCTTTTATTGGATATAAAGTAAACCCTGTTTCCCAAATGGTACTGGGCCATTTAATACTTCAAATATGAGGCGAACCCTCAGTATATTTTACCTTACCTATCCATAATACATATATCTTCCCCATGGGTCTTATGTTTTGAGATGTCCCACATCAATATTATGTATACAAAACTACTAGTAGCCTCTAGATGTTGGGCGGACTTCTATTGTGTAACTCTACTAACCTCGCATCCAAGCCAGTAGACCAAACCTACCACTTAAAGCCTAAGTGTTGGGCTAGGTCCACTAATTCACGTTTTTCCTAAATGTATAATTTAAGCTATATAATTTCCTACTAAGAAAATTATATTGCTTCCTATGTATATTAATAGTTTTAATACTTACTTGTTCGCTGCGTATTATTTCTAATTTATACGCTTAGGCTTTGGTTTCCTTGTAATGTCTAATAAATTTCTATTAACCATAATAATTAGTCATTAATGTCAAAATTGGACAATCCCTTATTAGCCCTCATTTAACTAATTTAACCTATTTACCAATTTCAAAATCCACTTATTATGCCTATTCAATTCATCCATAAATGCCATATTAAATTCCCTAATCAGTCCCCATTTAATTCATTTTTAATTCTCAATTAATTACAAATTTATTGCAAATTAAATATGTTATTAATGTCCATAAATCCTAATCCATCAATTATTACATTGTTAATAACTAATATGTATATAGTCGTAAATTATGCTTTTTGCATATTTTTATTTTTGTACGTTAAGCGTGGTTATACATGTATATGTGTTTGTGTATACATATTTCTTATTATTAATTTTGAACTACAATATTCATTTCCACATTTTAATTTGTCAAAGCTATCAATCTAAAAAGGATTACCGTTATAATTTTCTGTAAATTAACCAAAAGTGAGATCTTTGGTTCATTTAAATTACAAAGCATTTTTTTCTTTTATTGAAATAGATAATATATACTATGGAAAATAATATCCATATCTTACATATTTCTTTCCCTTTTTGGTATATTCCTTGTTAATTCAAATGACACACTTTTGTACATATTTAAGAATTGGATAACTTATGGAAATTACACGAAACTCACTCCAAATTAACCAAAACATAGAAATTCACATTTCAAGGATAACCTAATTTACAACCTAATTATATACCTGGAATAATTTTACAACTATACTAACGTTCTATAAATGAATATCTAGGATTGATTTCAAATTTCTTGATTAGGTTGTACATACTATTCCTATTCTAATTACCTATTTTATTGAATGTGCAAGCGTTTCCTATAAATTTATTATAAGCCTACAATTCATTAGATCGTATTTTGGTATGATAATTAAGTATGAATTCAATGAGATAAATTTCAATGTTATAAATAGATTATATAATTTCCCACATATCTTTTTAAGCTTTCCAAATCTCCAGATCCGAATCCAATCCTTTTTATGACTTCTTTTACCATTCTAATCCAAAAGAATATGTATAATAAGGTATTGATTTGCTTCTTCTCTTCTTCTCTTTTATTTTCCGCCTTTCTCTAATTTTTTATGCGTGTGTATATATATATATATATATATATATATATGTATAATATTTTATAACTTTTAGAAAAAGTGAAGATGGAAAAATGGTAGAGCTTCGCTGCTTCAATCATAAAATATGATAAGAGAAGTGAGAGGTTAGGACTTTATTTATAGGTGCACGAATTAATCATAATTGTTAGATCAAAATAATTGAATCCACACCGTTGGCTAAGAAACAAATCCTAGCCGCCGCTATGTAACCAGTTGAACGCCTCCCTACAGGTGGTCGACCTCTAGTGGTCAATCGGCCCGATGAGGGGGTCGACGGGTGGGGTCCTGTATTTAATGTTCATTTATTTCCCTTTTCGCATTGAATTATTTATGTTTTTGAAATTTCAAATGTTAATAACTTTTTCGTTTGAGCTCCGATCGCGAAAATCCAAATAAAAAAGTTGCTTAGAATAGTATCGCGAATGTAGTGTTGTAAGTTTCATGACCAAATTCCAATATTTGCTCAAATCTCATTCTTGGAACCTTATTAATTATTTATTAATTATCGTCAATTTAAAAGGTTGTTACAATCTCCCCCCTTAAAAGAATTTCATTCCCAAAATTAACCAACGATTGAATTTGGTAACATAGTGCGCAACCAATCTATGCTAATGAACCAATTAGTATACATCCAATTCTGCAGTCAAACATGTACAAGTGTATGGTGTATCAGAATACATAAAATATGTATGCATAATGATTCTAAATCGACGCCACCTATATGAATGCATTCATTAAGAAACAAATTGAAATATGACGCAAAAAACCTAAATATACCGGTAGTTCGATATGTTTCTAAGTTTTCAAAAATCATTTTTCACATAATAATTTCCACATTCCTACAGGTAGGAGTATGGTTCAACCATCGTATCATCCAAAACCTAGTACACATTTCTTAACATATAAATTTTTTGAAACTTTAGATTACGAAATTTTTACTCCTACGCCGAAAAGGAATTTAGATGGAAAATCTTACATTTCCATCCTTCTTTTGGGTACATATTCCGTTGTTACTTGGAACCTTCTCTACCGCCCCTAATATTTTTCTAAATTTTCCAAGTACATTTTGCATAAGAAAGTTTATTTTTGGATGTTAAAGCGTAATATTCCTACGCAAAAGTTCTGATTCATTATCAACAAGGCATGGAAATAGAAATGTCCAAAACTAAAACAGCCTTTTTCCTTGCTATTATCAATGTTTTGTCCATTGTATCTATAACACATCGTAAAAATTAATAAGAAATAAATGAATTAATTAAATAAGATGAGGCCAAAAATGGAAATTTTATAAAAGTCGAAATTTGGCCAAAAAAGTCATATCGTTGTGTTTGTGATGATTTTCTGATCACTTTACATATGTAATGTTTTGAAATGGAGCTCAAATAAAAAGTTAGGACATTTGAAGTTTTCATAAATTATTTTGGGAACTAAGCAAAGCTCTATTGGTCTCTCTCTTCGAAGATTCAAAAAAATTCTCTAGGCTTTTCGATAAGAAATTTTAGGTGTTTATTATTCAATTTCTATTCCTATTCTCCTCCAATCTTCTAAATCTAATTCATACACAACTCCCTTGTTGTATATTTCTAAATGGAGAGATCTATACCAAATTGAAGCAGGCACAATTATATCCAAAAAGAAAGAACTAAGGATTTTTTGTGAGTGGAAATCTTAGTCTTTCTTATTTTAGTAATTCTATAATATAACTTGAATTTAATATATTTCTTTGGCTAATTTTGTTTACACAAACATCACATTTAATCCCCAAAATTCCTCTAAAGTGAAATATTAATTCTTAAGTTATAATCTCAATTATTCTATAATAAAATAATGGAATTGTATAAATATTGCAATTTTAATGTTTTACATTCTATTCCACTTCCTAATTTTTTTTCTTGGGATATAATTAAGGGTTTTAGAAGGAATAAATTAGGAAATATGTGTAAGGTGTTGAATATGCTAGTATATGATTTTTGTTTGATGATAATAAACATATATATATATATATACACACACATACATATATATTCATTTGAATGTATTTGTTATTGTACTGTTTTATTTTTCACATAATTGAATAAAAATTTGATGAATAAAATAAATAACACAAAATTCATATTCAAACAAATATTTTATTACAAATTTAAATAGTACAAACTTCAGCTCTCACTACATTTACACAATTTCAATTACAATTCAATTTCAATTACATTACAATTTCGATTACATCACAAATTTCAATTTACATTTTTGACCTCACTACATATCACTCAAACACTCGTATTTATCTTCCACTTTGTTCCAGCATGTATCCAGCATCTGAATTATCTGCAAAATAAATACTGACGCAGTAAAATTGAAAAAGAAATATTTTTGCGATGTAAAATAAAATGTTTGTTTTTGAAAATATTATTTGTCTCATATTATTAGGGTTGTTCGTCATCATTTATTTTGAATTCATCATACACAAACAACTTATGACATGCACAGTTTATCACTGTACATGCCTTAAGGCCATGCACACTGATATACACTTGATAAAACTATAGGGATGGGTGAGCACAACGTCAAACCCAACCAAATGGTGGGTTCAACTCAATTACAATACAAAACTAAAATAGGACGGTAAAGTACGAGAGTCAATGGTCAACCAACATGAATTGAAGTCCAGACCATACATGAACAGTTCTACATTTATGCAACAGAGCTCGAGTCTCACCAAAAGAACATGTCCAAATTAGTGCAGCTGGAACATGAATGATACAACATGGATTCAAACTAGTATCAGAGCATTCAATGCACACGACAATAAATAAGCTCATTTTTAACATAGTAACATGATCATGCTCAACAAACATGTCTGGTGCAAAGAAACATGAAGACTCAACATATCAATGAACCCAGACTATCATATGTACGAAGTATCAAGTGTAGACGAGGCAGTGAACAAAACGAAAGACAAAGCAGTTTACATTTCGACCCTGACAATATTAAACTCAACGCAACAAGCCATAGATCAAACATCAATGCACAAGACCGTAACTCAAAAGGAGACAACTAATACAAGGCAGTACATGAAACACAAACGACAACAGCCTCAATCAAAATAGTGGAAACCAACAGCACTATACAATGTTCAACTAACCAGACAGTATCACTCGACCATACCAACCAGACACCAAGGTGATACACATGTATACATATCAGAAGCAACTCAACATGACATGGTCAGAAGCAGTATGAAGACCAGACTACAAAAATGTTCAAATGCAACATGTAACCATAACATCAACTCATAAAGCAAATCAGGAAATGTGCTCATGTATACATGTATATACATATGTAGTCTCAAATCAAAACATGTACAAGTGTGAAGAAAAATTGAACCACAAATGTATGCATATATGCAAATGTATGCATACACATGTATCAGTTTATAGATATGAACATGGAGCTTCAACAAAATCTACACACATGAAGACTCCAAATGGACTAACATACTTCGGTGCATGTGTAAATTAGTGCAAAACACAATGCACCAGTTCAATGAAACAGCAAATAGACCAGTATAGCATGCACACTTGAACCAAATAGATTCAAGTGGAACTCAAAGCAAATCATGTACCACAATATGAATGCAGACTTCAACCACCACCAAAGTGACTAGACTTAAGAAAATAGCAAGTGCACATGTAACAGTGGCAACCAAGCATTATTAATCACAGAAAATCAATGAACAATCATATGTCAGTTTCAAGATCCAGAATAGCATGGATACGCAAGCACTCAAGTAAACAAAACAATACAAGACTAGCAAGACCAATTTAACTCGAAGCAGCAACATCAGTTCAGGTATGGGGTGCAACCAGACCAAGTAAATGAAATGGCTTAAAATAGCAATGAGAGTAGTGGACAATTCAACATGAAACTAGAATTAATGCCAAGCCATCAAACACATATATACATATATGTATGTATGTATATACATGGAGATGACACACATACATAGTATGACAGTGCAGCGGTGTTCAAAATTTCTATAAGTTGCATTTCAAACAAAGTGAAGGCAATAAAAATAGAGAATGGTCATACGAATTGGACAAGTCAAAGTCCAGTTTATCACAAATTTAATGCCAAAGTCAAAGCCAGAAATGGAACTCGTAGTTGATAAAATCATGAACGGATCATAGGAGAAATAAACGGAGATAAACTCAAATTCATGAAGTACACGTCTGATATGAACAAGTCAAGAATCCATCACATCGTTCAAGCAAAGATCGAATGGACAAGTGCAAATCACGGAAGAATTCAAACAAAATATAAAAATGATAAATTAGGGTTTTAATCCCTATAAATTCCCATATCATCATTGGTAAATTTTTAATCGAGTTCAAGCAAAACAACGATAGTAAATAAATGAAATTCGTGTACCAGTTCAAAGCACTAATTCGAACTCGACAATTGAAGCAACCTCACGGACACAAGCCAAGGAGACGATTGACGAAGCCAATCGAAGCATAAATTCACTTCAGTCGATCAATATATCCAAGCGGCGTCTTCAATTTTACAAAAAACCTAGCATTCGAAAAGGAACGGAGAAAGGGAGTGGCCGAAGGCATTAACAAGAGAAAAAGGAACAAACTTATTTTTATCAGTGTTATTTTTGTGGGCGATCTTTTGATTTTATTAGGCTTTAATTTTATAACTAGGGTTTTGTATTGCTTTTGTTTTTGTTTTTCTTTTAACTTGTGTAACTTTCTAGTCGTGTGACTAGGTTACAAATTACGGGGCGTAGTCTGAGAATTCGCAACTCAGTGGCTGAGTTGTGGTAGGATTTTGAGCGTAGAGTTAGGTTAATCATTAGCGGGTGTCATAAGTTTATGTGTGTAAGCGTCTGACTATTTAATTTCTAGTAGAAACCTTAGGAGAAACACGTAGGCAGGGTTTTACCAAAGCTGAGTAAATTTGTGTTGTTCTATTTCTGCTTTTATTGTTCTGCTATTATCTGTGCTGCAGTTATTATATATATTTCGCATTAATTTTTATTATTATTAGTATCTCCCTATTCACCCGCTCTAGGGTGAAATCAATCCTGCAAGTAGTATCAGAGCTAGGAACAAAAACCCTTTTTTTTTTAAAATTTGATTTTTGGAAAACCAATTTTTATTTTAAAAAATTGACTTTTTAAATGGCTTCTTTTAATAATGCTTTTGCCGAGGGTCGATCCATAATTAGACCACCCATGTTCAATGTTGAATACGCTAACAGGAAAAATAGTATGAAATTTTTTCTGAAAACCATAGATGCATGGGATATAGGACACAAACTATAGTGGTAAATAATCAAGAAATTAAAAAATCAATGGATCGATCTTGAAAATAAACAGCAAAATGCTAATGCTAAAGCTATGAATTCTATTATCTATTCATTAGATCAAATTGAATTTAATCGTGTCTCACATTATCTTACTACACAGGAAATCTGGCACACACTGAAAGTGACTCACGAAGGAACCTCCCAAGTCAAAGAATCTCTCCTTGCCATGCTCAGTAGAGAATACGAGAACTTCACCATGACCAAGGATGAGAATGTCAAAAAGATGTACGGACGACTTTCTAATCTCATATACAAATCAAAAGCTCCTGGAAAATCATACACATAACTGAAAATAGTCCAAAAAATCCTCAGCATCCTTCCATGAAACTTTGAAGCCAAAGTTACTGCCATTCAAGAATCAAAGGATTTAAAACAAGTTAAAGTTGAAGAACGATTAGAAATCTCACCATTTATGAGCTAGAAATGAAATTCAAGGAAGAACATGAAGGAGGTGATATACGAAAGAAATCAGTAGCTCTCAAAGGAACAACTGAAAGTGAAGATGATGATGGTGCAGCAGAACTGACACTGATAATAAAGAAATTCAAAAGGTGAATCACAAGTATGGAAATCAGCTCTAAATCAACAACCGAAAAGCAGAGTAGTCAAAGTTCTAGACAATCCAGAAGAGCAGGAGATCATCTGTCACAACTATAATAAACCCTATCATATCAAGCCAAATTGTCCTTAGAATCGACTCAGTCATGGAAAGAAACTAAAAGGGAGAAGTTTTACAGCTACTTGGGATGAAACTGATGAAGCTGAAAGAAGCACTAGCAATAAGAGTGAAAAAAAGAATTTGTGTCTTCAAGGAGAAACAACTGACAGTGATGATGGCCAGCCAAGTGAGGTATCAAAACTTACTCATTCAGAATTACTGATATCTTTCATGAAGTAAATGACTGTTTTGAAAGACTTAGGGAGAAATACGCTAAAATTGAATTACAGAAAGATAGTGTAACAGAACTAAATAAACAGCTTGGTCAATTGGTTAAAAACTATCGAAACAAGAACCCTAAGTGTGATAAATGTCCATCACTTGAAGAAGAAACTAAAAAATAGTAAATGAAATTAAATCGCTTGAAAGTGAAATTCTGATTTTGAAAGAAAGTGAAAACACTAAGGGAGAAAATTCTATTAAAAAGTGCACCTTGTTATTGAATGAAAAAGAATCACTCAAAACACAAGTCCAACAATTGTCTACAACTTTAGGAAAATTCTCTAGATGAGAAAAATCACTAAATATACTAATAGGGAAACAAACAGTCAATATTGTTGAACAAGGACTTGGGTATAGTCAATCTGAACGTGGTAGAAACAAAATTAATAAAGTCAATTCCAAGTGCATGATTTATGGAAAAACTGGACACAATCACAGCAATTGCTGGTATAGACCCAAACATGTGAAAACCATTCCCCTTTGGGTTCCAAAAGGCATGAATATAAAATCCTTTAAAATCAAACAAATCTTGGTGCCAAAATGAACAAATATAAATTGTCTTGGGTCTACTCAAACATATTTTTAAAAAATTTTAATCACTAACAACCATGGACCTATTAAAACCAATAGGTCACAAAAATCTTTCCTCATGTAGGTGTGGTGGTAGGCTAAGGAAGAAAAAAAGTTTACCTAGATTCTAGCTGTTCCAGACACACGACGGATGACAAATCAAAGTTCCTTAGCCTAATACAAAGGTGGCAGAATCACAATGGGTAATAATGAAAAATTATCGTAATGGCAAAATAGGTAACGAACATTTACCTTGAACGATATATTAAATATGGAAATCTGCACCATAATCTGATTTAATTCAGCCAGTTATGTGATATGGAAATAAATGTTGATTCTTATTCTAATTTGTGCAAATTTTTTGACTATTCATCTTTCATCTTTAAGCTAATTCATATAAATTTGTTTGGACTAACGATATTACAAGTTTAGGCGGTAAGAAATGTTGCTTTGTATTGATTGATGATTACTCAAGACACTTGTGGATGTATTTGTTTATTTTATTGATTCTAGACCTGTTAATATGTTCATTGTTTGTTTATTAGCACGGATTCAATTACGATACAAAATAATTTTTTGACGACCCGGATTCTGCTCTCAAAAATCGACATCCATACATCACCCGTATTCGAATGCCGCAGATTCAAACGTCGAAGTCCGATTCGTCGGAGCTTATAACAACATTAGGTGAAAACAACACAGCGGAAACAAAAATGAAATAATTTTATTGATACACAACAATTGATACAAGATGATACAATATGAAGTGATCAACATATCAAAGATATATACAACAGCGAAAAACAACAACAGCAGCGGAAAGATAACATCTTCAATGCCAAAGCTCCAAATCAAAAAAACTCAAACTACCATCATTCTGAAGTGAAACACAATGCGATTCACAAATCCACATACTTCGAAGATTTTCAAAAGTTATACCTACTGGCTGACTATCTGATAACCTGATTCTAGGCTTTCCATATGGAAAATTGTAGGCACCCAGAGTGTAGAAAGGGAACAGTAAACTCTAGGTCAGTTATGGGACCGGTGTGAGCAAACAAAAAAAAAAGTTTATTTGAACAAAAAGAAATAAAAGAAATAAAGAGAAATTTGAATGCTTTTTGGAAAATGAAACTACTATAATGCCTCTCGCCACACACACAATGCAATCGCACACTTGGCGGAGATTTCTCCTTATGATAGTCAAACATGCTTGATACGCGAAAATCCTTTTGATAGTGCATAGTGTGAAAAACATTTTGAAAGTATAATATTAATCATAGCCAGCATAGGTACCATTATATTATGCCTTCTATAGCTACCATTTAAGAATGGCAGGTTATACAACTGCAATCGTAAAGGGCTCGTATTGGGTGATAGGATTTCCAACAAATGGTCAAGGCTAAGGAACTTCCTTTCCGAATGGGCACGCCTCTGGAGGGACGCCCCGAGAACCTAACTGGATCTCTACCAACACAATGCCAGTTTACCTCTGTAACTAGTTAACTAACTGTCACAAGTATGCCATCCCCCAGTCGTCATCGACCTTTATCTTGGGATTCACCAACAAATTTCAACAACCACATAAGTTAAATATCTGGGCTCCATACCATGATACCACTTTTTATCCAGAAGTAAATGCACATACCTTAAGGGGCGCGACCCCCGTAACCTTGCTGCATCCTTCCTATTTCGATCATTTCTGGGGTGTGAGGCTCGACGAAGTCTTGTCCCTCAAAGCTACGTTTTTCTCAAAAGCCATGCTTTGATCAACCAATGATCAAAACTTAGCATGCCACATTACCAAATTGGGAATATATCACCAGTAAATATCAACTACATAACCTTTGAGCTCGTACGTCTTGGAGAAGGGTGTTAAGCTAAGAGAATAAATTCTCTGCCACCAAACAGAAATGTATTTGATAGAAACCAGCTTTACATCTCAAAGTGTGACATCATACATACGTCCATACAAGTCCATCCTTGGTCTGAATGGAACCGAAGGCACTTCAAAGAAGTCCTTGCGAATCCGGGTATCCACAATCCCCACCGGACTCCCCATCACATATGGAGATCTCTATACCGGAGCAACTCAGTGCAGAGACATTCGACAGGTAATCCTTTCATTCTCCAAAGTACCGGGTCTTTAACCACTGTCTTCAATTGCTATCCATATCATTGTATCATTAATTCGGAATGGGTTTTATGACACAAAGTCCTCTCCCGGCTAAACCAAATAATGAGCGCTAACTTTAAAAACATATGGACATATTGGGATCTTAGTTAAATCACAATTTTTAGCTCAAAACCTTTCCTTTTAAATGGTTTAAAAATAATTCCATCTTAATCTTTAAACAAAAGATACACCCTTTAAGATCCTCTTCAATTTGAAAATAAGATTCACCAATCTCTAACAAAGATTCATTCATAGATTTCAAAACTATTTCAGTTTCAAATTTAAGATCCTTTCAACAAAACTGGAAATCCTTTCTTTATATGAAAGCTGTTATCATTTGAAAACAAAAAAAATTCGTTTCTGGAAAATCTGATTAAATTTGCTCAAGTTATAGCCTTTTTAAAACATAGTTTCCAAAATTTCAAATTTCCAAAATTAAATAAATATCCAAAATAATTTAATTCAAAACTTCCTTTTCAAAAGTTTTTAATATTCAACTCAGTTTCACTTTCAAACCATTTTGGATTCAAAATTCAACCTTTAAATCCTTTTCACCAATTTGAATAATATTAAATTCAAATACCCATGACTTAACCAATTTCCTATGAAATCCATATTTGTGTGTGTGTGTTGTGTGTAGTCCAAGGGTTTCACAGGCAACAATAAAAGATCAACCATCATAAACTCAAGAAAAATAATATCGATAAGCGGTATAATCCTATAATGCTTATCTTTCATTCACAGATAAACAAGTAAATTTATCACAGATAAATAAATCATAGTTCACACCTCAATCCAAGCAATCATATCATAGAATATCACACACTAGAGATATCAAACACTTCAAGGCATTCAATATAATCCAATCATCCATAAGCAAGATCAATTAATCACTTAATCATAATTAATTTAAAACAGATTAATTACTTATGAATAAATTACTAATCCTGGTTAATTAACATTAATTAATTACAAACCAGTTGATATCAATTTATGAAATTAATTAATCAACCTAAATTTTTCATCATAATTAATTATCCTTAATTAATTAATTATTCCTTAATAAATCACATTAATTAACCATAAGTTAATTACATAATTAATTAACTCTTAATTAATTACATTAATTAATCATCCTTTAATTAATTAATTATTAAGTGATTAACCCTTAATTATTAATTAACCTTTAATTAATTAACATTTAATTACAAATTATCTTTTAATTACTTACATTAAGTAATTATCCTTTAGTCACTGGATTAATCAACCTTTAATCATTAATTAATTATCCTTAATTGCTTTCATTAAGTAATTATCCTTAAGTAATTAATTACCCTTAATTACTTACATTAATTAACCTTAATTGATTCATTATCCTTTAATGTAATTACAATAATTAGTTAGCCTTAATTACTTTCATTAACTGATTATCCTTTAATTACTTAAAACCTTAATTAATCAAAGATAAACCATTTATCTTTAAAATATTATTTAAATAACTTTTGGAATTAATTTATCGTTTACTTATAAATTAACTTAAGATTCTTTAAGTTAATTAATAATTATAAACATCTACCCTTTCTTAAAATTAATTCCTTAAGTATGCTATTTAAATTTATTTAAACTTATGAATTAAATAAAGGATACATAACAAATATTTAAAACTTAAATTAATTTTAAAACAATTTATTTCAACCTTTATCCAACCCATACTTAAATAAAACATTTATTAATTAAAAGGAATAGGTTAAGAAAAATTATTTAAATTAAAACTTGATTTGTTTAAACAAAAAACTGCAATCTCACATATCTGAGACAAACTTGAGTACTCGCCCGAGATAGATGCACATTTTCCCGAGCCTATACTCGAGCAGACTCCCTTTTTTTTCTTTTACTTCGTTTTGTTTTTAAATTTTAAAACTGTTACAAAACACACTCGAGACAACTCGATGGCAAACTCGAGCCAAATCACAAATCTCCCGAGGCAAAACCTGAGTTCCACTTCATCTTCCCCAAGCCTGTAATCAACAGATATGCAAAGGAACTCATGCACGTGCACAAGCGTTCCGACCACCTTTGATCATCGTCGCGACCACCAGCACATTGTCGACAACCACGCCAATTAACTCGAGCATCCATAAACGTCGAACTCGCCTGAAATCAAAATCGAACTACACAAACACCCACTGGAACCACATGACCAACCAAAATTGTCTTGCGCTGCCGCTGATGCTGCCAAAAGCTTCGCAACTTCGTCCAGAGCTCCGCTACAACCTCACACATCGATTCCCCCAAGTGCGATCGCTTCCAGTTCACCATCAACGTCAAACTTGCCTCGAGAACAACGTCAACCCAAAACTACTCGAAAACCTTAAATCGCCTTGGCACCACCCCCGCGGCGAATGATAAATTCCCTCACCATTTTTCCTATGATCGTCGACACTTGAGCAACCTTTAGCCTCGAGCACGACGAACATCTTCTCCCCGTTCGTCGGAATTCGACGAATATACATTTCCTGGTCTTCTCACGAATTCTCATCACTCACGATCTTAAAAATTATGATATTTATATTAAAAATCATGATTTCCCAACATGAATCCAAATATACAATCAAAACTTCGAATTGTGTTCATTGATTTTTCTATTTTAAAAAGATTTCACTGTAATATTCAATTTTCGAAATATTTTCTAAATAATTCTACTTGAAATAATTTTTAAAAATGGATTTACATTATTATAAACATTTTTTATTTAGAAATCATAATCTAAATTCGTTTAGATAAGGAGATATAAATTTTATTTTGTGAAATTTAAGACTGTAGTATAAACAGAGAAGTATTTATATGTTTATACAGACATGCACAGGCATTTTTTTATTAATACACATGCATTTATATTTATAACAAAAAATTTCAAGTTATCACTCACATCCATCATCACAGGCAAACCAAGATATATATATATATATATATATATATATATATATATATATTCGAGAGTTTACTCACCTGGAATTGAAGAATAGAGAAAACCTTGAGCCTGGAAATGATATTTGAAAAACTGGAATTTGAAACTACAGATTTGATCTTTGAACTTGATTAGTTGCTCTTTTGTTTGATTTGAATTTATAGCTTGATTTAGTTGAGATGATTTCTAAATTCACTCAGGTTAAAGTTGTTTTAATTTGCTTGCTTGATCTGATTTGTTTCAGGCTTTCGAATTTGATTAACTTATTGCTTTGTTTCAATTTTCGATTGTATTTTTGATTTTTTTGATAGAATTGTTTTGCTTTGAATCTTAATCTTTGGTTTTAAGTTTCCTTTCTCAGGTTTAAAAAAGTTTGGCTTTGAATAAATGAAAATGAGAAATAGAAGAGTTAGATGTATATATAACTTTTGATTTCCTTTCTATTATTTATTTTTAAAAATGAGAATATAAGTGACATTTATTATTTTGCATGCTAATCTTAATTGCACTTGTAAACACATGTCATTAGAAGCCCGCACATGTTTAATTTACTTACACATGTCTTTGCATGCTAAGTAATGCTTTTAATATTATAATTTCCATTTAGTTTAAATATATATATATATATATATATATATATATATATATGTATGTATGTATGTGTGTGTGTGTGTGTTTTATATTTTATAAATTCATTTTCTATTTTTAATTAATGCATTTCCTTTTATAAATATTTATAACTTTAAAGAAGTTGATTTTAAAATCAAGTTACACATTAATAAATAAGCATGTATGTGTGTGTGTATGTATATATATATATTAGAATTTAACCTTTAAATAGCCTTTTGAAAATTATTATATTAAATTTAAATCATAACTTTCAAATCACAAAGTATATACATACATACATATATATATATATATATATATTAAAATTAGAAAACAAATTTCTATTAGTTTTATATTATAGAGTTTTTAAATTCAATTTATTTTTCAATATATTTATTTTTGAATTTCAAACCTATAATTCAATTTTAATCAATTTATATATATATATATATATATATATATATATATATATATATATAAACAAACACATATCTTATTTATTTTGGAAAATTTCAAATTAATTCACAAATAAACCCAAAAATTCATATTAATAACCAAATTAAATTGGCTTAAAAATGGGATCGTTATAAATTTCATTTAAAAGCCATAAAAAGGATTCTAAGGTATTTATTGCACTCTCCATGATTTGGTCTATGATATCCAACTTATGATAACTGTGATTTAAAGGGGTATTCAGATGCAGATTTTGCTGGTAGTCTAGCCACTAGTGGAATGTGTTTTATGTCCGGACCTTCATTACTTGCATCATATTCTCAAAGAAAATATCTGCATAATTTTAATTTTAATTGATTTTCTATTCGCATACATTTTTTTTACAAAACCCTTCTAGAAAATAGTTTACGTTGACTTCATTTCAAATTAGGCATTTTAGAAAATTTGATTTTATAATTATTTTTGAATTTGATCTTAAATGACTATATTAACTAATCTGACTCCCTACTGATAATCGAAAAGATAAATAGTATTCGAAATAGTGATGAGTATCCTCTCCTTTTTGAAAATTTTAATGGCGTCTTCTTCGTCCTCTTTTTCTTTTGATTCTGCTTCTTTCCCTCCTCTCTCTTCTTCGTCTTCATCCTTCCCGTCTTCTTCTTCTACTCCTATTTTCTCGTCCAGTCTTCCTTCTGCTTCTTGTCAGTCTGTGTCCTTTTCATCTTCTTCTTTTAAGTCGTCTTCTCCTGTTTCGAACTGGTCTTCTCTTTTCAAGTCTTTACCTAAGAATGCTGGCTCTTATAAGCCTATTGATTTTGATATTTGTAGGGATAAAGCGTCCGCTACTCTGCCTGATCTTGTTCGAGAAGAGGGTTTGAAATATTGGGAAAATCATTTGGTCGGCTTTTTCTTGGATGGTACTCTTTCGTTCTTGACAGTTGTTTCTACTCTGAAAAGATTTTGGAAGCTTAAAGGTGATGTGGATTTTAAATCTGATGGTTATAATTTCTATTTTAAATTTTCAAATCAAGAGGATAGGGATTATGTTCTTAAGTTGGATCCTATTTTCATTAGAGGTAGAATGTTTATTATTACTAAATGGGATCCTTCGGTTGGAATTTCACAAGCTCAAATCAAGAAAGTTCCTGTATGGATTCACTTTCACAGAATTCCAATTATTCTTTGGACTTTGATTGGGATTAATTGGTTGGCTTGTCATGTTGGTAGGCTTATTTGTTTTGATAATAGCACTGAGAAACTTCAGAGATTTAAGTATGCTAAAGCGCTAGTTGAGATTTCTCCTGAGTTTGATTTACCTGATACTATTTCTATTCCTCAATTGGGTAGCAACTGTCCAGATGTTAAGCTTTCTTATGATTGGAAACCTAAGATTTGTACTCATTGTAAAATTTTTGGTCATGATACTGCTTATTGTGAATTTCTTAATAAGGATGAAAGGAAAGTAATAGGAAAGGGGCAAGATGGTGAGAAGTGTGTGGATAAAACTCAGCCTGATATTGCTGCTAATACTGGTAATATAGTTCATAATGAGAAAGATTGGAAGAATGTTAAGAGGAAGAATAAAAGTATCTGGAAAAAGAAAGAACAAGTAGTTGTTGATAGTGTTGTGAAAGTTGATGGTGGTGTTGTGAACGAGAATGGAGTCTCTTTTTCTTCTTGTCCTAATACATCTAATTCTCTTGACAAATCTTTGCATTCTTCTCTTCATTCTAATTCTTTAGCTTTAGATTCTTCTTGTTCAAATCTTTCAACTTCATTTGTTGCTTCTATTTCTCATAATGGTAATAGTTCTTCTTCTGTTAATGTCTCTAACTCTTCTTCTGTTGACTCTACTCTTACATCCTCTTGCTGTTCTCAATTTAGTAATCAATCTCCTTCCAATTTATCTTCCAGCTCTCCATATTTGCATTTGTCTCCACCCAGTCATATTATTCTGCCTCCCCCTTCTTCTTCTTGTCTTGATGCTGGTGCTAAGATTGTCCATGACCTGAATAAGGGCAAGGATTTTAAATCTCATGAAGTTCTTCCATGTTCCTCCTCTAAGGAAAATTCTCATACTAGACATACTAGGAAAAATCCTTCACCTTTATTACCTCCTTTACCTTTTAAATGAATAATATTGCATTCTGGAATATTAGGGGTGCCAATTCACCCTCTAAACAATTTGAGATTAGGAATCTTTTAAAAGAAAAGGATATTCAATTAATATGTATTTCTGAAACTAAGCTTGATATTCAATCTTCAGTCAAAGCTGTAGCAATTATAGCTCCTTCCTGGTCTTCTGATCATAATTTTCTTGAAGCTAAATATGGTAGATTGTTGACTTTATGGAATCCTAGTGTTTTTAATCTTTCTAGAATCTGTGCTTCAGATCAATTCATTCACTATCAATGCACTCATTTACCTTCTGGTTTGAATTTTCTCCTTACCTCTGTATATGCTCATAATTCTTTGTCTTTAAGACAGATCTTTTTGGATCATCTTCCATCATTAAATCCTCTATCTTTTCCTTGGCTTGTTGGTGGTGATTTTAACTGCATGTTTGCTTGTGATCAGAAATTTGGTGGTTGTTCTTTATCACTCAAGGATATATCTCCTCTTAATAGTGCTATTTGTCAAGCAAATTTATTTTCTCTCAAATTCTTTGGGTCTGTTTACACTTGGTCTAATTGTAGTAGGAATGGTAATGTAACCCTTTGCAAACTTGATCATATTTTTATAAATCTGCCTTTTCTTCAATTTTGGCCTAATTCTTTCTATCATATTCATCAACCTTCTCTTTCAGATCACTGTCCTTTAATATTTCAAAATGGAGCTGATAAATTTGGTGGAGGGAAACATACTTTTAAATTTTTTAATTTTTGGACTAAGCATGTTGATTATTTTGTTATTCTCAGACAAGTTTGGAGTATGCAATTTGGTAAAGACCCTCTTGCAAATATTATTCTTAAGATGAAGGTGCTAAAGTTTCATCTTAAAGTGTGGTCAGCAGAACATTTTGGTAATGATTCTAAACTCTCAACTCAAATTAGAAATGACCTTATTAAGATTCAGGAAGCACTGTGTATTAGACCCTGTGATACTTTATTAAAACAAGCTGAATTGCATTTAAGGAATGAACTTGAGAAGGTAATTGATAGAGAAGTGTCAACTCTTAAGCAGAAACTTCATGTGAAAATGGAAAAGGAGGCAGACAGAAATACTAAGTATTATCATAACTTTCTTAAAGTTAAAAGAAGTCGTGATAGCATTTTTCAAGTTAAGGATATGAATGGGTTGTTGGTGAACACTTTTGATGGTATTAATCAGGCTTTTGTCCAATATTTTTCTTCTGTCTTAGCACCATCCACTTCTTTCATTCCTGATTTAAATCCCCTCTTTAATATTACTCTTCCCTCTTTATCAGACACTCTATCATGTTCTCTGATTAGTGTAATTACTGAAGAGGAAATTAGGAATGCAGTTTTCAGTTTGGATAGTAATAGTTGTGGAGGACCTGATGGCTTTAATGCTTATTTTATTCAACATAGTTGGAGTATTATTGGATCAGATATTGTTATTGCAATCAAATACTTTTTTCTACATAATAAGCTTCCTGCTGGTTTATCTGCTACTGCTATAGCTTTGATTCCTAAAATTGTTAATCCAACATCTGTCACTGATTTTAGGCCTATCTCTTGTTGTAATATCATCTATAAGATCATCTCAAAGATTTTAGCTAACAGACTTCAACTTGTACTGCCATCTATTATAAGCATTAACCAAGCTGCCTACATCAAAGGTAGATCTATTAGTGATAATATTTTACTGACTCAAGAATTGTTATTTGGATATGAAAGAAAAACTATTTCTCCAAGGTGTATGTTAAAATTGGATATTAGGAAGGCTTTTGACTCGGTGCATTGGAATTCTATTTTAGCAGTTATGTCCAAAATGAATTTTCCAAAACCATTTTTAGCTTGGATTTACACTTGTATCTCTTCTCCTATGTATTCTATTTTGAGAGATGGTGGTCTATATGGTTATTTTAAGGGTATACATGGAGTTAGGCAAGGTGATCCTATTTCAGCCTATCTGTTTATTATTGTCATGGAGCTTCTTAATTCTTTGTTCAAGGAACTTGTTATTAATGGAGTTTTACATTTGCATCCGAAATGTAAGCATCCACAAATTACTCATCTCCTTTTTGCTGATGATTTGGTTGTCTTTACAAAGCCCACCATAGATAACATACAATGCATTCTTTCAACTCTGAAGATTTTTCATTCTATAACAGGACTTCAAATTAATCTGGCTAAATCTAATATTTTAGTTGCTGGTTTAAGTCCATTGGAAATGAAAGACATTATTAATTTTTCTGGTCTTCAGGAACTGCCTAGAAATTCTTTCTATTTGGGTCTGCCTTTGATTACATCTAGACTTTCTAAGCAAGATTGCATGCCACTGTTTGAAAAGATCATTGAAAAGCTACACTTATGGCCAGTTGGTAAACTTTCACAAGCTGGTAGATTAACCATTGTTCAGTCAATAGCTGTAGCCATGACTACATATTGGACAAGGCACTATATTCTTCCAGCTAAGCTTATTAATATGATTACTAGTGCTCTTAATAAATTTTTATGGCATGGTGATCCATTTTCTAAGAAGTTAATTCCAATCTCTTTCAATAAACTTTTTGATTCAAAGAAACATGGTGGTCTTGGAATAACTAATATCTGTCAATGGAACAGAGCTGCAATATCTGTTTATTACAATAAAATTTTTACAACTGACAACAATCTCTGGTCACAATGGGTTAATCATAATCTTATTGGTAGGAAAAACTTTTGGACTATGTCAATTCCTCAAAGTTGTAGTTGGAGTTGGAGATGTATTTTGAAGCTTAGAGAAACTTTTATTCCTTTAATTCAATGTAATCATGATCTGATTAAGGATTTGTCTTTTTGGCACTCTCCCTGGTCTAAACAAGGCTTAATCTTAAGTTCAATTGTTGATTACAATTTGAGAAATATCTCTGGTATAGCTGAACAAGCTAAAGTTGTTGATTTTATTCATGATGGCAGTTTGGTTTTGCCCTATACAAGCTCTTTTCAATTAAGACAATTATGGAACATCATTTCAAGTTATCCTACAATGAGTTCTGATAATGTGCTAGTATGGTCTGGGAAGACTTTTTCAATCAATCTTGTTTACAAATCTCTCTGTGATAATGGTTTTCTTTTTCCATGGTATACAAGAATTTGGAAAATAGGTGGCAGTGCTAAGGAAAATTTGTTATTATGGAAAGTGATGGCTAATGCATTAAATACCAAGGATAAACTCTGTAGGATTGGAATTATCTCAGACAATATGTGTGTTTTTTGTAAGTCTGAAACAGAATGTAACACACATTTATTCTTTGAGTGCTCTTTTGTCTTTCAAATCTGGTATAGATTACTATTATCTTATGGTTTCTATAAACCTTCAGCTGTAAGTTCTATTGAATGGTTCAATATTTTCAAGGCTACTAGATGGAAATCATGTCAGACAAGGCTTCTGCTTAAAATGTTAAAAAGATTGGTTTATGAAGTTTGGCAAGAGAGAAATAATAGAATATTTGGTAGCAGTATCAGGAGCTCCTCACAATTGTTTGATCAGATACACAGGAATATTCTTTGGTTTCTAAGATCTGACTCTTGTTAAGATTAATTCTTGTTTACTGTTTCTTTTTTAAGTTTGGCAACAGAGGTTTCTGGATGCATTGACAATGAGAAGCTTTCACTGGTAATGCTGTTGTTCATATGGGTGTTGCTTGTTATGTCTGTTTGATGAAGCATTTACAGAGTGAAGAATTTTCAGAGTGAAGCATTTACAGAGTGAAGCTTTTACAGGGTGAAACCTTTTATGCTGATGATTATATATGTTTTGGTGGCCTAGATTGTTAGTTTTCTTCTTCCTGATGCCATCTCTGATTTTTTGGTTCAAAGCTGCTGCCATGTTTTCCATTATTTGTTATGTAGTTGTTGTTTGATGTTTGTAATTTGGTCAGGGTTGTAAGTCAATTCTCTAATTGTATTATGGTCATAGTTGTTAATCTGGTCATAGTGTGGTCATGGGTATATCCTGGTTTTGAATTTTATTCTTGGTCATGGGTGTAATTGGACTTGCTAGTTGGTCACTTTTCTTTGGTTGTAATTTTTCATTAGTTAATAAAGTGAGCTTTTTGCTCTTGCTTTTCAAAAAAAAAGAAATAGTGATGAGTGTCGATATTAATCGTATATTATGACTCGAGACAGTATATTTAGTAAATTTCTTAAAAAATTTAAACAAGATTTATAATATCTTTTATTGGTAAATATTCCATGACAACCTCTATTTCTATCATATTTCTAATGAACATCACTCATTAAAATCCAATATAGTATGTCAAAATATGGTATTTTAAACGAGAAATTATTTATTTTTATTTTATTTTTAGCAACAAAAACATCCAAAGTATCACTCTCATTTAAAAGTCCTCAAAGTTATGCATGAGTGAATGACTTGGAATATTTGTTTGTGTGCTTTCATGCTCATTTAAATGTCCTCACAGTTATGCATGTATGGAACACATATCAAAAATGGTTACTAAATAAACAAGTTGATTCTAATCCCATTTGAAAGTCCTCACGGTTATATATGGCTAGAAGATGCTTGAAATTCATTTTTTTAAATTGGGAATACTACTAATCTCATTCAAAAGTCCTAACGTTATGCATGGTCAATAAGTATTCAAATTCCTGATATAAATACACCACAAATAGACACAACTATATAGTTTTATATGTCGACATCACCCCTATCACTCTAAAGTGGAATATGCGCCAAATATAGTATTTATGATTTTTGTTTGAATTTTTATTGAAATTTAATATTTATACTTGATTGGGTATTAAGGTTGTATTAATGTCTATCACTTTATCTCTATTTTTTCAACACTATTGCTCTTTTGCTGATAATAAAAGAGGGAGAGAAATGTTAAGATTTTGGCAAATAAAGTTCAAATATTTTATTTTTTATTTGCATATTCCTCTATAGGTTCATTTGCATATTTTTATTTATTTTCACATATATATGAAGGGGGAGCTTTGTTGTAGAGAGGGAGCATTCAAATAGGGGAAGCAAATAGATTTCATCAATGCCCAAATACATTTAATAAATTCAAAATCTTAATATATGTTTGTCATCATCAAAAGAGGGAGATTGTTGAATATGCTAGTATATGATTTTTGTTGGATGATAATATATATATATATATTCATTTAAATGTATTTGTTATTTTACTATTTTATTTTTCACATAATTTAATAAAAATTTGATGAATAAAATAAATAACACAGAATTCATATTCAAACAAATATTTTATTCAAACAAATATTTTATTACAAATTTAAATAGTACAAACTTCAGCTCTCGCTGCATTTACATACTTTCAATTACAATTCAATTTCAGTTACATTACAATTTCAATTATATCACAAATTTCAATTTACATTTTTAACCTCACTACATATCACTCACATACTCATATTTATCTTCAACTTTGCTCCAGCCTATATCCAGCATATGAATTATCTGCAAAATAAGCAATGACGCAATAAAATTTAAAAAGAAATATTTTTTAAGTGTAAAATAAAATGTATGTTTTTGAAAATATTATTTGCATCATTTATTTGGGTTGTTTTTCATCATTTCTTTTGAATTCATCATACACAAACAACTTGTGACATGCATAGTGTATAACTGTACATGCCACAAGGCCGTGCACACCGATATACACTTGATAAAACTGCAGGGACAGGTAAGCACAAGGTCAAGCCCAACCAAATGGTGGATTCAACTCAGGTGCAATGCAAAACTAAAATAGGACGGTGCAATACATGCATATTGGTAAGAGACCGGAGATAGACCAGTCCTTGGCCCTGATTTGGTAAAAGAAGTAGCAGAAAGTTTGAGCTGATAAGGGTGAGAATAAGGGAGGATCAATCTAGGTAGAAAAGCTATGCAGATAGAAGATGAAAAGATTTGGAGTTCTCTATTGGAGATCATATTTACGTTAAAGTATCATCGACGAAAGGTATTGTCAGGTTCGAGAAGATATGGAAGTTAACATCGAGGTTCGTAGGACCATGTAACGTTACGACTTTTTGACATTCGAAAACCGACATCAATACGTCCACTGTATCAACTGCCAAACAATCGAATGCCGGAAAACCGTATCGTTAGGGTTAAAGAAGAAGAGAAAGGTAGAAGAAGAGAGAAAAAGAAATAGAAAACAGAAAGGAACAACAAAACAACATCAGAATCTCACAATCGCAGCGGAACAACATATAATAGAAAAATGAATAATCTTTAAATAAAGAACTATATCAGTTATTACATTACATCATATTAAATTACATTACAAGAGTGTACAACAACAAAACAACAACAAAAAGCGGAAAAGAAATACTATATACTAGTGAATACGCCATGCTATCCAGCTTGCCTCCAGCAACTGCTGAATTCCAGAATATCGTGATAACCTAACTCTAGACTGCCCATGTGGAAATTGGTGGGCACCCAGAGTTTAGAAAGGAAAACAATAAACTCCAGGTCAGTCATGGGACTGGTGTGAGAACTTAAAACAGTTTATCTTTAAAACAAAGCACAGGATAATTTTAAAATAGATTCGCAATGCTTTTTAGAAAATGAGACTACCATAAGGCCTCCCGCACACACACACACAATGCAAACGCAGAATCGGAGGAGATTTCTCCTTATGATAGTCAAAGATGCTTGATACGCATTAAAAAGAAGCATTTGATATTATTACTAGTGCATAGTGTAGAAAACATTTCGAAAATAAAGATATAAATCTTAGCCAGCATAGGCATTTCGCACTTATGCCTACTATAGCTACCATCCAAACAGTGGGGCGCCACCATAAGTGAATGATAGGTTCTACAACTAAAACCGTACAAGATCATATTGTTTCTTTGGATTTCAATCAAATGGTCAGGCCAAGGAACTTCCCATTGCCACATGGGTACGCCTCTGGAAAGACGACCCGAGAACTTAACCGAATCTCTGCCAACACAAGGCCGGGTTACCCTTCAAACTGGGTAACTACTGACACGAATATGTCATTCCCCGATCGTAACTGATCTATATCCGAGGATCCTCGATTCCAACAACCACAAAGTAATAAATTTGCAGCAACAACATAGGTTAAGTATCTGGGCTCCATACCATGATACCACCTCTATCCAAAAGGA
Organism: Allium cepa; assembly: GCA_030765085.1. Lineage (NCBI taxonomy): Eukaryota > Viridiplantae > Streptophyta > Magnoliopsida > Asparagales > Amaryllidaceae > Allium > Allium cepa. The sequence continues at coordinate 420,474,608 of CM060943.1, read as the reverse complement.
ATGACATACACTAAAGGGGCGCTACCCCCTAATAACCTTGCTGCATCCTTCCTATTTTGACCATTTTCGGGGTGTGAGGTCCGACGAAGTCTCGTCCACAAAGCCACGCTTTATACAAAAGCTGTGCTTTGATCATCAAATTCTCAACGGCACTTCGTATGCCACATTTCCAATTTGGGAACGTATCACTAGTAACCATCAACTACATAACCTCTAAGCTCGTACGTCTCAGAGAAGGGTTTAAGCTAAGAGAATAAATTCTCCGCCACCAACAGAAATATATTTGATAGAAACCAGCTTTACATCTCAAATTGTAATGTCAGACACACAATCCATACAAGTCCGTTCCGGGATCGAACGGAACCGAAGGCACTTACAAAGAAGTCCTTGCAATCCGGATATTCACTAATCACGACCGGACTTCCCATTACTAAGGGTGATAAAACCTCTATATCGGAGACCAGCCGATGCAGAGTCATTCGACAGTAATCCTTCTGTTTTCAAAAATATCCGGTCTTCAACACCGGTCTTCAAATGCAATCCATAACGATGTATCACATATTCGGAATGGGTTATACGACCCCAAGGTCCTTTCCCGGCTAACCCGAATAGTGAGCGCTTATTCAAAAATAAGTGTGGCATTCAAATTCAAGCAATCACAACAAATACCTATTTAAAGGTAAATATTGATAGTCGGATTATTTAACTATCAATAGGTATGCTCAACATCACCAGATTCCAAATAATTTTCCAAATTATTTATTTTCCAAAACTATCTTTACAAGATATATAATTTCCACACTTCAATCATTTGAAAACAATTTTCCAAATCACTTTTCACCCTTACAACTTTTGAAAACAAATTTCAAATCGTTTTCCCTACGCGGAAATACTTTCATTTCTCATTAATGGTTCATTTAAACCAATTAAATAAATCCTTACCGATTTACTTTATATTTACGTTCCAAATTCGTAAATTTATTCCCACACTTCAAAAATAAATCAACGTTTATTTTTAAACAAATTTCCCTTTCTTTTATAAATTCCATAGTGAATTTACAATTCCAAAATATCTATGAATATACGATTTTCAAATCGATTTTCAATATTCATTTTTAATTTATCTTTAAAAGATAAAATCTCAAAACATTCATTTCATATTGGAAAACATTTCCATACTTATTAAATAATAATAAGTAATTCACAAATCCATATATTTTCAACACTTGGAAAATATTCAATATACTTAAATCGAAATTAAGTATATATTTCATTCTTTAAGGAAAACATTCTCTTAAACACATTTATTTGAGTCAAAACGAATGTTGCGTAAAACATCGTTACGACGACCCAAAATCACTAGTATAGGGATTCGAAATTAAGATAGATATATAAATCCCAATACTATACAAAAACATTTCCTTTCAGAAATCATTTACGATAACAACAGTGTTATAGTCCACTATTTCCTTCTATTTCTCGAAAACGTCTATTTCAACAATAAATGTTGAAATCTATGTATTTGATACTTAATGCATTTTAAAACATCTTTAAATCGTCTTAAATTCTATTTAAAAACATCACTTCCCCAAAACATATCCATTTTATTTCATAATATATTCACGGTCCAAAAGTCGTGAATATACTTTATTTACCCAATTCAATGTTTCTACACATTTATTAAAAGATTATCCACCATCCAAAATCGTGGATAAAATTCCTAACCAAACTCTTATTATACAACCTTTAACTTTAAGGATTATTCGCTGTCCAAAATCACGAATATATCTCCTTTAATAACTTTTATGTTTGATTTATCAAATTCAATTGATTTCGAATTTACAAATTTTTTTGTAAATCCCATTTCTATTTATAAAACTTCGATTTATAAATCTCCTTTATTATCCAATTCAATTTATATAACTCAATTATATACCAAAAGTCCATATTATAAGTTAAGAACTTATAATCCATTTATTTACAAAATCGTTCTTTTAAAACTTCACAAATTATAAATCTTATTACTTATAAGATTTTATTTTTAACCTTATTTTTAACATTAACAGAACTCCTTTTAGAATTCCATTTATTTCGATTTATAAAATATATATTTTATAAATCTCATCTATAAACCATTTATCTTTATTCAAAAATCTCAATTTAAATAAACCAATCCTTTTAATAATTTACAAAACGTTATTTAAAACTTATATAACTCCAAAATCATACTTAAGTACTATTTTCAAAAAATTTAACTTTTATAACAATAAAATTAAAATGTTTATTTATTTTAACAATTCAAAATTTAATAAAACGTATACTTTCAAAAATCACTTTAAAATTCTTTTTAAAATCAAAATCATTATTTTAAAACTTCAAAAATGGATCTGATGATGCAACAGCACCAAATAGTCAATCACGACAACAAAGACATCATATATCAGTATATGATAATCAACAAACATCACAATATATGTAATCAAATAAATACTGGTGAGGAATCCAGTTGGATCCTTCCAACCTGTTTCCCTGCATCCAAAGATGTTGGCACAATACCAATTGCGTTCCAATATGGAATATCGCGGTATATGCGATTTATAAAATATTATTCGCTATTATACGGCGCAATAGGGTCTCATCCGCTATATAATGCGGGAAAATCAATTCCAAGTACACATATAATACCAATTTCACTTTACGGTGACATATTCGCGGTATAAGTTTTTAATAAATAACCTCCGCTTAATAACAGCGTGTAATGTCTATTTCAATCAAAAACAGACAATAATTTATCATCCAGGCATACAATCAATAATTTTAAATCTAACTATTTAAAATTTTAAATCAAAACAATTTCGATTGAGTGAGAAGTTCTCACCTTGCTTTCAATTCCGTTTTCAGCTTTTATTTCGAATAAAATTAAACACGCGTTTAATTTTACCCGAAATTCTCACTAACTCCAAACAACTCCAATCCTGTTCCATTGCGTAGTGCTCGACAAAACGAATCCAACGCAACTTGTTTCATAATTTTTCGACTTCGTATGACAAAGTTATACACTTTTGAACATCGAACGGATTATAATATAAAACAATTTACAATTTTATTTTAAACTTTTACAACCTTCATCTTGGCCGTCCAATTCCTGCTTGCAAATCACGGCCCTTGCACGCATTCTTCCCCATCTCCAGTTTCACGCACGAGGAAAGGAACCCACGGCCGCCATCTAGGGCTTGATGCCGCCCCGCCTGCGTCGCACTAAAGCTAGATCAGAGACCATCATCTCGTTGCCCATCGCGAGTGCCATCTTCGGCCAAATTGTCAAGAAGCTCGGCCGCACTATCCACGAGAAAACCACGAACGTACGCGCGACATTCAAATCCAAATCGTGGTCGATTCTCCAACCCATTTTCGATCTCAGACGCTGAGATTGAAGATCTCGACGTGCTCTCCATCTTTCATTTAGGAAGTTTGTTGAATCGTTGTATAGATTTGGAGAAATTAGGGGAAGAAGGAGATTGATTTTCGGCCGTTGAAAAGATAAGTGGCGGCGGCTGCTAGATAGGGTTAGGGTTTGGCAATTTGTGAACAAAGGGGGATCCTTTTATAGACAACCGACGAACACTATTCATCTTCAATTTTTCGAACTCAAAATCTCGCGCGGTGACTGGCGTTTCTAGGGTTTAGCCTGCATTCTGGACAAAATGGAATAGGTTTCAGAAGCTAATTCGATCATCTGTGCGAGTTACGACAATAAACGATCAATTTAAATTAAATCGATTTAAACTAATTTCTACGCGTTTTGGCTTGCCCCGGACAAACGGTAAATCTGATTGACACGAAATTTGAAACCTTATAATAATATCACATTACGGGTCCGATGAAACTAGTATCGTCGAAATCCGAGACTGTTTGAAAAATGGCTATTTTTACACGTCAATTAAATATTAAAATATTCAATTTTCACAAATTAACTTTAAATTTAATTTTAAAAGTTCTATAACATTATTCTAACTCTAATATGATTAAATAAAAATTTTCAAATCGTTTTTAATCATTTTAAACTCAATATTCAATTATTTCTGTAATTTCAACTATTAAATTATCGATTTAAATATCCAATTAAATCCAGATATTCGAAATTAAATTTATTTGACTTACAAATCTTACTTGTTAATATTTAAAATCAAATTAAATATACGAATTTTAATTAACAGAATTTTGGGTCGTTACAAACTCCCCCCTTAAAAGAATTTCGTCCTCGAAATTACCAAGTAAGAAAAATTCACAAAATCCATTAACTTCTCCAAAACCATAGTTAAACTTCTTACAATAACTTTACTAAGTATCTAAATCATACTTAGTTATCCTTTTCAAAATCAACTATATTGTTTAACTTTCAACTTCAAATCAAAGTTATAATTTTCCAAAATTTTCTTTCAAAAATATTCTAACGCCTTAAATTTTCGGAAAAATTCGCCAGAGTCTCCTTTGCGCGGCTCAATGAAAAAAAATGACAGTATATATATCACAAATATACATCTCATCAATTGATGAGGCATCCCGTAGGGAAAAAAGCGTAAAAGTACGATATTTAATCCGAGATATGTACCTTATTTATTGTTAGCGAGCGTATGCGGCTAATATAGCGCGAAAACGAGCTCCAAATGCGAAGCATAAGCCATACGCACCTACTAAACACTCAACAAACTATGAGAAACATGCATATATGAGAATAATATCAATATACAACATATAGCAACATAACAACTACATGTGCCAACATTGCAATGCATTCAATCAACAAATGCAACCATCATCCAACTATCATCCAACTAACCAAATAAATATTCATTCATATTCTCATTAATATTCAATGAATTGGTTTTCCAATTTAAATCACATTTGATTCATTAACATTGGATTTTACTAACATTCATTCTCAATTCAATTAGTTCACTTTCAATCCAAATCAAATTCAGTTCTATTCAAATTCATTTACTTCACTTTTAATTTGAATTTAATTACATAGCTTTTAATTCTGCTAATTCAATTTCATCAACACTTAATGAATTATACACAATCAATTAACAACCATATAACAACCAATGTATATATTCAATACAACCAAATTTATCAAATTTACATTTTATTTGGTTTAACGCCTTTAATTCCAATTGGTTTATATTAAATTGACTTCCATTCCAATTTATTCAACTTCCAATAACATTACCTTTTAATGAATTAACACTTACATTCATTATTCCATATCAATTTATTTTTCATTCAATTGATTAACATTCAATTCATTAGTTCAATTCAATTGCTAATTCCTTTAACAATATAAAGTTGAATTTCATTCATATAACTCAAGTTCAAATTCATCACTTATCTTAATTAATTTACTTCGATACCAAAATCAACTTTATTCAACTTCACTTAAGTTATATTCTCTTTCAAACATCATTTGTTTAACTTAACTTAAGTTTCCACTTATAAATTCAATTCAGATTCCAATTCTGAAGAAAATTTTATTTTACCTTTAGCATGTCAAATTTATTATCTCATTTCATAAGTTATACAACATATGTTCAACATATACCACTTGGATTTTTTATTGATTCACTTATACTTCCTTTAATTTAACTCCATCCTTTAAGTTAAATTCATTCTATCAAAATTCAAATTGTATAAGTTATCAACTCATTTATCATTCCCATAATATTTTAAATAGGATTCCAGAGTCTTTTCAACCTTTCAAAACCATTTTTGAAACCAATTCAAGTTACCTTTTGAATTTCCAAAACCAAATCCAAATTTTCCAAACAACTTTCATTTAAAATAATCTGGCAGCAATTCCTCTTTTGGAAACCCGAAAATGAATACCAACGATGTCTCGATCATCATCGGAATTATTTTCCAACGAACGAAAAGAGTTTAGAGCTTTAATTTCTCCAAAACAATTTTCCAAAATATCAAATCCTTTCAAAACACTTCTCTGGAATTTTATTTTCAGATTATAAATCACATTTATAAATCTTTTACTCATATAATTTCACTTCTTATATATAAGAGTATTTCACAATTGTAAATCATTTTAATTATAGTTCCATACTTATAATTCTTCGCTTATAAAATTATTCTTTTACAATATGTTTCATTTAACTTATTCAAACAAGTTTTATTAACTTGCATATATCTTACATTTTCAACAACCAAACAATCAATTTTATATACACTTTAATAATTCTGAAAAATTATTCCTTTATATATAAAATATAATCAAGGTAAAATTATTTCATTTACCCAATTCAAAATGATACTATGTTGGTTTATCTCGCTTAAGAGTTTAGAAACCCCTATCGACAATATGGCGTCCCATCTACCGACCAGAATTCACAAACAGCTCAACGGATAAGCAAACACAATATACAATAATTTTATATTCACTAACAAATACGCGCTCATATATATTATTACACTCACACTCATTCTAGAGTACTACTGACTCTATCTCTAATGAGTAATACCCAACAAAGCCATGGTTGTCCCTTAACCATATGCTCTGATACCAGATGTAACGTTGCGACTTTTCGACGCTCGAAAACCGACATCAATACGTCCACCGTATCAACTGCCGAGCAATCGAATGCCGGAAAACCGTACCGTTAGGGTTAAAGAAGAAGAGAAAGGTAGAAGAAGAGAGAAAAAGAAGAAGAAACAGAAAACAGAAAGGAACAACAGAACAACATCAGAATCTCACAATCGCAGCGGAACAACATATAATAGATAAATGAATAATCTTTAAACAAAGAACTATATTAGTTATTACATTACATCATATTACATTACATTACCAGAGTGTACAACAACAAAACAACAACAAACAGCGGAAAAGAAATACCATATACTAGTGAATACGCCATGCTATCTAGCTTGCCTCCAGCAACTCCTGAATTCCAGAATATCCTGATAACCTAACTCTAGACTGCCCATGTGGAAATTGGTGGGCACCCAGAGTTTAGAAAGGAAAACAATAAACTCCAGGTCAGTCATGAGACTGGTGTGAGAACTTAAAACAGTTTATCTTTAAAACAAAGTACAGGATAATTTTAAAATAGATTCGCAATGCTTTTTAGAAAATGAGACTACCATAAGGCCTCCCGCACACACACAATGCAAACGCAGAATCGGAAGAGATTTCTCCTTATGATAGTTAAAGATGCTTAATAAGCATTAAAAAGAAGCATTTGATATTATTACTAGTGCATAGTGCAGAAAACATTTCGAAAGTAAAGATATAAATCTTAGCCAGCATAGGCATTTCGCACTTATGCCTACTATAGCTACCATCCAAACAGTGGGGCGCCACCATAAGTGAATGATAGGTTCTACAACTAAAACCGTACAAGATCGTATTGTTTCTTTGGATTTCCATCAAATGGTCAGGCCAAGGAACTTCCCATTGCCACATGGGTACGCCTCTGGAAAGACGACCCAAGAACCTAACCGAATCTCTACCAACACAAGGCCGGGTTACCCTTCAAACTGGGTAACTACTGACACGAATATGTCATTCCCCGATCGTAACCGATCTATATCTGAGGATCCTCGATTCCAACAACCACAAAGTAATAAATTTGCAGCAACAACATAGGTTAAGTATCTGGGCTCCATACCATGATACCACCTCTATCCAGAAGGAATGACATAAACTAAAGGGGCGCTACCCCCGAATAACCTTGCTGCATCCTTCCTGTTTTGACCATTCCCGGGGTGTGAGGTCCGATGAAGTCTCGTCCACAAAGCCACGCTTTATACAAAAGTTGTGCTTTGATCATCAAATGCTCAACAGCACTTCGTATGCCACATTACCAATTTGGGAATGTATCATTAGTAACCATCAACTACATAACCTCTAAGCTCGTACGTCTCAAAGAAGGGTGTTAAGCTAAGAGAATAAATTCTCCGCCACCAACAGAAATATATTTGATAGAAACCAGCTTTACATCTCAAATTGTAATGTCAGACACACAATCCATACAAGTCCGTTTCGGGATCGAACGGAACCGAAGGCACTTACAAAGAAGTCCTTGCAATCTGCATATTCACTAATCACGACCGGACTTCCCGTCACTAAGGGTAATAAAACCTCTATATCGGAGATCAGCCGATGCAGAGTCATTCGACGGTAATCCTTCCGTTTTCAAAAATATCCGCTCTTCAACACCGGTCTTCAAATGCAATCCATAACGATGTATCACATATTCGGAATGGGTTATACGACCCCAAGGTCCTTTCTCGGCTAACCTGAACAGTGAGCACTTATTCAAAAATAAGCATGGCATTCAAATTCAAGAAATCACAACAAATACCTATTTAAAGGTAAATATTGATAGTCGGATTATTTAACTATCAGTAGGTATGCTCAACATCACCAGATTCCAAATAATTTTTCAAATTATTTATTTTTCAAAAATATCTTTACAAGATATATAATTTCCACACTTCAACCATTTGAAAACTATTTTCCAAATCACTTTTCACCCTTACAACTTTTGAAAACAAATTTCAAATCGTTTTCCTTATGCGGTAGTACTTTCATTTCTCATTAATGGTTCATTTAAACCAATTAAATAAATCCTTACCGATTTACTTTATATTTACGTTCCAATCCGTAAATTTATTCCCACACTTCAAAAATAAATCAACGTTTATTTTTAAACAAATTTCCCTTTCTTTTATAAATTCCATAGTGAATTTACAATTCCAAAATATCTATGAATATACGATTTTCAAATCGATTTCTAATATTCATTTTTAATTTATCTTTAAAAGATAAAATCTCAAAACATTCATTTCATATTGGAAAACATTTCCATACTTATTAAATAATAATAAGTAATTCACAAATCAATTTATTTTCAACACTTGGAAAATATTCAATATAATTAAATCGAAATTAAGTATATATTTCATTCTTTAAGGAAAACATTCTCTTAAACACATTTATTTGAGTCAAAACGAATGTTGCGTAAAACATCGTTACGACAACCCAAAATCACTAGTATAGGGATTCGAAATTAAGATAGATATATAAATCCCAATACTATACAAAAACATTTCCTTTCAGAAATCATTTACGATAACAACAGTGTTATGGTCCATTATTTCCTTCTATTTCTCGAAAACGTCTATTTCAACAATAAATGTTGAAATCTATGTATTTGATACTTAATGCATTTTAAAACATCTTTAAATCGTCTTAAATTCTATTTAAAAACATCACTTCCCCAAAACATATCCATTTTATTTCATAATATATTCACGGTCCAAAAGTCGTGAATATACTTTATTTACCCAATTCAATGTTTCTACACATTTATTAAAAGATTATCCACCGTCCAAAATCGTGGATAAAATTCCTAACCAAACTCTTATTATACAACCTTTAACTTTAAGGATTATTCGCTGTCCAAAATCACGAATATGTCTCCTTTAATAACTTTTATGTTTGATTTATCAAATTTAATTGATTTCGAATTTACAAATTTTTTTGTAAATCCCATTTCTATTTATAAAACTTCGATTTATAAATCTCCTTTATTATCTAATTTAATTTATATAACTCAATTATATACCAGAAGTCCATATTATAAGTTAAGAACTTATAATCCATTTATTTACAAAATCGTTCTTTTAAAACTTCACAAATTATAAATCTTATTGCTTATAAGATTTTATTTATAACCTTATTTTCAACATTAACAGAACTCCTTTTAGAATTCCATTTATTTCGATTTATAAAATATATATTTTAGAAATATCATCTATAAACCATTTATCTTTATTTAAAAATCTCAATTTAAATAAACCAATCCTTTTAATAATTTACAAAACGTTATTTAAAACTTATATAACTCCAAAATCATACTTAAGTACTATTTTCCAAAAATATAACTTTTATAATAATAAAATTAAAATGTTTATTTATTTTAACAATTCAAAATTTAATAAAACGTATACTTTCAAAAATCACTTTAAAATTCTTTTTAAAATCAAAATCATTATTTTAAAACTTCAAAAATGGATCTGATGATGCAACGGCACCAATAGTCAATCACGACAACAAAGACTTCACAAACATCACAATATCTGTAATCAAATAAATACTGGTGAGGAATCCAGTTGGATCCCTCCAACCTGTTTCCCTACATCCAAAGATGTTGGCACAATACCAATTCCGTTCCAATACGGAATATCACGGTATATGGGATTTATAAAATATTATCCGCTATTATGCGGCGCAATAGGGTCTCGTCCGTTATATAATGCGGGAAAATCAACTCCAAGTACATATATAATACCAATTTCACTTTACGGTGAAATATTCGCGGTATAAGTTTTTAATAAATAACCTCCGCTTAATAACGACGTATAATGTCTATTTCAATCAATAACAGATAATAATTTATTATCCAGGCATACAATCAATAATTTTAAATCTAACTATTTAAAATTTTAAATCGAAACAATTTCGATTGAGTGAGAAGTTCTCACCTTGCTTTCAATTCCGTTTTCAGCTTTTATTTCGAATAAAATTAAACACGCGTTTAATTTTAACCGAAATTATCACTAACTCCAAACGACTCCAATCTAGTTCCATCGCGTAGTGCTCGATAAAACGAATCCAACGCAGCTTGTTTCGTAATTTTTCGACTTCGTATGACAAAGTTACACACTTTTAAACATCGAACGGATTATAATATAAAACAATTTATAATTTTATTTTAAATTTTTACAACCTTCATCTCGGCCGTCCAATTCCTGCTTGCAAATCACAGCCCTTGCACGCATTTTTCCCCATCTCCAGTTTCACGCACGAGGAAAGGAACCCACGGCCGCCATCTAGGGCTTGATGCCGCCCCGCCTGCGTCGCACTAAAGCTAGATCAGAGACCATCATCTCGTTGCCCATCGCGAGTGCCATCGTTGACCAAATTGTTAAGAAGCTCGGCCGCACTCCACGAGAAAACCACAAACGAACGCGCGGCATTCAAATCCAAATCATGGTCGATTCTCCAACTCATTTTCGATCTCAGCCGGTTAGATTGAAGATCTTGACGTGCTCTCCATCTTTCATTTAGGAAGTTTGTTGAATCGTTGTATAGATTTGAAGAAATTAGGGGAAGAAGGAGATTGATTTTCGGCCATTGAAAACATAAGTGGCGGCGGCTGCTAGATAGGGTTAGGGTTTTGCAATTTGTTAACAAAGGGGGGGGGTCCTTTTATAGACAACCGACGAACACTATTCATCTTCAATTTTTCGAACTCCAAATCTCGCGCAGTGACTGACGTTTCTAGGGTTTAACCCGCGTTCCGAACACAATGGAATAGGTTTTGGAAGCTAATTCGATCATCTGTGCGAGTTACGGCAATAAACGATCAATTTAAATTAAATCGATTTAAACTAATTTCTACGCGTTTTGGCTTGCCTTGGACAAACGGTAAATCCGATTGACACGAAATTTAAAACTTTACAATAATATCACATTACGGATCCGATGAAACTAGTTTCGTCGAAATCCGAGACTGTTTGAAAAATGGCTATTTTTACACGTCAATTAAATATTAAAATATTCAATTTTCACAAATTAACTTTTAATTCAATTTGAAAAGTTCTATAACATTATTATAACTCCAATATGATTAAATAAAATTTTCCAAATCATTTTTAATCATTTTAAACCCAAAATTCAATTATTTCTGTAATTTCAACTATTAAATTATCGATTTAAATATCCAATTAAATCCAGATATTCGAAATTAAATTTATTTGACTTACAAATCTTACTTGTTAATATTTAAAATCAAATTAAATATACGAATTTTAATTAACAGAATTTTGGGTCGTTACAGACCATTTCCTATTTTAGAGAGGATCGAGAAACTCACATATATAGTAGAGGTACCAAATAATTGACAGGAGTCCACGATGTTTTCCATGTGTCTCATCTAAAGCAGCATATTGGGGATCTAGAAACTACTATAACACCAACCATGTCAGATGATTTAGTAGTGGAACCAGAAATGACTATAGTCAGGAAGCCTATCGGGATAGTCGCAAGAGATGAGAAGAAGTTGAGGAACAAGACAGTCGAATTAGTGAAGGTCTAGTGGAGTGACAATCCTAGAGGTTATACTTGGGAGACTGAAAGAAGGATTAAAGACACTTATTCTAGTCTGTTTGATGGTATGTTTACCTTTGTTTGTTTTGATGTGTACCTTATCGTAATTTCGAAGATGAAACTCTTTAAGGGGGGAGATTGTAACACCCCATATTTTTAGTGTCATTATCAAGGAAATTTAATTAGTTAATTTAAATTAAATAATATGGGATTGATTAATGGATTGAGATTTGTGATTTTGTTAAGGGGTAGCCGTGCCATGTTAATGAGTGAACAATGAATCAAAGAAGTAAGGTGACAGGAAATAAGAAAGGGCAAAGTGGGAAAATGATTAAACTTATACCCTAAACCCTTAGGAAACCAAAATACATGCTTATTACATATTTTCTCAAACAAAAACTTCTAAGGTCGGCCACAATTAGCAATCTCAAGAGAAGGTAAAGCTAGGATTCAAGAGAAGAATCAAATTAATCAAGATCAAAATCTCATATCCTTGATTACAAAGCTAAGATGAATAATTACTACATCTCATTTTCTTATGGTTTTCGGTTTTAAGGATCATCCGAAGTTTTTTTGAATGATAATGCCATGTTTTAAATGATTAAATATTTATATATGCTTGTTGATGATTTATGAATGTTCATATTGACTTTTATGATATGTTTGATATAAAAACCCTATTAAATGACGTCCAACTGCCTTGCTAACTCAAACCTAGGTCAGAAATAATATTTTAGAGGTGGTTTTCAATTTTCATAATTTTCTAAATTAATGTGGATTTTATATTAATTTTCTAACGAAGAAAATGATTTATTGGGTTCTGAATTATTTACAACTGAATAATTAATTATTTGGGTCAGAAATTTATATATATTAGAAAAATATTGAAAATGATTCTCTGGATTTTTTATAGATTTTTCCTAAGTGTTTTGATGAATATATAAAAAAATTTAAGGTATCGGACTTAAATGTTTTATATATTTAATTAAGGAGAAGGGATATTTTGTAAAATAAAATCATTGTTTATTTCTGAAAATACTGGCAGCACTTTTGAAAAAGATATTTAGCGACTAATGAAAATTTGACAAACAATAGCAGTTTAGTTAAAAGGTTTTCTCTTTTAAGTTAAAAACAAAATAACATGTTTTTAGCATGTTCTGCTACTTTCGACACCAGGGGTTCTGACTAGGATGTTTCACCACCATGCTTTCAAAACCAATGTGCATGGTATCAAGTTACTTGGTACGTAGAATATTGGATAAAGGTGGAAGGTATGTAGTCGAAACATTGGGTTCCAAAGGGATTGGAGTATGCTTTTGTTTTAAATTAAAACAGTGCCTGCTTTGCTTTGCTTGAGACTGTGTCAAATATTTTTAGAGAAAAGTTTCGAATGTGTTGCGCTCTTTTGTTTTAAGTAATGCTTTCAAAGGGGTGAAAACCCCTACCTGTCGCCTTTCTACCTTTCAAAGTCAATGGTTTCGAAAGGTATATTTTAGACTTTAGAAATTAGCCACTTCTCTAATGCTTTCGAAGGGATGGTTTCGACACCATCACTTTTTTACTTAAGGATAGCTTTCGAAAGGTAGGCTTTCGACTTAAATGATTTTATTGACCCTCTTACTCTGATTGTAATACAACCTAATGGTATCAAAAGAGATGATTTAAGTGGTTCCGAAAGGTATTTTTCCACATGTTTTAAATTGAACCCAAGTGCTTTCGAAGGTTTGAGTTTCTAAAGGTTTAATGCTTTTAGAAGGTTTTAAAAATGGATTCGAAGGGGTGGTTTCCCAAGGTTTCGAAGTAGTCGAAAGGTGATGTTTTCTGATGGTTCTGAATGGGTTGAAATTAAAGGTTTTTCCATTGGTTTCTAAAGGCAATGTTTTGAAGTGTTTTATGATATGATGTCTAAGGTTTTAAAGCTTTCGAAAGGATGGTTCTCAAGGGTTTCAAATATGGTTTCGAAAGGAAGGTTTTGTCCTTTTGGCTTAGATAAATGAAAGGTTTTACTTGGTTTTGAAAAGGATTCTTTAAATGGATTCGAAATGGGTACTTTTAAGGGTTTAAATGTTTTCATCAACTAAGGTTTGAGTAAAGCATATATATAACATGACATAGTGATTTTGAGTAAAGCATAGAGTATAAATATTTTCCTTGTTTAAGTTTGGTTCAAAAGTTTTTAAATCAATTTCAAATGGAGAGGATTTCAAGGAAAATTATGGAAAGGTATCTCTAAGGAAAATGAATCAGATATTAGAATATCAGATGGGACTAGTATAGGGTCGTGCCCTATACATTAGCCATTGGTCCCAGCTAAATTAGTCCAAAATTCCTGTGTGTAGGGCTTTGCCACAGGTAAGACTATAATTATGATTACACACAAAAGGAAATATATGTTTGTATGTAGACAGGTTATTGGTGAGCCCAAAAAACTATTAGGATCAGGTGACCCTGGGAGACGTTAAGTTAGAAAAAAACCATCTAGAAGAGAAGTATTTAACAAATATTTAAGGACAGACCGTCCAAAAGACATGTGTCTAACAGATGTTAGATTATTTTGTTATTTTGTTCGGTAGGCCCGATTCAGCCAAAGGTTAATAGTCAGCCAAATAAAACTAAATTGTTCCAATAGATAGTTCTTTTATTACCTGATATGTATGCTTACATAATGACGCTTTACAGTATTTAATCAGTTTTGGTTTCAAGAAAAGATTTGCAAAAGATATGTTTTAAAAGGATGTTAGTGAGGGAAACCCGTTCCGCTAAGCGTAGTGGTCTCACTTAACATTAATTACCAAGATGTGTAGTGTTATTCACACTAGGTTTTATGTCCGACTCAAAGTTTATGTTTTCCCCCTTAAACTCTCGGGTGCTCAAAATTGATTTGAGTTGGCTGAGGGTTGAAGCTTTTCAGGTTTTAGTCGGATGACGAATAATGCTACCGGAGGGAAGCAGGAGGCTAACAGATAGTTATTTAGGAGTTATAGTTCTTGTTTTGTGTTTCTTTCCACTATGTATTAAATTAGTTTTGATTCTGATTAACCAAGAGAGCATCGTCATATGTTGCTCTTGGCGTATTTTGTAATAATTATATTTGATCTTTGCTTGGAAAACGTTATGGGATTGTGTAATTTGAATATGGAGCACATTTTTCGAAACGTAACGGAAAATTCTATTTTGAAATTTGTGATTTGTTGCATATTCTATTGCTTCTGATATTATAGATACCATTAACATAACCATATTAGTCGCTGAAAGTTAATATTATAGATGATTGCAGCATCTGTAGCGCTTAACATTGGGCCTCTAGATAAAGGATGTTTTAGATTAACTTTTGTCGGATAACTCTATTGACCTTGCATCTCAACCCACTGAATCAAACCTACCATCTAAAGCCTATGTGTTGAGCTAGGCCCACTAATTCACATTTGTCTTAAACGTATAATTTAAGCTATATAATTACTTAGTGTGAAAATTATATTGCTTCCTACGTATAATTAATAGTATTAATACCTATTTATTCACTATGTTATTATTTCTAATTTATACGTTTAGGCTTTGGTTTCTTTGTAATGTCTAATATATGTCTATTGCCATAGTAATTTGCCATTAGTGTCAAAATTGGACAATCTCTAATCAACCCACATTCAATCCGTTTAACATATTTACCAATTTCAAAATCCACATATTATGCCTACTCATTTCCCCCATGAATGCAATATTAAATTCCCTAAATAGTCCCCATTTAATTTTTTTTATTTATCTACTAATTACAAATTTATTGCCCATTAAATATATAATTAATGTCCATAAATCCTAGTCCGTCAATTATTACTGCGTTAATAACTAATACATATATGGTCGTAAATTACTCTCTGATATATTTTTATTTTTAAACGTTAAGCGTGGTTATATGTGTGTGTCTATATATATTTCTAATTATTAATTTCTTAACTAGAACATTCCTTTCCATATTTTAATTTGTAAAAGCTATCATTCTAAAAAGGGTTACCATTATAATTTTCCATAAATTAACCAAAGGTGAGATCTTTGCTTCGTTTGAAATTATAAGGAATTATTTCTTTTTTTATTGAATTAGATAGTTTAAACTATGGAAAAGAATATCCATATCTTACACGTCTCTTTCCCTTTTTGGTATATCCATTATTAATTCGAAACGACGAGTTTATACACATTTTAGAATTAGATAACTTATGGAAATTACATGGTATCCACTCCAATAAATCAAAATATAGAAATTCACATTTCAAGGGCAACCTAATTTACAACCAATTATAGATCTAGAATAATTTCTCAACTTTTCTAACATTCTACAAATGAATATTTTAGATTGGTTTCAAATTTCACGATCAGGTTGTACATACTATTCCTACTCCAATTACTTATTTTTTTGAATGTAAAGGTGCTAAACCAATACTTTTATTTTAAGCCTACAATTCATCAGATCTTACTTAGACATAATAATTAAACAAGAATTCAACGACATAAATTTCAATTTTATAAATAAATTATATAATTTTCCACTCACCTTTTAAGCTTTCCAAATCTCCAGATCTGAATCCAATCCTTTACTTTACTCCTTTTTCCATTCTAATACAAATGAATATGTATAACAAAGTATATATTATTTGAACTACATATCTAAGAAGAGATTTGAGGTTAAAGGAAATATAGATTGAAATTTACTCTTTTCCACGGTATTGATTCGCTTTTTCTCTTTTTCTCTTTTATTTTTCTCCCTTCTTTGATTTGTGCATATATATAAAATTTATTTATAAATCTTAGAATTAGTGAAGAAGGGAAAATGGAAGAGCTTCGCTTCTAGAATCAGAAAATATGAAAAGAGAAGCGAGGGGTTAGGCCTTTATTTATAGGTACGTGAATCAATCATAACCGTTAGATTAAAATAGTTAAATCTAGGCCATTGGCCTAGCTTTAAACCCTAGCCGTTCCCTATAGCAGCCGACCGCTAGCAATAGATCGTCCCAATGAGGCGGTCGACCGGTCGGGTCCAGTATTAATGCTTATTTATTTCCTTTTTCCATATTTGATTATCTATGCTCTCAAAACTTCAAATTTGGTATCATCACGAACGCAATGGTGCAAGTTGCATGACCAAATTTCAAAGTTTGCTCCAATTCCATTTTTGGAGCCATATACCGTTAATTTTATGGGGTGTTATAATCATCGAATGCCTTATAGTCAAACTGTGAAACTTAATTCAAAAGGTGTTCATTTTAATATTTCCATAAATTATTATTTATCCAACCAATAAACTACTTATAAATCAACAAACAATAGTAAATGCTCATAAACTGGCCAAGCAAGACTAATAAATGAGGGATAATAATGAACATAATAATCCATACATAAATCAACTAATACATATACATTACTTATTAAAAAATACATATATGCTCATGTGTATATATATATATATATATAAAATTATTCAACTCATTCTAGGGCATTCCATTACTTTATATCTTAATGAGTTGTACACAATAAAAGCCAAGGTTCTCGCTTAACCTTTAGCTTTGATACTAGCTGTAATGACCAACCTTTTCGACCCTCAAATGTCGATAGTAATACATCTATGGTATTCATCTGCTGAACACCCAAGTGTCGGAAAGACCAATTATTAGGATAAAAGAAAAGAAAATGAATAAGAAAGAGGAGAACATAAACATCAGAATCTCACAACAAAATGATAGTATATAATATCAAAAGACAGCACACAGTGTAACTCTAATATACATAGCATTTCAGAGTGACTAATCTAAGTACTATCATCAGCCTAGACAGTTATAACATCATGTCCTTATAATTGTCGATATATATGTATATAAAGTAATGCTGCGGAAATAAATGCTACGATGGGTAAAACATCCAGCTCCTTTCCAAGTGCTCGGTGAACATCAGCGAAAACCTTTTTTCCTTGGACTGCTCGAAAAAGCACTTATGGAAATAAGGGAAAAATAAAACCATGATTTAGACAAAAGTCTGGTGTGAGAAACTCAAGAAGTCTGTGTGATATAATAGATAATGTCTATGGTATAGAATATAAGTAAGAAATAACTATTGCGCGTGTACACCACAACAACAAATAGATATACAATTAAAAACCACTAAGCCATGTTCGCATAATTGTGTAGGTTTTACATGGAGGTTCCCTCAATACATTGAGTATAGTCCTACACAAGGATCAGAGATATCCTTCCGAGCAGCGTACATCTCTAAGTGATGTATAGTAGGAAATACATAGCCAGTCCACATCCAAACACGAGGCTCCAAATGCATCACTCCCGCATGTATATCCATAAGTAACAGCAGATGGAGTCGCCTACACCCTTAGGTTAGCTAAACCCCTTAGTTGTGCATCCTATATTTGGTATATCTCATTACCAATAGTGAAGTCATTTTCGGCATCTCAACATACGAGTCATGACATGTAAAGATCATGAATCCTTAGATGGATTCCAGCATCTTGAACAGATCATGAATCTTTATATGGATTTGGGAATCTCGAACAGATCAAAATCTCTACATAGACTCTAATATCTCGAATAGATCCACTTCCAAGAGATAGAACACGTATCTTAGTCTTGAAGTGGATTTTGGCAAGTATTACCAAAGTATGCTTATCCGATCCCAGTCTCTCCAAGATTGAATCGATGAATTTTCGGTTAACTTAACTTTAATTCTTTTAGAAATAAACTAACAATGATAAGGATGGAGATCATCTCCTATCTGGATGGATTTCCTTATCACTTTTCCTCATCACCGAGATCAAAGTTAATTTTTGGTTATATTCAACAACAATGAGAATGATCGTATATGGAAGCCAAGTCTCATATACTTCTCACGTTTCCAACCTTCTCAACTTCCACTATTTCTCGGTAACAGTGAAGCCTACTAGGTTATAGCACTATTGCTTCTACACCCTACTCGATTTATCATTTTTAACTCTCACAGATAAAATCAAGTCTGCTTCGTCATCTTCTAGTGCTAAGTACATGAATAAATACTTTCCATAAACAAATAAACACACAAAGAACGCTTAAGTCACATAAATGACTTATAATCTTTTTTTTATTTAATTAACCCTTTACTAATTAAACCTCTTTTATTAATAAAACTTCTTTCATTAGTCAAAAATTTTAATTGATTAAACTCCTAACTAATTATACTCTTAATTAATTAACTCTTAATTAATTAACTGTTAATTAATTAAACTCCTAATTATATGAAGTCCTTGTTAATTAAACTCCTAGTTTTTCAAACACCTTATTAATTAATACTATTAATGAAACCTCTTTTATTACTTAATACTCCTTTATTAATTAAAACTTCCATTGTTAATTAAAATTTTCTTTACTTATTAACACTTCCTTTATTACTTATATATATATAATTTCTCTTTATAAAAAATATTACTTATATTATGATATTTCACTATTTATTTATACTCTTTTCAATACTCCAAAATGTATTCATATACTTATCTTAATGGTATAAGTTTATTCACAAATCACTTAACTAGATTTACTTACTTCAAAATATAATCAAAGAGGTTAAAAACAAATGTCACTCTAACATTGTTACTATGAACCCCTTATCTCTTTTATACTTTAAACATCTACTTTTATTTGTATTTCAAAAAATCCCATATTTGTTATTATCTTTAAATTTCCATTATTAAAGATATAAGTATATACTCATTTAACAATATTTTTCCACTTCAAAATATAATTCTAGAGTTTAAAAACAAATGTTACTAAAGCATTATTTACTAAAAAACCAAAACATTTCATACTTAATCATTATCTTCAAAAAAAATTAAGATCTACTTACATTTATAAGGGTTTGAGACAAGTGTTATTTAAACATTTTCATAATAAACCCAAAACATTTCATATTTAATCATTATCTTTAAAACTGGTTTTTTAAAGATTTGATTATACTTACAAGGATTAAAGACAAATGTTATTTAAACCTTATCACAACAAACCCAAAACTATTCACTTATAATTGTCCTTAAATTATCCCTTAGTGAAGTCCTAATTATATTCCTAATTGTTGTCCTAATTATAATCCTAATTATAATCCTAATTATATTGTTAATTATTTTCCTAAGTGTAATTAATAAGGGTTAAAAAAATGTTACTAAAACATTATTTACTACAATCCAAATTCACCTACTTATATTATTTGCTCAAGTTTGATAGTCGACTAATCTACTATCTAGTTCTAAAGACAATCGCTTATAAAAATCAAGGCTCGTATACTTAACATGTTTTCAACATTCCCAACTTAACTATTCCTCAGTCAAGAGGGAAGCCGGTAGGCTAGAGCACTATTTATTTATCCATACTCGAACATCAATCTTAACTTTCACAAATAGATAAGCCTACTTCGTTGGCTTTTAGTGCTAAGTATAGTAAACAAGTTAAACATACACACATGCTTAAGCCACTAAGCACTTTTAACTACTTTTACAACATTTTATTATGGTTTAAAAACCATTTTAGAATGATATATATACATACACTGATTTAATTATAAGATATGATATTTAATAATAAAAATAATTTAAAACGATATTATATTACATAAGCTTCTATTTATTTTAATAAAATATTTAGCTAATTTTCTAGAAACTATATATACTTAAAAATACATAAAAATACTTCTAATATGAATGCTTCAAATATTTGTTTTATAATTTATTTAAAATTTTAAAAATAACATATTTTCCTCTATTTGGAAATAAACCCCTTACGTTAATAATTTATGATAAATTCTTAAAAATTCCAAACTACTTTTAAAATAGTCTAATATATGTTAGAAAAGAATTATAAAAAGTGGAGAAGAATACTTAATTTTAAAGTCATTTTAAGTATTTAAAGTTAAGAATAACAATTGCAGAATTTAAAATATGCTATTTTTGAGTGCTATAATATGCTCGGAATTTTACAGTTTTACACACTTATAAATTTGTCAATTTTTGACGAGCTATCAAACTTTTTAATTCTAATTTTTTTTAAAGCAACTACTATACTCATAATACAACACAAATATGGTGAGAAACCCTTAAGGATATCTTTACAAAATTCTAGAGAAATTGTCGAATACAAGGTGTTTCCTTCGCATTTCTATAGCGGCTAGTGCTATAAAATCATTTCAATTCATGTTCGATTCAAATCAAAGTCCAACCAAACCCTACATGCTTTGTTTCAAGGCTATGTAACAAGTCATAAAAAGTCATACAAGTCCATATCCATCAATTACATATGTCATTTGCTTTCCAAAGAAATATCAAAATCAAACATCATAATATAAATTCAAACAACATACTCTATTTTCAACCAACAATATAAACACTTCATTATCAATTAAATGGTGAGATAACTCACTCTAAACCATGCAAACAACTAAGCCTAAGCCACTATACAGGTTCCATCTTCCTATCTCAACCAAGGTAAGCTCCAAACCTCCCCCACCTTTTAATTGCTCATGGACTAACCAAAAACACTCCACATTGCTCACGTCCTTCGGCATTCTTGATGCTTTGGTGCTTCAATTCATCCACTTTGAGTTGCTAGAAGGTTTTGTAACGTTTTTGTAAGGATTATACTATAGTTTGGCTTGATTTTGAGTCGATTTGAATTTATGAAGAGAGAAGAGGAGGAAGAAGAGTTTTAGTTCTTTTTCTTTTTTCACAACTTTTTGCAAATGAACAAATGAAATGGAAATGATACAACGTCCACCCTCAAGTTTTCCCAGTACAAACATATCTCCTTTTCTTTCACATTGCTTCCCCTTACAACAATATCTTCCTACGTGCTCCCTTAAATCACTCCTTGATTTGCTTATTATATCATGACTTGTTTTTTTCCCTTTAATTGATTCTTGGTTTATATTAACCTTTGCTAAAAAATTTAGGTGATTTAAACACTTGTAAATATCTTCATATGTTACTATACAAGTACCAAAGAGTTTGAACAACCTTTATTGAGTAAAATCAGGAATTTGAGAATTTAATTTCCGGTGATTTCAAACTTTGGGTTTAAATTTTAAATGCATATTATATAAAAGATTTTCGAATAGAAATGGTTTTCAAAGAATTTTAAATAATTAAATTATTGCTCTTCTCTTTTGTCGCTGGAAAATAATTTCAGTGATGACGGCTGCATCATCGACATTCATTTTCGAGTTTCGAAGTGGAGAGACCATTCTGTAGCTTTGCTACACTTTTGTTTTGGAAATTAAATTGATTTAAATTTCTAAAGTATGACTTGATTTATAATATATATATGTATGTATGTATAAGTATATGATTATAAATTTGATTTGATATTTGATATATATATTTATCTCTAAATTATTAGAATTTAATCGGAAATTTAATTCTTAATTTTTCTTAAAGGATGATTTCAATTATTAAATGAAGCCAAAATTTTGAATAAACATTTAAACTTAATCTTATTGAATTGGAGAATTTTATTTGTATAATACTTGATTTCATTCTAATACAACTTACCTAAATTATTTAGAAGTTGAATATGTAATTGGATAATATGCAATATAAAATGATTTTATAAATAAATTTGAGCGATATAATAAATGTTATACACTTAAATTTTGATTATAAAATTGTTAGTAGAGATAAATAGAATGATAAGTTAATTGAATAATAAATGAGATATAAACTTTGTTTTGAGGGAATTTATAAACTGAAATTAAACCAACTTAATAAAGTATCTTGAATTTAAAATCAATTATTGAATATAAATTGATTTATAGTGAAATTTATATAGTTTAAATTAATTGTTTTATTTTGTTTTGAATCTATTTTCTTCCGAGTAGTTTCTATTCTCCTACCTCGTTCCTTTTCGGGGACGAAAAGTTTTGAGTGGGGGAGAGTGTAACGACCCGTAAATTTTAACTTTTTTAATAATATGATTCATTGAATTTTTGTGAAATTTTAAAATAAAATTATACAATAAAAATTTAATATTTGAAATGCGTCTTGTAAACATGGCAACTGGTAAATTTTCATCCGAAAATATGAAAGTTTATTTTCGTGTGTAATTTTATTTCAATTTAATTAGTTAGGAATTGATGAAAATAAAATATTTTCGAAACCTGAATATTTTCACATAGAAAAATTCTAAATCATCTTCTGACTGAGTTATCATTTTTCGTTTTTTCAAATTCGGACTTCTTTAGCTCCGTCGATCTTATTTTTCTGCGTTTTTCCTGCATTTTCCGCTAGTAGAAAAGTCGATTTTTTATAATTCAATCATACTACTGATATCTACATACCGTTTTGATCGTCTCGTCGTACTGATCTCTACAGTATACTCATTTCTGTGTTTTTACGTCCGATGCACGACGGAATCGGTTGAACCGATTAATCGTATCGGTACCGCTTTGACCCTCTTGAATTCTTTGCCTATCGTTTATCCAACTATGTAAATTCCTATGGACATTAGCATTATTTTCCTTGAATTCAAGCACATTGGACATTTACAATTCCCTACGTTGAATATTTCTCGGTTCCTTTCTCTGTGCATTGCCTCTGCTTTTTCTCTCTTCTTTGTTGTTTATCTGAAACCATATAATATGAATTATATGTAAGCCATAAAGGCACGTTTCCACTTCCATTTTTTTTGCTGGTCCTCTTTCCTTTCTGTCAATTACAGTGGAGTTGTATTTCAATATAAAGCTTTGTCTTTGTATTTTATCTCCCCTGTAGCACGCCCCTTACCAAAACTTCCGAGCAACCATCCATGGCCAAGACCAGCCTAACAACCTTCGGCCACACAAACTCCTCCGCCCATGGCAATGGCCACGTCAATCATGAACCACCGAGCACAGCCGTGCTTTCCACCTCCTCCGCATGCCTCCTGCACCACGCATGTACTCGCCAACACAGCTCATCACGTGATCAAGTTCGCCCCACCCTCTGCCTTACCATTCACCACACCCTCCTCCTACCAGTTACCGAAGCGGTCTCGTCAACATCACCCAAGCTCGGCCCAATCTCCTCCACCGTGAACCGCATGGCCACGGCAGCCAGCACAGGGAGCCGAGCATCCCATGCCCTCGCCCCTTTCCAGCAAGCTCTTCGCTTTATTCCCTTCATCCCCTACCGCCTGAGCATCTCCACCTCGACAAGATGCGCCCAAGCAAGTCTAGCCGAGCCCAGTCATCTAATCTCCATGCCATTGCTGTCCAACAGCCTTTCCCATTGCCGTGAAGCTCACGTGAACCGGCAGCAGCCTATATATTTGGGTAACCTTTTATTTAATATTAATTCATAAATCATATGTGTATACAGTTGTTATTGGTCTTGGAGTATATTTGTATATGTTTAATTCTTAGTAAATATATTAGTTTATATATGCAAGTATAGTATATATATGTCTATGTTCATATGTCTAAATTTGATGTACGTATATGTATCAGCCCAGGGTTTTACAACAATTAATTATCATCCAATGATGATTAATTTGGTTGCTAATGGCTATTGGCATTTTAATTGGTTGAAAATTCTTTTATAAATTTGTTAAAAGATTTGCGGGCTTAAAATTGAATATTGGCCCATGGGTTTTCTCGGTGTCGTGTTATCTCGAGTAAAACCCGTCCCTCTTCTCTATTTTCATTTTATTCGAAAAACCCTAAACAAAAGAAGAAAAAAATGGCGGCTTCCATTTTTTCGTCGCTCGCTTACAAATTAGGGTTTCGCAAATTCGTCGATGCCGAGTACAAATGCTTCGATCTGGTTGGCTCGCCGATCGATGGCGTGCTCTACGATGAAAGGTGAGTAATTTTATTACTCACATCTAGTCCAAGCTTAGGTTTGTACGGTTTAAATTACGTGATTTTTGTTCGTTTGAATTTGTGATTTAATTTATCTCGGTAGTTCGACTTTGTTCGATGTTGTTGACTTTAAACTGTTGGTTCTTTTCGGTCATCACTGTTTCGATCTTGGTTGGCACGGCTTTGAATTTGTGGTACTTTGACTTCGGTCTTGATCTTACGTATGCGAATCCATGACTTTTGCCATGCTATTCACTGTCTCTGGTACCTTGTTCGATTCGCTTCAATGTGTTGTTTACCCTGCTGCATATTTCTGTATTTTTATCACTGCACAGTTTATTTGCATATAAACTTGGATTTTTTTGTTCCATTGCTGCTGTATCTGGTTTTAACTTGAATTTCTGTCTACTTGTTTATTCGCGCTGTCGTTTTAGGTGCAGTATGAAATTTGTCGAACATCATTCATTTGCATACCTATATATGCTTCTTTATTGTTCCATTTGGCTGTTGCTTCGAAATTGAATTCGGCCATTATACACTTGTTTTATTCGAGGCCTTGACTTTTTGTTTGACTGGAGGCCTTGACTTTGTATGTTGTGCATATACTCTATGACACATGCAAATTTGTTCAAACTATATACTGGTTTTGATTTTTCATGTTCACTGCTTGGTTTGGAGTTTTGGGTAACACTTGAGTCTTTCTTGATTCACTGCTACCTGATTACCATTACGTACATGTTGCAGCTTGATCTTATATTGTCACTGCCTGCATACATATTGTACCTGTTATAGTTTGAGACAGATCATATTTTTAAGTTGACAGTTCTTGGTTGCTTGATGCATTTTGATATTGGTTTATATGATGATGTTTACTACAACTCTGTTAATTCGATTGTTTGTTGCACTGTCCAGGTTCATTTAGTTGTTCACTGGTCTTGCAACACTTTTATGCACTGTTGCATTATATCTGGACTTCCTCTGGTTCATCTTGAGTCTTTGTTGTATTTATGCATCATGGTGTGTCTGATGTAATTGTGTGTACTTGTTGTTGCATATAGCTATGGCCATGTCACACCTATGTTTTTTTAAAATTCCTTATGCGTCTGCTGTTTGGACTTGTGTACTTGTGCACATCCTCTGTCTGTGATATCAAAGTTTGACTTGATCGAGTTGCTGCCATTACTGTTGGCACTGACTTCACCATGTCTGCATTTTGATAATCTGGTGGTTGTTGACAATTTGTACTCGACTATGGCCAATTGTGTTTACTGCCTCTTTGGCCACTTTCAGGATTCAACTACCGATCCATGATTTCGACATATATGTTGTTTGCAACTGTTTCATTTGTTGTTGTATCTGGACTTGTAATTGTAGTCTTTTCATTACTGGGTGGTTTTGAACTTCACTGAGTTTGTTTCTTTTCACTGTTGCATCTCAATTGAGTGTACTTTGTTCACTTGACGGCCTCAAGCTTGAACTACTTTGTTCTTGTTTTAGTATGCCACTATTTTATGTAACATGTCCATGTTGTGCTATCCAGTTGAGTTCGGCACTTGAGTTGTCGTTGCTTGACTGTTTAGTTTCTTTGCTATGCAGTCTTGCCCTTGTTGGTTTGCATTGCATTGATGTATTTGGATTTGTTTTTCGAATTCACTTGAGTTGAATCCAACTTAAACGCTCGGGTTTGACCTTGTGCTCGTTTGTGAATTTCCATTGATCTTTTGTGTACATCATCACTGTAGTGGCAAGGAAGTGCATGCAAGTGTGCACTACAGCCACACGGTATTGCTTTTATTGATATTCTATTGCTTTTGAATTATTGATCTTTTGTGTATTTAATTTCTGTAGTGGCGAGGCACTACACGCGTGCGTGTACTGCAGCCCTACCCGAATTGACATTTTAATTGATATTTCAATATGTTTTGGATTTGTATTTTGATTTGGTTTAATCTGATCATTTTGTTGTTGTCTAATTACCTATTTGATAATTAGATTATGAGTTTCTAATTGTTTATTTAATAATTAGATTTTGTCGTTAATTGCCGTTTCGGCAATTCTGTTGTTTTCTAAATTATCATCATTAATAATCTTTTAAATTATCTTCACTGATAATCTTTTTAATTTACCTTCGTTGAAAATTTGGATTTTGTTGATTTGTTGTTTAACACTGTTACGTGTTATATTTATCGTTATCCGATTTCTTTATTTAAGGATCGGATAGACGAGATTTATTGTGACTACCGTCTATTTGTTACTTAATTATTATTGCTTCTGTGCACTTATAACTTAGTTTGAATTAGACTGACCCGTGTATTATTTCCTTTTGAGTTTAATACTCGGGTCAGACCGAGTATTACAGGTTGTAGATATCTTGCTTTGGGTTGCTGCTTGAGCTATGAAGTCTTTTCATATTTTTGGAGTAGTCGTTGTCTTTTATAGTAGTCAGTGTAATTGTATTGGAAGATATGTATTCATGTATATTATATACGTTAATGTAATTGTATATGTAACTTCCAGAGTCGACAGTTGTAGTTGTATCATATGTACTGTATCACATGTATTGTAACTGACATCGGTTATTATATATATGAGACTTTTTGTTTTATCTGTGTTCCGCAATTATATTATCTACATTATTATTATGTTTATTGTCCTAAACTATTATGAACCATCGTAGTTCGTTTTATACTGTAATTGGGTATGTCGATGGGAGTAAATAAATAAGGGATGAAAAATAAAAATATATACCACTCCTATCGAAATAACTAATACTGGTGTAAGGCCTAACTACGGATGGCCGCTCCTATCCAGCCTTATTCTTCGTGATAACAGACAGTATTTCTTTTAATACTCTTTGTTATTGTGAGCATAGAGGTGGGGCGCCACAGTATATATGCAAGTTTCGTATATGATGTTGTGCACATATATATAATTTTTGTATGTAAGTATTGTGCATACTATTTTAAAGTTTTTCATGTCATGATTTTTTTATATATTTATACAGTGAATTTTACATAGTAAGTTATGTTTATACGTTTATATTTTTGTGTATAGATTTCAAATATAACTGAATATGTATGGTTGCGGCTTTATCAAAGATTTATATGGGAGTTTATAAAGTTTTGTCTGTAGCTTTCCTTATAGTTAGAATACATATGTATGTTATTCTCTGTGAATTTTTTCGGCTACTGCTGTATGAAATCAGTTGTATATAGATGTCTATAAGATATGACGGGTTGGGTTATATATATCTATATATTGCTTCCAATAAAGTATTGACTTTGTAATAAATATGACTTTTTATGTTTTCGGTTGTTTATATACATTACAGTAAAGTAAGCTAGTATATGTTTTAACAGGGAAATGATTTTATGACTCATATATTATAACATATTGATGTTTATATACTACAAATTTAAATTATACATTTATATTTATCTGTAGTTTATCCGATGTTGAATTGAATAGTGATACTTTAAAAATATGTGTGTGTGTGTGTGTATATAAATATATATATTTTGATCTTAAGGTGTGTGTGTATAGATGTTTATATATATATATATAATGATTTGGTAATGTATATAGATTTTGATTTCTGTCATATGTACATATGTTACAACAGTAATTGACTTTTGAGATATGTTTAATGTATGTAAGTTAATATATTATAGTGTATATGCGCGCATGTCTCGTATATACCAAGTTTTGGTACAGGTATTTACACCAGTTTTTTTGTTATATATATGTATACAGGAATTTTTTTTTTATATTTTTTTCAAATATTTGATATGTATGGATATTTAGATTTTAAGTGCGGATTTTACTAAAGGAAGTTTGAACGGATACAATATATTATTTTAAAAAGGAGCAATATATATATATATATATATATATATATATATATATATATATATTTATATAAGGTAAGTCTATATTAGAAATTTTATTTAGGGCCAATATATATAAATATTGTTTAATTTTACACATATCCTAGCATAGTATGTATTTAAATTGAATAATGATTTTTAGTTATATATATATATATATATATATATATATATATATATATAGCCACTTATATTTTTATCTTCATTAATCCAGTCATCGTGCCTTACACTTGTCTCGCCAATGTCCAAGTTGGTCGTGGCGCCTTTTTTTGATTTGCTCGTGTCCGTATCAGTGTGCGTAACCATATCATCATCTTGTCTCTCTAACCTCGAAAGGTGAGCAATCACTCACGATTAATGTTCTTTATTTATTAAATTTGATTTAAATTGAAACGACAATTGAAATATGCTGTTGTTAGTTAATTACACTGTTATATATATGTTATTACCTGTATCAGTTCACCCGTGACATCTGACACCATTATCTGTTATGTATATTGATGATATATGCCTATTATATTATTATCATATCTGTTATCACTCTGCAAGTTCCCTGTTAGTATAAAATCACTATGGGTTGAGATGATACATACCCGAACGAACTTTAGAATAGGAGAAAATTGTTATGGGTTGAAATGATAAATCCAAGCGGTTCATTGAAATGAATTTGGGATTACGGGTTGGAATGATATATATATATACCTGTACATATTTAAATTATGGATTGAAATGATAAATATCCATATCACTTGACCATAAGATAGAAAATTATATACAGACACCGATGGTCTATATATAAATAATTTGAAATGATTACTATGGTTTTGAAATGAAATATATGTTTTATATAAATATTGATTTTTAATATTATATAAATGATTATTTCATATATAGTAAAATTCTTGATTTAAAGCTATATAGTGAATTTGATATATATATATATATATATATATATATATGAAACTATCAATTCTTGTTTTGAAATGTTTGAATATTTAAAGCTTTGAAAGTGTTGAAATTGAAATGGTTTATTTTGTGGTTAAAAATCTGTATTTGAAATTGATATAATTTGAAATGGTTTATTAAGAAACTAAAATAAATTAAAATTGATGATTTGAGATTTGATTAAATTTAAATTTTAGAATTTGAATTGATTTGATCAATTTGTGAAATTTGAGGAAGCTTTTTAATTATATAAAGTATTTTTAAAATTATATTTAAAACTATTTTTATATGTTACTTTATAAATTTATTTCATATAAACTATTTTAATATAAATTATTTTTAATATAAACTATTTAAATTATAATTATTTTTATATAAACTATTTTAAAATTATAAACTATTTTATTATATATACTATTATTTATATTTAAACAGTTAAGTGGGAAGTGTTATGATTCCAAGTATTATGATTTCTAAATTTTGATTTCCAAAGTATTATGATTAACAAAGTGTTTGATGAAAGAATGTTGTTTAAATTTAAGTAATTATTAAATCAAGTTTTGAAATTATTTAATAATTAAATAAAATTGAATTCTTTAATAAGTGAAATTGAGTTTCGGTAATAATTAAGTTTGAAATTTGTTTAAATGAAATAAGTAAATAAGTGAAATTGAATTTCTTTAATGAGAAATAAAATATAATTGATGGAAATAAATATGACACTTGTAATTTAAAGAATTTTAATTTGACGAATTTAATTTAATTCAATTCATAAGTTTTGATATAACGTAGGTAAACTTAAGTGATTGATTTAATGGATTGGAAATTCAATTGAAATTATTTTGAAATGATAAATTTACTTAATTTAAATGATTACTGAATGAATCCATCAATGAATTTAAATTGTTTTGAATGTTAAATTAACTTAATTTAAATAATTATGAAATGAAACCTATATATGAATTTAAATCAATATTTGAATTGTTTTGAATAAAATTGAAGTTGAATTATAGAGTTTTGAAATGGTAAATTTGGAAGTTTTGAAATGAAAATTATAGAAATTGATATAGAAAGACGAATGAAATGTTGGCTTTCAAATTCTAAGTGGGATTGAAATTGATTTGGTTTTTGAAATTTTTAAACGACCAATCGCTGTAATAATTACGGAAGTTATCAAAGAAATCGGGATCGGTTATGGACATACTCTCTGTCTAAACCGAAAACCACTTTAATAACTGTATGCGGAGTGTGATCCAGAATGAAGTGGTTGGAATGATGTACGTGATGACTGAAGAAAGAGAACGATAATGGATGACCTTGACACTTGTGTCAAATTGGAAATGACTAAAAGAGGAGCCGTGCCGGGCCAAATGGGGTTAGCCACCTCGAGCGAACACACTTCTTCGTAAACTACTCATTACTTGTTACTGATTGGTGCGCACCCTTAAATTGGGAGTGTTGTTTCGCGGTATTGCAATCGTTGCGGCGATGCGTTCTCACCAGTCTAGATCAGGCAAACGGTAGTTTCACTACCTTGGGTATTGCCTCATATGCTTGTCATACTCGTATCCCTATGCACGACCACTACGATTTGTTTTGTGTTATACTCATGGGGTACTCCCTGATAGCCGACTAGTTTACGGTGGAGTTTACAGTGCTGTATAGACTATGACGCTTATATAAAATGTGTTAAGGGGTATAATGATAACGCCTTAACGCTATTTTGATACTTTATATTACTAATAGGCATTATCTGCTTAGCGTATACTACTATATATAAATAGTTTAACAGATCCTTAGAGGATGGTTATCCCAAACGTCCTTTGAGTTACTTGTATTTTCAGTTGTTATTTCACTTGAGTTGGATCTATTGATATAAGAATGTTAATCCTGACTCGAGTGTTTTGTGTTTTGCTTTACGCTCGGGTCAGACTGAGTGTACCAGTATTCGAGACTCACCTTTGGAGTTGGGGATTCGCTTGGAGATCCAGCTATCTATCCGGCTTTCAGATATTCAGTTGATTCCAGTGTTGTATTCCGATATTGTATTTGACTATTTTATTCGAGACTTCTATTGTATCTTATTTAACCCTGTTATGTATATAGTAGCTTCATGAACTACTATCTTTTGTTTCCGCTGCATTTATTACTCTGTGTCTATGATCTGTGATTATTCATTACTGTGTATGTTGAGTTTTGCCAAATATAAACTTACAATCTGGTATTTTGGGCAATTCAATTCCGGCATGTTCGGATGCGAATGGTTAAAAATATCAGGTCGTTACAACAATTTTCTATCACATTATCCATATTTGTTCAAACTATTTATTTTTGTAAAAATAATTCGAAAAAACAAGTTTTCATTCATTAGCTATTAATTAAAAGGGGGTTAACAAGGTTATAAAATCACATTTATTCACATTAAATCTAAGATTCAAATATTTAAATAATTCCAACATTTAAATACGAAGTATTAGAAATTTCAAGTCATTACAAAGAACCTTGTTTAAGATCATATCTTAAAAGGTACATAAGTTTGGTTACACCCCCATTGACTTTAATACATTTTGGCTATGGGGTGCAAACTGTCTC
The DNA here is from genome assembly GCA_030765085.1 of Allium cepa. Taxonomy (NCBI): domain Eukaryota; kingdom Viridiplantae; phylum Streptophyta; class Magnoliopsida; order Asparagales; family Amaryllidaceae; genus Allium; species Allium cepa. Next base: position 420,442,151 of record CM060943.1, on the reverse strand, counting down.
CTCTAATTCATTATTTTGAAATTCTTTTTCAACGCTAATATGCCAAATCTACTTGTCATATTATGCGATAATTTATGACCAAAGTCCGAATGGACTTAAGCTTATTGATTGGCTAAATTGCTTCATTGACTTCAACATTTGAAATCGACGAGGTTATTTCCCATCAACCTCGCTTTATACACTTTCAACCGCATTGATCTTCTTCCTGAAGACTCACTTATAGTCGATGGATCATATTTTTTCAAGTACCATTTTCAAAATAAATTTGGTCAATGTACTTGGAATCTATTTCATATTTCAAGCATCATGCTATGTACGAAAGTCCATACTCTCTGTGGCTTATCATAACGAAGGTTATTGTCATTATAAACAATTCGTTTTCTCAATACTGATAAATGACTTGTAGTTTATCTTCAATATGCAAGATTCCTATTAGACTTCTAATGAGCTATACCCTTTTTGGGCTTGTTTAAATTTGAATAATTTACGTAATCAGTTTCTCTATTTGGATCTTGGATCACATCTAGGTTCATTGCACTACCAATAATTTCTTCAAAAAGAGTTTTATTCGTTAAGAAGATGAGATGCCTTAAAACAACAATTTTTTACTAGGGTATAATGGAACAGGAATTCAAAATATTTTATGAACTTACTACAGACTTGCGTAAAATAGACATAGCCTAAGCTCACAAAAATTACATTCATAACATAGGTCAAATAACACATACCTTAAACTAGATCTTATATGGAATCATAGTCTCAACCATGGATGAAATCAAATTCAACACATGTGCTTACTCTTAAGTACATATCCTTAAAGAAAAAGGTAACTCGACTCCACTCAATATTAATTACGACGACTCACCTTTTTGACCTAAGTAACAACACTTAACACATCCTCGGTGTTCGTGTGTCATTGCCTAAGAATCTAAAAGATGAATCGTCGTAGGGGAAATAAAGAACAAAATAGAAAACTTCACAATGGAACTGCTAAATAAAACATAACAGTCAATAGTACATTAGGTTACTTCTTAACAGGGTGTAACATCCCGGAATTTTTAACAATATCAATTTAATAATCTGTAGTTAAAATTAAATTGATATTGATAATCTGTTAATAATTATTCAGATAAATTTAATGATCTTCTTCAATAAATATTTGAATTGGTTATTTTATCTTTTAAAATTACAAATGGATTTCTATTTGCAATATAAATATTTGGTTTATATTTTAAATAGATTGATTTTAATTATTGAGTTTTAAAAACTATTTCATAAATGAAAATATGATTCTAAAATTGATAGAAAAATATTAAATGTTTTAAATTAAATTGAATTGAGTTTTAAATTTAGAATTAATTCAACAAATGGTTTTATGACTTAATAAAATGGATATTTTATTTAATAAAAATATAAATTTCTTGTAAAATGATTTTAATTTAATAAAAGAGAGTTATAAAAACAATATTAATATTGTATTGTCTTTATAAATAAGTTTTGTATAGAATTTGTAATTTTTATTTCAAATTGAATTTATATTTACAACTTGATTTGAAAATAATTGATTCTTGAATTTAGCTTGAATTTAAATTCAAAAGTTTAAATTTTAAATTGTTTAATTATTTTAATCTTTAATATGTATAAGTTCATTTATTAACATGATTTGTTTTATTTCCATTTGTAAAATTTATATATATGTTAAATATAAATTAACAAATTCAATTTAAGCTAATACACGCTTTAGTTGAAAATCAAATACTAATTATCTTTAAAGGATAACATGTGTTAAATTCATATGCATTTATATTGACATGTGTGTAAAAATTAGCATAACCATTTGACAAGTGTTAATTTTAGTTTTTCATTTTCTTTTCTTTTATTAAAATCCGAGAATACATTTACAATCTTAATTCATATTACATTTTCATATCCACAATCAAAATTCTGCATATAACAATCCACAAATTCATCACGAACAAATCTGCATTTCCCAAATTCAGAAACCCTGTTTAAAAATCTGCATTTGATTCACCTACAATCTGCATATTCAAATCCCAAATCTACATTCCTCAAATCTAAAAAAAAAATCTGCATTTCACAATCAAATAGACAAAACTGCATAACCATAAACCTATTCAAATCTGCATATTCCTCTTCAGAAAGGTCAATCTGCAAATCTCAAATCAGATAACTTGCATACTCCACCAATGATCAACTCAGCATCATCTATTTCCTACATGCAAGTTATTAGGCTATGATCATGGGCATTTCATCAGGAGTTCAACTCAGTTTTGAAATCAGAGGAAGCACACTGTATTTGTTTTTTTTTTGGAAATTCAAATGATCAGTGGTCTGCATTCATCAAATAGGTGAGTAACTTAAATTTTTAAATCAAATTAAAAAAAAAGGTTGCATGTTAATGTTAGATATAATTTAGTGATTTTGTGTTTATAAAAGCCTGGAATATGTTTGAGAATGCTTGTTGGATATGCTCTGCTGTGACCTTGAATTCATCTTCCTATTTAAAGGAATCCACCAAAATCTGTTAAAATTTTTGTTAGTATCTGCCTTTAAGTAAATAAAATTTTGTTTGCTTACTTTAGATTAGAATCATAATATTTATTTGATAGAATGTTTGTCTGTCTGAAGTTAGCTAAACTTAAGTAAGTATAAATAGAAACAGTTTGTTCTTGAATAAAAATATGAATCTGTGCCAATACTTGCAATCTGTAACTTGAGAAATGCTAGAACTCTTCTGTGTTATTAAGTAAGGATCATAGATCTTTGTAAAAATCAGAGAAGTGTATTTTAATTAATAGATATGTTACAGTTTGAATTGAAATTTTTAAAACCTAGTTTGAACAGTGGTTAGGAATGAGGGCAGTGTGGAGAGATGGAATGATCGAGTCTTATGAAAATTGGTGATGGTGTAGATGATGGGTGATGGAACTCGGGATCGAAAGGGTTGATCGTCAGATGATCGGAGTGGCAAGAGAATGGCCGTTGACAGGTTTGTATAGAAACTTGTAAAAAACTTTTTCCAGGTTTTGGAAATTTGGGTTTCAGAGCTAATTTTTGAATTCTTTGGGTTATGTGTGATTTGGTAATTATGTTGGGGGATGGATGAGTTGCTGGTTGTTTTGGATCATCTAAGATGATGGGCAGAGGAGATCGCCGTGCATATGCACGGCGACAAGTTCTCTGATGATTTATTTTGGGGTTCTGGCTGTTACAGGGGAAAGGTTGGGTTAACTCGAAGCAAGTTGATGTGGAACTCGGAGTAAATGGGGGAAAAACCCGAAGCAAGATTTTGTTTTCTCGGGTTAAACTGTAGTTTACAGTTACACAGTAAACTGTGTTTTGTTTCAAAAATATGGGTTTTAAACTTTTTAAAAATCTGGGTTTTAAATTTTAAAATCTGTAGTTATAGGTTTAAATAAGGTTTAGGTTTAAAAAAATTAATTTAAGTTTGAACTACTAATTTGAATTTAAATTCCAGGTTGAATTGAAACCTGTTTTCTGTTTCCTGCAAATCTAGGTTTAAACCTTTTAAAATCTGCGGTTATGGTTTTGAGTAAAATTTAGGTTCAAATTTAAATGTAAGTTTAAAATTCTCATTTGAATTTAAATTCCAGTTTTTAAAACAGAAACTTAAGTATAAAAATTTAACTTTATTAACTATATCATGTTGATAAGATAGTTTAAATTTTTTAATAATAAGATTATAAAAATATGAATAGAGTTGAAGTTAATTTAAAATCTGGGAATTTAAAGGTTTAATTTGAATTTCAGGTTTAAATTTTAAAGAAGGGTTAAATTTGAAGTTTCAAATTTAAAATGGAAATTTAAATTATTGAAAGTTTTGAAATGACTTTAACTTTAAAAAAAAATTCCATAGCTTTTGTTTGATTGGCAATTTAAAAGGTTTATTTATTTAAAACTTTGATAAGTTTAAATTTATTCTATTTTAAACTTGAAATTTAAATTGAAATTTAAAGGTAATTTCAAAACTACTTGTTTTGAATTAATTGTTTTAAACATAATTAAGTTATGTTTTATTTTGAAAGATTGATTAAGATTTGTTAATTAATTAATTAATTGATTTTGAAATTAATAATTGATTAATGATTAATCAATTTGGAATTAAGATCATTAATTAAGTTATTAATTAATGATAAATGAATAATAGTTATGTAATTAAGTTTTTATTTAAGGTTAATTAATTTTATAATTAACTTTAATTAATAAATGAATAAAGATAATTTAAATGGTAATTAATTTAAGTTAATTACTTTATAAAATAATTTGAGGACGGTTAATGAAGGTCATTAACCAGGATTATTTAACAATTAACTAATATGGTTAATTTTTATAATTAATTAGATTAATTAATTTAATAATAATCAATTGTAAATGGTTAGAGAGTAATTACTTGGTAAAGTAATTATGGAATTAATTACTTAATGTAATTAATTTAATTTATATGATTATTTATTTTAATTAATTAAGTTTAATTAATTATAAACACATGAGTTTTATAAATAATTACTTTATGTAATTAATGATTTGGAAATTACTTAGTTAAGTAATTGTTTAATAATTACAGATTGTAATTAAGGAGATGTTTAAGTATGAGATAATTTGGATTAATTATTTAGTAATTAATCAAGGGATTAATTAAGAAATAAAATTAAGGATAATTAATTTGGTTTAATGTGGTAATTAAGTTAGTTAATTACTTTGAGTAATTAATTTAAGATATAATTAAGGATCATTAATTATTTAATTAATGATGTAATTAAAGCTGATTAATTATGATTAATTAATCAATAATAGGTAATTAAAGGAAATTAATTAATGTAATTAATTAAGGATAAATGTAATTAATTATGATTAATTAATTAGTTGAGTAATTAAAGATTAATTACTATTTAGTTGAGGATAATTAATTTGAGAAATTAATTAAGGATAGTTACATAAATGTAATTAAGGGTAATTAATCAAGAGTGATTAATTAAAGTAATTTATGATTGATTAATTGATTGTAATCAATTAAATAGTTGGGTAAGCAAGTTATAATTTGATGCAGTAATTAATTTAATTTATTTTAAATTAATTATAGATGATGTAATTAATTTATTTCATTTTAAATTAATTAGAATTGGAGATAGTTAATTTAATTCATTTTAAATTAATTATATGGATGAGTAAATCATTGCTTATGAATGAATGGTTGAACTTGATTGACTTGGATGCTTTGTGATCTCAGTAATGAGATAAATGGTATTGTGTGGTATGGATGTTTGATTGTATTGTGATGATAACTTAGGTTATCTATTGTGATGATGATATATGGTATATCTATTTGATATTGATGATGTGAATTACCTGTTATTGATAATGATTGATTATCAGTTATGATTTATAAGTTATCTATCTGTGTGTATATAGATACTGTAATTTTTTAAAACTTTTAAAACAGCTTGGACCTTAAAAGACACGCTTTGGTTTTCGATGAGACCGGGATTGGGTTTCAATATTTGGATATCCGAAAACCACATCGATTCCAAATAACGTTAGGTCGTGTATCAAAGTGGAGCTTTGTGAAGACTCGAGGTGTAAGGACTATGAGTCATTATAACTCTGTGGGTGATTCCGTAATGAGTTGACGGAATTAGTTCTTATAGATTCGAGATGAAGAAACAGAGTGCAAGGGTTATTGTCGTTAACTCTGAGGGTGATTCCAAAATGAGTGTAACGAGATAATGCCTTCGGTTTCGTTCGAACCCGGAACGAACTTGTATGGATTGAATGCTTTCAGCACATCGTCAGGTGGACGATGAGCATTCTAAGTGATATGTCCTATAAAGGTAATCGTAGCCTCAAGCCTCATCAACCGGGAATGGCTAAAATAGGGGAGGTGCAGCAAGGCTTCGTGGGTCGCGCCCACTGGAGAGCAAGATTGATCCCTGTCTAGAAGTCCCTTTATATTCGGCTGTGTGGGTGGTTGCTAGCTACAACCATGGGGTTGTCTTGTTCGGAACTATTCAGTAAGGAATGGGTCCAGCTTTGTGTTGCAGGGGGTCGGGAGTGATCCTTGGTACGTTGATCTAGGCCACGTACTGTGACGGGCGGTACCCCAGTAGCCCTGCCATTGTATGGAATCCAAAATCCAATAAGTGCCAACGGTTTTGATTGTATTACCCACTTTTGTGGCTAGTACCTGGAATTTAATGAATGTAACAATTTCGCCTATTTCATATTTACTTGAAAACCCTAGACACTATTATAATATCATCGGATTTCCTATCAAATGTTTTGGTTAGCGTAAGGTAAAAACTTTTCCATGTTTATGTGTGGGAAGTCTTACGTGATACCTTTCTTTTCAAAAGATTTTTAAAAGTTAAGCAACTTTAACCTGTTACTCACACCAGACCCATGTCTGACCCGGAGTTTATTTTTTTTTTCATAAACTCTTGGGTACTCAAATTTTTATAGTAGTCAAGGGAATTCAGGTTAGGATTCAGGATTAGCTTTGACGAATTATGGAGGAGCAATGGAGCAGGAGGCTTCTGCGAGTAGATATTTATAGTTTTCCGCTGTGTTTTCTCTGAGTTGTTGTATTGAGATGTATAACTAGACAGGTGTTATAACTGTCTAGTATGTGTTGTATATCTGTGTACTCTGATAATGGTTGTAAACTATGTAAAGTATTATGTTATTAATATAATTTATTCGTTCCGCTGTGTTAGATTCTGATGTTGTTTCTCTCTTCTCTTCTTTGTATTCTCTTTCTATCCCTTTCTTTCTTAATTCATGACGCGATTTTACGGGAGTGGAAAGTCGGGTCATGACACAGGGAGTTATCAGAATTACACAAAGTACTATAAATAGCTTAGGCGGTTATGACATCCTGCCTTTACATATGCTGAAATAAAATATATACACAAACTAGATAATAAAGTGGAACATATAACTAAGAAGATGAAAGCCTCCTGCTCGGACGTCGTCTTCAAAAGAGCCTTCAAAAGACCTGCTACTTTTCGACTGCTCAAATAAAACGAGTACTCGAGAGTTTAGGGAAAATAAATAACTCAGGTCGGATGATACGTATAGTATGAGTAAAAAATTTAAAACAATGATGTGAGATTAAACACAAATATGTGAGACCACGCCGCTGAACATAGAACGGGCTTACTCTCGTATAAATCAACATCCAAACGAAAAGAATTGTAATGACCCGCAAATCCATACCCCTTAATTCAACACTATTCTACATCAATCCACTCAAGTTGAACAGAAATACGAACCATTTGGATTAAAGAAGAAGAGGTAGAAGAAGAGAAAACAGAAAACAACAACAGAATCTAACCAACGCAGCGGAATAAAATAAAATATATAATAACATATCTTTACACAAAAGAAAACTATAACCATTTATACATACATCATTAGAGTTCCACATCAATAACATACAACTGTATACACAGCAGAACAACAACCAAATACAGAAGTACGTATCGCCATCCAGCTTGTCTCCTGAGCTCTACAGCATCCTTTCTTGTATCCTATAATACTCGGTCTGACCCAAGCATTACAATTAAATAACACCCGAGTCAGTCTGGAATACCAGCGTGATAAAATCACACTCAAATTGATTATTAAAGTTCCAAAATCCTTTGTAAACAAAACCATCTCGTAAGACCACGCCACAAATAAACATGTCGGGTTTTTACCTTACGATATCTAAAACATTTCTTATTAAAATCCTATGATATTATAATAGGGTCTATATACAAATACTTATTAAAATAGCCGAAATTGCTACAAGATTAAATTCCAGCTACTAGCCACAGAGTGGGTAACACAAACAAAACTCGTACAAGGCTCGTAGGGAGAATGGATTTCCAACTAATGACTGGGCACTAGGGTACCACCTGCCACGGTATGTGGCCTAGATCACTGTACTGAGGATCACTCTCGACCCCCTGCAACACAAGACCAGGACTACCCCTTACTGGATAATCCCAAGTGAGATCACCCCGTGGTCGGGATCAGCAACCGCACCACTAAGCTAAAATAAAAAGGGACATCTAGACAGGGATGGTCTCACCCTGAATGGGTGCTACCCACCTAGCCTTGCTGCATAACCCTTGATTTTCAATAATTCTCGGTTGACGAGGCTTGAGGCTAAGCGTTACCTTTTAGAACATATCCCTTAGAATGCCCATCACTAACCTGACGATGTTCCGAAAGCATTCATCCATACAAGTCCGTCCCGGGTTTGAACGGAACCAAAGGCACTACTCCTACTACATCCATTTTTGGAAATATCCTCAGGATTAGTAGTGACTAGCCCTTGCACTTCACTTCTCCACCTTCGAATCCAAAATCGTTTTCCGACGAAAACGTACAAACCAGATCGCGTGGTTTTCGGAAAATTAATCCCGATCCCGGTCTCTTCGAAACGATCAGCGCATTGGCCAATATTGATAGTCGGTTATTTAACTATCAATTAACATTCACAACATCCATCCAACAATAAATAATCTCTCAAATTATTTGTTAATCCCAAAAATATATTCACAAGATATATTTTCACTTTTCAAACCCTTTTGAAAACAGTTTCAACTACCTTCCTTTCCCAGAATAAATTTCAAGTATTTTCTATTTCCACTGAAATCATCAAGCAACTTTAGATTTTTAAAATAATTTAAAACGCTTTACTTTGAAATATACTTTAAAACATTTATTTTAAAACTACTTCGATAATTTATTAAAAATGCATACGATATGAATATTTAAAAATAAGGTTACTTTATAAATATAAACTAGGTTTTCACTTTTTAAAACAAAATACTAAGTCACTTTTAAATAATTACTACGATAATAGATTTGAAAAATATTTACTTAAGAATTTAAACGATTAGAAATAATAAATTTTCTAAAACATGCTTTTTAAAACAACATTAAAGCTTTTAACTTATATTTAAAAGTTTATTTTCAAAATGTATTTGGCTATCCAGGGAAAAACACTTCTCTTCACATCCTTTAAAAATAAATCACTGTTTATTTTTAAATAAATTTTCTCATTTCCTTTAATAAATTCCCACCTTGAATTTATTCTTCCCAAATATCCACTGATATATTTACTTTACTTTTATAAACCTAGTTTATAAATTCCCAAAGTCTCATTTCTCTTTTAATAATCTCGGTTTTACACAATTAAATCAATCTCCAAATTGATTTTCAATTTACTTCGTTTGGAAATAAATTACTTCTTTATCTATTTCAACAAATTTAAACTTGAATTTTAAAATAAATTCTTTATTCCTCAAAATAATGTCACTTAAGGTTTAAAATTCATTAATTCTCTGTTTATTCAAAATCCCCTTTCCATACTCGAAATTTATTTATTAGAATTTTTTTAAATCACTTTTATTATTTTTCAATTCATTCTTAAATTCATTCAAATTTTCTATAATTATTTCACTTACAAATTCAATTCTTTTATTTTCTTTCCAAAATCCAATTTATATATTTTGGTAACTTATTATATCCAAATATATTCCATCAAACCATAGCATTCAATATTCCAATATAATTCATCATAGAATATCAAATAATCACAATAGAGAATTAAATAATTTAAATAAATGTTGAGGAATCCAGTTGGATCCCTCCAACCTATTTTCCCCGCATCCACAGATGTTAGCATAATATAAAATGCCAATTCCACTTCGAGGTGGAATATCGCGGTATATGGGATTAAATATAATATCATCCGCTATTATGCGGCGCATAGGGTCTCATCCGCTATATAATGCGGGAAATCAGTCATTCCAAGATATATTATATACTATAATATAGCACAGTAAATCCATTCAATCATCCAAACAATTATTTAAATTTAAGTATTTAAATTAAAATTAAAATTCAGCTGAGTGAGATTAACTCACCTTTGATTTTTGTTTGGCAATCTATTTCCATCCGGCTTGTTTCTTCAAAATTCTTCACAATTTAAACCTTGTATAAACATTTTTCATTTTATTAATATTTGAACTTATCAAATAATCACTTATCATTTAATACTTAAATTTTAAATTAACAATTTGGTTTTAACCGAGTAAATTCTAATTTCAACCAATTTCCTCTAATAATTTTTTTTTAAAACTAATTAAATAATTTATTTAAACAAGTTAATCCCTATAATTTCCAATATCCAATACTCCCATGTATACATATTTTATTTTCCTTTTTAACAAAAATGTTCTAGCAACTAGAATAATTAAATAAGTTATATTCCAAAATCTAACTTTTATAAATTCTTTAAACATTTTAAAATCCATACAAATATATTTTTCTTCAAAATCCTATATATATATATTAAATTCTAATAAAGTAAAATTCCTACAAACCTATATATTAATTTAAAACATAATTGTTTTATATATATATATATATATATATATATATATATATCCAACTGCCAATTTAATCTCGTATTCATAAATATATATATGTGTGTGTGTGTGTGTGTGTGTGTGTGTGTTCATACTTCTGTAAGCTATATATCTATAAAATAAAATAAATAAAATTAACTAAATACCTTACTGCAACTTCCCAAAGCACTTGCGACCATAACCACTACCTTCCTCCTCTCGAAATTCCCAGCCTCGCGATAATGTCGATCGACCTCCCACTGCGCTGCAGCCCTCCATCTCGCACATCCTTCCATTCGCAAACCCTACCGCCACCGTGTACTCGAGCTTGACGAACGAGTCACGCTCGATTTCCCTTCGACCCCAAGTATCGCTTCACCTCCTCCAGATCGAGTGCGCGCCTACATCCCATCAAAGCTTCGCCGACTTCGAGACCACCAAGGCTCGTGCCTTGATTCAATCGCGAACCGCGGTCGCGATTTCAGGCGCTCGCGCCGCCTTCTTGTTCGAACATCGAACCCAAATTGATTGAGCGAAATAGGAAAACAAATCTGGCCATGATAACTTCGATTCGCCCCTTTTTTTTTCTTATATGCGTTCGAATTGATGAGAAGGTAGACGACAAGTTTCGTTCTATAGATTTTGATTTCCAGCTTGCGTTTTATTAACACATTTCCTAAAAAACCAAAGCGTGCTTCGAAGTCCTGTGTTGATGACAATTGACTTGGCTCAGAAGACAAGTCGCCAAAATAATAAAAAACAAAATAAATAAAGTTTTGACCAGTCAATATATATATTATACTTAAATTTTGAATTTAAACCGTCTCAAATCGTAGCTCGAAATCTCGACTTCTTATTGAGGCGTCCCGCCAGGCATTTAAAATGTTAAACCCCTATTTCGAACACAATGGAAAAGGTTTTGAGGTCTAATTCGATCGTATGAAGAAAATAGCTTTTGGACCAGTTATCATATTGAATTTTCGATATAAATTTCAACGTGTTTATATATCGTATGCTCACACAACAACTCTAAACACTACGAAATTTGAAATTCGATTATAATACACTATTACAGATCCAATGGAACTGGTTTCGTCGAATTCCGAGACTGTGCCTCGGAAGGCTATTTTTAAATTCAATTTAAACGATATATTTTCAAAACTAAACAAATCACTGTTAGATTCAATTTTAACACTTTTATTATCTTCAGTGTTATCAATATAAATTTTACAAGCCTTCAAATTATTTCTAACAGGCCTTAAACTCTAGATTCAACATTTTACCCAACTTCAAATTATTTAATTCAATAATTTAATTATCAAATAAATAGTGATTTTTGAATTCAAGCTAAAAATTAACTTTTAAATATTCAAAATCAATTAAATATTCCAATTTCAAATGCTTAAAAATTCCAGGTCGTCACAAGAATAGATAAATAATTCAACATCACGAAGAGTGGTTGACTCTTCCTAATGGAAATATGGGAATAAATTTGAAGGTTCGAATCAAATAAGAAAAAAAAATCTCCAACAAATGGCTAGGAAGGTGCACCACCCTTAAAGTATATCTATAGTAATATACTTCTAAGAAGCTCATGTACTCCATGACACTTCTTGGACAATACCAAGCCAGACCTCACCAAACTTACCAAGTATTTGAATATCTCACATCTAATAGCGCTACCAAATCCAATCTACATGAGATGTGAAATTACTCTAATGGAAGCAACCCTACATAGCTTGGCTTCCTCTCATGCTTTGGATTTAGTGTCATTTTCGATAAAGGATATTAATGATCAACGAAGAAACACATCGTCTTAGAATGTCGATAATAAAGAAGCTAAAATAACCGGTAGTTGAGAAACTAACTATAAAGGATATAAAACGATAGTATATGGAAATTAAGTCTTGTATACTTACCACCACTCATCGAATTCAAATTTGTACTCTTTCTTAGTTAACAATAATACAGGACTAGTGAAGATAGTGTTGCATCAAAGTCATGCCCTACGATTATTCTTAACTTTCGAAATAGCAAGAATTCTACTTCTTCGATATTTAGTGCTAATTATACAAATAAATCTTTTGCATACAAGTGAATCGGTTTACGAAAATTAATTCATTTCCATAAACAATTCAAACCTTTTCTTTTAAAAACCTAAATTCATACTTGGCTTCACATTACAAGTATTAGCTTTAAAACACTTTGTTAGAAGAGTTTACTAACTTTGGATCATTGTTAAAAAAAGGATTTAAAAACTTTAAAAAAATCCTCATTACATTGATTAATCAACTTTAAAACTTTGTTAACTAAGCTGATTAATTTACTTCAATAACCTATAATTAAAAAGGGTAAATCTCCTTTAAAACATCACTTATTCAATTAATTAATAATATAATTAATTAAATAAATTGAATAATAATTAAGTATCATTATTTAAAAGTTATTACTTAATTTAAAACTTATTTAATGAAACATTAATTAAGGTTAAACAGATTTATTATCTTTTAAAAGTCATTAATTAAAAAGGATTAATTAATTTTAAAAAATCATTAGTACATTAATTATTTAAATTTAATCCATCATTATTAAAATATTAATTAACCTTAAACATCATTAGGTAAAATGATTAATTAATTTTAAAACATCATTAACCAAGTGTTTGGTAAATTTTAAACACATCGTTAATAAGTTAATTAGTTAACTTTAATCCTTAGCAATTAATTAATTTGATTAAATATTTGTTATTAAGATAATTAATTATTTTTGAAAACATCATTAATAAAAAATGTGCTTAACTTGTAAAACAATTTTAAGCATGATAATGAAACCAAACGGCTTCGATATTTTCCGAAAGTGCCGATATAGCGACTATCGCTATACGGGCTATTCGAAATTCACGTTTATGTCATTTGAAAAACGACCACACATCACATAACAAGGGCATAAGCAATAAACATTGTGATTTACAATAATACAACACATCTCAAGCATTTATCCACAAAGGCATAAATTTAACTACTAAAATTTCACATGTCTTAAGATTCCCCTACTAAGTTTTTAAAGTGACTAACTTTCAAGCAACAAACCAATCCAACAACCAAACCATTATTTCACTAATAAAACAAGAATTCAATAGCTATAACATGTATTTGGTTTGAAGGTGGAAGCTTTACTGTAATAGCCCAAAATTTTGGTTATTTGATTTTAAATGTTTAATTAATTCTAAATATTTAAAATAATTGAATTTTTAATTTAACTTATAATTCAAATATATGGAAAAATTATGAATTAAATAATTTACTAATTTTAATTAACCCATTTAAATTAATGAATAATAATAGTGAATCATTTTGCAAAATTTATTTACAACAACAAGTGGTTTGAATATAATAAATAATACGAAAATGAAACTATAATAAAACGATAGGACTTTTTGATAATGTATTCTTTATTTAATTTATATGACTTTTTTTTAATTTTTAATTTTTAATTTAGAAAATATTGAAATTGTTCGTTTGACGATTTGCACCAAATGATGATATTTAGGAAATTTCACAAAATAAAATAATATTTGTAATTCAGTGTAGATTTACGATCATGTCTCATATTAGTGCACGTTTGTATTTTTATTTCGGTCACTTGTGGTTTGTACTCGAACGAAATATTATGTAGCTGGGTACCAATATTATTTCATTTAAAAAAGACATTGTAAAAATCGAATAAAAAAATTCAATTTTTAAATGATGATTTGACGTCGTAGACAATTTGGACGGCTCGAGAATATTTTTGTCATTGAAAAAGCAAACATAACTATTTTGTTTGTTAGGAAATTTTATTATAAAATCAAACTTCATCACTTTAACCATAGTCTGCTCTTCCTCATCTCTTGCATTTACTTCTCTTCGTTTGCAGTAAACATGAAAATGGCCGCAATTTTTAAGAATTCAAAATCAAATCCCATACTCCTCTAAAAATCACAAAATTTGTTTCTTTTGTCTTGATTAGCCTATATCTCGAAACCCATATCAATATTGTAGAGTTCGACGATGTTTTGGAAATTCTCAGTCAAGTAAAACTACGGTTTTGGAACTCGACGAGTATAGAGGGAGATATGGTAAGACGTTGACTTCTTTGGGTTTGACGATCGAAGGAGCATCATTAGTGCACATTTCGAGGGGAACGATGTCTGTTTATGGGTTGCAACATTTGTGTATGACATGAGCGAGGTGCAGGTTGCGATGCTCGGGGAGCAACCGAGCTCTGAGAAGTGGTGTTGGGGAGGTAGTGCTCGCGAAGGAGAGTTATTATGTGAAGATGGTCATCGTTTCGTCAAGGAAGGAAGTCGAGATCGTTGGATGAAATTCATGGCCTTTGGTGTCTGCGTATCGCATTCCTGCGCCCATTTTATATTGGGGAAGGCGGGTAGTGAGAAGGTAATTAGTTAGTTTGATTTTGTAATTAATGAATAATTAATTATTTTAATTTATCTCATCCTTATAAAATCGATAACTATTTCATACGGGGTCAAAATTGAGCGCGGCAAGTCGTAGTGTACTTTTATGAACATTATCTTCATTTTGGAGTTGGATTGAAGGAGACTGGAGCTAGTAGAATTTCAGGCTAAAATAGAATGCCCATTCGATTTTGGTTCAAAATAGAACGATTCGGCTATAACTGGAATCAATGTGAGTTTAAATCACATTTAATTTTATTATATCATATTAATGATGTTAAAATCATTTATTGATTGTTTGGATATTAGTTAAATTTTTTAATTGCATGATTGGTTGAATTTATATTTTAGGAAATGGATAACGTATTAAATTGACCATTAAAAACCCATATGATTATCTATTCATTATCCATAACCATTGTTTTGCGGGAAAAATGTAGAGTGGCCTTAAGGGGGTTGCTCGCCTATAAATTATTTATTTACATCCATATGCTATTATTGATGGTTTATTGAAATTAATTTTTGATACTCCATTTAATAGTTTAAATGTTGCTATAGTGATTTTTGCTATACCATCGTTTATTAAATTTCATCCCCAAAACTATAGTATGAACTTGAGCTTATATTGCCGCTAAAAAGAATACTGAAAATTTATTAATCATTTTGATCAATGATAATTTGAATTAATTAATCTTTTAAATTAATTGATTTGAAATTAATTAACCAATTAAAAGGAATAGTTAATTTTAATCTAATTTAAGCTTCTTTCTTTCCATGAGAACCGTTCCTCCCATGCTTCCAACTGTTCCATCTGCTTCTATCCTTTCCTTTGACCATGCTTCTTCGTCCTATCACCTTGATTCTACCGCCACTACACCATTTCTTGCTCCTTCTGCTCTTGACCCACCTGCTCTCTCGGACTCCGTGCCGAACCATAATCCCCCTCCTCTCTCTGTTCCAAGTCCTCTGCCTTGCACTTCTTGTGCTCCCCTTCATTCTCCTTCCTTTAACTCTTTGCCTTGGTCCATGCCTTGGTCCATGCTCTTCAAATCCGGGCCTCGCAATGTTGGTAGTTATTTTCTATTACATAT
Organism: Allium cepa; assembly: GCA_030765085.1. Taxonomy (NCBI): domain Eukaryota; kingdom Viridiplantae; phylum Streptophyta; class Magnoliopsida; order Asparagales; family Amaryllidaceae; genus Allium; species Allium cepa. The sequence continues at coordinate 420,426,162 of CM060943.1, read as the reverse complement.
TCCCTTGTCCTTCTCTGATGATTTTCTTTTGCCTTCCTCTAACATTATCCAAGCTGGAACCGAGGTTTGGAAGGATTTCCTTGTGGGTTTTTTTTCTTGATAAGCTTCTGTCGTACTCTACTGTTGTGTACCATTTCAAGAAGGTGTAAAATCTTAAAGGTGATGTATTAGTAAAATCGGATGGTTTCCGCCTTCTTTTTTATTTTTCTTCTACTGATGATAGACAAAGAATATCCGAGTCTGATCCCATCATAATGAGAAACAAACTATTCATCTTGAAGCCTTGGGATGCTATTGTTTGTAATAGTTGTGGCACAATACGATCAGTTCCAGTATGGGTCAAGTTAAGTAATATACCTCTCTATGCTTGGTCTCACTATGAAATAAAATGGTTAGCTTCTCGGATTGAGAAGTTCTTATGCATGGATCAATCTACTGAGAGGCTAGAGAGGATAACATATGCTAAATGTCTTGTAGAAATGAAACCAAATAGACAACTTATTGATAAGTTTCTTGTTAAGCTGCTTGATGGAAGTGATCAACTTGTAACAGTAAGCTACCTATTTTAGCTAGAAATATGTATTGCATGCTCTGAGTTTGGCCATTCTGATCAACATCGCCTTCTGGCTTCTAAAGTACATGAGGTTGACGAGCATGTTGTTTCTGTTCCTCCATGTGGTATTGAGGGAGGAGGGAGTCATGAAGTCCTAAGGAAGCCTAATAAACTAAATCAAGTTCGGAAAAAAGTCTCATATAATAAAAAGAAATATAACGGAAGCAGTGTTATGTTGGAAAGTGGAAAACCGAAAGAAAACGATGATTCTAGGCTTAAGGAGAGTTCTTCTGGAAATGAAAAGGTGGATGATATTGTTATAACTAAATATGATAATGATCTGCTAATTATTTAAAATGAAGATGTTAATATTTCAATGAATAAATTTCAGGTGTTGGTAGATGTGTTAGATGATTGTAATGAACTAGAACATCAGATTGTGATGGAGGTTGCAAATGGAAACCACACTGATGTTGAGGATGGTGAGTTTCTCGAAGCAGACTCTGCTTTCCAATTGATTTGTCCCGAAGTGGGAGGAGATACTCCTCGGTGTAACTCACAACCAAATGTGCCACTTAACTTACCTTCAGTTGTTTGTGCCAATTTTAAAAGGAAGTGATTCTTAAAGCAATTCCAGTTTTCACAAAAGCAACAATGAAGTAGCTAATACTTCAGGTAAAGGAAATGAAGTTCCACCTCTGGTGCACAGTGATACTCATGTGCACATGCACAACTTATCTACCTTTAACAATGAAAGTGGTAATATTTTATCTAATCTAACTAAATTATATCCCCATCAACTGAAAGATGGTAACCAATATGGATTAAATGGCCCTGATCCTAATTTCTGCCTGACCTTTGCAAATCAAAATTTTCTTCTTATTTGCTCCATGCAAAATGTAGCAGTATCTCCCTCGACCATTAACCATTCTTCCCTAACACTTCCTTCTCCAAATTCTATTTCACTGCCAAACTCCTCAACATCTCCTCCCACTTCTTCAACTCTGTTTCCTTATGTAAATAATTCTATAATTCTAGGGTGGGTTAGTAAGGGTAAACAAGTGTGTGAAGACACTGGCTTTTGTAAAACAGATGGTAACAAAAGGTCAACTTCAAGGAAAAATGCCAAAAACAAAACTACAACTGTAGAATCTCAATCTCCTGCAACTAGGGACAAAAAATACAAACCTCTAATCTCTATGGTTAATGATGATACAAAATATTAGAGTCTGGAACATAAGGGGAGCTCATAGCCATTTTAAACTTAATCAAATCAAGAATCTCATTTTCTCTCACAACCTAATTTTTTTTTGCAATACTGGAAACAAAGCTCAACTTACCACTAATTATTCGTGTGCAAATTATATAAATCCATCTTGGAAACTCATCCATAATCTCTCTAATACTGAATATGAAAGGATTTTTATTATTTATGATCCTTCCACTTTCACCATGTTCTCTATCCTTTCTTCTTGGCAATACATTCACACACATATGTCTTATCATTAAACTCACTCTTCATTCTGCATAACTTTTGTTTATGTTGATAACCCCACAGCATCAAGACAAAATGTTCTGGACTTCATACCTCATCTAAGAAAAGACTCCCACCCACGGTTTGTCATGGGTGACTTTAATTGTTGTTATCATTTGGATGACAAGCATGGTGGTCATCCTTTACTTCCAAAGCATATTCATCCTCTAAACATTGCCTCCTTTGATTCTAATCTCTTGAAAATTCAAACTTCTGGAACTAGATTTTCGTGGAATACTAGAAGTAATAGTGGAGTGAGAAGTTTCTCCACCATTGATCATGCCTTTTGCAACCTCAAATCTCTCACACTTTGGCACAATCTCTCCATTGTTGTTCCTCATCCGATTCTCTCTGCTCATTCTCCCTTGATTTTTTCATCTGGCTCAACGGTGGTAAAGGAAATAAGAAGCTTTGAATTTTTTAATGCATGGACTCAATCCACTGAATTTAAACAAATAGTTGGTAATGCCTGGTCATCTTAATATTGTAACGACCCAGGATTTTTAGTAATTAAAATTTGAATATTTAATTAATTTTAAATATTAATAAGTAAATTTATAAGTCGAATAAATTTTATTTCGAATTATTGGATTTAATTGGATTATTAAATCGATAATTTAATATGTTAAATTATGCAAATAATTGAAAATTGAGTTAAATATGATTGAAAATGATTTGTAAAATTTTATTTTATCATATGGGAGTTAGAATGATATTTTAGAACTTTTAAAATCGAATTAAAAGTTAATTTGTGAAAATTGAATATTTTAATATTTAAATCGACTAGTGAAAATAGTCAATTTTTGAACAGTCTCAGAATTGAACGAAACCAGTTCCATTGGATCCATAATAGTTAGTTATTACCGGATTTCAATTTTCGTGTCAATCGGAGCTATCGTTTGATCGTGGCAGCTCGAAACGCATCGATTTATTTTTAATATTAATTTGGCGAGTTAAAAATAGCCATTTTTCAAAAAGTATTGGATTTTGACGAAACCAGTTTCATCAGATCCGTAATGTGATATTATTGTAAGGTTTCAAATTTCATGTCAATCAGATTTACCGTTTGTCCGGTACAAATTAAAACGCCTAGAAATCGATTTAAATCGGTTTAAATTAAATTGAACGTTTATTGCCATAACTCGCATAGATGTCCGAATTAGCTTTCGAAACCTGTTCCATTGTGTCCGGAACGCGGGGTAAACCCTAGAAACGCTGGTTACGGCGCGTGAATCGGAGTTCGGAATTTCCGGGATGAATAGTGTCGTTCGTTTTCCTATAAATAGACCATAAGTCTTCATAAATTAAAAAAAAAACCTAATTTTCTAAACCTAGCCGCCACTTTATAATTGAATGGTCAGAAAACACCCAATTTCATTCCTTAATCTCTCCAAATCCATTCACAATCATGTGAAGTGATCAACTGCAAAGATGAAGAGCAAGGCGAGAGCTTTCGATCTATACGGTGATGATGGAGTTTGGTGTCGCGTGGAGGGAGCTAGGGGGGCCGTTCATGGCCAGTTGTGCACGCAACATGAGGAGGAGGAGGGGGCCGAACTTCCAGTGGTGCATGGTGGAGGTAGCTCTTGCGAAGGGCGTTCGAATGGAAGTGGTTTGATGAAGTTTCGTCGAGAAATGAGGTTGCAAATCAAAACCCTAGTTCATGCTAATGGGTTTGGGTGTGCGGCAACAACCTGTAGATGGAACGAAGGAGAAGGGGTAGGGGGGTACGGCCAGATCTGCTCAATCAAGAAATGGACGGCCAGAGATTAGTTAGGGTTTGAAAATAATTATTTAAGTTGTAAATTATAATATTATGAATCGTACAAACTTCAAATATTCATAACTTTTTCATACGAGGTCGAAAACGCGCGAAACCAGTTGCGTTGGAATCGTATGGACGAGCACTACGCGATGAAATTGGATTGGAGTCGTTTGGAGTTAGTGAGAATTTTGGGTAAAATTAAACGTCCGTTTAATTTTATTCGAAATAAATCGCTAAAACGAAATTAAAATCAAGGTGAGAACTTCTCACTCAATCGAATCAGTTTCGATTTTATTTTAAATAGTTAGATTTAAAATATTTGAATGCATGTTTGAATGATGATTGTTATCTATTGATTGTTAAAATAGACATTATGCGCCGTCTATTAAGCGGATGTTATTTATTAAAAACATATACCGCGAATATTTCATAAACAGTGAAATTGGTATTATATATAATAGCAATATATATATATTGGCATATGTATATATTGGAGTTATTGATTTCCCGCATTTTTTGTTTAGCGGATGAGACCCTATTGCGCCGTCTATTAAGCGGATAATATTTAAATCCCATATACCGCGATAGTTTCGTACTGGAGCGAAATTGGTATTGTGCTAATGTTTGTGAATGTAGGAAAACAGGTTGGAGGGATCCAACAGGATTCCTCAACAGTATTTATTTGAATTCAGATATTTTGATATTTGATGGATTATCATATCGATATATGATATCGTTGTTTGTCGTGATTGACTATTTGGTATGTAGCATCATTGGACCAAATTTTGGAATTTTAAAATGATTTTTAAAGTGATTTTTGAAAATATAAAATATTTTTGGAATTGATCCATTTTATATAAATAAACGTTATAATTTTTAAAGTTATAAAAATTATGATTTTTGGGAAATATAGTTAAAAACTGATTTTTGAGGATATGATGCTAATGATTTTATAAAATGATTAAATCAGGATTTTTGAATTTATTATAAAAGTGAAAATATAGGATTTATAAAATTTAATTATTTTATAAATCAAAATGGTGAAATTATAAAGGAGATTAAATATGTTTTAAAGAATAATATAAATTGACTTATATTAAGAGATTTATAAATGGATATTTATAAATTGAAATATTGACATTATAAAACGAGTTTTTATAAGTGTTTGAATGAAGTGAAAATGAATTTCATAAATGAATGAAATTTATGGAATTATAAACGGTGAAGTTATAAATGGAATTTTATAAACAGTAGGTTTATAAAATTTGTAAGGATATTAAAAGAATAGATTTGGGTGAATAAATAAATCTTATAAGTTATAAGATTTATAATTGTGAAGTTTAAAGGAACGATTTTTGCAAACAAATAAATTATAAGTATTTAACTTATAACGTGAACTTTTGGTTTATAATTGGGTTATGAATTGAATATAGGTTAATAAAGGAATTTATAAACGTTGTTTTATAAATCCGCAAACGGCTTATTTTGATAAGTTAATTGTTGAAACCTATTAATGGAGTTATATTCACATTTTTAACTGTGAATGATCCTTTAAAATAAAATGAGTAAAAGGATGAAAATTTGTTAACGTAGTATATTCACGTTTTAAATAGTGGATAATATGTTAAAGAAATGGTTTAGAATGTGATGTTTTAAATAGAAATTAAAACGATCTAACAATGTTTTAAATTGTGTTGAGATTCGAAACCATAGATTTCAACATTTATTGTTGAAATAGACGTTTTCGAGAAATAAAAGGGAATGGTGGACTATAACACTGTTGTTATAGTAAATGATTTCCGAAAGGAAATGTTTTGTATAGTATTGGGATTTATATATCTATTTTAATTCCGAATCCCTATACTAGTGATTTTGGGTTGTCGTAACGATGTTTTACGTAACATTCGTTTTGGCCCAAATAAATATGTTTAAGAGAATGATTTCCTTTAAGAATGAAATATATACTTAATCTCGATTGAAGTATATTGAATATTTTTCAAGTGTTGAAAATAAATAAGTTCATGAATTACTTATTAAATAAGTATGGAAATATTTTCCAATATAAAGTGAATATTTGAGAATTTATCTTTTTGAAGATAAACTGAAATGAATAATTGAAATCGAATATCCATAGATATTTTGGATTATAAATTCATTAAGGAATTTATAAAAGAAAGTGGAATTTGTATGAAAATAAATATTGATTTATTTTTGAAGTGTGAAAATTATATACCTAGTAAAGATATTTTGGAAAATAAATAATTTGAAAAATTATTTGGAATCTGGTGATGCGTGCATATCAATTGATAGTTCAATAACCGACTATCAATATTTCCCTTTGAATGGGTAATTGATGTGATTTGTTTGAATGTGAATGCCACACTTATTTTTGAATAAGCGCTCACTATTCGGGTTAACCGGGAAAGGACCATGGGGTCGTATAACCCATTCCGAATATGTGATACGTCGTTGTGAATTGCATTTGAAGATCAGTGTTGAAGACCCGGTATTTGCGAGAGCGATAGGATGACCTGTCGATTGTCTCTGCACCGAGTTGCAACGGTATAGAGACTCCCTAAGTGATGGGAAATCCGATCAGGATTGTGAATATCCGGATTGCAAGGACTTCTTTGTAAGTGCCTTCGATTTTGTTCGATCCCGGAACAGACTTGTATGGATAGTATGCCTGACATTACAAGTTGAGATATAAAGACGATTTCTTTCAAATATTTTCTGTTGGTGGCGAAGAATTTATTCTTTTAGCTTAACACCCTTCTCTGAGACGTACGAGCTCAGAGGTTATATAGTTGAAGTTATCAGCGATATATTCCCAATTTGGTAATGTGACATACTGAGTGTTGCTGTGAAATGATCATTGTGTTGATTATTTGTGATAGGATCATTTATTTGATCGTCTATCTTGGTGATCATTTCTGTGATCATTTGTTGACCCAAAGCATGGCTTTTGTATAAAGTATGTTTTTGTGGACGTGACTTCGTCGAGCCTCACCCCCCGTGAATGGTCAAAACAGGAAAGATGCGGCAAGGTTATGAGGGGTAGCGCCCTTTAGGATGTGTGCATTTCCTTCTGGAAAAGGGTGGTATCATGGTATGGAGCCCAGATACTTACTCATGTTGAAAACACTTTGTTATGATTGTGTGAATTGATTACGAGCGCTCGGTGAAAGGTCCCAAAGGACCGGGGGATGGCATATTCGGTCAGTTGTTACTCAGTTAGGGGTAACCCGGCCTTGTGTTGGTAGAGATCCGGTTTGGTTCTCGGGGATTTCCATCCAGAGGCATTCTCATGTGGCAATGGGAAGTTCCTTGGCCTGATCATTCGTTGGAAATCCAAAGAAACAATACGAGACTTGTACGGTTTTAGTTGTATAACCTGCTATGGAATGTGGCGGTAACCTGCTATTGAACATAGTTAGCTATAGTAGGCATAGTTCGAAATGTCTATGCTGGCTAAGATTTATATTCTACTTTCGAAGTGAACTTTTCCTACACTATGCACTAGTAATAATATCAAATGTCTTTTAAATGCGTATCAAGCATCTTTGACTATAATAAGGAGAAATCTCCTCCGATTCTGCGTTTGCATTGTGTGTGTGTGTGGGAGGCCTTATGGTAGTCTCATTTTTAAAAGCATTGCGAATTGATTTAAAAATATTCCTCTATTTTGTTTTCAAAGATAAATAAACTGTTTTGAGTTCTCACACCAGTCACATGACTGACTTGGAGTTTATTGTTTTCCTTCCTAAACTCTGGGTGCCCACCAATTTTCACACGGGCAGTCAAGAGTAAGGTTTATCAGGATATTCTGGATATTCTGGAGTTGCTGGAGGCAAGCTGGATGGCATGGCGTATTACTAGTATATAGTATTTCTTTTTCCGCTGCACTGTTTGTTGTTGTTGTTGTACACTCTGATGATATGATGTAATGAAATGAAATGTATAAAATGTAATAACTGATATAGTTCTTTGTTTAAAGATTATTCATTTATTATTATATGTTGTTCCGCTGCGAATTGTGAGATTCTGATGTTGTTCTGTTGTTTTCTGTTCCGTTCTATGTTCTCTATTCTCTTTTTCTTCTATTTAAAAATTTTCTATCTTCTTTTTCCTCTGTTACTTGTTTTTTTTCTATTCTCTTTTCTCTCTATCTTCTATCTTTTTCTCTTCTCTTTTCTTAAATTCTTTTTCTTAAACCATAACATTTCGGGTTTTTGGCCTTCGATTTCTCGGCGGTCGATAAAGTGAGTATCGATGTTGAATTTTCGAAAGTCGAAAATTTTCGGGGCGTTACAAATATTATGGTAACCCAATATATATTCTATGCAGGATACTTAAAATGGTTAAGAAAGCCTTGAGAGCTTGGGAAAGCGATCTTCATGATGATGGATCAAAGCAGATAATACTCTTGGAGGAAAAGTACAGATTGGCCCAGGAGAAAATGATGAACAACCCTGATAATATTCAAGCTACCGAGGAATAAGGGAAACTTTACATTTTGCTAAACAATGCGCTTGATATTCAAAGCGGTATGAAAGAATAATAGTTACATTCTAAGTGGTTACAATTTGGTGATTGTAATACTGAGTTTTTCATGCTTCGATCAAAATCAAGCAAGCAAAAGAAAATATACGCATAATCCGTCCTCTTGATGGAACTCTGGTCTGCACTCTTGAACAAATTGATGCTACATTTCTCAGTTATTATGTGGATTTACATAGCAACTCAACTGACTTCTCTCCCGATCTCAACATGTTTGATGAAATTCCTCTCCCTTTCCTCAACAGTGATCAATCTTCAATGCTTGTAGCAAAAGTAACCGACGAAGAAATAAAGCAAACTCATTTTGCTATGAATAGAAAATCTAGTGGTGGCCCTGATGGTTTCAACGTTCACTTCTTCATTTGGAGCTGGGACATCATTCATATTGAATTTTGCAAGGCTATCCTGAACTTTTTTGATAAATACTCTCTTCTTTCTGAAGTTAATTCAAAAAACATAGTCCTTATTCCAAAATCAATGATGCAAGTTCAGTTACATCATTCTGGCCCATATCGTGCTGCAATGTGGTGTACAAATGTGTATCCAAACTAATTGCCACAAGACTAGTTCAAGTTCTTCCTCATTTGATTTCATAGAATCAGGTTGCTTTCTTGCCTAATAGAAGCATTTTAGATAACATTCTGCCAGCTCAGGAGCTTCTTTGTGGTTATGGAAATGCAAGGGATATGACAAGGTGATCCCATCTCCTCATACTTATTTCTTCTTGTTGTGGAGGTCCTGACAAGATTATTGAATCTTAAGTATAGTGCTAGCATGATATAACTACCACCCCAAGTGCAGGTATCATAATGTCAACTCTTTTATGTTCGCTGATGATGTAATGATTTTCACCAAACCACATAATTCTTCTATTCAATGTGTACTTTCCACTTTAAGCTCCTTCTACATTATAACTGGTTTAAAACTCAATTACTCTAAATCCAACATCACCTTCTCTAGAATCAACTCACAACTAATCTTTGCACTGTTGCAAACTTCTAGGCTTTCGCTGTTGGACTCTAACATGACATATCTTGGTCTTCCACTTTTATCTACTGGACTGAAACTCATTGACTGCCTTCCTCTTTACCCTAAGATAGTTTTTTCTATGGATAGGTGGTCAAATAATTTTTACCTCAAGTAGGTAGAATTATTCTAATCAAATCAGTCAGCTTTTCTATGGTTGTTTATTGGTCTAAAGCATTTATCTTGTCAACTAAACTCTTGAAATTGATTAAAAGTGCAATGTTGAGATTCTTTTGGTGTGGAACCATACATAATAGGAATCTCATGCCTTGCTCTGTCAAACAGATTGAGAAAGACAGAAATAAAGGAGGGTTAGGAGTTCTTAATATTATCAACTGTAATGTACCTGCTTTCAGTTCCCTTTTTAATTCTATCATTTCTAGGAATGAAATTAATTGGGTGAACTGGGTTTGGACCCATAGATTAGGCGGCAAGAATTTTTGGAGTGTCAAAGTTCCTCAATGTTGTACTTGGACTTGGAAAAAGCTACTGAGGCTGCGCTCCACTTTCCTTTCTATGATAGTTTACAAGATGGTTACTTCTTTTGATGTTAAGTTTTGGTTTGATCCTTAGGTTGCCCCTGGTGTGATCCTTTCAAACCTACTGAGCCACTAGCAAGTTTTGCAATCTGGAACAGATCATGCCTCTAAGGCTACTGATTTCATTTACTAAGGTCAACTACAACTGCCTTCCTCCTCAAATCAGCTCATTAGATCACTTCGGAATCGCATAAAAGGTAGTAGTTATCCTGTAGTGGATGCTGATTATGTTTTGTGGTCTTCCAAGCCTTATTCTGTCTTACATGTTTACAAGCTCCTTCCACATTCTGACAGTATGCCTATCTGTAAGTGAAGGAAAATAATATAGTCATCTGATTTTGTTCCTAAAGATAACTTGATGCTCTGGAAGGTTGTTCATGATGCTTTGTTAACGAGAACTGTTATGTTGAGTATGGAACTTAACCTAGTAGAAATATATTTCTTCTGTTCAAGCTTTCCAGAGTCTACTCAACACATTTTCTTTGCCTCCAATGTGAACCTGTTTTTATTCAGAAGAATAATGAGGGTTGCTAGTAGCACTGTGTTGTCTTCACAATCATCAGTTGACTTGAACATGATCTATAAATCTATCAGGTGGAGAATCACGAAAGCGAGACTTCTGACAATTTGCCTTAAGAAGTACTTGATCACTGTATGGAGGGAACATAATTAGATTTTCTTTGAAAAGAAGAGGAGAGATGGTGATATTATTTGGAAAGTTCTGAAGTATGAAATATTTGAAGCTCTTAAGAGGCTGGCCATGTTTCCGCCTGCTTTGAGTTTGGCTTGGAGTTAGCTAGTTGTTTGCTTCGGGTTCTTTTGTGTTTTCATCCTTCGCTTACTTTGTGTGACCTGTGTGCCTTTTGTTTCACTCTTGTGTAACTTTGTGTGTTTTTTTGCAGCTTTAAGCTTCTTTATTTTATTGTTTATTGCAATAAAATCAGGTAGGGGTCCTATTAACCCCACTGGCCTTTGTTAAAAACAAATGATGATTAAAACTGGTTTATCTTTTGAATTAATCATTTTTGATAATGATCTTTTATACTTATTTAATCGTTTTAACTAATGATTATTTGAGTTTAATTGATTAATTATTTATTTTAACTAACGATAATGGAGTTTAATTAATTAATTATCTTAATTTATAATAATTGAAATTAATAATCATTTTAATCAATGATATTTAAAAGTAATCAATCATTTTAAATAATGATATTTGAATTTTATTAATCATTTTAATTAATGATTTTTTGAATTTAATAATTTATTTTAACTAACGATATTTGGACTTTAGTTAAATCATTAGAGTTACGATGTTTTATAATTAAATAAATCATTTTAACAGATGCTGTTTTTATTAATCGGTTTGACTAATGAAGTTTGTATTTTATTAATCCGATTAATTTATGATTACTTTTAACTAAATTAATTGTTTTAATTAATGGAATTTAGGATTCCTTATCATTTTAATTAATGATATTTAAGATTAATTATTTATTCAATTAATGGCAATTTGAATTTAATAAATATTTTTAATTAATTGATTTAATAAAGGCGATTAAAGTAAATTAATTAATATAATAAAAATTGCTTTAACAAACTAATTTAAAAGTTAATAAACTTATTTAAAAAAGATTTGAAAGTTAATTTGCCAATGTTATAAAAGTGTTTGGAAATAATTATCTATATTATTATAGATAATGAATTAGTTATAAAGGGATTTTAAATGTGATTGATTATTTTTGAGATAATTAATATTGTTTTTAAAGTTATAAAAAGGAATTGAAACTCGATTATTGGGACGTTAAGTTGGATAACTTTCTGGGTGTTTGGTCTGATGTTGGTTTAGGCCTTCGGGGTCGTGCACTTGGAAAATTATTCTCTCAACGTTTTAACAACCAGGAACTAATTCTAAAAGTGTATTACCAATATGGAAATCAAGCATAAGTTTGGTTCATTTTTAAAAGTAAAAGTTTGATTCGTTTATGGAAATAAATTATTTACATAAACCGAATCACTTATATGGAAACGTATTATTTGTATAATTAGCAATAAACATTGAAGAAGTAAACATGTCGCTATTTCAAAAGTTAAGAATAATGGTTGGACACGGCTTTGAGGTAATACTACCTTGACTTGCCTAGTATTATTGCTAACCAAGAAAAGCCCATGTTTGAAATTTAATGAGTGGTGATAAGTATACAAGACTTAATTTCCATATACGATCATTTTATATACTCAATAGTTGGTATCTCAGCTATTGGTTACTTTAGTTACTTTATTATCGTCATTATAAGATGATTTATTGTTCCATTGGGCGTTGCGATCCTTTGTCGGAAATGATTAAACCAAAAGCACGAAAGGAAGCTAAGCTATGTGGGGTTGCTCCCAGTAGGGAATTTTCACATCTCATCTAGTTTGGATTTGGTTATGCACTTAGATGTGGAAATATTCGGATACTCGGTAAGGTCTGGTAGAATCCGGCTTGGCATGTCCGATAAGTGTCATAGAGTAAATGAGCTTCTCAGAAGTATATTACTAGAGGTATACTTCAAGGGGGTGCACCTTCCTAGTCATTTGTTGGAAAATTTCCTTCCCTTTTTTGATTTGAAAACCCTAAATTTATTTTAGCTTTAAATTTCCACGAGAAGAGCCAACTCCTCATCACGACATTTTAGTCTTTATTTAGTCCATTCTATCGAGTTTAGTCTGTTACTTCATTTAGCCCATTCTATCAGGTTTGGACTGTTACCTTATTTAGTACATTCTATCGAGTTTGGACTGTTACCTTATTTAGTCCATTCTATCAGGTTTGGACTGTTACCTTATTTAGTACATTCTATCGGGTTTGGACTGTTACCTTGTTCTATCCATTCTGTCCAGTTTGGATTTTACTTGGTTTGTTTCTATTCTTTCAAGTCTGGTTTAATATTATTTATGCTCAATCATAATTTTTTTTCCTAATATTAATTTTTGATCTTGCCTATATGGATGTTATCCTTGTGAGGTAAAAATCCATTCCGCGTAGCAGCATGGTCTTACATAATTCTTATATATGTTCCCTACTATTCGAGTTCTCTCGCACTGGTATTTCTAGCCTAATTCAGGTGTGATTTATTTATAATGCTTGGGTCAGACCGAGTATTTTCCTAGGTTGGCTTTGGTGTTATGGCATTCGTAGAAAGGAGCTGAAGATTGACTTGTCGTAGTATTTTATTTTCTGTTGTGTTATATAGTACACTTATCTGCATTTATAAGGTCAGGAATTTATAACTGTCCAGCTGATAAGGTGTCTTTTTAACTCTGATATACTCTGTATGTTTAGAGTGACAACTTATATTATCCTTATTATATTATATGTTGTCGATTCCGGTGTGAGATTTTGTTTTCTCTGTTCTCTATTATTTTTCTTTTTATTTTACTCTAAAAATCTGCCCTATTGTCGATGGATGCGCGATATTTGAACACAGTGGTAATGTTTGGTGTCGACTTTCGATAGTCAAAAAGGCAGGCCGTTACATTTGGTATCAAAGCGCTAGGTTGAGCGAGAACCATCACTTTGGTAGGGTTTGGCTCATTAGAGATAGGGTAAGAGACACCCTAGAATGAGTTTGAGAGTATTGTATATACAAGAGTGTACTTTTATTGTTATAAAATCGTATTATGTTGATTGGTCTATTTAGCTTTTATGAATTCTGGTCATGACGCGGGAAGCCACAGTATCGATAGGGATTTTTAAACACTTGAGCAAGGCCTACGAGCATGGTACTGAAATTTTTGAAAACTTGGTAAAGTAAATATTTTGCCTAGAATTATATTTTATATAAATAAAGGAATAATTTTCAAAATCCTATATATTTATATAGTGTGTTTGTAACGACCCAAAATTTTAGTGATTTTATTTATTTAATTAATTGAAATTTTGTGAAATTTTAAAACAATAAAATTTGAAAATAAAAAATTATTATTTGGAATACGCCTATTTAAACATAGTAGTCAGTAAATTTTCATCTGATAATATTGAAGTTTATTTTCTTGTGAACTTTTTTTTCAATTTAAATCAGTTAATAACAGTTGAATTTAAAAAGTGTTTCGAAACCTAAATATGTCGACATGAGAAAATTTATTTAGAACACTCTGAATATGACTGCATACTTCGTTTCGCCAATTTCGGACGTTTCTAGTTCTGTTTGGATTTTTCCGTACGGAATAGCAACGTATATCAGTGTCTATATCGACTTTTTGATCGGATGATCCTGTCACAAATATCTATATACCATTTTGATCGTCTCGTCGTGTTGATCTTTGTGGTATATTCATTTCTGTACTTTGAGATCCGGTACATGACGGAAACAATAAAATGTTTCTTGTATCGGCACCATAAATCACGACTTTATTATTTCTTCGGTTTCAAAATTTGAAACGCACTGTCCAATCAACCCATAAATTGTTTTATTAACTTTTGCTAAATCAATTAGACAACTGTTACCAATCCATCAGCTTAATTTATTATTTAGTGATCCGTTTCTTTATATGTTCATTTTCATTCTGCGTTTTCTTTTGAGATAATATAAATTAATTTGTACTTTCCCTTTTGTTTTCAAAACGTCTGACTTATACTATGCCGACCTTTCCTTTTCTACCTGTTTCTTTTATTTTATACAGCCATTACTTTCCCATTACTTCAATATATATCTACTGTGGCACGTTCCATTTCTTCTCTGTTCATTTTTTCACCTGCTTCTTCTTTCTTTTTCCTTCATTTGGATCTGCTCCCTCGCCAAATATTCATTTGAACAGCTCGCCAGCCTCACATATCATCCCGCCTCCTACTTCTTCTCCCCACCTCTAGCCGATCCCCTAGGCCGCTTTCTCTCTCTCCTCTCACCCAGCCCAATCCCCACGTGTCGCCACAACCCGCGCACCCGCTCTTCCCTCCGCCTCCTCCCACTGTCATACCCACCTCGGCCTCGGCCTTCACCTTCACCAGTCATCCCATCATCTCGGCATGTGTTTCTCTGTAATGACCTAGGATTTTGGCCATATTATTATAATAAGAATTTAATCTAATTTAAATAAAATACAAGCTTTTTCATTCATAAATAAATAAGATCTTTGGACATTTAACCGTTATATATGTATATATATGTTTTGTGAAGAAAATTTTGATTTGAAAATTTAAAATAGATTCTTTCAAAAATATTTATAATAAAATCTTTCTTATTTAATCAAATTAAAGATTCTATATTATTAATATTTAATATAATACATATAAAATGTAATCTAAATAATAATGTTTAAAATAAACAATCCTATCAATATTAAATATAAATATAAAATATACAAATACAAATATATGCTATAAATCAAATGTTTGAAAGTTAAACTTTAAATAAAAACAAAACTAAGAAGTTATGTTAACAACAACTTATATGGTTAAATAGAAACATATGATAGTTCTAGCATAAAACATACGGTATGCAAAAACAAAATCTTTGACAAAAAAACACATATGTGCTGTATAATACTTGTGTAACCAATGCAAGAAGAAGACAAATTTATTCACATAATATACAAAATATCTTTGTACAAAAACATAAATATCAGCAAATAATAATTAGATGTAAACATATAGGAAGAATATGCATTTAATGCTTTCATCTCAGCACAATAATATGTTCAGCCGAAATATGCAAGTATCACTTCAAATTTAGAGTAATTAAACACAAAATATGATCAAAACTAGTTGAAGCTGTACCGGTTGTAGCCTACCACTATTCAAAGATATTTCTATATATATATCATCTTATTTTAGTTCGTTCCATAACTTAGAAAACCTGAGAAGCGAACCTGAGAAAAGAAAAAAATAAACATCATATTTACAAAATCAACTTCATTGAACAAGGCAAAACAGATTTACAGGGACAATCAAACTCCAGCTTTCCAAGAACTGTTCTCTGCTCAAAATAATTTAGGTGAGTAAACATACTGTTTTCAAAATTTAAACCTGTGTATTTGATTTTTTGAATGATATGTGCTTGCTGTATAGTTTAAACAAACAACTCTGTGTATTTTCTGTTTGCACTGGTAATTTGTATATGGTCTGTTATTTCATATAAGAAAAGTAGAGAAAGATTAATACTTCTTCATATAAAACATTTTAAACTTAGGATTTTTAAACAAAATAGGATGTTTAATCTTCAATCACAGTCTTGAACTTTGTTTTGAAGCTTTACAGTATATCATGGACTCTAGACATTCAATTTCACAATAAAAAGGAATTTTATGATTTATTTGAATATTTTAATTCGTTGATTTGATTATATATCTTGAATAAACATTCAAAAGAAGGATTTTTAAAACAAGAATGATGATTTTTAGACAAGTATACAAGGTGCGGTTCATAAATGAACCAAAAATGAGTTTTTGTAAATTTCTGATTGTTCAACAAATTTTAGATATTGAAATTTATGATGAAGCTAGCTTGATGATTTTTGAATCCAGGAAAAATGTTAAAAAATTTATCTATTGCATAAATTATTGGGTAGAAACGAGTTTAGGGCTTTGGATCGAGTTTTGCAGTAATTTGTAAACTTGCCGATTTTGTCACCTCGGGTCGACCGAGTTACACTCGCTTCTGGGAATTGGTAGAGGAGGATATGGCCGAGGTATGGGCGGAGTTGTGTCATCACTGGTGGTTGGCGTTGGTGGTCGTGGCATTTTCCTTTTGGGTGTGTTCGAGTTGGAGTTCGAAGGACTAGGTGTTTTTTGATTTTGAGTTTGTCGCGATGAATCGTGTTTTGCTTTCGGTTGTGGTGTCGTTTTGTGACTTGCCGGAGGCGACGTGGTTCGCCGGAGTGACGACGAAGTGTCGTGCACGTGCACGGCAGCGATGGGTGTTAGCGTCTTCGTGTGATGATTATCTCGAGTTATTACCCGAGAAAATGGGGAGGTTGCTTCGGGACGAACCCTGGGTGCATGCGTGAGTTTGCATAATACTGCAGTTTATGACTTAAACTTAAACTTAAAATAAAGTAGTAGAAGAAGAAAGTATGCGAGAAGAAAGAGAGGGGGACTCAAGAAATAGGAAGGAAAACTCGGGTTGCTACTCGAGTAAACAGGGTGTTTTCCTCGGGTCCAGTTTCAAGTGGATTAGCTTAATAAACTTGAAGTTAAAAATGTTAAACAAGTTTTGTATTAATAAAGTTATTAATGTTGACAAGGTTTAAGTTAAGATTTGATTTAAAATTTATTAAGCGAGATTTGCAAATGTAAGATTAATAATTAATTTAAAGTGTAAGTTAATTAAGAATGTAAATTAATTTATAATTATAAATAACTAAGTGATTATGATTAAATAAATTTGTAATTAAAGATTGATAATTTTGTGTTTAATCAATTTGAACTTAAGAATTTAAATTAAATACTTAAAGTTAATTAATAAATAAATAGTAGTTAACTAATTGAGTAATTAATTAAGGATTAATTAAATTGGTAATTAATGATTAATTAAGTAATTAGTGATTAATAAATGGGTAATTAAATTCTATTAATTAATAATTAAGGTTATTAATTAATAATTAAGAAATAATTAATTAAGTGAGTAATTAAGAAGTAATTAATAAATTTAATAAGTTGATTAATTAGTGATTAATCAAGCAGGATAAAATGGTTTATTCTTATGTAATTAATAAAGTTTAAGTTAATTAAAATAAATTTGATATAAATTGATAATTCCTGTTTGATTGATTATGATATCTATTTGGCGATATTCTGTGATACTTAGTGATATGCATTGGTATATCTATGATGACTGTGTATGATTTATCTGTGATAACTATTATGTGAATTCAAAGCATTGATTTAAATTGTTTAAACTATTTAAACAACTTGGCCTTTAAAATGGCGTTTGGATTTTGATAAGACCGAGATCAGGTATCAATTCGATATTCCGAAAACCACACCGATCCAAATTAAACGATAGGTCGTGACATCTCAAGTGAAGGTCGAGATAATGTTTCAGAATGCAAGGGTTATTGTCGTTAACTATGAGGGTGATTCCAAAACGAGTATAACGAGATAATGCCTTCGGTTTCGTTCGAACCCGGAACGAACTTGTATGGATTGAAAGCTTTCAGCGCATCGTCAGGCGGACGATGAGCATTCTAAGAATAATGTTCTATAAAGGTAATCACAGCCTCAAGCCTCATCAACCGAGAATGGCTAAAACAAGGGATGTGCAGCAAGGTTAGGTGGGTAGCACCCAAGCAGGACGAGATATACCCCTATCTAGATGTCCTTTATTTCGGCTGTGTGGGCAGTTGTTGGCCACAACTACGGGGTTATCTTGTTCAGGACTGTCTGTAAAGGAATGGTTCTGGCCTTGTGTTGTAGGGGGTCGGTAGTGATCCTCGGTACGGTGATCTAGGCCCCATACTGTGACGGGCGGTACCCCAGTAGCCCTGCCATTGATGGAAACCCATTTTCCCTAAGAGACCCTACGGTTTTGATTTGTATTAATCACTTTCGTGGCTAGTAGCTGGAATTTAATGAATGTAACAATTTCGGCTATTTTATATTTACTTGAAAACCCTAGACACTATTATAATATCACTGTATTTCCTATGAAATGTCTTGGTTAGCATAAGGTAAAAACTTATCCGTGTTTATGTGTGGGAAGTCTTACGTGATACCTTTATTTTCTAATGATTTTCAAAGTTAAACAACTTTAACCCATTTACTCACACCAGACCCATGTCTAACCCGGAGTTTATATTTTGTTTTTCATAAACTCTTGGGTACTCAAATTTTTATGAGTAGCCAAGTGGTAGGTTTTTGGATTGTTGAGTCCTGGAGAAGCTTGGAGCAAGAGTCCAGACGTATGTATGTATCTATCTATCTATCTAGTTCCGTTGTGTTAGTTCGTGTATGATATATTTTGGGATGTATGTATTGCCAGATATGGATATGACTGTCCTGTTGTATGATGTTGTGTAACTCTGATATATGTAAAAACTATGTAATAATTATGTGATGTATTATTTTGTTCCATTCCGGTGTGAGATTCTGATGCTGTTATTCTTTCTTACTTTCTTTTCTATTTCTATCCCTTTCTTTTCTTATTGATGATACGTCTTTCTGTGGTTAGAAAGGCGGGTCGTCACTGTTGGTATCAGAGCACTGGTTGAGATAATATCTAGGCTCTGGAGTAATATTTATCTTGAGAGTGCGTATTTATATTTTCATATAATTATGTACCTATCTAAATTTGTTGAGTTACCTGTCCAGGTGGCCAACATGAGTTCTAGAAGGAGAGGCAGAGGTAGGGGCAGTACCTCGACTGATAATGGACGAAGTCAAACTGCTAGTGAGACTGTAGATCCAGTACCGCCTCAGGTTAGTTTTGCCGCATTATGCAAAGACTTCATCAACCTTGGAGGTAAACAATTTAAAGGGTCATAATCTATAATTGAAGTTCAAACTTGGCTACGCTCTTGTGAGTGCATCTTTAAGAGTATGAAGTTGTCTGAGGAGCGGAAGAGGGAAATGGCATCGTGGCAATTGCAGGGAGGCGCAACAGCCTGGTGGGATGCAATGGTAGCAAATATTTATGAGGAAGACATTTCATGGGACAGATTTAAAGAGTTATTTGAGGAGAAATTTATGCCAACAGTAGGGAAAACTCGTCTGTACCAGGATTTTTTGAATTTGAAGCAGGGTAGCATGACTATAGCGGAGTATGAGACCAAATTCAATGAACTTTCTTGTTATGGACCAGGGCTCATTAATACACCCCTTAAAAAGAACGAAATGTTTGTGCAAGGATTGAGGCCAGAATTTCATGAAAAGATGACGGCACACTTGAAAGGATCTTTTGTCGATTTAATTGATATGGCACTGAGATATGAGAATTTGATGAACAAGAAATCAAGGGCACTAGTAGCAGCATCGGGAGGGAATTTTGCTAATCCGAATAAGAGAAAGTTCAATCCCAATTAGAGGAAGCCGAACAAGAAGAAGCCTAGAAGTAACAACGGACCTCGCAAATGCTACATATGTCAACAAGAAGGTAACTTGGCGAATAAGTGTCCTAGGAAAGGATTTCAACAGCAGCAGCAGCAACCGCATCATAGTGGACCGGGTTCAGCTTTGGTTCAGAGATCTCTATGCTTCAATTATCACTAACCAGGTCATATGATCAAGGATTGTCCGCTACTTCATAAAGCTCAACAGAATGAGGTATTTGCTTTAGAAGGTGCACTATCTACTTCACCTAAAGGCAAGGGAGTATTGTAAGGTACATTACTTTTAGATGGAAAGTATATTAAAGTTTTGTTTGATTCGGTTGCTTCTTTGAGTTTTATTTCTCTGGAATCTATAGAAAAGTTCTTTCTTACCCCTAGTACTGTAGACTGTCCCATCTTGGTATCTAATCCTATAGGAGGGGTGACCAAATTAGATATGATCTGTAAGGACTTGAAGATATCCTATCTATCCCATAGTTTTTCTTGTGACCCTTATGTGTTGAATTTTAAGGGGGTTGACCTTATATTGGGGATGGATTGGCTTGATAAGTATAGAGCAGTCCTGAATTGTGATGAGAGAACAGTTTTACTGGAAACTGATTTGGGTAGGATTGCCAGAGTAACGTGTGATAATTCTGGAATTCACTTGAGTAGTCTTTTGCATGGAATTGAGACTTCTCAGGAGAAGGTTGAAGATATCGATGTGTTCCAAGATTTTCCTGATGTATTTGAGGAAGTTAAGTGTCCGCCTCCACATCGAGAAATAGAGTTTCGCATTGATTTGATTCCAGGAGCAGTGCCGGTGATTCAGCCCAGTAGGAGAATGGCCCCTTGAGAGAGAGAGAGAGAGGAGTTAATTAAGCAGACTCAGGATCTTTTGGAGAAAGGGTTGATTAGGCCCAGCTTTTCTTAATGGGGCTCTGTTGCGGTGTTTGTCACCAAGTCGGATGGATCGCTATGGTTCTGTGTGGATTATAGAGAACTGAACAAAGTGACTATCCGTAATAAATATCCTCTTCCTCATATTGATGATCTCTTTGACCAGTGCATGGAGCTTCTGTCTTTTCTCAACTGGATTTAGCTTCGGGTTTCCATCAGTTGAGGGTAGCTGAGGACAGTATTCCCTTGACTGCATTTAGGGGACCAAATTGTTTCTATGATTAGTTGTTTATGCCTTTTGGGTTAATCAACGCTCCTGCCTACTTTGTTGACTTGATGAACCGAGTCTTTAGGGATGTATTGAATAAGTTCATTTTGGTATTCATTGATGATATCCTGGTCTACTCGAAGTCTGAAGAGGAGCACAAGCAGCATTTGAGAATTGTGTTGGAGACTCTGAGGAGGCATGTTTTGAAGGCGAAGTTCTCTAAGTGCCATTTCTGGAAATCGGAAGTCAAATTTTTAGGGCACATTGTTTCTGGTGAAGGTATCTCTATAGATCCAGCAAAGGTTGAAACTATTCTGGAGTGGAAGCAGCCGGAGACACTGACTGAAGTTCGCAGTTTTCTGGGATTAGCTGGCTACTACAGAAAATTTATCAAGGACTATTCCAAGATTTCTTCACATCTGACCAAGCTGACAAGGAAAGGAGCTAAATTCAAATGGACATCCCAGTGTGAAGAAGCTTTCCAGGAGTTGAAGATGAGGCTAACCAGTGCACCAGTGCTTTCTATTCCGGATGAAAAGAGCAAATTTGAAGTTTATACTGATGCTTGTATAGTTGGACTGGGAGCAGTTCTGATGCAGAATGGAAGGGTAATTGCGTATGCGAGTCGGCAATTGAAGCCACATGAGAGGAACTACGCTACGCACGATCTAGAACTGTTAGCCATTGTTTTTGCTTTGAAGATTTGGAGACATTATATTTTAGGAGGGAAATTCGAATTATTCACGGATCACAAACCGTTGAAATATCTTTTCTCTCAAAAAGATCTTAATCTGAGGCAGCAGCGGTGGGTCGAGTTTCTGGCATCCTATGATTTGGATATTCTGTATACCCCGGGAAAGGCGAATGTTGTAGCTGATGCTCTTAGCAGGAATGCAGTTATGTCTCTTCTGGAAGTTGTTCCATCTCTTATTGAAAGGATTTCAAGCAGGCAAGCATCTGATAAAATGTTGAGAAGAATCATCAAAAGAGTTAGGAAGGGTTAGTGTCCTAGTTTTGAAATTGATGGCCAAGGAACATTGAGGATTAACGGGAGGATTTGTGTTCCGAATGATAAGGATCTGAGACAGAAGGTGTTGTCCGAGAGTCATCGTTCCAAATTGAATATTCACCCTGGAATCTCGAAGATGTATAAGGATATAAAGAGAGTCTTTTGGTGGAAGGGCATTAAGGTAGATGTAGCTACTTTCGTTAATAGTTGTGCCATCTGCCAACAAGTTAAAGGAGATCAGCGGAAATCAGCCGGATTATTGCAGCCTTTGGATGTTCCAGATTGGAAGTGGGAAATGATTTCGATGGATTTCATCAACGGTTTGCCTAGAACCAAGAAAGGAAATAAAGGAATATGGGTTATTGAGGATCGTTTAACTAAGAGCGCCCATTTTATACCGGTTAAGACAACTCGTACTGCAGCTTCTCAGGCAGAGATTTTCTTGAGGGAGATAGTCAGATTGCATGGTGTTCCAGTCAGTATAGTAAGTGAACGAGACCCTATCTTCACCAGCAAATTCTGGAAGGCTCTGCAATCAGCTATGGGAACGAGTTTGAGATTGAGTACAGCCTATCATCCTCAGACAGACGGACAGACGGAGAGGCTTAATCGTATTCTTGAGGATTTGTTGCGAGCTTGTGTTTTGGATTTTGGTGGATCGTTGGAAAACCATTTTCATTTAGTGGAGTTCTCTTATAATAAAAGTTACCAAGCAAGTATTAAGATGGCTCCTTATGAAGCTTTATATGGAAGACCGTGTAGATCCCCATCCTATTGGATTGAATCGAAAGATCGTCTTGTACTCGGACCCGATCTAATTCAAGAAGCTTCTGCAAAAGTTGAGCTTCTTAAGAAAAGGATGAAAGCTGCTCAGGATCGTCATAAGAAATATTCTGATAAAAGGCAAAGACCGTTGGAATTTGAGATCGGAGATTTAGTCTTTGTCAAAGTTTCCCCAATCAAAGGTGCTATTAGATTCGGAAAGACGGAAAAACTTTCCCCAAGATATATTGGACCATTCCAAGTGCTGGAAAGAATTGGTGCAATAGCTTACAGAATTGAATTGCCAGAACGGATGTCTGGAATTCATAATGTATTTCATGTATCCCATCTGAGGAAGTTTGTTCATGATCCATCACTGGTTGTAGAACCAGTAGTCCAGGAAGATTTAGAAGTAGAACCCAACTTGACTGTGGTCAGAAGTCCAGTTCGGATTATGGATCAAGACGAGAAGCAACTCAGGAGCAAAGTGGTAAAGCTCGTCAAAGTGCAATGGAGCGAGGAACCCAGAGATTGTACCTGGGAAACTCTTGATAGTTTTAGGGAAGCCTATCCGGATTTGTGTCCAGGTAACTAGTGATGTTTGTTAGGATAGACTGTTTGATTGTTTGTTTTTGTGTGGATGATATGTATGTTTGGATTGTTAATATAAAAGCTTTTGAATTAACTTTTATTTTAAATTTCAGGGACGAAATTCTTTTAAGGGGGAAGGAATGTAACGACCCGGGATTTTGGCCATATTATTATAACAAGAATTTAATCTAATTTAAATAAAATACAAGCTTTTTGATTCATAAATAAATAAGATCTTTGGACATTTAACAGTTATATATGTATATATACTTTTTGTGAAGAATATTTTGATTTGAAAATATAAAATAGATTCTTTCAAAAATATTTATTATAAAATCTGTCTTATTCAATCAAATTAAAGGTTCTATATTATTAATATTTAATATAATACATATAAAATGTAATCTAAATAATAATGTTCGAAATAAACAATCATGTTTGCACCAAAATTGGTCACAACACTCTTCGGGAGTCGTTGAAGAGATAATAGTGAAGAATGTAAATTCAAAACAGATATTATCTAACAAAAACTCCAATCGACAGTAAAGTAAATGCATAGACAAGCAATTTATAGTGGTTCGGCGTGCTGCCTATGTCCACTGCGAAGTTTTTTTTATATTTTATTGATTCTCTTCAATAGTTACAAGTTGTTACAGTGATCAACAGCAAGTTACAACTGGAAATTCGAAATCAACAACAAAATTATGATGTAGGATGATGGAGATCTCAATCCGGCAGAGTCTGGGCGCTTAAGAGTCGAAAGATCCCTTTTTTGTTGGCTTTGGGGCTCTATTTATAGGCGTAGGTTGTTGATATTTCGCTGAAAACTCGGGAGACCACTTCTGGCACGTGAGGGGCCCACACGTCTAGCCTTAGGAAATTTGGGCCCACTTTGGCATCGGTTCGAACTCCATTCGAACCGATCAAGAATCCATCCAATCGAGGTGAAATTTGGTGTGGACATTCTTTGACATGAATGCAAGCTTCTGTGAAAATTTCATGACATTCGGATCAGTGGATTGAGAGATATGATGGATTCGAGATGGGGTTCATTGCGTGGCTGTCTGGTTCGAAACCATCCAATCGAATCGATGGTTTCGAACCGATGGTGGCACGCGCCTTCATAGTAACGTGGAGCGCAAACTTCGAACCGATCCGGTCATCACTCCGAGTTGACCGCTTCGACTCTATATATCTCGGCGCATTCGAACCGATGGATGACACGTCATCGTGGCTAGTTGACCCAGTGGATTCGAACGAAGCTTCATAGATAGGTTCGAACAAGGCTTCATGGATGGGTTCGAACAAGGCTCCAATAATGGGTTCGAACAACTGATGCTTAGTGGATTCGAACAAGGATTCTTTGGATGGATACGAGCTTTACAACCCCTCCATGGACATGAGGCCCACCGACACGAACTAGATGGATTCGAAGTTGATGGAGTCGAACCGAGGCACTCCGATGGGTTCGAAGTCCATCGATTCAAAGGTGATCGGTTCGAATGGTGTTTGATGATGGGTTCGAAGACACCTACCATGACGGGTTCGAATCCAGTGTTCTCCCCTTCATGTTGAATCGATCATAACTCGAGCGTATGAACTCGGATTGACTTGAAATTTGAGATGCTGACTTCTATGATCTTTCTTGTCACGTTCTATCAATTGTGGCTCAATCTGGGCTCAGACAAAATTCAGTGATATCCATAGCGAAACGAAGTATGACTAATCTCTACGACGAACTGTTCTCCATTTTCGATCGATCTTCTGGTATCGCGGCTTTGTCAAAAAGCGGGATAACATTTTGCCCCCCAAAGTACGTCTTGTGGGAACATGACGTGCTTTGAATAGCTGCTATTTCTCTTTGAACGATCATTTCTCTCTTTTTTGTTGGGACTCGTATTCCATATTGCTGTAACCTTGTGTTGATATGATTGATTGCTGTATGATAGCACTTGGCCGTTGGCTGTCGTATTTGTAACAAGATGAGTATTCGATCCCTGTAAATGTTTAAAATCAAATGTTAACTCGACATATATGCGCATATGTAGTTTGACCCTTGCTAACGTCGTGCGTCCATGAGTCGTTGTCAGTTTGGTTTGCTATTGAATTTCGTATCAATTCTCCCCTGAACCGATTCGGAAATTTAAGTTGAGACAACACATGATGGTTGTTTTGAAAAGTCCCTTCGTATCGATCCTCTCCTGAACCGATATAGAAGGTCGAAGGAAACGACTTTGGGTTGTGTGAATGTAATGCTTCGAACTGATGTGTTGGAGCATTGAGGGGTTCGAAATCTACATTCATATGGATGGAGTACACTTGTGCTATGATGGGTACGAAACTGATATTCGAACCGATGTGAAAGGACGGTTACGAAATAGTAGTTCGTATCGATAGGAAATGATGGATACGAAATCGTTGTTCGTATCGATAGGTTGTGGATGGAGTTGTAAACAGGGGTTTCGAATTGACGTGCCCACTGTTTGTTTCGCATCGATGCGACTTGATGTTTTGCCGTGTGCTTCGTATCGATGAAATATGAGGTTAACTTCGAACCCACAATGCATTAGGCAAATGGTTTCGAATGGAGATTTTGAAACGATCCACGCTTTGACTGGTTGCGACCAGTCAAGTTTACCGGAAGGGGAATCGTCTCGGTCGCCCTCAAAGCACCATATAAATAGCAATGGGCTTGCCACTTTTTCACTTTTTACTCTCGCCTTGCTTTTACTACATTCTTCCTTATCTCGAAGCCTCAGAGAAGAAGGCACCGTGTCACGTATTTGAACCATTCAAGATCCAAGCCTCTAATTCCTCGAATCCATCACTTAAACTAGGTAATTAGCCTCGAATCCAAACGGCAAAGTTACTTCGAACCCATCTCTTCTTCATCGATTGCTCACTCCGTTGATTGGAAAAACCAGATCTGGTTTGGGAGGACTTCGAATCGATTCGTGGACTCGAGTTCGAATCGACGATGGCGGCGTCATTTTCCCTTGGATTTCGCATCGATCCCTAGAATGACTTTATGGGGGTGACGCATTTCGCACCGATTGACCATCTTTGATGGGTCCATTCGAATCGATGGTTTCGAATCCATCAGCTATCGGTTCGAAGTTCTCAACTTTGCATCGATACGGAGGGTATCGATTCGAACGTGGTTGATGTTAAGTTGAGGGTTTCCTTATACTTCATTGATCGATTCGAACTTGACACCTGATCATCGATTCGAAGCGCGCCTTTCTGCATCGATTCGAAGTGACGTTAGGATGGGTTCGAATGAGTTCCCCTTGTTCGGTTCGAACCGTCTATGATGGATACCAAAGTTTGACATTTTCTAAGCATAATTCCGGCGAGCTTCATCCTTGCATATTTGGACTTGACAATCGCACTGCATACTTGACCACCTTTCGAAGCTCGTCGATGGAACCATAACAACTTCTATCCAAATCAAATTCCATCATACACACGGTTTAGTGACGACGGTCAGCGATGACGGTCATTATAACTGGGGAAATTAGCTTTGTCGTTTGCATATTTCCTTTAACTCTGTGACACTTATTCAAGTAATGCATGGCACTGTACAACATACATTCATACACTTTACACTGGGGAAATGCACGGGTCCTTTGTCGTCTAACGATGGTTTCTCATGAGTTAGCTAGTTACGGAACCTTCAAGTTCACAGCAGCAGGGGATTCAAAGTACAGTTACCCCGAGACTAGAGGTTCCAGATATTGAACCTGAGATCATCGGTCCAGCTCCGGACGAACTTCCCAATGCGTCTTTCATTGCCAATCCATCGGATTTCGTTCAATCCAATATTTCTGAAGATATGTTGGGGAGAATATGCTTGAGGCACGTCCTGTCACTTGATGACGTGTTATTGCCGGGGCCATATGATAGACCACACAACCCGCCGGAGGGATATACAACATTTAATCGCCACGCGTGCGCGGCTGGGACGCTTCCTCCGTTCAACGAGTACATAAGGGAAGTGTTGTCTTTTTTGAGGATCGCTCCATCTCAACTACACCCGAACGGATATGCTTCCGTGAATAGTTTATTCATCGTCTTCATGGAGTACCTTCATAGACCACCGATCCCGACCGAGATCAGATATCTATTTAATTTCAAAATTCGAGGTGATTACCCTTCCTTCACATTTCTGGAAGCAGTGAAGAACTGCCAAGTGGTCACTGGGTCCTGGACCAGGTTGAGCTCTTACAGGACGGAATGGTTCTATGTCAGGTGTCCTCCGGGGTTTGCCCGGCGATGGTTATTCAGACGTGAGTGTAGCTGAGTTATCAAGTAATTACTAAGGCAATTGCGGTCAAAGTGATACTTATATTTTTTTCTTTTTACAGCAACGATTCAGCGACCTGAAGGTGAACGATTTAGGGAGGTAGTAAGAATACTCCGGGGAATCCCGGGTGAAGATAGGGATATCGAGCTGCTCTTGACGGATAGGAATCTCCGGACTTACGGGTTGATTGAACGAGGGCAAAGCATACAGTTTGACGGGGACCTAAGGACTATTTTGAAGAAGCGAGTCAAGCACAAGAGGCCCAGAGTTATTATAGCCGAGGAGGCTGATTCTGAAAGAACTCATACGGACGACGAGCCATTGTTGGAGCCTACAGACGTGGTTCCGGATGTCGTAGAGAAAAGAAAAGGCAAGGCAGCCGTCGTCACATCAACTAAGAAGGGGAGATGGAAATCGGTTGTCACGGCCCGATCCTCTCCCGGAGTTAGAATTTCGGAGATGTCTTCTCCGAGAACTGAAAGTCTTTACGAAGGGCTCGCCGATATTCCAATTCCGGACTACGTGTCCCTGCAGCATGATGCCGGATTGGAAGAACTTTCAGAAACTTTAGTTTTGAACGAGTCTCTTCCCACTGGTGTGGCAGACACATTCGGTTGGTCGGGGGGCTGCACATTCATACATATTTCACAACACTGCATAACCTTTGACTATAAACTACATGTTTCGAAAGGTGATTAATTCTATTTTATTTTGCTCTGTAGATACTATGTCTAGGCGAGGTTCGATGTTAGGGAGTCTTCGACATGTCCGCAAGTCTTCATATCATGATTCACGTAGATGAGAAGGGGACAGAGATTATGACCAGGCACGCTCTGGGTATTCTAGTCAGGAGAGATATGATACAGATAGAGGCTATAAGCGTCGATCCCGATCGCGTACTCCTCCTCCTCCCAGAGATCCCATACAACCCCTTGTTCATGTCTCCCGTCCTTCTGAATCTTCACACTACATGTCGGCTTCTCAATCTTCTAGGCATGAATCCCGCCATTCTAGAAGCGAGACAATAACTGCTGTCGCTACAGAACAGCCTCCCGTGGAAATTTCAGGGGAAGATGCAATCAAGCTTGCTCAGCTGAAGAGAGATTTCCCAAACGTCTGCTTCGACAACTATATCTTTCCTCCACATTTAAAGAAAATCCCGAAGGAGGCTGAGAAATTGGTACATGACTATGTATACGACTTTTATGCTCAGTACAAAGTGTGGTCGAAAGCAGCTGACAAAGCGTCGGCATTGGCCTTTGAGCGTGGGGCCACCATCGAGAGATTGCAGGCTGAGTTAGCTCAAAAGAGCCGTATTATTGAGGTGCTGAACACTGAAGCCGAATCTTCTCGGAAATCTGAGATGGAGGCTATCCAAAAAGCTGACGAGGCCCAGGCAACGATGGATAGGATGAAACGTGAGCATTATGCCACGGTAGAGGATATGGGCCATCGAAACACCTTGGTCACTGCCGAGAGGGACGCGGCCCTGAAGGAGTTGAATGAGCTTAAGTCCAAATTTGCTGAAATCGCCAAGGATAGGGATGATGCGAATAACACAGCCCAGGAGGCGTGTGAACAAGCCGTGGTTCTACGGACTGAACGGGATGCGGCAGTAGCCAAGGTCCAGGCGGTAGAGACGGAGGTTGAGGAGAAAGTTCGATAAGCGGAGGCCAGGCTGGAGGCCGATATTGAAGATTTGCTCATCACTTACAATGCCAATGTGTTGAGACACAGAAATTTGGCCTGACTCCAAGATTACCCGGTACACCTCCGCAGTGCTTGGGGTCGATTGGTTGAGGAAGAAGAAGAAGCGCATCCGGATGAATCGGTCGATCGATTCGAACTCAAAAACCGGTTGCTGACAGATGATGAGAAGAAGATCCTCCATGACGCTATTATTGCTCATGAGAAGAAGATGATTGGTGGCCGCACTCTGGAGGTTGGAGAGGGATTAGGTGTTGAGCATCACTCTACTGTTACTGAAATCACCGCTCCACCTTCGGTAGTGCCTATATCTGTGGTCGGTTCACAATCTGTCCTTGCTTATGACCCAAAATTGGTCACAACACTCTTCGGGAGTCGTTGAAGAGATAATAGTGAAGAATGTAAATTCAAAACAGATATTATCTAACAAAACTCCAATCGACAGTAAAGTAAATGCGTAGACAAGCGATTTATAGTGGTTCGGTGTGTTGCCTACGTCCACTGCGAAGTTTTTTTTGATATTTTATAGATTCCCTTTCAATAGTTACAAGTTGTTACAGCGATCAACAGTAAGTTACAACTGGAAATTCGAAATCAACAACAAAATTATGATGTAGGATGATGGAGATCTCAATCCGGCAGAGTCTGGGCGCTTAAGACTTAAAAGATCCCTTTTTTTGTTGGCTCTGGGGATCTATTTATAGGCGTAGGTTGTTGATATTTCGCTAAAAACTCGGGAGACCACTTCTGGCACGTAAGGGGGCCCACACGTCCAGCCTTAGGAAATTTGGGACCACTTTGGCATCTGTTCGAACTCCATTCGAACCGATCAAGAATCCATCCAATCGAGGTGAAATTTGGTGTGGACATTATTCGACATGAATGCAAGCTTCTGTGAAAATTTCGTGGCATTCGGATCAGTGGATTGAGAGATATGATGGATTCGAGATGGGGTTCATTGCGTGGCTGTCTGGTTCGAAACCATCCATTCGAATCGATGGTTTTGAACCGATGGTGGCACGCGCCTTCGTGGTAACGTGGAGCGCAAACTTCGAACCGATCCGGTCTTCACTCCGAGTTGACCGCTTCGACTCCATGTATCTCGGCGCATTCGAACCGATGGATGACACGTCATCGTGGCTAGTTGACTCAGTGGATTCGAACGAAGCTTCACAGATGGGTTCGAACAAGGCTCCAATAATGGGTTCGAACAACTGATGCTTAGTGGATTCGAACAAGGATTCTTTGGATGGATACAAGCTTTGCAACCCCTCCATGGACATGAGGCCCACCGACACGAACTAGAAGGATTCGAAGTTGATGGAGTCGAACCGAGGCACTCCGATGGGTTCGAAGTCCATCGATTTGAAGGTGATCGGTTCGAATGGTGTTTGATGATGGGTTCGAAGACACCTACCATGACGGGTTAGAAACCAGCGTTCTCCCCTTCAAGTTGAATCGATCATAACTCGAGCGTATGAACTCGGATTGACTTGAAATTTGAGATGCTGACTTCTATGATCTTTCTTGTCGCGTTCTATCAATTGTGGCTCAATCTGGGCTCGGACAAAATTCAGTGATATCCATAGTGAAACAAAGTATGACCAATCTCTGCGACGAACTGTTCTCCGTTTTCGATCGATCTTCTGGTATCGCGGCTTTGCCAAAAAGCGGGATAACAAATCCTATCAATATTAAATATAAATATAAGATATAAATATAAATATAAAATATACCAATACAAATATATGTTATAAATCAAATGTTTGAAAGTTAAACTCTAAATAAAAATAAAACTAAGAAGTTATGTTAACAACAACTTATATGGTTAAATATAAACATACGATAGTTCTAGTATAAATACATATGGTATGAAAAAACAAAACCTTTGACAAAAAAAACACATATGTGCTGTATAATACATGCGTAACCAATGCAAGAAGAAGACAAATTTATTCACATAATATACAAAATATCTTTGTACAAAAATATAAATATCAGCAAATAATAATTAGATGTAAACATATAGGAAGACATATGCATTTAATGCTTTCATCTTAGCACAAAAATACGTTCAGCCGAAATATGCAAGTATCACTTCAACTTTACAGTAATTAAACACAAAATATGATCAAAACAAGTTGAAGCTGTACCAGTTGTAGCCTACCACTGTTCAAAGATATTTCTATATGTATCATCTTATTTTAGTTCGTTCCATAACTTAGCAAACCTGAGAAAAGAAAAAAATAAACTTCATATTTACAAACTCAACTTCATTCAACAAGGCAAAATAGATTTACAAGGACAATCAAACTCCAGCTTTCCAAGAACTGTTCTCTGCTCAAAATAATTTAGGTAAGTGAACATACTGTTTTCAAAATTTAAACTTGTGTATTTGATTTTTTGAATGATATGTGCTTGCTGTATAGTTTAAACAAACATCTCTGTGTATTTTCTGTTTGCACTGGGAATTTGTATATGGTCTGTTATTTCATATAAGAAAAGTAGAGAAAGATTAATACTTCTTCATATAAAACATTTTAAACATAGGATTTTTAAACAAAATAGGATTTTTAATCTTCAATCATAGTTTTGAACTTTGTTTTGAAGATTTACAGTATATCATGGACTCTGGACATTCAATTTCACAGTAAAAAGAAATTTTATGATTTATTTGAATATTTTAATTCGTTGATTTGATTATATATCTTGAATAAACATTCAAAAGTAGGATATTTAAAACAAGAATGATGATTTTTAGATAAGTATACAAGGTGCAGTCCATAAATGAACCAAAAATGCTTTTTTGTAAATTTTTGATTGTTCAACAAATTTTAGATGCTGAAATTTATAGTGAAGCTAGCTTGATGATTTTCGAATCCAGGAAAAATGTTAAAAAATTTATCTATTGCATAAATTGTTGGGAAGAGACGAGTTTAGGGATTTGGATCAAGTTTTGCAGTGATCTGTAAACTTGTCGATTTTGTCACCTAGGGTCGACCGAGTTACACTCGCTTCTGGGAGTTGGTAGAGGAGGATATGGCCAAGGTATGGGCGTAATTGCGTCGTCACTGGTGGTCGGTGTTGGTGTTCGTGGCATTTTCCTTTTAGGTGTGTTCGAGTTGTAGTTTAAACGACTGGGTGTTTTTTTATTTCGAGTTTGTCATGATGAATCGTGTTTTGCTTTCGGTTATGGTGTCGTTTTGTGACTTGCCGGAGGCGACGTGGTTCGCCGGAGTGACGACGAAGTGCCGTGCACGTGCACGGCAATGATGGGTGTCAGCGTCTTCGTGTGATGATTGTCTCGAGTTATTACTCAAGAAAATGGGGAGGTTGCTTCGGGACGAACCCTGGGTGCTTGCGTGAGTTTGCATAATACTGCAGTTTATAACTTAAACTTAAGCTTAAAAAAATGTAGAAGAAGAAGAAAGTATGCGAGAAGAAAGAGAGGGGGACTCAGGAAACAGGAAGGAATACTCAGGTTGCTACTCAAGTAAACAGGGTGTTTTCCTCGGGTCCAGTTTCAAGTGGATTAGCTTAATAAACTTGAAGTTAAAAATGTTAAACAAGTTTAATATTAATAAAGTTACTAATGTTGACAAGGTTTAAGTCAAGATTTGATTTAAAATTTATTAAGAGAGATTTGCAAATGTAAGAATAATAATTAATCTAAAGTGTAATTTAATTAAGAATGTAAATTAGTTTATAATTATAATTAACTAAATGATTTATGATTAAATAAATTTGTAATTAAAAATTGATAATTTCGTGTTTAATCAATTTGAACTTAAGAATTTAAATTAACTTCTTAAAGTTAATTAATAAATAAATAGTAGTTAACTAATTGAGTAATTAATTAAGGATTAAGGATTAATTAAATTGGTAATTAATGATTAATTAAATAATTAGTGATTAATAAATGGGTAATTAAATTCTATTAATTAATAATTAAGTTTATTTATTAATAATTAAGAAATAATTAATTAAGTGAGTAATTAAGAAGTAATTAATAAATTTAATAAGTTGATTAATTAGTGATTAATCAAGCAGGATAAAATGTTTTATTCTTAAGTAATTAATTAAGTTTAAGTTAATTAAACTAAATTTGATATAAATTGATAATTCCTATTTGATTGATTGTGGTCACTATTTGGCGATATTCTGTGATACTCAGTGATATGCATTGATATATCTGTGATGACTTTGTATGATTTATCTGTGATAACTGTTATGTGAATTCAAGGCATTGAATTAAATTGTTTAAACTATTTAAACAACTTGGCCTTTAAAATGGCATTTGGATGTCGATGAGACTGGGATCGGGTATCAATTCGATATTCCGAAAACCACATCGATCCAAATTAAACGATAGGTCGTGACATCTCAAGTGAAGGTCGAGATGATGTTTCAGAATGCAAGGTATTGTCGTTAACTCTAAGGGTGATTCCAAAACGAGTATAACGAGAAAATGCCTTCAGTTTCGTTCGAACACGGAACGAACTTGTATGGATTGAATGCTTTCAGCACATCGTCAGGCGGACGATGAGCATTCTAAGAATAATGTTCTATAAAGGTAATCGCAGCCTCAAGCCTCATCAACCGAGAATGGCTAAAACATGGGATGTGCAGCAAGGTTAGGTGGGTAGCACCCAAGTAGGACGAGATATACCCATGTCTAGATGTCCTTTTATTTTGGCTGTGTGGGCAGTTGTTGGCCACAACTGCGGGGTTATCTTGTTCAGGACTGTTCAATAAGAAACGGTTCCGGCCTTGTGTTGTAGGAGATCGGGAGTGATCCGTGGTACGGTGATCTAGGCCCCGTACTGTGACGGGCGGTACCCCAGTAGCCCTGCCATTGATGGAAACCCATTTTTCCTACGAGACCCTACGGTTTTGATTTGTATTACCCACTTTCATGGCTAGTAGCTGGAATTTAATGAATCTAACAATTTCGGTTATTTTCTATTTACTTGAAAACCGTAGACACTATTATAATATCACTGGATTTCCTATAAAATGTTTTGGTTAGCGTAAGGTAAAAACTTACCCGTGTTTATGTATGGGAAGTCTTACGTGATACCTTTATTTTCAAATGATTTTCAAAATTAAACAACTTTAAGCCGTTTACTCACACCAGACCCATGTGTGACCCGGATTTATATTTTTTTTTCATAAACTCTTGGGTACTCAAATTTTTATGAGTAGCCAAGTGATAGGTTTTGGAATTATTGAGTCCTGGAGAAGCTTGGAGCAGGAGTCCAGACGTATGTATCTATCTATCTAGTTCCGCTATGTTAGTTAGTGTATGATGTATTTTGGGATGTTTGTATTGACAGATATGGATATGACTGTCCTGTTGTATGATGTTGTGTAACTCTGATATATGTAAAAACTATGTAATAATTATGTGATGTATTATATTTTGTTCCATTCCGCTGTGAGATTCTGATGTTGTTATTCTTTCTTACTTTTTTCTTCTATTTCTATCCCTTTCTTTTCTTATTGATGATACGTCTTTCTGTGGTTAGAAAGGCGGGTCGTCACATTCTCCCTTCACCGTTGCCTTCGTCCCATCATCGGCCATAAACCTTGCAAGCCGAGCCTCTCTGTTTTAAGTAAGTGATGTATATATTTTTATTTTCATCTTAAAGCCTTTAACCTTTTCAAATCCTTGTTTTGAGAATCTGCTTATATACTTGATTTTGACAACCGTGGTTTATAAAGTTATATTGGTTGTATATGATAATATTTAAATTGTGTGTAAAATTGTTATAGTATTTTCAATTTATATATAGGTTTAGACTATCATCTACATTTATGTTAATTTTTTATATATATAGGTTTTATTAAAGATTTCACACGTGTCTTTGATTTTGAATGCAAATACATGCTTTAGCTTACACATTAGTTATATATATTTAACCTATTACATATATATATATGTTTACGTGCATATTTATTTATTAGTTATAATATATAAGTTGTGTATATATATATGTTATATCATTTATATAAGTCCACCAATATCCATATATGTGCATTATTATAGATCTCCACATGTATATCGGTCTGCACGAGTTCTGTTGGGTATATATTTAGTTATATATACAGTGGGATTAGTTATACATATTTATATATATTTATATATACATTTGCATATGAGTTGGTTTATATTTATAATGTATAGGGTCTGCTTGATTGTATATATAAAGGTATAGCTGTTAATATATATATATATATATATATATATATTGTATATAATGTTATAATGTATATATATAGTTTTGGATTTTGCGTTTTGATTTGTTTCAATATGATATAAACGTTTATATAAAGGTTTACATATACTATATGGCCGGTCTGTTAATAGATAAAGGTTTGGATTAGTTATGTTATCTCTTTTTTTTTACACAAGTTTATTTACACGAGTCATAATGTGTTTTTACAGTTTGTAAAGGAAAATATGTTTCAATCTGTGAGTCATATGAAAGCATATATCCATAAGTCAGTGATGAGTTAGCTTATATGATAGTCAGTTTATGTAAGTCTAATTATTATTTGTTGTATAGTATGTATAAAAATGTTAATAACTTAAGTTATGTTCATATATGTTACGTTATTTTAATGTATGTACTGTGTAAATTTGGTACGTGTTTATATGAATGAAAGGTTATATATATATATATATATATATATATATATATATATATATATATATATATATATATATATATATATATTAGTTCTAGGTATTAGTCTATATAAATTATTGCTTTAAATTTTTATAACGTGATATGTTTTGACATGTTTTGATAACTATAAAACATAATAACGTGATGTGTTTAAGTGCTTCATGCATGTTATATTAATTATATTATGTGGTGTCTACATTTGTATATTGGTTTTAAGTATGGAAAGAATATACATGAATTTAAATGGTTTGAACTGGAGTGATTTTTGTTATTATAAGTATGTATTTTATTTATTTATTTATTTTTATTATATATTTTATTTAAATTTTGTCGTAGACCTAAATATTTATTTTAATAAAATAACAAATATTTCGGTATATATATATATATCAAACTAATTCTGATTCAGTTCTTCATTTCTTGATTATCAGCTTCGTTCGTCGGTTCGATGTCAATCTTGCCTTGTTTTGAAATTCGTGCTTGGATTCTAACTTATCTCATTGCCTATTCTATCTAGCCATGAAAGGTGAGCAATCACTTACGATTTAACGTTCTTATATTTATTAAACTTGATTACAATTGAAACGACGATTAAAATATACTGCCAAATGGAACTGTTAGTTATTTAACTTGTTATATATGTTATTATCTGTAACTGTTCACCTGTGGGATATGACACCATATCCTGTTGTTTTATTAAACTATTATTGATGATATATGCATGTTATTGTTATCATATCTGTCATCACTCTGCAAGTTCCCTATTAGTATAGAATTCCCTATTGGTTGAAATGATACATACCCGAACGATATGTAGAATAGGAGAAAATCGTTATGGGTTGAAATGATAGACCCAAGCGATTTACATTGAATCGAATTTGGGATTGCGGGTTGAAATGATATATACCCGTATAAATTTAAATTACGGATTAAAATGATAAATATACGTATCACTTGACCATAGGATAGAAGTTTTTATATACAAACACCGTGGTCTATATATATATATATATATATATATATATATATATATATATATATATATATATATATATTGAAATTTATTTCCATGGGTTGGAAAGAAATATATGGTTTTATTAATAATTGATCCTTAAATATTAAATATTATATATAAATGTTATTTTATATATAGATTTAATAATAATATTTAATTTAATGAAGATTGATTTAATTAATCTATAATATATTTAAGTATTTATTAAAACTTATATTTCAAGAAATAGATTTTATAATAACGATTTTTTTAAGTTATGGTTGGGAAGATAAATTTGAAATTTATTTGAAACGGTATTTATTAAGAATTTTATTTAATTAACCCGATTTGAAACTTATTGAATTTGAGATTTAAGATATGACCTCAAACTTGATTTTGATTTAAGAAATTCAAGGAATATTTCAAATTTTAAATAAATCAAAGGAAATACTTAGTTGAATGTAACTTAAGGTTATATTTCAAAAAACTAAATAATCAGAAGTTAAAAGGAGACATATATGAAATTATCAATTTAGTTTGAAAGTGCTATAATTTGGAATATATTAATTTGAAATGGAAATGATATTTTGGTTATGAGGTATAAATTATTTTGAAATGACCACGGTGTTATAATGACATTTAGTTGTTAATAGCATATATTTTTACATTTTAGATAGTTCCAAGGATCCTTAAAGGATGGTTATCCCAAACATCCTCTAAGTTAATTATATTTCAGTTGATATTCCAATTGAGTTGGATTTATTGAAATAAGAATGTTCATCCTAACTCGAGTGCTTTGTGTTTTGCTTTACGCTCGGGTCAGATTGAGTAATTCAGCATTTGAGACTCACCTTTGGAGTTTGGAGCTTTGCTTGGAGATCCAACTATTGATTCAGCTTTCATCCTTTCCAGTTGATTTGTTCAGAGAGGTCATCGGTTGTATTGGAGACTTCACACTATTTGAGATATTCTGCTATATTTTCTTTCTACATCTGATGTTTATATACTAGCTTTATGAACTACTTTTTATCTATTCCGCTTCATTACTATTATATTTCTCTGTGTTTGTGATTCTGTAACGGATTTATTTACCGTACATACTGAGTTTTTCCAGATATAAATTAATAATCCGATATTTTGAGCAATTCAATTCCGACGTGTGTGGATGCAAATGGTTGAAAATACGGGGTCGTTACAGTTGGTATCGGAGCCAGTTTTTTAAGAAAATTTAGCATATGTAGTAAATTTAATTACAGAATCACCTTCGTTCGAGCTTGAATTTCTTCCCCTTTGATTTGGAGTTCTTTCGAACTTGGGAACCCTACTTCGTTCCGAATTCCTTTCTTGTCTCTCTTTATTTGTGTTTTCTAGATTCCGGAGCATCCCATAACTCCCTTTCTGATTAGGATTCCCCTAAATTTTGAACTTCCATCTTGTTTGATTTTGGATTCATTGAATGATACGAAGCTATTTTGTAAATGGCAAAACCGATAGAGCAGAAGGCAGCTCGTCGAGCATAAAGAACACTGGCCCGTATGGAACGAGAGGAAGCAATCGAGGAGCAAGAGAGGCTGTGAAGGGAAAGGGCAGAACCTGGTCCTTATGACCATGTCATTTGTTATCGGTGTCAGGAAAATGGATATTACGTAGCCATGTGCGGAAAGAGAGATAAAGAAAAGAAGACGGAGAGCAAGCACTTTCGATCCAAGATTTTTTGTTTTAAGTGCCGTGGGGAGGGACACTTCCCAAGTCGCTGCCTCAAGGTGAAGAAAGTAAAATCGACGCCATACATCAGTCAACCAATCAACCATTTGCTACCATTATAGGAAGATTGGACATATAGCCAAAGATTTTTTGAGAGACAACGCGGAAGGCAAGCTGTGTTGCATCCTGCTCTAGCTGCTGCCTTCCCAATGTTCATTAGGGAAGATGGGAGAGTAGTGTACTTATGCAAGAAGTGTAATAGTTGGAGGCACATTGATGTGGAGTGTACTAGACCTGTTGAAGCACCACCCGGTAGAATTAATACCGATGCATTGTTCACGTAGAAGTAAGGATCGGAGGAATTTGTTTGTTATCAGTAGTATATGTTAAGTTGTATTAAGTGAACTCTATTATAACCTTTACATAGTAGAAGTCGATGTGTCGAACTTAAGATATATAATTGTGCTTTAGCATTTCGCTTGATCAGAATTTGTGATTTTCCACTAATGAAAGAAATTTCTTTGAGTTGATATAGGTTAATATACCTCGAAATCTTGGTTAGGATTCTCATTGAGTAGGATCCTTTTGAATTTGACTTCGACCTTTATCTCGTTCCGAGATTCATTCTTGAATCATCCTTTGAAAAATCGGGTTCATTTGTATTTTAGAAATTGTTTAATATACTGAATTTATTATTTGATAAGAATGATCATATTCTATATATATAATTGAAAATGTTTTCGATAAGGATTATATACCTTTCAAAATCAAGAATTTCAAGTTTCGAAAGGATTTGAAATTTTTAGAATTATATAATAAATTGAGAAACTGAACACTGGTATTTTGAAATTGGTTTTAAGACTATGGAATATATAATAATATTTGGAAGTATTTTTCGAATAAGAAATGTTTCAGGTGACTTCGAATGAGTTTCAATGATTTCAAAGGAATTTCAAAGAAATTTTAAGAAGAAGAAGTCCAAAACCCACTTATGTCGTTGGAAAATAATTTCGGTGATGAGTGCACGCATCATTGACATTGATTTTCGAATTTCAGAGTGGGGGAGAGGCCACTTTTGTAGCTCTGCTATGCGATTGATTTTGTGAAGCCAATTTCGATTTCAAATTTCGAATTATGATTTGATATTTGAAAGATATATGTATATATATTTGAAACGATTTGAAGTGAACCCGGTGTTCAGTTCTCTAGTTTGGATTTAAACCTATCTATGGAAATTGACTTACTGATATGTTGCTGATTTCCAACTCTTGGATTGAAAATTTGATTTCTCAAACTATTTTGAATGTTCGAACACTTCCAAATCAAGGTTTAATTGTCAAAGCTAAGTAAGTTCGAAAAGTATAAATTATTTGATAAAGTATATGAGTTTAGTTTTGTATGTTTAAGTATGAAGTAATATGATTTGAACAAGTTTGAAACTGTTTTGTTAAGTAAATGAATAAGACCATTTTGAATTATATTAATATGAAATGTTTTGAATAAAATTAAGTTTTAAATGTTTTAACTTAGTATCATCTTTTGTAAAATTTTATATATATATATATATGTGTGTGTGTGTGTGTGTAGAACAATAATTTTCAAAAGGTAAATAGGATTTTTTTTTTTCAAATAGAAATAAATAGTTTAAAGGTTTTAAAGGGATGGATATAAACTTGGTAATCATTTTGGTATAATTGATTTTGAGAAAAATATTCGATTTCGAAAATAGATTGAAATTTAAAATCCAGTATTTATACGATGATTTTGGAAATGAATTTGTTTGGCGTAAATTATGTTGATTTGGAAGCTAGGATTATTTTCTATGCCTATTATTTTGGGAGCTTTGAAACGGAAGATATTTAATTTGGAAGAAATAATTTGGTGAAATGGTATATGATTTTGAAACTGAACTGATATTGAAACGAATTGAAATTGAGAACCTTATTTTACTAAATACTTTGATTTGGGAGTTATCGAACTTATATAAATTTGATTTGTATAAGTATGAAGTTGATTTGAAAACTATTGATTTGGAAAGGTACTCAATTTAATAAGCAAAATCTTATATAATCGAAGTTTATGTAAGTGTGATTTGATATACCATTGATTTTGGAAAGTATCCGATTTGAAAATGAAATCTTATATAATGGACTTTATATAAGTATGATATTTGAAATTGATTTGAAAAGGTACTATATGATATATATTTTCGAAGTAAAGATATGGAAAGTGCCTGTAACGTCCCGGAAATTTTCGACTTTCGAAAATTCAACATCGATACTCACTTTATCGACTGCCGAGAAATCGAAGGCCGGAAACCCGAAATGTTATGGTTTAAGAAAAAGAAAGACAAAGAAAAAGAGAGAAAAGGATAGAAAAGATAGAGAGAGAAAAGAAAATAGAAAATAGAACGGAACAGAAAACAACAGAACAACATCAGAATCTCACAATTCGCAGCGGAACAACATATAATAATAAATGAATAATCTTTAAACAAGGAACTATATCAGTTATTACATTTTATACATTTCATTACATCAGAGTGTACAACAACAACAACAAATAGTGCAGCGGAAAAGAAATACTATATACTAGTAATACGCCATGCCATCCAGCTTGCCTCCAGCAACTCCAGAATATCCATAATATCCTAATAAACCTAACTCTTGACTGCCCGTGTGGAAATTGGTGGGCACCCAGAGTTTAGGAAGGAAAACAATAAACTCCGAGTCAGTCATGTGACTGGTGTGAGAACTCAAAACAGTTTATTTATCTTTGAAAACAAAATAGAGGAATATTTTTAAAGTCAATTCGCAATGCTTTTAAAAATGAGACTACCATAAGGCCTCCCGCACACACATACAATGCAAACGCAGAATCGGAGGAGATTTCTCCTTATGATAGTCAAAGATGCTTGATACGTATTTTAAAGAACATTTGATATTATTACTAGTGCATAGTGTAGAGAAAAATTCATTTCGAAAGTAGAATATAAATCTTAGCCAGCATAGACATTCCGAACTATGCCTACTATAGCTACCATCCAAACAGTGGGGTGCCACCATAAGTGAATGATAGGTTCTACAACTAATACCGTACAAGTCTCGTATTGTTTCTTTGGATTTCCAACGAATGATCAGGCCAAGGAACTTCCCATTGCCACATGAGAATGCCTCTGGATGGACATCCCCGAGAACCAAACCAGATCTCTACCAACACAAGGCCGGGTTACCCCTAACTGAGTAACAACTGACCGAATATGCCATCCCCCGGTCCTTTGGGACCTTTTCAACCGAGCGCTCGCAATCAATTCACACAATCATAAAGTGTTTTCAACATGAGTAAGTATCTGGGCTCCATACCATGATACCACCCTTTTCCAGAAGGAAATGCACATATCCTAAAGGGCTCTACCCCTCATAACCTTGCTGCATCTTTCCTGTTTTGACCATTCACGGGGTGTGAGGCTCGACGAAGTCACGTCTACAAAAACATACTTTATACAAAAGCCATGCTTTGGGTCAACAAATGATCATAGAAATGATCACCAAGATAGACGATCAAATAAACGATCCTATCACAAATAATCAACACAATGATCATTTCACAGCAACACTCAGCATGTCACATTACCAAATTGGGAATATATCGCTGATAACCTTCAACTACATAACCTCTGAGCTCGTACGTCTCAGAGAAGGGTGTTAAGATAAAAGAATAAATTCTCCGCCACCAACAGAAATATATTTGAAAGAAATCGGCTTTATATCTCAATTTGTAATGTCAGACATACAATCCATACAAGTCTGTTCCGGGCTCGAACAAAACCGAAGGCACTTACAAAGAAGTCCTTGCAATCTAGATATTCACAATCCTGATCAGATTCACCATCACATATGGAGAACTCAATACCGGAGCAACTCGGTGCAGAGTCAATCGACAGGTCATCCTATCGCTCTCGCAAATACCGGGTCTTCAACACCGATCTCCAATGCAATTCACAACGACGTATCACATATTCGGAATGGGTTATACGACCCCATGGTCCTTTCCCGGTTAACCCGAATAGTGAGCGCTTATTCAAAAATAAGTATGGCATTCAAATTCAAGCAAATCACATCAATTACCCATTCAAAGGGAAATATTGATAGTCGGTTATTGAACTATCAATGGATATGCACAACATCACCAGATTCCAAATAATTTTCCAAATTATTTATTTTCCAAAATATCTTTACAAGATATATTATTTTCACACTTCAAAAATAAATCAATATTTATTTTTAAACAAATTCTCCTTTTCATTCATAAATTCCATAGTGAATTTATATTTCACAATATCCATGCATATACGATTTCAATTATTCATTTCAATTTATCCTCAAAAAGATAAATTCTCAAAACATTCACTTTATATCGGAAGACATTTCCATACTTATTTATTCATA
Source organism: Allium cepa (assembly GCA_030765085.1). NCBI lineage: Eukaryota > Viridiplantae > Streptophyta > Magnoliopsida > Asparagales > Amaryllidaceae > Allium > Allium cepa. The sequence continues at coordinate 420,382,800 of CM060943.1, read as the reverse complement.
AGTAATTCACAAATTTTATTTATTTTCAATAATTAGGAAATATTCAATATACTTAAATCGAGATTAAGTATATATTTCATTCTTTAAGGAAATCATTCTCTTAAACATATTTATTTGGGCCAAAACGAATGTTACGTAAAACCTCGTTACGACAACCCAAAATCACTAGTATAGGGATTCGAAATTAAAATAGATATATAAATCCCAATACTATACAAACATTTCCTTTCGGAAACCATTTACTATAACAACAGTGTTATAGTCCACCATTTCCTTCTATTTCTCGAAAACGTTTATTTCAACAATAAATGTTGAAATCTATGGTTTCGAATCTCAACACAATTTAAAACATCGTTAGATCGTTTTACTTCAATTTAAAATATCACATTCTAAACATTTTCTTTAACATATTATTCACTATCCAAAAAAACGTGAATATACTACGTTAATCAATTTCATCATTTCTATACATTTTTATTTCAAAGGATTATTCACAGTCAAAACGTGAATATAACTCCATTAATAGGTTTCAACAATTTACTTATCAAAATAAGTCGTTTGCGAATTTATAAAACAACTTTTATAAATTCCATTTATTAACCTATTCAATTTCATATCTCAATGATATACTAAAAATTCATATTATAAGTCAATCACTTATAATTTATTTGTTTACCAAAAACGTTCTTTTTAACTTCATAATTATAAACCTTATAACTTATAAGATTCAATTATTTATCCAAATCTATTCTTTTAATAACTTTATAATTTTTATAAACCTACTGCTTATAAAATTCCATTTATAACTTCACCGTTTATAATTTATAAATTCCATTCACTTATGCAATCCATTTTCACTTCATTCAAACACTTATAAAAACTCGTTTTATAATGTCAATATTTCAATTTATAAATATCCATTTATAAATCTCTTAATATAAATCAATTTATATTAATATTTCAAAACGTCTTTAAACTCCTTTAAAAATTTCATCATTTTGATTTATAAAATAATCAAATTTTATAAATCCTATATTTTCAACTTTTTATAATAAATTCAAAAATCCCGATTAAGCTATTTATAAAACCATTAGCCTTATATTTTCAAAAATCAGCCTTTTACTATAATTCTCAAAGATCATCTTTAACCGTATTTCTCAAAATCATAATTTTTTATAACTTTAAAAAATTATAACGTTTATTTATTTAAAATGGATCGATTCCAAGAATATAGTATATTTTCAAAAATCACTTTATAAATCATTTTAAAATTCCAAATTTGGTCCAATGATGCTACATACCAAATAGTCAATCACGACTACAACGATATCATATATCGATATGATAATCCATCAAATATCAAAATATCTGAAATCAAATAAAAACTGTTGAGGAATCCAGTTGGATCCCTCCAACCTATTTTCCTGCATCCACAAACATTAGCACAATACCAATTTCGCTCCAGTACGAAATTATCGCGGTATATGGGATTTTAAATATTATCCGCTTAATAGACGGCGCAATAGGGTCTCATCCGCTATACAAATGCGAGAAATCAATAACTCCCATATATACATATGCCAATATATATATATATATATATTGCTATTATATATAATACCTATTTCACTGTTTATGAAATATTCGCGGTATATGTTTTTAATAAATAACATCCGCTTACTAACGGCGCATAATGTCTATTTTAACAATCAATAGATAACAATCATCATTCAAACATGCATTCAAATATTTTAAATCTAAATATTTAAAATAAAATCGAAACTGATTCGATTGAGTGAGAAGTTCTCACCTTGATTTCAATTTCGTTTTTAGCGATTTATTTCGAATAAAATTAAACGGACGTTTAATTTTACATGAAATTTTCACTAACTCCAAACGACTCCAATCCAATCCTATCGCGTAGTGCTCGTCCATACGATTCCAACGCAACTGGTTTCGCGCGTTTTCGACCTCGTATGAAAAAGTTATGAATATTTAAACATTACACAAATTTATATTCATAATTTACAACTTTTATTTAAAAATTTTAACATACACAAACATTGGCCGTTGGATCAAACTGAATGCATCAAGGCCGACCACTCCTTCTTCCATCTCCATGCGCAAACATCTCCAGGAAGGAGCATGCAACAACCCATTCAAACACCATATTAGGTTTTGATTTTGCTACTTCATCGCTCGACGATAATTCGATCAGCAACTTGCATTCTCCTCGCCTCCCCACACTACACCTTCGGCCCAATCATCATAGAGCTCGGTCAAGCCCCCCGCACGCAATTCGAGGCCGAACGACCTGGCTTCATGGCTCCTCAACGACCACCACGTTGCTCGAATACTCATCATCCCCATATGGATTCGAAGAGCTCGGCTAGCTCTACCAATCTCCAGTTGGAAGTTGTTGCTAATTATTTGCAGATTGGAAGATTATAAGGGATGAATATGGAACATTTTTGGCCATTGTTTTATTGACTGGCGGCTAGGTTTAGATTTTAGGTTTTTTTTTTTTAAAATTTATGAAGGGAGGTGGGCTATTTATAGAGAACCGAACGAACACTATTCATCCGGGAATTCCGAACTCCGATCTACGCGCCGTAACCGGTGTTTCTAGGATTTACCCCGCTTTCCGGACACAATGGAACAGGTTTCGAAAGCTAATTCGGACATCTGTGCGAGTTATGGCAATAAACGTTCAATTTAAATTAAACCGATTTAATCGATTTTCTAGGCGTTTTAATTTGTACCGGACAAACGGTAAATCCAATTGACACGAAATTTGAAACCTTACAATAATATCACATTACGGATCCGATGAAACTGGTTTCGTCGAATTCTGAGACTTTTTGAAAAATGGCTATTTTAACTCGCCAAATTAAAATTAAAAACAATTCGATGCGTTTCGAGCTGCCACGATCAAACGGTAACTCCGATTGACACGAAAATTGAAATCCGGTAATAACTAACTTTTACGGATCCAATGGAACTGGTTTCATCCAATTCTGAGACTGTTCAAAAATTGACTATTTTCACTAGTCGATTTAAATATTAAAATATTCAATTTTCACAAATTAACTTTTAATTCGATTTTAAAAGTTCTAAAATATCATTCTAACTCCAATATGATAAAATAAAATTTTACAAATCATTTTCAATCATATTTAACTCGATTTCCAATTATTTCTGTAATTTAACATATTAAATTATCGATTTAATTATCCAATTAAATCCAATTATTCGAAATAAAATGTATTCAACTTATAAATTCACTTATAAATATTTATAAGTAATTAAATATTCAAATTTTAATTACTAAAAATCCTGGGTCGTTACAGTGCCTTCTGCTTGATATCCGCTTTATGGCCACATTTTGGATTCATTCTATCGATATTATTCTCTCTGATTTGGTTTTCCAGATGTGATACTCGAGTGTCCCTTGAATTCCATGGCGTTACCCATGGTCATTTGTTGTGTAATCTGCAAGGCAGAGATTGCTTAAAGGCTATGGATGTTTCCTTAGGGATCCAGGCGTAACCGTTGTGTATCCATAGTCTACAGTTTTGTTGTGGTAGTGAAATCGGTAAGGCAAAGATTGCTTAAAGGGTATGGATGTTTTCTGGGGAATCCATGCGTAACCATTGTGTATCTGCGGTCCATCAGTTTTGTTGTTGTGGCGTAATCCGCAAGGAAGAGATTGCTTAAAGGGTATGGATGTTTCCTGAGGGATCTAGGCATAACCATTGTTTATACGCGGTTCATAATTTTTGGTTATCATGGCGAAATTCGCAAGGCAGTAATTGCTTAAAGGTACAAATGTTTCCTGGGGGATCCAGGCGTAACCATTGTGTATCTGCGATCCATGATTCGGTTGATTTGTTTGGATTGTACTTTCCATATCATTTTTGAAGGTTTTTAAAGTATTTTCATTAGGTGTTGAAACAAGTCTACTAAGTACTTGAAGAATTCTAGCTTTGCGTCTGATCAACGCATGGCTGGAGTTTGCAAGATAAGGATAAACTTGTTGAAACATCGAGCTATAAAAGTATTTTCGAAGGAAAAATTGGTTCGATATAAAAGAATTTTATTTTAAAAGTATTTTATTATAAAAGTATTTCCAACAAAGAAATTATGTATTAATAGTTGAAACTGAAATTATTACGGTTTGAATTAACTATTCGTGTCCGATACTATTCTTTTGAATCTACCTTATCTGCTCAGCTTTATTTATTCACCTATATTCTATTTTTTGAAATCTACCTTCTTTTCCTTGTTGAATATATCCTTTTAAAATATTGTTTATTTATATAATACATGGTTTAATAGAAAAGTATCAATGTTATAAATATTTTAGAAGTATTAATCAAATAAAAAAAATTAAAGTAAATAATTATTGATTTCTTAATTTTATCTAAAAATACTTTTTAGATATTATTAATTTTAGATAAAATTAATAAATTTATGAATTATGGATTTAATGTCTCAGTAATCTCTTCATAAATATAACTAATGATGTAAATAATTGTTTTCAAAAAGTTTCCATATATTTATAAAGATGTTATTTAAACATATAAATGTAAACATTTTGATTTGCAAAGTTTATAAATAACCATTTATGGATATAATAAATGGGTTTAACCAAATTATTGAATATTAGTTAACTTAAATTGAAATTTATATAGTTCTATAATTAATTTTCTATCCTTGTCTTTCAATCTATTTTCTTTCTGGTTGTTCTATTCTCCTACCTCCTTCCTTTTCGGGGACGAAAAGTTTTGAGTGAGGAAGAGTGTAACTACCCAAAATTTTAGTGATTTTATTTATTTAATTAACTGAAATTTTGTGAAATTTTAAAACAAAAAAAAAATTGAAAACAAAAATTTATTATTTGAAATAGTCTATTTAAACATAGCAACTGGTAAATTTTCATCTGATAATATTAAAGTTTACTTTCTTGTGAAATTTTATTTCAATTTAAATCAGTTAATAACCGTTGAATTTAAAAAGTATTCCGAAACCTAAATATGTCAACATGAGAAAATTTATTTAGAACACTCTGAATATGACCGCGTAATTTGTTTTGCTAATTGCGGATATTTCTAGCTCCTTTTGGATTTTTCCACACGGAATAGCAACGTTTATCAGTGTTTGTATCGACCTGTTGATCGGATGATCCTGTCACAAATATCAGTACACCGTTTTGATCATTTCGTCGTGCTGATCTCTGTGGTGTATTCATTTCTGTATTTTAAGATTCGGTACACGACGGAAACAATAAAATGTTCATTGTATCGGCACCATAAATCATGACTTCATTATTTCTTCGGTTTCAAAATTTGAAACGCACTGTCCAATCAACCCATAAATTGTTTTATTAACTTTTGCTGAATCAATTGGACAACTGTTACCAATCCATCATTTTAATTTATTATTCAGTGGTCCGTTTCTTTATCCGTCTATTAACATTATGCGTTTTCTTTTTAGATAATATAAAATATTTGTACTATCCCTTTTATTTTCAAAACGTATGAATTATACTATGCTGACCTTTCCTTTTCTACCTGTTTCTTTTTATTTTATACAGCTGTTACTTTCCCGTCGCTTTAATATATTTACGGCAGCACGTTTCATTTCTCCTCTATTTATTTTTTCACCTACTTCTTCTTTCTTTTTCCTTCATTTGGATCCGCTCCCTCACCAAATATTCGTCTGAACGGTTCACCAGCCTCACATATCGTCTCGACTCCTACTTCTTATCCCCACCTTGAGCTGATCCTCTCTGCTGCTCTCTCTCCTCTCACCCAGCCCAATCCCCACGTGCCCTCACAACCCATGCATCCGCTCTTCCCTCCGCCTCCTTCCACTGCCGTACCCACCTCGGTCTCAGCCTTCACCTCCACCAGTCATCCCCTCATCTTGGCTTGTGTTTCTCTCCTCACCGTTGCCTTTGTCCCATCATCGGCCACAAACCCTACAAGCCGAGCCTCTCTGTTTTAAGTAAGTATGTATATATTTTTATTTTCAACTTAAAGCTTTTAACTTTTTAAAATCTTTGTTTAAAGATTCTGTTTATATGCTTGATTTTCACAACCGTGGTTTATAAATTATACTGGTTGTATATGATAATATTTAAGTTGTTTGTAAAATTGTTACGGTATTTTCAATTTATATATAGGTTTAAAATATCATCTACATTTATGTTAAAATTTAAATATATAGGTTTTGTTAAAGATTTCACACGTGTCTTTGATTTCGAATGCAAATACATGCTTCGGCTTACATATTAGTAACTGTTACAAATATATGTTTACACGCATATTTATTTATTAGTTATAATATATAAGTTATATATATATATATATATGTTATATCATTTATATAAGTCCACCAATATCCATATATGTGCATTAGTATAGGTCTCCATATGTATATGGGTCTGAACGCGTTCTGTTGGGTATATATTTGTAGTTATATATACAGTGGGATTAGTTATACATATTTATATATACATTTGCATATGAGTTGGTTTATATTTATAAAGTAAGGGTCTACTTGATTGTATATGTAAAAGTATAGCTGTTAATATATATATATATATATATTATAATGTTATAATGTATATATATAGTTTTGGATTTTGCATTTTGATTTCTTTTAATATAATATAAACGTTTATATAAAGGTTTACATATACTGTATGGCCAGTCTACTAATAGATAAAGGTTTGGATAAGTTATGGTATCTCTTTTTTTACACAAGTTTATTTACACGAGATACAATGTGTTTTTACAGTTTGTAAAGGAAAATATGTTTCAATCTGTGAGTCATATGAAAGCATATATTCATAAGCGAGTGATGAGTTAGCTTATATGATAGTCGGTTTATGTAAGTCTAGTTATTATTTGTTGTATAGTATATACAAAAATGTTAATAACTTAAGTTATGTTCATATATGTTACGTTATTTTAACGTATATACCATGTAAATTTGGTACGTGTTTACATGAATGAAAGGATATATATATATATATATATATATTAATTCTAGGTATTAGTCTATATAAAGTATTGCTTTGATATGTTTTGATGTGTTTTGATAACTATAAAATATAATAATGTGACATGTTTAAGTGCTTAATGCATGTTATATTAATTATATTATGTGGTGTCTGCATTTGTATATTGGTTTTAAGTATGGAAAGAATATACATGAATTTTAATGGTTTGAATTGGAGTGATTTTTGTTATTATAAGTATGTATTTTTTTTATATTATATATTCTATTTAAATTTTGTCATAGACCAAAATATTTATTTTAATAAAATAACAACTATTTCAGTATATATATCAAACCGATTCTGATTCAGTTCTTTATTTCTTGATTATCAGCTTTGTTCGTCGATTCGAGGTCAATCTTGCCTTGTTTTGAAACTCGTGCTTGGATTCATAACTTATCTCATTGCCTATTCTATCTAGTCTCGAAAGGTGAGCAATCACTCATGATTTAATGTCTTTGTATTCATTAAACTTGATTTCAATTGAAATGACAATTGAAATATACTGCCAAATGGAACTGTTAGTTATTTAAATTGTTATATATGCTATTATCTGTAACTGTTCACTTGTGGGATATGACACCATATCCTATTGTCTATATTAATTATTATTGATGATATATGCCTGTTATTATTATCATATCTATTATCACTCTGCAAGTTCCCTGTTAGTATAGAATTTCCTATGGGTTGAAATGATACATACCCGAACGATCTGTAGAATAGGAGAAAATCGTTATGGTTTGAAATGATAGACCCAAGCGACTTTCATTGAATTGAATTTAGGATTGCGGGTTGAAATGACATATACACGTATAAATTTAAATTACGGATTGAAATGATAAATATACGTATCACTTGACCATAGGATAGAAGTTTTTATATACAGACACTATGGTCTATATGTGTAAATATTTTGAAATTAATTTATATGGGTTGGAAAGAAATATATTGTTTTATTAATAATTGATCCTTAAATATTACATATAAATGTTATTTTATATATAGATTTAATAATAATATTAAATTTAATTAAGATTGATTTAATTAATATATAATATGTTTAAATATTTATTAAAACTTATATTTCAAGAAATAGATTTTATAATAATGATTTTTTTAAGTTAAGGTTGGGAAGATAAACTTGAAATTTATTTGACTTGGTATTTAATTAAGAATTTTATTTAATTAAATCGATTTGAAACATATTGAATTTGAGATTTAAGATATGACCTCAAACTTGATTTTGATTCAAGAAATTTCAGGAATATTTCAAATTTTAAATAAATCGAAGGAAATATTTTGTTGAATGTAACTTAAGGTTATTTAAATGATATTGGATCTATTAAGTGAATATTTCAAAAAACTAAATAATCAGAAGTTAAAATGAGATATATATGAAACTATCAATTTAGTTTGAAAGTGCTATAATTTGGAATATATTTATTTGAACTGGAAATGATATTTTAGTCTTAAGGTATAAATTATTTTGAAATGACCACGGTGTTATCATGATGTTTAGTTGTTAATAGCGTATATTTCTGCATTATAGATAGTTCCATGGATCCTTGAGGTTGGTTATCCCAAACATCCTTTAAGTTAATTATATTTCAGTTGATATTTCACTTGAGTTGGATTTATTGATATAAGAATGTTAATCCTGACTCGAGTGTTTTGTATTTTGCTTTACGCTCGGGTCAGACTGAGTAATTCAGCATTTGAGACTCACCTTTGGAGTTTAGAGCTTCGCTTGGAGATCCGACTATCGATTCTGCTTTCAGCCTTTTCAGTTGATTTGTTCAGAGAGGTCATCACTTGTATTGAGACTTCACTGTATTTGAGATATTATGCTGTATTTTCTTTCTACATCTGATGTTTATATAATAGCTTCATGAACTACTATTTATCTATTCCGCTGCATTACTATTATATTTCTCTGTGTCTGTGATTCTGTGACTGATTTATTTACTGTATATGCTGAGTTTTGCCAAATATAAATTAACAATCCGATATTTTGAGCAATTCAATTCCGATGTGTGTGGATGCGAAGGGTTGAAAATAGCGGGTCGTTACAGTCTTGGTTTAAATGTGATAATATTTATTTATTATCACTATTTTTTTTTCGGTTATGCTTAACTTACATGAAAAGCATAGACTGTTGTTGTTAATTGCTAAATTGTGCTTGGTCTAATTAGTAGCATTTATCGTTTTGATTTAAAACAAACCAATTGTGAATTAGTCTTCACGATTTTACTATAATGCATTCGAAGAATATGATTAAATTAAGAGTTCACTGTTTAATAATGGTGAGTTAAGAATTAAACTTTATAAAAAGTTGTAATATAATCTAAATAGTGGAAGAAGATATTTAGGGAATAAATATTGAAGATAATTCTATTATAATTGTAACGACCTGCCTTTTTGGATGGTTTAAATTGAGGATAAACCATACGAGTCAAACTCAAACCATTCAAAGGGGTAGACTGTTATGGGGTAAATAAGAAAAAGAAGAGAAAGTAGTATACAAATAAAGAATCTTGCAGTGGAATGACAAAATATAGTAATCAAATAACAGTTCATGAAGCTGTTTTACAAATACATATGATTATTCTTTACAACACAAAATCAGAGTTACCTATAACAAGAGTAAATAAATAAATGTAGAGGAACAACATGATGTAGTAGAATACATATAGTAAATAATAATAGTACACAATCTTCATCTTCATCGTCCAAAACGCAATCTTCGATAAACTGAAAAGCTCAGACTGACCCGAGCGAATTGAAAAGAGACAACACTCGAGTCAGAACTAAAATATCTTATGTAAGTTAAATCAACAGTAAATATATATGAGTGTAATGGCGTTGAAGATGTTTACGGGGTATGACTTCTCCTATCCAGTGTCTAACATGAGTGCAATAACTCAAAAGAAGTTCGGGATTTCCATCTCCTAAGATTCCGTTAAACTATCTACCATGTAGTACAATACACTATTATAATATGTCTACAGTAAAGTAAAGTATTAAAATAGCGTTAAGGAGTTACCCATATCCCCCTTAACACATTTTATATATTCTCATAGTTTATACAGTACCATACGCTCCTCTGTGAGGTTTACCCAGAGGGCACTCCATAGGTATGATACAAAACAAACTCGTAGAAGGCGCGATAAGGCATGTGACAAGGCACTCGAGGCAATGCCAGGGTAGATATACCATTGCACTCCCGAACTGGTGGTAAAGCATAACGGCTACTACTACCCACCTTAGAACACACTCCCAAAATCAAATCAAGGGTGACCACCAAATCAGTCACAATGTCAGAGTATAGTATCGAAGAAATGTGCCCGAGAGGAGGAATGACCTCACTTGGCCCAATATAGCTCCTGTTTTAGCCACATCATGTTGACTCACGGGAGTCAGGGTCACGTAAATACCTCATACAGAATCGTTCATCGAACCATCCAACTTCATTTCTGGAATCTACACCACATACATAGTTGTTAAAGTGGCTTTTGGTATTGGCAGAGAGTATGACAATATCTGATCTCGGCCCCTTTAACAACCAAATGCTTATTTCACACTAAATAGTTCTTTTATATTTCCAAAACCCTTTCATGATTAATATAAAAAATATCATATTTGATTTCAAACCATATCCCTTTCGAAAATATATTTACTTTAAAAACTATATTCACTTTCAAAGATCATATTCGCTTCCAAATCATATTCAACTTTGAATTTATCGATGAGATAGGTTAATTAAATCCTCATTTCAAAACCATCATTACTCAAATATGTCATTTTTACAAAAAGGTATCAATTTCAAATTTCAACTTAGGTTGTATCATCATCAAGGAATTAAATATAAATACTTCAACATTACACAGTCAGAAATTTTAGAAAATAGTTTAGACAGTCGTAAATAATTAATAGTTTTAAACTTAGTTTAAAATAGATTAAAATAGTTTAAATAGTAAAATAGTTTAAATAAATTTAAATGCGACTTAATTAGATTTAAATGTTTAAATAGATTCAAAATAGATTAAATAGAAATTATATTAAATAGATTTAAAATAGATTTAATAAATTTAAAGTATATTAAATAGATTTAAAAGATTAAATAAATTTAAATTATACTAAATAGATTTAAAATACATTAAATAAATTTAATTAGTTTAAAATAGGTAAAATAGATTAAGTTGTATTGTATGGGTTATAATAGATTAAAATAAATTGAAATAGTTTAAATTGATTAAATTAGTCAATTAAATTAAAATAGTTTATAATAGATTTCAAAGTTATATCCAAATATTTCAATAACTCAATTTTGATAAATTTATTTATATTTGACACTTCAACTTTGAAATTCAAATTTAATTCCTTTAACCAATTCATTAAATCAATTCCAATTTTTGCATTAATGCTCGGGTTTCCAAAAATAGTTCAGTTTATATAAATCAATTTCTATTTCAAAATACCAATTAACTGAATTCAAAACTTTAAAGAATTAAAAATCATTTAATTTAACCAATCCGGTGTCCGTATATAATTTTTTACCTTATGGTCAAGTGATACGGATGTTTACCATTTCAGTCCGCAATTTAAAATTTTATGGTTATATATCATTTCAAACCGCAATCCTAAATTAAATAAAATCCATATAATCGCTCGAGTCTATCATTTCAACTCATGATGATTTTTCCCTAATCCATAGAGCGTCCAGGTATGTATCATTTTAACCCATAGGGAACTTGCAGTGTCATAATAATATAAAATACAACATCCAATCATCCAATATCAACAATCAAACATCTATCAAAATCATCATCCAAATCAATCCATAAACATCAATAGATAACTGATAATCAATATTAGGTGTTAATTGACAATTTAAATTTAACATTAAATTAAACGATGATTAAATGCAGTAAAAGTAAAATTTAACCAGAATGACAATTTAAATATACCAAACATCAATCAATTGATTTCTAATAACATCATAAATTTAATTTAACTAACATAAGATAGTTTAGTAATTGTAAGTGGGTTAAAACACTCACCTTTGATTTCAAATCAATTTGAAATCCAATTTATGGCCCAAAATTTAACATCTCAGAACTCATCCAAACAAGTGTTGAAATGTTCGAATTTTGATACGATTCCAACAGAGCAAACCGCGCCCAAAGCCGAGTTCGTATATAAAGTTATTAACATTAGAAGTTATACGATTGAAATTTTAAACTTTAAATTAAATATATGAAATAAAAAAATTACCACGCAACACCGCATGCTCTACTACGTGATACCTGTGGCGTTCGATCCTGGCCAAAAACCCTAACAGCCGCCTCTAATAACCTCCACCGCCGCACAAACCAACGCTATCGACCTGATCTGGAGCCGCCGCTCATCACCACGCTCAAGGTAGACCCCACCATCAACTTGCGGCCCTCCGTCGAGCTTTGCCACATGAGTCACCGCCGCATGCTTCATTGCCATTTCTTGGCAAATCCCTTGACCATTAGTCAAACGAATGACATCACCGAAGTCTGCTCAACGCCATCTCCTCAACGCAACTTCCAGATCGTCGATCGGGTGACGATCCACCGTTGAATCGTGAAAACCCTAAAACAAACGGCTTACCCCAATTGATTTGAAATATAAACGAATGACATCACCGTTGGACAGAACAATATATACTAACGAAGCCCAATAAGAAATATAAACAATATTCGAATTGATTTGAAATGAAAAATACGACCTGAGTAGCCCGTTATGCTTACGGAACGAAAGCAGGTCATCCCATAAATCAAAATAGATGTTTTTGATAATTTATACTCAATGGAATATATTTCAAGTCCTAGTTCCATCGTATGAAGAAGTTAGCTTAAAATCAGCATATTTCAAATTGATTTCATTTGAATTTAATTAAATTAATTTCTACGCGTTTCGAGTCCGTACGATCAAACGACAAGTTCGATCGCTACGAAACATGAAACCTTACAATAACTCACTATTACAGATTCAACGAAAATGGTTTCGTTTAAATCCGAAAGAGTAGCCAAAATGGCTATTTTCATGTTAAATAAATAATTTAATATTAAATTAATTAATCACTTTTTAATTCCATACCTATAAGCAAACAAATTTTCGTTCTTTTTTGATTACTTAGACCTTTACAATAATTTAAAACAAGATTAAAAAAGATTTCGGTGGCGGTTATTACACTAATTACAGTGTTCAATTTCAACTATAATTAAATCCAATTAATTAAAACATAATTCCAATAAATTGATCTAATTTGGTTTAAATCTTTTTATCCAATCAATTATTACTCTATAGACATAGTTAACATTTGTTTATTTGTAACAACCCAAAAAAATTCTAACAAGTATTTTATTCTTTTATTTATAAACTTTGGGGTTTTAATTTACAAAAAAGTTGATTTTTTTAAATTTAATTATAAATAGTCACCAAATTTTATTAATATAAGCCAATTCTATAACTCTTATTTTTGGTTAAAGTTTAACATTTATTGGAATTTAAATCTTTTAAATTCTAACTTCCCAATCTTTTAATTTAACTGAATATATTGGTAACAACATTTTATTTCCACTTTTGTTCTTTTAAAAATTGGTTATACACCTTTAAATCAAGTAATTAATACTCTGTAAAAGAAATAAACTTTAAACGTATACACATTTGTTTCTTAGTTAATTGATTAATAAATAAAATTTTAAATTGAATAATATATAGGAAATAAATTTTACGTTTTCTTTTTTACGTATATACATCAGTTATTTGTTAAATGTTAAGTAAATCAAACCAATGTAAACAAATCAAAAGTTAATTAAGTAATAAATTTTAAAGTTAATAGAGTATAAATAGGCTATTTAAAATACACATTTTAATTTGTACGTTATATCCGTTTTGATTTATTTAGTTAGCATATAAATGGAACGTAGCTAATGAATATTCTTTAAAAACGTATATTTTACTAAAAATAGGTAGAGAATAAATAAGTAACGTATAAATTTAGATACGTTACTTTTGTTATAAATTTAGCGTATATTGTACTAACTATATAAGAAATAAATAAATAAGAAACGAATAGTTTCTAATCACGTTAATTTTGTTAATTATTTGAGCGTACGTTTCAATTAAAATTCTGCATCTATTTCACGCTCATAAATTTCATACCTTAGCTACTGAAAACAAATCAGTAGCCACGATTTTTGGAAGAAAATTTTTGACCGTTGCTTCTAAAACTGCTCATATTTAATTTGATACGTTTCATTTCTATTTATTCCGTTCTTTTCCCCGTTGCATTTTTCATTCCTTGATTTTTGGTGCTATTGGCTTCAACAAACATATCATATTCTGTACAAAATTTATATACATATTCCTTCCCTTATCTATGTCAGTTTAAATTGTGAACGGTACAAAAAAATTTGACTCTTCAATCTCCTTCCATTAAAAATAAATAAATTCAAAACGTGATGTCCAATCAATTTGTTGCTTTAATTAACCTTCAGCAAATCAAGGGATTTGACGATTGCTATTTGTTTATCTTCATCTGACTATTCATTATTCGAAACTATTCAATTTAATTTAATATTCGCATTTATTTATGAGATCTTCCATTTTGTTTCTTCCCTCAGCGCAAAGTTCTCCCTTTATCTATTGTTCTGCACGATCACTGGAAGAAACGTATAACGTACGTACGTTTTTCCTCTTTTCTGTGATGACCCGCCCTTCTACTACCAGAAATACGTATCATCATTAAGAAAGAAAGGGATAGAAATAGAAATGAAAGAGAAAGAAAAGAACAACAACATCAGAATCTCACAGCGGAACGGAACAAAATATAATATATCATATAACTATTTCATAGTTTTTACATATATCAGAGTTATACAATATCAATATACCTGATAGTCATATACATACATCTATCACTACATACATCAGAGATACAGTACACAACTAACACAGCAACACTAAGATAGATAGCTACATACGTCTGGAAACTCCTGCTCCAAGCTCCCCAGAATCAAGGTCCAAAACCTATCACTTGGCTACTCATAAAAATTTGAGTACCCAAGAGTTTATGAAAAACAAAATATAAACTCTGGGTCTGCATGGGTCTGGTATGAGTAAACGGTTTAAATTGTTTAACTTTGAAAAACATTTGAAAATAAAGGTATCACGTAAGACTCCCCACAAATAAATACGGGTAAGTTTTACCTTACGCTAACCAAATCATTTCATAGGAAATCCAGTGATATTATAATAGTGTATAGGGTTTTCAAGTAAATAGAAAATAGCCGAAATTGTTACATCTATTAAATTCCATCTACTAGCCACAAAAGTGGGTAATACAAATCAAAACCGTAGGGTCTCGTAGGGAAAATGGATTTCCAACAATGGCAGGGCTACTGGGGTACCGCCCATCACAGTACGGGGCCCAGATCACCGTACCGAGGATCACTCCCGACCCCTACAACACAAGGATGGAACCATTCCTTACTGAACATTCCCGAACAAGATAAACCCCGCGGTTGTAGCTAGCAACCGCCCACACAGCCGAAATAAAAAGGGACATCTCGACAGGGGAAATATCTTGTCATGCTTGGGCATGACCCACCTAACCTTGCTGCATCTCCCCTGTTTTAGCCATTCCCGGTTGATGAGGCTTGAGGCTACGATTACCTTTATTGAACATATCACTTAGAATGCTCATCGTCCGCCTGACGATGTGCTGAAAGCATCCAATCCATACAAGTTCGTTCCGGGTTCGAACGAAACTGAAGGCATTATCTCGTCACTCATTTTGGAATCACCCTCAGAGTCAACGACGATAACCCTTGCATTCTGAAAACACCATCTCGATCTTCATTTCAGGATTCACGACCTAACGTTTAAATTGGATCGATGTGGTTTTTGGAGAATCAAAATTGATTCTTCCGATCCCGGTCTCATCGAATCCAAACGCCATTTTAAGGGACAAGTTGTCTAATTAACTTAAACAGTTTAAATAATTTAAATCTAACAGCTGAATTAACATAGCATTTATCACAGATAAAACATATACAAGCATCATAGATATAACGTAACATGTCACAGAGCATCACAGAACATCATCAATAGATATCACAATCAGGTATTCAATCACAACAGTCCATAAGCAATCACCTTTAAGTCTTATTTATAATTAATTCAATTTAGAATCAATTACCTAAGAGTTAACCACTTAACTCTGTTTAATTAATCATTAATTAAAAATCAATTACTTATTTCATTTCAAATTGTTTAATTAATGATTTCTTAATTAATTATTTAGTCTTAATTACATAATTCCTTTATTTCACACTATTAATTAGTTACTTCCTAAATCAAGTGTTTTAACGTTAATTAACCATTTCTTAACCATTAATTTAATAACCTTAGTTATTACATAAATAAACTTAACTATCCATTTATTAATTAATTAATCATTTATTAATTTTTAATTAAATTGCTTAATTAATTAACTATTGATCATTCGTTAATTAGCTTAAATGGTTAATTTCAATTTACTTATCACTTAATCATTTGTTTAGAAATCTTTAATTATATTATAAAGTAATTACTCTTAATTACTTCCTAGAATAATTAATTAATATTAATTATTCAACTTAGTTAACATTTTAAAAAGGGATCTTCTTTAACTTATGAAATCAATCTATTACTAATTACAAACTTATTTGTTAATAAGTTTTATACTTATCTTATATTAATTATTCAATTAGAATGGTAATTAAGAGCTTAAAGCATTTTAAAGTATCAACAAAAATAATTAAACTGTATCTAGGTTTTGTAACCTAACTGTTAACGCTACAAAGTTTTACAGATTTCCAAAACTTAACGAAAATTTGTTCATTAACATTTCTCTTTAAAATACACTTCAGATTTGAAAATAACATGAGGCTTCCTTTATTAAACTCGTGAGGTACTTCAAGTAAACCTCCCATATTACCCGAGACCTTCCCTTACTCCTTCTTCTTCCACCCTTCTATTTTCATTCCTACAGGTAGTTAAATTTAAAACTTAAGTTAAAAACCCAAACTGCAGATACTCGATCTCGCAAGCGCACCAGGGTTCGAACTCGAGGGAAATCACCCCATTCCTCGAGCAGCAACTCGCAACAACCCTACGTCAAAATCTGACTCCCAATCGCCACTGTCGTGCACGTGCACGACGGCGACTCTCACCTACGGCGAACATCAAAATCGACGGCAAGTCACAATCCATTCCCAAACTCGAAATCAAAGCTCAAATCCCCTACATGAATTCGAATTTGAAAATAAGACGTTTGGACAAAAAACTGTAAACTTAACTATCACTAAATCGACTCGCCACCACCGCCTAAGCCACTGGAGGCGCTCGCACTTCGCCCATACCACAACCACACGACCCCCGTCCACCTCCTTGAATTTCGTAGAGCTCGATCACGCGTAGATGCCGTACGCGATTTAATAACAGAGAAGCACAAAACTCCAGTAAAATCCTAAATAGGTCTCGTGTTCAAATTTCAATCAATAGAAAAATTATTGAGCGTTTTTCTTGAAATCACAATCACTTATACTTGCTTCACTTCAAATCTTAACATTTATTATTGATTAAATTTCTAGAAATTGGTAAACATACAATATTTGTATAAATTCAAACTGCCCTTGAATTACTGCACTAAAAACCTTCCTATTTTTTTAAAAATCATCAATTCCAGTAAGGATTCAAAGTATGATCTTGAATCTATGATTTACAACAGTCGAATTTCATCAATTTTACTTTGATTACCTGTATCTCATTGTTACAGTGCTATACTTTATGGAGATGGTTTAATCACCCTTTAAAAATCTAAATTTAAGTATTACATCTTGTTTGTTTGAATAATCAAAATTTATCAAAACTCTAAATAAGAATACTTGAGTTTAGACCCAAATATGAGACCTGTACCAATTTCAAAGACGCTGAATATTACAAGGCATATGCAAACAGAAGTATATTCAATCAGTTTATCAAGTGAGTTTGAACTACTTAAATTAACTTATAACTTTTAAGAATTAAGTTTACTCACCAGCCAAATTTTGTAAAACAGAGAAAAATTTCTTGATTCCCACTTGAAGCCTGCAGTTATTACCCTCCTTGAAACTGTTTGCAGTTTTGAATTAAATTTTGATTTTACTTCTTTTTCTCTTCTTTTATTTCTCAGGCTTTGTTATATGATTGTTGAACGAACTAGAATGGCTTGTTGTATTCATATATATGTAAGAAAAGGACAGTTGAATAAGGGAAGGGGTAACTAGTGCAGTTGTTTTCTCTTAGCTTTGTTCTGTTCAAACAGATTTTGTTTCTGAATTGTATAGATGTTGTAAACATTTTTGAGTTGACAAAGGTTGGCTGAAATGATAGAAATTTAATGCTCTGTTTTCTTAATAGGCTTACATACTATAATTATGTTTACATGACTATCATTTTGCCTTGCTGTGAAGATAATACTTGCAAACATGTACTTATGCAGGTAAACAATTAGCTTGTATATGAAGCTATTTGTAAAACATTTATTATCTTCTAGCTTACATTGTTTATGTAAATATGGTTGATATTTTATTTTTATTATTTCCTAGCTTGAATAACTATATAATTATATTTGTGCCAGAATTATTCATTTTGGTCTGGTATTACTTCCAACTTGAACTTATAGGCAACTCTGTTATATTTATATATATATATATACATATATATATATATATGAAGATATTTATTTAAATATTTGTTTCATTATTATGACAAACTTGTTTTTGTTTCATTTTATACTTAATGTTTCATTTAACCCCTACCTATATTTATTTTTATTTGTATTTTAACAATAAATATTAAACTTAGATTCATGAGTTCACTTATTAATTTGTATTTATATTTTGACTTACAATAATATTAATATTTGGATTAGATTCATAGGTTATATTTACATTTATTCTCGTTTTTTTAATTCATTTGTATTTATTTAAATCATATACATAATTTGACTCATAGTTTTCCTTTATATTTTGTATTGCTAGAATTAGATTTTAAATTTTAAACATTATCAAGCATATGTATTCATTTAACCAATGTTAACAATGTATAGCATTTTAATTTAATTATATGAGTTAAATTTTATTAATAATATTGTTAAGAAACTTATTTGAGAATTTCAAACATTATCATCTATATGTATTATTTTATACTAAATATAAACAATGTAAAGTATTTTAAGTAATTATATAAGATAGATTTTTATTGTGAATATTATTGAAATACTTATTTCAATTTCCAAATCAATCTCCTTTTAAAATACAGTTTATATAAATAGATGGCAATATTTCCAAAATCATATTCATTTAAATATGATCAATTCACATTTTATATTTAACTAGATTAAACATTTATTAAAATAACCGGGGCCAAAATCCAGGGTCGTTACATCCCCCCCCCCCCCCCCCCCATTTAAAAGAATTTCGTCCCCGAAATTTAAAACAAAGATATTTTAAAAGCTATTATTCCAACCATTCAAACATACATATCATTCATATATTAACAGATAACCAAACAGTCTACCCTAACTAACAACACTAGTTATCCGAACATAAATTCGGATAAGCTTCCCTAAAATTATCGAGAGTTTGTTTCTTAATGATTAACAATCCAAACTGGATTCCTGACCACAGTTAAATTTGGTTCAACTTCCAAATTCCTGAATTACTGGTTAACAACAATTGATGAATTATGAGCACATTTCTAAGATGGGATACATGGAATACATAATGAATTCCAGATATCTACTCTGGCAATTCAATTCTGAGATCTACAGTATTAACTCTTTCCAATTGTATTGACTTGTTTATTGAATTTCAATTTCTATTCAATCAAGTCCTTACGATGTACATATACCATTCGTACGCAATATCAAATTCGATCGCTCGCTCGATCACACAATTTCACTTCCGAACTAGTATCGTCCACCCGACTTCCTAGTACGGACAAAGAACTGGTTTCTTGATCAGAACTATCATTCTCCTTGCATAGTCCCAACTATGATAGAGAATTCCCAGAATCAATCAAAATCCATATCCATGGTTCGTGTTTGAAAATCGAGTGAAAAATCCTAACTCGGATCGATAAACTATCTCGAAATTCTATGCTCGAATCTGGATCAAATCGTCATGCGAATAAAATAATATATACGTACATCCTACGTATTTATATCTATTGGTTATCAACTATATCAGTTTCTTTTATTCACATTATTTTGATTTCTATCCACTTAGAAATTTTCTCAACAAGTTTACTTAAGAATTTCACCATTCATTCCTCAAGTTTAGTATAAGCATTATATTTTCTTATATTATTATTCTACCATTTAAGCCTTTATATCTTCATATTTTCAATTTGAATTTCTAATTTCATGTGAATTCAATTTATCTTTAACTCTGAATATTTAATTTTATTGGCTATCTTCCATTTATAACTGATTCCATCATTATTTTAAATTAGTTTCGTCCACTAGTTTTCATTGGAAGAGTCTTCTTTGTTTAGCATTACATGTTTTCATAAGCACATATGTATAGTTTCAATCCCTATCACAATTATTTTTAACCAATTCTCAAATCATTCTCTTCAGTTTAAGTGATTTATAACTTACTTGCTTATATATAATCCATTTAAGCAAAATAAATTCATATTCAAAATCATCCTATTTTGCTTCCAATAATTCATAGAATTTTATCTAATCTTGTTTACTTCAAAACAACTCATTTATATATGCAATTTGACAACACTATTGTGAATAAATAATTACTTAAGCTTTATGGCAAATCTTAAATTGATTCCAACTCAATTTATTCACAATTCTTTCATTGCATTTTCTTTCATTTCAAAAAGTTTGATTCCAAACCATTTTATTAAACTTGACAACCAATATTTTTTTTTAAATAATCATCTCCCAATTTACTTAGTTCATTTATTTTCTTCAACTGTTCCACCTAACAACTTAGGTTTATTCTATTCCACCAATTTCCATTTATATCTTTGATTTGATTTTCTTTTAATCAAATCCCAACTATTTACTGATTAGTTTATTCTTTTTTTTTTCATTCTTAAATTTACATGAACAATTTATTATTGAGTTTATAATAAAGTCATTTAATTTATGCTTGAATTAGATTTGTTTACACCTCACGCCAATTCTATTTTAACCAAATTCAAGACTTACTTATTTACTTAAGAATTTATCCCATTCAACTTACCCATAACTCGATGGAATTTCATTCGAATTCAATTTTATTTTAACTCAACTTCAGTTAAATTTAGCTACTTACAAATCTTTAAATCTTATTTCTCAATATATGAGCTCAAAACTTATTTGTTTACTTAAAAGTTTATATTACTCATTTGGGTCATTTAATCTTATAACCACAATTTCAGATTTTATATATATATATATATATATATATATATATGTATCACTTACTATCTTAAAGTATACATTTTCATTTTACAATTACAACCATTTTACCTTCCAATTTTATATCCAATTAAGTTCATCTTGAACTTCAATTCCATTTAACTTATCTCAGGTTAACTCCAATATGTTTTCTTATTTTCATTTACTTAAGTTAACTTTTAATTCCGGGATTAAAATTCCCGATTTCTTCTTATTAATATAAACTTTATTTTATAAGTTCAATAGTTGATTTATTCAAACCTTCAATTATTTAAATAGAATTTCTAGAATTCAATTGCCCGGTTTTCATTTCCAAAATCATTTTGAAATGATAACTACACTTACCCACTTGGTATAGCAAATCAAATTTTCAAACTCTAAACACTTGATTTCACCAAAACAAATTTTCTCTATTTGAACATCTCTAAAACAACTTGTATACCCAACAAGCCCAAACAATATCATGATCAACTATCCTGGCAGCAATCCATTACTTTAGAAACTCGAAAATGAATACTGATGATGTGGCCATCACCATCAGGATTATTTTCCAACGACTGAAGTGAGTTCAGTGCTTCCTTACTTCCCCAATTTCCTCTCAAAACAATTTCCATTCAACAATATTTTCCAAAACAATATTCCATTATTTCCTTCAAATCTTTGGAAAAAAATTTCAAACATTCCCAAGATTTTTAAATTCCCAAATCCTTTTGTTTAAATTCATTTAAACACCTTTCAAATTTCTGGGACTTAAATTCTAGTTTAATCAAATTTTAATTATATTCCCTTTTTTTGTTTAAGCCATACTTAGATAATTTTATTTGGTTATAAACCACTCAAATTTAAATTTTTATTTGATTGTACGATTAACAATCAAACATCCAAGTATATATAGTTATTTCAGAAAAATATTTCTTTTATATCAAAATATAATTTTGGGTAAAATTATTTCATTTACCCTACCTTTGAAAACAATACTGTGTCGGTCTATCTTGTTTAAGAGATTAGAGATCCCTATCGATGAAATGGCATCCCACACACCGACCAGAATCCATAAACACTCAACAGATAAGTCAACACAATATAAAAATAATTTTATATTCACTAACAAATACGCGCTCATATCTATTTACACACTCAAACTCATTTTAGAGTTCTACAAACTCTATTCTATGAGTGATTTCTACCAGAGCCAAGGTTATTACCAACCTATGTTCTGATAACAACTGTGACGACCCGCCCTTCTACTACCAGAAAGACGTATCATCATTAAGAAAGAAAGGGATAGAAATAGAAAAGAAAGAGAAAGAAAAGAACAACAACATCAGAATCTCACAGCGGAACAGAACAAAATATAATATATCACATAAATATTTCATAGTTTTTACATATATCAGAGTTATACAATATCAATATACCTGATAGTCATATACATACATCTATCACTACATACATCAGAGATACAGTACACAACTAACACAGCGGCACAAGATAGATAGTTACATACGTCTGGAAACTCCTGCTCCAAGCTCCTCAGAATCAAGGTCCAAAACCTATCACTTGGCTACTCATAAAAATTTGAGTACCCAAGAGTTAATGAAAAATAAAATATAAACTCTGGGTCAGACATGGGTCTGGTATGAGTAAACGGTTTAAATTGTTTAACTTTGAAAAACATTTGAAAATAAAGGTATCACGTAAGACTCCCCACAAATAAATACGGGTAAGTTTTTACCTTACGCTAACCAAATCATTTCATAGGAAATCCAGTGATATTATAATAGTGTATAGGGTTTTCAAGTAAATAGAAAATAGCCGAAATTGTTACATCTATTAAATTCCAGCTACTAGCCACAAAAGTGGGTAATACAAATCAAAACCGTAGGGTCTCGTAGGGAAAATGGATTTCCAACAATGGCAGGGCTACTGGGGTACCGCCCGTCACAGTATGGGGCCTAGATCACCGTACCGAGGATCACTCTCGACCCCCTACAACACAAGGCCGGAACCATTCCTTACTGAACAGTCCTGAACAAGATAAACCCCGCGGTTGTAGCTAGCAACCGCCCACACAGCCGAAATAAAAAGGGACATCTAAACAGGGGAAATATCTTGTCCTGCTTGGGCATGACCCACATAACCTTGCTGCATCTTCCCTGTTTTAGCCATTCCCGATTGATGAGGCTTGATGCTTCGATTACCTTTATTGAACATATCACTTAGAATGCTCATCGTCCGCCTGACGATGTGCTGAAAGCATCCAATCCATACAAGTTCGTTCCGGGTTCGAACGAAACTGAAGGCATTATCTCGTCACTCATTTTGGAATCACCCTCAGAGTCAACGACGATAACCCTTGCATTCTGAAAACACCATCTCGATCTTCATTTCAGGATTCACGACCTAACGTTTAAATTGGATCAATGTGGTTTTTGGAGAATCAAAATTGATTCTTTCGATCCCGGTCTCATCGAATCCAAACGCCATTTTAAGGGCCAAGTTGTCTAATTAACTTAAACAGATTAAATAATTTAAATCTAACAGCTGAATTAACATAGCATTTATCACAGATAAAACATATACAAGCATCATAGATATAACGTAACATGTCACAGTGCATCACAGAACATCATCAATATATATCACAATCAGGTATTCAATCACAACAGTCCATAAGCAATCACCTTTAAGTCTTATTTATAATTAATTCAATTTAGAATCAATTACCTGAGAGTTAACCACTTAACTCTGTTTAATTAATCATTAATTAAAAATCAATTACTTATTTCATTTCAAATTGTTTAATTAATGATTTCTTAATTAATTATTTAGTCTTAATTACATAATTTCTTTATTTCACACTATTGATTAGTTACTTCCTAAATCAAGTGTTTTAACTTTAATTAACCATTTCTTAACCATTAATTTAATAACCTTAGTTATTACATAAATAAACTTAACTATCCATTTATTAATTAATTAATCATTTATTAATTTTTAATTAAATTGCTTAATTAATTAACTATTGATCATTCGTTAATTAGCTTAAATGGTTAATTTCAATTTACTTATCACTTAATCATTTGTTTAGAAATCTTTAATTATATTATAAAGTAATTACTCTTAATTACTTCCTAGAATAATTAATTAATATTAATTATTCAACTTAGTTAACATTTTAGAAAGGGATCTTCTTTAACTTATGAAATCAATCTATTACTAATTACAAACTTATTTGTTAATAAGTTTTATACTCATCTTATATTAATTATTCAATTAGAATGGTAATTAAGAGCTTAAAGCATTTTAAAGTATCAACAAAAATAATTAACCTGTATCTAGGTTTTGTAACCTAACTGTTAACGCTACAAAGTTTTACAGGTTTCCAAAACTTAACGAAAATTTGTTTATTAACATTTCTCTTTAAAATACACTTCAGATTTGAAAATAACCCGAGGCTTCCTTTATTAAACTCGTGAGGTACTTCGAGTAAACCTCCCATATTACCCGAGACCTTCCCTTACTCCTTCTTCTTCCACCCTTCTATTTTCATTCCTACAGGTAGTTAAATTTAAAACTTAAGTTAAAAACTCAAACTGCAGATACTTGATCTCGCAAGCGCACCAGGGTTCGAACTCGAGGGAAATCACCCCATTCCTCGAGCAGCAAGTTGCAAAAACCCTACGTCAAAATCTGACTTCCAATCGCCACTGTCGTGCACGTGCACGACGACGACTCTCACCTACGGCGAACATCAAAATCGACGGCAAGTCACAATCCATTCCCAAACTCGAAATCAAAGCTCAAATCCCCTACATGAATTCGAATTCGAAAATAAGACGTTTGGACAAAAAACTGTAAACTTAACTATCACTAAATCGACTCGCCACCACCGCCTAAGCCACTGGAGGCGCTCGCACTTCGCCCATACCACAACCACACGACCCTCGTCCACCTCCTTGAATTTCGTAGAGCTCGATCACGCGTAGATGCCGTACGCGATTTAATAACAGAGAAGCACAAAACTCCAGTAAAACCCTAAATAGGTCTCGTGTTCAAATTTCAATCAATAGAAAAATTATTGAGCATTTTTCTTGAAATCACAATCACTTATACTTGCTTCACTTCAAATCTTAACATTTATTATTGATTAAATTTCTAGAAATTGGTAAACATACAATATTTGTACAAATTCAAACTGCCCTTGAATTAATGCACTAAAAACCTTCCTATTT
The DNA here is from genome assembly GCA_030765085.1 of Allium cepa. Taxonomy (NCBI): domain Eukaryota; kingdom Viridiplantae; phylum Streptophyta; class Magnoliopsida; order Asparagales; family Amaryllidaceae; genus Allium; species Allium cepa. Next base: position 420,356,972 of record CM060943.1, on the reverse strand, counting down.
TTTTAAAAATCATCAATTCCAGTAAGGATTCAAAGTATGATCTTGAATCTATGATTTACAACAGTCGAATTTCATCAATTTTACTTTGATTACCTGTATCTCATTGTTACAGTGCTATACTTTATGGAGATGGTTTAATCACCCTTTAAAAATCTAAATTTAAGTATTACATCTTGTTTGTTTGAATAAGCAAAATTTATCAAAACTCTAAATAAGAATACTTGAGTTTAGACCCAAATATGAGACCTGTACCAATTTCAGAGACGCTGAATATAACAACGCATATGCAAACAGAAGTATATTCAATCAGTTTATCAAGTGAGTTTGAACTACTTAAATTAACTTATAACTTTTAAGAATTAAGTTTACTCACCAGCCAAATTTTGTAAAACAGAGAAAAATTTCTTGACTTCCACTTGAAGCCTGCAGTTATTACCCTCCTTGAAACTGTCTGCAGTTTTGAAATTAAATTTTGATTTTGCTTCTTTTTCTCTTCTTTTATTTCTCAGGCTTTGTTATATGATTGTTGAACGAACTAGAATGGCTTGTTGTATTCATATATATGTAAGAAAAGGATAGTTGAATAAGGGAAGGGGTAACTAGTGCAGTTGTTTTCCTTTAGCTTTGTTCTGTTCAAACAGATTTTGTTTCTGAATTGTATAGATTTTGTAAACATTTTTGAGTTGAGAAAGGTTGGCCGAAATGATAGAAATTTAATGCTCTGTTTTCTTAATAGGCTTACATACTATAATTATGTTTACATGACTATCATTTTGCCTTGCTGTGAAGATAATACCTACAAACATGTACTTATGCAGGTAAACATTTAGCTTGTATATGAATCTATTTGTAAAACATTTATTATCTTCTAGCTTACATTGTTTATGTAGATATGGTTGATATTTTATTTTTATTATTTCCTAGCTTGAATAACTATATAATTATATTTGTGCCAGAATTATTCATTTTGGCCTGGTATTACTTCCAACTTGAACTTACAGGCAACTCTGTTATATATATATGAAGATATTTATTTAAATATTTTCTTCATTATTATGACAAACTTGTTTTTGTTTCATTTTATACTTAATGTTTCATTTAACCCCTACCTATATTTACATTTATAGTTACATTTCATATTTATTTTTATTTGTATTTTAACAATAAATATTAAACTTAGATTCGTGAGTTCACTTATTAATTTGTATTTATATTTTGACTTACAATAATATTAATATTTGGATTAGATTCATAAGTTATATTTACATTTATTCTCATTTTTATAATTCATTTGTATTTATTTAAATCATATACATAATTTGACTCATAGTTTTCCTTTATATTTTGTATTGCTAGAATTAGATTTTAAATTTTAAACATTATCAAGCATATGTATTCATTTAACCAATGTTAACAATGTATAGCATTTTAATTTAATTATATGAGTTAAATTTTATTAATAATATTTTTAAGAAACTTATTTGAGAATTTCAAACATTATCATCTATATGTATTATTTTATACTAAATATAAACAATGTAAAGTATTTTAAGTAATTATATAAGATAGATTTTTATTGTGAATATTATTGAAATACTTATTTCAATTTCCAAATCAATCTCCTTTTAAAATACAGTTTATATAAATAGATGGCAATATTTCCAAAATCATATTCATTTAAATATGATCAATTCACATTTTATATTTAATTAGATTAAACATTTATTAAAATAACCGAGGCCAAAATCCAGGGTCGTTACATTTTCATTATTTGATTTGGCTACAGCTCATATTTTATTTGCGTGTATAAATCAACGTGAATATTTATTGCCTAAAATCCTCACCTGCTACGTTATATTTATTATTTATGTGATACTTTTCCTAATTTTTGCCTATTCGTTTTTCCTACTTTACTTGTTTTAACCGCTGAAACATTTTTTTCCTTTTTTTTAACTTTTGACAGTTCAGTTTTTCCACTATACCCATTTTATATTTCTTTGCTTCTCCCCTCCCTGTCCTCTGCTTTCAATATATTTGACAAATCCATCTTCATATTTCACTTAGCAAGAAGAGAAGGAAAAAAAATTAGAATAAAAGAATAAAACTATCGATGCCTTTCTTACCTCCAAAACCGCGCACAACCACCCTTTGCCGAGCCATCAACGGACCCGCCTCCAACTTCTTCCCCCCACCTCGCCGTTTCCTCCGCCTCTCCCATCACGCGGCCACTTTTTTCAGCTACGAGCTCCTTCTTTTGACGTGCCATCAAACTATAGGAAGCTGACGCATGAATCCTGTTACGTTTGAACTTCCATGCATATATGACTCTATATGTGTATCATATGTCATGTAAGTATTTGATAACTTAGTAATTTGTTAAGAAAATTTTGAATTCATACAGTGGCATGCATTTTTGTAGGAGATATATTAAATTTTTATATAGGAGTAAATTTTCCTAATAATAATAAAGTAAGTTATTTGGATTACGGTACTATATTTAAAGGGTTAAATAGCTTGTTGTTGGTTATATTTAAAGTTATCTGGTTAATATGTAATATGAGTTATTTGATTTACAACATAATGTTTTCATATTATGTAATATATTATAATCGACAACACTAGGTTGCTATTTTATCTAGAGTTATGCGTTAAAATCTTTAGTCAATAAAGTTAGTATAATATATAAGCTGTAATATATATATATAATGTCTTTGTGTTCTGGTACAGTTAGATATAAAAGTTTATAAACTATATGTATTTGTGAATATATGTACAGGTTATAAAAGTTCATTTGTTTTGAGTGTGAGGCTATGGTCTGCATGTTGTATATTTAGCTATATAATATATAATATATACAGTAGTTGCATATGTTCGGTCTGCATAATCCAACATATATAATTATATATGTGCTTATATATTCATCCATATAGAAGAGTTTGAGGTGCTGTTAATAAGGAACAAAGGGTCAAATTTTAAAAGTAACATATTATTTTATATTATGGTCAATATTGTGTTTCGATCAATGAGTTTTATAGATTTCTATATACTCTGTTTATATGTGGTATGTGAGTCTACACATAATATATTATACTTTTTAATTGTTAAAGTATGCTGTAGTGCATAAAAGTTATTTACCTGTTCATACTATTATATATGTGTCACATTGGGTTTAAGGTAAGATGTTATATATAGTAGTTTATAAATGAGATTTGAACAGTGTAATTTGTTGAAGTTTTATATATTTATCTTATTTAAAAATATAAATCTTAATGATATTATATACATAGGTCGTATGTGGTGGTTGGGTCTTAGATTTGTAAATAGAAATTGATCTATGTGTAAAAATTAAAATGGTTTGGAAAAATATAAAGATTTTTTAACATATATGTTTTATTTCATATGTTAAAACTATTGGTTTAGTTATTGAGTTTAAAAAAAATGTAAATTATATATATCTGCTTCGACTTTAAATTTTCTTAGAGATGCAATATTGATTTTTATTAAAAATAGCAAACATTTCTGTATATATCAGATTGATTCTGATTCAATTCATCAATTCTTGATTTTCATCCTCGTTCGTCCAATTCGTGCCAATCCTACTTTGCTTTGAAATTCGTACTCGGATTTATAATTCAATTTTAGTGTCCGTATCAGTGTGCATATCCATGTCATCTTCTGTATTCTCTAGCCTCGAAAGGTGAGCAATCACTCACGATTAACGTTCTTTTATTTATTAAATTTGATTTCAGTTGAAACGACAATTGAATTATGCGGCTGTAGTTATTTAATTTGTTATATATATGCTATTATCTGAACTATTCACCTATGGGATATGACACCATATCCTATTGTTTATATTATACTGTTATTGATGATATATGTCAGTTATATTATTATCTTATCTGTTATCACTCTGCAAGTTCCCTGTTTGTATAGAATTCACTATGGGTTGAAATGATACATACCCAAACGGGCTTTCGAATATGAGAAAATCATTATGGGTTGAAATGGTAAACCCAAGCGATTTCATTTGAATTGAATTGAGATTTACAGGTCGAGGTTTTATCTACGCGTATATATTTAATTTACGGATTGAAACGATAAATATCCGTATCCTTAACTATATGATAGAATTATATACAGACACCGTTGGTCCATATATAAATATTTTGAAAATAAATTCTCTGGGTTTGGAAAGAAATATATTGTCTTAAAAATGTTGATTTTTAAATTTTTATATGTAAATGGTAATGATATATATAGATTTAATAATAATATTTAATTTAATTAAGATTTATTTAATACATATAATTTGTTTAAGTATTTAAATTTATATTTTAAAATAGATTTTGGTAATAATTTGAACAAGTTAAGGTTGGGAAGGTAATATGAATTTAGTTGAAATTGTATTCAATAAAGGATTTTATTTAATTAAACCGATTTGAAACTTGTTGAAACGGAGAATTAAGATATGATTTATAATTTGATTTTTGATTTATGTAATTTATTGAATATTTCTCGCTCAAATAAATTTAAGGAAATATTTAGAAAAAAAATGAAATTTAAGGTTACTTAAATGATATTGAATTTATTAAGTGAATATTCCCTGACTAAATAAAAGAATGAAGTTAAATCAAGATCTATATGAAACTGATAAATTTAACCTTGAAAATGTTGAATATTAAAGCTTTGAAATATACTGGAATTTAAATGGTTTATTTTGTGATGTAGATCTGTATTTGAAATCAATATAATTTGAATTTGTTATTTAGAAACCGAATGGGATTAAAATGGAAAATTTAGATTGAATTTAATTTTAGTGGGAAAGTCAAGTTGATGTGGAGGAGATTTGTGAAGTTTGAGGAAATTGAAAATACTTTATTTTATAAATACATTATATATATAAATACTATTTTGGGAAAATAGAGATATTTGAAATGAAAATGATATTTGGTTTTGAAGTATAAATTAATTTGAAATGACCACGGTGTTATAGTGTATATTTCCTTGTAGATAGCTCCACGGATCCTTAGAGAATGGTTATCCCAACATTTCTCTAAGTTACTTGTTTTTCAGTTGATATTTCACTTGAGTTGGATTTATTGATATAAGAACGTTAATCCTGACTCGAGTATTTTGTGTTTTTGCTTTACGCTCGGGTCAGACTGAGTGATATAGCATTTGAGGCTCACCTATGGAGTTTGAAGCTTCATTGGAGATCCAACTATCGATTCAGCTTTCAGCTTTTCCAGTTGATTGGTTCAGAGAAGTCATCTATTCGTACTGAAGACTATGCTGTATTTGAGATATTCTGTTGTATTCTATTTCTAACTCTGATATTTGTATAGTAGCTTCATGAACTACTATTTATTTATTCCGTTGCGTATTATTGTATTACTTTGTGTCTGTGATTCTATGATTGATTTATTTACTGTATATGCTGAGTTTGCAAAATATAAATTAACAATCTGATATTTTGAGTAATTCAAGTCCAACATGTGCGGATGCGAATGGTTGAAAATAGCAGGTCATTACAGTTTGTATTAGAGCTTTAGCTCTAGGCAAACTTAGCATATATGGTAAAATTTATTTACATAATCACTTTCGTTCGAGCTTGAATCTCTTCCTATTTGATTTAGTTCTCCTTTGAATTTTGGAAAATCCCCCTCGGTTCCAAATCCATTCTTATCTTTCCCTATTCATGTTTTCTAGATTCTGCAGTATCCCATAGCTCCATTGAATGATTGTAAAGGGGTGAAACTCCTTTACAATAGCATCGATTCACTGAAGGTTTATATATCCTCGGTTTAGTTGCTGCTATCTCTGGTTATGCCAAATTCTATATCTGGCGACCGAATGTCGATTTGCCTTGGAATTCCGCATCGATCATGTTCCTGAAGTCACGGTTGACCCGGTTAAGGTCGCCTGCGATTAATATCCATCTTCTATTTTGAAATTTAATTATCTCATCTTCGTTTGGGCCTAGCTTCGAATCATAATTCTATTTGATTAGAGTTCCTCTAATTTGAATCTCTATCTTTGTTTTGAAATCCATCCTTGAATCATCCTTTGAAAATCAGGCTTTGTTTGTATTTTAGAAATTTGTTTTATATACCGAAATTATTGTTTTGATAACTATGATTTTATTCGATATGTGAAAGTGAAAATGTTTTCGAAAGGATTATATACCTTCTAAAAAACTAGAATTTGAAATTTCGAATGGATTTGAAATTTTGAAAATTTTATAAAAAATTTGATTTTTATAAAAATGATTTATAACTGAAGGGTTTCGAATTTGAAATTTGAGAGATTGAACTCCGGTATTTTGAAATTGGTTTTAAGATTTTTGAAAATATATAATAATATGATTTGAAAGTATTTTCCGAATAAGAAGTGTTTCAAATGACTCAAATGAGTTCCAATGATTTCAAAGAAACTTCAAAGAAGTTTTAAAAAATAGAAGTCCAGAACTCACTTATGTCGCTGGAGAATAATTTCGGTGATGAGTGCACGCATCATTGACATTGATTTTCGAGTTTCAAAGCGGGGGAGAGACCACTTTAATAGCTTCGCTATGCGAGTGATTTTGTGAAACCAATTTTGATTTCAAATTTCGAAGTATAATTCGATATTCAAAAGATATATGTATATATATATATTTGAAATGATTTAAAGTAAGCCGGTGTTCAATCCTCGAGTTTTCGATTTGATTTAGTATAACTCTATTTATAAAAATTAATTTACTAATTTTTTGCTGATTTCCAACTCTTGGATTTGAAATTTGATTTCACCGACTATTTTGAAGGTTCGAACACTTCCAAATCAAGGTTTAAAATTTTAAAGCTAAGAAATTTTGAAGAGTATAAAATATTTGATAAAGAATATAAGTTTAGTTTGTATGTTTAAAATATGAAGAGTATGACTTAAGTAAATTTGAAACTTTTGTTAAATAAATAATTTGCAAAAGGAAAATTGGATTTTTCATATAGAAATAAATAGTTTAAAGGTTTTAAAGGGATAGTTATAAATTGGAAACCATTTTGAGTATAATTGATTTTGAGAAAAATATTTGGTTTTGAAATTAGATTGGAATTAAAACCAGTACTTATATGGTGATTTTGGAAATGAATTTGTTTGACTTGAATTATGTTAATTTGGAAACTGGGATCATTTTCTAAACCTATTATTTTGGGAACTTTGAAATTAAGATATTTAATTTGGAAGAAAATTTGGTGAAATCATATATGATTTTGAAACTGAATCTATATTGAAATGATTTGAAATTGAGAACCTTATATTACTAAGTACTTGATTTAGGAGTAGTCGAACTTATATAAAATTGATTTGTATAAGTATGAAGTTGAGTTGAAAACTATTGATTTGGAAAGTTACTCAATTTGAAAAGTGAAATCTTATAGGATCGAAGTGTATATAAGTGTGATTTGATATACTATTGATTGGAAAGTATTCAATTTTGAAATGAAATCTTATATATAATGGACTTTATATACGTACGATATTTGAAATGGATTTGAAAGGTACTATATGATATATATTTTCGAAGTAATGATATGGAAAGTGCCTTCTGCTTGATATCCGCTTTGTGGCCACATTGTGGATTCATTCTATCGATACTATTCTCTCTGATTTTTAGTTTTCCGGATGTGATACTCAAGTGTCCTACCGTGGCGTAACCCACGGTCATTTTTTTTGGGATAGCGCAATTCGCAAGGCAGAGATTGCTTAAAGGATATGGATGTTTCCTGGGGGATCCAAGCATAACCATTTTTATGTATCATGCGGTCTACTGGTTTTGTTGTCATAGCGTAATCCGCAAGGCAGAAATTGCTTAAAGGATATGGATGTTTCCTGGGGGATCCAGGCGTAACCATTGTTATGTATCCTGCGGTCCACGGGTTTTGGTTATCATGGCGTAATTCGCAAGGCAGTGAATGCTTAAACGATATGGATGTTTCCTGAGGGATCCAGGCGTAACCATTGTTATGTATCCTGCGATCCAGGTGATTTATTTGGATTGTACTTTCCATATCGGTTTTAAAGTTTTTTCAAGTATTTTCACTAGGTGTTGAAACGGGTCTACTAAGTACTTGAAGAATTCTACCTTTACGACTGATCAACGCAAAGCCAGAGTCTGCAAGAACGAGGATAATCTTGTTGAAACATCGAGTTATAAAAGTATTTTCGAAAGAAAATTTTGTTCCGATATAAAGGTATTTTATTATAAATTATTTTTCAATAAAGAAATTTTGTATTAATATTTGAAATTGAGACTCTTATGGTTTGAAATTTACGATTCGTACCCGATACTATTTTTTAGATCTACCTTATCTGCTCAGCTTATTTATTCACCTATATTCTATTTCCTGAATCTACCTTCCTTTCCTTTTCGAATATAATCTTTAAAATATGGTTTATTTATATACTACCAGGTTTAATAGAAAAAAATTAGTGTTTTAAACAAATAATTGATCTTATAAATAATTGAATGGATTTAATAAAATGAGTTTAACCAAACTATTAAATATTAAATATAAAAATTATATGGTTTTAAATAAATTGTTAATTTGTTTTCCAAAGTCTAATTTTTCATCTGGTTGTTTCTATTCTCCTACTTTGTTCCTTTTCGAGGACGAAAAGTTCTGAGTGGGGGAGAGCGTAACAACCCAAAAAAAATTCTAACAAGTATTTTATTCATTTATTTATAAATTTTGGGGTTTTAATTTACAAAAAAAGTTGAGTTTTTTTAATTTTAATTATAGATAGTCACCAAAATTTTATTAATATAAGCCAATTCTATAACTCTTATTTTTGGTTAAAGTTTAACATTTATTGGAATTTAAATCTTTTAAATTCTAACTTCCAAATCTTTTAATTTAACTGAATATATTGGTAACAACATTTTATTTCCACTTTTGTTCTTTTAAAAATTGGTTATACACCTTTAAATCAAGTAATTAATATTCTGTAAAAGAAATAAACTTTATACGTATACACATTTGTTTCTTAGTTAATTGATTAATAAATAAAATTTTAAATTGAATAATATATAGGAAATAAATTTTACGTTTTCTTTTTTACGTATATACATCAGTTATTTGTTAAATGTTAAGTAAATCAAACCAATGTAAACAAATCAAAAGTTAATTAAGTAATAAAATTTAAAGTTAATAGAGTATAAATAGGCTATTTAAAATACACGTTTTAGTTTGTACATTATATCCATTTTGATTTATTTAGTTAGCATATAAATGGTACGTAGCTAATGAATATTCTTTAAAAACGTATATTTTACTAAAAATAGGTAGAGAATAAATAAGTAAGGTATAAATTTATATACGTTACTTTTGTTATAAATTTAGCGTATATTATACTAACTATATAAGAAATAAATAAATAAGAAACTAATAGTTTCTAATCACGTTACTTTTGTTTATTATTTAAGCGTACATTTTAATTAAAATTCTGCATCTATTACACGCTCATAAATTTCACACCTCAGCTACTGAAAATAAATCAGTAGCTGCGATTTTTGGAAGAAAATTTTTGACCGTTGCTTCTAAAACTGCTCATATTTAATTTGATATGTTTCATTTCTATTTGTTCCGTTCTTTTCCCAGTTGCCTTTTTCATTCCTTGATTTTTGATGCTATTGGCTTCAACAAACGTATCATATTCTGTACAAAATTTATATACATATTCCTTGCCTTATCTGTGTTAGTTTAAATTGTGAATGGTACTAAAAATTTTGACTCTTCAATCTCCTTCCATTAAAAAAGAAAAATTCAAAACGTGCTGTCCAATCAATTTGTTGCTTTAATTAACCTTCAGCAAATAAAGGGATTTGATGGTTGCTATTTGTTTATCTTCATCTGACTATTCATTGTTTGAAACTATTCAATTTGATTTAATATTCGCATTTATTGATGAGAACTTCCATTTTGTTTCTTCCCTCAGCGCAAAGTTCTCGCTTTATCTATTGTTCTGCACGATCACTGGAAGAAACGTATAACGTACGTACGTTTTTCCTCTTTTCATTATTTGATTTGGCTACAACTCATATTTTATTTGCATGTATAAATCAACGTGAATATTTATTGCGTAAAATCCTCACCTGCTACTTTATATTTATTATTTATGTGATACGTTTCCCAATTTGTGCCTATTCATTTTTCCTACGTTACTTGTTTTAACCGCTGAAATATTTTTTTCTTTTTTTTAACTTTTGACAGTTCAGTTTTTCTACTTTACCCATTTTATATTTCTTTGCTTCTCCCTCCCTGTCCTCTGCTTTCAATATATTTAACAAATCCATCTTCATATTTCACTTGGCAAGAAGAGAAGGGAAAAACATTTTAGAATAAAAAATAAAACCATCGATGCCTTCCTTACCTCCAAAACCGCGTACAACCACCCTTTGCCGAGCCATTAACAGACCCGCCTCCAACTTCTTCTCCCCACCTCGCCATTTCCTCCGCCTCTCCCATCACATGGCCACTTTTTTCAGCTACGAGATCCTTTCTTTTGACGTGCGATCAAACTGTAGGGAGTTGATGCATGAAGCCTATTGCATTTGAAGTTGCATGCATATATGACTCTATATGTGTATCATATGCCATGTAAGTATTTGATAACTTAGTTATTTGTTAAGAAAATTTTGAATTCATACAGTGGCATGCATTTTTGTAGGAGATATATTAAATTTTTATATAGGAGTAAATTTTTCTAATAATAATAAAGTAAGTTATTTGGATTACAGTATTATATTTAAATGGTTAAATAGCTTGTTGTTGGTTGTATTTAAAGTTATCTGGTTAATATGTAATATGAGTTATTTGATTTACAACATGATGTTTTCATATCATATAATATATTATAATCGGCAACACTAGGTTGTTGTTTTATGTAGAGTTATGCATTAAAATCTTTAGTCTATAAAGTTAGTAAAATATATAAGCTTTAATATATATAATGTCCTTTTGTTCTGGTACAGTTAGATATAAAAGTTTATAAACTATATATATTTGTGAATATATGTACAGGTTATAAAAGTTCATTTGTTTTGAGTGTGAGGCTATGGTCTGCATGTTGTATATTTAGCTATATAATGTATAATATATACAGTAGTTGCATATGTTCGGTCTGCATAACCCAACATATATAAGTATATATATGCTTATATATTCATCCATATAGAAGAGTTTGAGGTGTTGTTAATAAAGAACAGAGGGTCAGATTTTAAAAGTAACATATTTTGTTATATTATGGTCAATATTGTGTTTCGATCAATGAGTTTTATAGATTTCTATATACTTTGTTTGTATACAGTCTGTGAGTCTACATATAATATATTATACTTTTTAGTTGTTAAAGTATGTTGTAGTGCATAAAAGTTATTTACCTGTTCATACTATTATATATATGTCCAATTAGGTTTATAAAACAGAAACTAAACACTCGGGTCAGATAGGGGTCTGGTGTGAGTAAACGGTTAAATATTGCTTAACTTTAGAAAATCCTTTGAAAGAAAAGGTATCACGTAAGACTTCCCACACATAAACATGGAAAAGTTTTTACCTTACGCTAACCAAAACATTTGATAGGAAATCCAGTGATATTATAATAGTGTCTATGGTTTTCAAATAAATACGAAATAGCCAAAAAAATTACATTTATTAAATTCCAGCTACTAGCCACAAATGTGGGTAATACAAACAAAACCGTAGGGTCTCGTAGGAAGAATGGATTTCCAACAATGGCAGGGCTACTGGGGTACCGCCCGTCACAGTACGTGGCCTAGATCACCGTACCGAGGAGTACTCCCGCTCCCTTGCAACACAAGGCCGGGACCATTCCTTACTGAACAGTCCCGAACAAGACCACCCCGCAGTTGGCTGCAAATCCAACTGCCCACAAAGCCGAAATAAAAAAGGACATCTAGACAGGGATGAATCTCGCCCTCTAGTGAGAGCTACCCACGAAGCCTTGCTGCACCTCCCCTGTTTTAGCCATTCTCGGTTGATGAGGCTTGAGGCTGCGATTACCTTTGTAGGACACATTTATCTTAGAATGCTCATCGTCCACCTGACGATGTTCTGAAAGCATTCAATCCATACAAGTCCGTTCCGGGTTCGAACGGAACCGAAGGCACTATCTCGTTGCACTCATTTTGGAATCACCCTCAGAGTCAACGACCATAGCCCTTGCACTCTGAATCACCATCTAGAATCTATAAGTACTATTTCGTCAAACTCATCACGGAATCACCCACAGAGTTATACTGATGTATAGTTCTTACATCTCGAGTCTTCACTAAGCTCCACTTGGATTCACGACCTAACGTTTATTTTGGATCGGTGTGGTTTTCGGATATCCAAATATGGAAACCCGATCCCGGTCTCACCGAATCCAAACGCCATTTTAATGTCCAAGTTGTACTTAAGGGTTTTAAACAGTAGATATTCATAAATATCACTTAACATAAATGGATTATTCATAACACACAGAGAGATAATTCACAATTATCAAATTCATCCATACATATCACATCTCAGTATATCACATTCATATTATCACATATCAACCAATGACATACGATATCATCCATTATCATTAACACATCCAATGATCCTTACCATTCAATCATTAATCAACCATAATTAGGTTTGATCCAACTTTAATTAATTTAATTCCTCCTTAATTAAATTAATTCTCACTTAGTTACTTGGATTATCATCGATCCATCTTACTATTCATTAATTAATTACAAACTAATGAATAAATATCACTTAATTATTAAATTAATCATCCTTGATTAATTATTACTTAATTAATTATTCCTTGATTACAATATTAATTAATCATCTTGATTAATTACTTCTTAATTATACCAAGTAATTATCTCTTAATTACCCTCTAAAATTAATCACACTTGATTAATTATTATTTAATTATCTTGATAATTATTTCTTAATTATCCTTAAATTATTAATTAATAATTAAGTAATTACTTAATGATTACTTCATTACTTAAATTCCTTCCTTAATTAATTACTTTAACAAGTAATTAATCAAATAATTAATTACTCTTAATTCCTTTATTAATTAACCATTAACTAAATAATTTAAACCTTTAATTAATTTTATTAATTAATTCCTTAATTAATAACTCAAGTGATTAATCCTTAATCATATTCACTTAATTACTTTCATAAGTAATTATCTTTTACTTAACTACCTCCTATAATTAATCATTTAATTACTTTACCCAGTAATTATACTTAATTAACTCCAAGTGATTATCATCAATTAATCTCAAATTAATTACTTAATTAATTATTAATTAATCATTTAAATTTAAATAAATGATACTTAACTTCTTATATTATAAAAATTTTAATTAAGAAAACATCATCTTAATTAAATCATTTATATTAACCAATAACACTTGATTATTGATAATAATTGAATTATCTCAATTATTCTCACAATTATTTATCTTTAAATAAATCAAAATTCTAATTTACATAAGTTAAATCTTTATCATAATTGATTATCAAATTTTTAATCATTAAGCTTATTTAAATTAAATTATATTTGAAATCAATTATAATTAAAATAATTTTTATCATTCAAATAAAACTTTTGCACTTTCCAAATTATTAAATAAAATTTAATACAAACCTATTATTAAATTTCACATGTTTATATTTAAAACTTTTATATTTCAAAATTTAAGAACTTAACTTTTAAACAAATCTTAGTACAATTAAACATGTTTAACTTTTGGTTTAAATTTTGATCATCTTCAAAATCAAGTTCCTTTTGGTTTCAAAATCTTTTAAAAAAAACAAATCTGTTAATTTTTAAAAAAAAATTAAAAAACTGAATAACTCAAAACAACACTTGCTCAACAAACACGAGCAACACTCGGCAAACTCACGCGACAAACCCGAGTCCCCCAGATCTTCACTTTGCTTCGAGTAAAACTCGAACCCTTCCCAAACACAAACCCGAGCTCCCACGCTTCTCTTCTCCAAAACCCAACAGAGACACGAAATCGTGCACGTATACGTGCACGGCGCCGATGGTCGACGGCGAGGCGAGCTCCTCTCCGGCCAAGTCGCTCATGACCCCTAAAATGAATCGCACAACCCAGAAACTAGGATGAGATCGCGAATCGAAAAATCACCATTAAACCCAAACTGTTCGAACCACATCACCAGGAAAATTGGCCCTCCATGGCAACCAAAGCTTCGAGAGAACCCACCACCTCCTCCGTAGCTTCGCCACGTCCTCCGGTTCCTTTGGCCACGACTGCAATCGCCTCTGGTTGCATCACGGCGTCGTGAGACCTAAATGAATCGTCGGCAAAAACAGGTAACAAAACCCTACTTATCCAAATTCCGGTCAATTCCTTCATCTAAAAATTCCAAAGTGATTTTTCTGATGATCACCGTAGCCCCCTCCAACTTCGATCTCAATCACGACCACAGTTTCACCGTTGATCGTCCCTAATTGTTCAAAAAGCACAAAACAATCAAACCCCAAATTCTCGCAAATTACCCAACTAAAATTCGTAATTCAAACTCCTAAAATCATGATTTCTTATTTGCAATATGATTATAAAATCAAAACTCAAGTTTGAATTCAAAAACTTTTGACCCAAGTTATAATTTTACTGTAAATTTTAAAATTTTGAGCTAATTATTTATTTTAACAACCTATAACTATTTTTAGATGTTAGATAATTTGATTACAATCACCTTTTCTTTACAAATCAAAGTCCAACTCGAAATCAAAATCAAGTTATTGAATTTATCATGAGATTGAAACTGTTTTTATAAACACAGTGACATGTTTTTCTTTTTTTTAATTGTACAGGCAATTCATAAACACAATCCAAACATGCATCAAATCTAAATCCAATATTTCTTATAACATCAAGATATTATCACATAACAAGATGAATCCAGATTAAAAACTGTTTATAAAAGAAATCATTTACTCACCTAGTTTGTAGAAAATAGAAACTGTTTTCAGGCTTGAAACCCTACTGCATGTTGAAAAAAAATTCCCGTGCAGTTGATTTCAATCCTACATGCTAATGAATCTGAATTGCATGTTTGCATAAATATCCTACTGTTGTATTTTCCAGATTTGTATATTTGCATTGATGAAGAACTTACATGTTGATTTTGAATATCCAGATTGAATTCCAGGTTTCTTCTTTCAGATTTTAATGTATTTCCTTTTTATTTTATTTTATTTTCTTTGTTTTGATTCACATTCCATTTGGTTTGGTTGAGGTGAAGAAAAATTTACGGAGAATAAAACTCTACTTTTAATTTTACAACTTACACTTTAAATTTTATTTTATTTAAAAGATGACATTTGTCATTTTAATGTTTTAAGGATCTTACACATACGCATATGATTTACAAGTGTCTTAACATGTATACTAAATGTTTTACAAGTGTTATTATGTGTTATTTAACATTTACAAATGTTATTTTCTAATGTTTTAAAAAATGTTTTAAATGTTACTTTCTTTTTAATAATCTATTTAAGCTATATACAATGTATTTATGTAATATTATAAAATATTTTTATCATATAAAAATAAAATTTAGACTTCCATAAATATCTTAAAAGCAAATTCATATAGGCATTTATAAATAACTTATATTTTAATCAATTTAATTCTATCATTTGTTTATAAATTGAGAAACTCAGTTTAACTCTTTATACAAAAATTCTTAAAATAATTTTATCTTATGATAAAAATTAAAATGAAAGAATATCAAAAATAATTGAAAGTAAACTTCAAATTTTATTCTTATTTAAAACAAAAGCTAAAATATATGTTTATAAAATAAGAAATTAACTTTGTTATTAAATTTTAAAATTTCAAATATCATTTCAAAAGCATTAAATCAAATTAACATTTCAAATTACAAAACTTTATATTTATTAAAGTTTGCAAATACTTATTAAGTTCAAATTAATAAAATTCCTATTTCAAATATATATATACAAATATATATACACATTTAAAATAGAAAAACATTTTAACATTATATTTGAAAATTACTGTGTTAAATCTTAAAACAAATTTCAAATCACAATATATATATATATATATATATATATATATTCATATATATTATAATTTGAGTAGATAGCTTTTATTACTTAAAAACTTCCAATTTACAAGATATATCAATATATATATATATATATATAGAAAATATTTTGATTATCCTTTGGAAAATAAATCTTATCAATATTAAATTGCTAAAATACATATTTCCAAATTAAAGTATTATAGATTCTCAAAAGAATTATGTTGAATATGCGCTTTGCGCTTATATGATTTTTGTTTGATGATAATAAACATATATACATTCATTTAAATGTATTTGGTAATGTACTATTTTGTTTTTCACAGATTAAATAAATATTTGTTGACTAAAATTAAATAACACTGAATTTGAATTCAAACGAATATTTTATTCAAACTAATATTTATTACAATTTTGAATAGTACAATTTCATGCTCTCACTATACATATACAATTTTGATTACATCACATTTCATATTTACAGTTCACCTCACTACATATCACTCACACTCGTATTTATCTTCAACTTCTTTCCAGTTTGAAACCAGCATCTGAGCAATCTGCAAAAATATAAACTAACACAGTAAAATTGAAAAAGAAATATTTTTGCAATATAAAATAAAAGATGAATTTTGAAAATAATATTTGCCTCAGTTATTTGGGTTGTTCGTCATCATTTAAATTTGAATTCATCATACACGAACAACTTGTGACATACACAGTGTATCACTGTATATGCCACAAGGCCGTGCACACCGATATATACACTTGATTGATTTACAGGGACAGGTGAGCACAGGTCAAACCCAAATAAAAAGCCGGGTTCAACTCACGTGCAATAACATAAAAGTGACGACACAAGCACAAGGTCAAACCCGAGTTTTGAAACTGGATTCAACACAAGGCAACATGACATGAATGCAACAAAGACCAACAGCAAAATGGACTGCAACAATCATGTATGCAGATCAGGTCCAGCGCCAACAAACAACAAGTCTCGACCAAAACAGTTGCAACATGGATGTCACAAGCAATGAACAGAACATCAACTGGGCAGAGACAAAACAACTCGAACAAGGCATAGCAACTGCATAGAGACTGCAGCAGTGACAGTAACAAATGTGCAAATATATACAAGTTCAATATCTTGCATTCATGGACCATACTGCACAATTCAAAACTATATCAAACAGTGGAAAATGCATGTACAAACTGTAGTGAATGCAGATAGTAAACCAAAGATCAGACATGACCAAAGAGAAGCCAATGCTAATGAATGTAACAGCGGCAGTTAAAGCAACATCAAGATGAAACTGATCAAGCTTAATGAAACATGCACAAGACAACTAGTTTTACTACTCATATGAAACAGGGCAGTTAATATGAACAAGTGACTCATGCAAACACAGCTCTAAACCAAGCTTAAGAGACAACAAGTGTAGCATCTGTTACAGTGAAAAAGCCCAAGTCAAGATGAAGCTACAATGAATGCATCAATAAACCAGTTACAACAATGCATCAGTGAGCAACACAGCAACATGAATACATATTCAAGCCAATCCTAACAGCATGAATCGAGCTCATTAAAGGCCGCAACAGAATACATCAAAAGCAAACCGAGTACGTACAGAATGATGCATGATGAATCAGACAAGCAACGGCAACAGATATAACGATACTTCAATGATCAAACAGAAGCAATCCAGTGCCAACATGAACAGAGAACCATACACAATACCAACTGCAAATATCCAAACAACAGCAAGCAGATGCAAGCTAACCGGCATATGAACAACTACAATGATGCACAAAGATACAAGGCAAACTGGCACTCAGGCAAAAGTACAGACAATAAGTTTTGCAGTGATACAAAACAAGTTCGACAGGCAACAAGCAATAGTTCACAGTGAAGTCGAAATCATGGAAGGGCCAGAGGATTTGAATTTATGAAATCAAAAAAAAATGACTGAAGTCAAAGTCAGAAACGATCAAGTCGTGGTCATCACGAAAATGAATCAAAGCCGTGACCACCAAGCAATGAATATACAGGAATTGAAAAGGTCAGAAATCATCAGCATCGTTCAAGAATAATAAAGTGGCCGAGATGAAGAATTTGACAAATTCAAATATAATTGTACGAACGAAAATTCAGGGCATTGAACCCTATATAAACCATTCAACATCATCGGCAACAGATCAGAGTTCGAATACGAAAATCGAAAGGTAACAAAGCATAAATTCTTACCAGAAGGAAAAATCGAATTCGATAAAAATTGAAGGAGCCGTGAAGCAAAGAGAATAGAGAATCGATCATCAAGCAATCACAAAGAACAATTCACCTGATCGAAGTAATTAAAGTTGGCTTCTTCAATTTTACACAAAGCCCTAATTTTTAAAAGGAAGAAGAACGAACGAAGAAACAAGAGCCACCATCACAAACAAAGGAACGAGCTGATTAAAGAATATAAAGAAGAAAATAGGGCCGGTCTATTTTATTATTAAAGCCTTTAGTATATTTTTAATTTGGGTTTAGGGTTATTTCTTATTGTCGGTTAATTGTTGTTTTTTTACTTTTCGAATCAAAAGAATTTGTAAATCACCACCTAGGGTTTAGGTAGTGTCAGATTGTCTAGTTAGAATTAGTTCAGTAAGCAGGGTGTGCGAGTTTGCAAAGCTCTATAGGCGGGAGCAGAGTTTGCGAGTAAGCAAAGCCTAATAGGCGGGAGCAGAGTTTGCGAGTAAACGAAACTCTATAGGCGGAAGAAGGGTGTGCGAGTCTAGTAGAGTGTTTGTGAGCGGGAGAAAATGTTTGCGAGTCTAGTAGAGTGTTTGTGAGCGGGAGAAAATATCTGCGAGTCTAGTAGAGTGTTTGTAAGCGTGATACTGTTTAATTCTAATAGAAATCTGGGAATGCAGCAGTAGGCAGGGGTTGCCGAAGCTGGGTAAATTTTGTGTGTGATTTACTTTTCAGCATATTTATTTCTGCAGTTTATTTCTGTGTTTAATTCGAGAAAATTTGCTATAACCCTATTCACCCCCCCTCTAGGGTTAATCTAGATCCTACAAATTAAACTTACCAATTTATACTGTTAAGAAAATTGTTGATAGATATTAACAAATTATTATTATTAATCTTTAAAATAATTTTAACTTGTAAATTATAATATAAAATGATCAAATCAATTTAATTATTATCAAAGATTATTAAATTGATATTGCTCAAAATTCCGGGTCGTCACAAGTTGTTTAAAAAGGATTTGAATTATTTGAACTTTGAAATAGGATAAAAATGAAATTTGGATTGAGAATTAAATGGTTTAAAGATATAAGTTGATTTTATTTAAAGGATTAAATCAACATTTAAAAATTTAACTCGAATTTATATAATTCGGTATGATTTAAATTTGAAATTTGAATTGAATTAGTTCAAATTAAATTTGATTTGAATTAATTGAAATTGTGACGGAAGATGTATAAGTATAAAATTCAAATGGAAAATTTGAATTGGATTGATTTGAAATGATTTGAAATTGAAGTGGATTTAATTTGAAATTAGTCCAAATTGATTTGAATAATTTGGAATTGTAATTAAAGTTGAATAGTTTTAAATTCAAATGGAATTTGAATTGAATTTGGGAGGAAATCAAGAATAATTCAACTTGATTTGGAAATGGAGATTGGGAAGTGAGCAGTTTTGACTCTGGACTATTTTTAGTATAAATTGTTTTTCCAAGCTATTCATTATGTATACAACCTTTCTTTTAAAAGCCAAACTATCTTATTCTTGTTTTACAATTATTTTAGAAACTATTTAACGATTTTCCAACTATTTTATAAACTAATTTACTATATTTCAGCTATTTTACAAAACTAATTATTATCTTATTATTATTTTGTAATTATCTAAAATTTCTATAATTATTTTAACTATTTTACACCTACTTTACAAACTAGTAATTATTTTCCAACTACTTATCTATTTTTAAAATTTTCAAGCTATTTTCTAAATAAACTGGTCGGAGTTCAAACTGTTATTGGTTAAATACCCAATCGAGATAAGAATAGAGGTGATAATCCAAGAGTGCAAGATTTATTCCTGTTCGATCAACTAGGACTGCATCGAAGTTGGCTGAATTGTATGTTAAGTGGATAGTTCGATTCCATGGTATTCCGAAGAGTATAGTGAGTGATCGAGACCCATTGTTCACTAGTGGATTTTGGAAGAGCTTCCAGGAGGTTTTGGGAACCGAGTTATGTTTGAGTACAGCTTATCATCCTCAAACAGATGGTCAGACTGAGAGAGTCAACCGAGTTTTGGAAGATCTTCTTAGGGCATGTGTTTTGGATTTCGGAGGATCATGGGAAGATCATCTTCATTTGGTGGAATTTGCGTATAATAACAGTTACCAGTCAAGTATTGGTATGGCACCATATGAGGCACTATATGGAAGACCGTGTAACTCTCCAACATGTTGGTTGGAAACTGGAGAAAAGCTGATACTTGGGCCTGAGATGATTCGTCAGACTTCGGATTGTATAGAGATCATTCGGCAACGAATGAAGGCAGCCCAAGACCGTCAGAAGAGTTATGCCGATAAGCGTCGAAAAGATTTGGAATTCGACGTAGGTGATATGGTTTTTGTGAAGATTTCTCCTCTGAAGAATGTTATTCGATTCGGGAAGAAAGGAAAATTGACTCCGAGATTTGTTGGACCATTCCCGATTATCGAGCGAATTGGGAAGCTCGCTTATAGATTGGAGTTACCGGAAAAGATGTCGGGTGTGCACAATGTTTTTCATGTATCATATCTGCGGAAGTATGTGCACGACTCGAATACAGTGGTTTCTGCCGATAGCTGTGAAGATTTGGAGGTTGATCCAGTTGTTACGAGACCTCGTAAGCCGCTTCGTGTTGTAGAAACCGACACGAAACAGCTTAGGAGGAAGACGATTACGTTGCTCAAGATACAATGGAGTGACGATGTTAACGACTGTACATGGGAGGAGGAAGAGAGGATGAAGGAAGCTCATCCTGAACTCTTCGAGGTATGGCCCTAAGGTGTCGTGGCATCTCATGAATTTGTAGCTTGATTCTAATTTTAGAATTCTGCATGCTAGGCTAGTAATTGGATGCATGGTTTGTTGATTGCTATGGATGGTAGGCATGCAGAATAGTTTTGGTTGCCCTTGTTTGTTTGGAATTTCGGGGGCGAAATTCCTAAGGGGGAGAGAATGTAATGACCCGTATTTTTTTTACGTATCGATAGATCGTAGAATTATTAGGTCGTTAGTGTTGTTTAAGGCATCTTTAGCCTAAGTCGTATGAATTTAACTCGTAAGGAATTGACCCGTGTGGAAGTTAGGTTGAGTTAGAGGAACTAACGAGTTAAGAGATGAGTCGTGTACGAGTCAGTGGGTTTTTAAGTCGTAAACGACTTAGGAGATTACGACCTAGCAGTTAAGATGAGTTAACGAGTTAGTGTGTTAGGTCGTTAACGAGTTATAAGAGTTGCCGAGTTATAGAGGTTACGAGTTATGGGTTTCTGAGCGACCTAGTAGTATTATGAGTTATAGAAGTTGGCACAAGTTAAGTGATAGGTCGTATACGAGTTAGGGTGATAGAGCGACCTATAGAGGTAACGACCTAAGAGTTAACGAGTTAGGGAGTTACTAGAGTCTTAAGTCGTAGACGACCTATAGTAATAGACGACCTAAAGGTTAGACGACTTAGTGATTTGGGACGAGTTAAGGGTTGACGACCTAAGGGGTTAGGTCGTATGATAGTTAGGTCGGTGGAGTTTTGGAACGGCCTAAGGAAGTTAGGTCGTAGACGAGTTATGGCCTGGTAGTTAAGTCGTCATGTTTTAGGTCGTAGCATTGTTAGGTCGTAAGCTGATGAGTCGTAACTCGTGTTGCTCGATAGGTCATGACTAGGTTAGGTCGTATAGAGGTTTATGTGTTAGGTCGTAAGCTTTTAAGTCGGCAGCTAGGTAGGTCGTGTAAGTGCATGTGTGTGCTAAGTCGGCCTTGTTTGTTAGGTCGCATAGGAGTTAGGTCGTGAGATCTTGTGTGTTTGGATAAGTTGTAGGTCATTGGTTCGAGTTAAGGAAGGCGGCTGTGTTTTAGGTTGCATGTACTATTGAGACTTAGGTCGTAAACGACCTAAGTTAGGTCGGGGATCTTTAGGTCGGCAACGACCTAAAACTGGGCGACGACCTAAGGGTGAAATCAGCCTATAAATAGAGGAGTTTGGCTCACTTTTTGGCACCGGATTTTGAAGCAACGAAGTGCTGCCATTTTTAGAGCTCGACTACAACATTTCTTCACTTCATTTCTCCGCTTTGATCAAGTGCTAACATCCATCCAAGATCGAAGATCGAAGAGCCAAAGTTGAAGATCTTCTTCCGACGAAGCTAGATTTCACCATTTCAAGCGAGATTTCAACAAATCGAGCTTGAATCCTTGCTGTCCAGATCTGAAGTGATTAGTTTTTGAAGTGTTTGGGTGATTCGGTGAGTGGTAGTTATCTCTCACACGGATCCAAAGGAGTATATTGGAGTGGTGGTTCGTTTATGTGTTAAAGATAGTGATTTCTCGCATTTCTCTTAAGTCTGCATGTAGATCCATTGTTTATGAAGATGTTTACCTATGCAAGTTCATTTATCGAGATATAGGAACAAAACCCATGTTTTATATTTGATAGATCTATGCTAGAAATCCATAATTCATGTATGATAGACTTTCACTCATTTATTTACGAAATTGCCATTATAGTTAATATTGCTTATTAGATCTTGTTTGAATGATTGATTGTTTGAATGTATGATTGATTTGATTGTTTCAAGTTAGCTAGTAGTTGATTTGGAACAAGATGGTGGAAGATGATTCAAAAGCTAAGTGGAAAGGCTCTTGAATGGTGAAAGCTGCTTGTGGCATATGAAGCGGATGAGGAAGCTCATATGGATGGATTCGAGGACTTTGCGATGATACGAGGAAGCAAAGTATGATGATGATGGACTTTGCCGTGATATGATGAGGCGAAGCATGATATGGACTTTGCTAAGATGCGATGAAGCAAAGTATGATATGAGATAGTCTTGGTCTAGTCCAGGCGGGATCATTCCAAGCATGATGTTAACTCGGTGATACGGTTCGAGTTTTGATGGATAATGGATGGCTCGAGAGGTGCTTGAGCTAGTATGGGAATAGTCGTCGAGGAGGATGACTAGGAGGCTAAGACTTCATCGTTGTTGAAGGTTCTAGCATGCTCAAAGCAAGAGTACGTTGGGCGGCATTGATATCCCAGGCACGGGTCACGATGACGTGCTAGTACTCTGGGCAGCATTGATATCCTAGGCACGGGTCACGATGACGTGCGGAGTTATGTCTAGAACCGGGGTTACCATTAGCCCTTGACTGACGGATGAAAGAATGTGCCGTTCATTCAACTAACGACGAAATCAAGGCAATGATAACAGTGATAGCCAGAGTCATGGATGTTGGTTATATCATCATTCGGTCTCAAGAGCGGTGTTTTCTGGGTGCTTATCTGATCTTGGTTTAGGCCTTAGGGGTTTGTATTTGGAAAACATCGACCTTGACTCGAGTGATTATCGCTTTACTTTAGTTACCTGTTGTTATGCTTGCTTCTTATTAGTGTGTGTCTGGGGGCTATCACTGTAAAAAGAGGTGGAGTGGGATGATTTGGGTTCCTATTCCTTTTATCCTTTATGTTCCTTTGGTATGTTTGATTGTTGATTTACTGCTCACTAGGACTTTGTTTGACTCAAGGTTTTATGTCTCCTCTTATTACCTTGGGCTGTTCATCCATGTTTTGGGATGGGCAGATTAAGTGACAGGTGGCAGGTGCTGACCTTAGTGATTGACGATGCAGATGGCGAAGACGAGCAGGAGGCTTTTACATATTATTTTCATATTCTATGTACTGGATATTTCCGCTGTTTTGTTGTTACTCCGAGTGTTTGTAGTGAGGCATGATTGTACTAACTTTCAGATGATTGTATCAAACCATTATGATGTCTGTGATGATATTCTGTTTTGGAGCTTCACTATATATATTTTTCTCTATTGTATTTGATCCATGCGCTGTGAGTTCTATGATAGAGATTCTGCGATGTTTATTCTACCCTGACCATCGTCCATGGCTGCCTGGCACACTTTCAGCGCATCATTCCCTTGTTTCCGTGCGGGAGTCATGGGCGGTCGTCACAATTTTTGAAAAGGTTTTGGGAACCTTTGGATTTGGAAAGGCTTTTGATTTTTAGGTAAAACCAATATTGGAATTTGGAAAGCCTAGTTTGAGAATTATCGATTTTGGGATAACCGATTTTGTGTAAATGGGCTTTTTATGAGATTCATATTAGGTGTATGATTTGGAAGATACTATATGTGTATAGTATAAAGTGTTTTGATGATGGCTCTGGGAAAAAGGGTGCTCCCTTAAAGTGAACTTATCAGGAGTGCCACCGGGTGGTGCTGCCTTGAGCCCCAAGGGGGTTTCTAAAGTTGATCCTGTGAGGAGTCCGGACAAAACTAGTTCCTGGGGATTATGAGTAGTGTATACTATAGCGAAAGTCGTGTGTGCTGCTGAGAGCCAACTGTCTGCGTTTGATTTTATATCGGTAGACCGCGACCTATGGTAACATAGCAAAAGTCGTGTGTGCCGCTGAGAGCCAACAGTCTGCGTTTGATTTTATATCGGTAGACTGCGACCTATGTAGGAGTGGAGAAGTTTCATTTCAACAGCGAAAATCAGAGGCCGCAGAGAGCCTGCAGTTACATGGACTTTTGCTGTGATGGCAACGTAACCCTGGAATGTAACTGCGATCTGTTGTGGGTTCCATGGCGTAATCGAGAGGCCGCGAAGAGCCTGTAGGTACATGGACTTTTGCTGCGATGGCAACGTAACCCAGGATGTAACTGCGACCATGGATGGGAGTGATGATTTCCAGATCATTCTCACCAAAGATATTTCCTCGTTTTCAAAAATATTTTCCATATTTTCAATAAAATTATTTTCCAAATATTTTCACTGGATGTTGAAATCGGGTCTGCTGAGTACTTATAGATTTTCAGTCCTACGCCTGATCAACGTATGACCGAAATTCTGTAAGAACAAGGATGGACCTGTTGAGGCATCGAGTTACAAAAAGTATTTTTATAAAAACTATTTTGGCAAAATTATATAGATTTTAAAATGTTTTAAAGTTATTACAGAATAAATTTTTCTAATAAAAGCATTTTAATAAAATTTTGGTTTCGTTCCTTTTCGAGGATGAAAAGATTCTAAGGGGGAAGGAATGTGATAATCCGGATTTTTAGACATCTATAATTAATATAATAATTGGGTTAATTATAGAAATACCGAATTAAAGATTGATTTTAAATATAATAACTATTTAAATTGAGTTATTTTATAAATTTAATTTTAAATAGACTAATTATTTTCAATTTAATAGGAATTGTTTAAATGTATGGCTTTAAAGTTAGAATTTGATATTTCCAAATTCAATAATATGTTTGTTCAAATTAATATATATATTTAGTTGGATTGATTTGCAAGTTAGATTTAAAGAAAATAACAATTGTGCATGAGATTTTTTTAGTTTATGATTGATTTTATATCATTGTTTTTAAAAGGTTTTATAAATATAGGTAATTATAAGAGAAATTCAAATATTAAACATTTAAGACATTTATAAATATATAACTAAATTAAAATTCTAATATAAATATATTTAAATGCCATATTAGTTAATGAAATTACAAATGTAAGGTTATGTGTACATGTATAATTACAAATGTAAGCAAAAGGAGGTGTTTTGTGACAAGTGTCAACTTTTATTTTAACTTTCTTTTATTTTTAATAAAATCTAATTTAAACCTATATAAATTTCTACCTTTCATCTTCATTTCTTTTCCCATCTTCACTTTCTTAATCAAGAAAAAAAAGAGAAAAATCTGTAAATTACTTCAAACCAAAAACTAAAAATTTCATTTCCAATTTGCAAACTCAAGAATCAACAGCCTTTAATCATTTCAAGAGTTCAAGTAAGGAAATCTGAAGCAAGAAAGAATCAAATTCATGTAGCAGTCAATTTCCAGTTCTCGAAGCATAATCATTTTCCCAGGCTCCTCTGTTCATTTTAATCATGTGAGTAAACACTTTTTGATTATCTGGATTTAACTGAATTGCATGTGATGGTTTTGAATTGCCTCAAATTCTTATGTTTGTATTGATCTGGATGTGCATGCATATATATATATATATATGTGTGTGTGTGTGTGTGTGTGTGCATGTGAGGTGTTTGATTTTATATGGATCCTGTACTCTTTGATCTATGCAGTGATGTTTGTCTTCAAAAATTCCCAACACCAAATCAAAAAAATTTTAGATCTCGATGTATAAATGAAAATTGTTTGTTAATGAATAAAGATGTTTTTAAAAGTAATTCCAGGATTTTAAATTTAGCAAATGAGTTTAAAATAGGGATAACAGTGGAAATTTCTTTTATAGGTTAAAATCAACTACCTTAATTACGAATTCAAATTATGGAAATGGATTCGAAATGGGAAATCACGAATTTTAATCTTCATTTCGTGATTTTTAGGTTGTTAATTCTTGTGAAATCTTGGACTGTGCGAATTTGGGTATTTGGTGATTTGCCGTTGATCGGCGGTGATAGGGGAGTCAAATTTTGGGTTGAAGGTGGCCTAAGGGATGTCGGTCGTAGGAAAAATAGGCAGGCGACTTGTTTGTAGTCGTGGTGGCCAGGGGTGGTCAGAGTAGGGTTTAACTCTGAGTTTTGGTTGAGACTGGTATCGGGGTTGCTATGTCTCCACCGGAGTTTCGGACTTGAGAAGGTGAGGGGGAAAGTGAAGTGGGGTCTTCGGCGAACCTATAGGCGAAGTTTTTTGGATGATGGTTGTCGGAGGCGTCGTGACGAGGGGAATTTTTGGTGATTGGTCAAGTTCCAGTTTGGTCTTGTAATGCTCGAACTCGATTTTTGGGCTTGTAACGATATCTGGTTGGTCGGAAGACTTATCGTGGTCTTCAGTGTTACGTTGGGGTCGGCGTTGATGACCGGAACGTAGCAGTTTATCGGTGTACATGCACCGTGCATGTTTGTGTTCTGGAAGTTGAGTTGTTTGGGGGAAGAAGCAGTACTCGGTTTTTCTCGTGTTGATTGGGAGATTGACTCGAAGCTGGGTACGTGGTGGACTCGTGGGTTTCCAGTGTTTTACTTGGGTTTTTGTTGGTAAATATCGAGAATTTTAACATGGAATTTGCATGTTTAAATAATTTCCAAAATTTTAAATATTTTCAAATTTGTTGCATTAAGGAATTAATTAATAGATTAGGTCCTACATGTCTTAGGTGAACTGAAGGTGCAATTAAATAATAAGTAAATTTATTTTTTTATTTTTATTATTAAGATGGTTAATTGACTTATTAATTAAAAGTTAATGGATTTGTGGAATCAAAATTAGAAGAATGATTTATTAATATGATTAATTAAAGATTAATCATTTAATGTAATTAATTAATAATTACTGCTGTTAAGAGATAATTGCTAAATGTCATTAATTAAGGTGTGTAATTAATAGTTTATTACTTGAGGTGATTTATTAAATGATGATTTCATGAATGAAGTAATTTAAGATTTATTGATTTAGTTAGAAATCAAAGATTTAATAAGGTGGTATTTCAGGTTAATTAACCCAGGATTATTAACCTATAGAACAATTACTTTACGAAAGTAATTAAAGGCATTTAATTAAGGTTTAGTTAATTAATGAAGAATAGTTAATTAATGTAAGTGATTGTTAATAAGAAAAAGGATAATTAAGATAAATGATTTTCTGAATTATTTGTGAAATTTTTAAGTATAATTACTCGGTGTAATTAATTTAGTTAATATAATTGACTTAATTAATTAACTAGGTATAATTAATTAAAGATAATCATTTGATGTTGGATTAAGCTCAATTACTTATTGTAATTTATGAGGTGTAAAGTAATTAAGAATAATTAAATTATAATTGTAATTAGAGTTGGATAAATTAATGCTTAAGTGATCAATTGGTAACTAACTACATAAAGTTAATTAACGAATGATTAGTAGTCAAGTAATTAAGTAATTTAATGATTAATTAATTGATAATTAAGGAATACTTAATCTGTAATTAAGGTTCACTATGAAATGGTTAAAGAAAAATTAATCTGTAATTAAAGATTTATTAATTGGTTTTAAGGGTAATTAAGGGATGGATTACCTGATTGAAATTAATTTGTTATTTAAATAAAGGTAATCTCTTGGTGATTTATTAACTATAAATACTTAATGAGATTAATAAGTATAATTACTTAGTGAAGTAATTCATAATTACAGGATGTAAGAAAATAAAGGGTAATCACTTAATAGAAGTAATTGAATAGTAATTATTTAGTGTAATTTAAAAAGTATGATTTAATTAAGTAAATTAATTAAAGGGCTAGTTAATTATCTTATGTGATTAATTATGGGATAATTAATCAATGTAAGTAAGCATAGTATAATTAATTAGAGTAATTAATTAAGGATCAGGAAAATAAATTTTGTGAATTGATTTAGGAGATTAATTCAAGGATAATAAATGAGAATGGTTAGGCTAATTAATTCATGTAATTAATTAAAGAATAATTATTTAATGTAATTAAAGATTAATTAGTCAAGGATGATTAATTGAGATTGATGAATCAAGGAATGATTAATCAAATTGGGATTATGATTTATGAATGTTAAATAAGCAGGATTAAGGATGATTGGTGTAATTAATTCAATTGGTTAAGAATTAATTAGAATGGTGTATCTGATTTATCTTGCTTATAAATGAATGAATAATATTATATGTCGGAGATTAGTGGATATCTCTGATATGTGATGCTTTGTGATATGAGATGATTGGTTTAAAAGGGTGATGATGTGATTATCTATCGATAGTAAATTGCAGTGTAAGAAGTGACATCCTATTTGAAGTTAAATTGTATTTCACTTGTATAACTTGGGTTAATATGGTATTGAATTCGAAGGGACCGGAGTCGGGTATTAGTAAATACCTCAAACCACTTCGATTCTTTATAGATTGATATGTGAAATCAACAAGTTGTAATGGAATAATTTAAGTGAATCAGATCACTTAATCTAAGTTCTGGCACTTTGAGATTGATGCGTGAAATAGGTGATGTCTATAACAACTTGTGAAGTTGTAAATTGATATAAGTTACCCCGGGTTATATATAAGTTGTGTGATTTTGTAATTCATGCTTGATGGGTTTACTCACGCTGGTTTCCAGCCTGACCCGGGTGTTACTTTGATGTAATGCTCGGGTCAGACCGAGTATTACAGATTTTCAGGTAAGGACGTTCTAGAGCTCAGGAGGCAAGCTGGATGGTAGGAACGTATGTAGAGTATTCCGCTGTGTTTATTTTAGCTTATCTGGGGCATGTTGAATTAAACTTCTCAGTGTTGTGTAATATTGTAACTCTGATATATTTAAGTGTAATTTGACAAGTACATCTTTCCTTTGTATAAATGTTATTTTATGTGATATTATATTTGATCCGCTGCGAATGTGAGAATCTATGTTTCTTTTTTCTGTTTCTTCTTCTATCTCTTTTCTTTCTTTACTAACTATCTGTAATTTTCGAATCGAAATTTCTGGGTCGTTACAAAAACAGTGTGACACACACATACATCAATGAAACTCAAGTCAAATACTATGTAAATGTACAAAGACTACAAATATTTCAATTTTGAAGCAACACTCACGTACAAACTTCAACTACAAAATGTACACATATAGTCAGTGCCGAAGTCAAACATTATCACAAAATTAAAGAAGTCGATGCCAACAGAGAAAAGAACAGCAGTTCGAACCAAAATAATGTCGCAAGGAATTTCAAAACAAAGTCGAAGTCGAAGTCAAAAAACGAACAGAATCGAACTGTTCAAAGTCAAAGGCATGGTGGCCAAGGAGTCGAACCAAGGAAGAAATCAAAGCCGTAACAACCAAGCAAAAATATACGATTTTGAAAAGGTCAGAAATCATCATAATCATTCAAGCATAATCATGTGGCCGAGACTAATTCAAGCATAAAACTATCAGACGAATTCGTATAAGATATACAAACGAAATTTAGGGAAACGAACCCTATATAACCCTAAAACATCATCGACCAATACTTATTTGAGTTCCAGCAATAACACAGTGCATAAAATCAATTAGGAACTCGAATCAAAGTCGAGAGGAATATAAATCGAAAAGGGGACAAACATACCAAATTCAAAGCATCATTCAACCTCGACTAATTGAAGTAACCGAAAGCAAGTCAGAGCTAGAGGGTCGATTGTCGAATCAAAAAAAAGAAGTATCCACTGTAGTCGATCAACATTCAAGCGGCGCCTTCAATTTGTAAAAAGCCCTAATTTCAGAGCGAACAAAAGATAAAAGGAAGCAAACATTATTCACAAACAAGCCGGGCCGAGATATAAAAGGGACAAAAGGAATAACACTTATCACTAATGTTATATTGGGCCGGTTAATATTTTAGTCATTTATTATTAAAAATTAGGGTTTTTATTTTTAAATTGGTTTTTAATTGCTTTTAATTTTGTATCTTTTAAAATTTTGTAATTTCTAGTCGTGTGACTTGGGGATGAACTACGGTGGTGTAGTTCGAGAATTCGTAACTCAATGGCTGAGTTGTGGTAGGGTTTTGAGCGTAGAGTTAAGGTTAGTCGATAGCGGGTGTTGTGAGTTTACATGTGCAAGAGTCTGACTACTTAATTTCTAGTAGAAACCTTAGGGGAAGCACGTAGGCAGGGTTTTGCCAAAGCTGGGTAAATCTGTGTATTCTATTTTTATTATTCTGCTATTATCTTTGCTGTTATAATTCTGCTGTGATCTATGTTAAAATTATTTTATATAAACTTCCGCATTAATTTTTCACCCTATTCACCCCCCTTTAGGGTGAAATCGATCCTACAAGTGGTATCAAAACTAGGAACAAAAGCCATTTTTGTTTTTAAAAAATTTGATTTTTCAAAGACCAGTTTTTCTTATAATTTTGAATTTTTAACATGGCTTCTATTAATAATGTTTTTATTGTGGGTCGATCCAATATTATTCCTCCTGTTTTTGAAGGAACGAATTTTCTGAATTGG
This sequence comes from Allium cepa, assembly GCA_030765085.1. Lineage (NCBI taxonomy): Eukaryota > Viridiplantae > Streptophyta > Magnoliopsida > Asparagales > Amaryllidaceae > Allium > Allium cepa. The sequence goes on along the minus strand of CM060943.1, from coordinate 420,325,602 downwards.
AAACTAAAATTGGAATTTTATTTAAAATCTGTTAATGTTAAATGTTGGAATATTATTGAAAATAGGTGTAATAGAATAGATGAGAAAAATACTTTGATTTTTCAAAATCCGTTGCCACTAACAACCATGGACCTATAAAAACAAATAGGTCACAAAAATATTCTCTCGTGTAGGTGTGGTGGTAGGCTAAGGAAAAACAACGGTGTTATCTGGATTCTGGCTGTTCCAGACACACAACGGATGACAAATCAAAGTTCCTTGGACTAATAAAAAGGTGGAAGAATCAAAATGGGCAACAATGAAAAATTATCGTAAAGGTAAAAGGGGTAATGGTATATTCATCTTGAACGATATATTAAATGCCACAATCTGCACTATAATCTGATTTGAATCAGCCAGTCATGTGATGATAAATAAATGATAATTTTGATTTTGACTTATTCTGATATGTTCTTATTTGACTTGTACTTATTTTTGATTCTGATAGTTGGCCACTTATCTTTATATGCCGATATTTTTTGGACTAATGATATTGCAAGATTAGATAATAAGAGATATTGTCTTAACTTTTGATGATACACGTGAATATATTTATAGTTCTCACACGATGGTCACTGTTGGTAAATTTGCATGACTTCAAATTCAAATTTAAGAGAATTTCATTTAAAAGCCGTTGAAAATGATTTTAAAAAATTTGTTGAAACTTCATAGTCTGGTCTATAACATTCAATTAATGATAATCTTTAGTCTAAGAGAAATTCAGATGCAGATTACGCTGGTAATCTAATTGATAGAGAAGTTACTAGTGGAACGTGTTTTATGTAGAGACATTCATTAGTTGCATCACATTTTCAAAGAAAATATCTGCATATTTTTCATTTCAACTAATTTTCAAATAGCAGAAAATTTTCTTTTATAAAACCCCTTCAAGAAAATCGTTTTTGTTGACCTTGTTTCAGGTTAGTCATTTTCGAAAATTTTGATTTTATAATTATCTTTGGATTTGAATTTTAAATGACTACATTAACTAATCTTACTCCCTATTAATTATCGAAAAGATAAATAATGATTGAAAAAGTTATGAGTGTTGATATTAAGCATATATTATAACTTGAGACGGTATAATTAGTAAATTTCTTTAGAAATTTAAACAAGAGTTATAAAACTTTTTGTTGGTAAAAAAAATTCCATGACCATCTCTAATTCTATCCTATTTCTATCAACCATCACTCATCAAAATCCAATATAGCATGTCAATATATGGTATTTTTAAATGGGAAATCATTTTTTTTCAGTTTATTATATTTTTTAATAATAAATAAATCCAAAATATTCAATCTCATTTAAAAGTCCTCACGGTTATGCATGGGTGAATTACTTGGAATTTTTGATTATGTGCTTCCATGCTCATTTAAAAGTCCTCGCGGTTATGCATGTATGGGACGCATATCAAAATTGATTAATTAAATAGACAAGTTGATTCTAATCTCATTTAAAAGTCCTCACGTTATACGTGGTTAGAAGATACCTGAATTCATTTTATAAAAAAATTGGAATACTACTAATCTCATTTAAAAGTCCTAACGGTTATGCATGGTTAGTAGATATTCAAATTCCTGAAATAAATATACCATAAATAGACACAACTATGTGATTTTATATGATGACATCATCCCTATCATTCTAAAGCGAAATATGCGCATACAAGAGTATTTATGATTTTTGTTTGATTTTTTATTGAAATTTAATGTTTATACTATATTCGGTATTAATGTTGTATTAATGTCTATCACTTTATCTCTTATTTTTCTAACGCTATTACTCTTTTGCTGATAAGGGGAGAGAAAGATTAAGATTTTGGCAAATAAAAGTCAAATATTTTATTTTGTATTTTCTATATGCATCTAGGTTCATTTATTCATTTTTATTTATTTACATGCATATAAGAATGGGGAGCTTTGTGTAGAGAGGGAGCATTCAAATAGGAGGAGCAAATTGCATGATCAAATACATTTAACAAATTCAAAATCTTAAATATATGTTTGTTATCATCAAAAGTGGGAGATTGTTGAATATGCGAGTATATAATTTTTATTTGATGATAATAAACACACACACACACACACACACACACACATATATATATATATATATTCATTTACATATATTTGTTAATGTACTATTTTATTTTCATAGAATTAAATAAACATTTACTGAATAAAATAAATAACAAAGAATTTAAATTCAAACGGATATTTTATTCAAACAAATATTTATTACAATTTTGAATATTGCAAATTTGAGCTCTCACTATATATGTACAATTTTCAATTACAATAAAAATTTGATTACTTCACAATTTATCATCTACGTTTGCACCTCACTACATGTCACTCATTCACTCGTATTGATCTTCAACTTCATTCCAGATGAATCCAGCATCTGAGCAATATGCAAAATAAACACTAACGCGGCAAAATTGAAAAGAAAATATTTTGAAGTATAAAATAACATGTAATTTTGAAAATATTATTTGCCTCAGTTATATGGGTTGTTCATCATCATTTAATTTGAATTCATCATACACGAAGAGCTTGTGACATACACAGTGTATCACTAGATATGCCATAAGGCCGTGCACACCGTTATACACTTGATAAATCTATAGGGACAGGTGAGCACAAGGTCAAACCCAATTAAAAGTCGGGTTCAACTCAAGTGAAATACAAATAAAGTCATAATATTAGCGCAAGGTCAAACTCGAGCATAAGCTAGATTCAACTCAGGTGCAATACCAAAGTATGGGTCAAGATACATAAAACACAGCCTCGACCGAAAATTCGAATGTACACTTGAACCCAGAATGGTCGGGTTCAAACAACGAAGTGCGCCATAAATTAATACAAGATATGCATACAACTCAACACACGAATGCAATCAATTGAGGTTACAAACCAGGTTTAGACTCAACTACAAATGCAACAATACCAAAGTGGAGCCACCAACGTAACCTAACTCGAAGCAACGTAATAGTGACTTCAACATAGTAATATATAGAGCAAATATGACATGTTCAAAACAACACCAAAATTAGCAACAAAAGCCTCAACTCAATTGAACTCAAATATATCAAACTGCAGTGCAAATTCAACCCAGTACATATGCATACACACATGGACTATAAGATGTAACATGAAGACACTGCAACATAAAGCATGGTCAGATTTCAAACCATAACTAGAAACAAACTAAAAATGCAGATCTGAACATATGCATGTGTAGTGAAGGGACCTCAACAAGTTGGTATGCCAGACTTTCAAGTAAGCATGATCAGACCAGTGAAGACATGAACAAGACTCGAACTCAAAAGATTGCACATGTAAACAAAACAGTGTGACACACACATACATCAATGAAACTCAAATCATATACTATGTAAATGTACAAAGACTCCAAGCATTTCAAACTCGAAGGAACATTCACGTACGAACTTCAGCTACAAAATGTATACATATAGTTAGTGCCGAAGTCAAAAATTATCACAAAATTAAAGAAGCCGATGCCAACAGAGAAAAGAATAGAAGTTCGAACCAAAATAATGTCGCAAGGAATTTCAAAACAAAGTCAAAGCCGAAGTCAAAAAATGAACGGAATCGAACAGTTCAAAGTCGGAGACATGGTGGCCAAGGAGTCGAACCAAGTCAGAAATCAAAGCCGTGACAACCAAGCAAAAATATACGATTTTGAAAAGGTCAGAAATCATCACAATCATTCAAGCATAATCAAGTGGCCGAGACTAATTCAAGCATAAAACTGTCAGACGAATTCCTATAAGATATATGTACAAAATTTAGGGAAATGAACCTTATATAACCCTAAAGCATCATCGGCCAATACTTATTCGAGTTCCAACAATTCACAGTGCATAACATCAATTAGGAACTCGAATCAAACTCGAGGGGAATATAAATCAAAAAGGGGGAAAACGTACCAAATTCAAAGCATCATTCAACCTCGACTAATTGAAGTACCCGAAAGGAAGTCAGAGCTAGAGGTTCGACTGTCGAATCAAAACAAAGAAGTATCCACTGTAGTCGATCAACATTCAAGTGGCGACTTCAAATTTAAAAAAGCCCTAATTTCAGAGCGAACGAAAGAGAAAAGGAAGCAGACATTATTCACAAACAAGCCAGGCCAAAGATATAAAAGGGACAAAAGGAATAACACTTGTCACTAATGTTATATTGGGACGGCTTAATCTTTTAGGCTTTTACTATTAAAAATTAGGGTTCTGATTTTTAAATTGTTTTTTAATTGCTTTTAATTTTGTCATTCCTTTTAAACTCTTGTAATTTCTAGTCGTGTGACTAGAGGACGAACTATGGTGGTGTGGTTCGAGAATTCACAACTCAATGGCTGAGTTATGGCAGGGTTTTAAGCGTAGAGTTAAGATTATTCGATAGCGGGTGTCGCGAATTTACATGTGTAAGTAAGCGTCTGACTGCTTAATTTCTAGTAGAAACCCTTGGGGCAGTACGTAGGCAGGGTTTTGCCAAAGCTGGGCAAATCTATGTGTTTTATTTTTATTATTTCGCTATTATCTGTACTGCTATAATTCTGCTGTGATCTGTGTTAAAATTATTTCATATAAACTTCCTCATTAATTTTTATAATTAAAAGTATCACCCTATTCACCCCCTTCTAGGGTGAAATCCATCCTACAAAATCTATTTCATTTATTATGTATCCTATATATTTCTTTGTTCTGTCAATTCATTATCTAGTCAATCTATCTATTTATTCTATTAGATATTAAATTCATATCTAACCACATATCTTTTCTCCTCCTCTAATTAACTATTAGATCATATCATCTACACTCCTTAATTAAAGACATAATTTTGCTTTTTCCTTGATCGTATTTATATCTCAATCCATTTTATATTTTTATTTTGTATTTTTAGCTGGCTATAAAATGTTCGTTGGCAATACATATTCATATTTATCACCAAAATTAACAATAAGGTAATTATCCATGACTTTTACAAAGTTTGTTTTATATTTTTTTCAAACTTTTTGTAGTTCAGAAATGGTTACCAATTGCTACAAATTAGAGATATAGGTATTCTTAATGGTTGTAATTATGTCAAATATAATTACTATGCAATAAATAGAACAATATGATTGCTTTTAATTTTAATTAATTTTAATTCAAGGTAATTTGAGAATTAAATTGAAATTCAATTTATGAGAGACTTAATTACATATTACATCGCTTTATTGCTAACTATGTAATTGATTAATTAGTTTTGTTTATTTTCTTTTATCAACAACATTTTAGGTGCATAATAACCTTAGAAGCTCCTATTGTAGTGTAAAATTTACAAATAAAATTAAACCATTCTTCTCACATTTTATATAAAACTCTGTTTCTACATTTCTATTTTTATTGGTCTAAATATGAATTTGGGTCCATCCGTTTATTTTGTAGGAACTTATTGGTTTATTAGTACATAGACACCATAACCTTTTTTTGTATAATCAAATTGAGGTAAAACTGATCTTTATTTCATTCTAAAACATAAGTATATAATGAAACAAGGTGTAGAAAAATATTATGAAGTAAAAGGTTATTTAAATAATGAACTTCGCTATTTTGGGAAGTATAAATGTATAAGCAATATTTCCGTTCTTCCTTCAACAAATAGTATTAAAATTTGTTAAAATTTTAGTTTTAAATACATGTTTTTGAAACATATTTGTTTTTAATTGTTTTACATTATCTTAGTCAATCTAAACTTTTTTTGGTAAATTCTAACATTTTCCTTCTTTAATCAATCTAGGCTTTTAATATTTTTCTGATATGTTATTCAATATATAATTTAATGTTCATAGGATGCACATATTCATGGTTATCATAGAATTCATGGAGATCTTAAGCAAGAATGAGCTAATTATTTATGTTTTTGGTATAAATTTTTTTAATTTTATGTTGTTTTAAATTTTTTATAGTTTGGAAATATTTATAAATAAATATAAATTAGAGATGTTGCTTTTCATAATGGGTATATTTGAACTATATATCATTTGTAATTCCAAATAGGGATTACAAGGGAGGTGAATATAGATGTTAGGGACAGATCCGAAATAAAAAAAGGGAGATTTGGAAAGCTATCAATGTGAGTAGATTTAAATATATCTTTTATGTTTATGATATATTATCGTTAAATTCCCATTAAATAATTTTATTCAGTATTTCAGTACCTAATTCTGTTAATTAGTTATGCTGAAGTGAAAGAAATTTACAGTTATGTACATCTAATTTGAAGCTATAATTTAGCCTAAATGCTAGTTTCTTTTTATTCCCTTTGTATGCAAATAATATAGTTAAAAAGAAAATTCGCGATTATGGATTAAAATGGGAAAATGCTAGACTAGGCGTAAAATAAATTGGAATAAAGCTAGAAAAATGGAATTCTGCAACAAATTACACTAAAATGGGAATAAGAAATTAATCTAATAACTTGATTTGGAAGTAAGTAATAGATTAATTGGTTGGTTCATAAAATAGGATACATTTCTATAATTTAATATTTAAAAGATAACGATAAACGTAACTGCAAGAATAAAAGAAAGAAAAAGGAAACTAGTTTACACTATTACAAAATAATAAAAGAAATACCTTGCAATTATAAATTATTTTTTATTGTATTATTTAGTATTAAAATATGAAAATGGATTTTTAGTACAGATTTCATACCCAACCGAATAAAATAGAATTACTTCCTAGAATAGTAGAAAATAAAGTAAAATATGAAAGGAATCAATTAAATAATTAGAAAAGAAATTGAAGCTGTAAACGATAATGAACCTAGATATGCATTTACTGCACAGAGTGTACAATAAGACAATTATTATGATAAGTGAATATATAATATAACAGAATTAAAGAGAATTCTATATCGTAATAGAAGAAGACAGCCTAGAACAGAAGAGAGACACTTGTAATCAGATACAGATTATAAAAGAAGATAAAAGTGACACTTGCAAGTAAAATTATGACATAGGTTATAATTAAAGTAGAAACAATGGAAAGGCTTATTTATGATTTAAATTAAGTTAATAAGCAAATAGAATAGAGATACCAGAAGATGCTTATTTAATAAACTTAAGACTTAAATTGAGTTAAATAAGTAAGGTGATAGAAGTGGCAGTACTAACAACATTCCCTGTTAGATCAATGGTGGTCTCACAATAGCTAGAAGTGAGACGAGGGCAAGAATATGCTAATTAGGGTAAATAATTAGCCAACGGAATAAGAAAAGTAAACTAAATGCAAATTAAAAGATTAGTCTTAGGGTCTAATAAAAGAGAGATGCGTTTGGAGTAGCTCAAAGGATGAAGAGCCTAATGAAGCAGTTCATCGCAGATTTCAGAAATGGAGAAGCATGTCCAACTTAGTATTTTTGGACTTCACAAAAGTACAAGACTTCAACGGGACGTGAGGATACTCTAGGATGGCCCTCTTGCTAGGCCTAACGAAGCTGCACCCCCAGGGTAGGTCTGTAGATGTTCCATCAAGAGAGTATGCATTGATTGCATTTGCATTGTAGCCCTAACAAAGCATACCTTTGAAGGCAGTCAGAAGGGCTTAGTGTTCGAAGTAGGGTATTCGTATGTCCAGTACTTGCAAGTAAGTTTAAGGATAGCGCATGCGGATATCGGCCAGCATCAAGACCAAGAGTGATTTTGGAAAAGACTAGAGTTAAACTAACAGGCCAATGATTCTTTTACTATCGAGACATTGGATGAGGGGCACTGCCATTTGGATGTTTGATTGTTTGCAGTATGGCACGGCCGTTTAACTCTTTAGAAGTCTTTCGGTTAGTTAAGGGGTGGCTAGGTGGGGTCATAGCCACGATGAAAAAGAGACAGACTAACTAGAATATTTGTATCGAAGGCCTAACGAAGCAGTCCTTTACAGATATAGAAAATCCCCAACTGATTTCCGCAGACCTTGTTGGCGGGATTCAGATAGTAAACAAAATGATTGTGTAGTCTCAATGTACGCACTAGGTGGTACATTGAGGATGTCCATGCACTGGCCAAGACTAGTGCGGACGCGATTTACATTTTCATAGCAAGTAGTGAAGCATCTGTATTATAGGCCTTGCAAAGCTGTCCTTTGCAGGCGTAGCTACGGAACGCTTACGGAGCAAGACAATAGAGTTTCTATATTGTTGGCCTTACAAAGCAGTCCTTTACAGATGTATCTATGGAGCAAGACGATGGAGCATCTATATTGTAGGCCTGATGAAGCAGTCCTTTACAGATGTAGTTACGGAATGCTCTCGAAGCAAGAAGATGGAGCCCTTTTCGAGGAGGATACAGAGGGTATCATGGGTGGTACCTAGGACCAATATGGTCATTGGGTATATAGTTATATATATATATATATAAGTTATTAGGTTTTAATCTACTAAGGAGTGGATGGGTACGATTCACACACAGAGGTAAGAGTGTGATAAATCTAGTGAACCTAATATAACAGTAAATTGAAATAAAATGGCATATGCAGAATTAAGCTTAATACCGTATAATTTATTCATTCACTATAACTTTAGTTCTGACCCCCTCCTCATAACATCCTACATGTTAGTTAGATGGCAGAGACTTCCCAGCTTTAGGACACTTATTTAGAAACTGTTATTATATTGGTGAGTATTTACTTACTATTATATTATAGTCAATTCCATTGTGAGATATTTAATTGAGCTCTAATATATTTATCTTTTCCTATTTGTAGGATACTAGGTTCCCAACTCGGGTTTCATTGGGCTTGAGTTTTAGCATTTTTGCAAAAAATTCATACCGACTAGAATTCGGGTTGCTACATTTGGTATTAGAGCCTAGGTTTAGGATTCCTAGGTAGGTAGTGAGTGAACGTATTTGTATTTTTTAATAAAATATAAATATATTACGTACTAAAATTCAAATAGTCCCAACCATATAATTTAACGTATAGAAAGTTTTTAGTAGTATATTTGTGCATAATTTGCTTGTTGGGTATGGGATAACCTAGATAAGTAGAGCCATATGTTATTACCGATTTACAGCATACAAATAAGCCATGTTTTGAGAGAAAATTTGTATCCATATATTTTAGGAAGTAGGGAAGTTCCTTAGGGATAGTAGGGAAAGTGTTTTTATTTAGGGAAGAATAAGAAGTTTTAGTATGAAGAAAATCCACTTTATGTCTAACCTAATAAAAATGAAACTTTTAAATTAAAAAAATATAATTGTTAATATATTTGAGGAAGTAAATATTGAGTTTTTGAAAAAATAAGTGGTACAAAATTTAAATTGGTTTTTATATGATGTAGGTTTTATTAAAAGTGAAATTCTTTTTGAAGAATTATAGAGCATGTATAACTCGCTAGTTTCTTTGTAGGTAAACAATGATTTTAAATATAAAAACCTAGAGTGTGTTAAGTATTGAAAATGTAGGTTACAACATTTATTGTTGTGATAAAGTTTTCAGTAAAAATAAAGGAAGCATAGGCTATGACACTATTGTTACATTAGGTGACTCACAAAGTAAATGTTTTTACATAGCATGCAGGATTTTTAATATTTATTTTAATGGAATCCATATATTAGTATTTTTGGGTTGTAGTAACGGTGTTTTATGCGGCATCTGTTTTATCCCAAATGAGTTTTGGAGATAATTTCTAAAGTGGTTTGTACGTACACTTATTATTTGAATAAGCACATGAAAATATTTTCTAGCCATAAAGAAGTTTTAAAAATGAGTTCTTTCGAAAAATAACTTACAATAAATTAAAAATTTAGAAGGAAATATCTTATGTAAGTAAATATAGAGTAAACATACCTTAATCTATTGGAATGAAATGAATAATGATATAATTTTCTATGAATCACAAATAAAGATGTTTTGTGCAAGCTATAAGGAATATGTGAAAGAGATGTATAAGGTATTGAAAGCACCATATTTTGTATAGCCTGTTTCGATAAAATATAAAATAAATTCCTTGTAATTTCACACAAACAAGAAATCCTCCTTTAAAGGATTCATAGAAGTTTTTGCGTTAATGGTTTCTCATAAGAGAAAGTAATTCCAATACATTAAGGTATTAAACCATTAAGTGTAGTAAGTTAGTGACTCCTTTAAGGTTAAGCAATTGGAAGAGTAGGAAAGGTAACAAATTTTTGATAAAATAATTGTTCCATTTACCCTAGTTGTAGTAAATTTGAAAATCTATAAAAAAAAAGGAATAATTTGAAAACATGTGAGGACATTTTTTTTAAAGTCAAGAAAAAAGAAAAATGTTTTAAGAACAAGCAAGACATGTTTAAAAAAAAGAAGGTTTGGGAGAAAAGTAAATAAGTTTTTGAAAAGATAAAATTTAGAAGTTTTAATTTTTGAAGAAAATTTGATAAATACCAAACCAAATCAGACTTTTAAATATGGAGTAGATAGGAATCATTTTCTAGGTGTAATGGGAAAAGTATAAGGTTATATCAGTAAATACTCTTAGTAATAATAAAAGTTCCCGTAACGTGTATAGGACACTAGTGAAAACCTAGAAATGTTAATTCATGTGTGCGGACTATAGAAGAATAGTGAAATGATATTAGTAAGATGATAAGACACTCGCAGTTGGAATAGGTAGTCCTTAATTAGGGAAAAAAATGAAAGGTAAAGAGAAAATTCTCCCAAGCTTAGTTGTCTTTTTAGATAGATACTGCATAGATTGAAACCCTTATCCATTGTAGTAAATGAGACTTAGTTATTCCTTTGTGAATATGGAGTAAAAGAGATCAATAGATCTTATTCGTCATGAGTAATAAAGTGTAAGTTGGTAACAAATAATAGGCGACAGGAGGAACATATGAGTTACTTGGATTCCTAGAGTAAGACCTTTCTGTGTCAAAGTGGATATGGTCCTAGACCTCCTTGCCCTAGATGATAGTTGTATTTAGTTGCTGTATAAAAAAAAGAGTAAAGTAGAATTAGATAACTAAAAGGAGAATAACAAATTTAAAGAAAGCGATGGAAATGTCAAAAGAAAATTTTGAAAAGAGATGTTTTCTTATGTAAACTGTACTTGGGGAGGTCAATAATTGTTTTTAGAATAGTAACCTAAATCCCAAGTACGAAGGAAGATGTGTGCAAAAGAAAATTAGAAAAATATGAATTTTTTCCGTTTTCCACCTTCTTTATAACATAAGAAATCGAATTTGAAAAATTAAAATTTTCTAAAATTAAAAAACAAAAAGTTGTGTGGTAGGTTTGGACATAAAAATTTGTTGAACTATGCTCCTATTCAGTAGGAGTGTGGGAAAAATGGAATCAAAAATGTTTTGAGTTTTCAAAAGATTGCATTCATGTAGAAATTGCAAGTATACTTAGGATGCGTGCATCATGTTTTAAAAGGAATTTCCAAAAGAAAATGCATTCATATAGGAGGTACCGCATAGAAATTCTTGTACATGCATATATTTTATGATGTATTGCAGTTTGCACTATGCACCGATTGTTGCAAAATTGGATATACATATAATGGATGCGATTAATACGAGAAATTACATAATTGAACCCTTATCAAATTTCGGGTACAAAATTTCCTAAGGAGGGGAGGGAGAATGTAACACCCCGCGTTAAATTACAATTATATATGCAAAAAATTTAATTAAGTTATATACGTTTGAAATTTAAAAAAAAGGAAATGTTTGTAAATGAGGAAACTAATTAATATTATTTGGAATACATATATATTTACGTAACAGATAAATTAGAGAGAGAAATTATATAAAATCAATTAATAGGGAAGATTAATTGACGATGCTTGTTTAAAAGGGAAATTAATATTTAATTAATTAGTAGAAGTGATTAATTGATAGGAACTGACAAGAAAGGTAACATATATTGTAGCAACTAATTGATATGATTAGAAACATATATGTTAGTGCAAGAGAATAAAATGGAGGAAGAGTAATTTATGTAGGTAATCAATTGTCAATTAATAAACATGGAGACTTATGGTAACATATATAATTAAGATTGTGATTCAAAATTCAATTGTAAAGTATATGCATGCAATAATTATGGGAGTAAAATAAATTAATATAGCCTATATATGACGAATTAATATGGCGTTGATTGGCAAATTAATTTGATAAGAAATCGCAGTGCATGCAAGGATTAATTGGATAGTAAATTAATTCTAAGTATATATGAAATCTATTAATTGATGATTAATAAGGGAATCTTATTTAAAAGAAATGTCGCATTTAAAAATATATGTTTCCATAGATTGTGAGAGAGAAGGGGAAAGTGATTAATGAAAAGATTGTTGGAGAATCAATTTTAAATAAAAACAAACGCAGAAGAAAACATATTAATTTAATGTCCATAGACTGAGCGTATGCTTTAGATTTTAGGGTATTATATCTAATTATTAGCATTGATTTGAACCACTATAAATATAATTGCAGAGCCTCATTTTTATTCTTATTATTTTTCTCTTACCTACAGAAGCTCTGCCATTTTTCTATCTCCTCTACACTTTCTTAATAACAAGATTTTAGATATAATTCACACGAATTTAGATCTAAATAGAAAGAGAATAGAATTAATTAAAGAATTAAAAATTGGTTCAAATCAGAAAGCTACGTCAAAGGTAAAACCCAAGATCTGAGTTTTATTTACTATTTCTAATCCAAATCTCTTCCTTTTATCTTTCAAATATTATAAATCTGTAAATATATCATTTGTAATTCCAAATAGGGATTACAAGGGAGGTGAATATAGATGTTAGAGACAGATCTAAAATAAAAACAAAGAGATTTGGAAAGCTAGCAATGTGAGTGGATTTAATTATATCTTTTACATTTATTATATATTACTGTTAAATTCCCATTAAATTTTTTTATTTAATATTTCAGTAATTAATTCTGTTAATTAGTTATGTTGAACTGTAAGAAATTACAGTTATTTACCTCTAATTTGAAGTTGTAATTTAGCTTATATGATAGTTTCTTTTTATTCTCTTTGTACGCGAATAATATAGTTAAAAAGAATATTTGCAATTATGGACTAAAATGGGAAAATAATGGATTTGATGTAAAATAAGAAAAGTTGGAATAAATCTAGAAAAATGGAATTCTGCAATAAATTGCACTAAAACGGGAATAATAAATTAATCTAATAACTTGATTTGGAAGTAAGTAATAGATTAATTGGTTGGTTCAGAAAATAGGATACGTTTCTATAATTTAATATTTAAAAGATAACGATAAAAGTAACTGCAAGAATAAAAGAAAGAAAAAATGAACTAGTGTAAATTAGAGAAACCACTGTATTTTACACTATTCCAAAATAATAAAAGAAATACCTTGCAGTTACGAATTATTGTTTAGTAATACTTAGTATTAAAATATGGAAATGGATTTTTAGTATAGTTTTCATACCCAACCAAATAAAATAGAATTACTTCCTAGAATAGAATAAAATAAAGTATGAAAGGAATCAAGTAAATTATTAGAAAAGAAATTGAAGTTGTAAATGATAATGAATCTAGATCTGCATTTATTGCGCAGACTGTACAATAAGACAGTTATTATGATAAGTGAATTATATAATACAAGAGAATTAAAGAGAATTCTATATCATAATAAAAGAAGACAGCCTAGAACAAAAGAGAGACACTTGTAATCATATACAGATTATAAAAGAAGATAAAAGTGACACTTACAAGTAAAATTATAACATAGGCTATAATTAAAGTAGAAAGAACGGATAGGCTTATTTAAGATTTAAATTATGTTAATAAGCAAATAGAACAGAGATAATAGAAGATGCTTATTTAATAAACTTAAGACTTGACTTGAGTTACCCTATTAGATCAATGATGGTCTCACAATAGCCAGAAGTGAGACGTGGGCAAGAATATGCCAATAAGGGTATATAAGTAGCCAATAGAATAAGAAAAGTAAACTAAACGCAAATTTAGGGTCTAATAAAAGAGTGAGATGCGTTTGGAATAGCCCAAAGGATTAAGAACCTAACAAAGTAGTTCATCATGGATTTTAGAAATGGAGAAGCACTTCCAACTTAGTATTTTTAGGCTTCAAGGAAGTATGAGACTTCAATACGACGTGAGGATACTCTAAGATGGTCTTCTGGGTAGGCCTAACGAAGTGCACCCTCGGAGGTAGGTCTATAGATGCTCCATCAAGAGAGTATGCCTTGACTGCATTTGCATTGTAGGCCTAAGGAAGCAGACATTTGTAGGCAGTTGGAAGGGCTTGGTGTTTAGAGTAGGGTATTTATATGTCCAGTACTTGCAAGTAAGTTTAAGGATAGTCGCATGCAGATATCAACCAGCATCAAGACCAAGAGCGATTTCGAGAAAGACTAGAGTTAAACCAATAGGCCAATGATTCTTTCACTATCGAGACATTAGATGAGGGGCATTCCATTTGGATGTTAGCTTGTGTGCGATAGAACACGACCACTTAACTCTTTAGAAGTCTTTCGGTTAGTTGAAGGTTGGTTGCATGGGGCCATAGAAACGATGAAAAAGAGGCAAACCAACTAGAATATCTATCTTGAAGGCCTAACGAAGCAGTCTTTAACAGATATGGAAAATCCTCGACTGAATTCAGTAAAAGGTAGACCTTATTTGTGGGATTCAAATAGTAGACAGAACAATTATGTAGCTCTCAATGTACACACTGGGTGGTACATTGTGGACTTCCAAGCACTGACCTAGACTAGTGAGTAAGTAGTGGAGCATCTGTATTGCAAGCCTTACGAAGCAGTCCTTTACAAATGTAGCTACGGAACGCTCATGGAGCAGGACGATGGAGTATCTGTATTGTAGGCCTTACAATGTAGTCCTCTACAGATATAGCTATGGAGCAAGATGATTCAGCATCTGTATTGTAGACCTTACGAAGCAGTACTTTACGGATGTAGTTACGGAACGCTCTCGAAGCAAGACGATGGAGACCTTTTCAAGGAGGATATGAAAGGTACCATGGGTGGTGCCTAGGACCAATATGGTCATTGGGCATATAGCTACATATATATCAGTTATTAGGTTTTAATCTACTAAGGAGTAAATGGGTATGATTCACGCACAGAGATGAGAGTATGGTAAATCTTGTGAACCTAATATAACAATAAATGGAAATACAACGATATATGTAAAATTAAGCTTAAAAGTGTATAATTTATCCATTCACCTGAACTTTAGTTCTGACCCTCTCCTCATAACATCCTATAGGTTAGGTATATGGCAGAGACTTTCCAGCTTTAAGGCACTTGTTTAGAAAATGTTATTATATTGGTGAGTATTTACTTACTATTATATTTTAGTCAGTTTTGCTGTGAGATATTTAATTGAGCTCTGATATATTTGTCTTTGCCTATTTGCAGGATGCTAGATTCCCAACTCGGGTTTAAGTGGGCTTGGATTTTAGCATTTTTGTGAAAAATCCAAACTTAGTGGATTCGGGTTGTTACAAAGACAAAACTGGTTTTACTGGCTTTTAAAGAAATTCCTTTTTACCTAACTTACCCAATTTGTCAAAATACGATTGGTTGCCTATTCTTTACCAAACTCCTTTTTTAAAAAGGCTACCGAATTCAATAATTAATAATTGAATTTATTCTAACAAATAAGCCATTCCCTTCAACAAAATATTTAAACATTTAAGTCATCCAACTTAAATAATTTAATAACCATACTAAAACTTTAGGAAAAATTCTCAGAAATCACAATTATTCAGTTTTAACATGTTTTCTAACATATATAAATTTCTGACCCAAAAACATTACTTATTTGCCTTATATAAGTTAAATCCAAATTATCTATTTCTTTCATTCAAAATTCATAATAAATTATCCATAGCTTGGAATATTATGAAAATTTAAATCCATCTCCAAAAAATTGTTTTATGTAGCGAACCAAATTTTTGACCCTCGAAAATCGACACTACTATGTCCCTGTATCACATGTCGAACATTCAAGGGCCGAAAATACCGATTTGTTAGGCAGAAAGAAGAAGGTAGAAGATAGAAGATGTAACGACCCATATTTTACGTATAGATAAATCGCAAAACTATTGTTATTAGGTCGTTAGTGTTGTTAAGTCGACCAGAGCTTAAGTCGTCCAGAGTTAGGTCGTATAGTAGCTTAGGTCGGTGGAGTGACTTAGGGGATTGGAGCGACCTAAGGAAAGACAGCGACTTAAGTTAGTTAACGACCTAGTAGTTAGCGGCTTAAGGGATAGGCGACTTAAGGAGGGTAGCGACTTAAGGATTAGCGGCAATGACCTAGGAGTTAATGGCATAAGCGAGTTAATGACCGAAGGAACTAAGCGGGTTAACGACTTAAGGATAATAGGTTAAGTCGTTATAGTTAGGTCGTGAGATCCTGTGTGTATAGTTGGGTCGTGAGCGACCTATATTAGGTCGCTGTGTTTAGCTAAGTCGCTAAGCCGTGTTTAGTTATGTCGTGTAGCGTTAAGTCGCTAAGCCATGTCCCTGTTAGGTCATTGTGTTTAGTTAGGTCGTAGACGACTTATGTTGGGACGGAGGGTGTAGTTAAGTCGTGACCGACCTATGTTAGGTCGCGTGGGTACTTACGTCGTTAGGTTGTGTGTGTAGCTAGGCCGTGTATGTTTTAGGTCGTGCAAAGATTGAAGGCTTTAGGTCGTAGGTCGGCCATAGTTAGGTCGTGAGCGACCTAATAGCGAGCGAGCGACTTAAGGTTCAGCCTATAAATACAAGGGGTTTGCCTCACTTTTTGGGATCTGGATTTTGAAGCGACGAAGTCCTGCCATTTCGAGAGCTCGAGTGCTACACTTCTTCACTTCTTTTCTCCTCTTTAATCTTGTGTTTCTTTCATCCAAATTGAAGATCAAATCGAAGATCCAAGAGCTTAGATTGAAGATCTCCATCCATTGAAGAGAGATTTCATCATTTGAAGCGGAATTTTGACGGATCAAGCTAGATCCTTCACTGTCCAGATCCGAAGTGTGTTTTTTTTGAGGTGTTTAGATGATTCGGTGAGTGGTAGTTATCTCTCACATGGACCCATAGGAGTATATCGGATTTGTGGTTTGATTTTGTGTTAAAAATAGTGATTTCATGCATATTTGTAAAACCTAAGTATAGATCCATTGTTCATGAAGATTTGACATCCATTTTACTACATATTAACCTATGCAAGTTCATCCATCAAGTTGTAGAGATGTTATTCATGATTTATGCTTGTTAGATTTAAACTCTTTATTTACAAGATTTCCATTTTTGTTATAATTGCTTTTAGATCATGTTTTGAATGCTTAATTACTTGGATTAATGATTGTCTTGATTGATTGTTATGAATTAGTTGATTTATGGTTGAATTTGGACAAGAATGGTCGAAGATGATTCAAAAGCTAAGGGAAAGGCTCTTGAATAAGGAAAGCTGCTCATGGCATATGTGGCGGATGATGAAGCTCATATGGATAGATTTGATGATGATGTTGAGATGGGCTTTACTATGATGAGATGAGGCGAGGCATGATGTGATGTAGCCTTGGTAAAATCCAGACGGGATCATTCCAAGCATGTTGATAACTCGAGGGATGGTTCGAGTTCGTTGATAATGGTTGGCTCGAGAGGCGTTTGAGCTAGTATGAGAATAGTCGTCGAGGAGGATGACTAGAAGGCTGAGATTTCATCGTTATTGAAGGTTCTAGCAGGCTCAAAGCAAGAGTACGCTGGGCAGATTCGATAGTCCCAAAAGACTACAATCGGTGGTCGAGTACTCTGGGCGGATTCGATAGTCCTAGGCATGGGCTGCGACGACGTGCGGAGTTCTGTCTAGAACCGGGGTTACCATTAGCCCTTGACGGACGGCTGAAAGAATGTGTCGGTCATTCAGTTAATGGTGGTATCCAAGCAATGGTAACAGTGATAGCCAAAGTCATGGATGTTTGGATGCTTTGGTTGTATCGTCATTCGGTCTCAAAAGCGATGTTTCTGGGTGCTTATCTGATCTTGGTTTAGGCCTTGGTGGTTTGTACTTGGAAAACATCGACCTTGACTCGAGTGATAATTGCTTTACTTTAAATGTCTGCTTTGCTATATTTACTCCTACTTAGTGTGTCTGGGGGCTATCAATGTAAAAAGAGGTGGAGTGGGAGGGTTGGGTTCCTATTCCTTTTACCTTTATGCTCTTTTGGTATGTTGTTAGTTAATTTACCGCTCACTAAGACTGTTGTCTGACTCAAGGTTTTATGTTCAACTCTTATTACCTTGGGTTGTTCATCCATTTTGGGATGGGCGGACTAGGTAGTAGGTGACAGGTGCTGTTCTTAGTGACCAATGATGCTGATGACGAAGACGAGCTGGAGGCTTGCACATTATTTTCTTACTATATGTACTGGATGTTCCGCTGTCTGTATGATTCTCTGAGTGATATGTAGTGAGGCTTGATATATTGACTATTCAGATGTTTGTTTTCAAACTATTTTGAAGTGTATTGATGAGATTCTATTTTGTGAAGCTTCACTATGTATATTTCTCTATTGTATTTTATCCCTGCGCTGTGAGTAATACGATAGAGTTTATTGTTTTACTTCAACCCTGATGATCGTCCATGGCGGCCTGGCACACGTTACAGCGCACTATTTCCTTGTTAGTGCAGAAGTCATGGGCGGTCGTCACAGAAGAAAACTAAACAACACAGAATCTAACATCACATCGAATAATATATAATACAACAATGACCTTTACAGAAAGAAAACATCTTATTCATATAACATCGGAGTACACTAGACTTATTCTAATTCGGACAGTTATAGAAACCTGTCCTTACATTGATAAACATACATACTCTATAATACAGCGGAAGAAAATATACGTAAATACGTCTTGACCTTCTAGCTCCTCTCCAACTCCATAGTATTCAGATAAACCTAGGAAAAACATGCTCGGTTTGACCTGAGGATTACATGGAATAACGTCCGGGTCAGTCTAGTAAACCAGCGTGAGTAAAACTCGATAAAAAGTAGCAACCAAACCAATTTCTACATTTGAAAACTTTGCAACAAATGGTATCTCGTAAGACCACACTACACGTAAAAACAAACGGGTTTTTACCATATGATAACCAAAACATTTTATATTAGAATCAAATGACATTATCATAGTGTCTAGGCTTAAAGTAAATACTGAAATGCTTGCACCTCACATTCCAACATAATAGGTTCTACAATTGAAAATGTAAGGCATGTATTGGAGATTGGATCCCGACAATGACTGGGCTGCTGGGGTACTGCCCATCATGGTGCATCTCAAGAT
Organism: Allium cepa; assembly: GCA_030765085.1. Lineage (NCBI taxonomy): Eukaryota > Viridiplantae > Streptophyta > Magnoliopsida > Asparagales > Amaryllidaceae > Allium > Allium cepa. The sequence continues at coordinate 420,306,218 of CM060943.1, read as the reverse complement.
AAAATAGCACCCAGGACCTCGCCAGGATCCCCTGCCAACACATGACCAACCTACCCCTTGCTGGATAGTACCGAATATGATCACCCCTCCGTAATTGGGCCCCAAAGCATACAATTTAAGAGATAATAGCGACTCTAAATAGGATGATCATATCCGACTTGGGCGTGACCCCACTTTTATAAACCTTTAATTTAATTTATAAACCTCTTTTCAAATCTGTGAAATGATTTATAAATATTTTTCCTATTTTTAAAACTCTTCATATAAACCACTCTATACTCCTTTATCATTTACAAAACATCATCTGTAAAACACTTAAAGTAATCCTTTAGTAAAAACCTCTTTTATTAAGTTATTACTTATAAATAACTGTACAACATAATAACATAAGTTGGAAATCATTTATAAACTTTAAACTCTAAATTGATTAAAAAATTAAGTTAATTCAAAACACATTTTACAAATTCAGAAAAGAGGCTTAGCAATCCAAATGGTACTAGTTTAACTTACCAGTCAATTTCAATTCGATTCCCAAATCACTTAACAATTATTTACATAAGCTCCATATATGAAAATAAAGTTCATACCTAATCAGGAATAACACGTCAGTATAACCAATTGGCATGCACAAGTCTAAATAACATAACAACAGGATACTAATTTATCCTTATAAATAGATGTCCAAACAATTCAATTAATTTATTGCAGAATGGTGATTTATTCTATTTAACACATGTCCACACAATCAAACCACTTACACTATAGCAGAATGGTATTTTGTTCTGCTAACGGATGTCAATAATTCACCTAATCATATGGGTTACTTAAGGGTCTGGACCAGAGACCATTTGATGTAGAATCGTTTTACTTTGAAAAAGAAAATTGTTTAAAACAAATTATGTTTAATTTAAAATCACCTTTGAAAAGTCAAAAGTATATTTAATTAGTTTAAACCCTAACTAAATCTTAATTAATCCAATTTAAATCAGGACTAGATCATAATTAAAATCTGAATAGGCTTAATGAACATGATTAAATACTAATTAGCTTCCTAATGCAACTTGGTTAAGGTTAAAACAAATTGTTTAAGAGTTAAACTTTAATTAATTAAATGATAATTTAATAACCCATTAATTAAATAAACAATTAATTAACCATTAATCTTAATAAAAAATAATTAATCACTTAATTTCTTTTGACCCCATTAATCACTAATTAAAACTTTATTAATAAATTAACATTCATTAACTTAACTTAAGCGATGATTAACCTCTAATCACCTTCTTAATTACCAATTAAATGCTAATTACCGTTTAATTAACTAACTAACTAATTTATTATATATTATAAATTAATTACTTTTTAATATTACTAATTATATTTGCAAACTTTTTACAAAACAGTTTCAAATTAAAAAAATGTATTAGAAATTCAAAACTTCAGTCAAACTACATTCATAGAGACTATCGCTATGAGTGCAGTTCACTTTAATAAATTTTTAAAGCATAAACACCTTATTAACTTTACTATTGCATGTTTATAAGCCTTTTATAAAGTTGTACAAACTTTAAACTTAGATATACAAACTTTAAAAAAAACTTTTAACTCTTTTAAAAACACAAAACAAGATTCCATTTGGGTCTCGTATCCATAGCAATTATGTACAAAGTTATTAACTTTATTTCTAAACATCATGGCCTTAGTTCACATACAAAATCAAACATCATATAGTGTACATCATCCTTATCATATACCACATATATATTCACAATGATTCGGGCTTAGTGTAACAACCCGTAATTTTTTGATTATTAAAATATTAAATTTAATAAGATTTTGGAACATAATGTTGAGAGAAATTAAAATTTACAATTTACTAATAAGAAAATAACTTGAATATGATCCAATAATGTTGTTTGGATGTTATTGACAACCATTTAATGTAATTTAAACCAATTGGAATAATGTAAAAGTTAGTTTGGTTAGAAATTTGTAAATAAGGAATAAATTCAATATTTATTAACAATGAAGTTATATGTTATTTATATATAATGGGTTTTGGTATATAATGCGAAATTAATAGTTTGTACATAAATTTATAATCTTGTTGTAAACAATAATGTGGTTAAATTACTTAAAAGTGAAAATTGTTTTAATTAATATTTTATTATCAATCTGTTGAATTTAATTGGAAATCAATGCGAATTTAATGTAATTTAGTGTCATGGTTAATTTGAAATAAGATGAAAACTGAAGAATAATGAATGTAATAAGAGGGTAAACTAATTTTAAGTTTATCCATGAAGTGATAGTTGATCGTATAATAAGATTGAAATCAAAATAAATTAATTCATTGGGATTTTAAATTATAATTAATGAATTTATTGCAATTGAAATTTAAAACTGTAATTAGTGCAATATTTAACGTTGGATTTGACATGGAAATTTAAAAAGATTATAAATGTCTAGGTAACCGAAAATGATAAATATTGTTAACTCTTAAATTTAAACTTAAAAGGTGATAAATTAATTTAATAATTATTTATTTAATTAATGTGAAAATAGCCATTTTGGTCATTGTGTCGGATTTCGACAAAACCAGTTTTATGGATCCATAACAGTGAATTGTTGTAAGATTTCAAATTTCATAGCGATCGGAATTGTCGTTTGATCGTACGGGGTCGAAACGCGTAAAAATCAATTAAATGAATTCAATTTAACTTAAGCTAATTTAAAATCTAAATTCTTCATACAATGGAATTAGGACTTGAAACATATTCCGTTGAATTTAAAAATATCGAAAACATCTATTTTGATATATGGGATGACCAAGGTTCGTTTTGGAAGCGGAACGGGCTTTTCGGGTCGTTATCGTCGTTTCGAACTAATTCGATATGTTCATTCTTTCTTATTGGGCCTTGTCTATGTATATAGTTTTTCTTACCCTGGCAGCTTATTTTTTCTTATTCGTATACGTACAATTCTGTCTGTCTGTATCTCCTCTCTGCTATGGCATAAACCTATTTTCGATTCTAGTAAACCTATTTCAAATTCAAAATTGAAAATCAAACTATCCAAACTACATCGAATTATATATCGTTGGAACGCACTCGACGAGCTTAATCACTGCCACGATTCATTTTCCAATTGGGTGCATCGTTTGACCAAAAATCAAGGATGAAGCTCGACCGTCCATATTAGGTTTTGCTATCTTAACGGCGGATCATCGATTTCACAACGATTAGGGGGTACGGGCATGTAGAGGAGGATTTTTGGAGTTGATCTATGCAGTTACTTCTATAATGCCTTGATTTCACGACTTTTCTGTTCAAAGATAGGCGGAGATGGTCGAGCAGAGTGGAGCCGAAGTTGGCTGTAACGACGGCGTAGGGTTGGCTTGACACGACTGTGGTGGCACTGGTACCTGACAGTGGTGGATAGACTTGGAGCAGCGACAGTGGAAGCTTAGACTTGATGGCGCTATAGGTCTGGGTCATGTTTGAACATTCGTGTGTGCTCTAGGGTTCGAGACAAACAGGCAGGTAACGTGTCCACATCATATTTTCCATTTCTGTTCTAATTTCAATTTAAAAAAGTTTAAACGTTCTAATATCAATAAGTTTTTCTTATGAACTCGGATTGGCACATGGTTTTCTCTGTTGCGATCATATCGAAATTCTAGACATTATGTGTAATGACCTGCAAATCCGTACCCCTTAAGTTGACACTATTCTCCATCATTCAACTCAAGATGAACGGAAATACGAACCATTTGGGTTAAAGAAGAAGAGGTAGAAGAAGAAAATAGAAAACAACAACAGAATCTAACCATCGTAGCGGAATAAAATATAATAGATAATAACAGATCTTTACACAAAAGAAAACTATATCTGTTTTATATATATACGTCATCAGAATACATCATCAGAGTTCAACAACATCAATAACATACAACTGGATAGTCATATAAACTTATCTTCAAAACTGAATACACAACGGAATAATAATCAAGTACGGAAGTACGTATCGTCATCCTGCTCGTCTCCTGAGCTTTACAGCATCCTTTCCTGTATCCTATAATACTCGGTCTGACCCGAGAATTATAGTTAAATAACACCCGAGTCAGCATGGAAAACCAGCGTGAGAAAATCACACTCAATTTGATTATTAAAATTTCAAAATTCTTTGAAATCAAAAGCATCTCGTAAGACCACGCCATAAATAAACATTTCGGGTTTTTACCTTACGATAGCTAAAACATTTCTTATCAAAATCCTCTGGTATTATAAAAGGGTCTATTTACAAATACTTATTAAAATATCTGAATACATGATTAAATTCCAGCTACTAGCCACAAAGTGGGTAATACAAACAAAACCGTAAAAGACACGTAGGGAGAATGGATTTCCAACTAATGACTAGGCACGGGTACCACCTGTCACAGTACGTGGCCTTGATCACTGTAACGAGGATTACTCCCAATCCCCTACAACACAAGACCGGGACTACCCCTTAAAAGATAATCCCGAGTAAGATCACCCCACGGTTGGGATCAGCAACCGCACCACTAAGCCGAATAAAAAGGGACATCTAGATAGGGATGACCTCACCCTAATGGGCGCTACCCATTAGCCTTGCTGCATAACCCCTGATTTTCAGTCATTACCGGTTGATGAGGCTTGAGGCTAAGCGTTACCTTTTAGAACATTTCACTTAGAATGCTCATCGTCCATCTGACGATGTTCCGAAAGCATTCATCCATACAAGTCCATCCTGGGTTCGAACGGAGCCGAAGGCACTACTCCTACTACATCCGTTTTGGAATCATCCTCAGGGTTAGTAGCGACTAGCCCTTGCACTTCACTGCTCCACCTTCGAATCCAAACTCTAGTTTTCCACACGAAAACGTTCAAACCGGATCGAAGTGGTTTTCGAGAAATTAATCCCGATCCCGGTCTCTTCGAAACGATCAGGGCATTGGCCAATATTGATAGTTGGTTATTTAACTATCAATTAACATTCACAAACAACCATCAAACAATAAATAATTTCTCCAAGTTATTTATTATCCCCAAAATATCTTCGCAAGATATGTTTCCATTTCCTATCCTTTTGAAAACAGTTTTCAAACCACACTCTTCTCATGAAATAGATTCCAAAATATTTATTTCCACTGAAAATACCAAGTATAAAGCTTTAGATTTTTAAAATAATTTTAAAACACTTTATTATAAAATATATTTTAACATTTAGATTGAAAACTACTTCAATGTTTTATTAAAAATATATACCATAGGAATATTTGAAATGAGGCTACTTTATAAAATATAAAACTAGATTTCTCCTTTAAAACAAAATACCAAGTCAACTTTAAATCATTACTACTATAATAGATTTGAAAAATACTTACTTTGGAATTTAAACAATTAGAAATAATAAGTTTTGTATAACATACTTTCAAACATCTTAAAACTTTTAACTTATGCCTTCAAATTTGTTTTGAAAACGTACTTTGCTATCCAGGGAAATACACTTTTCTTTCACATCTTTTAAAAATAAATCACTATTTATTTTTAAACAAATTTACCCATTCCTTTAATAAATTCCAATTCCAAACACTTAAACCAATTTTAAAACTGATTTCCAATTACTCCATTTTGAAATAAATTTCTTTACTTACTCAATTTATTTAAAATCCATTAACTTCATATTTTTATTCCTTAATTATGATTTACAATCTTTTAATTGAAAATACTGATTTCATGTTTTCCAAATTTCTTCTTTATCCTTTCAAATAAATTCAAACCTTGAATTTTAAAGTAAATTCTTTTATTACTTCCAATAATATCTCTTTAAGTTTAAAATTCATTCTCTCTCTGTTTAAATCAAAATCCCTTTCCATACTCGGTATTTATTTATTAGAATTTTTTTAAATTACTTTTATTCTTTTCCAATTCATTCGTAAATTTATTCAATTCTTTATAATTACTTAACTTAAGGATTCCCTCTTTTGTTTTCTTTTCAAAAATCCAATTCTATATAATTTGATAACTCTGTGTACCGAAATATATCCAAGCAAACCACAGCATTCAATATTCCAATCATCAATAATATTCATCACAGAATATCAAATATTCAAAACATAGAATATAAAATAATCTAAATAATTTTGAGGAATCCAGTTGGATCCCTCCAACCTGTTTCCCTGCATCCACAGATGTTGCCATAATACCAATTCCACTTCAAGGTGGAATATCGTGGTATATGGGATTTAAATAAAATATCATCCGCTATTATGTGGCACATAGGGTCTCATCCGCTATATATTGCGGAAAATCAATCCTTCCAAGATATATGTATACTATAATATAGCACATCAAATCAATTCGACCATTCAACCAATTATTTAAATTTAACCATTTAAATTTAAATTAACCCAGATGAGTGAGATTAACTCACTTTTGTCCCCTTAAATTTGCAAATCCACTTCATTCTCGATTTGATTCCTCGATTATTGACCTTGTATAAATATTTATACAATTTATTAATATTTGAATTGATCGAACAGTTAATTACTACTTGCTTATTTAATTTAAACTAACAATTTGATTTTAAACTAATTTCCCTTTTACTACATTATTTTTATTAACTAAATAGCTAAATAAGTTTATTAAATACATAAATTAATCATAAAAATACAATTTTTCGTAATAAACTAGAAGATCTAAAACTATGTGTGTGTGTGTGTGTGTGTATTCACTTTGAATTTGCCTATATATAATTATATAGATTCCATAAAAATCTAAATTATATAAATCCTTTCAACCCTTAAAATTTATATTTTCTAAATCTTATCTATGAATATATTATTTTCTGTTTAAGCTATATATTATATAAATCTAAATAAAAATATACTAGCAAGTTAAAATGGGAAAGACGAAGATCGAATACCTCATCGCCGACCAAGACAGACAAAGCCCTAGAACCAGACACCTCGACCCCAACATCCACGAACAACGTCACAACTTTAAGCTCTAGCGTGAGCCTTACTGACATCGCAGCGATCCTTACTAACATCACATCGCGACGGCAAGCAAAAGAAATCCCAAGTCGAGAACTTTATTGCCAGACTCCCTTACCCACCTTCGACTGTTACATACGCCATCGCGACCCCAAAATCGACTTCGACATCGTTTCCCTAGATTGAGTATCGCAGAATTGATCGTCACAAAATCGATTTCGATATTCATGTCGAAGAACCGCGAGAGGAACATATCTTCGAGCTGAAACGAACTCGTGCGCCCATGTAACAACCCTGTATTTGACAATTATTTTTAAATTAAATTTCCAGCTTTAAAAGCTTTATTTATGAAAAGGAATAAATTTTGTTATTGTAAGTATAAACTTTGATTTTGATGTGGATTAGAATTCCAGATATGACTAAATAGAATAATTTTCCAAAAAGTGAATTTTGGTTAAATTAGTCAAACTTTGACTTTTAAATTTAAAATTTAGAAGTTTGAAAATTTGAATTTTATCTTTTATTATGAAGTAAATAAAATTTTAAGAACACTGCTTTTCGTTTCGTTGAAATCTGATTTATTATGTGGAAGTTATGCCCTTTCAACTATTGTGTGTAATTTGTTGTATTTAACAAAATGGTTTATTTTAAATTATGTAAATAATATTTTATTTGGTCATGTAATATTCTAAATTATATTTATATAACATGTTATGAATATATCTTGGTTTTAAACATTTTTAAAAGTGTTATTGACATTTTCAAATGCCAGTTGTATTCTGATTATAAATTTTAATTCCTAGTTTCAAATAATTAAAGTAATTCTTTATTTATCTTTATATTTCTTAAGAACTTATTTATTCTCATTCTTACTTTATTTTTTTCTCATTTATTATTTATTTGACTTTTATTTGTTTTAAAGTGAAATAGAATTTTATAAGGCTAGTGATACCCTATTTGTAATTTGTAAAGCCCTGTTTGAATTTTTAAACAATTTCTTTAACTCTTTTTCTATTTTCTCTAAATATAATTTTTTATTTCACTTTGAATATGTTTTAAAGATTACTATATTTCAAATTTTTGTTTTAGAATATTTTATAGTGATATTTGAATTTTTCCAAAGCTTGTTGAATTTATTTTCTAATTTTAAGGCCTAGTTTGCATTTTTAAGCCATTTTCTTAATTTAAATCCTATTTAATTAAAATTTAATTACTTATTTTATATCTTTATTTTCATTTCTGAGTTTTTATCTTTATTTATCAGGTTTTATATGTATTTACAAATTACTAAATAAATAATGGAAATTTGAAAGGTTTGTGACTCTTGATTTGCTTAAGACTCTTGATTTTCCGCCTTTTCATTTTCTAACTCTTGCATTCATTGATAGCCGTACACTTCTTAGCCTATTGTCGTATTTTTCTCCATTTTCACGTGAGAAACTCCTAATTAATTTTATCATTCATGGCCATTTTACTTTTGAGAAAATTTTGCAAGCTTTGGCCTCTTCTTCTCTTATTTTTTCCCTTTCTTTTCCATTGATTTAGCCTTCCTCTCCTACCTTGCTTGCCCGGCCACTAGCCTCTCCACCCTTCAACTCCACTCACCATCACCTCCTCCATCTACAGCAGCCATCAGCCCCTCCTCTGAGAAAAAAATCCAAGCCATGACCATTGGATGACGCATCACCACAAACTTTGCACAAAAACTCCACAAACATGCTAGCCGAACTCATGTTTCATCACTACCCTTCCATACCTTGCCTTGGCCACCCAATAGCCACTACCTCCAGCCATCACATCACCTCTGACATCAGTTCCAGACCTGTGCCTAACATGACCAAACCTGTAGCAATGAGGGCCGAACCCAAACATGACCATAGGTCGAGCCTATGTTATACCAAAACCACTTTGCCTTGACCTTTGGCATTCTTTGCCTTATAACTTACCATACCCCTTCTCATTTCCATTGTAGCCATGCCTTTCCTAGTCCAAACCTGACCTATATGATGCCATACCTGAGCCAAAGCATCATTATGGCCAAGCTAAAGAGTCCCTTAGGCCAAGCATTGAAGTGATTGAGGCTGGTAAAATCATCTTGTTCATTGTTGCTTTTATTTCAATCTGTTTCAATGTTGTTTTGTATTAGAAATTCATGTGTTATATTTTTTTTTTGTTTTGGGTTGTAACACAAGTTCTAAGCTCGGATCTCTTCCCACTTGAGCCTATTGTTGTGTCATCGTGCCTTCTGGAATCCGTTGTGTCTTTTGTATTGCAATCTCCAGCACCAAAAAGGTGAGTAAAACTCACACGACGTTTATACTTATGCAGTTGTGAAACAACAACAATTGAATGTGTAGAAAACCATATGATGTATAACTGCCTGTGGTTATTTATATATGATGTTAAACCTGTTAAATTTCATGTCATATCATATGTTATTATATATATGTTGTTACTGTTCATTTATATCTGTTTATCACACTGCAAGTTCCCTGTAGATTAGAAATCACTATGGGTTGAAATGATACATACCCGAACGGACTTTAGAATAGGGAAAATTCGTTATGGGCTGAAATGTGACGCCCCACCTCTATACCCACGATAGCCAAGAACACTACGGTGTAGTGCTGTCAACTAGCACGGAGAATAAGGCTGTTGAGGAGCGACCATCCGTGTAATTGCTTTGTGCGAGCACCGATATGTCAGATAGTAAAAACATGCATTTCATTTCAGGAGGAAATCCGACATGCCGATGCAAACTCAAAGCTACTACACGGTGGCTATAATAGTCTAGGACAAAATATAAAATAATAACACAGAGAATAAAAATGCGGAACACAGATGAAACAGAAAATCTCATATACATATATAATAACTGATGTCAGTTACAATACATTTGACACGGTACATGTGATACAACTACAACAGTCGATTCAGGAAGTTACATATACAAGTACATTAACGCATATAATATACATGAATACATATCTTCCTATACAATAATACAGGCTACTACAAATGACGACTACTCCAAAAGATATGAAAGAACTTCATAGCTCTAGCAGCAACCCAAAGCAGAATATCTATAACCTGTAAATACTCGGTCTGACCCGAGTATTAGATTCAAAAGAAAATAATACTCGGGTCAGTCTAATTCAAACTCAGTTATTAGTGCACAGAAGCAATAATAAATAAATACTGAATAGACGACAGTAATTAAACCAAATCAGAATGCAATTCAGAATATTAAATTGAAATGAACAAACAGTTCAAACCATTGAAATATCAATAAAATATTAATTCAAGTAGGGCTGCAGTACACGCACGCGTGCACTGCCTCGCCACTACAGAATATGGAATACGCAAAAAGATCCATAAGTCAAAACAAATAGAATATCACAAAACCATACCGTGTGGCTGCAGTTCACGCTTGCGTGCACTGCCTTGCCACTATAGTGATGATGTACTCAACCGAATACCGTGTGGCTGCAGTTCACGCTTGCGTGCACTGCCTTGCCACTAAAGTGATGTCGTACCCAAAATATTAACGAACCAAAATCAATGAAGGTTCAAATATCAATTCTAAATGTCGATACTGTGTGGCTGCAGTGCACGCACGCGTACACTGCCTTGCCACAACAGCATATACAGAAACAGCAACAAGGCACAAAGACCAATGCTCAAGAATTCACAGTGCTAACAAATTTAACAAACAAGTAACAGTAGTGAAAAGCTTCGACCAAGAGAATTGAAGTGGTTGACTGTCTCAAGCAACAGCAACCAAGCAAGTTCGAACAAGGCAGAGGAATGCCAAAGTGGTCAAGAAAAGATGACAACAAACTGGGATGCAAGTGCAACAACAAGTAACAAAAAAAATGTACATGTCTGCACAGTACAAACCCTCAAGTCCAAGGCAGTACAATCAAAAATGCAACTGCAAATAACATGGGGGAGTGACAATATAAAAATGATCCAGAATGGAACAATGGCAAATACTGCCACAAAGGCTACAGCAAAACAGAGTCAACACAAATGCAAATGCACAAGTGACCATACACATATATATACATACAAGAATGTATGTATACAAATGATCAGCCATCCAAGTACAAGTGCAGTTGTATCAAAACAATTGCAACAGTTAAATAAAGAACAAAACTCAAAAATACTCAAAGACCAAAACACAGTTCACAACAGTGGCACTGCACTAAAAATTTCATATGTAATGCACAGTGCAAACTCAAGGTTGTGTGAAACTGCAAGTGATACCATAGTACACAATGAACTCAACTCAAGAAATAAGTTCTCCATGCAACCAGCTCCAAGTAGTTGTTAATGCCCAAAACAAAGTGAACAGATGTGACAGCATGGAGCTATAGCCCAACAAAACATCAATGTATATGAACACAATTAATGGAGCAATGCAACATTCAATAGTGAAGTACAAACCAGGACTTCAAAGAAACAATAACATGTAAAACAGTAAAACAACAATACACAGGAAACTCAAGAATGGGCCAAATTTCATCGTATGTTATTGAGCAAATAAGTGCGAATTCGAATGCACATATATACATATCAAATAATGTATATACATACATGAATACATGAGCAATGACACTGCAACGTGACCAAAGCAAAAGAACACAGTAGCAAGCTCTTCACACACGCCCTTCTATCAAATTGACATGTATACATATCCCAAATATGTATATATGCATACATATACATGTACATAGTGTATTGACTCAAAACAGTGGATCAATCATTAACAAAAGAAATTCAAAATGAACTCAAGTCTACAGAAGTTCATGCCAAAATCAGGGAATCACATATGCAGAAACAAGTCAGCTGCAAGAATATAAACATGAAGGCAAGAACGGTAGCCTCGACACAAGTACACAAGCAACTGAAGACAACATGAAGAATTCGAGATAGTGGTGGCCACGAAATCGACATCACAGCAAAACATTCAAACAAATCAAAGTGACCAAGTTAGACATCAATGCCGATAATATCAGGTCACAAAATTAAAAGAGGAAAGACTGCCGTGCAATTCAAGTAGCAAAGAATCAAAGCCACGATAGCACACAAAAAAAAAGCGAGCACACGAACAATCAAACTAGGGCTTGAATTAGATGTGAGAAAACTCACCATGACGACGAATTTAGGGGAAGCCGAGCACGAGAGCATCGATCGACGCAGCCACGAGCAAGCGAAGGAAGACGAACGACAAATGCAAAGGGGCCGCCATTAAATTTCTTTTGTTTAGGGTTTTATAAAAATGAAAATGAAAAAAGGGGGGATCGGGTTAAAGAAATTAGAGAGGGGAACGGGTTAAAGGGGGAAAAGGGAATGAATTTTTTCACGGCATAAAATAGTTAAGTGGGCCGAGAAAACTAAAACCCGGAAACCCCTTTTAACCATATATAAAAGAATTTTAATTCAAATTTAAAAATTCAAACGGAAATTTGGGTCAATATTAATCGTTTAATGTCGATTATAAATCGACACGAATACCGGGTTGTTACAGACTCCCCTCCTTAAAGAAATTGCGTCCTCGCAATCATAAGGAACAAACGGATAAAAAGTAACAACCATAAGAGCATATCATCACAAGATGAAGAAATTCGGAATATGAAGTTCACCATAAAGAGCATGAAGGGGCAAGCCAGAACGTGTTTGCTCAAAGTCAAATCTAGTGAAACTTCAATTTCTTCAATAATACCGGGCTCAAGAATAAAGATCGGAAATCCCAAAGGCATTTCCTTAATTGGAAGACGTGGAAAACGTCATGAATAGCAGAAAATTGAGCCGGTACACTGGCGTAGTACAATATAAACGCCAAAGAAATCTTTTAATTTCATAAAGGAAATTCACAAATTATCAACAAAATCTAATTATCAATAGATAATTCAGAGATCTCAAATCACAAATATTCGATTATCAAAAACGATAATCAAATCAACAAGTATTCGATTATCAAAATCGAAAATCAATCTTAAATCACAAATATTTAATTATCACAAACGACAATTAAATCTCAAATATCTAATTATCAATAGATAATTAGAAACAATAAATATCTGATTATCAAAACGATCATCAGAAATTACCACAACGGTAATCAAATTTCAAATTACAAATTTTTTCAATTAACGAGTCCGAAATTAACCGAAATAGCAAACGCACATGACTCATAACCACGAGTTTTACTAAATCGTTTAATTCACTTCATCGTTTCCTTGAAAGTGTTAAATTGTGTATTTTAAATAAATAACATTTAACGTTCTCAAACGGACAAGTCCGGAATTAAGCGAATCAGTAAAAGAAAGGGGTCATAGTCCTCGATTTTACTGAAACGTTTAATTCGCTTCCTCATTCTTTTGAAAGCGCAAATCGTAAAAATTTTGAAAACAATTTTGATTTATATTTTGAAACAAATTTTTTTTTTTTTTTTTTTTAAATATGTGATTAAAACAACGACATCAGAAGCAACTCCGATAAGTGGATTTTCATTCATCCAAAGAGTCACAAGAATCTTCTCAAAGATAGAAAGGGGTATCATACCCTAAACTTGTATTCATAACAAGTCAATAACACACGAATTCACCAATGCACAAGAATTGATAAAACTTATCAATAGAAATCACGAAAATTGGTGAAGCACAAATTCTAGAAATCCTCACAAGAAATCCAGAAAACACAAGCTAAAAGTATGAGAACTCGAACGCGAGTATGAAAACTCGAACCGGAGTATGAAAACTCGAACCGGAGTATGAAAACTCGAACGCGAGTATGAAAACTCGAAGGAGAGTATGGAAACTCAAACTGAGTATGAAAACTCAAACGGAGTATGAAAACTCGAACAGAGTATGAAAACTCGAACGTAGTATGAAAACTCAAACGGAGTATGAAAACTCGAACAGATTATGAAAACTCAAACGGAGTATGAAAACTCAAACGGAGTATGAAAACTCAAACGGAGTATGAAAACTCAAACGGAGTATGAAAACTCGAACGGAGTATGAAAACTCGAACAGAGTATGAAAACTCGAACGGAGTATGAAAACTCGAACGGAGTATGAAAACTCGAACAGAGTATGAAAACTCAAATGGAGTATGAAAACTCGAAGAAGAGTATGGAAACTCAAACGGAGTATGAAAACTCGAACGGAGTATGAAAACTCGAACGGAGTATGAAAACTCGAACAGAGTATGAAAACTCAAACGGAGTATGAAAACTCGAACGGAGTATGAAAACTCGAACAGAGTATGAAAACTCAAACGGAGTATGAAAAATCGAAGGAGAGTATGGAAACTCAAACGGAGTATGAAAACTCAAAGGAGAGTATGGAAACTCACCAACACGCGAGCATGAAAATTCATCAACACATGTAACGCAAAGCGAGAACGGGAGCACAGAATCTCACCTACACGTGAGCATGAAAATCACCAACACGGGCAACGCAAAGCGAGAACGGGAGCACGGAATCTCACCTACACGCGAGCATGAAAAATCATCAACACGTGCAACGCAAAGCGAGAACGGGAGCACGGAATCTCACCTACCCGCGAGCATGAAAAATCATCAACACGTGCAACGCAAAGCGAGAACGGGAGCACGGAATCTCACCTACACATGAGCATGAAAATCACCAACACGTGCAATGCAAAGCGAGAACGGGAGCACGGAATCTCACCTACACGTGAGCATGAAAATCACCAACACGGGCAACGCAAAGCGAGAACGGGAGCACGGAATCTCACCTACACGCGAGCATGAAAAATCATCAACACGTGCAACGCAAAGCGAGAACGGGAGCACGGAATCTCACCTACCCGCGAGCATGAAAAATCATCAACACGTGCAACGCATAACGAGACGCTATCTCATGGTTGCAAGCCATTAATTTTGATACACGAATGGCCCGAAGACCGTGGGGCGCTACCCCACATGTGTGAGTCGAAATCACACAGATTGAGGTCCAGACTAACCAAAAAAATCAAAAGAGGTATGTGTGAGTGGAATCACACAAGTGGTGTCTAGTCTAACCTCACAATCAAAAGAAAAGTATATGTGAATGAAATCACACAAGTGGTGTCTAGACAATCCTCAAAGCCCAAGAGATATGTGTGAGACGAAATCACACCGATGAGGCCTAGTCTAACCGTAAAAATGATCGTCATGATCAACGAGAAGTGTCAATTACACTAAGTCAGTAAATGTAAAAGTTTAGCTTCATGTCCCATAACCACTTGCTTAACTTAAATAGTTACGAACAAACTGTAAATCTTCACTAATAAAATTGTCACTAGAGGTTCAATCGAACAAGTCCAACAATTAACCGACGAAGTAAACGCAAGTGTTTCATACCACTTGTTTTACTAAGCCGTTTAATTAGATTTCTCATACGAGTGAAATAAAGATTTGTATATACTAATAGATTGGAAAACGGTTTCAAAAACGAGTTTGGTATTGAAAATAGAGTTGAAAACAATTTGATAAAAGAGTTTTGATATTTACTACTAGTATTGAAACCTTTATATTTTTAAAGTGACAAATCACAAAAATGATTGTATAAACAATCAATCACAAGAATTCACATACAAAGACGTGAATAGAATCCAAAGAAATCGATACCGAATTCATCGAAAGGTATGTTCACAAAAACCCCGAAGAAAAGGTCTTCAAAGTTGCTAATAAATGATAGCAACAAATCGGGAAATAATCAAGAATCGATTAAATTCGAAAACCAAATCAATTCACTAAGATTCACATTCGAAGACGTGAATAAAATACAAAGAATTCGATTCCCAATCCATCAAAGTAGGAATACCCAAAATTCCTGAAATAGAAGTTATCAAAGTCAACAAAGGTGATAACAACTAACCGGAAAGGAAGAATCGATCAAGTCGACAATTGAAACTCAATTTGTCTCAAAGATTGATACCCAAAACTTAATTGCATGGAGACTGCATTAAGTACACGAATCAGAGATAAGAATGCATATATATATAGCAGTTCGAATAAACAATGCGAGTTCAAATCGAAGTGGGTACTAGTTGCAGCAATATGCAACTTGGTAGAGCATATATACTCTGATACTTAGAAGTGTAAACTCAAGTGAGCAAGTGCGACAGAATAGCAGCAATACTCACGAATAAGAGTTAGGAATTCATACCTAACAATTCAAAGACAATCATATGCAAATATGAGAGATAAAACGTCGACAAATAGTTGTAACACATGTACTATCTAAGTTATGTTTTATATTTGTTCTAAACCCCAGGCTCTGATACCAAGCTGTGACGCCCCACCTCTATACCCACGCTAGCCAAGAACACTACGGTGTAGTGCTGTCAACTAGCACGGAGAATAAGGCTGTTGAGGAGTGACCATCCGTGTAATTGCTTTGTGCGAGCACCGATATGTCAGATAGTAAAAACATGCATTTCATTTCAGGAGGAAATCCGACATGCCGATGCAAACTCAAAGCTACTACACGGTGGCTATAATAGTCTAGGACAAAATATAAAATAATAACACAGAGAATAAAAATGCGGAACACAGATGAAACAGAAAATCTCATATACATATATAATAACTGATGTCAGTTACAATACATTTGACACGGTACATGTGATACAACTACAACAGTCGATTCAGGAAGTTACATATACAAGTACATTAACGCATATAATATACATGAATACATATCTTCCTATACAATAATACAGGCTACTACAAATGACGACTACTCCAAAAGATATGAAAGAACTTCATAGCTCTAGCAGCAACCCAAAGCAGAATATCTATAACCTGTAAATACTCGGTCTGACCCGAGTATTAGATTCAAAAGAAAATAATACTCGGGTCGGTCTAATTCAAACTCAGTTATTAGTGCACAGAAGCAATAATAAATAAATACTGAATAGACGACAGTAATTAAACCAAATCAGAATGCAATTCAGAATATTAAATTGAAATGAACAAACAGTTCAAACCATTGAAATATCAATAAAATATTAATTCAAGTAGGGCTGCAGTACACGCACGCGTGCACTGCCTCGCCACTACAGAATATGGAATACGCAAAAAGATCCATAAGTCAAAACAAATAGAATATCACAAAACCATACCGTGTGGCTGCAGTTCACGCTTGCGTGCACTGCCTTGCCACTATAGTGATGATGTACTCAACCGAATACCGTGTGGCTGCAGTTCACGCTTGCGTGCACTGCCTTGCCACTAAAGTGATGTCGTACCCAAAATATTAACGAACCAAAATCAATGAAGGTTCAAATATCAATTCTAAATGTCGATACTGTGTGGCTGCAGTGCACGCACGCGTACACTGCCTTGCCACAACAGCATATACAGAAACAGCAACAAGGCACAAAGACCAATGCTCAAGAATTCACAGTGCCAACAAATTTAACAAACAAGTAACAGTAGTGAAAAGCTTCGACCAAGAGAATTGAAGTGGTTGACTGTCTCAAGCAACAGCAACCAAGCAAGTTCGAACAAGGCAGAGGAATGCCAAAGTGGTCAAGAAAAGATGACAACAAACTGGGATGCAAGTGCAACAACAAGTAACAAAAAAAATGTACATGTCTGCACAGTACAAACCCTCAAGTCCAAGGCAGTACAATCAAAAATGCAACTGCAAATAACATGGGGGAGTGACAATATAAAAATGATCCAGAATGGAACAATGGCAAATACTGCCACAAAGGCTACAGCAAAACAGAGTCAACACAAATGCAAATGCACAAGTGACCATACACATATATATACATACAAGAATGTATGTATACAAATGATCAGCCATCCAAGTACAAGTGCAGTTGTATCAAAACAATTGCAACAGTTAAATAAAGAACAAAACTCAAAAATACTCAAAGACCAAAACACAGTTCACAACAGTGGCACTGCACTAAAAATTTCATATGTAATGCACAGTGCAAACTCAAGGTTGTGTGAAACTGCAAGTGATACCATAGTACACAATGAACTCAACTCAAGAAATAAGTTCTCCATGCAACCAGCTCCAAGTAGTTGTTAATGCCCAAAACAAAGTGAACAGATGTGACAGCATGGAGCTATAGCCCAACAAAACATCAATGTATATGAACACAATTAATGGAGCAATGCAACATTCAATAGTGAAGTACAAACCAGGACTTCAAAGAAACAATAACATGTAAAACGGTAAAACAACAATACACAGGAAACTCAAGAATGGGCCAAATTTCATCGTATGTTATTGAGCAAATAAGTGCGAATTCGAATGCACATATATACATATCAAATAATGTATATACATACATGAATACATGAGCAATGACACTGCAACGTGACCAAAGCAAAAGAACACAGTAGCAAGCTCTTCACACACGCCCTATTCTATCAAATTGACATGTATACATATCCCAAATATGTATATATGCATACATATACATGTACATAGTGTATTGACTCAAAACAGTGGATCAATCATTAACAAAAGAAATTCAAAATGAACTCAAGTCTACAGAAGTTCATGCCAAAATCAGGGAATCACATATGCAGAAACAAGTCAGCTGCAAGAATATAAACATGAAGGCAAGAACGGTAGCCTCGACACAAGTACACAAGCAACTGAAGACAACATGAAGAATTCGAGATAGTGGTGGCCACGAAATCGACATCACAGCAAAACATTCAAACAAATCAAAGTGACCAAGTTAGACATCAATGCCGATAATATCAGGTCACAAAATTAAAAGAGGAAAGACTGCCGTGCAATTCAAGTAGCAAAGAATCAAAGCCACGATAGCACACAAAAAAAAAAGCGAGCACACGAACAATCAAACTAGGGCTTGAATTAGATGTGAGAAAACTCACCATGACGACGAATTTAGGGGAAGCCAAGCACGAGAGCATCGATCGACGCAGCCACGAGCAAGCGAAGGAAGACGAACGACAAATGCAAAGGGGCCGCCATTAAATTTCTTTTGTTTAGGGTTTTATAAAAATGAAAATGAAAAAAGGGGGGATCGGGTTAAAGAAATTAGAGAGGGGAACGGGTTAAAGGGGGAAAAGGGAATGAATTTTTTCACGGCATAAAATAGTTAAGTGGGCCGAGAAAACTAAAACCCGGAAACCCCTTTTAACCATATACAAAAGAATTTTAATTCAAATTTAAAAATTCAAACGGAAATTTGGGTCAATATTAATCGTTTAATGTCGATTATAAATCGACACGAATACCGGGTTGTTACATGAAATGATAGGCCTAAACGGTTTTTATTTAATTTATTTAAATTGGGATTACGGGTTTGAAATGATAGAACCTGGATTTTTCTTTTTAAACTGCGGATTGAAATGATACATATCCATATCACTTGACCTAGGTTAGAAAACTATATACAGACCCGTGATTATTTTATAAAGTGTTTTTGGATATTTTGAAGTATTTTAAAAATATAAATTTATGAAATTTGATTTAAATAGATTTTGAAATGTTTTAAAATAAAGAAATTATGATTTTTCTATGAGTTAAAAATGTAGTTAATGAATGGTTAAATTGGATTATTGAAATATAACTTAAGTTTGGAAATTTGGAATTTTGGTTAAAAATGATATTTAAGTTATATAAATAAAATGGAAATTTAAATTTTATTTGGAAAATGGTAAATATGATAATTGATTTAAATTTGAATTTAAGTGATTTATTAAAGTATTATTGATTTTTTCTATGAATTTAAGTGGTTAAATAAATGAATGCTTAAAAGTAAAATATAGCTTGACTTGGAAATGTGAAATTTGAGTTTTAATTAAAGATTTAAATTAATTAAATAAATTGGAAATTTAGTTAAATTTGTGAAATGGTAATTTAAATCTGAAGTGTTTAGTTTATTTGTTGAAAAGTGAAGAAAGGAAATTATACACTTGAACTAATAAGTGGAATTATTGAAATTTGGATTTATTTATAAGAAATTGGTTTTATAAAAATCAATATGTTTAATGATATGTTAATGAACATTTTTAATGTTAAGTTATGATTTTTAAAATGTTTAAAGAGTTTAAAATGAAGTTATTTATTTGCTGTAAATACACTAAAATCTGGAATTCACTTTTAATAGCATTCAGAAATGCTATGGTTTCTGAATTTAACTAAAACTAAGTAAAAAGAGCTATTATAGAATTTCTGAAATGCTGTAGTGGCTGTAGTTGAACTTATAGGCTAAAATTGAACTCAGGCCTATTACATCAGTTCTGTAATTGTTGTAGTTGTTTGCTGTCTTTGCTGAAACTAATAAAAACTCTACACTTGAACCTGAGTTATTACAACATTTCTGGAAAATGCTGTCTTTGCTGTTTTGAACTAAAATTTAACTAAAACTGAGTTTTAACAGCAGTTTTAAATGTTGTCTTTGCTGAAATAAAATGTTTTCAAGTATAACTTATAATAGCTTTTCTATATGCTGTGAAATGCTGAAATTTTAATAATTATGGTTTTTGACTTAGTTAACGAACTCAGAATGGTTTGAAACTTTGGAA
The DNA here is from genome assembly GCA_030765085.1 of Allium cepa. Classification (NCBI taxonomy): domain Eukaryota; kingdom Viridiplantae; phylum Streptophyta; class Magnoliopsida; order Asparagales; family Amaryllidaceae; genus Allium; species Allium cepa. The sequence goes on along the minus strand of CM060943.1, from coordinate 420,285,648 downwards.
ATTGAATACTTGAATTGAAAGAATAATAATTACACTTTTAAAGGGTTTAAATGAAGTAATTTAATTGAAATATAAATCATTTAAAGAGTGGTTTGAATTGAAAATAAATGAATGTTATCTTTGAATTTAAAGGATGTTTAAGATATGATATTTTGATATACTAAAATGAATTGAAATGAAGTTTTGGAAAGATATGATATTTTGATATATTAAAATGATTTGAAATGAAGTTTTGGAAAGATATGATATTTTTGATATATTAAAATGATTTGAAATGAAGTTTTGGAAAGATATGATATTTCAGATATATTGAAATGATTTGAAATGAAGTTTTGAGAAGATATGATATTTTGATATATTAAAATGGTTTGTAAATGATTGATCTTTATTTTGATAAAGATTTGAAATGGAATTGATATTCTATTTTAGTATAAAATATTATTTTAAAGTTATAACCACGGGTTATAATAACGATTGGTTGGCAAAGAGACCGGGATCGGATATGGGCATACTCTTTGTCGATACCGAAAACCACTTTGACTAACCGTGTACGCGGTGGAGATTCCAGAATGAAGTAGGATGGTGGCGACGTTCTTGAGGTATATTACATGGAACCAACTCCCGTGAGTTGGCATAAGGAGGCTAAAACAGGAGCGGTCTTGGGCCAATTGAGGTCGCACCTCGTAGCGGACGCATTTCTTCGATACTATACTCATACTTGTGATTGATTAGATGGCCATCCTCCGATTTTGATGGGAGTGTGTTCCGCGGTGGGAGTATGTGGCTGCTGCGTTACCACCAGCCCGAGTGTCGTAAATGGTATATCTACCCTGGCATTGCCTTGTGTGCCGTGTCACCTGCCATACCGAGCCTTTACTACGAGTTTGGATTTCTCCCGTAGCCGTGGAGTATTTAGGGTAGTCTCCCGATCTGGAGATATGCTGATACTGGATGGACTACTGTGACTATTACTTGTTAAGGTGGAAAATGTAAAGCCTTAATGCTATTTAAAAGTATGTTTATTTTACTATTAGACATTATTATAATAGCGCAATATTACTACATAGTAAATAGTTTAACGGATCCTTAAAGGATGGGTGGTCCCAAGCATCTTCTAAGTTACTTGTACTTTTACTACAGTTCACTTGAATTGGTTTACATTGTATAAGTATGTATGTCCTGACTCGAGTGTTTGTATTTTTATTTACGCTCGGGTCGGCCTGAGTTATTCACAGATTTGGATTCCACTTTCTGGAGATTGGAATCACTAGAGATTATCTGCTTATCTAGTCTTATCTATTCCAGTTCTGTTGTTCTATTCAGCTTGTACTTGGTTGTCATCTTGAGACTTCTGTTGTACTTTATTTTCTTCTGTTGTATTTTAATTAACTCTGATATATTTATATAGTTGCTTCATGAACTACTATTTCTTTTACTTCCGTTGCATTATTAAATACTCTGTGATCTGTGATTATTATTTACTACATATTCTGAGATTTGCCAAATTTTTATTTACAACGCGGTATTTTGAGCAATTCAATTCTGGCATGTGTGTCTACATATACACTCATAATGGATGCGAATGGTTGAAAATATCGGGTCGTTACAGTTGGTATCAGAGCTTTGGTAGCTCTAGGCAAAACTCAGCATATGGAGTGAATGTATTTACAGAATCACTTTCATTCGAGTTTGAATCTCTTCCTTTTTTATTCGAATTCCATTTGAACTTTGGAACGTTCCCTGCGGTTCCAAAATTCATTCGAGTCCCTCACTATTCATCTCCTTTTGATTTTGGAGTATCCCATAACTCCACTTCAAAAGGATCTTTATAATGAGTCGGTGGTCTCGCCAATCTCAAATTGATTTGTAAAGGGGTGAAACTCCTTTACAACAGCATCGATTCACCAAAGATTTTACATCCTCGGTTTAGATGCTAGTATCTCTTATTATCCCAAACTCTATCTCCTAAGGTCGAATGTAGATTTACCCCAGAAAATCCACATCTATCTTATTCTTAAAGTCACGGTTGACCCGATTAAGGTTGCCTGCGATTTATATAAGCTTATCCAGCTTCCTATTTTGTTATTTAATCATGTCATCCTTGTTTCCAACTTATTTTTTTTTAATCAGAATTTCCTTTGATTTGAGTTAATCAAAATTTGAATCTCTATCTTTCTTTGAAAATATATTCATGTATAGTGTATTTGTAAACTAATATTTAAAATTAAAATGTTCATATATTGTGTTGTTTGAGTTGTTGATGTTGAATTGGGTTTCTGATCGATTCGTCTGATCAACGCTATCGATAAGATCTCCAAAACACTTTGACAGAACAAACTAACACAATATTATTTTAAAATTTGGTTAATGAAATAAATTTTGATATATAAGTTTATGGAACTTAATAAATTGATTTAAGTTGATAATTTGAAATGATAATACTTGATTTATCATTTATTGTGCTACAAATGAATTTATAAATAATTGTTTATAAATTGATTTGGGAACTGAAATGAATTTAAAAATAGAAATTTGAGAATTTAATTTCCGATGGTTTCAAACCTTGTGTTTAAGTTTTAAATTATATTATTTAAAGTATTTTCGAATAAGAATATGTTTCCAAAGAATTTTAAAGTTTAAAATTAGTGCTCTTCTCTTTGTCGCTGGGAAACAATTTCGGTGATGACTGTAGCATCATCGACATTCATTTTCGAGTTTCGAAGTGAAGAGACCGCTCTGTTGTCTTGCTACAGCTTTGTTTTGGGAAATCAAATTGATTTGAATTTCTAAAATATGACTTGATTTATAATATATATAGATATATGATTTAAATTGGATTTGAAAAATTATGTACATACATTTATTTATCTCTAAATGGGTTGGGGAAATCGGAAATTTAATTCTTAAATTTATTTTAAAGAATAATTTCAATTATAAAAAGAAAATAAAAATTTTGGATGAATATTCAAGCGTGAAATGATTTAATTGGAAAGTTTTATTTGTATAATACAATTGCATTCAATATAACTTACCTAAAATTTTAAAAGTTAACAATGTAATTGGATAATGTACAATATAAAATGATTTTATAAATAAAATTTGAGTGGTTATAATAAATGTTATACACTTAAATTAGTTATAAAAGATTAACAGAGGTAAATAGAGAAAAAGAAAATTTAAAGAATTTTATTTAAATAACTTAATAATAAAATTTGATTTAATATGGAACCTTAAGTCTAACCTAGGAATTTTAAGAAAGGTTATTTCCTGAAATGAATATGTTTGTGTAATAAACAATGTATCTTTGAATAGATAAATAAAATACATTTTAATAGGGCATTTTGTAATAAAATTTATTTAATTTGGAATCATAGTTTAATTGATGTCTAAATGAAAAGGGGTGTAAAGAAATTTGATTGTTGTATTTTCTATGATAAATGTTTTATTTATGTAATAGGTATGTCTTGAAAAATGAATAATTATGGCTTAAATAGAAAATTGTATTTTTAATATCACTAAAATTAGATAATTGAGAATTTGGTTTTCAAATGGAATTTTAAGTGTCACTTATTGAAGGAATGTCTTATTTATGAAATGAGTATTTTAAATAAAGTGTTAGGTTATTTGTTAAATTAAGACTTAAGTAAAATAGTGAACTTTTGACTTAATAAATGAAGTATAGTTTGATTTGGATATTCCATTCATAAAAGTTTGTTTTAATAAATCATAAGTAAATGATATCCAAATGAATATTTCTGAAATTGAACTGATTGAAATACTAATATATCTACCGTAGTACTTTAAAAGTATTGCTGTTTTTGAAAATACAATGTTTTGGAAATTTTATAATTTAATAAATGAACTTAGAAATGTTACAACTTTGAAATGAATATTATTTGACCTTGAATTTAAATGGTTTAAATGAAGATTATTTTAAAAGTGTTATGATTTTTAGTAGTATGATTTCCAAATAATAATATCTCTGAAGTATTATGATTTCAAAGCATTATGGTTTCAAATTCATTATCTTATTTCGTTTTTCAAACTATCTTTTAGTTGTCCTTATTTCCCTTATCTCGCTATAGAATGGGAAGTCTATTGCTTATACCAGTCTGTTTAGAAACCTTTCTACAATCTTTGATAATCTTTGGTACTCATTTTTGAATCTGAGCACTGCTTGCCATCCACAGACCATCGGTCAAACGGGAAGGGTGAATCAAATTCTAGAAGACCTTTTTCTTGCTTGTGTTTTGATTTTGGAGGATCTTGGAAGATAATCTCCATCTTGTTAAACTTACCTATAACAACAGTTATCAGGTACAATTTCAATCTTCTTGTCATCTTATCTTAATCCTATTTCATTCTATCTTTTCTGTGCTTTCCCGTACCTCGTTCCTTTTCGGGGACGAAAAGTTATGAGTAGGGGAGAGTGTAACAACCCTGATTTTACAATTATTTTTAAATTGAATTTCCAGATTTAAAAGCTTTATTTATGAAAAGGAATAAAATTTGTTATTGTAAATATAAACTTTGATTTTGATATGGATTAGAATTCCAAATATGACTAAATAGAATAATTTTCCAAAAAGTGAATTTTGGTTAAAATAGTCAAACTTTGACTTTTAAATTTAAAATTTAAAAGTTTGAAATTTTGAATTTTATCCTTTATTATGAAAGTAAATAAATTTTAAGAATACTGCTTTTTGTTTCGTTGAAATCTGATTTAGTATGTGAAGTTATGCCCTTTCAACTATTGTGTGTAATTTGCTGTATTTAACAAAATGGTTTATTTTAAATTATATAAATAATATTTTATTTGGTCATATAATGTTATAAATTATATTTCTAGTTATATAACATGTTATGAATATATCTTGGTTTTAAACATTTTTAAAAGTGTTATTGACATTTTCAAATGTCAGTTGTATTATGTTTATAAATTTTAATTCCTAGTTTCAAATAATTAAAGTAATTCTTTATTTATCTTTATATTTTCTTAAGAACTTATTTATTCTCATTCTTACTTTATTTTGTTTCTCATTTATTATTATTTGACTTTTATTTGTTTTAAAGTGAAACAGAATTTTATAAGGCTAGTGATACCCTATTTGTAATTTGTAAAGCCCTGTTTGAATTTTTAAACAATTTATTTAACTCTTTTTCTATTTTCTCTAAATATAATTTTCTATTTCACTTTGAATATGTTTTAAAGATTACTATATTTCAAAATATTGTTTTAGAATATTTTATAGTGATGTTTGAATTTTTCCAAAGCTTGTTGAATTTATTTTCTAATTTTAAGGCCTAGTTTGCATTTTAAAGCCATTTCTTAATTTAAATCCTATTTAATTAAAATTTAATTGCTTATTTTATATATTTATTTTCATTTATGAGTTGTTATCTTTATTTATCAGGTTTTATATGCATTTACAAATTACTAAATAAATAATGGAAATTTGAAAGGTTTGTGACTCTTGATTTGCTTAAGACTCTTGATTTTCCGCCTTTTCATTTTCTAACTCTTGCAGTCAATGATAGCCGTACACTTCTTAGCCTATTGCCGTGAGTTTTTCTCCATTTTCATGTGAGAACTCCTCCTTACTTTTATCATTCATGGCCATTTTACTTTTGAGAAAATTTTGCAAGCTTTGGCCTCTTCTTCTCTTATTTTTTTCCCTTCTTTTCCATTGATTTAGCCTTCCTCTCCTACCTTGCTTGCTCGGCCACTAGCCTCTCCACCCTTCAACTCCACTCACCATCACCTCCTCCATCTACAGCAGCCATCAGCCCCTCCTCTGAGAAAAAAAATCCAAGCCATGACCATTAGATGACGCATCACCACAAACTTTGCACAAAAACTCCACAAACATGCTAGCTGAACTCATGTTTCATCACTACCCTTCCATACCTTGCCTTGGCCACCCAAAAGCCACTACCTCCAGCCATCACATCACCTCTGACATCAGTTCCAGACCTGTGCCTGACATGACCAGACATGACCAGACCTGTGCCTGACATAACTCGGGTCGGCCTGAGTTATTCACAGATTTGGATTCCACTTTCTGGAGATTGAAATCACTGGAGATTATCTACTTATCTAGTCTTATCTATTCCAGTTCTGTTGTTCTATTCAGCTTATACTTGGTTGTCATCTTGAGACTTCTGTTGTACTTTATTTTCTTCTGTTGTATTTTAATTAACTCTGATATATTTATATAGTAGCTTCATGAACTACTATTTCTTTTACTTCCGCTGCATTATTAAATACTCTGTGTCTGTGATCTGTGATTATTATTTACTGCATATTGTGAGATTTGCCAAATTTTTATTTACAACGCGGTATTTTGAGCAATTCAATTCTGGCATGTGTGTCTACCTATACACTTATAATGGATGCGAATGGTTGAAAATATCGGGTCGTTACAGCCCATTATTGGATTGGGAATGAAAAGCTTCGGCCACGCCTCTTCGCGATGCCTCGCAATTTCAAGACGAAATCGAAGTCGATTTTGTCACTTCATCGATTATGGAATTAAACGCGGCTGTTGATTTTTTTTATAAAATGAGTTCCGCAATTTTTTTTTCTTTGTAATTTTTTTTTTGAAACAAACTGATTTATTATAAAAAGGAAGAGGGGATTTCATTTGTGAAGAAAGGGGAAGGGACGAGATATCCTAAAAAATGGGAACGACGTGATTTGAAAAGAAAACGTAATTTCGCAAAGAAGGTTGCGTGCTGGACTATACCTCCTACCGTGTTTTAGAATTGAAAGTAAAAAAGATTGATGCGAGATAATTTCAACTGTAGTTGATTAGTATAAATATTCAATTTAAATTCAAATTCAAATTGTTCCGATAAATGCAACTTAAAAACTTAACCTCCTATTAAGGCGTACCGTTAGGCGTTTATAATGTTATACCCCTATTTCGAATGCAATGGAAAAGGTTTCGAGTCCTAATTCGATCGTATGGAGAAGATTGCCCTTTGGACCCAGTTATAATATTAAATTTTGATATGAATTCTAGCGCGTTTACCTATCGTATGATCACACGACAACCCCAAAGACTACAAAATTTGAAATCCGATAATAATACAATATTACGGATCCAATGGAACTAGTTTCGTCGAATTTCGAGACTGTCCCTCGAAAAGCTATTTTTAAATATCAATTTAAACGATGTATTTTCAAACTGAACAAACCACTTCCAAATTTAATTTTAAAAGTTCTATCACCTTCAGTATTATTAATATGAAATTTTGTAAGCCTTTAAATTATTTTTAACAAGCTTAAAACTGGAGATTCGATATTTTACCCAACTTTCAAATTATTTAATTCAATAATTTAATTATCAAATGAATAGTGATATATGAATTCAAGTTAAAAAAAATTAACTTTTAAATATTTAAAATCAATTAAATATTCCAATTTCAAACATCCAAAAATTCCGAGTCGTCACATTCCTTCCCCCTTAAAAGAATTTCATCCCCGAAATTGCTAGTTAAGAAGAATGATCAAATACCCGTTTACTATTTTCGCAAAACCAAACAGTTTTTAACAACAACCAACCAAACAATCTTTATTAAAGACACGCTATCCATCTTACTAACTTTCCAAACTTTTGCATAGTTTCCAAACAACTTTACTTATTCAACCATTCAAATTATAATTTAAAACCAAGTTTTGAATTTTCAAAATTTCTCAAAAATTTTCTAACTCCCTAAATTTTTGAAATTTTTTATCAGCGTCTCCTTTGCGCAGCTAGCTCGGTACAACTACAAAATGCCTCTACGGGCTCCCAAATTCCGAAAGAAAACAAAAGGCCAAGTGACTAGATCAAAACCCAATCAAATTTCATATAGAAATTTAAACACATACTTTTTTGTTGAGCAATTCAAATTTATCTTCTGAAATCAAAATCAATTTTCCTTTCCTTTTATAATACCTGCATATCCTACTTAGCAATAATATCCAATCGTAGCTTTTAAAATCATTTTATACATTTCCTTACAAAAGTTTCATATCTACTTCTATTCAAATTAGTTTTCTCATTTCCATAAGAATTCAATTTATCTTCAACTCTGAATATTGAATTTTATCTCCCATTTATAACTGATTCATATCATTATTTTAAATTAGTTTCATCCACTAATTTATTTCAATTTCCAATTTGAAATTGTTTTGTCATTAACAAAAAATTTCTAACTACCAAAATTTTCAAAAAATTTTGGCAGAGTCTCCTTTGTACGGAGGAGCTTTTGTAATTTGACAAGAGATATAAATATATATACATCGACCCACACGGTCGAAAAAACAAAAACAGTTCATAATTCCTATTTTTATTACGCAGGCGTACCTTTAATTAGCATTTTTAAGCAAGCGGCTTATTTAATTAGCATTTTGCGCGATCAAATCCAAAAAAACGGCTTCCTAGTACCTGTATTTACTCAATTTAAATATGTAAGTGCCAAAATCATGTAACTTAACAACATTTTTACATATTTAACTAGTAAACATAAGAGTTTCTATAAGCAATGCAGGTTAAACAATATTTATAAGCAACTTATAGGGTTCCGATATTAATTTTAATTGTTCACAACCAATTCGTATACAACTTCATTCAATTTAAATGGTTTACAACTCAATTGCTTACATTTATTTCATTTTTAAGAAAAACAAACTCATATTCACTTTAATAGATCTTAAAATCAAATTATTTTAATCTCTATCAACTCATAGAATTTTAATTACCTTCGTTTACGTCAAACGACAATTCGTTCTATGCAATTTGATGATATCCATGTGAATAAATAATTACTTAAGTTATTTACCCAATTTAAATTGATTTCGACTCAATTTATATTTAATTTCTTCCATTTTAATTCGTTCACAACTATTTTATTTAGCTCGACACATTCCATTTCAATTTTATTCCTTTTCAATTTTATTCACGATCCATTCATTTGCGTTTCATTTCTTATCTGCATTCATATCATTTTAAGTCATTCTATTAAACTTGAAAATATTCCATATCTCTTATTGTCTTTAAGTTATTTCAACTCCTTAACAATTTCATTTCTTCTTAACTTGTTGCGACTAAAACTACTCCATTTTTAACATTATAGCATATGTTCATCTCATTCAACCAATCTCCATTTCTTTTTGCAACAAGTTCTATTTCCATCTTTCATTTGAGTCTTATTTAATCAAATTCCATCCATTTATTTATTCAATACAACTAGTTTATTTACTCAATCATTATGAATTTTAATTTCCATACTCAATTAATCTCGAATTTATCTTATTAATAACAAGGCATTTCCAATTTATTTCTACTTTCTTGGATTTTATTTGAAATACAAACCATTACCAATTTGATCCAATTCCATTTTATTTTTACAACATCTCCACTTATTTTAATTCATTATCAATCCAGGTCGAATTCTACTTATAATTCAAGTTTATTCCCAAACTTCATTATTAACTTACAATCGATTTTATTCAAATTAGTTCATTTCCCACTTTTAATTCAATATTTGATTTTTACCTTCAAAAATACTTCACTTAATTTTCTTGAATTCAGTCTATTTTATAATTCAAGTTTCTGGATTTTTATTCATTTTCCAAAATACAAAACAATTTGTACTTTGGCTTTTTTTCCCATTCAATCTCATTTAACTAAACTCCAGTTAAATCTAACCTCATACTATTCTTTTGACTTCACAATCCATTTAAATTTTAGTAAGTAGGAACTTAATTTCATTTAATGTATCCACCGCGTGATACAATTCCATTTCAATTATATTTCAACTTCAATTCAAATCCAATCACAATAGTATTAAACTTAGCTTAAGTTCATTAAATTCGACTTACTCTTCTAACTTATTTCGTTTCCATACTTATTTTAAATTAGTTACATTTACTAATTAATTTTAAATCTCAAATAAAAGTTTATTTCCAAACCCTTACTTAACACAATATAAATTAATTATCCTTCCAATATTCATTTACTTACTAATTTTATTTAAGCATTTTCACTTCTTTTATAGCTATCAGAATTTATTTATTCTAGAATTTCATTCCATTAAATATTATCTATAACTCACTGAATTTTATTTTAATTCAATTCTATTTTAACTCAGGTTTATTTAATTCAATTCGATTCAATTTTCTTCCTCAATCCAAGTTAATTTCATTTTTAACTTTTCACTTTAAATTTTAATTCCAACATTCAAAGCTCATATTTTTCTTCCTTATTTAAAAATCATCTCAACTTCACAAGTTTATAACTTATCTCATCAGAATTTTCAATTCAAATAAGGATTCAGGATTTCAAACACCCTGCTTTTGGTTCAAATCATTTGAAATCACCATTATCTCAAAACCACACTTCTCAAATTTTTAAACCAATCTTGGTTTTTATCGTCGACAAATTTCCTTTGAAATTTCAAAAACAAACTAGTTCTTCTAAACAATGAATTTGGCAGCAATCCGTCAATTAGAAACTTGAAAATGAACATCGATGATGCTGCAGTCATCACCAAAATTAATTTCCAGCGACTGAAGTGAGTTCAATGCTATATCCCTTCCCAAAATCTATTTGAATCAATTTTCTTTCAGGAATAACTCTAAAATAATAATGTTATTATTTGTCTTCAAAACACTTCGAAGAACACTTCCAAAATCTTTGGGATTTTAAATTTTCAAATTTTGACTTACATCAAAATTTAACTATAATTCATTTGTATAATTTATGCTCATACAAATTTTCCATTTGATTATACAAGTCATACCAATTTGTATAATCTTATTTGTTTAAAATATTATCATCCAAACATCCAAGTTATATAACAATTTAAGGAAATATTTCTTTTATATCAAAATGTATTTTGGGTAAAATTATTTCATTCACCCACCTTTAAAACAATACTGTGCCAATTTATCATGTCAAGTGTTTATAAACTCTTCTCGAATAGCGGCCAACTTACTCAATCAGAATTCGTATTCCACCCAACCAATAAGTCAACACAATATTAAAACAATTTATATTCACTAACAAAAACGCGCTCATATCTATTAATACGCTCAAACACATTCTAGAGTACTATGGACTCTATTTCCAATGAGTAATCCCCACCAGAGCCAAGGTTGTAACGACCCGTAAATTTCGACAATTAAATTTTTAATTAAAAAGGATTTTGAAATTTAAATTTTGTAGAAAAGGGAAATATATATATATATAAAGGAGGTAAATTAATACTAGATGAACGCTAAATGAAAATTTATAGCAACGGTAATTAAAAGTCTTAATTATTGTTAAATTTAATAGAAATCTAATGATTGAGATAATGGAAGATTTATACCCTTATGTAAGTTGCATAAATAAAGGAGAATTAAATTTATAATTAATAATGAATTGTAGAAACGGTTATTTAACTTAATTGTTGAAAGGTTAGGTGAAATATCAATAAAGGAATAGTGTAATTTGTTGCACTTGAATAAAATATAAAATAAAGAATTAAAGACAAAAATTTAAATTACCTATGTATTAGTAAATTGGTAAAACGGTAACTGTATAAGAATTAAGATAGTAATACAAATGGCAGTTGCTGGACAACCAATTTAATGCAAATTCAAATGTGATTGAGACGACTGTTGGGTTTTAATGGAGTGTAAATAAATAGTGAAAAACATTATAATATCTTAATTTAAATATGATTATTTAATTAATACTAAAAGAATAAAATTGAAATAGTATTTAATGTAATAATAACTATAATAAATTGCAATTGTATAATGGAAGTAAATTGTTAATAAATGGATGTAAATATTAACTAATTGACGGAAATAAAATATAAATGAATGTTTGGATAAGATCATAAGTAAATGCAATTAGGTAGCATGTATTGGAAATAAAGTTCATTTAAATATTGAGAAATTTTAATGTTGTTATTAAGAAAAACGTTACTTTAGTAATTTTTAATATAGTAACGGGTGTGCGAACGCGAATTAAGGAAACGTAAAACTTATTTTAAGTGAGTATTTGAGTGTAGACTTATGAAATAGATTAATGACAATAAATTTTTGTACGTTATTTATTCTATTAGTTTGTTAAGTTTTATTTTGATCAATTTCAATTAATGCACTAAATTATTGCAGTTAGTGTGGAATATTGGTAAGTGAATAAATAAGATGTAACCTAGATAAATTTCCATTCATAATATGTTGATTAATGTGATATAAAGAATGAAACCAAAATGGAATGAATTAATTGAGGTTCTAATTTTATTTATGCGTAAAGTTAACAAAATTTCCAATAAAATTTAGATACGGTAAGTTATGCAAATAAAAGATGAAATTTTGGGAAATATTTATGTATTGGAATATAAAAGAAATGTTAATTAGGTAGTTGAGTAATAATTGATTTATTTTGAGTTGTAATCCAATAAAATCAAATTTATTAGAATTTATTGCAATTAATTGGATTAATTGCAGTAACCTTTGGAAATTGGAACTTAGTAAAAATAATCTGGATTGATTTCAAATAAATAGGTTAGGGTGAGTAACTGAATTACATACTATGAATAAGTAAACCAGGAAGATTAAATTTAAATAATATAAAATAGTTGATTTATTGCAAATAAAAGATTATGTAAATATTTAGTTAGGTGGAATTAAAGATAATTACATAATAAGGTATGAATCCACTGCTAATTTTATTTATGGAAATGAAAAGAGTACCAAAAACAAGCTTTGTCAGTATATTTAAGTTTAATGTATAATAATAAGTTAATGGTAATAAAAGAAGTTTAAACATCTGTTAATAGAGAGTTGAGTTTAAATCTAAGAATATTAAGAAGTAGATTTTTGAATACAACATTTGATCCATCCACTTAAAATGTATAGATAGGATAATCGCTGATTTTTGATTTAAGTAGTGCAAACGGAGATTTATCTATTTATTGGAATTGGAATTTATAAGTGTATAAATAGGAAATAAGTGAAATTTATTTTAAATACTCATAAATGAAGATTTAGATGAAGGTGAGAATGATAATGCTTTAATTAGTAGAGACGTACACAAATCAATGTAGGTAATTAGAAATAAAATGTTGTCGAAACGATAAAACGTTTCTTGTGAAAAATGGATGACATAACGAAAAAGGGTAATGTATTCACTTTAATATAAATTGAAACTTATTTAAGGTATTAATTACAATGGATAGAGATTTTGGGTAACATTGTAAATGATATGTAAGTAATGCAAATGTATGTCAATAGTAAGGGATTAGGATGAATTAAAAATTTGTAACATAGGAATTACCTGCCTATTTGTTAATAAAAATTTGAATGGTTAGTAAGTGATAATAGAATAAGTGTACATTAGTGGAATTGAGGTAACGTTAGTTTTAATGTTGAGAAAATAAATGGGTATAGTAAAGTTTAAGTGAAATTGTAAGTATGTATAGGGGAATGAATTATTGCAGGGAAATATTTGGTAACCATTGCAATAAATGTAAATTTGTGTGCATTAATATGAAATTTAGTAATAGGTGTGAATAACTTAAATTCTTCATAGGATAAAGAATGATGGAAATAACGTTTAATTAATATATCGGGATTTAATTGATCATAAAAGGTTGATTGCAAATCAAATGAAAAATGCTTAAATGGGAATTAAGTTATTTATTCATTTGGATTTAAAGCATGATTGAAATTTTTGGAAACTGAATAAAACGTTTTATGTTGATTGAAATTTAAGTTGGAAGTAATTAAGATAAATAAAATATGTATAATATGAAATTCAAATATACATAGAAATGTGGATTTTAGTATGTAAACGTAATCTATTGAGAATGGATAGAAATTTAATCTGTAATTATTACAGTAATTTAGAATTTAGTTGAAATTGGAAATTTATCTACGTATTTGGAAATTTATGGAATTGTGAATATATATATGGAAATTTAAATGAAGCATCTAATTATACATGTGTGAATACGCTTAAAATGCAATGTAAATGTTGAGAAAGAAATAATTTAATCCGTAACGTGTATAATTAATATCCTTTTGGGACCACTTCTGTTTGCACGTTAAAATTCGTGCACACCTATCCTGTTGCATTCTATCTATAAATATGCTGTGATAAACCCTAGCCTCCTTTCTATTGTCAATTGGCTGTACGTTCATTTTTCTTCATCTCTTTCTTTTCCTCAATGGTTACAAAACCTAATCTATCTACAATTCAAATTTTCTAATAAAATTCAAACTCTCCACAAAAATTCCAGAAAATTTATGATAAAGTTCTCGAGACACGTAATCTGCTGGTACAATTCGTTTTCTGTTTTGGATATTCGTTTGACCAGAAAAAAATTCGACGCTGTGCTGTAGCTTTTAGCTGACGTGGCCATTGAAGTTAAGTGGGTTTTGTTTTATTTTATTTTATTTTTATTTTTGTTTTCAAATCGTTTAAAATGAATATTTTTTTCATCGTTCTCCGATTCACGCGAAATTTCTTTTGTTAGGATCGTAATTTAATTCCAGATCTATTGACGCTGGTTTGGACAAATTCTGAGACCGTCGAATTTTTGGGTTTAAATTGGATTTAAATTCGATTTAAATTCAAAAGGTGAGTGTTTTAACCCACTCACAACTACTAGAAGCTTTTATGTTTGTTAAATTAATTTTAGAAATGAATAGAAATTTATTTATGAGTATTTGGCATGTTTATTTTATTCATATCTGTTGAATTGCATTTATTAAATTTAACTGTTAATTTAATTAATTTATTGCGTATAAATTTACAGTTAAAATTTATTTGTTTGTATATGAACTGCTAGTTAACAGTTATATAATTTATTATTGAATATAGACTGTAGATTAATAGCTGTTAAATTTAATTTGAATAAAATTGCCAGTATTACGTGTTATGTAGTACCAAAAATAATATTGTTATTGATTGATATTGATTGATGATTGCGATTTGGATGATGGATGATGTTGATGAATGGATGTTTATTGTATATCATTAAATTGCAAATTTTCATGCATATTTCATTTCATTCGGGGTTGTGGTTTGAAATGATATATAACCGCAAAATTTTATATTTTTTTAAATTGCGGATTGAAATGATAAATATCCGTATCACTTGACCATAGGATAGAAAATTTTATACAGGCACCGCGGTCTATATATAACTATTTTAATGTGATTTCTATGGTTTGGATGGAATATGGTTTCTAATAATCTTAAATTTTATATTGTATAAATATTATACTTCCATATATATACATATGAAGTTGAAAATTTTGAGATTAAAAGGTGTATAAAAATATTTATTTAAAAATGGAAGAAAATTAAGAAAATGGAGTTTAATAATTTATATTATATGTTTAAATGTTAAGTTTGGAAATTTTAAGATATGATATTTAAAATTGGATTTTTCCCAAAATAAATTGAAATGAATATTCTAGTATAATTTGAATTGGGAAAATATATATATATATATATTTTATTACTAGAAATTGAAGTCTTATTATTTATGGATTTTATGTGAATATTCAAGACTAATTAATAGAACAATTGATCTGTTGAAAGAATAAAATCCAATTTTAGTTTGAAATATTGTTACTCAAAATGGATATACGTATATATAAATAAATTGAAGTGGTTTTGGAACTTGAGAGAGATAATATAAATTTTGGTTTAGACTTTAATAAAGAAATGTATTTGTAAAGCCATGAGAACTATTTTCTTTACAAAGTAACATTTAAGTTAAACCATTTAATTCATATACCGTTGAATGTCCAAACCATTCAAGTTTTTTTTATAGAAGTTATGGTTTTAAATTATGATTTTCAAAATATTATGATTTGAAAATATTTGATTTTCAGACGTTATGAAGTTAAAGCATTATGATTTTGGAAAAGAATTATATTTGGGATAAGTGATAAAATATGGTTTTGGGTTTTGAAATGATATCGTATTCATGGTTATGAAATGGAATGTTTATTCTGATTTTTAAAGTATAACCTATTTTTAAATGACCGCGGTGTTATAATAACGATGGGTTGGCAAAGAGACCGGGATCGGATATGGACATACTCTCTGTCGATACCGAAAACCACTTTGACTAACCGTGTACGCGGTGGAGATTCCAGAATGAAGTAGGTGGTGGTGACGTTTCCTGTAAGGTAAATACGTGGACCCGACTCCCGTGAGTTGGCATAAGGTGGCTAAAACAGGAGCGATTCTCAGGCCAATGAGGTCATTCCTCTGATCGGACCCTCCTCTTCGATATTATACTTTGATTTTGGATTGATTCAGTGGCCACTTCTATATTTTGATTTTGGGGAGTTAGTCCGAGGTAACTGCGGCTACGCGTTTCCACCAGCCTGGATAGCAATTGGTATATCTACCCTGGAATTGCCTAGTTGTGCCGTGTTACCTACCATACCGAGCCTTTACTACGAGTTTCTATTTGTGTCGTACCTATGGAGTATCCTCTGGTAGCTTCCCGATCAGGAGGTATTACGGTACTGTATAGACTATTGGCATTATTTATGTTAAGGGCTATATGGGTAACCCCTTAACGCTATTAAAAAGTAAGTTTATTTTATAAATAGACACTATTATAATAGCGCAATATACTACATAGTAAATAGTTTAACGGATCCTTAGGAGATGTAAATCCCGAACATCTCTTGAGTTACTGTACTCATATTTATTCCTATTAATTTAACTCACATAAGATCTTTTAGTCTGACTCGAGTGTTTTTGTCTTTTCAAATTCGCTCGGGTCAGTCCGAGCATTTCAGGATCGAAGATTTTAGCTTTGGAGGACGAAGACGAAGAATCCGTATTATATTATTTATAGTATTGCACCACACTCTAAATTTCCGCTGCATTGATTGTATTGGTATGTGTAACTCTGATATTCATTATATAAGTAAAATAAATATTTTGTAAACAGTTATCATGAACTGTATATTGATTATTATATCTTATCCTTCCGCTGTGAGATTCTATTTTGCTTTATTTCTTCTCTGTTTTTCTTATTTACCCCATAACAATCCGCCCTTGTGTGACGACCGCCCATGACTCCCGCACGAAACAAGGAAATGGTACGCTGAAAGGTGTGCCAGGCAGCCATGGACGATAGTCAGGGTAAGATAAAACAGAATAGTCTCTAACGTAAAACTCACAGCGCATGGATAAAATACAATAGAGAAATATAATATAGTGAAGCTCCCATAGAACAGAATATCATCGTCTAATCATAATAGCTTTATACATGGTCTGA
The DNA here is from genome assembly GCA_030765085.1 of Allium cepa. Classification (NCBI taxonomy): domain Eukaryota; kingdom Viridiplantae; phylum Streptophyta; class Magnoliopsida; order Asparagales; family Amaryllidaceae; genus Allium; species Allium cepa. The sequence goes on along the minus strand of CM060943.1, from coordinate 420,268,347 downwards.
ATCATGAATACAAGAAGCCTCACTACATAGCACTCAGAGTAATCAACAATCAGCGGAATATCCAGTACATAGAATATGAAAATAATATATAAAGCCTCCTGCTCGTCTTCGTCATCATCAGCGTGAGCCACTAAGATCAGCACCTGCCACCTGTCACCTAGTCTGCCCATCCCAAAACATGGATGAACAGCCCAAGGTAATAAGAGGAGACATAAAACCTTGAGTCAGACAACAGTCTTAGTGAGCAGTAAATCAACTATCAAACATACCAAAAGAGCATAAGGGATAAAAGGAATAGGAACCAAACCATCCCACTCCACCTCTTTCTACAGTGATAGCCCCCAGACACACATTAAGGAGAAGCAAGCATAACATAGCAAGCAATTAAAGTAAAGCAATAATCACTCGAGTCAAGGTCGATGTTTTCCAAATACAAACCCCCAAGGCCTAAACCAAGATCAGATAAGCACCCAGAAAACACCGCTCTTGAGACCGAATGATGATACAATCAAACGTCCAAACATTCATGACTCTGGCTATCACTATTATCATTGCCTTGATTTCACCGTTAGTTGAATGACCACTTGTCAAGGGCTAATGGTAACCCCCGGTTCTAGACATAACTCCACACGTCGTCGCAGCCCGTGCCTAGGAATTTTCGCAACTACCCAGAGTACTAGCACGTCGTCGCAGCCCGTGCTTGGAACGTCGTCGCAGCCCGTTCCAACGTACTCTTGCTTTGAGCATGCTAGAACCTTCAACAACGATGAGATCACAGCCTCCTAGTCATCCTCCTCGACGACTATTTTCATACTAGCTCAAGCGCCTCTCAAGCTAACCATTATCAACCAACTCGCATCGCATCATCGAGTTATCAACATGCTTGGGATGATCCCGTCTGGATTAAACCAAGGCTATCTCACATCATGCTTCGCTTTATCGCATCATAGCAAAGTCTCATCTCAACATCATGGCTTGCCTCATCTCATCATGGCAAAGTCCCATCTCAACATCATCTAATCCATACATATGAGCTTCAACATCCGCTTCATATGCCACAAGTAGCTTTCACCATTCAAGAGCCTTTCCACTTAGCTTTTGAATCATCTTCGACCATCTTGTCTAGATCTAACTATCAATCAACTAACATACATAGAAATCAATCAAATCAATCATTAGCTTAAGCAATCAAGTAATCAAATATGGTCTAAGTAGGCATTTATAACTACAATGGCAATTTCGTAAATAATGAGCATAGATATAACATACATGAATCATGGGTTTTTAGCATAGATCCAACAAATATAAATTATGGGTTTTTATATCTACAACTTGGTAAATGAACTTGCATAAGTAACATCTTCATAAGTAATGGATCAACACTTGGATCTAAGGAAAATGCATAAAATCACTATCTACAACACTCCAACAAACCACCAATCCAATATACTCCTTTGGGTCCGCGTGAGAGATAACCACCACTCACCAAATCACCCAAACACTTCAAAAACTAATCACTTAAGATCTAGACAGCGACGCTTCAAGCTTGATTCGTCGAAATCTTGCTTGAAACGATGGAATCTAGCTTCGTTGGATGAAGATCTTCAACTTTGACTCTTGGATCTTCGATCTTGGATGGATGTTGGAACTAGATTAGAGTGGAGAAAAGAAGATGAAGAAATGTTGTAGTCGAGCTCTCAAAATGGCAGCACTTCGTCGCTTCGAAATCCGGTGCCAAAAAGTGAAGAAATGGTCGCGTATTTATAGGTTGGTCGCCCCCCCTAACTTGGTCAGGTCTTAACTCGCTCGGAGTTAACTCGCTCGGTCTTAGGTCGTTGCCGACCTAAGAATCTCCCCGACCTAACTTAGGTCGCTGCCGACCTAACTCACCCCACACAAGGCCTATCCAACGACCTAAACAAAAGCGCGGGTTAACTAAGCCGCTTACACGATCTAACGGTCCCAAAGCTACGCGACTTAACACTAAGTCGCTCAAGCGACTTAACACACTGGGTTTTCACGACCTAAAACATAACGAGCTATCTACTCTACGACCTAACTAAGTCGCTAACGACTTACGACTTAGAAGGACCACTCGACCTAGCTTCCTCAACTCGGTCAGAGCTACTAGGTCGCTAACTCGTTCACCTCTAACTCGCTAACCCGGTATCTTCCTTAGGTCGCTCCAAAACCCCTCCGACCTAACAACCATACGACCCAACCCCTTAGGTCGTTAACCCCACTATCTCCTAACTCGCTAGCTATGCTAACTCGCTAACTCATCCCAGCCCCTAAGTCGCTAACTACTCTTTTCTCGTAACCCGCCCACTTCTTAACCCGTTAACTCTTAGGTCGGCCAGGTCCTATGAGTCGTTAACTCGGCAACTATCTTAACTTGGTCAAGCTCTCAAATTGTAACTCGTTCACGACCTATCACTTAACTCGTCTACGACCTATCACTTAACTCGTCTACGAGTTAACCTCTACTCGAGTTAACTTCTCCATACGATCTAACCTCCACACGACTTAGGCTAAGGACGACTTAAACAACACTAACGACCTAGTAGCCATTATTTTACGATTAGTCGACACGTAAAATACGGGTCGTTACATTCTCTCCCCCTTAGGAATTTCGCCCCCGAAATTCCAAACAAACGACAGCAATCAAAACTATTCTGCATGCCTACCATCCATAGCAATCAACAAACTATGCATCCAATTCTAGCCTAGCATGCAGAATTCTATGATTAGAACAAGCTACAAATTCATGAGATGTCACGACACCTTAGGGCCATACCTCGAAGAGTTCAGGATGAGCTGCCTTCATCCTCTCTTCCTCCTCCCACGTACAGTCATTAACATCATCACTCCATTGTATCTTGAGCAACGTAATCGTCTTCCTCCTAAGCTGTTTCGTGTCGGTTTCAACAACACGAAGCGGCTTACGAGGTCTCGTAACCACCGGATCAACCTCCAAGTCTTCACAGCTATCAGCAGAAACCACCATATTTGAGTCGTACACATACTTCCGTAGATAAGATACATGAAAAACATTGTGCACACCCACCATCTTTTCCGGTAACTCCAATCTATAAGCGAGCTTTCCAATTCGCTCGATAATCGGGAATGGTCCAACAAATCTCGGAGTCAATTTTCCTTTCTTCCCGAATCTAATAACATTCTTCAATGGAGAAATCTTCACAAAAACCATATCACCCACGTCGAATTCCAAATCCTTACGACGATTATTGGCATAACTTTTCTGACGATCTTGGGCTGCCTTCATTCGTTGCCGAATGATTTCTATACAATCCGAAGTCTGTCGAATCATCTCTGGCCCAAGTATCAGCTTTTCTCCAGTTTCCAACCAACATGTCGGAGAGTTACACGGTCTTCCATACAAGGCTTCATATGGTGCCATACCAATACTTGACTGGTAGCTGTTGTTATACGCAAACTCCACTAAATGAAGATGATCTTCCCATGATCCTCCGAAATCCAAGACACATGCTCTCAAGAGATCTTCCAAAACTCGGTTGACTCTCTCAGTCTGACCATCTGTTTGTGGATGATAAGCTGTACTCAAACACAACTTGGTTCCCAAAACTTCCTGAAAGCTCTTCCAAAATCCACTAGTGAACAATGGATCTCGATCGCTCACTATACTCTTCGGAATACCATGGAATCGAACTATCCACTTAACATACAATTCAGCCAACTTCGATGCAGTCCTAGTCGATCGAACAGGAATGAATCTTGCACTCTTGGTCAAACGATCTACAATGACCCAAATCCCTTCATTTCCCGCCTTGGTTCTAGGTAGGCCATCGATAAAATCCATCGACACTTGCTCCCACTTCCATGTAGGAACCTCTAATGGCTGAAGTAATCCACTGGGCTTCTTCTGCTCAGCTTTAACCAACTGACAATTCATACACTTGGAAATAAAATTTCCAACATCCTTCTTCATACCTTCCCAGTAATAGGTTCTCTTCATGTCCCGATACATCTTATTTCCTCCTGGATGAATTGTCAACTTCGAGTGATGACTTTCCTTCAAAACTTCATCTCTCAACTCATCGATATCGGGAACAACCAGTCGTCCTTGCTTACGAAGCCAACCCTCTCGATCGACTTCGAATCTTTTATCCTTCTCTGGGTCCAATCCAGATTCCAAATCACGGATAATCTTGACAAGCTTATCGTCTCGCTTTTGGCTCTCGCCAATTCTTTCCACAAGAATAGGCCTTATCGATAAGTTTGCCAACATTTCAGGTTCCAATTCACATCTGGGCCTGAAGTCAAATCTAGATAAAAACTCGAGACTCTTCCATTCCGAAAACATGACTCCCAATCCTGCATGTCTTCGACTTAACGCATCAGCTACTGCATTACCTTTTCCCGGAGTATAGGCTATACCAAAATCATATGATGCTAAAAACTCTAGCCATCGTTGCTGCCGAAGATTCAAATCCTTTTGGGAGAAAAGATACTTCAACGACTTATAATCTGTAAACAACTCGAATTGAACTCCCAATAGGTAATGTCTCCACATCTTCAGAGCAAAAACAATCGCCGCTAACTCCAAATCATGAGTCGGGTAATTCCTTTCATGCGGCTTCAGTTGTCGACTTGCATACGCAACAACTTTATTCTTCTGCATTAGCACTGCTCCAAGTCCAATACCACATGCATCGGTGTAAACCACCATCTCATCATTCCCACTTGGAATAGTCAAAACAGGAGCACTCGTCAGTCGCTTTTTTAGGATTCCAAAGGCTTGCTCACACTTAGCATCCCAACTGAATACCTGATTCTTCTTCGTCAATCCTATTAACGGTGCAGCTATCTTAGAAAAGTCCTTGATAAACCGACGATAATATCCTGCTAATCCAAGAAAACTTCTCACATCAGATGCATTCTTAGGTCTAACCCAATCCTGGATCGCTGCCACCTTAGCGGGATCAACCGCTATTCCATTTCCAGAAATAACATGGCCTAAGAATCTCACTTCACTCTTCCAGAAGTGACACTTCGAAAACTTAGCCTTCAGCTGATGTTTCCGTAAGATTTCCAAAACAATACGCAAGTGCGTCTTGTGCTCTTCCTCAATTCTGGAGTAAATCAGAATATCATCCACGAACACAAGTACAAACTTGTTCAACTGATCTCTAAACACTCTATTCATAAGATCCACAAAATATGCTGGTGCGTTAGTCAATCCAAACGGCATTACCAGCCACTCATAAAAACCGGATGGTGTCCTAAAAGCAGTCTTCGGCACACTATCCTTAGCCACTCTCAACTGGTGAAATCCCGTTGCCAAATCCATCTGAGAGAACACCTTAGCCTCGTGAAGCTGATCAAACAAGTCATCTATTCTCGGCAATGGATACTTGTTCTTCTTAGTCACCTTATTCAGCTCATGATAATCAACACACAACCTCAACGATCCATCCGCTTTGGTTGCGAACACAACTGGTGCACCCCATTCGGACACACTACGCCGAATGAATCCTTTCCGCAAAAGGTCATCAACTTGCACCTTCAACTCTTGTTGCTCCCTAGGCGCCATCCGCCTAAGAGGCATTACAACAGGTCTGGCTCCCTCAACTAGATCGATACGAAACTCGATCTCCCTATGCGGCGGTAATCCTTTGACTTCGTCAAAGACATCCTCAAATCCATTCACAATAGGCACCGATGACAGTCCATCCCGTGGAACAACCAGCGAATACATGAAGCTCATGAAGACGCCTTCCTCATGCTTACATCGTATCACAACCTTTCGCCCTTCCACATTCCCGACTGTCACCTCTAGCCTCTCACAATCAATCCTTGCCGCATACTTCCTAAGCCAGTCCATACCCAAAATAATTCCGAACCCCGCAAAGTTCAGAACAAAACAATCACAAACAAAAGAGCAATCATGACTCATCACAACTAGACCACGGCATATCATACACAAACATGACGAACCCCCAACTGGATTAGTCACAACCAATGGCCTATCAACAATATCCGGTTCCAAACCTAACCGGCCTACAAGATCATCACAAACAAAAGAATGCGACGCTCCAGTATCAAACAACACTCTAACTGGAACACCACAAATGGAAAGAGAACCTTGAACCACCACACTCTTCCCTTTCTCTTCAGCAGTAAGAGCTTTTGAAAACGACGGCACAGCTCCCAAAGCATAAGCTTGCACAATCTGCCTGTCCTTCCTCGGTTCTGGACAATCTTTCCTGAAATGCCCTGGTTTGTCACAGTTGTGGCATTTCGCTGGCGCTTTTGGATTCCTACAATCCTTGGAAAGGTGGCCCTTCTGCTGGCAATTATAGCAAGTCATTTCGCCCCTCGGCTTCTTCTGGCCATCCTTACCCTTCTGTTGTTGTTGCTTCCTCTTCTTGTTTCCACCCTTCTGTGGCTTAAAACCTTCCTTGGTTGCAGCAACAACAGAACTCTCCCTAGGAAACAAACTCTCATGCCTGAGAGCTTTCTCCACAAGCTTCTCAAACGGGTCGTCCAGATGATCCACCAACTGTCTCCCAAGATAAGCATCCAAACCGGTCACAAACTTCTCATTCTTCTGATAGGGAGAATCAATATACGATCTGGCATACTTGGACAAAGCCTCAAATTCAGAAACATACTCAAGAACCGATCTTCCACCTTGCTTGATCTCAACAAACTTCTTGAACAAAACAGACTTCTGAGCCGTAGAGATGAACTTGGCTTCAAATCTAGCTTGGAACTGCACCCAAGTAATCTCTTCCTCCGGAGTATCTATGGTGATAGAGTTCCACCAATCAGCAGCTCTTCCTTGAAGCTGTCTTGATGCAAGCTTCCTTTTAGTTGCATCCTCAACTCCCAAGTCACCAAAGATCCTTCTACAAGCATCAATCCATCTTTGCACTTCAATGGTTGATTCCGTTCCCAAGAAAACCTTTCCTCCAAGAGAAGTATAGTCCTTGCACAACTTAGCAAAATCCACTGCCTTTGGAGCTTGAACCTGAATTCCAACATCTACCGCTGACCCTGGAGTTGGTATCCTTCTCATGATCGAAGTCATCATCGCTTCGAACATAGCTCCATAATCAGCAACTCCATCAGCAGCACGACCTTCCCTGGCAGCTGGTCTCCCTCTTCGACTCATCCTTAATATCTACAAAAAGGAATGATTAGAACACCTTTGAGAAACAACTGCACAAGGAGTTCAAATCCTTCTAAACTACTATATTATATATAGTAATCATTCATCAAAATACAATTACGTCTCTCATACGTAGTTACGTCAGCGAGCGTTAGCTAAAATCGATTAACCTGCTCTGATACCAAATGTGACGACCGCCCATGACTCCCGCACGAAACAAGGAAATGGTGCGCTGAAAGGTGTGCCAGGCAGCCATGGACGATAGTCAGGGTAAGATAAAACAAAATAGTCTCTAACGTAAAACTCACAGCGCATGGATAAAATACAATAGAGAAATATAATATAGTGAAGCTCCCATAGAACAGAATATCATCATCTAATCATAATAGCTTTATACATGGTCTGAATCATGAATACAAGAAGCCTCACTACATAGCACTCAGAGTAATCAACAATCAGCGGAATATCCAGTACATAGAATATGAAAATAATATGTAAAGCCTCCTTCTCGTCTTCGTCATCATCAGCGTGAGCCACTAAGATCAGCACCTGCCACCTGTCACCTAGTCTGCCCATCCCAAAACATGGATGAACAGCCCAAGGTAATAAGTGGAGACATAAAACCTTGAGTCAGACAACAGTCTTAGTGAGCAGTAAATCAACTATCAAACATACCAAAAGAGCATAAGGGATAAAAGGAATAGGAACCAAACCATCCCACTCCACCTCTTTCTACAGTGATAGCCCCCAGACACACATTAAGGAGAAGCAAGCATAACATAGCAAGCAATTAAAGTAAAGCAATAATCACTCGAGTCAAGGTCGATGTTTTCCAAATACAAACCCCCAAGGCCTAAACCAAGATCAGATAAGCACCCAGAAAACACCGCTCTTGAGACCGAATGATGATACAATCAAACGTCCAAACATCCATGACTCTGGCTATCACTGTTATCATTGCCTTGATTTCACCGTTAGTTGAATGACCACTTGTCAAGGGCTAATGGTAACCCCCGGTTCTAGACATAACTCCACACGTCGTCGCAGCCCGTGCCTAGGAATTTTCGCAACTACCCAGAGTACTAGCACGTCGTCGCAGCCCGTGCTTGGAACGTCGTCGCAGCCCGTTCCAACGTACTCTTGCTTTGAGCATGCTAGAACCTTCAACAACGATGAGATCACAGCCTCCTAGTCATCCTCCTCGACGACTATTTTCATACTAGCTCAAGCGCCTCTCAAGCTAACCATTATCAACCAACTCGCATCGCATCATCGAGTTATCAACATGCTTGGGATGATCCCGTCTGGATTAAACCAAGGCTATCTCACATCATGCTTCGCTTTATCGCATCATAGCAAAGTCTCATCTCAACATCATGGCTTGCCTCATCTCATCATGGCAAAGTCCCATCTCAACATCATCTAATCCATACATATGAGCTTCAACATCCGCTTCATATGCCACAAGTAGCTTTCACCATTCAAGAGCCTTTCCACTTAGCTTTTGAATCATCTTCGACCATCTTGTCTAGATCTAACTATCAATCAACTAACATACATAGAAATCAATCAAATCAATCATTAGCTTAAGCAATCAAGTAATCAAATATGGTCTAAGTAGGCATTTATAACTACAATGGCAATTTCGTAAATAAATGAGCATAGATATAACATACATGAATCATGGGTTTTTAGCATAGATCCAACAAATATAAATTATGGGTTTTTATCTCTACAACTTGGTAAATGAACTTGCATAAGTAACACCTTCATAAGTAATGGATCTACACTTGGATCTAAGGAAAAATGCATAAAATCACTATCTACAACACTCCAACAAACCACCAATCCAATATACTCCTTTGGGTCCGCGTGAGAGATAACCACCACTCACCAAATCACCCAAACACTTCAAAAACTAATCACTTAAGATCTGGACAGCGAAGCTTTAAGCTTGATTCGTCGAAATCTTGCTTGAAACGATGGAATCTAGCTTCGTTGGATGAAGATCTTCAACTTTGACTCTTGGATCTTCGATCTTGGATGGATGTTGGAACTAGATTAGAGTGGAGAAAAGAAGATGAAGAAATGTTGTAGTCGAGCTCTCAAAATGGCAGCACTTCGTCGCTTCGAAATCCGGTGCCAAAAAGTGAAGAAATGGTCGCGTATTTATAGGCTGGTCGCCCCCCCTAACTTGGTCAGGTCTTAACTCGCTCGGAGTTAACTCACTCGGTCTTAGGTCGTTGCCGACCTAAGAATCTCCCCGACCTAACTTAGGTCGCTGCCGACCTAACTCACCCCACACAAGGCCTATCCAACGACCTAAACAAAAGCGCGGGTTAACTAAGCCGCTTACACGATCTAACGGTCCCAAAGCTACGCGACTTAACACTAAGTCGCTCAAGCGACTTAACACACTGGGTTTTCACGACCTAAAACATAACGAGCTATCTACTCTACGACCTAACTAAGTCGCTAACGACTTATGACTTAGAAGGACCACTCGACCTAGCTTCCTCAACTCGGTCAGAGCTACTAGGTCGCTAACTCGTTCACCTCTAACTCGCTAACCCGGTATCTTCCTTAGGTCGCTCCAAAACCCCTCCGACCTAACAACCATACGACCCAACCCCTTAGGTCGTTAACCCCACTATCTCCTAACTCGCTAGCTATGCTAACTCGCTAACTCATCCCAGCCCCTAAGTCGCTAACTACTCTTTTCTCGTAACCCGCCCACTTCTTAACCCGTTAACTCTTAGGTCGGCCAGGTCCTATGAGTCGTTAACTCGGAAACTATCTTAACTTGGTCAAGCTCTCAACTTGTAACTCGTTCACGACCTATCACTTAACTCGTCTACGACCTATCACTTAAGTCGTCTACGAGTTAACCTCTACTCGAGTTAACTTCTCCATACGATCTAACCTCCACACGACTTAGGCTAAGGACGACTTAAACAACACTAACGACCTAGTAGCCATTATTTTACGATTAGTCGACACGTAAAATACGGGTCGTTACACCTTGCGTATGCTTTGAATTGGCACGTGTGTCGGTTTAAAGTGTGCGAAAAGGCGGGATGTTACAGTTGGTATCAGAGCTTTGGTTTAGCGATAAACTTTGGCTCTGTGGGGTTTGACTCTTTGTTAATAGGATAGAAATATCCTATGGGAGTCGCTGAGTGTATATATATATGAGAGAGCGTATTTGTTAGTGTTATAAAAGGATTTTGATATTGTGTTGACCTGTTCCGCTTTGTATTTATAAATTCTGGTTGATGCATGGGACGCTATGTCATCAATATGGATTTCTAAACACTTAATAGGACAGACCGACATAATATCCGTTTTAATATAGGTGAATGAAATAATTTTGCCTATTATATTTTCTATATATAAAATAAAGTTTTAAATGATATTATGTATATATTTGATTGATATAGATTGGGTGTTAGGAAATAAAAATATTTATAATAATTGAAGCTAAGTTGAAATTAGAATAAATCAAATTGGAGATTTTAGAACTTAAGTCCGGGATTTTAAAATTTTGCTTTCAAAGGATTTATGAAATATAATGCTTTGGTTTATAAGTATTTTCTTCTATAAATATTTCATTTTAATTCAGAAGAATTGTTTTAAAGAAGATTTTGGAGAAAATAAATTTTGTACTTTCCTCTCTGTCGCTGGAAAATAATTTCGGTGATGGCGGCCGCATCATCGACTTTCATTTTCAAGTTTCGAAGGGGAAAGACCACTATAGTAAATTCTACTGCAGATTTATTTTGAAAATATCTAAAATTTTAATTTTTACAAATATGATTGAGATATAAAAGTAGTAAGAAATTATTTATTATTTTTTTTAAGATAATTTGAAATTTGACCCGGTATTTAATTCTTAAATTTCCATTAATTAATGGTTTAAATTATTTTAGTGAAATAAAAGGTAAGTAATTAATGAAGTGAAACCTCTAATTTAGAGAATTAATGCTAAGTTATAAAGGAAGTTAAAATTTTAACTTATAAGAGAGGTAAAGATTTATTGAACAATGAATGAATTAAAAGAATTTAGATAAACTTGTATAAGTTCAATTGCATTTTTCGTTAACATATATATAACTTACCAGATATAAAAAGTTGAAATGTTAAATGAGAGATTGGAATTGAATATTTTACAAGTAGGAATTTTGGGAAATAATGAAGGATTCAATGAATTGCTATTATAAATAAGAATATAATGGTATAAACTTAAGTTATAATTTGAATTTTTCCATAATTTAAGATAAGTGTTATTAATAGGTGATTTTAAACTTAAGTAAATAAAATGAAATTCTTTAACAAATAAAGATTGATGTGTAGGGTTATAAACTTAAGTGTGATTTAAATGCTACTAGTTTAATATAAGTGGAAGTGGGAAATTAAATTGTTACTACTATTAAATATAATAGAAACGTCAACATTTAATAAATGAATGAAATTAAAGGTAAGTTGAAATTTTAATTTATAAAATGAATATATATTTGATGAACCTTTAATTAATTAAAGGAATTGAGAAGAAACTTGTATAAATTTCCACTTACATTCTTAAAACATATATAACTTACCATATAAGAAAAGTGCAAAGTTAGTAAGAAAATGTAAAGGAAATTCTTACAAGTGAAGAGTAAGGTAATGAAAGTAATCAATGAATTTGCTGTGATAAAATAAGAATTAAATTGTATAAACTTAAGTTAAATTGGAAATTCTACTATATAAGTAAAGGTAAGATTATAAATAGATGATATAAACTTAAATAAATAAAATAGGATACCAATATAATGAATTTTGTAATAAATGGAAAATGAAATTTGTAGGAAATGAAGAAATCCCTCCATAAATGAAAAAAAAAGAAAATCAAACAACTAAAGCATGAATTAAATGTATAATAAGTTAATTTGGTTGTTGGTTTGAATTGTATTTTTTGATTTATGGTTGTTGGGTAAGGAATTTGAAGTTTTAGATGAATAAATAATCTATCTTTGTTCCGTCTAAGACTGTTGAGTAAAGGATGCACTTGATAGTAATTTTCATTCCATACAAATTTCAAGTTCTGAACCCGAATAACTATTTGTTTGATGAATTAAATGGTTGCTTTGTCTTGTGTAGGTATGCTGTTTGTAAGGTTGATGGTTGTTGTTTTGTTTGGTTGTTTAATGGTTGAAACCACTTAAATATTTCACTTTATATAAATTTGTATATTTTAGCTAAATTAACTAATTTTGTAAATTTAAAATATTGATTTCGAAATTCTTCTTTTCCCTTCTTTTCCTTTTCGGAGACGAAAAGTATTGAGTGGGGGAGAGTGTAACGACCCGTAAATTTCGACAATTAAATTTTTAATTAAAAAGGATTTTGAAATTTAAATTTTGTAGAAAAGGGAAATATATATATATATAAAGGAGGTAAATTAATACTAGATGAACGCTAAATGAAAATTTATAGCAATAGTAATTAAAAATCTTAATTATTGTTAAATTTAATAGAAATCTAATGATTGAGATAATGGAAGATTTATACCCTTGTGTAAGTTGCATAAATAAAGGAGAATTAAATTTATAATTAATAATGAATTGTAGAAATGGTTATTTAACTTAATTGTTGAAAGGTTAGGTGAAATATCAATAAAGGAATAGTGTAATTTGTTGCACATGAATAAAATATAAAATAAAGAATTAAAGACAAAAATTTAAATTACCTATGTATTAGTAAATTGGTAAAACGGTAACTGTATAAGAATTAAGATAGTAATACAAATGGCAGTTGCTGGACAACCAATTTAATGCAAATTCAAATGTGATTGAGACGACTGTTGGGTTTTAATGGAGTGTAAATAAATAGTGAAAAACATTATAATATCTTAATTTAAATATGATTGTTTAATTAATACTAAAAGAATAAAATTGAAATAGTATTTAATGTAATAATAACTATAATAAATTGCAATTGTATAATGGAAGTAAATTGTTAATAAATGGATGTAAATATTAACTAATTGATGGAAATAAAATATAAATGAATGTTTGGATAAGATCTTAAGTAAATGCAATTAGGTAGCATGTATTGGAAATAAAGTTCATTTAAATATTGAGAAATTTTAATGTTGTTATTAAGAAAAACGTTACTTTAGTAATTTTTAATATAGTAACGGGTGTGCGAACGCGAATTAATGGAAACGTAAAACTTATTTTAAGTGAGTATTTGAGTGTAGACTTATGAAATAGATTAATGACAATAAATTTTTGTACGTTATTTATTCTATTAGTTTGTTAAGTTTTATTTTGATCAATTTCAATTAATGCACTAAATTATTGCAGTTAGTGTGGAATATTAGTAAGTGAATAAATAAGATGTAACCTAGATAAATTTCCATTCATAATATGATGATTAATGTGATATAAAGAATGAAACCAAAATGGAATGAATTAATTGAGGTTCTAACTTTATTTATGCGTAAAGTTAACAAAATTTCCAATAAAATTTAGATACGGTAAGTTATGCAAATAAAAGATGAAATTTTGGGAAATATTTATGTATTGGAATATAAAAGAAATGTTAATTAGGTAGTTGAGTAATAATTGATTTATTTTGAGTTTTAATCCAATAAAATCAAATTTATTAGAATTTATTGCAATTAATTGGATTAATTGCAGTAACCTTTGGAAATTGGAACTTAGTAAAAATAATCTGGATTGGATTTCAAATAAATAGGTTAGGGTGAGTAACTGAATTACATACTATGAATAAGTAAACCAGGAAGATTAAATTTAATTAATATAAAATAGTTGATTTATTGCAAATAAAAGATTATGTAAATATTTAGTTAGGTGGAATTAAAGATAATTACATAATAAGGTATGAATCCACTGCTAATTTTATTTATGGAAATGAAAAGAGTACCAAAAACAAGCTTTGTCAGTATATTTAAGTTTAATGTATAATAATAAGTTAATGGTAATAAAAGAAGTTTAAACATCTGTTAATAGAGAGTTGAGTTTAAATCTAAGAATATTAAGAAGTAGATTTTTGAATACAACATTTGATCCATCCACTTAAAATGTATAGATAGGATAATCGCTGATTTTTGATTTAAGTAGTGCAAACGGAGATTTATCTATTTATTGGAATTGGAATTTATAAGTGTATAAATAGGAAATAAGTGAAATTTATTTTAAATACTAATAAATGAAGATTTAGATGAAGGTGAGAATGATAATTCTTTAAATAGTAGAGACGTACACAAATCAATGTAGGTAATTAGAAATAAAATGTTGTCGAAACGATAAAACGTTTCTTGTGAAAAATGGATGACATAACGAAAAAGGGTAATGTATTCACTTGAATATAAATTGAAACTTATTTAAGGTATTAATTACAATGGATAGAGATTTTGGGTAACATTGTAAATGATATGTAAGTAATGCAAATGTATGTCAATAGTAAGGGATTAGGATGAATTAAAAATTTGTAACATAGGAATTACCTGCCTATTTGTTAATAAAAATTTGAATGGTTAGTAAGTGATAATAGAATAAGTGTACATTAGTGGAATTGAGGTAACGTTAGTTTTAATGTTGAGAAAATAAATGGGTATAGTAAAGTTTAAGTGAAATTGTAAGTATGTATAGGGGAATGAATTATTGCAGGGAAATATTTGGTAACCATTGCAATAAATGTAAATTTGTGTGCATTAATATGAAATTTAGTAATAGGTGTGAATAACTTAAATTTCTTCATAGGATAAAGAATGATGGAAATAACGTTTAATTAATATATCGGGATTTAATTGATCATAAAAGGTTGATTGCAAATCAAATGAAAAATTCTTAAATGGGAATTAAGTTATTTATTCATTTGGATTTAAAGCATGATTGAAATTTTTGGAAACTGAATAAACCGTTTTATGTTGATTGAAATTTAAGCTGGAAGTAATTAAGATAAATAAAATATGTATAATATGGAATTCCAATATACATAGAAATGTGGATTTTAGTATGTAAACGTAATCTATTGAGAATGGATAGAAATTTAATCTGTAATTATTACAGTAATTTAGAATTTAGTTGAAATTGGAAATTTATCTACGTATTTGGAAATTTATGGAATTATGAATATATATATGGAAATTTAAATGAAGCATCTAATTATACATGCGTGAATACGCTTAAAATGCAATGTAAATGTTGAGAAAGAAATAATTTAATCCGTAACGTGTATAATTAATATCCTTTTGGGACCACTTCTGTTTGCACGTTAAAATTCGTGCACACCTATCCTGTTGCATTCTATCTATAAATATGCTGTGATAAACCCTAGCCTCCTTTCTATTGTCAATTGGCTGTACGTTCATTTTTCTTCATCTCTTTCTTTTCCTCAATGGTTACAAAACCTAATCTATCTACAATTCAAATTTTCTAATAAAATTCAAACTCTCCACAAAAATTCCAGAAAATTTATGATAAAGTTCTCGAGACACGTAATCTGCTGGTACAATTCGTTTTCTGTTTTGGATATTCGTTTGACCAGAAAAAAATTCGACGCTGTGCTGTAGCTTTTAGCTGACGTGGCCATTGAAGTTAAGTGGGTTTTGTTTTATTTTATTTTATTTTTATTTTTGTTTTCAAATCGTTTAAAATGAATATTTTTTTCATCGTTCTCCGATTCACGCGAAATTTCTTTTGTTAGGATCGTAATTTAATTCCAGATCTATTGACGCTGGTTTGGACAAATTCTGAGACCGTCGAATTTTTGGGTTTAAATCGGATTTAAATTCGATTTAAATTCAAAAGGTGAGTGTTTTAACCCACTCACAACTACTAGAAGCTTTTATGTTTGTTAAATTAATTTTAGAAATGAATAGAAATTTATTTATGAGTATTTGGCATGTTTATTTTATTCATATCCGTTGAATTGCATTTATTAAATTTAACTGTTAATTTAATTAATTTATTGCGTATAAATTTACAGTTAAAATTTATTTGTTTGTATATGAACTGCTTGTTAACAGTTATATAATTTATTATTGAATATAGACTGTAGATTAATAGCTGTTAAATTTAATTTGAATAAAACTGCCAGTATTACCTGTTATGTAGTACCAAAAATAATATTGTTATTGATTGATATTGATTGATGATTGCGATTTGGATGATGGATGATGTTGATGAATGGATGTTTATTGTATATCATTAAATTGCAAATTTTCATGCATATTTCATTTCATTCGGGATTGTGGTTTGAAATGATATATAACCGCAAAATTTTATATTTTTTTAAATTGCGGATTGAAATGATAAATATCCGTATCACTTGACCATAGGATAGAAAATTTTATACAGGCACCGCGGTCTATATATAACTATTTTAATGTGATTTCTATGGTTTGGATGGAATACGGTTTCTAATAATCTTAAATTTTATATTGTATAAATATTATTCTTCCATTTATATACATATGAAGTTGAAAATTTTGAAATTAAAAGGTGTATAAAAATATTTATTTAAAAATGGAAGAAAATTAAGAAAATGGAGTTTAATAATTTATATCATATGTTTAAATGTTAAGTTTGGAAATTTTAAGATATGATATTTATAATTGGATTTTTCCCAAAATAAATTGAAATGAATATTCTAGTATAATTTGAATTGGGAAAATATATATATTTTATTACTAGAAATTGAAGTCTTATTATTTATGGATTTTATGTGAATATTCAAGACTAATTAATAGAACAATTGATCTGTTGAAAGAATAAAATCCAATTTTAGTTTGAAATATTGTTACTTAAAATGGATATACGTATATATAAATAAATTGAAGTGGTTTTGGAACTTGAGAGAGATAATATAAATTTTGGTTTAGACTTTAATAAAGAAATGTATTTGTAAAGCCATGAGAACTATTTTCTTTACAAAGTAACATTTAAGTTAAACCATTTAATTCATATATCGTTGAATGTCCAAACCATTCAAGTTTTTTTATAGAAGTTATGGTTTTAAATTATGATTTTCAAAATATTATGATTTGAAAATATTTGATTTTCAGACGTTATGAAGTTAAAGCATTATGATTTTGGAAAAGAATTATATTTGGGATAAGTGATAAAATATGGTTTTGGGTTTTGAAGTGATATCGTATTCATGGTTATGAAATGGAATGTTTATTCTGATTTTTAAAGTATAACCTATTTTTAAATGACCGCGGTGTTATAATAACGATGGGTTGGCAAAGAGACCGGGATCGGATATGGACATACTCTCTGTCGATACCGAAAACCACTTTGACTAACCGTGTACGCGGTGGAGATTCCAGAATGAAGTAGGTGGTGGTGACGTTTCCTGTAAGGTAAATACGTGGACCCGACTCCCGTGAGTTGGCATAAGGTGGCTAAAACAGGAGCGATTCTCAGGCCAATGAGGTCATTCCTCTGATCGGACCCTCCTCTTCGATATTATACTTTGATTTTGGATTGATTCAGTGGCCACTTCTATATTTTGATTTTGGGGAGTTAGTCCGAGGTGGGCGGTAACTGCGGCTACGCGTTTCCACCAGCCTGGATAGCAATTGGTATATCTACCCTGGCATTGCCTAGTTGTGCCGTGTCACCTACCATACCGAGCCTTTACTACGAGTTTCTATTTGTGTCGTACCTATGGAGTATCCTCTGGTAGCTTCCCGATCAGGAGGTATTACGGTACTGTATAGACTATTGGCATTATTTGTGTTAAGGGCTATATGGGTAACCCCTTAACGCTATTAAAAAGTAAGTTTATTTTATAAATAGACACTATTATAATAGCGCAATATACTACATAGTAAATAGTTTAACGGATCCTTAGGAGATGTAAATCCCGAACATCTCTTGAGTTACTGTACTCATATTTATTTCTATTAATTTAACTCACATAAGATCTTTTAGTCTGACTCGAGTGTTTTTGTCTTTTCAAATTCGCTCGGGTCAGTCCGAGCATTTCAGGATCGAAGATTTTAGCTTTGGAGGACGAAGACGAAGAATCCGTATTATATTATTTATAGTATTGCACCACACTCTAAATTTCCGCTGCATTGATTGTATTGGTATGTGTAACTCTGATATTCATTATATAAGTAAAATAAATATTTTGTAAACAGTTATCATGAACTGTATATTGATTATTATATCTTATCCTTCCGCTGTGAGATTCTATTTTGCTTTATTTCTTCTCTGTTTTTCTTATTTACCCCATAACAATCCGCCCTTGCGTATGCTTTGAATTGGCACGTGTGTCGGTTTAAAGTGTGCGAAAAGGCGGGATGTTACAAAGGTTATCACCAACCTCAGCTCTGATACCAACTGTAATGACCCGCAAATTCGTACCCCTTAATTTGACACTATTCTCCATCATTTAACTTAAGATGAACGGAAATACGAACCATTTGGGTTAAATAAGAAGAGGTAGAAGAAGAAAATAGAAAACAACAACAGAATCTAACCATCGCAGCGGAATAAAATATAATAGATAATAACATATCTTTACACAAAAGAAAAATATATCTGTTTTATATATACACATCATCAGAGTTCAGCAACATCAATAACATACAACTGGACAGTCATATAAACTTATCTTCAAAACTGACTACACAGCGGAATAATAATCAAGTACAGAAGTATGTATCTCCATCCTGCTCGTCTCCTGAGCTTCACAACAGCCTTTCATGTATACTATAGTACTCGGTCTGACCCGAGCATTATAGTTAAATAACATCCAAGTCAGTCTGGAAAACCAGCGTGAGAAAATCACACTCAATTTGATTATTAAAGTTTCAAAATTCTTTGAAATCAAAAGCATCTCATAAGACCACGCCACAAATAAACATGTCGGGTTTTTACCTTACGATAGCTAAAACATTTCTTATCAAAATCCTCTGATATTATAATAGGGTCTATTTACGAATACTTATTAAAATATCCGAAATTGTTATATGATTAAATTCCAGCTATTAGCCACAAAGTGGGTAATACAAACAAAACCGTAAAAGGCACGTAGGGAGAATGGATTTCCAACTAATGACTAAGCACGGGTACCACCTGTCACAGTATGTGGCCTAGATCACCGTACCGAGGATTACTCCCAATCCCCTACAACACAAGACCGGGACTAGCCCTTACAAGATAATCCCGAGTAAGATCACCCCACGGTTGGGATCAGCAACCGCACCACTTAGCCGAATAAAAAGGGACATCTAGATAGGGATGACCTCACCCTAATGGGCGCTACCCATTAGCCTTGCTGCATAACCCCTGATTTTCAGTCATTACCGGTTGATGAGGCTTGAGGCTAAGTGTTACCTTTTAGAACATTTCACTTAGAATGCTCATCGTCCACCTGACGATGTTCCGAAAGCATTCATCCATACAAGTCCATCCTGGGTTCGAACGGAACCGAAGGCACTACTCCTACTACATCCATTTTGGAATCATCCTCAGGATTAGTAGCGACTAGCCCTTGCACTTCACTACTCCACCTTCGAATCCAAACTCTAGTTTTCCACATGAAAACGTTCAAACCGGATCGAAGTGGTTTTCGAGAAATTAATCCCGATCCCGGTCTCTTCGAAACGATCAGCGCATTGGCCAATATTGATAGCTGGTTATTTAACTATCAATTAACATTCACAAACAACCATCAAACAATAAATAATTTCTCTAAATTATTTATTATCCCCAAAATATATTCGCAAGATATATTTCTATTTCCAATCCCTTTGAAAACAATTTTCAAACCACACCCTTCTCATGAAATAGATTCCAAAATATTTATTTCCACTGAGAATACCAAGTACAAAGCTTTAGATTTTTAAAATAATTTTAAAACACTTTATTATAAAATATAACATTTAGATTGAAAACTACTTCAATACTTTATTAAAAATATATACTATAGGAATATTTGAAATGAGGCTACTTTATAAAATATAAAACTAGATTTTCTCCTTTAAAACAAAATACCAAGTCAACTTTAAATCATTACTACTATAATAGATTTGAAAAATACTTACTTTGGAATATAAAAAATTAGAAATAATAAGTTTTATATAACATACTTTCAAACATCTTAAAACTTTTAACTTATACCTTCAAATTTGTTTTGAAAACGTACTTGTCTATCCAGGGAAATACGCTTTTCTTTCACATGTTTTAAAAATAAATCACCATTTATTTTTAAACAAATTTACCCATTCCTTTAATAAATTCCAATTACTCCATTTTGAAATAAATTTCTTTAATTACTCAATTTATTTTAAAATCCGTTAACTTCATATTTTTATTCCTTAATTATGATTACAATCTTTTAATTGAAAATACTGATTTCATGTTTTCCAAATTTCTTCTTTATTCTTTCAAATAAATTCAAACCTTGAATTTTAAAGTAAATTCTTTTATTACTTCCAATAATATCTCTTTAAGTTTAAAATTCATGCTCTCTCTGTTTAAATCAAAATCCCTTTCCATACTCGGTATTTATTTATTAGAATTTTTTTTAAATTACTTTTATTCTTTTCCAATTCATTCTTAAATTCATTCAATTCTCTATAATAATTTAACTTAAGGATTCCCTCTTTTGTTTTCTTTTAAAAAATCCAATTCTATATAATTTGATAACTCTGTGTAAAGAAATATATCCAAGCAAACCATAGCATTCAATATTCCAATTATCAATAATATTCATCACAGAATATCAAATATTCATAACACAGAATATTAAATAATCTAAATAATTTTGAGGAATCCAGTTGGATCCCTCCAACCTATTTCCCTGCATCCACAGATGTTAGAACAATACCAATTCCACTTCAAGGTGAAATATCGCGGTATATGGGATTTAAATAAAATATCATCCGCTATTATGCGGCGCATAGGGTCTCATCCGCTATATAATGCGGGAAATCAATCATTCCAAGATATATTATATACTATAATATAGCACATCAAATCAATTCGACCATTCAACCAATTATTTAAATTTAACCATTTAAATTTAAATTAACCCAGATGAGTGAGATTAACTCACCTTTGCCCCCTTAAATTTGCAAATCCACTTCATTCTCGATTTGATTCCACGATTATTGACCTTGTATAAGTATTTATATAATTTATTAATATTTGAATTGATCAAATAGTTAATTACTACTTGCTTATTTAATTTAAACTAACAATTTGATTTTAAACTAATTTCCCTTTTAATACATTATTTTTAGTAACTAAATAGCTAAATAAGTTTATTAAATAAATGAATTAGTCACAAAAATACAATTTTTTATTACAGAAGATCTAAAAATATGTATATGTATATATGTGTGTGTGCATGTATTCACTTTGAATTTGCCTATATATAATTATATAGATTCCATAAAAATCTAAATTATATAAATCCTTTCAACCCTTAAATTTTCTATTTTCTAAATCTTATCTATGAATATATTATTTTCTTCTTAAGCTATATATAATATAAATCTGAATAAAAATATACTAACAAGTTAAAATGAGAAAGACGAAGATCGAATACCTCATCGCCGACCAAGACAGACTAAGCTCTAAAACCAGACACCTCGATCCCAACATCCACGAACAGCGTCATAACTCTGAGCTCGAGCGCGACCCTTGCCGACATCGCAGCGATCCTTACTAACATCACATCGTGAAGGCAAGCAAAAGAAATCCCAAGTCGAGAACTTCATCGCCAGACTCCGCTCCCCACGTTCGACTATCACTTGCGCCATCGCGACCCCAAAATCGACTTCGACATCGATGCCGTAGATTGAGTCTCGTAGAATTGATCGTCACGAAATCGATTTCGATATTCATGTCGAAGAACCGCGAGAGGAACACATCTTCGAGCTGAAATGAACTCGTGTGCCCACTAATGGTTTGGGAATGAAAAGCTTCGGCAACACCTCTTCGCGATGCCTCGCGATTTCAAGACGAAATTGATGTTGATTTCGTCACTTCGCCGATTATGGATTTAACGCGGCTGTTGATTTTTTTTTATAAAGTGAGTTCGGCCATTTTTTTCTTTGTAAATTTTTTTTTGAAACGAACTGATTTATTATAAAAAGGAAGAGGGGATTTCGTTTGTGAAGAAAGAGGAAGGGACGAGATATCCTAAAAAATGGTAACGATGTAATTTGAAAAGAAAACGTAATTCTGGAAAGAAGGTTGCGTGCTGTACTATACCTCCTACAGTGTTTTTCAATTGAAAGGAAAAAGGATTGATGTGAGATAATTTCAACTGTAGTTGATTAGTATAAATATTCAAATTCAAATTGTTCCGATAAATGCAACTTGAAAACTTATCCTCCTATTGTGTGACGACCCGGAATTTTAGGCAATATCAATTTAATAATCTATATTTATAATTAAATTGATTTAATAATTTTCCTTTATAATTTTAATTTAATTTGGTAAATTTAATCTTTTAAAGGTTAATAAATATTTAATCTGGCAATATGGGTCAATATTTTTTTATACAATTTAAAATTGATAAGAATTATTTTTCAAAGCTAATAAAATTATATTCTATTTATAATATATATTTGATATATATATTGTGAATAATAAGATCTTTTATTTTAAATAAAAGATGTATTTTCAGATTGTAATATATATATATATATATATATATATATATAAGTATATGTTATAATTTGAAGCTGTTTTGAAATTTAATATAATATATCGATAATATATATATGTATGAATATATTGTAATTTGAAGCTTTGTTTTAAAATTAATATTTTTCAAAAGTTAATTTAAGATTAATTCAATTATTTTCAAAGTATAGGATAATTATTTATTTTTAAATATGATAGTTTAAATAAGATTTAATCAAAGTTTTATTTTGTTTTCTTTAAAATGCTTAAATTAAAATGGTTATAGATATATATATAAAAAGTTATAAATAAACTTTCTTTTTAAATATCTCTTGAATTAGAAATGTTTGTAAACATAAGTAATAAATAAATAAATTACTAGATTCACATTTACATAAATATAAATACAAATTCATATTTCACAATTTATAGGGAAATATATAATACATTTATTTGATTTAAAACATAAGCTATTTATAAAACAAATGTTTATAAAATATCACACTTATATATTTATTAAAAATTCAAAAGCTTATAAGAAGACAAACATTTCTTATACACATAAATATACTTTATAAACACATATATGACTTAAATGAAAAAAAGAGAAGGTTAACACTTGTGAATAATTTAAGCTAGCTTTTGACATTTGTAAAATAATAACAATAGATTTAAACATGTGTAAGCTAAGTGTAATTTGAATTTACAAGTGGTAAAGAATTTTTTTTCATTAGAAACTAAATTTTTACTAATTAGTGTTTTGGGAGAAATCTGATTTCAAAAAATTCTTTTCTACCTCAAATCACTTTCTTCTCGTTTTTTTCAAAATTAAAATCAAAATAAGAATAGGAGAAGAAGTTGGTAAAAACCTGGAAATCAAAGTAAACAGGAAATCAAATTCCAATACTTCAGTTTCAAAGCATTAACTCAGCAAGTTTCAGCATTTATAATCAAAGATTTAAGGGCATGTAGAGGTTTCAACAGCAAAACCTAGAAAAAGAAAAAAAAATTAAAAACCTGCTCTCTGCATTTTCAAAGAAAATTGGTAAGTAAACGCTTTTAAAAACAGTGTAATAATATCTGTAGTTGAACTTTTATGCATGTGATGAATTTTTCTATGATATTGAATATATGTTTACATGAATACTGTTATGTATGCATGAGTGAGGGCATGGAATTTCTGGGAATAGAAGAACCTGTATAAGTTCATCTCTGTTTATTTACAAAAGTTGTTTTTCTTAAAGAAAAATTCAAAAATCTTCCAATCTAAACCACATTTGAACTTGATATTTGAATTAAAGTTGTAAATTAATGTATGGTGATAATTTTAAAAATGGTTTCTGGAATTTTTAATTTACAAATAATTTTTAAAATGGGAAACAAAGTAAAATACTGATGCAAGTTAAAAATCAATAAACTCAATTTTAAGTTTGGATTGTATGAATGAATTCATGATGGGAATTCACGAATTTTAACACTGATTTCATGATTTTTAATTCAATAGCCTGTTGGAAATTTTGAATTGAACATTTTTGGCAATTTGATGAATTGCCGATGATCAACTCGATGATTGGAGCTGAATTCGTGGT
The DNA here is from genome assembly GCA_030765085.1 of Allium cepa. Taxonomy (NCBI): domain Eukaryota; kingdom Viridiplantae; phylum Streptophyta; class Magnoliopsida; order Asparagales; family Amaryllidaceae; genus Allium; species Allium cepa. The sequence continues at coordinate 420,243,937 of CM060943.1, read as the reverse complement.
CGAAGTTAGCTATGGTGTCATGGATGAAGGGAAAAATGCTCACGAATTTTTCCTATGGCTGAGATGATCAGATTCGATCGAACTAGGGTTTAAGCTTGTTTTTGGTTCGTCTTGGCTATCGAGATAATTTAGACATGGATAGTGGGTTGGATGCAATCGCGAGATGGGGGATAGTGGCGTGGTGATACGGCGACGCTTTGGAAGAGGTTCTGGAAGTTTCGGTCAACGTGGTCGACGGCGTTGGGGGGTTTTATGGTTGAGTTTGGGTTCAGTTTTCGATCAATGATCGAAATTTTGATTCGCATATCTATTTGTTGATCTGAGTGTTCGAAGAGGCTCGCGTGGGTTCGTATGGTCGTCGAAGATAGTTACGATGGCCTATGGTGGTCGGAGCCGATGGGGCACGTACATGCGTGTACGTTTGTGCACTAGAAAAATAGAGTTTGGGGAAGATGGAGGTTGACTCGGTGTGGAGCTCGCGTTTTCCTGGTGTCGACTCGAAGTAGAGGAGGCTGGGGTTTGTCTCGGGCAGGCTCATGTTGATGTAGTGTTCGACTCGAGTATTTAGGTCGTATGCTTATCTGGCAAGTACTGTAAGGTATAAAATTTACAAATTAAACTTGTTTGTTTTGAAGAAATGAAATCAAGTTTAAATTGTAAAGTAAGTTATTCAAAACAAATGAAAGTCAAAGATTTTTAAGGGTGTTTTAATCTAATATGTTTAAAATTTGAAAAGTCTAAAATAATTGATTTTAAAATAATTAACTAAATTTATTTTAAATTGAATTTAAAGGTATTTTCAACTTATATATTAGATCAAAGTTTTAAGAAACTCAATCAAGTTTAAATAAGGATGTTTCATGTTGAAGAATATATTCAAAGTAATGTTTAAACTATATTTCAAATTTATATTTTTAAATAGATAAGATTAAAGAATATGATAATTGAGTTTCCAAAGATTAATATTTGTTTAATTCAATTAAATATGATTGAAAAGGTTTTCAAATTTTTTTATATTAAAATTAAGTATTTGAATTGTTTTATTTTAAAAGTAAAATCATATTTTAAATTGATTTTTAAATTGGTTTTAATAATGTTAATGATTTGAGGAAATATTTAATAAATGCAAAGTTTATTCTTAATTAGTCAAGTAGAGATTAATTAAGAATAATTAATTAATTAATAAAATAAATTTAAGCTTAATTACTATTTGTAATTAAGAATAATTACTTGATAAAGTAATTAGTGGATAGTTAATGAATTAATTAGAGATTAAGTGATGATTATTTAGTTAATTAATTAATGTAATTAATTTTATATTAATTAATTATTCTAATTAATTTAAGATAATCACTTTATAATTAATTAGAGAAATTACTTAATGAAGTAATTAATGGATATTACTTAATGTAATTAAGAAGGGAAATTATTTATGGAAGTAATTGAGTGAAGTGATTAGGGAATAATCACTTGATGATATTAATTTAAGGATTAATTAATATAATTGATTTGAAGTTAATTAACTAAAGAGTAATTAATTAATTAAAGAATTAAGGTTAATTAATGATGGGATTAATTACTTGTTAAGGTAATTAATTAAGAGAATAATTAACTAAAGAATAATTACTTATGTAAGTAATTAAAGGTTAATTACTTAGTTAATTTAGTTAATTAATTAATTAATGTGATTAATTTAAGATTAACTACTAAGTATAATTAATTAAAAATGTGATTAATCAATAAAGTAATTAAGGATTATTAATTGATAATTTCTTAATGAAGTAATTAAAGATTAATTAATCAAAGGATTAATATAATTAATTAAGAGGTTAATTAATAAAGATAAGTAATTACAAGTTTGTTAATTTCTTTTTATGATTAATTAAGACTAATTAATAAGATGGTTAATTACAAGTTAATTATTTAATTAATTAAAGGGATTATTAATTAATAAGGATCACTAGTTAATATAATTAATAAAATTAATCAAGGTTGATTAATAAAAGTGATTAATTAAAGTATGATTAAATGTAATTAATAAAGTATTAATATAATTAATCATAGTTGATTAATTAATGGAAGCAAATGAAGGATCATTAATTAATGTAATTAATGATAGTAATTAAAGGTTACTTACTGTATATGATTAAAGATAATTAATTTGTAGGCTAATTACTTGAATGTAATTAAAGGATGATTAATCAAGTAAGATTAATCAAGGAAGATCATTAAGAGATGATTAATAAATTAATTTGTAATAAATTAATGAAGCGGGATTAAGATGATCCAAGTGATTAAAGGATAGTAATTAATTTAATTAAAGGTTAATTAAATTGATTAAGAGTTAATCAAACCTGCTTATGAATGATTGATTGATATTGGATGATTAATATTAGATGATTGATTTATATTGCATGGTTGATATTGGATGATTGAATGATGTTGGACGATTTGGAAGTGATATCTCTGCTATGTGATATGCTGCTTATGAGATGATTGGATAATATGAATTATCTATTGTGATAATGTGATTCATCTATCTGTTTATGTTATCCTGAATATAAGTTTAATTGTTTAAACCCTTAAACAACTTGGACATTAAAATGGCGTTTGGATTTCGGTGAGACCGAGATCGAGTTTCCATATTTGGATATCCGAAAACCACATCGATCCAATTTAAACGTTAGATCATGAATCCAAGTGGAGCTTAGTGAAGACTCGAAGTGTAAGAACTATTCGTCAGTATAACTCTGAGGGTGATTGCGTGATGAGTTTGACGGAGATAGTACTTTCAGGTTCGAGATGGTGATTCAGAGTTCAAGGCTTTGGTCGTTGACTCTGAAGGTGATTCCAAAATGAGTGCAACGAGATAGTGCCTTAGGTTTCGTTCGAACCCGTGACGAACTTGTATGGATTGAATGCTTTCAGAACATTGTCAGGTAGAAGATGAACATTCTAAGATAGATGTGTTCTATAAAGGTTATCGCAGCCTCAAGCCTCATCAACCGGGAATGGCTAAAACAGGGGAGGTGCGACAAGGCTAGGTGGGTAGCACCCATTTCAGGGTGAGGTCATCCCTGTCTAGATGTCTCTTTTTATTTCGGCTTAGTGGGTGGTTGGTCGCGCCAACCACGGGGTGATCTTATTCGGGACTATCCAGTAAGGGATGGTTTCGGCTTTGTGTTGCAGTGGATTGGGAGTGATCCTCGGTACGGTGATCTAGGCCCCGTACTGTACGGGTGGTACCCCAGTAGCCCTGTCATTGATGGAAATCCATTCTTCCTACAAGACCCTACGGTTTTGACTGTATTACCCACTTTTGTGGCTAGTAGCTGGAATTTAATAATGTAACAATTTTGGTTATTTCTTATTTACTTGAAAACCCTAGACACTATTATAATATCACTGGATTTCCTATCAAATGTTTTGGTTAGCATAAGGTAAAAACTTTTCCATCTTTACGTGTGGGAAGTCTTATGTGATACCTTTTCTTTTCAAATGACTTTCTAAAGTTAAGCAATTTTAACCCGTTTACTCACACCAGACCCCTGTCTGACCCGAGTGTTTATTTTCTGTTTTATTAAACTCTTGGGTACTCATATTATGTATGAGTAGTCGAGGGATTCAAGTTAGCTTGATGAATTCAAGAGGAGTTTTGGAGCAGGAGGCTTCAGCGTGTAGATATATAATGGTTCCACTGTGTTTGTGTTGTGTCTGTAGCTTTGTTGTACTTGAGTTGTATGATAGACAGATGTTTATAACTGTCTAATATGTGTTGTATAGGTTGTGTAACTCTGATGTATATGATACTGTGCAATATTTTATGTGATATATTATATTTCATTCGTTCCGCTGTGAGTATCTGATGTTGTTGAGTTTCTTCTTTTCTTATCTTTTCTTCTTTTATCCCTTTCTTTCTTAAACTATGATGCGTTTTTCTGGAGATAGAAAGACGGGTTGTGACATATTGAGGCGTACCGCTGGGCATTTATAATATTATACCCCTATTTCAAACGCAATGGAAAAGGTTTCGAGTCCTAATTCGATCGTTGAAGAAGATAGCCCTTTGGACCCAGTTATAATATTAAATTTTGATATGAATTTTAGCGCGTTTACCTATCGTACGATCACATGACAACTCCAAAGACTACAAAATTTGAAATCCAATAATAATACAATATTACGGATCCAATAGAACTGGTTTCGTCGAATTTTCGAGACTGTCCCTCGGAAAGCTATTTTTAAATATCAATTTAAACGATATATTTTCAAACTGAACAAACCACTTCCAAATTTAATTTTAAAAGTTCTATCACCTTCAGTATTATTAAATGAAATTTTGTAAGCCTTCAAATTATTTTTAACAAGCTTAAAACTGGAGATTCAATATTTTACCCAACTTTCAAATTATTTAATTCAATAATTTAATTATCAAATAAATAGTGATATTTGAATTCAAGTTAAAAATTAATTTTAAATATTTAAAATCAATTAAATATTCCAATTTCAAACATCCAAAAAATCTGGGTCGTCACATTATGGAACTGGTTTGGCCGAATTCTGAGACTGTTGAATTTTGGGCTATTTTTGGATTTTAAAATCGTCGACTAATCAAAGGTGGGTATTTTAACCCACTTATGACTACTAAATTATCTTATGTTAGTTAAATTAAATTTATGATGTGATTAGAATTTGATTGGTTGGTGTTTGGTATATTTATATTATCATTCCAGTTAAATCTGACTTCTATTGAATTTAATCGTCATTTAATTTAATATTGAATTTTTAATTGTCAATTAAATACCTACTAACGATAATCAGTTAATGGATGTTATTTACTGGTTGATTTGAATGATGATTGTGATGAATGTTTAATTGTTGATATTTTGTATTATTGGATGTATGTTTACATTTATATGTTGCTATCACACTGCGAGTTTCCTTAGTTATTGTTACGAAATCACTATGGATTGAAATGATACATATCCGAACGATCTGATCGATTAGGGAAAATCGCTATGGGTCGAAATGGTAGACTCGAGCGATTTTATGGATTTTATAAACTTAACTCGAGATTGTGGGTTGAAATGATATATACCCGTAAAATTTAAATTATTGTAGGTTGAAATGATATATATCCAGATCACTTGACCATAAGGTAGAAAATTATATATGGACATTGGATTAAATGATTTAAAATCCTTAAATTTATGAATCCAGTTAAAATAATATTTTGAAGAAATTTGATTTATATAAACCGAATTATTTTTGAAAATCCAAGCATTAAATGTTGAAATTGAAATTTGTTCAAAAGAATTTGAATTGATATTTCAAAGTTGAATTTTGAAATATAATGAAATTTATCGAAATTGAGTTATTGAAAATGTTTGAATATTTAAACTTTGAATTCTACAAAATTGAAGTAGTTTAGATTTATAGTTCAAACATGGATTTGAAATCGATATAGATTTAAATGGTTTATTTGAGAATTTGAGTTGAAAGATAAACATTGAGTTTGTTAATCTGAAAGCTGGATATGGTCTAGATTTGTTGAAATGGCAGAAATAGTTTAATTTGGTATTACTTTCAAAATAATTATTTAACATAAACTGTTTAAAAATATATTATTTTAAATTCAGATTTATTTATATTTTGAAACCATTTTATATTAAACTATGTTAAGCCTATTTTAACTATTTTGAACTATTTAAACTATTTAATCTATTTTAAGCTATTTGATCTATTTTAAGCTATTTAATCTACTTTAAACTATTTTAATCTATTTTAACTATTTTAAACCATTTCGACCTATTTTAAAACTATTTTAAACTATTTTAATATAATTTAATCCATTTTAAACTATTTAACTATTTTAATCTAATTTAATCGATTATGAATAATTAAACTATTTTAATCTATTATGATCTATTTTAAACTATTTTAACTATTTTAAACCGCTTTAAACTATTAAAACTGTTTTTAAACTGTTTATGACTATACAAACTATTTTCCAAATTTCAAAGGTGTAAGGTTGAACTATTATATTTGAATCCTGGATTTAAAAGCAAATATGGTTAAATGATGATCATAACCTAAGTTGGAATTTGAAATGATATTTTCTAGTGAAATGACATATGTTGAGTAAATATGATGATTTTGAAATCTGGGTTTGACCTATTTTGTGAATATGTTTTCGGAAGTGATATGATTTCGAAAGTGAATACGATTTTGAAAGTGATATGGTTTTGAGAATATGATATCTTGATATCAATTATGAATCGATTTTGGAAATGTAAAAGAACCAACCAGTGTGAAATAAGGGTTTGGTTGTTAAAGAGATCGCGATGAGATATTGTCATACGCTCTAGCAATACCAAAAACCACTTTAACAACCGTGTACATGGTGGAGATTCCAGTATGAAGTAGGACGGTTTGGCGAATAATTCTGTATGAGGTATATATGTAGCCCTGACTCCCTCGAGTAAGCTTGATGTGGCTAAAACAGGAGCTACACCGGACCAAGTGAGGTCGCTCCTCCAATCGGGTACATTTCTTCGATACTATATTTTGACTTGTCATTGATTTGGTGGCCACTCCTTGATTTGATTATGGTAGCGTGTTTTGAGGTGGGCGGTAGTAGCTGCTATGCGTTACCATAAGTCCGGGAGTGAAACGGTAGAATATACCTTGACATTGCCTTGCGTACCTTGTCAAGTGCCGTATCGCAACCATTACGAGTTCTGTTTGTGTCGTACCTATGGAGTGCTCCCTGATAGCCCATCGATTTGGTGGAGTTTATAGTATTGTATAGACTACAACATTTATATAAAATGTGTTAAAGGGGATATGGGAAGTGCCTTAACGCTACTTTAATATTTTACTTTACTATAAACATTATTATAATAGCGTATTATACTATGTATGTAGATAGTTTAACAGATCCTTAGGAGATGGAATCCCGAACATCTCTTAAGTTATTGCACGCACGTTGGACACTGGATAAGAGATGTCAAACCCCGTAAACATTACGATGCCATTGCACTCATACTTATTTACCGTTTACTTAACTTACATAAGATCTTTTAGTTCTGACTCGAGTGTTTTGTCTTTTCATTACGCTCGGGTCAGTCTGAGCTTTTCAGTGTATCGAAGACTACTTTCCTAGAGGATGAAGACGGAGATTTGTATACTATATTATTTCATATATATTCCACTACATCATGTTGTTTCGCTGCATTATATATTTATTCCTGCTATATGTAACTCTGATATCTATTGTAAAAGTGTAATCAAATGTTATTTGTAAAACAGCTTCATGAACTGTTATTTGATTATTATATCTTGTCATTTCGCTGTGAGATTCTGTGTTTGTTCTATTTCTTTCTCTTCTTTTTCTTATTTACCCCATAATAATCCTCCCTTTCGAATAGTTCGAGTCCGACATGTGTGGTTTATTGTCAATTTAAACCGTTCAAAAAGGTTTAGTGATAAGTTTAGCTTTATGGGGTCTGACTCATTAGGATTAGGGTAGTAATACCCTAGAATGAGTCGGTTGAGTGTATATATGAGAGAGCGTATTTGTTAGTGTTATAAAAATGTTTTTATATTGTGTTAATTTGTTCTATTTTGTATTTACTAATTCTGATCGGTACATAGGACGCTATGGCATCGATAGGTATTTCTAAACACTTAATTGGGCAGACTGACACAATATTATTTTTAAAATATAGGAAAATAAAATAATTTTACCTAGTATTATATTTTGTATATAAAAAATAAATTTTATAAAAAGGTATAGTTGGATGTGATATGTTGTTTGTAGGTAGAGAAATTTTATAAATCTTGATTGTAAAATAGGATTTACAAAAAAGTTAATATAAATTGGATTTTGGGAGCTTAAGTTTCGGGTTTTGGATTTTGTTTTCAAAAGAATTTTTTTGAGTAGAATATTAGTATTATTTGGAAGTTATTTCATTAATATTCCAATGTGATTTGAAAGAAACGTTTTAAAATAATTTTGAAGGAAATAAGTTTTGTACTCCCTTCCATATCGCTGGAAAATAATTTTCATGAAGAGTGCATGCATCATCGACGTTCATTTTCGAGTTTCAATGTGGGAAAATCACTGTAGTAGTTTTACCACACATTTGTTTTCATAAACAAATCTTAATTTTAATTTCCAAATATGATTTGTTCTATAAAGGATATGAATATATATATATATATATATATATATATATATATATATATATATTATTTACAAAATGATTGAAATGTACCCGGCATTTAGTTCCTGAGTTTCTAGAAATTAGGGGTTTCACTTATTATAATGAATGAAATCTTAACTATTTTAATATTTGGAAACTTCTAAAAATGAAAATATAAGAAATTAGATGCTAAGTGATTAATGAAATATATGAGAAATTGGAAATTTGTAATTCAAAAGACGTGAAATATTGAACATTTTGTGAATTATATGAATAAGATAAACTTATGTAAAATCCATTTGCATTCTTAAACATTTATATAACTTACCAGAAATGTTAAAAGTTGAAATGTTAATAAGAATATGTAATAGAATATTATATAAGAGAAACTTAAGTAATGAAATTGTTCAATGGAATTCTGCTTATAAATGAAGAATTAAGATGTAAAAAAATGCCTCTAATTGTATAAAGACGTATAAATAATCTATTAAATTATTATCAAAGGCCTTTGAGTGTACGGTATACTTAGTAGTTTATTTACCACTTTATACGATGAAAAGTTTCTGAACCTGAACACACCGTTGGTGTTGGTTGCTATGGATATATGATTGATTTCTTTGTTGAATATGATGGTTGTATTGTTGTGTTTGCAAGTGATTATTGTTATGTTATGTTGATTTAATTTGTTACTAATTGAAAAAACTTAAATATTTCTCTTTTTACATTATTATTAACACTTTTAGATCATATAAGTGAAATACAGGTTCATGGAAGCAACAGCTACTGCTTTTTATTTCATAAATAAAGCGTTGTTTGCCCGACAGATAGATGCGTTTTCGGATGATGGTTTTATAGCGATATTATATTGTTTCCCATGGTTTATGATAGTTTATATTGAAATATGATATTTATATTGTTATTATTGGTATTAATATTTTCCCGGACCATTTCGTACAAAGGAGACTCTACCGATTTTTTTTTTGAAATTAAGACTTAGAATTTTTTTGTTAAAGTGAAATAATTTCAAACTTTTATTAAACTTAAATATGAATATTTAATTATTAAAAATTGGAATATGTTAATTAAAATATTTAATTATGTAAATTAATTTGTTTATGGATTGAATACTTGGGTAAAATATATTAACTCCTTAATTCTTCCTTTTCCCTTTTCGAAGACAAATTTTTTTGAGCGGGGACAGTCTAACGATCCATATTTTTCCAATAATTGAAATATTAAATTTAATAAGATTTTTTTAATGTTGAGTGAAATTAAAATATTAAATTTAATAAGATTTTGGAATTTAATGTTGAGAGAAACTAAATATTATGATTTATTAATTAGAAAATAACTTGAATATGATCCAATAATGTTGTTTGGATGTTATTGACAACCATTTAATGTAATTTAAACCAATTGGAATATGTAAAAGTTGACGTTGAGACAAACAGGCAGGTGACATGTTCATTTCATTTTTCCATTATTAATATTCTAATTTCAATTTAAAAAAATTTAAACGTTCTAATATCAATAAGTTTTGCTTAAACTCGGATTAGCACACGATTTTCTCCATTACGATCGTATCGAAATTCTGGACATTTTGGAACTAGTTTGGCCAAATTCTAAGAATGATGAATTTGGAGCTATTTTTGGATTTTAAAATCATCAACAAATCAAAGGTGAGTGTTTTAACCCATTCAGAACTACTAAATTATCTTATGTTAGTTAAATTAAATTTATAATGTGATTAGAATTTGATTGGTTGAAGTTTGGTATATTTAATTTGTCATTCCAGTTAAATCTAACTTATATTGAATTTAATCGCCTTTTAATTCACTATTGATTTTTATTTTTCAATTAGATACCTGCTGATGATAATCAATTAATGGATGTTTTTTATTGGTTGATTTGAATGATGATTGTAATGGATGTTTAATTGTTGATATTTTGTATGATTAGATGTATGTTTATATTTATATATTGCAATCACACTGCAAGTTCCCTTAGTTATTGTTATGAAATCATTATGGGTTGAAATGATACATACTCGAACGATCTGATAGATTAGGGAAAAATCGTTATGGGTCGAAATGATAAACTCGAGCAATTTTATTGATTTTGGAAATTTAACTCAGGATTGCGAGTTGAAATGATATATACCCATAAATTTTCAAATATTACAGGTTGAAATGATATATATCCGTATCACCTGACCATATGGTAGAAAATTATATACGGACACCGAATTGGTTAAATTAAATGATTTTAAATCCTAAATTTTTTGAATCTAGTTAAAATAATATATTAAAGAAATTTGATTTATATAAACTAAATTATTTTTGAAAATCCAAGCTTTAAATGTTGAAATTGAAATTGGTTCTAATGAATTGTTTAAAAAAAATTGAATTGAAATTTCAAAGTTGAATTTTGAAATATAATGAAATTTATCGAAATTGAGTTATTAAAAATGTTTGAATATATAAACTTTGAAATCTACTAAATTGAAGTAGTTTAAATTTATAGTTCAAACAGGGATTTAAAATCGATATGGATTTAAATGGTTTATTTGAGAATCTACGTTGAAAATAAACATTGAGTTTGTTAATCCGAAAGCTGGATATGGTCTAGATTTGTTGAAATGGAAGAAATAGTTTAATTTGATATCACATTCAAATTAATTATTTTAATATAAACTGCTTAAAAATATATTATTTTAAATTTTAATTTATTTAGATTTTCGAACCATTTTATATTGGACTATGTTAAACCAATTTTAACTATTTTGAACCATTTAAACTATTTAATCTTTTTTAGGCTATTTAATCTAATTTATACTATTTTAATCTATTAAACTATTTTGAACCATTTCAACCTATTTTAAAATTATTTTAAACTATTTTAATCTAATTTAATATACTTTTGTAATGATTTGTAAATTTTAAAGGTTAGAATAACGTAATTAACTGAATTTTTGTGAAATTTTAAATAATTGAGTTTGAAAATGAAAATTGGATATTTGGAATACGTCTATTTTAATATAGCAAGTAGAAAATTTTCGTCAGAAAATATGGAAGTTTATTTTCTTGTGTAATTTTATTTCAATTTAAGTTTGTTAATATTAGATGATAATAAAATGTTTTCCAAACCTGAATATTTTTATATAACAAATTTGTAAATCATCTTCTGAGTAAGTTGTCATCTTTTGTTTCATCAAATTTGGATTGCTTTTGCTCCGTTTATCTTATTTTCAGCATTTTAACAGCATCTTTGGTACCGGTATCGACTTTTGATAGGATGGTCCTATCACTAATGTCTATGCACCATTCTATTCGTCTCGTCGTGCTGAGCTCCGTAGTATATTCATTTCTGTAGTTTGAGGTCTGGTACATGTCGGAAACGAAATCTTCGATCCGTTGTAATGGTACCAAAATTTATGACTTTTAACTTTCCTTTACTTTTCAAATTTGGAACGTACAACCTGGACTAATAATAATTTGCCTTAAATTTTTAGCTAAATCAAAGCCCAACCATTACATTTCACTTCATTTCCCACTGCTTGAGAAATATTATAAATCTGGTACGTCTATTCACTTCTGGTTCTCTTCCTCTCCCATTTCTTTTTTCTGTTCATTCGTTGCTCATTGCTTTTATAAAAGATATTATATAAACATGAAATATACACATGACAGCAAGTTTCTCCTCCACTTGATCATGCCGCCTCTCTCTCTCCTTTATTTGTAGCCATATCGTCGATCGAACCCACATCAGACCCCATACAACTAACAACCACCGTCCGCCTCCTTGCCACGTCATACCCTTCACCGCCACCGTTCTCCCCACCTAGCCTAGCCGCTCTCCAATAAGGAGTTACCCATAGGGTTATGCCACATCGAGCACATGTCAGCTCCGCCTAGAACTCCACTGACTTGCCTTCCTTCCATCGGCCTTTGCCACCCCTTCACCATTCTCGAACTCAAAAGAGCTCATGCCGCCTCAACCTCACCGAGATTCCTCCACTTCCCCTCAACCTTTCGACCCTTCCTCTCACCCCACCAACTCGCCACCTCCTCCACCCCAGACCGGCATGCCATCTCCATCTGATCTACCCCTGCCTTATCTCCACCTCACAGCCGTACCTGTCACCCTCCACCACTTCGACTTTCCCACCACAGCTCCTCATGACCATAGCACTAAAACTCGACCACCTGTCCTTCTTCCAACACGCAACCACATCACCACCCTCCACTTTGGCATGTTCTACCGTAGCTCCACGTCCTCCCTAGGGGAGCAGCCAATTGCGTGCAGGTATCTTTGCTTTAGTATATAAAGCTTTGTTTTATGCATGCATTACAAAGTTCTTCTTTGTATATTAGCAGTCTAGTGTATATATATTTATAGTCTTTATGATTCTATATTTATGGTGATACAGTTTTAGAGAAAATATATATGTATAAACTATAAAACGGTTCTTTATAAAAGTAGATAAGATTGTGTGTGTGTCTATAAATACATACATACATACATACATATATATATATTGTGTATAAAAGATAATCGGCATATGTGGTTCTGTTTATATATGCGGTATACTATATACATATAATAGGTATAAGTATCTTGCGTTTTTAATGTGTGTGTGTGTATCATACCGGCTTGGAGTTACATATGTTTGTTTGTAAACATTTTTAATAAGGTATATATATAGTGTATATTCTTTTGCTTCCTGCTTGTCTAAACATTTTTTTTCGTGTACTAAGTTATATATATCATATTTGTTCTCTATATTATGTAAGAATTTATATAAAGAAGCAAAATATATAATTACAGTGGTACATACGATTTCAGAGGTATATACATTTATAGCCTATATTATATAAGTGGATTTATATACGGAGTATGTATAATATGTTGTGATATAAAGTATTTTACCTATATATATATAATATATATATATATATATTAAACTTCAAAAGTGGGTTGTTGGTCTATTAGTAATTATATATACAGTTTATAAATTATATTAGTTATCTATAATATCTAGAACGGTATATATATATGTATGGCAGTGCATGTATGTCTGTAGCGTTAGTATCAATTTTGAATGAAAGTATACAAGCAGGTCGATTTTTAAACAAGTATATATATGATTGTTGATTTTAAAGTATAAAATATTTACTTTCAATGTATGTAATATAATATATATTAAATATATATATATATATATATATTATAATAATAATAATAATAACATCAACAAGGCATGTTATATGTATATGATTTTGAAATGTTGCATTTGGGCTGTCTTGTTTATATATATATATATATATATATATATATATATATATATATATATGTATGTATGTATGTATGTATGTATGTATGTATGTATGTATGTATGTATGTATGTATGTATGTATGTATGTATGTATGTATGTATGCATGTATGTATGTATATGTATGTATGTATATAAAATTCTAGTATTCTCTTAATTTAAGTATTGATTTAATAAAATAATCATATTAATAATAGTATATACATGTATCTTGTTTCAATTATATCAAACTGATTCTGATTAGTTCTCATCGATTCCCGTTTATCAGCTTTGACAGTCAAATTCGTACTAATCTTGCTTCGCTTTGGAATTCGTACATGGATTCGTATCTCATCTCATTCTCGTTCATTTCTATCCTCAAAAGGTGAGCAATCACTCACGATTAACGTTCTTATATTTATTAAATTTGATTTCAATTGAAACGACAATTGAAATATGTTGCTGTTAGTTATTTGCATTTCTGTGCTATATCTGTATCTGTTCACCAGTGACATTTGACACCATTATCTGTTATTTATATTGATGATATATGCATGTTATATTATTATCATATTTGTTATCACTCTACAAGTTCCCTGTTAATATAGAATTCCCTACGGGTTGAAATGATACACACTCGAACGATCTGTAGAATAGGGGAAAATCGTTATGGGTTGAAATGATAAACCCAAGCGATTTTCATTGAATTGAATTTGGAATTGCGGGTTGAAATGATATATACCCGCACACACATACACACACACACACACACACTTATATTGCGGATTGAAATGATAAATATCCATATCACTTGACCATAGGATAGAAAATTATGTACAAACACCATTGGTCTATATATAAATATTTTGAAAATGATTTCTATGGTTTTGGAAATAAATATATGGTTTAATAAATATTGATTTTAAGATATTATATATATATATATATATGTTATTTTATAAACGTTTAAAATGTAGATTTTTTAAATTTATATGTTTGAAAATTTTAAGGTTATAAGTTAGTTTTGAAATTATATTTTAAGATAGATTTAAAATGATTTTATAAGTTAAGATTGGATTGATAAATTTGAATTTATTTGAAGTTGTATTTAATTAAGAATTATATTTAATTAAAATCAATTTGAAACTTATAAATTTTGAGATTTTTGAAAAGATATGACTTTATAATTTGATTTTAAGTTTTAAGGTGATTAAATGAATATTTCAAGTTTAAATAAATTGAAGGAATATTCAGTTATTTGAAATTTGAGGTTTTATATAAATGATATTGGATTTATTAAGTAAACATTTCAAACTAAATAATAATGAAGTTCAATTTTGATATACATGAAATTACCAAATTTAGTTTTGAAAATGTTTGAATATTTGAGCTTTGAAATATATTGAAATTGAAATGGTTTATTTTGTGGTTCAGATCTGTATTTGAAATTGATATAATTTGAAATGATTTATCAAGAAATTGAATTGAATTGAAATTGAAGAATTGAGATTGAATTAAATTGGAATTTTGGGAATTCGAGTTGATTTGAATTGATTTGTGAAATTTGAGGAAACTATTTTATTACATAAAGCATTTTTTAATCATATTTTACTTTATAAATTATTTTAATATAAACTATTTTTATTACAAAACTATTTTAACTTATAACTATTTTTATATAAACTATTTTTATATAAACTATTTTATTTTATAAACTATTTTATTATATATACTATTATCAATATCAAAACTGTTTAAGTGGTGGAAGTTATGATTTCAAAGTTATGGTTTTTCAAGGTATTATGATTTCAAAGTGTATGATTTCCAAAGTGTTATAATTTTAAGTGTTTTGGTTTTGGAAGTGCTATAACTTTGAAAGTACTATGATCTTGTAAATGGATATATTTGAAGTGAAAATGATATCGTATTGATGTGGTTTTGAATAATATGATATATTGGTTTTGAACTATAAAGTATTTTGAAATAGCCACGGTGTTATAATAATGTTTGGTTGTTAAAGAGACCGGGATCGGATATTGTCATATTCTCTGCCAATACCGAAAACCACTTTAACAACTGTATACGTGGTGGAGATTCCAGAATGAAGTAGGATGGTTTGGTGGCGATTCTATATGGTATTTACATAGCCCTGACTCCCATGAGTCAGCTTGATGCGGCTAAAACAGGAGCCATGTCAGGCCAAGTGAGGCCATTCCTCCTATCGGACACATTTCTTAGATATCATTCTATTATTTTTGTGATTTGATAGGGTACACCCTTTGATTTGGGAGTGTGTCACGAGGTTACCACCAGTCCGGATCCACAAACAGTACATCTACCCTGGCATTGCCTCGAGTGCTTTGTCGCATGCCTTATCGCGCCTTCTACAAGTTTGGTTTGTACCATACCTATGGAGTACCCTCTGATAGCCCTCTAATTTACGGAGGAATTATGGTATTGTATAGACTATGGAAATATATAAAAAGTGTTAAGAGGGATATGGGTAACGCCTTAACGCTATTTTAATAGTTTACTTTACTATGGACATTATTATAATAGCGTATATTACTACATAATAGATAGTTCCATGGATCCTTAGAGGATGGCTTTCCAAACATCCTTTAAGTTACTTATATTTCAGTTGAAATTTCATTTAAGTTGAATTTATTAATATAAGAATGTTAATTCCGACTTGATTGTTTTGTGTTTTGCTTTACGCTCGAATCAGACTGAGTGTCGCAGCATTTGAGACTCATCTTTGGAGTTGGAGCTTTGCTTGGAGATCCATCTATATCTATTTAGCTATCCAGTTGTTTTTTTCTAGACTCATCGATGGCTTATGTATTAGTGTTTCATCTGTGTTCGAGATTCTGTTTTATTTTATTTCAAACTCAGTTGTTTATATAGTAGCTTCATGAACTATAATTTATCTATTCCACTGCATATTATTATATTATTCTGTGTCTGTGATTCTGTGATTTATTTATTTACTTTATATGCTGATTTTTGCCAAATTTTAAATTAACAATATGATATTTTGAGCAATTCAAGTCTGACATGTGTGGATGCGAATGGTCGAAAATATCGGGATGTTACAACTTTAAACTATTTGAACTATTTTAATATTTTTTAATCTATTTTAAACTATTTAAACGAATTTAAGCTATTATAATCTTTTTTAAACTATTTTGACTATGTTAAACAGATTTAAACTATTAAAACTGTTTTAAAACTATTTATGACTATCTAAACTATTTTCCAAATTTCAAAGGTGCAAGGTTGAACTGTTATATTTAAATCCTGGATTTAAAAGAAAATATGGTTAAATGATGATTATAACCTAAGTTGGAATTTGAAATGATATTTTCTAGTGAAATCACATATGTTGAGTATATAAAAGGATTTCGAAATGTGGGTTTGACTTATTTTGTGAATGTTTTCGAAAGTGATATGATTTTGAAAGTGAATACGATTTCGAAAGTGATATGGTTTTGAGAATATGACATTTTGATATCATTTATGAATCGATTTTGAAAATGTAAAATAACCATCCGGTGTGAAATAAGCATTTAGTTGTTAAAGATACCTGGTGTAACGATCCTCCATTTCAAACCATTCCAATCAAAAATGTCATACTTGAATTGCTCCAAATGACATATTGTTAATACATTTATTTGGCATAACTTAGAATATACAGTAGATAAATCAATTAAAAAATCATAAACACAGAGTTTCAACAAACAGCGGAAAGATAAACAGTGGTACATAAATCTACTAAAGAAATAGCATAGTCTGAAACGGAATACATCAGAAATCCTAGCACATAGAAATTTCTAGTACAAAATAGATGACACATCTGAACATACAACTGGAAATAATAGAAATAAACTAAAGGCTAAAATAGATAAGCTAGATCTTCCAACGAACTCCAACTGCAGAGGATGAATCTCAAACTGTGACACTCAAGCTGACTCGAGCGTAAAGCAAAATAAAACACTCGAATCAGGATTAACATTCTTATGCAGATAAATCAAGTTCAAGTGAAAATGTCAAGTAAATGCAATATAACTTAAAGGATGTTGGTATTTCCATCCTTTAAGGATCCGACAAACTATCTTCATACATAGTACAATATGATATATATCTATAAGGTGTATGGTAAAGTAAAAATATTAAAATAGCGTTAAGGCGTTACCCATAACCTCTTTAACACATTTTATATATTCCCATAGTCTATACAGTACTGTACGCTCCTCCATAAACTGGAGGTTCACCCAAAGGGCACTCCATAGGTATGGTATAATACAAACTCGTAGAAGGCGCGATAAGGTAAGTGACAAGGCACGCGAGGCAATGCCAGGGTAAATATACTATTTGCAGATCCGAACTGGTGGTAACGCATAGAAGCTACTACCGCCCACCTCGAGACACACTCCCAAATCAAAGGTGTGCACACCGAAATCAAATCACAAAAGCAATATATATGGTTTCGAAGAAATGTGCCCGATCTGAGGTACGATCTCACTTGGCCCGACATGGCTCCTGTTTTAGCCACATCAAGCTGGCTTACGGGAGTCAGGGCTACGTAAATACCATATAGAATCGTTCGCCAAACCATCCTACTTCATTCTGGAATCTCCACCACATACACAGTTGTTAAAGTGGTTTTCGGTATTGGCAGAGAGTATGACAATATCCGATCCCGGTCTCTTTAACAACTCAACTCTTATTTCACACCGTGGTCATTTATAAAATTACTTTATAAATATTTAAATAAAATCTCAAGTACAAATTTAAGTTAAAAGAATATTCAAATTTGATTCTATTTAGATTTTAAAGTATTCATTTAATCAGCTTTAAAAAAAGTTATAAATCATCTCCAAAATCATTAAGTTCTGCATAAATCTTTATTTGAATTCAAATAAAAACAAGTTTAAGCTACTAGTCAAATCCCGACATACCTTCCAATCTTTTATTTATTTAAGTTATAAAAATCTGTTTAAATACAAATTAAATGAAACTTTTAAAATATGGTATATATTAATACAACTACTTTTATATAATTTTAAACCCCCTTTTTCCTTTAAATTCTTATTTTATATTATAGAAAATACACTATAATACAAATTTCCTTTAAATTAAACTCATAGTTTTTATATCTCCAAAAATCAACATTTAAGGTTTTAAATTTACGATAATAAAATAGAATACTAATTGAATTTCAAATTATCCAATATTATTTCCTCTCACATATTTAAAAATCAAATTTTTCTAAAATATAGACCAACGGTGTTCATATATAATTTTCTATCCTATGGTCAAGTGTACGGATATTTGTTATTTTAATATGTAATACTTTAAATTTATGGGTTTATTATTATTAAACCCACAATCCTAAGATTTTCAATCAAATTGAAAATCGTTTGGGTTTATCATTTCAAACCATAATGAAGTTCTCCTATTCTAAAGTCCGTTTGGATACGTATAATTTCAACCTATAGTGATTTCTAGACTAAGATAACTTGCAGAGTGAGAATAATAAATAGCATAGCATAATATAACAATTACTAGCTAAATAAATTAACATATAACAGTGTCAAATTTCAGAAGTGATCAAAATATCTTATCATATTTAACAGTCAATAGCTAGCAATTCAATTTTAACAATACATTTAAACTGCCATTTCCTATGAAATCAATTTAATGAGCATAAGAACATTAATCATGAGTGATTGCTCACCTTTCGAGGCTAGAGAACGGTGGAAAACAACAATGAAAAAGACTAATGCAACAGATAGTGGAACGAATTGGCATGACAAATCAGTTTCCTATGATAAACACGAAAGATTTAGCACGATGAGTCGGTGGATGCAAACAAATGAACACATACCTATGCGAAATGTATACACACTTTTTTTTTAAATACTGGAGAAAAAATATACAACGCATCTTAGAATAAGTCTAGATACAAAAGATTATAATTTAGCCGAGCCATATTTACACGGTCTTAAAAAATGGTAGCATATATATCAAAATACGATATATATATATATATCTGTGTGTGTGTGTGTGTGTGTGTGTGTGTGTGTACACACACACGTTCAACAAATACAACACTGTTACGTTCAATTCAAACCGAGGACAATGCAAAGCCTGTCATAGACTAATGCTGGGTATGGATTCGTTTTCATAGAGCAGTAAAGGAGATATGCAGTTATATATGTAGCATAAACTAGTTCCATTAAACAATTAAATACATGGCATATATGGAAGTGAGCCCTATCAGAAAGCAACATATCTTCGGTCAACTATAGATATGGGCAATACAATTTAACGTATATGCAAATTAATGTAAAGGCACAAAGCAATACATATTAGGTCACGGCTAAACAGCAAGGTAGTCTATTGTACGTATAATGTGTTATATATATAAAGGCTTGGAAAACCTCTCTGATATACATGTTCGGCATATATATATATATATATATGTTTGTGTCAAAATTAGGCACAACACACTTCGGGAGTTGTTGAAGAGATAATAGTCAAGAATGTAAATTCAAAACAGATATTATCTAACAAAAACTCCAATCAACAGTAAAGAAAATGCGTAGACAATCGATTTATAATGGTTCGGCGTGTTGCCTACGTCCACTGTGAAGTGTTTTGATGTTTTTATTGCTTTTCTTTCAATGAATACAAGTTGTTGCAGCAATCAACAGCAAATTACAACTGTAAATTCGGAATCAACAGTAAAATTATGATGTAGGATGATGAAGATCTCAATCCGGCAGAGTCTGGGCGCTTCAGAGTCAGAAGATCCCTTTTTCGTTGTCCCTGAGGCTCTATTTATAGGCGTAGGCTACTGATATTTCGCCGAAAACTCGAGAGACCACTTCTGGCACGTGAGGGGGCCCACACGCACGGTCTCAGGAAGTTTGGGCCCACTTTGGCATCGGTTCGAACTCCATTCGAACCGATCAAGAATTCATCCAATCGAGGTGAAATTTGGCGTGGACATTCTTCAACATGTATGCAAGCTTCTGCGAAAATTTCATGGCATTTGGACCAGTAGATTGGGAGATATGATGGATTCGAAATGGGGTTTATTGCATGGCTGTTTGGTTCGAAACCATGCTTTCGAACCGATGGTTTCGAATCCATCATGGCACGTGACTTCGTGGTGACGTGGAGCGCAAACTTCGAACCTATCCGGTCTTCACTCCGAGTTGACCGCTTCGACTCCATAGATCTCGGCGAATTCGAACCAAAGGAAGACACGTCACCATGGTTGGTTGACCCAGTGGATTCCAATGAGGCTACACAGGATGGGTTCGAACTTGGCATCGTGGATGGGTTCGAACATGACTTCATGGATGGATTCGAACAAGGTTCCACGTTTGGGTTCGAGCAATGCTTTGTGGCGGGTTCGAAGCGGCTACTCTCCGATGGGTTCGAGGTCCATTGTTATGAACTTGGTAGGTTCGAACTTGATGGGTTCGAACCCGAGGCATCCTGATGGGTTCGAACCTGATGGGTTCGAAGGTGATGGTTTCGAACCTAATGGATTCGAATCTCAGGCCTTTTCTTTCAAATTGAATCGATCATAATTTGAGCGTATGAATTCGGATTGACTTGAAACTTGAGACGTTGATTCCTATGGTCTTTCTTGCCATGTCCTATCAATTGTAGCCTAATCTGGACATGGACAAAATTCAGTGATATCCATAGCGAGACGAAGTATGACCGGTCTCTGAGACGAACTGTTCCTCGTTTCTGATCGATCTTTTGGTATCGCGACTTTGCCAAAAAGCGGGATAACATTTTGCCCCCCAAAGTACGTCTTGTGGGAACATGACGTGCTTTGAATAGCCGCCATTTTTCAGAACAATCATTGCCCTCCTTTTTGTTGAAACTCGTATGCTGTATAATAGTGCTTAGCCGTTGGCTGTTGCATTTGTAACGGGATGAGTGTTTGATCCCTGTAAATGTTTAAAATCGATCGTTAGTTCGACATATATGCATATATGTTAGTTTGACCCTTGTAAACGTCGTGCGTCCATGAGTCGTGTTAGTTCTATTTGCTATTGAATTTCGTATCGATTCTCTCCTGAACCGATTTTGTAATTTGAATTGAGACAACGCTTGATGGTTGTTTTGGAAGCTTCCTTTGTATCGATCCTCTCCTGAACCGATGCAGAAGGTTGAAGGAAACGACTCTGCGTTGCGTGACTGCGACATTACGAACCGATGGGTGCGAGCTCCGATGGGTTCGAAGTCAACATCCACATGGGTGGAGTACGCTTATGCAATGGTGGGTTCGAAACTGATCTTCGAACCGGTATGGAATGATGGATTCGAACTAGCGGTTCGAAACGATTGGTGACGGTTGGATACGAAGTCGTTGATGCGCATAAGGGCTTTCGAACCGATGGTTTCAGCGTTTGTCTCGCATCGATGCTGCTCGTCGCCTTGCTGCGCGCTTCGTACCGATGAGACGCGGGGGTAACTTCGAATCGATGGGGTCCCAGGCCGATGGTTTCGAATGGAGACTCCGAATCGATGCGTGTTTTGACTGGTTGCGACCGGTCAAGTTTACTGGGTGGCGAATCGACCCGGTCATCTCCAACTCCCCATATAAATAGCTGGGGGTTCGCCATTTTTTCACTTTTTACTTTTTTACTCCTGCCTTGTTTTACCGTGCACTCGAAACTTCATAGAAGAAGGTGCCGTGATTTTGCATTCGAACCATTTGAGATCCAAATCTTCAATTCCTCAAACCTATCATCCAAACTAGGTAACTAACCTTGAATTCACACGGCAAAGCTACCTCGAACCCATCCCTCCTTCATCGATCGGCTTTTCTTGGGATTTGGAAAATCCAGATCTGGCTTTTGGAGGAATTTTGAATCGATGCGTGGATTCGAGTTCGAATCGATGATGGGTGCGCCATTGGCCGTTGGATTTCGCATCGATCCATGGAATGGTACTATGAGGCGACGCAGTTCGCACCGACTGATGGATTCAATAGATCCATTCGAATCGATGGATTCGAATCCATCGGCTATCGGTTCGAAATTCGCAGCTTCATGTCGATTCGAATAGGATCGATTCGAATGATGTCGATGTCAAGTTGGGAGCTCCTGATCCTTTCGAACTTTCCAAACAAGGATTGATTCAAAATCAACCATTTCCGATCGATTCGAACTCGACACTTGTTCATCGTTTCTAAGCGAGCTTTCCAGCCATCGATTCGAAATGATGTTAGGGTGGTTTCGAACGAAGTGCCTGTGATCGGTTCGAAGGTGATGGATTCCAAAATTTGATATTCTCTGAGCATAACTCCGGCGAGCTTCATCCTTACATATTTGGACATGTTAAATTGCATACTTGACCACCCTTCGAAGCTCGTCGATGGAACAATAACGACTTCTATTCAAATCAAATTTCCATCATACAAGCGGTTCAACGATGACGGTCAGCGATGACGGTCATTGTAAGTGGACTCCGTAGCTTTGTCGCTTGCATATTTTCTTTAACTCTGCGATATTCGTTCAAGTAATGCATGGCACTACACGACATACACTCATACACTTTACACTGGGGAACACACGGGTCCTTTGTCGTCTAACGATGGTTTCTCATGAGTTAGCTAGTTATGAAATCGTCAAGTTCACGGCAGCAGGAGATTCAAGGTACAGCCTCTCCGAGACTAGAGGTTCCGGACATCGATCCTGAGATCATCGGTCCAGCCCCGGACGAATTGCCTAATGCATCGTTCATTGCAAATCCATCGGATTCCGTTCCGTCCAATATCTCTGAAGACATGTTGGGAAGAATATGCTTGAGGCACGGCCTGTCACTGGATGATGTGTTACTGCCGGGGCCGAGTGATAGACCGTACAATCCGCCAGAAGGGTATACTGCATTTAACCGCCACACGTGTGCGGCTAGGACACTTTCTCCGTTCAACGAGTATATAAGGGAAGTATTGTCGTTTTTGAGGATCGCCCCATCTCAGCTGCACCCGAACGGGTATGCGTCGATCAATAGCTTGTTCATCGTATTTATGGAATATCTCCATCGACCACCACTCCCGATTGAGATCAGATACTTGTTTAATTTCAAAACTCGGGGTAATTATCCTTCCTTCACATTTGTGGAAGCGGTGAGGAACTGCCAAGTGGTTACCGGGTCCTGGACCAGGTTGAACTACTATAGGACGGAATGGTTCTATGTTAGATGTCCTCCGGGGTTTGCCCGGCGATGGTTAGTCAGACGTGAGTGTAGCTGAGTTATCAAGTAATTACTTAGGCAATTACTGTTGAGGTGAAACTTATGTTTTTTCTCCTTTTCTACAGCGGCGATTCAGCGACCTGAGGGCGAGCACTTTAGGGAGATGGTGCGGGTGCTTCGAGAAGTCTTGAGTGGAGATAGGGATATCGAGCTGCTCTTGACGGATAGGAATCTCCGAACCTGCGGATTGATTGAACAAGGGCAAAGCATATTGTTCGAGGGGGCACTAAACGGCCGTTTTGAAGAAGCGAGTCAAGCATAAGAAGCCCAAAGTTATTATGGCCGAGGAGGCTGATTCTGAAAGAACTCACACTGACGATGAGCCGTTGTTGGGGCCTACATACGTGGCTCAAGATGTTGAAGAGCAAAGAAAAGGCAAGGCAGCCGTCGTCACGTCAACTAAGAAGGGGAGATGGAAGTCGGTTGTTACGGCCTGATCTTTCCCTGGAGTTAGAATTTCCGAGATGTCTCCTCCGCGAACCGAAAGTCTTTACGAAGGGCTTACCGACCTTCCAATCCCGGATGATGTGTCTTTCCAGCATGACGCCGGGTTGGAGGAGTTTCATCGTACTCTCGAATTGAGCGAGCCTTTTATTACTAGCTCAGTCGACACTTCTGGTTGGTCGGGGGAAATGCATATTCATACACATTTCATGACACTACATAGTCCCGAGTCTTGGGTCATTGGTTTCGAGAAACCACTAACTCCATTCTCATTTTACTTCGTAGATATTATGACTGGACGTGGTTCGATGCTAGGGAGTCTACGACATGCTTGCAGATCTTCCTCGTATTATGATTCACAACGGAGAGAAGGGGATAGGAGTTATGATCGCAGGCACTCCGGGTACTCTAGCCAAGAATGGAGAGACAGGGATTACAGACATCGGTCTCGATCGCGCACCCCTCCTCCAAGAGCTCCTACACAGCCTCCTGTCCATGTTCCTCGTTCTTCTGAGTCCTTGCATTATCAGTCAACCTCTCAATCTTCTAGGCATGAACCTCGCCATCCCAGATCTGAGGCAATGCCCCCAGTAGTTGCGGAACAACCTCCCACTGAAATTTCGGGAGAAGGGGCAATCAGGCTTGCTCAGCTGAAGAAAGACTTTCCGAATATTTGCTTTGACAACTACATCTTCCCTCTTCACTTGAAAAGAATTCCGCCGGAGGCCGAGCAGACAGCGCACGATTATGTGCACGATTTTTATGCCCAATACAGGGCATGGTACAAGGCGGCTGAGAAGGCGTCTTCACTGGCCTTCGAGCGTGGGGCCACCATTGAAAAAATGCAGGCTGAGTTGGCCCAAAAGAGTCGTATTATCGATGTGCTGAACACCGAGGCCAGATCTTCCAGAAAATCAGAGATGGAATCCATCAAAAAGGCCGATGAAGCCTAACTTACGATGGATAGAATGAAGCGTGAGCATTACGCCACGGTGGAGGACATGGGCCATCGGAATACTCTGGTCACTGCCGAGAGGGATGCGGCGCTAAAGGAGCTAAATGAGCTCAAATCCAAATTCGCCGAAATCGCCAAGGATAGGGACGATGCAAACAATGCGGCCCAGGAGGCGTGCAAACAAGCTGTGATACTCCGGACCGAACGGGATGAGGCAGTGGCCAAAGTTCTAGCGGTCGAGGCGGAGATTGAGGAGAGAGTGCAGCAAGCCGAGGCCAGGCTAGAGGCCGACATCGAAGATCTGCTTATCACCTATAATGCCAATGTATTGAAGCACAGAAACTTGGCATGGCTTCAGGATTACCCAGTACATCTCCACAGTGCTTGGGAACGATTGGTTGAAGAGGAAGAGGAAGCGCACCCGGGCGAATCGGTCGACCGATTTGAGCTCGAAAATCGGTTGCTAACAGATGAGGAAAAGAAGGTCCTCCATGATGCTATGATCGCTCATGAGAAGGAGATGGTTGGCAGTCGATCTTTGGAGGCCGGAGAAGGATCAGGCGTTAAGCATCGTGCCACTGCTCTCGAAACTACCGCTCCGCCTCCATCTGAGCCTGTATCTGTGGTTAGTTCTCAGACCGTTCCCGCTTATGACCCGGAACAGCCGCGGTTATCTCCCATTCGGGAGCATGCTTCTGAGGCCGCTCAGTCGTCCGCAAGTCAAGTTGGGGAAGGTATTCCGAATTTATCTCAAGTGTTTTCTCAATAGAGAGTTTGTTCTGAAGCAGTTGCTAATAACTTCTTCTTATCTTTGTTTAGTGACTGGAGCTGCTTCGATTGTCGCGGCCCAGGAATCGAGCAATGGGGATAAGGCCATCGCCACCGAGACTACTGTCGTGACTATAGTATCAACCGAAGCGGCGCAGGGGAGGTCCCTATCTTTTGACGAACAAATGGTGAGTGAGCTGCTTGGCCAACAGGGTGGCTCTTTCACTGACTTGCCATTTATCATTAGTGACCTTCCGCCGACCTTCAGCTCTTCAATGCAGACTGCGGATGCCCCCAGCCAGGCCCAGACGATTCGTGATGAAGAGATCCTGGCCGAGATTCAAGCGGAATTAGAAGCTGCGGGGCAAAGTAGTAGTGTTGGCGGTGGCACGGCGGCGCAGAGCCCAGCACCTGCGAGGATAGTATCGTCGGGTGGCACTATCCCATCTTCCGTTGCAGGTCCGGTGCCTCCTACTCCTCCGACGGGGAGCCTTCATTTAGATTCAAGTTCTGAGGAGGACGTAGATATTATGCCCCCGTCCGAAGAGCAACCACCAGTGAGGAGGTCGTCCAAACGAAGGATTTCCGTTCCTAGCGATTCTGACGACGAACCGCTGATAAGGAAGCCAAGAAAGAAAGGGTAATTCGGCCTCCCAGGCAGATATTTTGGTAGATAGGAACTTGTTTTCGTTTTTTGTTAGTAGGCCGTGTATAGATGCAGGTTCGGCCCCTGCTAGTAGGCATTCTTTTTTGGAAGAACTTATTTGCGTGTAAGTCCTTGTCTTTAGTTAGTTGAAATAAAATTTTGTTTTTCTTATTTCAACTATGTTTTCTACTTAAGCGTTGTGATGATGGGTTTACGACCGTGCTCTTTTGTGAATTTTGAACGCATGTCCACGCTACGGGGACTTAGAATAATTTACGAGCAACATCTTGGTTCATGCCCCGAGAGCCCGATGATTATCGATGTTTATGATACAGTCCATGTCTTGGGAACTTAGAGCTAAGGCTTGTACTCCGGTCCATTTTCCAGGGACTTGGAATTATTTCAAAGTCAATGCTCCGGTTCGCATCCTGGAAATTTAGGGTCGACATTTACATTCCGGTTCGCACTTCGAGAACCAAGAGGTAGTGTTCGCACTCCAATTCGCTCTCCGGGAATTTGGATTTTGCTCACACTCTGGAAACTAAATTTTATTTCAACTCTCATTTCTTTTGTGCTTAAGTGTTTGTAGCGTTATGTTTTTAGTCCGGTGCACTTGTGGTGTTTTTACCGTCAAGTGAAGTTTGTTTTATTCGCCAAGTCTGAAAATCTTGGTCGCAAGTCGTAGTCGACGAATAATCGAATTTCGGACATTGTATCACTTTGGTTAGCGATTAACACTTAGCTTTTTTGCCCCCAAGTCTCGGGGAATAACGTTTGTGTTTTGGTGGTTGAGTGCGTTTATTGCAGACCTTAAGCACATGTCCACATTCTGGGGACTTAGGATAATTTGTAATCGATAACTTGTTTCGCACTATGGGAATTTGAGAGTTATCGACGTTTGTAGTATGGTTCGCGCTCCGGGAACCTGGAATTGATGTTTACACTCCACTTCACGCTCTGGGAATCTGGAGTTAGCGTGGATGCTTCGGTTCGCGCTCCGGGAACCTGTAATTTATGTTTATACTCCAATTCGTGCTTTGGGACCTTGGAGTTAGCACGGATGCTTCGGTTCGCGCTCCGGGAACCTGGAATAGATGTTTATACTCCAGTTCACACTCTGGGAAGTTGGAGTCAGCCGATAGATGGTCATTCAAACCTATTTGGGCTTTTTAGGAATTCGTTCACACTCTGGGGACGATGGATTTGATGTTTATACTCCAATTCATACTCTGGGAAGTTGGAGTCCGTTCGCACTCTGGGAACGAATTGTTGAATGTTTATACTCCAATTCACGCTGTGGGAAGTTGGAGTCCGTTTGCGCAGTGGGAATGAGTTATGGAATGTTTATACTCCAATTCGCGTTGTAGGAAGTTGGAGTCCGTTCACGCTCTGAGAACGAATTGTTGAATGTTTATACTCCAATTCACGCTTTGGGAAGTTGGAGTCCGTTCACGCTCTGGGAACGAATTGTTGAATGTTTATACTCCAATTCGCGCTGTGGGAAGTTAGAGTCCGTTCACGCTCTGGGAACGAATTGTTGAATGTTTATACTCCAATTCGCGCTGTGGGAAGTTGGAGTCCGTTCACGCTCTGGGAACGAATTTTTGAATGTTTATACTCCAATTCACGCTCTGGGAAGTTGGAGTCCGTTCGCACTCTGGGAACGAATTATTGAATGTTTATACTCCAATTCGCGCTGTGGGAAGTTGGAGTCCGTTCACGCTCTGGGAACGAATTGTTGGATGGACTGTCGTGTGTTGGTCCAGTTCAGCCTTCGATGTGTTGGCTTGCCCCCGAGATGGGGTTTCACTTAGTGAGTGGCCGGTTGTAATGCAGTCACTTGCTATTTGAATAAATTCCGTTGTTTGATGGAACTTAGCTCTTCGTGTGTCGTGATTGTTGAACGTTGTATTCGGTGAATCTCAGCTTTAGCTTGAAGAGATAGCATTTTATTTGCTGAAACAAGAAAATGTGGCAAAGTCAGTGCCCTATTACAAGTACAAATTTCAGAACGTAAAAGAAACTGCAAAGTATTCATAGATTGAAGGAGCCTGTCATGTGTGACAGTGACGAGGTTCTTCGTCGTTCCAAGATCCTGAGTAAGTAGGCCCGCCACTGATGGCGTTTATCACCAATCTTCCACGGGGACAAGTCAAGTCCTCCTGCCTCGGTCGATTGCGTTCATTGATTGGATTGAATGGGCCTGCTTCTCTGGGCTGCGGTGTCCGCACAAACTGTTCCAGCTTCCTTTCTCTGACCAGTTTTTCAACAAGATCCTGTAAGTGACGACACTCGTTCGTATTGTGCCCGTAGCCTTCATGGAACCTGCAAAATTTTCCCGTCTGGATTTGTCTCTCTGACGACGGTCTTGGAGCAGGTTTTTCATATTGAATTGTTTTACGGGTCTGCAAATACAAGTCCTCCAGTGAAGTATTCAAAGGAGCATAACTGTCGAACATCGGATTTTTGCGTTGCGGGCCACTATTTTGATCTTGTTTTTTAAGTTGATTCACGCTCTCCCTTCGCCGAGCTTGTTTATTTTTAATGTTCAACTGAACTTTTCCGGAGCTCTCACCGGACTGTTTTATTCCGACATTGCTTTGGGTCCCTTCCGCATTCGGCCCTGCATCAGTTTGCTTCCTAGACTGTTTTGTGTCTTCTCGTCTCAGGAATTGAGCTGCTTTGGCATGGAAACGGTCCAATGATGCAGGTGGTTTTCCAGCTAGCCAGTTGCCAAATTCAGAATCGGGGTCGATCCCCTTAGCTAATGCCATAAGGATGGAATTATCGTTCGGATTACTAATCTACGTACATGCAGTATGGAATCTCTCTAAGTAGTGCCTGAGCGTCTCTCCGGGAGCATGCGTGACACTAGATAGAGTGTTGACATCCTTTGGCCTTGCGACGTGCATGCGGAATTGCTCAACGAATTTTGTGGCTAACTGATCGAAGGAAGAGATGGTTCGAGGTGGCAATCGGGTGAACCACATGGTGGCGATGCCCCCCAAGGATATGGGGAAATTACGACACTTCACTGCATCATCGGCTCTGGCAGCGGTCATCGACCATTCATACTTTAGAATATGTTGGTTGGGGTCGGAGTTTCCCTCGTACAGGGTAGAGTGGGCATTCGAAATTGCCGCGGGGGTTCAGCACTGAGAACATCGTCCGTAAAGGGAGTGTGACTTCGAGAAACTCCCCAATCGTCGTTTGTGAATCCCTGACTCTCACGGATCATCTGACGTATCATAGTCGAAAGATTCGACATTTGTGCCGGAGTATGATCACGTTCCATACTTTGGGCTTGAACCGGATATCGTCGACGGTCCAAATTTCGCCTTCTTGGCTCATAGTCCTCCGGGACGTACGGTTCAGGAGTACGACCGCTATGACGACGGTCCAGGTCCGACTGATCTTGAGCGTCGACCCCTGGTACGGCCGCAACGCTAGTGATGCGGTATTCTGCGGCGTGGTGGGGAACAGCACCTCCTCGGGAGGAGGGTCCGGTTTGGAAATTGGCTGACGGACCAACTCTTATTTGTCCAACGGTCAATGTCGGTTGGTCTCCAACGGGTGGCATATGACTCCCATCTAACCGGGGTCGTGGAGGTCGACTATGATAATCAGAAGATGAAGAACTTTCGCTGGAAGAGCGAGAAGCACGATCTCTTGTGGATCTCTTTCGTTTCTGGCGATCCAACTTGTTGATTAACTCAGCGTTAGCGCGTAGCTGTTCTTCTAGTTGTCGCCGACTCTAGGTCAGCTCTTCGAGTAGTAATTGCAGCTCTTGTCGGGTGACCGGTCCCGACGGTTCCGATTGCCCAGCAGCATCTTGATTAGATGAAGGTAGAGGGGCAGGATTCTGTCTATCCTGTTCTTCTTGGTTGACGGCGTTTGAAGTGGTTCTTGTGCTAACCATCTTCAGAATTGAATTCCTTTCCTAGACTTTATGCAAATCTGAATAGAAGGGAAGGAAGTCGGATTTAATGATCTGGATCTCTCTCTTAGATTTATTCAATCCGGAACCGATGATAGATCCAACGAGCAGGAGAAAAGCTGGGTTTTCTCAGTGAAAGCACCAAAGTGTTTGTGTCAAAATTGGGCACAACACTCTTCGGGAGTTGTTGAAGAGATAATAGACAAGAATGTAAATTCAAAACAGATATTATCTAACAAAAACTCCAATCAACGGTAAAGAAAATGCGTAGACAATCGATTTATAGTGGTTCGGCGTGTTGCCTACGTCCACTGTGAAGTGTTTTGATGTTTTTATTGCTTTTCTTTCAATGAATACAAGTTGTTGCAGCAATCAACAGAAAATTACAACTGTAAATTCGGAATCAACAGTAAAATTATGATGTAGGATGATGAAGATCTCAATCCGGCAGAGTCTGGGCGCTTCAGAGTCAGAAGATCCCTTTTTCGTTGTCCCTGGGGCTCTATTTATAGGCGTAGGCTGCTGATATTTCGCCGAAAACTCGGGAGACCACTTCTGGCACGTGAGGGGGCCCACACGCACGGTCTCAGGAAGTTTGGGCCCACTTTGGCATCGGTTCGAACTCCATTCGAACCGATCAAGAATTCATCCAATCGAGGTGAAATTTGGCGTGGACATTCTTCAACATGTATGCAAGCTTCTGCGAAAATTTCATGGCATTTGGGCCAGTAGGTTGGGAGATATGATGGATTCAAAATGGGGTTTATTGCATGGCTGTTTGGTTCGAAACCATGCTTTCGAACCGATGGTTTCGAATCCATCATGGCACGTGACTTCGTGGTGACGTGGAGCGCAAACTTCGAACCTATCCGGTCTTCACTCCGAGTTGACCGCTTCGACTCCATAGATCTCAGCGAATTCAAACCGAAGGAAGACACGTCACCATGGTTGGTTGACCCAGTGGATTCGAATGAGGCTACACAGGATGGGTTCGAACTTGGCATCGTGGATGGGTTCAAACATGACTTCATGGATGGATTCGAACAAGGTTCCACGTTTGGGTTCGAGCAATGCGTTGTGGCGGGTTCGAAGCAGCTACTCTCCGATGGGTTCGAGGTCCATTGTTATGAACTTGGTAGTTTCGAACTTGATGGGTTCGAACCCGAGGCATCCTGATGGGTTCGAACCTGATGGTTTCGAACCTGATGGGTTCGAATCTCAGGCCTTTTCTTTCAAATTGAATCGATCATAATTTGAGCGTATGAATTCGGATTGACTTGAAACTTGAGACGTTGATTCCTATGGTCTTTCTTGCCGTGTCCTATCAATTGTAGCCCAATCTGGACATGGACAAAATTCAGTGATATCCATAGCGAGACGAAGTATGACCGGTCTCTGAGACGAACTGTTCCCCGTTTCTGATCGATCTTTTGGTATCGCGGCTTTGCCAAAAAGCGGGATAACAATATATTTATATATATATATATATATATATTGCCGAGCTTTCTAACAACAAGCCTGCTTTTCATGCACAAGAGATGGCATTAACAACAGATTCTCGGTCTATACATACATACGGGGTACAGCTTAAGGTATGAAATCAAACAGAGGAAATTTGAGCAAATTTATATACCACGAAAAATTTATTTAAACAAATGGGCAAAACAGGTAGGAGGCAAGGAAGTAGCATGACAGAGAAAGGATAAAAGAAAAATGAAGGAGAGAGAACTATAGGGGGAAGAGGGACCGATCAACCAAAAGAGAAAAAAAAATAGAAAAAAAAATGTATCTCGAGTGACAACAGAAAGAGAAAAAAATGAAGGAAAAGGTAAACTGTAATGGTCAAGTCCCCTGATTCAGCTGAAAAGTTATTAGAGCAATTCATTTTTGTTTGAGCTGCATGTTTCAATTTTTGAAACTGAAGGAAAGCGTACGGTCACAATTTATAGTATGGATACGATGCACTATTTTATCGTTTTCGTCGCACACCAGAACTCAACATACATAAATAAATATACGGCTGAGATCAGCACGACGAGACGAATAGAACGGTACACAGATACCGGTGATATGATGAGATTATAAAAACTCGAATTTCTGCTGCCGAGAATGCTGCTAAACTGTAGAAAATAAGATAAACAGAGCCATAGAAGTCCGAATTCACCAAATGAATTACGAATTATTTCTCCGAAAATGAATTACACTTGTATTATATAAAATATTTAGTTTTTAAAAATATTTAAATTTCACCAATTACACTGATTAAGTTTATAATTTAAATTTCACAATTAAATTAACTTTAATATTTTTCAATAAAAAATTACCAATCACTATATTTAAATGGACACAATCAATATATCATATTTTTATTTCAAAATTTTCTTATTTAAATTTCAAGAAAATCTTTTTTAATTACGTTATAAAATGGTTAAAATTCCCAAGTCATTATACTCTCCCCCACTCAAAATTTTTCATCCCCGAAAGGAATGAGATGGGAGAATGGAAACAACAAAAAAGATAAAAGGAAGCAATGAACAGTATCTGAGTCAAATTATTCAAGATTTGAAGCACGTATGGATTCCTCGGTTTCCAAGGTGCAATCTCGGTCATCCATACTCCAATGTACTTTAACTAGATTGATAAATTTCCTTCGAAGCTGCTTCGTACCTCTATCGACAATACGAAGTGGATTTCTCTCAATTGTGAGATTTGGCTCAACGTCCAAATTCTCTAATAAAGTTGGCTAAACAATCAAGGATGGATCATTGAGATATTTGCGAAGGTGAGATACGTGAAACACATAGCTCACCTACTAGTTTCTGTGGCAAATCAACTCTATAAGCCAAAGGACCAACCTTTTCCAAAATGCGGAAAGGACCAATGAATCTAGGAGCAAGCTTCCTTTTCCGACCAAAACGACCCTCATCTTCCTCCTAATCTCTTCAACTTTCTCAGATGCTTCCAGAATCATATCAGGCCCAAGAACCAAGCGATCACCGGACTGAATCCAGCAAGATGGTGATTTACAGGATCGTCCGTAAAGAGCGACAAATGGAGACATCCCGATACTTGCTTGAATTTTAAAAATTGGGGTTAGTAGATGGATTAAGCCTAAGATGATTGAAAATTCAAAGATAGAGTTATACCTGGAAACTATTATTATAGGTGAATTCAACGAGATGGAGATGATCTTCCCAAGATCCTCCATATTCGAGAACACAAGCATGGAAAAGATCTTCTAAAATCAGATTCACCCTTTCCGTCTGTCCATCAATCTAGGGATGGTATTTGTGACACCATACCGGACAAGAAGGGGTAATGAGAGTATTTGTGACACCATACTAAGGTTCAATTGAGTGCCCAAAGATTCCTAAAAAGCTTTCCAGAACTTGCTGGTAAAGATAGGATCATGATCACAAACAATGCTAGAAGGAACTACATGGAGACGGGAAATCTCCCTCTGATAGATCTTAGCTAAGCTCGAAGTAGTTCAATTCGAATTGACCGGAATGAAATGGGAGGATTTGGTCAATCGATGGACACTACCCAAATACTCTCATTACCCATTCTTGTCCTCGGTAGACCATCGATGAAATCCATAGAAACCTGATCCCACTTCCAAATGGGAATCCAAGGGGTTGTAGCAATCCAGCGGTCTTCTGGTAATCAGCCTTAACTTGTTAACGGGTGGAACATCTACTAACAAAGATAGAAATATCTCGCTTCATACCCTTCCACTAATACAACTTCTTCATATACTGAAGCATCTTTGTGACACCTAGATGGACGGAGAGTCTGAATTGATGATTCTCTCTAATAACTTCCTACCTCAAACCATCAACATTTGGAACACAAATTCGCCCATTCATCCTCAAAACTCCTTTCTAAACATTCTATGCTCCCAACTCATTCTGATCATCACCTTCCCTATCCCAAATATTCTCCCTTCTAAGCCTAAGCATCGCATCCTCGTCGTGCTTAGCTGCAATTTGATCCATAAGGGACGGTGTAACCAAAACATTGAGACTTTCTTCCAACTCAAAGTGTCGGTTACCACATTGTATTTCCTAGGGGTATAGTTGATCTCGAGATCATAAGATGCTAAGAACTCAAGCCATCGAACTTGCCTCTCGTTTAAATCCTTCGGATTGAATATATGCTTAAGAGATTGGTGATCGGTGAAAAGCTCAAACTTGGTTCCCAAAAGAAGGAGCTTCCACAACTTCAAAGCAAACACAACAGCAAGCAACTCTAAATCATTGGTGGCTATTGGATTCGTGGGTTTTTAACTGACGACTAGCATAAGCTATGAATTTCCCATCTTGCATCAACACAGCACCTAAACCTTCTTTACAAGCATCGGTATAAAACAAAAATCCTTCATCCCCATTCGGAATGGTTTGAATAGGAGCAGAGGTAAGCTTTTTCTTCAACTCATTAAATGCAACTTCACATTTCTCATTCCAATTGAACTTGGCATTCTTACGAGTCAGAGCAATGAGAGGCGCGGTTAGACGGGCAAAGTTCTCAATAAATCTCCGATAACAGCCGGCAAGTCCCAGAAAGCTACGTATATCAGTCTGGGTCTTTGGTGTCTCCCAATCCTGGAAATGGATAAGGGGATAAGTTCAAGGATAGATAAGATGAATAAATTCAAAGAGTCAAGGTGGATAGACTTACATTAATCGCGGTGACCTTAACCGGGTCAACCGAGACTCCATTCCCCCAAACAATGTGCCAAAGGAATCGAACTTCATCCCTCCTGAAATGGCATTTAGAAAATTTAACTTTTAACTTATGACTCCTCAGAGTTTTGAGAACATGGTCCAAATGTACCCTATCCTACTTCTCTGACTTGGAAAATACTAGAATATCATTAAAGAAAACTAGAACAAACTTGTTAAGAACATCGCAGAAAACGCAATTCATAAGATCGACAAAGAAGGCAGGAGCATCAATCAATCTAAAGGCATGACTAACCATTCATAGAAGCCATTCTCTATTTGGAAAGAAGTCTTAGGAATGCTTTCCTCGGCTACATAAAGTTGATGAAAACTGGTGGCAGGGTCAAGTTGAGAGAACTCCCTAGCTCCGTAGAGCTGATCGAACATATCACTGATGTGAGGCATTGAATAACAGTTCTTGAGAGTAAGCTTGTTCATCTCTCTATAATCAACACACATTCTCCAAGAACCATCAGATTTGGTGACAAAGACCACAACAGCACCCCATTTAGAAAAAATATGCCTAATCAAACCTTTAGAGAACAAGTCCTCAATCTTCTTCTTCAACTCAACTTTCTCCTTGGGTTCCATCCGCCTAGGAGGGAGAACAATAGGGAGCACCAGGAATAGGATCAATGCAAAATTCAATTTCTCGCTTGGAAGGGAAAGAGGTGACTTCACCAAAGACATCAGGATAATCCCAAACTGTAGGGGTGGAATCTAGGTCACTAGGCTGAGCATCAAGAGAAAAGATAGAGCTGCCGGCAACATCCTGAGGCATTCGACATTCAATTACAAGAGAACTACCCTGTTCGTCTACTAGAGAAACAGTTTGGGCCTTACAAGAAACGACAGCATCATGACGTTTTAACCAATCACCTCCAAGCAAAATATCGAATGCAACGAAACCCAAAACATAAAAATTTCCAATGGGTAGACGCTTCTTATAAGGAGTTTTACTCCTTTACAAACCATATTAAGATTGGCGGGACCTCCTATGGGATTAATCACGCATAATGATGAAGTCGCCAATTGAGGTTGTACAATATGCTCGAATTTATTACAGAGGTCAACAGATATAAAACTATGGGATGCACCGGTATCAAATAAAACACGAACAGGATAGTCATGCAAAGAAAAAGAACATTGAAGTGTACCTTGGTCATCACTGGCAGGCGGAGGAGGAATGGAAGAAGTCATGGCAAAGACTCTAGATGCCTTGCCTTTCTGCTGAGTGGGACAATTATTCTTGAAGTGACTGGGCTAGAGATAAAGGTGGCAAAGGTTGAATCTGGTAGCCTGAGGTGGAGGAATAGCGGCACTGGCAGGAGACGGACAACTGTTGGCATAGTGACCCTTCTGATCGCAGTTGAAACAAGTGATGATAGAAAGGTCGAGAGATTGCTTCTAAGGAATAGATCTGATACCATGACTATTCTGTCAATCCTTCTTCTACTGAAAGAAATTTGACTTCCTCTTCTTAGAAAGTACCCTGAGATGCTGAAACAGCCTGCTTACCCTTGGAAGTAGGGTTCTCGAATCTGGTGGCCACATCCATCAGAGAAGTGAAGGTTCCATGAACATGACTAATCAAGCGGTCATAATACTCTAGGCGAGCACCATGAATGAACTTCTCATTCTTCTTGAGTTGAGTGTCAATTAAACTAGGACCAAATTTGGAAAGCTCATTGAACTTCCTCTCATACTCAGCAAAAGTAATATCTCCTTGCTCAAGATCCATAAATGCCCTATATACCTGGGATTTCCCGGTTTCAGGCATTCACTTGGCCACAAAAGCATCCTTGAAAAGGATGGATTCAAGATAACGCATAGATAAAGGAGATAAATTTCAAATGAATAGATTTAACAAAGATAAGCAAGAAAAGATATCAAAGAATCTCACCTAAACTGCTGCCATGTGATATTAGCCTCAACAGTTTGAGCGGTAACAGATTCCCACCAATCCTGGGCGGACTCCTGTAACTGCTAAGTAGCTAAATGGTGCTTCTGGACATCAGTGATCTCGAGTCTAGTGAAAATATTCACAAGGCTTTTCTGCCATTGTTGAGCCTCAATAATACTTTCGGCTCTAGTGAATTTAGTACCTCCAAGACGAGAATACTCCTTACAAAATGAGTGAACCTAACAGGATGAACAGGTGCGACAACAGGAGCAACAACAGGTGGTGCAGGGGTAACTGGTGGTACAGATGCATTGCCACGACCCCTACCATAAACATTTATAAGGTTACTCATGTGGAAAATAAGAAATTTTGATTTTAGAGCAAGGTTACAGTTTCGAAATTCAAAGGAAATTCTAATTAAAAAGACTTTAATTCAGAATTTCAAACACGAACTGATATGACTCAGTAATCAATTCAACTCATTCTAGGGTATAGCCACCTTATCTCTAATGAGTTTTACTCCATATGCTAAGTTTGCTAAAACCTGGCTCTGATACCAACTGTAACGACCCGCCAATTCGAAACATTCAAATCGACAATGTCAGACTTGAATTGCTCCAAATAACAGATTGTTAATATATTTATTTGGAATAATTTAGCATATACAGTAAATACATCAATCACAGAATCACAAACACAGAGTTTCAATAAACAGTGGAAAGATAAAAGTAGTTTATAAATCTACTACAAAAATAGCATAGTCTGAAATAGAATACATCAGAAATCCCAGCCTACAGAAATTTCTAGACGAAATAAAGTAACAGAAATAAACCAAAGGCTGAAATAGATAAGCTAGATCTTCCAATGAACTCCAGATCCAAAGGATGAATCTCAAACTGTGACACTCAAGCTGACTCGAGCGTAATCCAAAACAAAACACTCGAATCAGGATTAACATTCTTATGCGGATAAATCAAGTTCAAGTGAAAATTCAAGTAAATGCAATATAACTTAAAGGGATGTTGTGATTTCCATCCTTTAAGGATCCAATAAACTATCTTTATACATAGTACAATACACTATATATCCATAAGGTCTATAGTAAAGTAAAAATATTAAAATAGCATTAAGGCGTTACCCATATCCCATTTAATACATTTTATATATTCCCATAGTCTATACAGTATCGTATGCTCCTCCGTAAACTGATGGTCAACCTAGAGGGCACTTCATAGGTATGGTACAAAACAAACTCGTAAAAGGCGCGATAAGGTATGTGACAAGGCACGCGAGGCAATGCCAGGATAGGTATATCGTTTGCGGATACGGATTGGTGGTAACGCATAACAGGTACTACCGCCCACCTCGAGACACACTCCCAAATCAAAGGTGTGCACACCAAAATCAAATCACAAAAGAAATAGCCATGGTTTCAAAGGAATGTGCCTGATCGGTGGTGCGACCTCACTTAGCCTGACATGGCTCCTGTTTTAACCACATCAAGCTGACTCACGGGAGTCAAGGATACGTAAATACCATACAGAATCGTTCGCCAAACCATCCTATTTCATTCTAGAATCTCCACCACGTACATAGTTGTTAAAGTGGTTTTCGGTATTGGCAGAAAGTATGACAATATCTGATTTCGGTCTCTTTAACAACTAAACGCTTATTTCACACCGTGGTCATTTATAAAATTACTTTATAAATATTTAAATAAAATCTCAAATTCAAATTTAAGTCAAACGAATATTCAAATTTGATTCTGTTTAAATTTTAAAGTATTCATTTAATCTCCTTTTAAAAAAGTTATAAATCATCTCCAAAATCATTAAGTTCTGCATAAATCTTAATTTAAATTCAAATAAAAAACCAGTTTAAGCTACCAATCAAATCCCGACGTACCTTCCAACCTTTTATTTATTTTAGTTATAAAAATCTATTTAAATATAAATTAAATGAACCCTTTAAAAATGTGGTATATATTAATAAAACTACTTTTATATAATTTAAGCCCCCCCCCTTCCTTTATTTAAATTCTTATTTTATATATTTTAGAAAATACACTATAAGTAAAATTTTACAAATTTCGTTTAAATTAAACTCATACTTTTTATATCTCCAAAAATCAACATTTAAGGTTTTAAATTTACGATAATAAAATAGAATACTTATTGAATTTCAAATCAACCCATATTATCTCCTCTCACATATTTAAAAATCATATTATTTTTTTCCAAAATATAGACCAACGGTGTTCGTATATAATTTTCTATCATATAGTCAACTGATACGGATATTTGTTATTTTAATCTATAATTGTTTAAATTTACGGGTTTATATTATTAAACCCGCAATCCCAAGATTTTTAATAATAACTGAAAATCGTTTGGGTTTATCATTTCAACCCGTAATGAAGTTCTCTTATTCTAAAGTCCATTCAGGTATGTATCATTTCAATCCATAGTGATTTCTAGACTAAAGGAACTTGTATAGTGAGAACAATAAACAGCATAGCATAACATAACAATTACTGGCTAAATAAATTAACATATAACAGTGTAAAATTTCAGAAGTGATCAAAATATCTTATCATATTTAACAGTCAATAGCTAGCAATTCAGTTTTAACAATGAATGTAACTGCCATTTCCAATGAAATCTATTTAATGAGTATAAGAACATTAATCGTGAGTGATTTCTCACCTTTCGAGGCTAGAGAACGGTGGAAAACAACAAAGAAAAAGACTGATGCAAAGGACACTAAGAAAAAGACTGATGCAAAGGACACTGGCACGAATTGGCACGACAAATCAGTTTCTTATGACAAACACGAAAGATTTAGCATGATGAGTCGGTTGATGCAACCAAATGAACACATGCCTATGCGAGATATGCACACACATTTTTTTCCCCAAACACTGGAGAAGAAATATACAACGCGTTTTATAATAAGTCTAGGTACAAAAGATTACAATTTAGCTGAGCCATATTTACACGGTCTGAAAAAATAGTAGCATATATATCAAAATATGATATATATATATATATATATATATACGTTCA
This sequence comes from Allium cepa, assembly GCA_030765085.1. Lineage (NCBI taxonomy): Eukaryota > Viridiplantae > Streptophyta > Magnoliopsida > Asparagales > Amaryllidaceae > Allium > Allium cepa. The sequence goes on along the minus strand of CM060943.1, from coordinate 420,203,683 downwards.
ACAAATACAGCACCGCGTACGTTTCAATTCAAATCAAGGACAAGGCAAAGCCTGCCACAGACTAGTACTTTATATGGATTCGTTTTCACAGAGCGGTAAAGGAGATATGTATTTATCAAATCGACCGTAGGGAGGTTTGTCTATTTCCACTGGCCAAAATCAATTTTCCTGAAGCCAAAAAAACATGCTACCTGTTTTACTTCGTTTCCCTATTTTCCTCCTTATGCTTTGCGTTCCAAAATATCTATCCACCTTCCTTCTAATTTCAAATATCAAATCTTAGTGCGTTTTCCTATTTTCCTCCTTTTGCTTTGCGTTTCAAAATATCTATCCACCTTCCTTCTAATTTCAAATTTCAAAATTCAAAATATCTATCCACTTTTCATGGTATGGTTCAAGATTTTTGCAATCTCAAATTACTTACAAACTGTATGCAATAAAGGTTTCTAATTTCAAATTACAATTTCAAATTATTTTATTTAAATGCACTTAATTTTTTATCAAATTTGCAATAAAGAAAAAAATTAAACAAAAATATTTTTCTTTCATATTAGATATCACAACGGTCGGTTTCCCCACTGTTGTGCGGTTATACTAGTATACATAGCATGAACTAATTTCATTAAACAATTAAATATACGCCATATATGGAAGTGAGCCCTATCAGGAAGCAACATATCTTCGGTCAATAATAGATATGGGCAACACAATTTAACGTATATGCAAACTGATGTGAAGGCACAAAGCAATATATATTAGGTCACGGCTAAACAGTAAGATGGCCTATTGTACGTATAATACGTGTTATATACATAAAGGCTTGGAAAAACTCTCTGATATATATGCTCGGTGTATATATATTGCCAAGTTTTCTAACAACAAATCCAACTTTTTGTGAACAAGAGAAGGCATTAAACAATAGATGCTCGGTCTATATATACATATTGCATACATACGAGGCACAGTATAAGGTGTGAAATCAAGCCGAGGAAATTTGAGAAAATATATATACAGTACGAAAAATTTATTTAAACAAATGGGAAAAACAAGTAGGAGGCAAGGAAATAGCATGGCAGAGAAAGAATAAAATAAAAATGAAGGAGAGAGAACTACCGGGGGAAGAGGGAATAATCAACCAAAAGAGAAAAAAATGGAAAAGAAAACGTACCTCGAATGACAGCAGCAAGAGAAAAAAAAGGGGTCTGAGTGAACATATGAAGAAAAAAGTAAACTGTAACGGTCAAGTCCCCTGATTCAGCTAAAAAGTTATTAGAGCAATTCATTTTTGTTTGAGCTGCAAGTTTCAAATTTTGAAACTGGAGGAAAGTGCATGGTCACAATTTATGGTATCGATACGACACACAGTTTTGTCGTTTCCATCGCATACTGGACCTCAAAATACAGAAATAAATATAATGCTAAGATCAGCATAATGAGACAAATAGAATGGTACACAGATACCAGTGATACGATCGAATTTTAAAAACTCGAATTTTAAAAACTCGAATTTCTGCCGCCAAGAATGCTGCTAAACTGTAGAAAATAAGATAAACGGAGCCATAGAAGTCCGAATTTGCCAAAATGAATTATGAAGTCTTTCTTCGAAAAAGAATTACACTTTTATTATGTAAAATATTTAAATTTCACCAATTATACTGATCAAATTTATAATGTTAAATTTCACAATTAAATCAACTTTAATATTTTTCAATAAAAATTTACCAATTACTGTATTGAAATAGACGCAATCCATATATCAAATTTTGATTTCAAAATTTTATTACTTAAATTTCAATAAAATTTTAGTTAATTATGTTATAAAACATTTAAAATTCTCGGTCATTACACCGGGATCGGATATTGTCATACTCTCTGCCAATACCAAAAACCACTTTAACAACCGTGTACGTGATGGAGATTCCAGAATGAAGTAGGATGGTTTGGCGAACGATTCTGTATGAGGTATTTAGGTAGCCCTGACTCCCTCGAGTCAGCTTGATGTGGCTAAAACAGAAGCTATACTGGGCCAAGTGAGGTCGCTCCACCTATCAGGCACATTTCTTCGATACCATATTATAACTTTGTGATTGAATTAGTGGCCACCTCTCGATTTGATTATGGAGGCATGTTCCGAGGTGGGCGGTAGTAGCTGTTATGCGTTACCACTAGTCCAGGAGTGCAAACGGTAGAATCCTACCCTGGCATTGCCTCACGTGCGTTGTCACAAGCCTTATCACACTCATTACGTGTTTGTTTGTGTCATACCTATGGAGTTCTCCCTGATAGCCCACCGGCTTGGTGGAGTTTACAGTATCTGCGGCATTTATTTAAAATGTGTTAAGGGGGATATGGGTAATGCCTTAACGCTATTTTAATATTTTACTTTGCTATAGACACTATTATAATAGCATATTGTACAACGTAGGTAGATAGTTTAATGGATCCTTAGGAGATGGAATCTCGAACATCTCTTAAGTTATTGCACGCACGTACTATATAAGAGATGCCAAACCCCATAAACATCTCCAACACCGTTACACTCATATTTATTTACTGTTGACTTAACTTACATAAGACCTTTTAGTTCCAACTCGAGTGTTTTGTCTTTTCATTATGCTCGGGTAAGTCTGAGCTTTTTAGTGTATCGAAGACTGCTCTCCTGGCGGACGAAGGCAGTGATTTGTATACTACATTATTTCATATATGTTCCACTACATCATGTTGTTCCTCTGCATTATTTATTTATTCCTACTATATGTAACTCTAATCTGTATTGTAAAAGTGTAATCAAATGTTATTTGTAAAACAGCTTCATTAACAGTTATTTGATTGTCATATTTTGTCATTTCGCTATGAGATTTTGTGTTCGTTTTACTTCTTTATCTTCTTTTTCTTATTTATCTCATAACAATCCTCCCTTTTGAGTGCTTTGAGTCCGACGTATGTGGTTTATTGTCAATTTAAACCATCCAAAAAGTTGGGTCATTACACTAACTAACTACATAATATCACAACCAAATCGCGTAACTCAATCCAACGACTAACACTATTCAAATCTATGATTATCAACATATAACTAACCAGTCTTAAAATTATATACTCATCGAGAAAATGTCAACATTTAAGCTAATTTTTATACAAAAAAGTGAGTTATTTTACTTACCAAACATTTCTAAAAGCTATTCGAACTTAAGCTAAACTTTCCAACGACTCCCTGGCTTTGAAGGATGAAGGCTTTAGGTGCAATGAATCCTCAAAATGGGCTTAGCCTAGGTCTATGTAGGCTAGGCCAGAGGTGTGTGGGGGACATGAAGTAGTAGCTTGAAGGTAGAGGAGCTTCGAGTTATCATCGATTTTTCTAAGATGAACCCAAAATTAGGTCATTTCCCACTGGTTTTGGGGCTACCAACTCATGGAATTTGGAAAAGTAGTAAAATGAAAAGCTGTAGGAATTTCTTTCCTTTATCATTTCAAAAAAAATAACTCAATTTTGATTCGCTTTGAAGAAGCTAGGATCAAAAGAAGAAGGGTAATTTTCGGATTGAAATTCTAAGTGAAAAATTGCTTTGCAAAGATTGGGTATTTTGACATATCTATGGTTTAAAATGGAAAAATGGTCAACTAGAACGTTGTAGCCACTAGAATTTCAAGTGATCTCAAGAAAAGAAGATCTCCATTTGTTAGGTATGAATTCCTAACATCTATTTCATGTCCAATTGCTTTTGATTTAAATTGATTTGGTGAATTTTTCAATTTTGGTGTTTTGAAGTCAAAATCTTTAAAGATCATATCTCGGATGTTTAGACAAGTTATTTGGGGTGTATCTAAGAGCCTATAGGCTGGATTATCGCTTGGCATAATCCCTAGCCTTCGTCGCTCGTCCGATCGCTTCCGAATCAATTTAGCCATTGTTCTCCTAGGCAAACTGTTGCCTAGAATAGGCAATCAGACGTCTGTCGAAAGGTCCAGATGTTTGGTTACGACAGTAGACAAAAAAATACGGCAGAAAAGAAAAAAATGGCAGACACAAATTCCAGACATCTAATTTTTGGTTCAGACGTCTGGTTAGTGTTCAGAAGTCAGACAACTGGGAGGTTTCTGAAATATTTCCAAAACTCAAATCCAGACGTCTAAATGAACCCCCAAACGTTTGGAACTGTCAATTTTGCCTATTTTGGCTATTTTTGAGTGGATTTCCAATTTTTATCAAATTTAGTTGATCCGGTTGGTTGTTGTCATTTATTATCGACTTTGATGACTTCTTTTTTGGATTTTTGGGAATATCCATTTGATTGGATATATTATCGATATTTGGGGTTTTAATTCACGTTGTCGAATGTGAATTTTTGGTGATCTGTTGTTTTTACAATCATTTTCTGTGATTTGTCACTTTTAAAATGCAAAGGCTGATTTTAACATTTTTTTAATACAAAGCTCGTTTTTAAAACCGTTTTTCAATCTATTAGTATATACAAACCTTTACCTCATTCGTATTAGAAATCTAATTAAACGACTTAGCAAAACAAGTGGTATGATGTAACAACCAGGTATTTTCAACCATTCGCATCCATTATAAGTGTATAGGTAGACACTCATGCCGGAATTGAATTGCTCAAAATACCGCGTTGTAAATAAAAATTTGGCAAATCTCAGAATATACAGTAAATAAAAATCACAGATCACAGACACAGAGTAATAATAATGCAGCGGAAGTAAAAGAGATAGTAGTTCGTGAAGCTACTATATATATATATATATATATATCAGAGTTACATAAGATACAACAAAAGAAATAAAGTACAAAAGAAGTCTCAATACATAGAAATCTACTAATACAATAGCTGCAAAGGACCAACAGACAGAAGAGATAAAACTAGACAAGCAAATAATCTCCAGCGATTCCAAATCTCTAGAAAGTGGAAACCCAAATCTGTGAATACTCAGGCTGACCCGAGCGTAAAAAAAATACAAACACTCGAGTCAGGACATACATACTTATACAATGTAAACCAACTCAAGTGAACTGTAGCAAAGGTACAAGTAACTTAGAGAATGCTTGGGACCGCCCATCCTCTAAGGATCCGGTAAACTATTTACTATGTAGTATATTGCGCTATATACAGTAGTGTCTAATCAGTAAAGTATAATCATATAGAAAATAACGTTAAGGGGATGGTGAACCTTAACGCGGTCGGATCTTTAAAACCAAAATCGTAGTGGGCTCGATATAAGGAGATGACACGACACGCGAGGCAATGCCTGGGTGGATACACCGTTTGCACTCCCGGACCGGTGGTGATGGCAAGCCAGCATAATGTCACAGGGAACTTGCAGTGTGATAAACTGATAAAATATACATAATAGCATGAAATAACAGTAACATATGATATAACAGGTGTAATAACATGTGTGAACATCATATGATAATAATATAAGCAGTTATAACATGATCATATAGTTCTATAGATTCACAGGGTGTCAATTTACTACTTATATAAGTACATAATGTCTGGTGAGAAATACTCACTTTGTTTTTTTTTTTCTGGAGATATCAATTAGAATGACACAGCGGATCCAGAAGGCACGACCTTTGATTTGAATGGAGAGAAATAGCCAAGATATCATCTTGTAAACAACCCCAAAACAAGACAATATAACTTATGAATATTCAACCAAAATATATTGAAATAAAATTGAAATTGAAAGGCAACGAAGGCAAGATAACTTGACCTTCTACAAGTTTGTTTTTTTCAGCCATGATGATGATATGAGTGTGGGAGAGACAAGGTTAATTGCCTTGAATACATGAGACAAAACAATACAAACAATATAAGTTACAACACGAATTAACATCAAACAACATAAGAATTCATAGCCCAAAACAATGCCAATTTCTTTGCACTTGCTCTCAACCTCATATATTTCAGTTAGGCAGTGGTTAAGCTCGGCATACGGGTGGAAAGTGGTCTGGTTTGGGTTCCATATGGGTCGGCGTATGTTGGGTTGAAGGGTGATGAAGTATAGATGCAACAATCACTACTACAAGGCAATCTACATCATTTCAAAGCTACAAATAGGCTCGGCCCTAGGTCCTATGGTCACGGCCAGGTGTCCAGAAGGTGTTGGATGATATGGCAGAGGGTGGAGGTCAGGTCAGAGGTGGTGGTGGTGGAGGAAGTGGCGGCAAGTGGTGGGTAAAGGTGATGATGCAAAACTAGGTCTAGGCTTGCATATAGGTGATGGATTTTTGGGTTTTTGTAGTGATGCATGCCATAGGGGTGCTTGGGCTGGAGTTGGTGATGATCTAGGGTGGTAGTTGGTCGGAGCATCAGGTGGTGGAGGTCGGCCAAGGGCTGGAAGAAGGAGGAGCCGATCTACAAAGTGAAGAACAAGTGCAAATCAAAGTAGAAAATAGAAAAAGAACAAAGAAAAGAAGGAAGAATTTTTACCCAACTCTCTAGCTCATCTTGGCCGTGATTTTTGAGGAATGAGAAGTAATATGTTGTACGTGAAAAATAAAGAAAAGGAGCGGCTAAAGCAAGAAGGAAAAGTCGGCCAAAATAACCGATGTATTGATTGAAAAAGAAACGGTAAAAGAAACGGTGAAACAACTTTACGTTTCTTAGCTTTTAAAACCTTCCATACTTCCTTTTCTTTTAAATCAAGTAAAACAAAATAAACTTCAGCAAGTACATCTACAAACCGAAACAAAGTGAAATAAAATAAAAATATATAATTAAATTTAAATAAAATATAAAAAGAATTAAGGAAATTGCTTAAAAATTGAAAACAGGGCATGAAAATTACAAGAAAAATACTACTAGCTCTAGAAAAATTCCTACCTCGCTTCAAAAATATTAAAAGACAAAAACATACATAAAATAACATATCAATACATATTACAATAAAATATGACAAAGAAAAATAAAATTTATACTATTTAAAATAATAAAATTGCAGAATAAACAAATTGCACTCAATATTGAAATATACATAACTTTCACAATTTAAATCCGTTTCCAACGAAACAAAAAGCAATGTTGTTAAAATTTTATGTACTTTCATAATAAAAGATAAAATTTAAATTTTAAAACTTTTATAAAATTTAAATTAAAAGTCAAAGTTTGACTATTTTGACCAAAAATTCACTTTTTGAAAAATATTCTTTTTAGTCATGCTTTGGAATGATAATTCATATCAAAACTAAAGTTTATCATTCAAAATAAATAAAATAAGTTTTTAAATCAAAAATTTAATTAAAATAATTAAAATATAAAAAAATCACAAAATACAGGGTTGTTACATATGAAATGCTTGTGTTTACTTCGTCGGTTAATTTTTGGACTTGCTCAATTGAAATCTTGTGACAATTTACGAGTGGAAATCTACAATTTGTTCGTAAATATTTAAGTTAAGCCAGTGGTTATGGGACAGGAAGCGAAACTCATTTATTTACTAGCTTAGTGTAATTTGCACTTATCGATCAATAATGATCATTTTATGGTTTGGACTAGCGATACACGATGTCTCTTTGTCCCCGTAGGGGACTATACCCCGATTTTATGGAGTTTAGTCTTCTTTTTATGGGCTAGCGACCCATGGTCTTTGGCCCGTTCATGGAGTAATCGGCTCGAGAAGTCGAGGCATGGAGCGTACCTTTTTAGGTGCGTCGATGTTCGACTTTGCATAAGGTGTATCTTTTAGGTGCATCGATGTTCAACTAGGCATGGGGCGTATCTTTTTATGTGCGTCGATGTTCGACTTTGCATGAGGCGTATCTTCTTAGGTGCGCCGATGTTCCACTAGGCATAGGGCGTATCTTTTTAGGTGCGTCGATGTTCGAATTTGCATGGGGCGTACCTTTTTAGGTGCATCGATGTTCGAATGTGCATGAGGCATATAATTTTAGGTGCGTCGATGTTCGGTTTATGGGATAGCATCTTGTTTGTGATACACTTATTAGTGAGTTTACATGCTCCGGTTTGTGATAGGCCTCCCCATTTATATTTTTTAGATTTCTAATTGATGATTTCTAAAATCCGTGTTTCACCAATTTTTGTGATTTACATTCATAACTTTTATCAATATTTGTGGTTTGGTGAATATGTTAAAGAATATGGCATTCTTTTTTATGTTTGAGAAGATTTGAGATATTGTGTGATTATTGTTGTTATCTAATATATACTTGTCATAGTATGGCATTATTGTTACCATACGTTTTTATCCTATCTCTAATCCTATCTCATTTTATATGATATTTATAGCTAGACTGATCCATTTATTATTTTCTTCTTAAATAATACTCGGGTCAGACCGAGGTATTTCAGGCGCTTCTACTTGACTTCTTATCAGGGTCCGTCACCGGACTTTTGACTAACTACTTTAGCTAAGTAGTTTTTGCTTTTGTACATTCGAGATAGAGACTTTTTTATGTATACATATTCTTTTATCTAGCACTGGTAACTATTCTTTTGTGATGTAGTGGAACTTATATGACCACTACTTTTATGTACACTTTTATGTGTTACATTCATATCTGTTTCGGCCTTAGTGATATGAATATATGTGACTGATTTATGTTATATATTTTTTTTTTTCGAAGATCACATATCCACTGTGTGTAGTTTTGAGTTTGTAATTGATGTGTTAGATTTCCTCTTGAAACGAAATGCAAGTAATACTATCTGACATATCGGAACTCGCACAAAGCAATTAAACATATGGTCGCTCCTCAATAGCCTTATTCTTCGCGCTAGTCGATGACATTACCGTGTAGTGTCCTTGGCTAGTGTGAGCATAGAGGTGGGGCATCACAGCAAGGTATCACAGCCAAACTTCGGAACAATATAGAATAATCTAGCAAGGATCATTATCCCAAGTCTTTCTTAGGAATCATGCCTTAGGATTTAATTCGAGTCATTGGACCCGTTCTATCCTAATTTCTGTTATGATGCCTTGTTTTACCAATCAAGTTTGTTTGATATTCATTCTAAGAATAACTTTTTCCTCTTCTTTCTGTTTTTCTTAAAGAAGATAAATGGTTAGACCCGGTCGTCCTAGTGCCGGTCAATCCAGTGCTACTCCTCGGGATGGAGAATTTATGTCTGCCCAGCAGCTTTTAGATCTTATAAAGAATGCTCAAGCTGTCGGACTCATTACAGAGCCTACTCACCCTAAATCTGGGATCGCATGCTTGTGCAGAGATTATATCGATTTGGGTGGAAGGCCATTCAAGGGATCCGAAAGCGTTATAGAAATCCAAGCTTGGCTTAGAACATGCGACCACATCTTTTATCGCATGAATCTTGTGAATCTACATCGAGTCCAAGTGGCTTCTAGCATGCTCCAAGAAAGAGCATTAGATTGGTTTGAGCTTTTGATTTCGAAAATCGTTGAAGCGGATCTTAGTTGGGAGCATTTCCGAGAAAGGTTCGAGTTGAAGTTTGTGCCGAAAGCTAAAAATGTAACTTTGGCCCGGCGCTTTATTGACCTTGTTCAAGGTGAATCTTCCGTGACAGACTATGTCGCATCTTTTGAATCTCTCTCTAAATATGGGGTCGAGTATATTAATACCCCATTGGAAAAAATCAAAGTTTTGTCTATTGGTTGAATAAGAAACACAAGAAGCCATTACTTATGAAACTAGAAGTTTCTTTTGATCAGCTTGTTATTGATCAGCTTGTTGATATCGCTCTTCGACTTGAAGAGGCCGATAAAGAAAGTGATGTTGAAGTTGTGGGTGTCAAATAGAACTTCAACAATAACATGAAGAGGCCTATTATGTTCAAAGGCCCCAATCCCAACAAGAAAGGGAAGCAAGAAACTACGGTAGCAGAGACACCTACCTTTAGTCGTGGATAATGCTACAATTGTGGTTCAACGGACCTATGCAATTGAGTGTCCGAAATCTCTTTATTTTCGCATATTGAAAAAATTCGAGTCGCCATATATGTGCATGTCCCATACTTCAAAGTATGAAGGAGGGAAAGATGAATGTTGTGCAAGCCCCTACTAACACTTCTCGTGGTCAAGGTATTTCTCATTCTATCCTTGATGGCATTATTATGTTTCGTGGTCATCCTGTTCGATTTCTTTTTGATACGGATGCATCTCACTCTTTTATATCGAAAGAACTTATTGGTACTTTGTCTTTAAATGTTATGGTCTTGATGACTTCTTTGAGAATTGCGAATCTGGTTGGTGGATCCGCAACATTCAATTTGCTTTATAAAGATGTCGAGATTATTTTATGTGATTATTCTTTCCGAGCTGATTTTCATGTTATGCGTTACTTAGGCTTTGGAATGATTTTGGGAATGGATTGGCTTAACCGTTATTAAGCCCATATCCTATGTCCTGAGAAGACTATTCATCTTCGACATCCTCAATCTATTAAGCAGATTTCTATTATTCTTAATGATTCAGATTCCAATTTGGTGGCATCTTTATATTCTCTAAATCCTTATGATGACAATAATGATGATGAGGAAGATGCTATATCCCTCATTCACGTTGTTTGTGAATTTTTCGACATATTTGTGCCTGTTTTAGGATTACCCTCTAAGCGAGCAATTGAGTTCAGAATTAATTTAGTCCCTGGAGCTCTACCTATCACTCGTCCTCCTTATCTTATGTCCAATAAGGAAAATGAGAAAATGCGTAAACAATTATCTGAATTTGAAACGAAGCAATTTATTCATTATAGTTCCTCTCCTTGGGGAGCTTCAGCTATCTTTATGAAGAAATCGGATGGTACACTTAGGCTTTGCGTTGACTACTGCAAGCTTAATGATTCACCATCAACAATAAATATCCCTTACCTCGGATTGATGATTTATTTGATTAACTTAGCAGTGCTAGAGTCTTTTCGCAGTTATATTTAGCAATCGGTTTTCATCAGCTTCGTATTGCAAAGGATAGCATTCCTTTGACATCGTTCCGTACTCGTTATGGATCTTATGAATGGCTTGTTATGCCATTTGGTTTGACGAATGCTCCAACTTATTTCATTGACCTTATGAATTGAGTTTTCAAAGACTTCCTCGATCGATTTGTTTTCATTTTATAAATGATATTCTTGTTTGTTCTAAAACCGAGGAAGAGCATGAAAAAATCTTCGGATTGTGTTGGAAACTCTTAGGAGCAATCAATTGAAAGCAAAATTTTCTAAGTGCCACTTTTGGCAATCTCATGTGAAATTTCTAAGACATATTATTTCTGAATTTGAAATTTCTGTGGATCCTTCGACGATTGAAGCGATTCAAAATTGAAAGATACCAGAGTGTGTGACGGAAGTTCGTAGCTTTCTTAGATTGGCGGGCTATTACCGTCGGTTCATAAAAGAATTTTCTAGAATTTCCATGCCTCTTACTAGTATGACAAAGAAGGGTGTTAATTACATTTGGTCTGACAAATGTGAAGCTGCTTTTTAGAAATTAAAAGAACTCCTTTCCGATGCTCCTGTTCTTGTGATTTCCGAAGAGAATCAAGATATTATTGTTTTTGCTGATGCTAGTCGTGTTGGTTTGGGTGTCGTTCTCATGCAAAGGGAACGTGTTATCTCTTATGCTTCTAGGCAATTAAAGCCTGCCGAGACTAGATTTACCACTAATGATTTTGAGCTCGCCGATATTGTTTTCGCCCTTAGAATTTGGCGCCATTATCTTTTGGAAGAGAAATTTGTCCTCTACACTGATCATAAATCTTTGAAGTATTTATTTTCTCAAAAGAAACTTAATTTGCGTCAATAACGTTGGCTCGAATTCCTTGCATCTTATGATCTTGATATTCTTTATACTTTCGGAAAGGGAAATTGTGTTGCCGATGCCCGTAGTCATAAGAACAAAGCGGTTGTTTCTATGATGATGTCCAAATGGAATGATCTCGAGACTTGTCTACTTGTGAAATTCGAGATCGTGAATTCGATTTATGTTTATCTCCTATCTTATGTAGCCTTGAGGCTCTTCCATCTCTTTTAGACCGCATTCTTGATGCTCAAAAGCTTGATCCTGAATTGGCTCGTCTTAGCTAAAGTTGTAGGGATAGAAATATTGATGATTTGAAAGACTTTGAAATCGATGCTCATGGCGGCATTCAAAAATTTGGTAGACTTATCATACCAAATATTATTAATCTTTGTAAAGACATTTTAGAAGATTCTCATTGTTCTAAATTTACCATTCATCCCGGTAGTAGTAAAATGTACGTGAACATGAAGCGACTTTATTATTAGGATGGAATCAAATATGATATTGCTAACTTCATTAAGCATTGCATAACTTGCCATCTCATAAAGGCTGAGCATCAAAGTCCCGATGGGGTTTTACAACCTTTGGATATTCCTGTTTGAAAGTGGGATCAAGTCTCCATGGACTTTATTGACGGACTTCCCCATTCTCGTTCGGCCATGATAGTTTATGGGTGATAGTAGATAGACTAACAAAAGCCACCCATTTTATTCCCGTTCGATCTAATCGGACCATACCTCTTTTGGCCAAACTCTATGTTAAAGAAATCGTTAAATTGCATGGAGTTTCTACTTCTATTGTTAGTGATCATGATCCATTATTTACTAGTGGATTTTGGAAAAGTCATCAAAAAGCTTTGGGAATGAAGCTTAATTTTAGCACCGCTTATCATCCTTAGACCGATGGACAAACAGAACGTGTGAATCAAACTCTTGAAGATCTTCTTCGTGCATGTGTTCTTGATTTTGGTGAAAGTTGGGAAGATCATATTTCTCTTGTTGAGTTTTCCTATAATAATAGCTTCCAATCTAGTATTGGTATGACACCTTTCGAGGCACTCTACGGAAGGCCATGCCGATCTCCTTCTTGTTGGCTTGAGACCGGTGAGAAGCTGGTTTTAGGTCCAGATTTGATTCGTGATTCCACAGAAAAGATTGACTTTATTCGTCATAGGATGAAAGAAGCTCAAAGTAGAAAAAAATCCTATGTCGATAACCGAAGAAGGAAATTAGAATATTATGTGGGAGATTTGGTGTTTATTCATGTTTCACCTATGAAGGGCGTTGTGCATTTCAGTCGATCGGGAAAATTAGCACCTCGATATATTTGCCCATTTTCCATCACTGAACGTGTTGGTTCCATGGCTTATCGCCTCTTATTATCGGCTCAATTTTCTGCTATTCACGACGTTCTCCACGTCTCTCAACTACGGAAATGCCTTAGGGATCTGAATCTATTCTTGAGCCCAGTGTTATTGAAGAAATTGAAGTTTCACCTATTTTGACTTATGAGCAACATGCTCTTCGTGTCATCGCTATGGAGGTTAAACGCCTTCGAAATAAAGATGTTCCGCTTATGAAAGTTCAATGGTCTGCAAATCCTAAGGATTGCTCTTGGGAATCCAAAGAATTCATCGAGCGAACACATCCAGACTTACTCTCTCGTGCTCTTTAAGGTGAACTTCTTACTTCAAATTTTCTTTTGTGTTGATATGCTTTTATGGTTGTTACTCTTTGTTTTCTTCTTAAGTATTGCGAGGACGCAATTTCTTTAAGGAGCGGAGTCTGTAACAACCCGCATATTACGATTGTATATTTAAATGTTTTATTTAAATATAGCATTGTTAGTCGGACTAGAGCCCGAAACGCTACTTTTTGCAAACAATCGAATTAGGACCCGAGACCACTTCCATTGAGTCTTAAATGGTGTCTGCGACCTTTTTGAGTATAAACATCGATATGTTTGGAGTTGACTAGAATTTTGCTATTTTTCTATTGGACTTTGGGTTTGGATTTCAACCCACTAACCCAAAACAATAACCTAACTCTCCCTCCAACTCCTCTTCATTCATTCTAATATTTCCTAACACTCAAACCAAAGGAAAATGTGGGAAAAAAGAGGAAACTGAAATTTCTAAACCCTAGATTACTAGGAAATTCAATATTCAAGCTCCAAAATCAAAGAGAAGCTTCAATAAGCATCCTCTTCTTCTTCTCCACCTCAACCTCTCTCCAATTTTCAGAAATTCCTAAACCCTTACTTAGACAATATTTTCATTTGATGATAGATTGGAGATTCTAGAGTTGAAGTTGAAGAGTGGTTGATCTTTTCTTTGTTTTTGAGCTTCTCATTCATTGTTTTTAGGTTTAAAGGTGAGTTCTTGAACTCACATCTATGTCTAGAGCTTTCATTGTCGTTAGATATGTAATCCTAACATCTATTTCATGTCCAATTGCTTTTGATTTGAATTGATTTGGTGAGTTTTCCAATTTTGGTGTTTTGAAGCCAAAATCTTTAAGATTGTTATCGGATGTTTGGACATGTTATTTGGGGTGTATCGAAGAGCCTATAGGGCTGGGTTGTCGCTTGGCATAGTCTATGTCGCTCATCCGATCGCTTTCGAATCAATTTGTCCATCATTGGCCTAGGCAAACTGTTTTCCAGAACAGGCAACTAGACGTTTGGTTGGAAGGTCCAGACGTTTAATTAGGGCAGCAGACAAAAAAAAATACGGCAGAAAAAAAAATGGCAGAGACAAATTCCAAACATCTGATTTATGGTTCATATGTTTGGTTAGAGTTCATATGTCTAGGAGGTTTCTAAAATATTTTCAGAATCCAAATCCAGGCGTCTGGATGAACCCCAGACGTTTGGAACTGTCAATTTTGCCTATTTTGGTTGTTTTTGAGTTGGTTTCTAATTTTTATCGAATTTAGTTGATCTGATTAGTTATTGTCATTTATTATCGACTTTGATGACTTCTTTTTTGGATTTTTGGGAATATCCATTTGATTGAATTTAATATCGATATTTGGGGTTTTAACTCACGTCGTCGAACGTGAATTTTAGGTGATTGGTTGTTTTTACAACCATTTTCTGTGATTTGTCACTTTTAAAATGCAAAGGTTTCTATGGTAGTAGTATGTATTCAAACTCTTTCACAAAAATGATTTTAATGTTATTTTTAATACAAAGCTCGTTTTTGAAACCGTTTTCCAATCTATTAGTATATACAAACCTTTACCTCGTTCGTACGAGAAATCTAATTAAATGACTTAGCAAAACAAGTGGTATGAGACGCTTGCGTTTACTTCGTCGGTAAATTCTTGGACTTTTTTGATTGAAATCTCATGACAATCTTTGAGTGGAAATCTACAATTTATTCATAAATATTTAAGTTAAGTCAGTGGTTATGGGACATGAAGTAAAGATCATTTATTTACTAACTTGTTGTAATTTACACTTATTGATCAATGATGATAATTTTTTAGTTTAGACTAGCGATACATGATGTCTCTTTGTACCCGTGGGGGACTATATCCCGATTTTTTGGAGTTTTTTCACATTTTTATGGGCTAGCGACCCATGGTCTTTGGACCGTTCATGGAGCAATCAGCTCGAGAAGTCGGGGCATGGGGCATATCTTTTTAGGTGCGTCGATGTTCGACTTTTCATGGGCGTATCTTTTTAGGTGCGTCGATGTTCGACTAGGTATGGGGCGTATCTTTTTAGGTGCTTCGATGTTCGACTTTGCATGGGCGTATCTTTTTAGGTGCATCGACGTTCGACTAGGCATGGGGCGTATCTTTTTAGGCCCGTCAATGTTCCACTTTGCATGGGGAGTATTTTTTAGATGCGTCGATGTTCGGTTTATGGGATAGCGTCTCGTTTGTGATATACGTGTTGGTGAGTTTTCATGCTCCCATTTGTGATAGGCCTCCCCTTTTATGTTTTCTGCATTTCTAATTAATGATTTCTAGAATTTGTGTTTCACCAATTTTTGTGATTTACATTGATAAGTTTTATCAATATTTTTGGTTTGGTGAATATATTAAAGAATATGACATTCTTTTTTGTGTTTGAGAAGATTTTAGATATTATAAGATTCTATTTTATTGTTATCTAATGTATACTTGTCGCGGTATGGGATTATTTTTATCTTACGTTTTTGTCATATCTCTTATCCTATCTCATTTTATATGATATTTATAGCTAGACTGATCCATTTATTATTTTCTTCTTAAATAATACTTGGGTCAGACCAAGATATTTCAGATGCTTCTACTCGACTTCTTATCAGGGTCCGTCACCTGACTTTTGGCTAACTACTTTAGCTTAGTAGTTTTTGCTTTTATACATTCGAGATAGAGACTCCTTGATGTATACAAATTCTTTTTCTAGCACTTGTACCTATTCTTTTGTGATGTAGTGGAACTTATATGACCACTACTTTTATGTATACTTTTATGTGTTATATTCATATCTGTTTCCGCCTTAGTGATATGAATATCTATGACTGATTTATGTTATGTTTATTTTATATTTGTTTTCGAAGATCACATAGCCACTGTGTAGTAGTTTTGAGTTTGTAATTGATGTGTCAGATTTCCTCTTGAAACAAAATGCATGTAATACTATCTGACATATCGGTACTCGCACAAAGCAATTACACAGATGGTCGCTCCTCAATAGCCTTATTCTTCGCGCTAGTCGATGGCATTACCCTGTAGTGTACTTGACTAGTGTGAGTATAGAGGTTGGGCGTCATAATTTATTTAATTATCTCTTATATATATGTATATTGGTGCACAAAGACGAACCACATTCCTGACAACTTTCTAAAGTTGAAAGATTGAAATTTCGGTAAACGTTCTTCGGTCACATTTTCTGTATTTCTACAGACTATTTAATTTGGTAAAAAAAATTTGAAAATGATTTTTCCATCATTATTAATGTATTAAAATGAGTTTATTTTCATTATAAAACCTATATATCGGATTTTTAAAATTAATTATATATTCACTAATCAAAGGAGTGAAATTCCGGGTCGTTTTATTCTTTCTCCCTTAAAAGAATTTCGTCCTTGAAATTACATCTTGACCTATCCCAAAAAACATTTAAAACTATACATATGCTTGTATGATGTACATAGATTATTCTTATGGAAAATCTAATTTAATCTCAACTCGAATACATAACTTTCCTTCTGAACTAGTATCACTCACTCGATTTTCTTGTGCGGACTCCTATCCGGCTCCTTGATTTGGAACCTCTATTTTCCTTACACAGTTGTAACTATGATAGAAAACCTTGATCCCACACCAAGAACCCTCATCAAAGTTCTCGCTGTCAAAATTCGAGTAATAGATCCTTATACGGAATGGTGCAACACTTCAAATCCATGTACTTGAATCTTGGATCGCTCTATATGGAAAGAGAAATGATCTTCATCTAATATATGCACTTACTTAATTGGTTCTCCTCTATACCAATTCTATTTCCACAAAATTATTTATGAAAACATTTCATAAACTATTCTTAGTTTCAACTTGCATGCTACTCCACTACATCCTAAGATTATATATCTCTATCTGATTCCATTATTCTATTTTGCTTTTATTTTCCTAAGAAAATTCAAGATCCAAATACCTAATTTTTATTTTCATAAACTTTTCCAAATAAAACTCTATATTTCAATCATAGAAAAAAAAATCTATAGCCCGAGTAACTCCAAAATGATACTAAGGAACTGGGTATTACCAAACAGTATCCCACATTCCTTTACTAAGAAGGATGATACTCAAGAGAAGTGTTTACCATCCGAACACATCCCTTCTCCAGTTTTAAATTATTTTCAAGCCACTCGAACTAGTTAACATAAAAATATTTCTTTTATTTCCAAATACTCATTTTTGGAACAGTACTTTACATTTTCCAACAACACATCTACTTCCAACTTACTTTGGGTTCGCACGGGTTGACCTTGCTTCGATCATATAATGATAAAGAGAATAATTAACTGAGTACCGCACAACATTCACCTAGGCAAACATCTGATCATCACTTAAAATATTATTCTGATCATCACAAAACAATCAAGACTTGTTCCCCGTACTAACCCAAGAAAACACTCCTTAACATTTTTATTCCAAAATTTCATACTTGAACCAAATTGGTTTCAGATATTATTATTATTCCCAAAACCTTGCAAACCATTTTCCAAAAGCATCGGGATTTAGGTTCTCATGTTTTCACCTAAAATTTATTTCAACCTAATGATACATTTTTATAAACCCATTCTATAAATCACTTCTATTAAACCATTTTCAAATATTTATATCAAAATATTCTAACCTTTTAAATCAAATTCCACCTCAACTTTAACATCGAATGTCTTCTAGTCAATTGTGAAGCTTAATTCATAAGGTGTTCATTGCCATATTTTCTCAATCCTTATCTACCTAACCCATGTCTTAAAAAGGGAACATACTAACAATAGTCAATACTCAACTAGACGATCATGATTAGACAAACCAAAAATAATAATAACAACAACATATTATTATTTCCCAACACCTCAATAAACTATATTACACAATTTGTGAAAATCATTCTTTTATATATAAAATATACCTTGGGTAAAATTATTTCATTTACCCAATTCTAAAACAATACCATGTCAATTTGCCTAGTTTAAGCGTTTAGAAACCCCTATCGGTACAGTTGTACACCCTGTATCGACCAGAGTTCACAAGCCACTAAACAGATAAATCGACATAATATAAAAGATTTGATAATCGCTAACAAATATGCGCTCATGTATATACACTCAAACTCATACTAGGATGTCACTTACCCTATCTCTAATAAGTTAACCCCACCAAAGCCAAGGTTCTCGCTTAACCTTCAGCTCTAATACCAAATGTAATGAATCGGATTTTTGACCTTCGAAAATTGACACTAATACGTCCACCGTATCACATGCCAAACATTCAAGTGCCAGAAATACCGATTCGTTATGATGAAAGAAGAAGGTAGAATATAGAAGAAAAATAAATAACACAGAATCTCACAACGCAGCAAATAATAGATAATACAATAATGATCTTTACAAAAAGGAAACATCTTATTCATATTACATCAGAGTATAGTAGCCTTATCCTAAATCTAGACGGTTATAAAAACATGTCCATACATTGACAAACATATAGACTCTATAATACGATGGACAAAAACATACGTGAAAATGACTTGACCATCCATTTCCTCTCCAACTCCAAAGTATCTAGCTAAACTTGGGAAAAACATGCTCGGTCTAACCTGAGCATTACATGGAATAATGCCCGGGTGAGTCTGGTAAACCAGTGTGAGTAAAACTCGATAACAAGTGACAACCAAATTGATTTCTATATTTGAAAACTTTTTAAACAAAGGGTACCACACCGCACATAAAAATAGATGGGTTTTTACCTTATGATAACCAAAACATTTTATATCAAAATTCGGTGATATATCATAGTGTCTAGGTTTAAAGTAAATAGGTAAAATAGCTAAAATGCATGCATCTCACATTCCAACATATTAGGTTCTACAATCGAAAATGTAAGGAACATATTGGAGATTGGACCCGACAGTGACTGGGCTACTGGAGTACCACCTGTCATGGTGCATCTATAGATAAAATAACACCGAGGACCTTACCTGGATCTCCTGCCAACATAGGATTGGCATACCTCTCACTGGATAGTATCGAATATGATCACCCCTTCGTTATTGTGCCCCGAAGCATACAATTTAAGAGATAGTAGAGACTCTAGATAAGGATGATCACACCCAACTTAGGAGCGACCCACTTAGCCCTCTGCATCTCCCCTGTTTTAGTCATTCCTAGTTGATGAGGCTTGAGGCTACGATTACCTTTCAAGAACAGTTACACTTAGAATGCTCATTGCCCTCCAATGACAATGTTCTGATAGTATTTATCCATAAAAGCCCGTTCTGGGTCTGAACAAAACCAAAGGCACTATTTGTACTGCATCATTTTGGAATCACCCTCAGGATTTGTAGCGATTAGCCCTTGCACTTCACGTCTCTTTCTTTGATTCCATACTCTTCATGATGTCTTCGTTTCACAACGCCTGTGGATCAAAGCAGTCTTTGGAACTCATCCGATCCTGGTCTCTTCGAAATAACTTTTAATAATTTCCAATAAGCTCAACCCTTGCTCTTTAGCAAATAAACAGACAAATGACAAGAGCGGAGTTCACCTCCTAACCATTTATGGCTGGATTTCCTTATCATTCGTCCTTGTGACGACCCGAAATTTTCGAGCATTTAAAATTGGAATATTTAATTGATTTTAAATATTCAATAGAGTAATTTTAACTTGAATTACAAATATCACTATTTATTTGATAATTAAATTATTGAATTAAATAAGTGAAGTTGGGTAAAACGTTGAATCTGAAATTTTGAAGCCTGTTTAAATGATTTAAAGGCTTATAAAATTTATATTGATAACACTAAGGATAATAGAAGTTTTAAAATTGAATTTAACAGTGAATTGTTCAGTTTTGAAAATTTTATTGTTTAAATTGAATTTAAAAATAGCCTTCCGAGGCGCAGTCTCGGAATTAGACGAAACCAGTTCCATTGGGTCCGTAATGTTGAATTATTATCGGCTTTCAAATTTCGTAGCAATCAGAGTTGTAGAGCGTACGTTATATAAACGCGCTGAAATCTATATCGAATCCAATTTAAAAACTGGGTACCCAAACAAGATATTTTTGAATATAAAAATATAAATTTTAAGTCAGCCGCTACCCTGTAATTACTTTAGCCAACATATCTCTGAAGAAGCCGACCTTTACCTAATCATGTTGCTCCTCGTTTAAAGAATCACAGCCGAAACTCACGTTTTTGCCGTCACCTCATGTCCTTGTAGCAGCCTGAACTTCCTTCACTGTCAAATTTTTTTTAAATCGAGCAGAGATATTTTATTAATGAGGAAGCCGAGATCCCCTTTCCCCTCTTCTCATTTACACCATTCGAAAAAAAAGGAAAAGAAATTTAATGGCCGCAACTAAATAAAAAAATTGGGGATAAGATATGGAATGAAACCAGATCGAATCCCCTCTCTTCATATCGTACTTCCCTCTTTCTTTTTTTCGGTCGAATCGATTTGGGCCCTAACGACTAGACGAGGTCGCGATCTAGCAACTTGATGTTTTCGTTCATCGACGTCGAGGTAGGAGGGTCAGCCATGTAGCGGTAATATGGGCTTCGAGTTGGTGGTCGGTTGTTTCGCACGACTCTTGTAACTGGAGCTCGCGTGATCCTCGCTTGAGGGATGATGCAGGCGATGAGGCAAGTGGCAGAGGAGTCGCGATCGAAGCCAGTAGGCGAGGTCTAGCCTGGAATCTGCATGGATAAGATAGGTTCGAATTCTGTAGGTGTTAATCTATTTTATAACTTTCTAACTTCTGTTTAACTGCATATGTATAAAATATAAAAAAAAATGTTTACTGTTTAGTTTTAAAATTCCAAAGGTTAAATATATATATCATGGTATTTGGTTTTACAGTAAAGAATATTTGTTGTTTCGAATAAATACATATATATATATATATATTAGAGGGAATTTAATATGTATATATAGTTGGATAAAACAGAAATGTTATATATATATATAAGATTTCGAAAAAAAATAAATACATAGAAAATTGTGAAAGATTAGATTTTGTCTATCTAAATTATTTCTTATGAGTATATATAAAAGTTTCAAAATAATATATTCATTTGCCATTCTAATTCACTATTTGTATTTAGGTGGTTAACTCATCTAATAAAACTTATTTAATTTTTCATTTGCCAAGACTAATTTATTAAAGGAGAATTTGATTAAAATAAATTGTTAATTTATTTAATGGTAATGAATTGACTGATTTATTTCAAATATTAACAAATCCATATAATATCTATACAAGGTCAATAATCGTGGAATCAAATCGAGAATAAAGTAGATTTGCAAATTTAAGGGAGTAAAGGTGAGTTAATCTCACTCAGTTGAATTTAAATTTAAATTTAAATGATTAAATTTAAATTTAAATTTAAATGATTAAATTTAAATAACTGTTGGATGGTTGAATTGATTGATGTGATATACTATGATATTTTGGAATTGGTGTATTATGTTGTGCTAACATCTGTGGATGCAGGAAAAACAGGTTGGAGGGATCCAACTGAACCCCTCAACATATATTTAAATTATTTAATACCCTCTGTTGTGATTATTTGATATTCCATGATGGATTACATTGAAATATTGAATGCTATGGTTTGATTGGATATAATTGGGTATAATGAATTACAAAAAAAAATAAACTGGATTTGGAAAGAAAACAAAAGAAGTGAATTTGTAAGTAAAAATAATTATAGAAATTTGAATAAATTTAAAAATGAATTGGAAAAGAAATAAAGTAACTTTAAGATTCTAATAAATAAATCTTGAGTATAGAAAGGAAATTAGAATAAACAGGAAGTTAATGAATTTTAAACTTCAGTGTTATTAATTAATAGAACAAAGCTTTTATTTTACATTTAAGATTTAAATTATTGAAAAGAATAAAGAAGAAATTAGAAAAATCTGAAATTTGTATATTTTAGTTAAAGATTTAAAATCAAATAGAAATAATAATAATAATAATAATAATAATAAAGTCCATAATTAATGAATTTGAAATGAACTGAGTAAGTAAAGAAATTTATTTCCAATGGAATAAATTGGGAATCAATTTGGAAAAATTGATTTAAGTGATTGGAAATTCCCTCTGGTTAACCAAGTACGTTTTCAAAGTGAATTTTTAAATATAAGTTAAAAGTTTTAAAGTTGTTTTAAAAGGCAAGTTTTTGAAAATTTATTATTTCTAATATTTAAATTCTAAAGTAAGTATTTCCTTTTAATCTCTTATAGCAATAATTATTTAAAGAGTGACTTAATATTTGTTTTAAAAAGTGAAAACCTAGTTTTATATTTTATAAAGTAACCATGTTTTCAAATATTTATGTAGTATGTATTTTTAACCAACTATTGAAATAGTTTTAATTTAAATGTTTTAAAAGTATATATTTCAAAGTAAAGTGTTATAAAATTATTTTTAAAAATCTAGTTTTGTGCTTGGTAACTTCAGTGGACATAGAAAATATTTGGGAAAGTTATTCTGG
Source organism: Allium cepa (assembly GCA_030765085.1). Lineage (NCBI taxonomy): Eukaryota > Viridiplantae > Streptophyta > Magnoliopsida > Asparagales > Amaryllidaceae > Allium > Allium cepa. The sequence goes on along the minus strand of CM060943.1, from coordinate 420,180,713 downwards.
AAAGAAAGATGGTTTTGAAACTGTTTTCAGAGGATTGAAAATAGAAATATATCTTGTGAAGATATTTTGAGGTTAATAAATAATTTGGGAAATTATTTACTTTTGGATAGTTATTTGTGAATATTAATTGATAGTTAAATAACCGACTATCAATATTGGCCAACTGCGTTGATCGTTTCGAAGAGACCGGGATCGAGATTAATTTCTCGAAAACCACTTCGATCCGGTTTGCACGTTTCGTGAAAACGAGTTTGGATTCGAAGATGGAGCAGTGAAGTGCAAGGTCTAGTCGCTACTAATCCTGAGGGTGTTTCCAAAATGGATGTAGTAGGAATAGTGCATTCGGTTCCGTTCGAACCCGAAACGGACTTGTATGGATGAATGCTTGCGAAACATCGTCAGGTGGACTATGGGCATTCTCAAGGATATGTTCTAAAAAGGTAACGCTTGGCCTTAAGCCTCGTCAAATGGGAATGACAGAAAATCAGGGGTTATGCAGCAAGGCTAGGTGGGTAGCACCTAAGCAGGGTGAGGTCATTCCTGTCTAGATGTACCTTTTTATTTCGGCTTAGTGGGCGGTTGCTGATCCCAACCGCGGGGTGATCTCGCTCGGGATTATCCAGTAAGGGGTAGTCCCGGCCTTGTGTTGCAGGGGAGCGGGCGTACTCCTCGGTACGGTGATCTGGGCCCCGTACTGTGACAGGTGGTACCCCAGTGCCTAGTCATTAGTTGGAAATCCATTCTCCCTACGAGCCTTGTACGAATTTTGTTTGTATTACCCACTCTGTGGCTAGTAGCTGGAATTTAATCATGTAACAATTTCGGCTATTTTATAAGTATTTGTATATAGACCCTATTATAATATCAGAGGATTTCTATACAAATTGTTTTAGCTATCGCAAGGTAAAAACCCGACATGTTTATTTGTGGCGTGGTCTTACGAGATGATTTTGTTTTTCAAAGGATTTTTGAAACTTTAATAATCAATTGGGTGTGATTTTCTCACGTTGGTATGCCAGACTGACTTGGGTGTTATTTAACTGTAATGCTCGGGTCAGACCGAGTATTATAGAATACAGGATGTGATGCTGTGTAGCTCAGGAGACGAGCAAGATGACGATACGTACTTCCGTACTTGTTTATATATGTATATTCCGCTGTGTTGAGTTATTGTGTATCCATTGTATGATATTGATTTTGAACTATGATTGATGTACTCTGATGATGTAATATATAAACAGATATATTTGATTTGAGTAAAGATCATTGATTATCTATTATATTTTATTCCGCTGCGATGGTAAGATTCTGATATTGATTTCTATTTTCTTCTTCTACCTCTTCTTCTTTAACCCAAATGGTTCGTATTTCTGTACAACTTGAGTTGATTGTTGTTGAATAGTGTTGATTCAAGGGGTACGGATTTGCAGGCTGTTACAGTTGGTATCAGAGCGAGGTTGGTGACAACCTTGGCTCTGGTGGGAAATTACTCATTTAAAATAGAGTCCGTAGTACTTTACAATGAGTTTGAGCGTATTAATAAGTATGAGCACGTATTTGTTAGTGAATATAAATTGTTTTTAATATTGTGTTGATTGGTTTATTGAGTGGCATATGAACCTTCGTCGACACAGTCTGCGCAACTGTATTGAAGGGGTTTCTAAACACTCGAATAGAACAATTGACACGATATTGTTTTAAATATGGGTAAATGAAATAATTTTACCCAAAAAAATATTTTGATATAAAAAATAGTTTTTGAAAACTATTTAACTAATATATGGTTGCTTGGATGTTAGAAATGATGATATTAAAGTATTATCATTGTTAAGTGAAAATTTAACTAGAATTGAAATATAACTAAAATTTAGGGGAATTAATTCATTATAAAATGAAATTTGTAAATATGAATTATAAATGTAAATTATAAATTGAAATATAATCAAATGTATAAGCATAAAGTGTACAAATGAATTATAGTTAAAATTTAATTTAGGCAGGATTTGAAAATTTAAATCCTGGAGATTTGGAAGTATTTTGAAGATAGATAATAGCATTATGGTTTTAGAGATATTTCTGAAAGATATTTATTTTTAAATGGATTTTAAAAGTGATATAGCATTGAAATCACTTGGATTATTGGAAATTAATTCTGAAGATGACGGCCGCATCATCAGTATTCATTTTCGAATTTCTAAGTGACGGATTGCTGCCAAAAAAATTGATTTGTTCAGAGAAGTTGGTTGTTTTTGAAAATTTCAAAGGAAATTAGTTTAGGATAAAACCAGGGTTGGTTTGACTTTTGAGAAATGTGATTTGAGATGTTGGAGATTTCAAAATAATTTGAAACCAAAGGTCGGGTGTTTAAAAATACTGATGAGATAGGTTATATGCTTATAAATTGAGATGGTTTTTAAATCAGGGAAATATAAGCTTTGAATGTTGGAATTTAAATTTAAAGTGAAAGGTTAAAAATGAGATTAACTTGGATTTGGAAATAAAATTTAACTGGATTGAAATTAATTGAATAGGTTGAAAATAATATCAGTTGTATTCGAATTAAGTTAAAATTGAATTGAGTTAAATAGAACTGAGTTAAATAGAACTGAGTTAAAATAAAATTGAATTGGAATAAGAATTCAATTGAATTATTGAATGAAATTAGATTCTTACCTGAACAAATGGAAAATAAGTTGAATAAGAATTGGATTGAAATAAATAAATTAGAATGACTTGTAAAAGAATTAAAATGCATGGAATAAAAATTTGCTTGGATTATAAATAAGTGTAAAACTCAAATTAAAAATAAAAGATGAATACATTTAAGCCTATAATGAATGAAATTGTGTAAATAATGAGTTGTGACTTATAAAATTGAAAAGTGGGATAGAAAAACCCAAAATAAATATTATTGATGAATTGGAGAATAAAATAAAAATCAAAACTTGAATTATAAAATAAATTGAACTTAAGAAAATTTAATGGAGTGATATTTGGAATTAAAATTCAAGTGTTGGATTATAAATAAGAGAAGAACTAATTGATAAAAAATTAGTTAATGAAATGTGTAAATGAGAACGTAATGTTGTTTAATATAAGTTGAATTGTGAATTTATAATGAAGTTTGGAAATAAAACTCAAATTATGAATTGAATTCGACTTGAATTGTCAGTATAGTAAATGTAACTGAATTGTGAGTTCATGAAATTTGGTAGTAAATTGGAAATGGATAGTGGATTCGAAACTTGAGTTATAAATTAAAATTTAACTTGAAGTGTTAACAGATTAAATATAGTTAGGAATGTGTCGAATAAATAAAAATGTAAATGGATTAAAATAGTAATGGTTTGAATGTGCAAATGAAATCCAATAAGTGGAAATAAATTGGATATGGCCTTGTAATCAATTGAGTTAAGTTGAGTATAAAAGAGAAAAAATTACTTGTAAAATGAAAATGAGCTTAAGTATAAAATTTGAATAAATTGACTTAAGCTAATAGATGGAGGAGAGTTGAATTGAAGTTAACTTAAAATTAAGTTTAATGATATTGGATTGAATTTGAATCAAGTAAAAATAAATTTGGATTGAAATAGAATTTGGTGGGTTGTAAATAATTTTTAAGGAAATGAAAATTCATAATAGATTGAGTGGATAAACTAATTATATTGAATAATAATGGATGGTATAAATAAGAATCAAATGGAAGTGAACTTAAGTTTGAAGTGGAGTAAATTGAGTAAATTAACTTAAGTTGAGAATAATTAGAGGCTCGACTACGAGTAAATTGGAAGACCATTAAATTAAAGCTTGGTTTGAATTAATTCGGGAATGGTTAGCAATATGCAAGCTTGGAATGGGTCGAGCTAAATAAATGGTTGTGAATGGAAAAAAAAAGGAGAGAAAAAAAAAATTAATTGGTAATGAAGATGAACCTAAATTGTTAATGGTTTTGAATGAACCAGTTTGGTTAATAAAATGAAATGCAAGTGAATGGATTCGAATTTAAAATGCAATGAAAATGAGAATACATGGATTGTGAATAAATTTAAAAATGGAATATAATTAAGTATAAATTGAGTTGAAATCCATTTAAATTGGTTATAAAACATAAATACTTGTTTATTCACATAAATCTCGTCAAATTGCATAGAATTAATTGTCATTTGATGTAAATGGAAGTAATTAAAATTTTATGAATTGATAGAAGTAAAATAAATTGATTTTGAAAGCAATTGAATTAAATATGAGTTCAGTTTGCCTAAAAATAAATTAAATGTGAGCAATTGAGTTTTAAACCATTCAAATTGATGAAGCTGTATATGAATGGATTGAAAACATTCAAATTGAATGAAAATGGTTATAAATTAATTGGAACAGTGGAATTTGTATGAAATTTGTATAAGTCGCTTACGAAAAGATATTTTGTGTGTTTTCTTTTAGAATTCATGTGTTTAGCTAGTGTAAATAAGTGAAATATTGTTAAACTTCATATATTTGGTACTTACATGTTTAAATTGAGTAAGTACAGGTACTTGGAAGTCGTGTCGCTGGATTTGGTTGTGCTAATTGCTTAATAAATAAGCCGATTGCTTATAAATGCTAAATAAGGTACGCCTACGCAATAAAAATAGGAAATATGAACTGTTTTTGGTTTTTTCGACCGTGTGGGTCGATGTATATATATTTATATCTTTTGTCAAATTGCAAAAGCTCCTCCGTACAAAGGAGGCTCTGCCAAAAAATTTCGAAAATTTTGGGAGTTAGAAAATTTTTGGAAAATTTTGTTAACGACAAAACGGTTTAAAATTGGAAATTGAAATAAGTTAGTAAATGAAACTAATTAAAATAATGACATGAATCAGTATAAATGAAAAATAAAATTTAAAATTTAGAGTTGAAGAATAAATTGAATTCATATGGAAATGGAGATAAATCCATGTGAATAGAAACAGATATAAACTAAGGTGGGAAGATGAAAATAAATAAAAGAAGCATATTAAATACTTATACCAAACTTAAGAAAGGAATAGTGAATTCTTAATTGGAAATTGATAATACAAATATATTCCGAGTTAATATTTGGATGGACAGATATTGGCACTTTGTGAAAAAGTCGATAAAATGTTTTGGGTTATTGTGATTGGATATTAGTACTAAACAGGATATGCAGGTAATATAAGGGAAAAGGGAATTGGTTTTGACGTCAAAAGGATAAAAATTTGAAATGCTCGACAAAAAGGTATGTATTCAAATTTCTGTGAAATTTGATTGGGTTTTTGGATCGAGCCACTTGGCTTTTTGTTTTCTTTTTGGATTTGGGAGGCCATAGAGCCATTTTGTAGTTGTACCGAGCTAGCCGCGCAAAGGAGATGCTGGCGAAATTTTTCGGGAATTTAGGGAGTTAGAAAAATTTGAGAAAATTTCGATAATTCAAAATTTGGTTTTAAGTTGAAACTTGAATAATTCAACAAATAGTATAGTTTGAAACTATGGGAGAGTTGAGAAGTTAATAAGAATGATAATGGGTCTTTTATAAAAAGATAGTTAGTAAGATGTTGAATTGTTTGGTTTTGGAGGTAAATAAACGGGTTTTGGACCATTCTTCCTAATTAGTAATTTCGGGGACGAAATTCTTTTAAGGGGGGAGGAATGTGACGACCCGGAATTTTCGAGCATTTAAAATTGGAATATTTAATTGATTTTAAATATTCAATAGAGTAATTTTAACTTGAATTACGAATATCACTATTTATTTGATAATTAAATTATTGAATTAAATAAGTGAAGTTGGGTAAAACGTTGAATCTGAAATTTTGAAGCCTGTTTAAATGATTTGAAGGCTTATAAAATTTATATTGATAACACTAAGCATAATAGAAGTTTTAAAATTGAATTTAACAGTGAATTGTTCAGTTTTGAAAATTTTATTGTTTAAATTGAATTTAAAAATAGCCTTCCGAGGCGCAGTCTCGGAATTAGACGAAACCAGTTCCATTGGGTCCGTAATATTGAATTATTATCGGATTTCAAATTTCGTAGCAATTAGAGTTGTTGTGAGCGTACGTTATATAAACGCGCTGAAATCTATATCGAATCCAATTTAATAACTGGGTACCTAAACAAGATATTTTTGAATATAAAAATATAAATTTTAAGTCAGCTGCTACCCTGTAATTACTTTAGCCAACATATCTCTGAAGAAGCCGACCTTTACCTAATCATGTTGATCCTCGTTTAAAGAATCACAGCCGAAACTCACGTTTTTGCCGTCACCTCATGTCCTTGTAGCAGCCTGAACTTCCTTCACTGTTAAGTTTTTTTTTAAATCGAGTAGAGATATTTTATTAATGAGGAAGCCGAGATCCCCTTTCCCCTCTTCTCATTTACACCGTTCGAAAAAAAAGGAAAAGAAATTTAATGGCCGCAACTAAATAAAAAAAATGGGGATAAGATATGGAATGAAACCAGATCGAATCCCCTCTCTTCATATCATACTTCCCTCTTTCTTTTGTTCGGTCGAATCGATTTAGGCCCTATCGACTAGACGAGGCCACGAGCTAGCAACTTGATGTTTTCGTTCATCGACATTGAGGTGGGAGGGTCAGCCGTGTAGCGGTAATATGGGCTTTGAGTTGGTGGTCGGTTGTTTCGCACGACACTATAACTGGAGCTCGCGTGATCCTCGCTTGAGGGATGATGCAGGCGACGAGGCAAGTGGCAGAGTAGTCGCGATCGAAGCCAGTAGGCTAGGTCTAGCCTGGAATCTGCGTGGATAAGATAGGTTCGAATTCTGTAGGTGTTAATCTATTTAATTACTTTCTAACTTCTGTTTAACAGCATATGTATAAAATATAATAAAAAATGTTTACTATTTAGTTTTACAATTCCAAAGTTTAAATATATATATCATGGTATTTGGTTTTACAGTAAAGAATATTTGTTGTTTCGAATAAATACATATATATATATATAGATTAGAGGGAATTTAATATATATATATATAGTTGGATAAAACAGAAATGTTATATATATATAAGATTTCGAAAAAAAATAAATACATAGAAAATTGTGAAAGATTAGATTTTGTCTATCTAAATTATTTCGTATGAGTATATATAAAAGTTTCAAAATAATATATTCATTTGCCATTCTAATTCACTGTTTGTATTTGGGTGGTTAACTCATCTAATAAAACTTATTTAATTTTTCATTTGCCAAGACTAATTTATTAAAGGAGAATTTGATTAAAATAAATTTTTAATTTATTTAATGGTAATGAGTTGACTGATTTATTTCAAATATTAACAAATCCATATAATATCTATACAAGGTCAATAATCGTGGAATCAAATCGAGAATAAAGTGGATTTGCAAATTTAAGGGAGTAAAGGTGAGTTAATCTCACTCAGTTGAATTTAAATTTAAATTTAAATGATTAAATTTAAATAAATGTTGGATGGTTGAATTGATTGATGTGATATATTATGATATTTTGGAATTGGTGTATTATGTTGTGCTAACATCTGTGGATACAAGGAAAACAGGTTGGAGGGATCCAACTGGACCCCTCAACATATATTTAAATTATTTAATACCCTCTGTTGTGATTATTTGATATTCTATGATGGATTATATTGAAATATTGAATGCTATGGTTTGATTGGATATGATTGGGTATGATGAATTACGAAAAAAAAAATTGGATTTGGAAAGAAAACAAAAGAAGTGAATTTGTAAGTAAAAATAATTATAGAAATTTGAATAAATTTAAAAATGAATTGGAAAAGAAATAAAGTAACTTTAATATTCTAATAAATAAATCTTGAGTATAGAAAGGAAATTAGAATAAATAGGAAGTTAATGAATTTTAAACTTCAGTGTTATTAATTAATAGAACAAAGCTTTTATTTTAAATTTAAGATTTAAATTATTGAAAAGAATAAAGAAGAAATTGGGAAAATCTGAAATTTGTATATTTCAGTTAAAGATTTAAAATCAAATAGAAATAATAATAATAATAATAATAATAAAGTCCATAATTAATGAATTTGAAATGAACTGAGTAAGTAAAGAAATTTATTTCAAATGGAATAAATTGGGAATCAATTTGGAAAAATTAATTTAAGTGATTGGAAATTCCCTCTGGTTAACCAAGTACGTTTTCAAAGTGAATTTTTAAATATAAGTTAAAAGTTTTAAAGTTGTTTTAAAAGGCAAGTTTTGGAAAATTTATTATTTATAATATTTAAATTCTAAAGTAAGTATTTCCTTTTAATCTCTTATAGCAATAATTATTTATAGAGTGACTTAGTAATTGTTTTAAAAGGTGAAAACCTAGTTTTATATTTTATAAAGTAACCATGTTTTCAAATATTTATGTAGTATGTATTTTTAACCAACTATTGAAATAATTTTAATTTAAATGTTTTAAAAGTATATATTTCAAAGTAAAGTGTTATAAAATTATTTTTAAAAATCTAGTTTTGTGCTTGGTAACTTCAGTTGACATAGAAAATATTTGGGAAAGTTATTCTGGAAAGAAAGATCTTTTTGAAACTGTTTTCAGAGGATTGAAATTAGAAATATATCTTGTGAAGATATTTTGAGGTTAACAAATAATTTCGGAAATTATTTACTGTTGGATAGTTGTTTGTGAATATTAATTGATAGTTAAATAACCGACTATCAATAATTGCCAACTGCGTTGATCGTTTCGAAGAGACCGGGATAGAGATTAATTTCTCGAAAACCACTTCGATCCGGTTTGCACGTTTCGTGAAAACGAGTTTGGATTCGAAGATGGAGCAGTGAAGTGCAAGGGCTAGTCGCTACTAATCCTGAGGGTGTTTCCAAAATGGATGTAGTAGGAATAGTGCCTTCGGTTCCATTCGAACCCGGAACGGACTTGTATGGATGAATGCTTGCGAAACATCATCAGGTGGACGATGGGCATTCTAAGGGATATGTTCTAAAAAGGTAACGCTTAGCCTCAAGTCTCATCAAATTGGAATGACTGAAAATTAGGGGTTATGCAGCAAGGCTAGGTGGGTAGCACCCAAGCAGGGTGAGGTCATTCCTGTCTAGATGTCCCTTTTTATTTCGGCTTAGTGGGCGGTTGCTGATCCCAACCACGGGGTGATCTCACACGGGATTATCCAGTAAGGGGTAGTCTCGGCCTTGTGTTGCAGTGGAGCGGGCGTACTCCTCGGTACGGTGATCTAGGCCCCGTACTGTGACAGGTGGTACCCCAGTGCCTAGTCATTAGTTGGAAATCCATTCTCCCTACAGCCTTGTACGAGTTTTGTTTGTATTACCCACTCTGTGGCTAGTAGATGGAATTTAATCATGTAACAATTTCGGCTATTTTATAAGTATTTGTATATAGACCTTATTATAATATCAAAGGATTTCTATAAAAATTGTTTTAGCTATCGTAAGGTAAAAACCCGACATGTTTATTTGTGGCGTGGTCTTACGAGATGCTTTTGTTTTTCAAAGGATTTTTGAAACTTTAATAATCAATTGGGTGTGATTTTCTCACGCTGGTATGCCAGACTGACTCGGGTGTTATTTAACTGTAATGCTCGGGTCAGACCAAGTATTATAGGATACAAGAGGTGATGCTGTGGAGCTCAAGAGATGAGCAAGATGACGATACGTACTTCCGTACTTGTTTATATATGTATATTCCGCTGTGTTGAGTTATTGTGTATCCATTGTATGATATTGATTTAGAACTGTGATTGATGTACTCTGATGATGTAATATATAAACAGATATATTTGATTTGAGTAAAGATCATTGATTATCTATTATATTTTATTCCGCTGCGATGGTTAGATTCTGATATTGATTTCTATTTTCTTCTTCAACCTCTTCTTCTTTAACCCAAATGATTCGTATTTCTGTACAACTTGAGTTGATTGTTGTTGAATAGTGTTGATTCAAGGTGTACGGATTTGTGGGCTGTTACAGTCCTAGAAGAACTAAACGTGTTTATACGTACAGTACAACACCTTCGACGGTAACTGTACCATATAATACCTGTGTTTCTCCAAGATTTTTCCAGAGTTACGTTTTGTCCAGATTTGATAGTTAGTTATTTAACTATCAAATAATCAAACATCCAATCAAGGTTTAATTTCCATATGGGGTCCACTAAGCCTTTATTAATTCTCTTTAATTAGTAAAACCACTTTATAAAACTTATCGAAAGATCTTTTCAAGACACTATTCTCAAACCCGTTACATTTACTTTTATACTTGGGAAACATTTATATACTTATCTCGACAGTATAAGTATTTTACCAAAACATTTTACTTTTCATGCCTTTAAACAAAATCATATATTTATCTTCTCAGTATATGCATATTTACAAACTTTTCAAAGTTTTCTTCTTTCCAAATCCCATAATAAAAAACCAAACATTTCTTCTAAATAAAACATTCCGCTTATCCTTTATCAAAAATTCCCTTTTTAAATGCTCATCTCATACTTCAATTAACTTATAACTTTTAAAAATAAAGTTATAACGCACTTTTATAAACCTTTAATTTAATTTATAAACTTCTTTTCAAATGTATGAAATGATTTATAAACCTTTTTTCCTATGTTTAAAACTCTTTATATAAACCACTCTATACTCCTTTATCATTTACAAAACTTCATTTGTAAAACCCTTAAAGTAACCCTTCAATAAAAATCTCTTTTATTAACAATTATTACTTATAAATAACTTTACAATATAATAACATAACTTGGAAATCATTTATAAACTTTGAACTCTAAATTGATTGAAGAAGTAAAGTTAATTCAAAACACACTTTACAAATTCAGAAAAGAGGCTTAGCAATCCTAATGGTACTAGTTTAAGTTACCATTCAATTTCAATTTGATTCCTAAGTCACTTAACAATTATTTACATAAGCTACCATATATGTAAATACAGTTCATATCCAATCAGGGAATAACACGTTAGTATAACCAGTTGGCATATGCAAGTTCGAATAACATAACAACAAGATGATGATTTATCCTGCTAAATAGATGTCCAAACAATTCAGTCAATTTATAGCAGAATGGGGATTTGTTCTACTTAACACATGTCCACACAATCAAATCACTTAAACTGTAGTAGAATGGTGTTTTTTTTCTGCTAAAGGATGTCAATAATTCCCTTAATCATATGGGTTACTAAAGGGTCTGGACCAGAGATCATTTGATGTAGAATCGTTTTACTTTGAAAAAGAAAATTAATTAAAACACATTTCGTTTAATTTAAAATCACCTATGAAAAGTCAAAAGTATATTTAATCAGCTTAAACCCTAACTAAATCTTAATTAATCCAATTTAAATCAGTATTAAATCATAATTAAGCTCTAATTAGGCTTAACGAACATGATTAAGCACTAATTAACTTCCTAATGTAACTTGGTTAAGGTTAAACGAAATTGTTTAAGAGTTAAACCTTAATTAATTAAACATTAATCAAATAACCCATTATTAAATAAATAATAAATTAATCATTAATCTTAATAAAAAATTATTAATCACTTAATTACTTCTCAACCCCCTTAATCACTAAGTAAAACTTTATTAATCAATTAACAGTTATTAACTTAACTTGAGCGATGATTAACCTCTAATCACCTTCTTCATTACCAATTAAATGCTAATTACCTTTTAGTTAACTAACTAGCTAATTAATTGTATATTACAACTTAATTACGTTTAATATTACTAATTATGTTTGAAAACTTTTTACAAAACAGTTTCAAATTAAAAAAATGATGTAGAAATTCAAAACCGCAGTCGAACTACATCCATAGCGGCTATCGCTATGAGTGCGGTTCACTTTAACATATTTTTAAAGCATAAACACCTCACTAACTTTACCATTTCATGTGTATAAGCCTTTTATAAAGTTTTACAAACTTTAAACTTAGATATGCAAACTTAAAAAAAATTACTTTTTAAAAAAACAAAACATGATTCCATTTAGGTCTCGGATCCGTCGTAATTACATACAAAGTCACTAACTTTATTTCTAAACATCATGGCCTCAGTTCACATATAAAATCATACATCATATAACGTACATCATCCTTTTCATATATCATATATATACTCACAAAGATTTATGCTTAGTGTAACAATCCGTATTTTTTCTATAGCTAAAATATTAAATTTAGTAAGATTTTGGAATATAATGTTGGGAGAAATTAAAATTTACGATTTACTAATAAGAAAATAACTTGAATATGATCCAATAATGTTGTTTGGATGTTATTGACAACCATTTAATGTAATTAAACCAATTGAAATAATGTAAAAGTTAATTTGGTTAGCAAATTTGTAAATAAGGAATAAATTCAATATTTTACTAACAATGAAGTTATATGTTATTTATATATAATGGGTTTTAGTATATAATGTGAAATCGATCGTTTGTACGTAAATTTATGATCTTATTGTAAACAATAATGTGATTAAATCATTTAAAAGTGAGAATTGTTTTAATTACTATTTCATCATTTAATCTGTTGAATTTAATTGGAAATCAATGTGAATTAATGTAATTTAATGTCACGGTTAATTTGAAATAAGATGAAAACTGAAGAGTAATGAATGTAATAAAAGGGTAAACTAATGTTAAGTTTATCCATGAAGTGATAGTAGATTGAATAATAAGATTGAAATCAAAATAAATTAATTCATTAGGATTTTAAATTATAATTAATGAATTTATTGCAATTGAAATTGAACACTATAATTAGTGCAATATTTAACTTTGGATTTGACATGGAAATTTATTTTAAAAGATTATACATGTCTAGGTAACCGAAAATGACAAAAAAATTTAACTTTTAAATTTAAATTTTAAACGTGATAAATTAATTTAATAGTAATTTATTTAATTAACATGAAAATAGCCATTTTGTCCATTATGTCGGATGCGATGAAACAAGTTTCATCGGATCCATAATGGCGAATTATTGTAAGATTTCAAGTTTCATAGTGATCGGACTTCTCGTTTGATCGTACGAGCTCGAAACGGGTGGAAATCAATTTAATGAATTCAATTTAAATTAAGCTAATTTAAAAGCTAACTTCCTTATACAATGTAACTAGGACTTGAAACATATTCCGTTGAATTTAAAAATATCAAAAATATCTATTTTGATATATGGATGACCCAGGTTCATTTCGAAAGCGGAACGGCTTTTCGGGTCATTATCGTCGTTACGAACTAATTCGATACGTTCATTCTTTCTTATCGGACCTTGTCTATATAAATAGTTTTTCTAACCCTAATAGCTTTTTTTTCTTACTCCTGCACCTACAATTCTGTATGTCTATTCCTATCTTTTCTCTCCTATGGCAGAAACCCAATTTCAATTTCGAAAACCTATTTGAATTTCAAATTCAAAATCAAAAATCAAACTATCCAAACTATATCAAATTATATATTGTTGCAAAGCTCTCGATGAGCGTAATCTACTGCAATGATACATTTTCCAGTTGAGTGCCTCGTTTGGCCAAAAATCGAGGATGAACCTCGGCCGTCCATATTAGGGTTCGCTATCTCAACGGTGGATCGTCGATTTCACGACGATAAGGAGGTATGGGCATGTAGAGGAAGATTTCATGGCGCATGATGTTCAAAGATAGGCGGCGGCGGTCGAGCGGAGGGGAGCCCGAGGTGGCTGTAATGGAGGCATAGGGTCGGCTTGACATGGAAATGGCGGCGCTGGTACCTGATTGTGGTGGATCGGCTTGGAGCGGCGGCAGTGGAAGCTTGGGCTTGGAGGTGTTGTAGGTCTGGGTTATGTTCGAACATTTGTGTGTGCTCTAAGGTTTGAGACGAACAGCCAGGTAACGTGTCCACTTCATATTTTCCATTATTTCTATTCTAATTTCAATTTAAAAAAATTAAATGTTCTAATATCAATAAGATTTTCTTATGAACCCGGATTGGTGTGCGGTATTCTCCATTGCGATCACATCGAAATTCCGGACATTATGGAACTGGTTTGGCCGAATTCTGAGACTGTTGAATTTTGGGCTATTTTTGGATTTTCAAATCGTCGACAAATCAAAGGTGAGTGTTTTAACCCACTCACAACAATTAAATTATCTTATGTTAGTTAAATTAAATTTATGATGTGATTAGAGTTTGATTGTTTGATGTTTGGTATATATAAATTGTCATTCCAGTTAAATCGGACTTTTACTGAATTTAATCGCCACTTAATTTAATATTGAATTTTAAATTGTCAATTAAATACATGCCGATGATAATCAGTTAATAGATGTTATTTATTGGTTGATTTGAATGATGATTGTAATTGATGTTTAATTGTTGATATTTTGTATGATTGGATATATGTTTATATTTATATATTGCTATCACACTGGAAGTTCCCTTAGTTATTGTTATGAAATCATTATGGGTTGAAGTGATACATACTCGAACGATCTGATAGATTAAAGAAAAATCGTTTTGGGTCGAAATGATAGAATCGAGCGATTTTATGGATTTTGAAAACTTAACTCGGGATTGCGGGTTGAAATGATATAGACCCGTAAATTTTAATTATTGCGGGTTGAAATGATATATATATCTGTATCACTTGACCATAGGGTAGAAACTTATATACGGATATTGAATTGGTTAAATTAAATGATTTCAAATCCTTAAATTTTTGAATCTTGTTAAAATAATATTTTGAAGAAATTTGATTTATATAAACCGAATTATTTTCGAAAATCTAAGCTTTAAATATTGAAATTGAAATTGGTTCAAATGAATTGTTCAAAAGAATTTGAATTGAAATTTCAAAGTTGAATTTTGAAATATAATGAAATTTATCAAAAATGAGTTATTGAAAATGTCTAAATATTTAAACTTTGAAATCTACTAAATTAAATTAGCTTAAATTTATAGTTCAAACATGGATTTGAAATCGACATAGATTTAAATGGTTTATTTGAGAATCTGAGTTGAAAGATAAACATTGAGTTTGTTAATCCGAAAGCTGGATATGGTCCAGATTTGTTGAAATGAAAGAAATAGTTTAATTTAATATTACTTTCAAAATAATTATTTTAATATAAATTGTTTAAAAATATTTTTTTTAAATTCAGATTTATTCAGATTTTCAAACCATTTTATGTTAAACTATGTTAAACCTATTTTAACTTTTTGAACCATTTGAACTATTTAATCTATTTTAAGCTATTTAAACTATTTTAAACTATTTTAATATATTTAAACTATATTAAACCATTTCAACTTATTTTAAAACTATTTTAATCTATTTAGACTATTTTATGCTATTGTAATTAATTTTTAACAATTTTAACTATTTTAAACTGCTTTAAACTATTAAAACTGTTTTTAAACTATTTATGACTATATAAACTATTTTCTAAATTTCAAAGGTGCAAGGTTGAACTGTTATATTTAAATCCTGGATTTAAAAGCGAATATGGTTAAATGATGATTATAACCTAAGTTGGAATTTGAATGATACTTTCTAGTGAAATGACATATGTTGAATAAATATGGTGATTTTGAAATGAGGGTTTGACCTATTTTGTGAATATGTTTTCGAAAGTGATATAATTTCAAAAGTGAATATGATTTCGAAAGTGATATGGTTTTGAGAATACGATATTCTGATATCAATTATGAATCGATTTTGGAAATGTACAATAACCATCCGGTGTGAAATAAGCATTTGGTTATTAAAGAGACCAGGATCAGATACTGTCATACTCTTTGCCAATACCAAAAACCACTTTAACAACCATGTACGTGGTGGAGATTCCAGCATAAAGTAGGATGGTTTGGCGAACGATTCTGTATGAGGTATATACATAGCCCTGACTCCCTCGAGTCAGCTTGATGTGGCTAAAACTGGAGCTATACCGGACCAAGTGTGGTCGCTCATCCTATAGGGCACATTTCTTCGATACTATATTATGACTTTGTGATTGATTTGGTGGCCACCCCTTGATTTGATTATGGGAGCGTGTTCCGAGGTGGGCGGTAGTAGCTGCTATGCATTACCACTTGCCAGGGAGTACAAAGGGTAGAATCATACCCTGGCATTGCCTTGCGTGCCTTATCACATGCCTTATCGCGCCTATTGCGAGTTTGGTTTGTGTCATACCTATGAAGTGTTCCCCGATAGCCCGCCGGTTTGGTGGAGTTTACAGTGTTGTATAGAATATGACTTTTATATAAAATATGTCAAAGGGGATATGGGTAATGCCTTAACGCTATTTTAAATTTTACTTTACTATAGACACAATCATAATAGTGCATTGTACTATATACGTAGATAGTTTAACGGATCCTTGGGAGATGGAATCCCAAACATCTCTTAAATTATTGCATGCACGTTAGACACTGGATAAGAGATGTCAAACCCCGTAAACATCTCCGACGACATTACACTCATATTTATTTACCGTTGACTTAACTTACATAAGATCTTTTAGTTCCGACTTGAATGTTTTGTTTTTTTCATTACGCTCAGGCCAGTTTGATCTTTTCAGTGTATCGAAGACTGCTTTCTTGGAGGACGAAGACAGAGATTTGTATAATATATTATTTTGTATATGTTCCACTGCATCATGTTGTTCCGCTGCATTATTTATTTATTCCCGCTGTATGTAACTCTGATCTCTATTGTAAAAGTGTAATCAATTGTTATTTATAAAATAGGTTCATGAACTGTTACTTGATTGTGATATTTTGTCATTACACTGTGAGATTCTGTATCTATTTTATTTCTTTCTCTTATTTTCCTTGTTTACCCCATAACAATCCTCCCTTTGGAATGGTTTGAGCCTGACATTTGTGGTTTATTGTCGATTTAAACTATCCAAAAAGGTGGGTCGTTGCATTTGGTATCAAATCCAGGTTTAGCGATAACCTTATATTTGTGGGGTCTGACTCATTAGAATTAGGGTAGTAATACCCTAGAATGAGTCAGTTGAGTGTATATATGAGAGAGCGTATTTGTTAGTGTTATACAAATGTTTTTATATTGTGTTAATTTGTTTTGTTTAGTATTTATAAATTTCGGTCGGTACATAAGACGCTATCGCATCGATAAGGATTTCTAAACACTTAATAGGGCAGACCGACATAATATTGTTTTGGAAATATAGGTAAATGAAATAATTCTACATAGTATCATATTTTCTGCATAGAAGAATAAATTTCATAAATAGGTATAGTTGGATGTGATATGTTGTTTGTTAGGTAGAGAAATTTTATACATCTTGATTGTAAAATAGGATTTACAAGAAAGTTAATACAAATTGGACTTTGAGAACTTAAGTTCCGTGTTTTGGAATTTATTTTCAAAAGATTTTTGGAATACAGTATTAGTATTATTTGGAAGTGTTTTCACATATGAATATTCCAATGTGATTTGAAAGAAATGTTTTAAAAGAAATTTGATGGAAATAAGTTTTGCACTCTCCTCTCTGTCGCCGGAAAAAAAATTCGGTGATGAGTGCACACATCACCGAAGTTCATTTTCGAGTTTCAAAGTGGAAAGACCGCCGTAGTAATTTTCATACACATTTGTTTCGATAAACAAATCTTAATTCTAATTTCCAATTATGACCTATAAAAGATGTGAATATATACATATATATATATACATATATATATTATTTACAAAATGATAGAAATGTACCCTGCACTTAGTTCCTGAGTTTTTAGAAATTATGGATTCCAATTATTGTAATGAATGAAATCTTAATTATTTTAATAATTGCAAACTTCTAAAAATGAAAATATAACAAAATAGATGCTAAGTGATTAATGAAATATATGAGAAATTGGAAATTTATAACTTGTAATTAAGAATGTATGAATATGCGCTTTGCGCTTATATGATTTTGTTTGATGATAATAAACATATATATATATATATATTCATTTAAATGTATTTGTTAATGTACTATTTTATTTTTCATAGATTAAATAAATATTTGTTGAATAAAATAAATAACACAGTGTAACGACCCGTATTTTTAGCTATTTTAATTAGAAAATTTAAGGTGATTATTGAAGGAAAATGATTATTAATGTAATTTGTTGAATAATTTAATATTTGAAATTATTTGAATAATTGGATAACGGGTTTAATATGATTAAAAATGATTTGTAAAATTCTATTTTATCATATTAAAGTTAGAATGATGTTGTAGAACTTTTAAAATCGAATTAAAAGTAAATTTGTGAAAATTGAATATTTTAATATTTAATTGACGAGTTAAAATAGCCATTTTTCAAACAGTCTCGGATTTCGACGAAACTTGTTTCATCGGATCCGTAATAGTAAATTATGGTAGGATTTCAATTTTCGTAGCAATTGGACTTGTCGTTTGGCCGTGCGAGCTTGAAACGCGTAGAAATTTAATTTCGAATTTAATTAAAATAATCGACTTCGAAAAGCTATCTTCCAGATATGATCGAATTAGGCCTTGAAACTAGTTCCATTGCGTCCGGAATGAGGGTAAAACCTTATAAACGCCTGGCGGAACGTCTCGATTGGAGTTCGGATGATTTTGGACCTACCTATATAAATACGCACGCAAACCGAGACAGTTTTATTATTATTTTAATCCAGAAACCCTAATTCTAAATCATGGCCGCCACCTATTCCATGGCCAGAAATTTCCGATCTTCTTTCCTTAATATCTCTTAATCCGTTCGACGAAATCGAAAAATTCCAAAAGCAAAAGTGTAAATTTCGACGAGCTCTTCAAATCCATACGTTGATGTATGCTAATTTTTCATGGATTCGTCCAGATCTGACTTGGAAGTGTGTACGTATTTTCTTGGATTGCGTGCAAACGACGGCGAATGACGGGATGAAACTTGGCGCGTAGGTGGCTCTGGTGAAGGGCTTCGTGGTGGCGCTAGCTGATCGTTCTGGAAGTCGACGAGGTGGTCATGAAAATTGCTTGAAGATCGGCGGCTAATGGGTTTGCATACGTGAATTTCACGTTGGGGAAGAAGCGCCGGAATCACGGAGATGAGAGCTGCGCTGCAGTGCAGATCCGAAAGTGTTTGGAGCTCATTAAAATTTTATGTTAAATCGAACGTCGTTCGATTTGATTTAAAATCGTAAAATCAAGGTGAGTGTTTTATAACGCTCACAACGTACTGAATATCTTTATGCTAGTTAAATTTGACATTATGCATAGTTATGATTTTTATTTGTTGTTGTTTGATAAAATTTAATTATCATATTGATTGTCATTTGAATTCACCGTTAAAAAAATTAAATTGACAGTTAAATTTAAATTAAAATTGAATTGCGATTAAATTACCTGACATTGATAAATATGAAATTGCCGTGAATTGTATTGCCTATTGGATGATGTATTTCGATTGATGTTATTGGTTGATATTTAAATGTTTGGATGTTTATTTGTTTATATATATCATGTTATGCATACATATGACACTGTGATTGATTTAAATGATATATTCATCCCTGACATTTAATTGTAATAACTAATCACTTGGCCATAGGTTAGAAAATTATATACGGACACCGAGTTGGATAAATTAAATGATTTTAAAAGTTGTTTTGAAATTATTTAAATGAATTGATTTTAAGAATAAAATCCAATTTATGGAAATTGAATTATTTTGAATTGAAGCTCGAAATGTTAGAATTTAAACTTGGTAAACGAAATTATTAAATAAAATCGAAGTTTAGATTTAAATTGAAAATTGAAATACGGTGTAAATTTTTGAAAGTTGATTTGTTTTAAAAGATTGGACTTTTAATCGAACTCTGAATATTTCTAAGAAAATTGATATGAAATGATATTTCAAGTTTGAGTTTGGAATTGAAAATTTATTTGAAATTTAGATTTAAATTAATGTGGAATTGAATTGAAATTTAAAGAAATTTGTGAATTGAAATCGAAATTTACGTGGAACAGAAATTTATTTAAGTTGAAATTGGAATAAATCGATTAAATCGAAATGGAATTTGGATTTGATTTGGATAGGAAATTTGGGAAGTTGACCGGTTTGACTTTGGAATTATTTATCAAATAATTTTTGATTTTTTCCAAACTATTTTATATATAAACCATTTTATATTCAAATTATTTTCGATTAAACTATTTAAATATTTTCTATTAAACTATTTTGAATTATTTAACTATTTTAAACTATTTTCTTAAATTCAAACTGGTTAAAGAGACGGAAATGTTTATATTTAAACCTTTTGTTTAAATACGAACTAGGTTAAAGTAGAGATTATAACCTAAATTGAATTCGAATCAAATTTTGAAGTGAAATTGATTTATCGGACAAAATTGATAATTTTGAATATATGATGATTTTGAAATGGATTTGATTTTAAAGCGAATATGATATTTTGTTATCAATCATGAATCAATTTGAAATATAAAAGAGCCATCAGTGTAATAATACGTAGTTATTAAAGAGACCGGGATCGGATATGGACATACTCTCTGTCGATACCGAAAACCACTTTAATAACTATTATACGCGGAGTGTTGATCCAGAATGAAGTGGATGGTTTGGTGAACGCGTTGACTGAAGAAAGAGAACGATATTGGATGACCCCTGACATGACTAAAACAGGAGCCGCGCCGGACCATTGAGGTTCGCCACCTCTAGCGGACACACTTCTTCGATACCGTATTTATTACATTTGTGATTTGATTTGGGTGCACCCCTTGATTTGGGAGTGTTGTTTCGCGGTGTTGAGGTAGTAGCTGCTATGCTCAACATCAGTCCGGATCACGCAACTACTAGTATCCTAGTTGGTATCGCCTCATGTACCTTGTTATACTGATTATCCTATTCGCGACCACTACGTTTTGGTTTGTACCTTGAGTATATGGATTGCCCTCTGGTGACTTCCGGTTTTGGGGAAACTACGGTCTTGTATATGCTTTTGGGAATATAAAATGTGTTAAGGGGGATTATGGTAACGCCTTAACGCTATTTTGATACTTTATATTACTAATAGACATTATCTACTTAGCGTACATTACTACCTAGTAGATAGTTTAACGGATCTTTGAAAGGTGGAAAATCCTGTAACATCTCTTAAGTTATTGCACGCACGTTGACACTGGATATGAGATGTCAAACCCCGTAAACATCTCTGACACCGTCACACTCATATTTATTTACGATTGATTTAACTTTCATATGGATATTTTAGTCCTGACTCGAGTGTTTTGTCTTTTCATTACGCTCGGGTCAGTCCTGAGTTTTCAGATTTTTGAATATCTATTCTGGAGGACGAAGACGAAGATTTAGTATACTATTACTATTATTATCTGTGCATCATGTTGTCTGCTGCATTATTTATTTGTTCTGTTGTATATGTATAACTCTGATAAATGTTGTATAAATAATTGTCTAAGTATAGTAAACAGCTTCATGAACTGTTTATTTGACTATTATATTTTATCGTTCCGCTGCGAGATTCTGTGTTGTTTCATTTCCTTTATTTCTTTTCTTTTCTTAATTACCCCAATAACCATCTGCCTTTTTTTAATGGTTTGGAACCGGCATGTGTATTTGATCGTCGGTTTAAACTGTCCAAAAAGGCGGGTCGTTACACACAGAATTTGAATTCAAACAGAAATTTTATTCAAACAAATATTTATTACAATCTTGAATAGTACAAATTCAAGCTCTCACTATACATATACAATTTTGAATACATCACGATTTCGTATTTACATTAATAACCTCACTACATATCACTCACACTCGCATTTTGTCTTCAACTGCATTCCAGTTTGAATCCAGCATCTAAGCAATCTGCAAAAATATTCACTAACGCAGTAAAATTGGAAAAGAAATATTTTTGCAATATAAAATGAAATATGATTTGCCTCAGTTATTTGGGTTGTTCGTCATCATTCAAATTTGAATTCATTATACACGAACAATGTGACATGCACAGTGCATCACTGTACATGCCACAAGGCCGTGCACATAGATATATACACTTGATAACGCTACAGGGACAGGTGTGCACAAGGTCAAACCCAAATATAAAGACAGGTTCAACTCAGGTGCAATATAAATGAAATCTCATCATCAGCACAAGGTCAAAACCGAGTTCAACACAAGGCAACAAGAAGTATGCAAGCTCGACTAAAAGCAGACCAAAGTGCAACAATGACCAGACTCAAGAAAAGTTCAAGTCAGATCAAAAAATATCAAAGACACGGTGCAGAACAAATTTGTCAAATAAATGCCACCAAGATCGTATGTACAGAGAATCAAGTCGACCAGGTAGTAATGATGGTAATGCAACACAGTGCAGCAAAGACATGACATCACAGCAAACATGACAGCAGACCAAGTACAACAACTCAAAGCAATGAACAGAACATCAACTGGGCACATGCAGTAATAACCAGAATGGATGCAGATTACAAGACAGTTTGCAAGTAAATTCAAAGTGGAAGCACCACCAAAGACTCAACAGGGAACACATGTCACAAGCAATCAATGATCAGACTACCATGATCAGTAATACAAGCAAACAGCATAAGAGTGCATGCAACAGCAGTAAAGGAATCAACATGTACAGCAGTGAAGCCAGAACATGAATAATACAACATGACAGTGACATACTGCAACAACCAAAGCCAAGACCACAAATGTACATATAATACAAGAGAAGTAAACAACAATGCAACAGTGTGGAAGTCGAAATCACATGGAAGTATGACATGAAGCATATACATGGATGAACAGCACGATCAAGTATGGCAGTGAAACTCAAAGCAACGATCAAGTCAAGACAAATGAAACTGGATTCAACACAGTGACCCAAGTTGTGATGATCAAAGCTAAAGACCGACAACTACATACAGGTGAACAGAAATGATTCATGCAAACTACAGAACATCAAGATGAATCAAAACAAGTTCGATCAATATCAATAACCAATGTCACGGTAAAATCAACATCATCAGAGAAGATGGCCAGAGACGAAGCTCACCAGGATGAACACAAAGAAATGATGATGGCCAAAAGTTATGCAGATTCGCGAATGTATACAGTCAAGAAAATCAAGTGCGTGCAATGTTTGAAAAAGTTACAAATTAAAAGAGGAAAGTCACTGCCGTTTCAAACAAGAAAAATCGAACGTTCTTAAGATAAAGCTGTACGCATCAAGTCAGGAAATAAAATTTCAGGAAAGTATCAAATTAATTAGGGTATAGGAATTCATATAAATACCAAACCGAAAATCATCATCTGTGTGCAGAAAAATCGAATCAAATCCATATAAAAACCCACCATCATCATCGGCACTGACAAGCAAATCGAATTCAAGCAATCCATACAGATAACAAAAGGATAAAATCACATACCAGAGAGAATTCGAATTAAAGCATCTCAAAGCAACCAAGCCGATTACATCAAAAACCCTAATTTCACAGAGTGATCAAGAGAAGCAGCCGAGTGGAATTCAAAAGAGCCATCGATCGACAGAGCATGGCGCAAAATCGAACGATCAATATAAGTGGACAGAGCCGCATTTTTCCAGATCGAATGAAGGGAACAAAGCCCTAATTTGGACGAACAGTAACAAAAGCGACATTTCTTTCACAAGTCAGAAGGATCGGGTTAAAGATTAAAAGGGTCGGGCCTTGTTTTATAAAAGGGAATTTATTTTAAGGTCTTTAGTTTATAGGGTTTAATTTTTAAATTTAGTTTTATTTGAGCAAAAAATTATGGAGTCAAGTTTGTATTTTAATTTTTGCTCCTGCTTTTATTTTTGAAATCTATTTTTTCTTTTCGAGTCAAAGTATTGGTAAATCACCACCTAGGTTATAGGTAGTGTCAGATTGTCTAGTTAGAATTAGTTCAGTGAGTAGGGTGTGCGAGTTTGCAAAACTCTATAGGCGGGAGCAGAGTTTGCGAGTTTGCAAAGCTCTATAGGCGGAGCAGGGGGTGCGAGTCTAGTAGAGTGTTTGTGAGTGGGAGTAAGGGTTTGCAAGTCTGTTAGAGTGTTTGTAAGCGGGATACTGTTTAATTCTAATAGAAATCTGGGAATGCAGCAGTAGGCAGGGGTTGCCGAAGCTAGGTTAATTTTGTGTGTGATTTACTTTTCAGCATATTTATTTCTGCAGTTTGTTTCTGTGTTTAAATCGAGAAAATTTGCTATAACCCTATTCACCCCCCCTCTAGTGTTAATCTAGATTCTACAAGTGGTATCAGAGCACGGTATTTTTCTTTTACTCTAGAGCCATGAATTCATCAAATAATGCTTTTTCTGAGGGGCAATCTATTGTTAGGCCACCCATGTTTAACGAGAATGATTATGCTTATTGGAAAGTTAGGATGGGTATTTATCTTAGTTCTGTTGATTATGATGTTTGGTATATTATTGAAACTGACTATAAATCTCCCACTATAACTGTTGGTGATACTGAGATTCCTAAACCTAGAGATAGGTGGGATGCTAATGATAAGAAATTAAAAACCACAAATGCTAAAGCCATGAATGCTTTGATCTGTGCTCTTGATAAGAATGAATTTAATAGAATTTCTCATTGTAAAACAGCACAGGAAATTTGGCATACCTTGGAGGTGACACATGAAGGAACTTCTCAAGTCAAGGAGTCTCGTCTAGCCTTATTCAGCAATGAATACGAGAACTTTGTGATGGACAAAGGCGAGAGCATAAAAGACATGTTTGGACGCTTTTCAACTTTGGTGTACAATGCTGGAGCGCTTGGGAAGGTATTCACTGAGGTAGAGCTTATAAGGAAGGTGCTACAAGTCTTACCGATAAACTTTGAGGCAAAAGTCACGGCAATACAAGAATTGAAAGATCTGAGTAAACTAAGCATGGAGGAGTTGATTGGCAACTTGATGACATATGAGCTTGAGCTAAAAGCAAAAGAGGAACGCAACAACTCCGAACCAAAGAAGAAGACGATTGCCTTAAAGAGCAAAGAAGAGAGCGATGAAGATGAAGAAGACCCTATTGAAGAGCTTGCAATGGCTGTCAATAATCTTAGAAAATGGTCAAGATTCAAGCCACGCAAGAAGAAAACAAATGGTAATAGGTCAAAAGATTCTAACAATTTCGATAATGAATTGACGTGCTATAACTGCAACAAGCCTGGCCACTTTAAACAAGAATGCCCACTTCTCAAATACAACAAAGGAAAGAAAAAGAAGAAGAAGGCATTTGCGGCGACTTGGGATGATGAAGAAGGAGAGGAAGTCTCGAATAATAGCTCAGAGGAGGCTAACTTGTGTCTTATGGAAAAATCGGATTCAGAAGCAAGCTCCGAGGAATCTAGTGAGGCAGGTGAGTATTCCTATAAAGATCTTGTTTTTATGTGCTTAGATCTTACTAAAACAATTGATAGTCTTGAATCAAAAATTGAAAAACTGAAATCTGAAAGGAGGAAACTCGCCCATGAAAATTTTAGGTTAGAAACTGAACTTGAAAACATTCAAAACCTAGGCTGTAAAAATTGTAAGATTTTAGATTCAGAATTATCAAAACTTAGGAATAACTTTGAGAATCTAGAAAAAGAAAACTTGAATCTTAAGGAAACCATCGACACTAGGAAAAAAGATTTTATAAATCGATGCACCTCACTTGTAACTGAAAACACGTCACTTAAAACTAAAGTCCAAAATCTTGAGAAATCTCTGAACAACTTTTCAAGAGGAGAAAAATCATTTAACATGTTATTGGGAAATCAACTCTTTGCTAACAACAGAAAAGGACTAGGTTTTGGGAAAACACAAGTTGATGATAATGCAAAAGGTAGGAGTATCTTTGCTAGAAGTGAAATAATTGGACATCGGGTTGAAAATTATGGTCATAGGAACAAGAACACAAAATTTATACAAGTTTGGGTTCCTAAGAATTCTACAAACAAATTTCATGTCTATTGGAACAAGAATGAAAGGACTAAACAAGTTTGGGTTCCAAAGGGATTATTTATTCACAATGCTTCTGCCACTAACAATCATGGACCTATAAAAACAAATAGGTCACAAAAATCTTTCATCGTGTAGGTATGGTGGCGGGCTAAGGAACAACAACAGTGTTCGCTGGATTTTGGTTGTTCCAGAAACACAACGGGCAAAAAAGCAAAGTTCCTTAGCCTAGTACAAAGGTGACAGAATCACAATGGGCAACCACGAAAAATTATCGTAAAGGTAAAACAGGTAAAGGTATATTTATAAATTAAATGTGATCATCTGCACCATATTCTGGATGAAATCAGCCAATATTGAGATGTTATAAAGATGACTTGTTGGACATAGTTGGCTAATTATATTGATGCCAAAAACACTATTCTTTGAATTACTTCATACATATTTGTTTGGATTAAACATTGTGTTTTGTTGGATACATTTGGTCATAATTCGGCTAACTCTATATTCTCAGTTTCTGATTGTTTACATGGCTTCAATTCAAATTCAAAGAATGTCATTTAAATTGTTGCTAAAATTTGGTTTGAAATTTTTGATGCACACTTCATGGTCTGGTTTATCAATTTTAGTTAGTGATATTTTGTGATTGAAAAAGTGATAAATGTTGATATTTGACATACATTACTCAAGAGAGTATATTTGGAAAATTTCTTTAGGAATTCAAACAAGAGTTATAAAACTTTTTGTTGGGTAAAGATTCCATGACCATTTCTATACCTATCATATTTCTCTCGACCATTGTTTATCAAAAATTCAATATAGTTTGTCGATATGTGGTACTATAATCAGGGATCATTTGTTTTTCATTTCATATTTTTTTCTAAAAATAAATAAATATCCAAAGTATTCACTCTCATTTAAAAGTCCTCACGGTTATGTATGGGTGAATTACTTGGATTTTTGATTATGTGCTTCCATGCTCATTTAAAAGTCCTTACGGTTATGCATGTATGGAACGCATATCAAAATTAATTGATTAAATAGACAAGTTGATTCTAATCCCATTTAAAAGTCCTCACAGTCATGCGTGGTTAGAAGATACTTGATTTCATTTTTTAAAATTAAATTATAATACTACTAATCTCATTTAAAAGTCCTAACGGTTGTGCATGATTAGTAGATATTCAAATTCCTGATATAAATGTACCACAAGTTGATACAATTGTATGATTTTATATTAGAACAGCATTTCCACAATTCTAAAAGTGGAATATGCGCCTAACAAGGGTAGTTATGATTTTTGTTTGATTTTTGTTGAAGTTTAATATTTATATTCAATTTGAGTTTAATGTTGGATTAATATTGATCGCTTTATCTTTATTTTTCTCTAACACTATTATTCTTTTGCTGATAACAAAAGGGGGAGAGAAAAGTTAAGATTTTGTCAAATAGAATCAAGCAAAGGTCAAATAATTTTCCATTTGCATCTGGGTTTATTTATATATTTCTATTTGTATGCATATATGTAGGGGAAGCATCGTGAATAGAGGAAGCATTTAAATAGGGGGAGCAATTAGTGTATATCATTGTTCAAATACATTTAACTCAGTCAAAATCTTAAATATATGTTTGTTGTCATCAAAAAGGGGAGATTGTATGAATATGCGCTTTGCGCTTATATGATTTTGTTTGATGATAATAAACATATATATATATATATATTCATTTCAATGTATTTGTTAATGTACTATTTTATTTTTCATAGATTAAATAAATATTTGTTGAATAAAATAAATAACACAGAATTTGAATTCAAACAGAAATTTTATTCAAACAAATATTTATTACAATCTTGAATAGTACAAATTCAAGCTCTCACTATACATATACAATTTTGAATACATCACGATTTCGTATTTACATTAATAACCTCACTACATATCACTCACACTCGTATTTTGTCTTCAACTGCATTCCAGTTTCAATCCAGCGTCTAAGCAATCTGCAAAAATATTCACTAACGAAGTAAAATTGAAAAAGAAATATTTTTGCAATATAAAATGAAATATGATTTTTTTTTGAAAATATGATTTGCCTCAGTTATTTGGGTTGTTCGTCATCATTCAAATTTGAATTCATTATACACGAACAATGTGACATGCACAGTGTATCACTGTACATGCCACAAGGCCGTGCACATAGATATATACACTTGATAACGCTACAGGGACAGGTGTGCACAAGGTCAAACCCAAATATAAAGACAGGTTCAACTCAGGTGCAATATAAATGAAATCTCGTCATCGGCATAAGGTCAAACCCGAGTTTTTAAAACCGAGTTCAACACAAGGCAACATGAAGTATGCAAGCTCGACTAACAGCAGACCAAAGTGCAACAATGATCAGACTCAAGAAAAGTTCAAGTCAGATCAACAAATATCAAAGACACAGTGCAGAACAAATTTGTCAAAGAAATGCCACCAAGATCATATGTGCAGAGAATCAAGTCGACCAGGTAGTAATGATGGTAATGCAACACAGTGCACCAAAGACATGACATCACAGCAAACATGACAGCAGACCAAGTACAACAACTCAAAGCAATGAACAGAACATCAACTGGGCACATGCAGTAATAACCAGAATGGATGCAGATTACAAGACAGTTTGCAAGCAAATTCAAAGTGGAAGCACCACCAAAGACTCAACAGCGAACACATGTCGCAAGCAATCAATGGTCAGACTACCATGATCGGTAATACAAGCAAACAACATAAGAGTGCATGCAACAGCAGTAAAGGAATCAACATGTACAACAGTGAAGCCAGAACATGAATAATACAACATGACAGTGACATACTGCAACAACCAAAGCCAAGACCACAAATGTACATATAATACAAGAGAAGTAAACAACAATGCAACAGTGTGGAAGTCGAAATCACATGGAAGTATGACATGAAGCATATACATGGATGAACAGCACGATCAAGTATGGCAGTGAAACTCAAAGCAATGATCAAGTCAAGACAAATGAAACTGGATTCAACACAGCGACCCAAGTTGTGATGATCAAAGCTATAGACCGACAACTACATACAGGTGAACAGAAATGATTCATGCAAACTACAGAACATCAAGATGAATCAAAACAAGTTCGATCAATATCAATAACCAATGTCACAGTAAAATCAACATCATCAGAGAAGATGGCCAGAGACGAAGCTCACCGGGATGAACACAAAGAAAAGATGATGGCCGAAAGTTATGCAGATTCGCGAATGTATACAGTCAAGAAAATCAAGTGCGTGCAATGTTTGAAAAAGTCACAAATTAAAAGAGGAAAGTCACTGCCGTTTCAAACAAGAAAAATCGAACGTTCTCAAGATAAAGCCGTACGCATCAAGTCAGGAAATAAAATTTCAGGAATGTATCGAATTAATTAGGGTATAGGAATTCATATAAATACCAAACCGAAAATCATCATCTGTGTGCAGAAAAATCGAATCAAATCCATATAAAAACCCACCATCATCATCGGCACTGACAAGCAAATCGAATTCAAGCAATCCATACAGATAACAAAAGGATAAAATCACATACCAGAGAGAATTCGAATTAAAGCATCTCAAAGCAACCAAGTCGATTACATCAAAAACCCTAATTTCACAGAGTGATCAAGAGAAGCAGCCGAGTGGAATTCAAAAGAGCCATCGATCAACAGAGGACGGCGCAAAATCGAACGATCAATATAAGTGGACAGAGCCGCATTTTTTTCAGATTGAATGAAGGGAACAAAGCCCTAATTTGGACGAACAGTAACAAAAGCGACATTTCTTTCACAAGTCAAAAGGATCGGGTTAAAGATTAAAAGGGCCGGGCCTTGTTTTATAAAAGGGAATTTATTTTAAGGGCTTTAGTTTATAGGGTTTAATTTTTAAATTTAGTTTATTTGAGAAAAAAATTATGGATTCAAGTTTGTATTTTAATTTTTGCTCCTGCTTTTATTTTTGAAATCTGTTTTTTCTTTTCGAGTCAAAGTATTGGTAAATCACCACCTAGTTTGTAGGTAGCGTCAGATTGTCTAGTTAGAATTAGTTCGGTGAGCAGGTGTGCGAGTTTGCAAACCTCTATAGGCGGGAGCAGAGTTTGCGAGTTTGCAAAGATCTATAGGCAGAGCAGGGGGTGTGAGTCTAGTAGAGTGTTTGTGAGCGGGAGCAAGGGTTTGCGAGTCTGTTAGAGTATTTGTAAGCGGGATACTGTTTAATTCTAATAGAAATCCGGGAATGCAGCAGTAGGAAGGGGTTGCCGAAGCTGGGTAAATTTTGTGTGTGATTTACTTTTCGGCATATTTATTTCTGCAGTTTGTTTCTGTGTTTAAATCGAGAAAATTTGCTATAACCCTATTCACCCCCCCCCCCCCCCCCTCTAGGGTTAATCTAGATCCTACAAAGAAGACATGAAATATTGAACATTTTGTTAATTAAATGAATAAGATAAACTTGTGTAACATCCAATTGCATTCTTTAACATTTATATAACTTACCAGAAATTTTAATATGAATATATTATAGAATATTATACAAGTGAAACTTAAGTAATGAAAGTGTTCAATGGAATTATGTTTATAAATGGAGAATTAAGATGTATAAGAATATTATAAACTTAAGCTAATGCCTGAAGTTATCTACAATTAAAATGTGTAGTAAAAGAAAATACTATATTAAGTAATTGATTACAACTTCAAAAATGTGAATTGATTCAGAAATAGATTTAATATTCAATAATATTATATATGAAAGAAATAAATATGAAAAAGAAATAATCTATTAAAGGTGAATAAAAATTTGTAAAGAGACTTACATAATATTTTAAAAACTGATTATTAATGATCTGAAAATTTGAATAGAAATAACTTATGTAAGTAAATGGATCTAAAGTAATAGAAAGGTGGCATTGTATGAATGAATGTTAATAAAGAGTAAATAATGATGTGAAAAGAAACCAATCAAAACTTAAATAATATAAAATGCAAGATTGCTTGGCTATTGGATGTTGGAAAAAAATAATACTTCTAACTGTATAAAGATGTATTAATAATCTATTAAGTTATAATTTAAGGCTATTGAGTGTATGGTATACTTAGTGGTTTCTTTATCGCTTTATACGATGAAAAGTTTTTGAACCCGAACAAACCACCAGTGTCGGTTGTTATGGATGTATGGTTGATTTCTTTGTTGTATGTGATGGTTGCATTGTTTTGTTTGCAAGTAATTATTGTTATGTCGTGTTTATTTGTTTTGCTGCTAATTGAAAAAACTTAAATATTTCTCTTTTTACATGATTATTAACTCTTTTAGATTATATAGTGAAATACAGATTTATGGAAGCAATAGCTACTGCTTTGGGTTTCATAAATAAAGCATTATTTGCCCCATAAATAAATACGTTTTCAGATTATAGTTTTATAGCGATATTATATCGTTTTCCCGTGGTTTGGGATAGTTTAATTTTAGATATGATATATATGTATATATATATATTGTTATTATTGGTATTAATATTTTTTCGAACCTCTCTGTATAAAGGAGTCTCTACTGAAATTTTTCTTGAAATTAAGACCTAGAAATTTTTTGTGAAAGTGAAATAATTTCAAACTTTTATTAAACTTGAATATGAAGATTTAATTGTTAAAAATTGGAATAGTTTATTTAAAATATTTAATTATTTAAATTAATTTGTTTAGGGACTGAATACCTTGGGTAAAATATATTAACTCCTTAATTCTTCCTTTTTCCTTTTTGAGGACGAAATTTTTTGAGGGGGGAGAGTGCAATGACCCGTATTTTTCCGATAATTAAAATATTAAATTTAATAAGATTTTGGAATTTAATGTTGAGAGAAATTAAATATTAAATTTAGTAAGATTTTGGAATTTAATGTTGCGAGAAATTAAATTTTACGATTTGTTAATAAGAAAATACCTTGAATATGATCCAATAATGTTGTTTGGATGTTATTGACAACCATTTAATGTAATTTACACCAATTGGAAAAATGTAAAAATTAATTTGGTTAGAAATTTTTAATAAGGAATAAATCCAATATTTTATTAATAATGAAGTTATATGTTATTTATATATAAGGGGCTTTGGTATATAATCTGAAATTGATCATTTGTACGTAAATTTATAATCTTGTTGTAAACAAGATGTGCACGTAGATGTGCATATTTTTACCACCATATTTATTCTTTTTAAATTAAATAAATGATCATATTGGGTATTTTAACTTGTTTAAACGAAAATTCATATTATTTGAAATTGTCACATATTTATCTTCATCCAGGGGCAAAATGGTCATTTTTGTGCACATATTAATTTGAGAAAATTTAATTGGAAAATTTTATATTATTTTGTAGGAAATTACACTCAATTAGAAGTGGGTTCATGAAGGAATATGCATGCACAAAATGAATACAAAGGAATGAAGATGGAAATAATTCAAAGTAAAGATCATGGAGGACCCCACCTACCCACCATCTTATTGTACAAATTAGAAGCTAATGCACATGCTTATGGAAATAATGGCTTCATGTAAACTTAAATGGGGATTGTGACATGTTAATGATTACTTGGTGGCCACACTACCTCATGGGCATTTTGGGCATTCCCCAAAAATATGAATTAGGGTTTCATACATGTATAAATACCCATATGTTTCATGTAATCCCTCCTTCTTCTCTTCCTCTTCTCTTAGACTCTTAGATTAGTCTCTCTTAGTTTTAGTTTAGGCTCAAAATAAAAGGCTCTTCTCTTCTCTTTTTCCATGGCTACTTAGTCATTTTATTTCATGTAATTTTCTTTTCTTTTATGCAATATTAATTCTTTTTTATTTACATGCTTCTTCTCTTCTTATGTAATAGTGTAGATTTACCTTTATGCAATTAGATTAGTTGTCTTTTCCATTAGCTTTCATTTTCCTTTCTTTTTTGCTTTCATGTTGCTTTCTACATTCGTTGATTTGATAACAAATATGAGAGCTTAATCCCTACAATTTAGAGGTAATGAAGCTCTCTAGTATGTAGATGTAACATTTTGATGTTTATACTCTCTTTTTGTGCTTTAATGGAAACACTTGAAGTGGTTTAATGATGTTGTTTATCTTTGAATTTGATAGTCTATGTTGTTCATAACAAATATGCTATGCTTAAACAAACATAACACAAATTGCTTCTTCATCTTAATATGATTATGGCAAAGAAGTGAATGTTGAAATTGAAATTTGATAGCCTATATTTCTAAACAATGGTTAATAGGCTATGCTTAAAATATATTTTGTTTCAACTTTGTTGTCATATTTTATGAGAGTTAAATGTGTAATAGTGGTTGTTTTATAGTTTGATGATTTATATTGGGCTAATTAATAGCACAAATATATCATACTTATGATAAGCACATCAACTAATTACACTAATGAAAAGAAAAGAGAGATCATAACTTCATTTTGTTGATTTATATGATATAGAGAGTGGATTTATCTCTAAATTGTCCTCAAACTCTCATATTTTTATCTATTTTTCTTTGCTAGTTTTTGTTAGTTTCTTACATTTCTAGCTAATCACACTCTTCAACTTCGGTTTAATTTGATTGAATAGAATTTTAAAATCATCAATTCCCTGCGGATCGACTCGTATTCGCCGCGTGCTACATTCGTACACCGTGCGCTTGCGGCTATTTTTAATTTGAAATTTTTCGACGGTTTTCTAACTTGATAGAATTTCCGTCGACGAACAAGTTTTTGGCGCCGTTGCCGGGGATTTGTTTTGATTTTGATTTTCTACTCTTCGATTATTATTTTTTGATTTTTGTTGTGTGTGTTTGCCTTTTAAAAAAAAATATTGTGTGTGTGTGATTTTTGATTGCATTTTCTTTGTGTGCTTGTTTTCATTTTCCATTTGCATTTTCATTTAAAAAAAAAAGAGGCATACACAATTTCAAAAGAATTTTTTTTATTGCATTCACATCTTTTTACATTTCATTTCCTCCTTTTATTTACATTTACAAAAAAAAATCTGTGTATATAACAATGCACTGTTGCACCTTACTGCATATCAACATTCTCGTTCACTATTTCTGCATATTACAATAACATCACTGATGTAACCACCTCCACACTGTCTTCATTTCTTCCCTCGATTGCCTATACCATCTTTCTCCTCACCAACACAATTGCCTCCTCTTCAACATTGCCTGCAACTTCCAAAACAACTTACATCATCACTTCTCTGTAAAAACTATTCACTCTGCCTCAACACCACTTCATTTACAAAACCCACACTGCCAACTTCATGCAGTCACCACAGTCCAATACTCTATAACATTCCACACTTCGACCACCTTGCTTCTCCCTCCAACCTGACCAAACACTTTCAGCAATCCATACAAGCAACACACTACTGCCCATTCATATACATTTACATTCACCCACCAAAGCCTCTACTGTCATCATCATCAAACATCACGACTTCAGACCGAACTTCTTACTTCTGCAAAACAAACGTCCTCATCAAACCTGAAACAACTGCTGTTCTCCTACCATTCCAACTGCATACCATCCTAACTCACAACAATCCAAAACTGCGACCATCAAAACCGCACCTACAAACAACACAACCATCTTACAACACTTGCCCACAACATCCACCATTCTTTGCCAATCACTTCTGCCCATCAAAACAAGTCTTCTACATACCAAGACAGTTCAACCCTTCCACTTCAAAACGCTTCAATAACACTGTCACTTCAGTTCCCACTTGTACAACAGTGATTCACCTTCCATATACACCATCAGTTCACCCAAACTTCCATATTCACATAATCATCATTGACCCATACCTCCAAACCACCGACCACGGCCTTCACAATTGTCACCTTTACCACAACTCTCTACCTCACTGACCATACTTCAGCAAACTAACATCACCAGAGAAACTACCTCTTACAACTCTGTTCAACTTCCTACAACCTGCACAAAACTGTCACTGCTCTCTTCAAACAACAGACCCCCCATACAAAAATTCATCATCCGAACAAGTTTTCAATTCTGCAATCCTCAAACTCTGCAATCATTCATTCAACCGAAATCAGATTCAAGACAGAAACCAATATCAACGAAGCAAACAACAACATCCACCCCCGAGCCACCATCACCTATTCCCAAATCGAATCAGCTGCAATCCAACCACCGAACTCAACTCGCGATCGAATTCCTCCTCCGACCTTCAATCGCCATTTCAACCTCTTCGAGCACATCATCAAACCAATTTCAATCAATACGAACCCCTCTACAATTCACTGACCTCACCTTTGACAAACTCCAACCGCGAGTACCTGTGCCTTCTTCAACACCAATAGCTGAATTACTGAATTGTTTTTGAAATTTGGCCTTGAAATTGGATTTTCGAATTGTTTGTGGGAATTACTGAATTGAGGAAAATTTAGCGTTCGAATTTTCTTGTGAACTTTTTCAAGTAATGTTGATTAATGAATTGAGGAACTTTATGTTTGAACTGTGAAGGATTTTTATTTTTATTTGAGAGTTGTGAAAAAAAAATTGTGTGGGTTGGATTGTGTGTGGGTAGGTTATAAGTTTAGTGAGTGAATTGCTTAATGGGTGGAGCTTGTTGTTTCTGTTTGAACTAATATAGTCAGTAGGCCAGGTTGTTTGAAGTAAAAATAGTAATTCGAGTATTCGAGCATTTTTATTTTTGTAGGTTGAGTTAAATTGCTTTTAAATTGCCTTTTGGTTTAAATTCTTGTTTTTTTTTAAAGTAAAACTTCACTTTTAAATTTTGTTTCGTTTTCAAAAAAAAAAAACTTTGTTCAGAGTAGTTTTCTTTCCAAAACTTTTCCTTTATAAAAGAAAAGAAAACAACCAAAAAATTATAATAATATTATCAACAATTGTATATATCTTGTTTTTAATTTTCAGGTTGCCAAACAGGAAATAAAGGAAGAATAGCTTGCTGAAAATTGCTTCCTTCGCTAGCCAAAATCAATTGCTCTGCTTGCTAAAAAATTC
Source organism: Allium cepa (assembly GCA_030765085.1). Lineage (NCBI taxonomy): Eukaryota > Viridiplantae > Streptophyta > Magnoliopsida > Asparagales > Amaryllidaceae > Allium > Allium cepa. The sequence continues at coordinate 420,144,665 of CM060943.1, read as the reverse complement.
TGCTTTCATTTCTAGTTTTATTTGAATTGCATTGTTGGTTGCTTGCATTTTCATTTTAAAAAAAATAAAAAAAAAATCATTTGTGGTTGCATTGTTAATACACGTTTAATTTATGTTATGCATTTCATCTTAGATTTTGATTAACAATAACGGTTAGACATCAATAACACTTAATTGTATGTTGATAATTTGTCTTTTTTGAACAATTTAATTTCTTGGTGTCTAGGCTACGGCAGAGTAATAGCCATTTATAAATATTACGGTGATTCATAAATATTATAGTAGTTGTTCCTCTGAAGGTACTTAAACCTTCGGCTGCATTGCTACGGTGATTCGTGGTGCACCGATAAATCCTGCCCGTTACCTGGCTGAGAAATATCTTGTTGATTTAAGACAATTTGTGATTATACAATTTTGAGTTAACTTAGGATAAATCATTTGTAATTAACCAATGCATTCATTTAGTTGCATTAGTTCATGCATATTTAAAAAAAACGAAAAAATTTCAAAATCCAAAACTAAAAAAAAATTAAATATTCCTTAATTGTGTTTTTAAAATCCTTTCTTTTGAAAAAAAAATTCAAATCAAAAATTCAAAAAAAAAATAATTAATTTTTTTAAAAAAATCAAAAAATATATATAAAATCTTTTCAAAAAACAAAAAAAATTCGAAAAATCAAAAAGAAAACAAAAATCAATTTTCCTTTTGAAAAATAAATTTTATTTGTAAATATTTTTCCTTTATACAAAAAAAAACCAAAAACATTCTTGAAAATATCTGAATTTCCCCACTTACGTGAATTTTACGATAGTTGTGAAAATCAATATAATCCATACGATTTCACTCCAAATTCGTATGGATATTTTAACACCAACTATTGTTTAAACGATTCAAATTTCGAACAACAAAGTTTTCAAAACAATGATCAACCCTCAAATCTTGAAAATAGCATTTCATCTTTACTTGAACTCTCTACACAACAAAATCAAAGTGTAAACGATTTGTGTAACTCATATTTGTGCAATAGTTCAAGTCAAAAAAATCAAAATTTGAATTCACTTCAAAATTCAAATGATTTCGAGTGTAACCCATGTCAATTCAGTTTCGAGCTTCAAAATGAATTTCAAAATCAACACGAAAATGTGAACAGATTTTCAAATAATTTTTGCAATGGGAATAGTTTCAATAACGATATGATTGAAACCTTTGGTTGTCAACAAATTCAAAATGAAAATTTTCAAAATAATAATCATGAATTTGATTTTGTTGACCAAATGGAAAAAGATAACGGGGATTTATTACTTGAAAAATACCAAACTTTTCGTGAAAATCATAATCAAATCTCAACTTGCGAAGAATCAAATAATAATCCACCGTTTATCGAAATTGACAATTTTTGTTCTCAACAAATCCAAATTGAAAATTCTCAAGTTAATAACTATAAATTGGATTTTGTTGAGCAAATGAATGAAATTTACGATGATCACACGGATTTGTTGTTTGAAACATACATGAAACAACGTGAAAAACAAAATCAAATTTCAACGTGTGACGTGTCAAGTGATAATCCATCTTTTACCCAAATCGATGATTTTCAAACAACAACTTTTGAAACTGAAAATGATGATCTTAACGAAGTTGTTGAAAAGACGGTAATTGTGTTGGATTTCAATTCTTTTGAGGGTGAGAAACTCGATTTAAATTTCGATCTTCCTTTTTCTGAAAATTTGAATACAACAACTTTGGATTTTGAAATGGATATATGCGATGAAGTTGTTGGTAATCCAATGAAGGAAGATGAATTTAACAAACACGAGTTTTATGGACTTTTCAAAAATGAGTCATTAAATTCTGATGGGGAAGATTTCGATCATCATTTTGACTTTGAAATCGATAATTTGGAAGAAGTTTTCAGTGACAAACTTGAATTTCAATTTGGTGAAAATAAATGTGAATTTCAATCAATCGTTTTATCAGCCCCAAAAATCATTGAAAACAAAACAACTCGTTCAATTTTTAATAAAACAAAATTCGTTTTTCCAAATCGACAATCAACTTCAAAATCTTTTACGATTTGGTTTTTCGTGCTTAAATCGTGTCTCACACATTTGACGAGACAAATGAATTGGTCTTTGGAAGACCGTTTCATTTACTTTTTGACTATATACTTTCTCATCTCTTGTAAATAATAATCTTTCATGTAAATATAGGATTTTTATTTTATTTTTCTCCTTCCATTTGGGTTGACTGTGGGGACACAGTTAAAATCAAGTGTGGGGGGGGACTCATCTTCATTTTTTTTCATGGTTTATTTTTTCTTTAAAATCAAAAAAAAATAAAAAAAATCCCAAAAACAAATTTTCTTTTGATTTATTTTTAAAAGAAGCACTATAAGATAAATATATGGCTTTGGTTTATTAAATTGAAATTTTTGAAAATTTATTGGTCTTAACAAAAATAAAAATGAAGTTTGATTACAAATAATAATGGTTTAACTAGTATATAGGAAGATTCATATGTGTTAATTATGAAGTACATCCTAATTGAAAATCTTTGTTTTAAAAAGTGGTTGATTTAAAGTAAAGGATATAACATTTTTTTTGTCTTCTAAGTTAAATGGTGCTAAGATGATTTTGCAAAACTCTCTCTCAAAAAAGTATAAAAATAAAAAATAATAACATCCAAGTATTCACTCTCGTTTAAAAGTCCTCACGGTTATGCATGGGTGATTACTTGGAATTTTTGATTATGTGATTTCATACTCATTTAAAAGTCCTCACGGTTATGATGTATGGAACACATGTAAAAAAAGACTTAATAAAAACCACCTACGGTCGATAGTGTATGCATGAAAGTGTGTGCACTCGCCATGCTCTGTACTCCCCTCACATAAGCCTGAAAGGCAGTGCATGGGTGGTATATCTGGCCTTAGTTTATCTGAGCTAGGTGTGTAATTTTTCTTGCAAATGATGAGAGAGCAAGCAATTGAAATCCTAGCACTATTTTTACTTATTTGATTTGATTTTTTATTGAAAAGAAATTAAAATACCACTTTGATAAACTTTGATAATCAACTAAGGATCCATTTTATAATTACACTTTGTTATCAACCGAAACAACAAGTTAAACTATTGTCTATTTGTTATGATAACTTGATTTTTGTTGGAAATTTTGACGAGTAAATGACATAAATTTTCAAGATAATAACCAAAACCTATATTTAACTTATTCGTGTCAATTTAAAAATAAATCCTTCATTTGTAAATATTTTCAAAATTTTGCATTCATTTCTTTGTAAATAAATCTTGCATTTTGTAAATATTTTCATCCTGCATTTGGATTTTATGGGTAATATCTACTGAAAACCCTCACGAGACAACACTCGTCCTACTGGGGACACCCAGAGGTTTAACGGCTTGTTGCATACGCTCAATGCAATCGTGCTTCCTACGAAAACGGATTTATCTTAGTTTCCCTTTATTCGAGGACGAATAAAAAGATAAGTGTGGGGGTATTTGATGTGCACGTAAATGTGCATATTTATTCTTTTTAAATTAAATAAATGATCATATTGGGTATTTTAACTTGTTTAAACGAAAATTCATATTATTTGAAATTGTCACATATTTATCTTCATCCAGGGGCAAAATGGTCATTGTTGTGCACATATTAATTTGAGAAAATTTAATTGGAAAATTTTATATTATTTTGTAGGAAATTACACTTAATTAGAAGTGGGTTCATGAAGGAATATGCATGCACAAAATGAATACAAAGTAATGAAGATGGAAATAATTCAAAGTAAAGATCATGGAGGACCCCACCTACCCACCATCTTATTGTACAAATTAGAAGCTAATGCACATGCTTATGGAAATAATGGCTTCATGTAAACGGATTATGACATGTTAATGATTACTTGGTGGCCACACTACCTCATGGGCATTTTGGGCATTCCCCAAAAATATGAATTAGGGTTTCATACATGTATAAATACCCATATGTTTCATGTAATCCCTCCTTCTTCTCTTCCGCTTCTCTTAGTCTCTTAGCTTAGTCTCTCTTAGTTTTAGTTTAGCCTCAAAATAAAAAGCTCTTCTCTTCTCTTTTTCCATGGCTACTTAGCCATTTTATTTCATGTAATTTTCTTTTCTTTTATGCAATATTAATTCTCTTTTATTTACATGCTTCTTCTCTTCTTATGTAATAGTGTAGATTTAACTTTATGCAATTAGATTAGTTGTCTTTTCCATTAGCTTTCATTTTTCTTTCTTTTTTGCTTTCATGTTGCTTTCTACATTTGTTGATTTGATAACAAATATGAGAGCTTAATCCCTACAATTTAGGGGTAATAAAGCTCTCTAGTATGTAGATGTAACATTTTGATGTTTATACTCTCTTTTTGTGCTTTAATGGAAACACTTGAAGTGGTTTAATGATGTTGTTTAGCTTTGAATTTGATAGTCTATGTTGTTCATAACAAATATGCTATGCTTAAACAAACATAACACAAATTGCCTCTTCATCTTAATATGATTATGGCAAAGAAGTGAATGTTGAAATTGAAATTTGATAGCCTATATTTCTAAACAATGGTTAATAGGCTATGCTTAAAATAGATTTTTATTTCAACTTTGTTGTCATATTTTATGAGAGTTAAATGTGTATTAGTGGTTGTGCTATGGTTTGATGATTTATATTGGGCTAATTAATAGCACAAATATATCATACTTATGATAAGCACATCAACTAATTACACTAATGAAAAGAAAAGGGAGATCATAACTTCATTTTGTTGATTTATATGATATAGAGAGTGGATTTATCTCTAAATTGTCCTCAAACTCTCATATTTTTATCTATTTTTCTTTGCTAGTTTTTGTTAGTTTCTTACATTTCTAGCTAATCACACTCTTCAACTTCGGTTTAATTTGATTGAATAGAATTTTAAAATCATCAATTCCCTGCGGATCGACCCGTATTCGCCGCGTGCTACATTCGTACACCGTGCGCTTGCGGTTATTTTTAATTTTAAATTTTTCGACGGTTTTCTAACTCGATAGAATTTCCGTCGACGAACAAAATAATAATGTGATTAAATTGCTTAAAAGAGACAATTGCTTTAAAAACTATTTTTTTATTTAATCTCTTGGGTTTAATTGGAAATCAATGTGAATTAATGTAATTTAATGTTAAGGTTAATTTGAAATAAGATGAAAACTGAAGAATAATGAATGTAATAAAAGGGTAAACTAATGTTAAGTTTATCCATGTAGTGATAGTTGATTGAATAATAAGAATGAAATCAAAATAAATTAATTCATTGGGATTTTAAATCATAATTAATGAATTTATTGCGATTGAAATTGAACATTGTAATTAGTGTAATATTTAACATTGGATTTGACATGCAAATTTATTTTAAAAGATTATAAATGTCCAGGTAACCAAAAACGATAAAAATTGTTGACTTTTATATTTTAAATTTAAAAGGTGATGAATTAATTTAATAATAATTTATTGAATTAACGTGAAAATAGCCATTTTGGCCATTATGTTGGATTTTGACGAAACTTGCTTCATTAGATCTATAGTGGTGAATTATTGTAAGATTTCAAGTTTCGTAGCGATCAGACTTGTCGTTAAATCGTACGGGCTCGAAACGCATAGAAATCAATTTAATGGATTCAATTCAAAATTAAGCCGATTTAAAAGCTAACTTCTTCATACAATGGAATTAGGACTTGAAACCTATTTCATTGAATTTAAACATATCGAAAACATCTATTTTGATATATGGATGACCCAGCTTTGTTTTAGAAGCGTAACGGGCTTTTCGGATCGTTATTGTCGTTTCGAACTAATTCGATACATTCATTCTTTCTTATTGGGCCTTGTCTATATAAATAGTTTTTCTAAACCTACCAGCTTTTTTCCTGATTCCTGTACATATAATTCTGTCTGTCTGTTCCTATCTCCTCTCTCCAATGGCAAAAACCAATTTTCAATTCCAAAAATACTATTTCAAATTCAAAATCGAAAATCAAACTATCCAAACTATATTGAAGTACACATCATTGGAAAGCTCTCGACAAGTGTAATCTACTACGTAATTCATTTTCCAGTTGGGTGCATCGTTTGACCAGAAATCAAGGATGAACCTCAACCGTCCATATTAAGGTTTGCTATCTCAATAGCGGATCGTCGATTTCACGACGATCAGGAGGTATGAGCGTGTAGAAGAGGATTTCTGGAGTCTATCTATGCGGTTACTTCTTGCTATAGTGCATTGATTTCTCGATGATTCTTGTTCAAAGATAGGCGACGGCGGTCGAGTAGAGGGGAGCCGGAGGTGGCTGTAATGGCGGCGTAGGGTCGGCTTGACACGGCAGTGGTGGCGCTAGTACCAGATCGTGGTGGATAGCTTGGAGCGGCGGCAGTGTAAGCTTGGACGTGGTGGTGCTGTCAGTCTGGATCGTGCTCGAACATTCGCGTGCGCTCTAGGTTTCGAGAGGAACAGGAAGGTGATGTGTCCACTTCATAATTGCCATTATTTCTCTTTTAATTTCAATTTAATTTTTTTAAACGTTCTAATGTCGATAACTTTTGATTATGAATTCAGATTGGCGCATGGTTTTCTCCATTGCGATCGTATCGAAATTCCAGACATTATGGAATTGGTTTGGCCGAATCTAAGACTGTTGAATTTTGGGCTATTTTTGGATTTTATAATTGTCGACAAATCAAAGATGAGTATTTTAGCTCACTCGCAACTACTTAATTATATTATGTTAGTTAAATTAAATTTATGATGTGATTAGAATTTGATTTGTTGATGTTTGGTATATTTAAATTGTCATTCCACTTAAACCTGACCTTTATTGAATTTAATCGCCATTTAATTTTATACTGAATTTTAAATTGTCAATTAAATACCTGCTGATGATAATTAGTTAATGGACGCTATTTATTGGTTGATTTGAATGATGATTGTGATGGATGTTTAATTGTTGATATTTTGTATGATTGGATGTATGTCTATATTTTTATATTGCTATCAGACTGCAAGTTCCCTTAGTTATTGTTATGAAATCTGTAAGGACCCGATTCTTCGTCTTTCGAAAATTCAACATCGATACTCACTTTATCGACTGCCGAGCAATCGAACGACGGAAAACCGAACACTTAGGGTTCTAAGAAAAAGAAAAAGACAGAAAAGATAGAAAATAGAGAGAAAAGAACATAGAAAATAGAACGGAATAGAAAACAACAGAACAACAACAGAATCTCACAATTCGCAGCGGAACAACATATAATAATAAATGAATAATCTTTAAACAAAGAACTATATCAGTTATTACATTACATCATTACATTACATCACATCAGAGTGTACAACAACAACAAACAGCGGAAAAGAAATACTATACATAATAATACGCCATGCCATCCATCTTGCCTCCAGCAACTCCAGAATATCCTGATAAACCTAACTCTTAACTGCCCGTGTGGAAATTGGTGGGCACCCAGAGTTTAGGAAGGAAAACAATAAACTCCGAGTCAGTCATGTGACTGGTGTGAGAACTTAAAACAGTTTATTTATCTTTAAAATCAAAAATAGAGGAATATTTTTAAAGTTAATTCGCAATGCTTTTAAAAAAATGAGACTACCATAAGACCTCCCGCACACACACACAATGCAAACGCAGAATCGGAGGAGATTTCTCCTTATGATAGTCAAAGATGCTTGATACGTATTAAAAAGAACTTGATATTATTATTAGTGCATAGTGTAGGAAAAATTCATTTCGAAAGTAGAATATAAATTTTAGCCAACATACGACCATTATCGTATGCCTACTATAGCTACCATCCAAACAGTGGGGCGCCACCATAAGTGAATGATAGGTTCTACAACTAATACCGTACAAGATTTCGTATTGGGAATTGGATTTTCAACGAATGATCAGGCCAAGGAACTTCCCATTGCCACATGAGAATGCCTCTGGATGGACATCCCCGAGAACCAAACCGGATCTCTACCAACACAAGGCCGGGTTACCCCTAACTGAGTAACAACTGACCGAATATGCCATCCCCCGGTCCTTTGGGACCTTTCACCGAGCGCTCGCAATCAATTCACACAATCATAAAGTGTTTTCAACATGAGTAAGTATCTGGGCTCCATACCATGATACCACCCTTTTCCAGAAGGAAATGCACACATCCTAAAGGGCGCTACCCCTCATAACCTTGCTGCATCTTTCCTGTTTTGACCATTCCGGGGTGTGAGGCTCGACGAAGTCACGTCCACAAAAATATACTTTATACAAAAGCCATGCTTTGGGTCAACAAATGATCATAGAAATGATCACCAGATAGACGATCAAATAAACGATCCTATCACAAATAATCAACACAATGATCATTTCACAGCAACACTCAGCATGTCACATTACCAAATTGGGAATATATCGCTAATAACATTCAACTACATAACCTCTGAGCTCGTACGTCTCAGAGAAGGGTGTTAAGCTAAAAGAATAAATTCTCCGCCACTAACAGAAATATATTTGAAAGAAATCTGCTTTATATCTCAATTTGTAACGTCAGACATACAATCCATACAAGTCTGTTCCGGGATCGAACAAAACCGAAGACACTTACAAAGAAGTCCTTGCAATCCGGATATTCACAATCCCGATCGGATTCACCATCACATATGGAGAACTCTATACCGGAGCAACTCGGTGCAGAGTCAATCGACAGGTCATCCTATCGCTCTCGCAAATATCGGGTCTTCAACACCGATCTTCAATGCTATCCATTACGTCGTATCACTATTCGGAATAGGTAATCCGAATAACGAGCGCAATAATTTAAAAATAAGTGTAGCATTCAAATTCAGCAAATCACAACAAATACCTTTCAAAGGTAAATATTGATAGTCGGTTATTGAACTATCAATGGATATGCACAACATCATTAGATTCCAAATAATTTTCCAAATTATTTATTTTCCAAAAATATCCTTACTAGATATATAATTTTCACACTTCAAAAATAAATCAATATTTATTTTTAAACAATTTCCCCTTTCTGTAAATTCCATAGTGAATTTATATTCCAAAATTATCTATGAATATACGATTTCAATTATTCATTTCAATTTATCTTCAAAAAGATAAATTCTCTAATATTCACTTTATATTGGAAAACATTTCCATACTTATTTGTTAAGTAATTCTCAATCCATTTATTTTCAACACTTGGAAAATATTCAATATACTTCAATCGAAATTAAGTATATATTTCATTCTTTAAGGAAATCATTCTCTTCACATATTTATTTGGGCCAAACGAATGTTGCGTAAAACATCGTTACGACAACCCAAAATCACTAGTATAGGGATTCGAAATTAAAATAGATATATAAATCCCAATACTATACAAAACATTTCCTTTCGGAAATCATTTACTATAACAACAGTGTTATAGTCCACCATTTCCTTTTATTTCTCGAAAACGTCTATTTCAACAATAAATGTTGAAATCTATGGTTTCGAATCTCAACACATTTTAAAACATCGTTAGATCGTTTTAATTCTATTTAAAATATCACATTCTAAACATTTTCTTTAACATATTATTCACTATTCAAAAACGTGAATATACTACGTTAATCAATTTCATCCTTTCTATACATTTTATTTTAAAGGATTATTCACTGTCTAAAAACGTGAATATAACTCCATAAATAAGTTATAACAATTTTCTTATCAAAATAAGTCGTTTGCAGATTTATAAAACAACGTTTATAAATTCCATTTCTATTTATTTTATAACATCTTTCTTTATAAATTTTCTTTATTAACCTATTCACTTTATATCTCAATTATGAACCAAAAGTCCATATTATAAGTTAAATACTTATAAAACGATTATTTTACAAAATCGTTCCTTTTAAGACTTTCTAAATTATAAATCTTATAACTTATAAGATTCATTTATTTATCAAAAATCCATACTTCAATTAACTTTTCAAATTTTATAAACCTACTGCTTATAAAATTCCATTTATAACCTCACCGTTTATAATTCTATGAATTTCATTCATTTATGAAATTCATTCACAATTCATTCTAACACTTATAAAACTCGTTTTATAATTCCAAATATTTTAATTTATAAATATCAATTTATAAATCTCTTATATAAATCAATTTATACTATTATTTGAAAACATCTTTAAACTCCTTTATAATTTCATCATTTTGATTTATAAAATAATTAAATTTTATAAATCCTATATTTAAACTTTTCACAATAATTTCAAAAATTCCGATTAAACTCTTTTATAAAATCATTAACCCCATATTTTCAAAAATCCACCTTTAACTATATTTCTCAAAAATCATAATTTTTATAACATTAAAAATTATATCGTTTATTTATTTAAAATGAATCAAGTTCCAAACATATAGTATATTTTCAAAAATCACTTTAAAAATCATTTTAAAATTCCAAAATTTGGTCCAATGATGCTACATACCAAATAGTCAATCACGACAACAACGATATCATATATCGATATGATAATCCATCAAATATCAAAATATCTGAAATCAAATAAATATTGTTGAGGAATCCAGTTGGATCCCTCCAACCTGTTTTCCTGCATCCAAAAAACATTAGCACAATACCAATTCCGCTCCAGTACGGAATTATCGTGGTATATGGGATTTAAAATATCATCCGCTTAATAGACGGCGCAATAGGGTCTCATCCGCTATACAAATGCGGGAAATCAATAACTCCAATATATACATATGCCAATATATATATTGCTATTATATATAATATCAATTTCACTGTTTATGAAATATTCGCGGTATATGTTTTTAATAAATAACCTCCGCTTACTAACGACGCATAATGTCTATTTTAACAATCAATAGATAACAATCATCATTCAAACATGCATTCAAATATTTTAGATCTAACTATTTAAAATAAAATCGAAACTAATTCGATTGAGTGAGAAGTTCTCACCTTGATTTCAATTTCGTTTTAGCGATTTATTTCGAATAAAATTAAATGGACGTTTAATTTTACCCGAAATTCTCACTAACTCCAAACGACTCCAATCCAATTACATCGCGTAGTGCTCGTCCATACGATTCCAACGCAACTGGTTTCGCGCGTTTTCGACCTCGTATGAAAAAGATATCAATTTTACAAGTTTTACACGATTTAAACTAATATTTACAACATAGATTTCTTTTAAAACCTTGCTTTAAATCACGGCCCTCCATCTCAAACCCCTTGCATCAGAACCGTGCCTTCCTTCTTCCATCCACCACGCGTTTCTGGCTCCAGATAAACATCGCGCACTTGAACCCATCCATCAAAATTAGGTTTTGATTTTGCAACTTCCTCGTCGACTTCTAGCATGATCAGGTGACTTCATTCGAACGGCCATGGCCCCCTCCACCTTCGACCTGAGTACGGCCAAACTCGGCTATCCCCCCACCTCGAATGACGTGCACGAACCGGCCCCCTTTGCACGAAAATTCACGTCAATCCGCTTCGTTTTAAACGATCTTGACCGTTGAATAGCTAGTTCGTGTTGTGCTTTACAAGATTGTAGTTGGAAGTTTCTTGCATTACTTGATGGATTTGAAGATTTGGAGGGAGGAAGGAAGATCATTTTCGGCCGTTCATAGATGTGGGTGGCGGCTGGCTTGTTAGATTAGGGTTTTTTTTTTCCTTTGTGAAGATGGCTATTTATAGAGAATCGAACGACACTATTCATCCGGGAATTCCGAACTCCGATTCACGCGCCGTGACCGACGTTCCTAGGGTTTATCCCGCGTTCCGGACATAATGGAACAGGTTTCGAAAGCTAATTCGGACATCTGTGCAAGTTATGGCTATAAACGTTTAATTTAAATTAAACCGATTTAAACGATTTTCTAGGCGTTTTAATTTGTATCGGACAAACGGTAAATCCAATTGACACGAAATTTGAAACCTTACAATAATATCACATTACGGATCCGATGAAACTGGTTTCGTCGAAATCCGAGACTGTTTGAAAAATGGCTATTTTAACTCGCCAAATTAAAATTAAAAATAATTCGATGCGTTTCGAGCTGCCACGATCAAACGATAACTCCGATTGCTACGAAAATTGAAATCCGATAATAACTAACTATTACGGATCCAATGGAACTGGTTTACTTCAATTCTGAGACTGTTCAAAAATTGACTAATTTCACTAGTCGATCTTAATATTAAAATATTCAATTTTCACAAATTAACTCTTAATTCGATTTTAAAAGTTCTAAAATATCATTCTAACTTCAACATGATAAAATAAAATTTTACAAATCATTTTCAATCATACTTAACTCAATTTTCAATTATTTCCATAATTTCACATATTAAATTATCGATTTTATTATTCAATAAAATCCAATAATTCAAAATAAAATTTATTCGACTTATAAATTCACTTATTAATATTTAAAATTAATTAAATATTCAATTTTTAATTTCTAAAAATTCTGGGTCGTTACAATCTTCCCCCCTTAAAAGAATTTCGTCCTCGAAATTATTAAGTAAGAAAAGTTATAGAATTTATTAACTTTCCAAAATTCATAGTTAAATTTCTTATAATACTTTACTAAGTTTCCAAATCATACTTAGTTATCTTTTCAAAAACAACTACTATTGTTTAACTTTCAACTTCAAATTAAAATTAAAGTTTTCAAAACTTTCCAATTTTCTCAAATTTTTCTAACGCCTTAAATTTCCGAAAAAATTCGCCATAGTCTCCTTTGCGCGGCTCGATCCGAAAAAAAATGACAGTATATATATCACAAATATACATCTCATCAAGTAATGAGGCGTCCCGAAGGGAAAAAGTATAAAAGTACGGTATGTAATCCGAGATATGTACCTTATATTTTATTAGCAAGCATATACGGCTAATATAGCGCGAAAGCGAGCTCCAAATGCGAAGCAAACGCGATCCGCACCTACTAATCACTCAACAAACAACATGAGAATCATGTATATAGACCATAGTATCAATATACAACATATAGCAACATAATAACTACATATGCCAATATAGCAAATGCAACCAAACAACAAATGCAAACATCAACCAACTATCATCCATAACCAACAAATATTCATTCATATTCTCATTGATATTCAATGAAATAGGTTTTCAATTTAATCACATTTGATTTATTAACAGTGGATGTTTTTACTAACATTCATTTTCAATTAGTTTATATTCACTAATTTATATTCAAGTTGGTTCACTTCCAAATCAAATTCAATTCTATTCAAGTTTCATTTAACTTCCAATTGAATTTCAATTATTTCCAATTTCATTAATGCTTAATGAATTATATACAATCATCTAACAACCATATAACAACCAATGTATATTAATTTCAACCAAATTCCTTTGCTTTCAATTGGTTTAATTAATTGATTTTTTATTCAACTATTCAACTTTCAATAACATTAGATTTTAATGAATTAACACTTATATCCATTATTTCATATCAACTTAATTTACATTCAATTGATTTACATTTGATCCATTCATTCAATTCAATTACAAAAGTTGAATTTCATTTATATAACTCAAGTTCACATTTATCATTAACTTTAATAATTTACTTTGATCTCTTAAGTTATATTCCATTTAACTTTAAATTCATTTTTTATTTATAACTCATATTCATAAATATATTCATATAGTTTCACTTCTTATATATATAAGTTTATTTCTCAATTGTAAATCACATTAATTATAATTCAATTCTCATAATTCTTTTGCTTATACAAGTATTCTTTTATTTAGATTATTCAAACAACTAAACAATCAACTTATACACACTTTAATAATTCTGAAAAATTATTCCTTTATATATAAAATATAATCAAGGTAAAATTATTTCATTTACCCAATTTAAAAACAATACTGTGTCGAATTGTTCTATTCAAGTGTTTAGAGATCCCTATCAACAACGTTAATTACTCGTATTAACCAGAATCTATATACCACTCAACAAACCAATCATCACAATATAAAACAATTTTATATTCACTAACAAATACGCTCTCATAGCTATTATTACACTCAAACTCATTCTAGAGTACTGCTGACTCTATCTCTAATGAGTAATACCCAACAGAACCATGGTTGTCGCTTAACCATATGCTCTAATACCACATTGTAAGGACCCGATTCTTCGTCTTTCGAAAATTCAACATCGATACTCACTTTATCGACTGCCGAGCAATCGAACGACGGAAAACCGAACACTTAGGGTTCTAAGAAAAAGAAAAAGACAGAAAAGATAGAAAATAGAGATAAAAGAACATAGAAAATAGAACGGAATAGAAAACAACAGAACAACAACAGAATCTCACAATTCGCAGCGGAACAACATATAATAATAAATGAATAATCTTTAAACAAACAACTATATCAGTTATTACATTACATCATTACATTACATCACATCAGAGTGTACAACAACAACAAACAGTGGAAAAAAAATACTATACATAATAATACGCCATGCCATCCATCTTGCCTCCAGCAACTCCAGAATATCCTGATAAACCTAACTCTTAACTGCCCGTGTGGAAATTGGTGGGCACCCAGAGTTTAGGAAGGAAAACAATAAACTCCGAGTCAGTCATGTGACTGGTGTGAGAACTCAAAACAGTTTATTTATCTTTAAAATCAAAAATAGAGGAATATTTTTAAAGTCAATTCGCAATGCTTTTAAAAAAATGAGACTACCATAAGACCTCCCGCACACACACACAATGCAAACGCAGAATCGGAGGAGATTTCTCCTTATGATAGTCAAAGATGCTTGATACGTATTAAAAAGAACTTGATATTATTATTAGTGCATAGTGTAGGAAAAATTCATTTCGAAAGTAGAATATAAATCTTAGCCAACATACGACCATTATCGTATGCCTACTATAGCTACCATCCAAACAGTGGGGTGCCACCATAAGTGAATGATAGGTTCTACAACTAATACCGTACAAGATTTCGTATTGGGAATTGGATTTCCAACGAATGATCAGGCCAAGGAACTTCCCATTGCCACATGAGAATGCCTCTGGATGGACATCCCCAAGAACCAAACCGGATCTCTACCAACACAAGGCCGGGTTACCCCTAACTGAGTAACAACTGACCGAATGTGCCATCCTCCGGTCCTTTGGGACCTTTCACCGAGCGCTCGCAATCAATTCACACAATCATAAAGTGTTTTCAACATGAGTAAGTATCTGGGCTCCATACCATGACACCACCCTTTTCCAGAAGGAAATGCACACAACCTAAAGGGCGCTACCCCTCATAACCTTGCTGCATCTTTCCTGTTTTGACCATTCCGGGGTGTGAGGCTCGACGAAGTCACGTCCACAAAAACATACTTTATACAAAAGCCATGCTTTGGGTCAACAAATGATCATAGAAATGATCACCAGATAGACGATCAAATAAACGATCCTATCACAAATAATCAACACAATGATCATTTCACAGCAACACTCAGCATGTCACATTACCAAATTGGGAATATATCGCTGATAACATTCAACTACATAACCTCTGAGCTCGTACATCTCAGAGAAGGGTGTTAAGCTAAAAGAATAAATTCTCCGCCACTAACAGAAATATATTTGAAAGAAATCTGCTTTATATCTCAATTTGTAACGTCAGACATACAATCCATACAAGTCTGTTCCGGGATCGAACAAAACCGAAGGCACTTACAAAGAAGTCCTTGCAATCCGGATATTCACAATCCCGATCGGATTCACCATCACATATGGAGAACTCTATACCGGAGCAACTCGGTGCAGAGTCAATCGACAGGTCATCCTATCGCTCTCGCAAATACCGGGTCTTCAACACCGATCTTCAATGCTATCCATTACGTCGTATCACTATTCGGAATAGGTAATCCGAATAACGAGCGCAATAATTTAAAAATAAGTGTAGCATTCAAATTCAGCAAACCACAACAAATACCTTTCAAAGGTAAATATTGATAGTCGGTTGTTGAACTATCAATGGATATGCACAACATCATTAGATTCCAAATAATTTTCCAAATTATTTATTTTCCAAAAATATCCTTACTAGATATATAATTTTCACACTTCAAAAATAAATCAATATTTATTTTTAAACAATTTCCCCTTTCTATAAATTCCATAGTGAATTTATATTCCAAAATTATCTATGAATATACGATTTGAATTATTCATTTCAATTTATCTTCAAAAAGATAAATTCTCTAATATTCACTTTATATTGGAAAACATTTCCATACTTATTTATTAAGTAATTCTCAATCCATTTATTTTCAACACTTGGAAAATATTCAATATACTTCAATCGAAATTAAGTATATATTTCATTCTTTAAGGAAATTATTCTCTTCACATATTTATTTGGGCCAAACGAATGTTGCGTAAAACATCGTTACGACAACCCAAAATCACTATTATAGGGATTCGAAATTAAAATAGATATATAAATCCCAATACTATACAAAACATTTCCTTTCGGAAATCATTTACTATAACAACAGTGTTATAGTCCACCATTTCCTTTTATTTCTCGAAAACGTCTATTTCAACAATAAATGTTGAAATCTATGGTTTCGAATCTCAACACATTTTAAAACATCGTTCGATCGTTTTAATTCTATTTAAAATATCACATTCTAAACATTTTCTTTAACATATTATTCACTATTCAAAAACATGAATATACTACGTTAATCAATTTCATCCTTTCTATACATTTTATTTTAAAGGATTATTCACTGTCTAAAAACGTGAATATAACTCCATAAATAAGTTATAACAATTTTCTTATCAAAATAAGTCGTTTGCGGATTTATAAAACAACGTTTATAAATTCCATTTCTATTTATTTTATAACATCTTTCTTTATAAATTTTCTTTATTAACCTATTCACTTTATATCTCAATTATGAACCAAAAGTCCATATTATAAGTTAAATACTTATAAAACGATTATTTTACAAAATCGTTCCTTTTAAGACTTTCTAAATTATAAATCTTATAACTTATAAGATTCATTTATTTATCAAAAATCCATACTTCAATTAACTTTTCAAATTTTATAAACCTACTGCTTATAAAATTCCATTTATAACCTCACCGTTTATAATTCTATGAATTTCATTCATTTATGAAATTCATTCACAATTCATTCTAACACTTATAAAACTCGTTTTATAATTCCAAATATTTTAATTTATAAATATCAATTTATAAATCTCTTATATAAATCAATTTATACTATTATTTGAAAACATCTTTAAAATCCTTTATAATTTCATCATTTTGATTTATAAAATAATTAAATTTTATAAATCTTATATTTAAACTTTTCACAATAATTTCAAAAATTCCGATTAAACTCTTTTATAAAATCATTAACCCCATATTTTCAAAAATCCACCTTTAACTATATTTCTCAAAAAATCATAATTTTTATAACATTAAAAATTATATCGTTTATTTATTTAAAATGAATCAATTTCCAAACATATAGTATATTTTCAAAAATCACTTTAAAAATCATTTTAAAATTCCAAAATTTGGTCCAATGATGCTACATACCAAATAGTCAATCACGACAACAACGATATCATATATCGATATGATAATCCATCAAATATCAAAATATCTGAAATCAAATAAATACTGTT
This sequence comes from Allium cepa, assembly GCA_030765085.1. Lineage (NCBI taxonomy): Eukaryota > Viridiplantae > Streptophyta > Magnoliopsida > Asparagales > Amaryllidaceae > Allium > Allium cepa. The sequence goes on along the minus strand of CM060943.1, from coordinate 420,126,854 downwards.
GAGGAATCCAGTTGGATCCCTCCAACCTGTTTTCCTGCATCCAAAAAACATTAGCACAATACCAATTCCGCTCCAGTACGGAATTATCGCGGTATATGGGATTTAAAATATCATCCGCTTAATAGACGGCGCAATAGGGTCTCATCCGCTATACAAATGCGGGAAATCAATAACTCCAATATATACATATGCCAATATATATATATATTGCTATTATATATAATACCAATTTCACTGTTTATGAAATATTCGCGGTATATGTTTTTAATAAATAACCTCCGCTTACTAACGGCGCATAATGTCTATTTTAACAATCAATAGATAACAATCATCATTCAAACATGCATTCAAATATTTTAAATCTAACTATTTAAAATAAAATCGAAACTAATTCGATTGAGTGAGAAGTTCTCACCTTGATTTCAATTTCGTTTTAGCGATTTATTTCGAATAAAATTAAACGGACGTTTAATTTTACCCGAAATTCTCACTAACTCCAAACGACTCCAATCCAATTGCATCGCGTAGTGCTCGTCCATACGATTCCAACGCAACTAGTTTCGCGCGTTTTCGACCTCGTATGAAAAAGATATCAATTTTACAAGTTTTACACGATTTAAACTAATATTTACAACATAGATTTCTTTTAAAACCTTGCTTTAAATCACGGCCCTCCATCTCAAACCCCTTGCATCAGAACCGTGCCTTCCTTCTTCCATCACCCACGTGTTTCTGGCTCCAGATAAACATCGCGCACTTGAACCCATCCATCAAAATTAGGTTTTGATTTTGCAACTTCCTCGTCGACTTCTAGCATGATCAGGTGACTTCATTCGAACGGCCATGGCCCCCTCCACCTTCGACCTGAGTACGGCCAAACTCGGCTATCCCCCCACCTCGAGCGACGTGCACGAACCGGCCCCCTTTGCACGAAAATTCACGTCAATCCGCTTCGTTTTAAACGATCTTGACCGTTGAATAGCTAGTTCGTGTTGTGCTTTACAAGATTGTAGTTGGAAGTTTCTTGCATTACTTGATGGATTTGAAGATTTGGAGGGAGGAAGGAAGATCATTTTCGGCCATTCATAGATGTGGGTGGCGGCTGGCTTGTTAGATTAGGGTTTTTTTTCCTTTGTGAAGGTGGCTATTTATAGAGAATCGAACGACACTTTTCATCCGGGAATTCCAAACTTCGATTCACGCGCCGTGACCGACGTTCCTAGGGTTCATCCCGCGTTCCGGACACAATGGAATAGGTTTCGGAAGCTAATTCGGACATCTGTGCGAGTTATGGCTATAAACGTTCAATTTAAATTAAACCGATTTAAACGATTTTCTAGGCGTTTTAATTTGTATCGGACAAACGGTAAATCCAATTGACACGAAATTTGAAACCTTACAATAATATCACATTACAGATCCGATGAAACTGGTTTCGTCGAAATCCGAGACTGTTTGAAAAATGGCTATTTTAACTCGCCAAATTAAAATTAAAAATAATTCGATGCGTTTCGAGCTGCCACGATCAAACGATAACTCCGATTGCTACGAAAATTGAAATCCGATAATAACTAACTATTACGGATTCAATGGAACTGGTTTCGTTCAATTCTGAGACTGTTCAAAAATTGACTAATTTCACTAGTCGATTTTAATATTAAAATATTCAATTTTCACAAATTAACTCTTAATTCGATTTTAAAAGTTCTAAAATATCATTCTAACTTCAACATGATAAAATAAAATTTTACAAATCATTTTCAATCATACTTAACTCAATTTTCAATTATTTCCATAATTTCACATATTAAATTATCGATTTAATTATTCAATAAAATCCAATAATTCAAAATAAAATTTATTCGACTTATAAATTCACTTATTAATATTTAAAATTAATTAAATATTCAATTTTTAATTTCTAAAAATTCTGGGTCGTTACAAAATCATTATGGGTTGAAATGATACATACTCGAATGATATGATAGATTAGAGAAAAATCGTTTTGGGTCGAAATGATAGACTTAAGCGATTTTATGGATTTTGAAAACTTAACTTGGGATTGCGGGTTGAAATGATATATACCTGTAAATTTTAAATTATTGCGGGTTGAAATGATATACATCCGTATCACTTGACCATATGGTAGAAAATAATATACGGACACCATATTGGTTAAATTAAATGATTTTAAATCCTTAATTTTTTTGAATCCAGCTAAAATAATATTTTAAAGAAATTTGATTTATATAAACTGAATTATTTTCGAAAGTCCGAGCTTTAAATGTTGAAATTGAAATTGGTTCAAATGAATTGTTTAAAAGAATTTGAATTGAAATTTCAAAGTTGAATTTTGAAATATAATGAAATTTATCGAAATTGAGTTATTGAAAATGTTTGAATATTTAAATTTTGAAATCTACTAAATTGAAGTGGTTTAAATTTATAGTTCAAACTTGGATTTAAAATCGATATAGATTTAATTGGTTTATTTAAGAATCTGAGTTGAAAGATAAACATTGAGTTTGTTAATCCGAAAGCTGGATATGGTCCAGATTTGTTGAAATGGAAGAAATATTTTAATTTTATATTACATTCAAATTAATTATTTTAATATAAACAGTTTAAAAATATATTATTTTAAATTCAGATTTATTTATATTTTCAAACCATTTTAGATTAAACTATGTTAAACCAATTTTAACTATTTTGAACCGTTTCAACTATTTAATCTATTTTAAGCTATTTAATTTATTTTAAACTATTTTAATCTATTTAAACTATTTTAAATCATTTCAACTATTTTAAACCATTTCAACCTATTTTAAAACTATTTTAAACTATTTTAATCTAATTTAATCTACTTTAAACTATTTGAACTATTTAAACAATTTTAAGCTATTGTAATCTATTTTAAACTACTTTAACTATTTTAAACTGCTTTAAACTATTAAAACTGTTTTTAAACTATCTAACTATTTATGACTATCTAAACTATTTTCTAAATTTCAAAGGTGCAAGGTTGAACTGTTATATTTGAATCCCAGATTTAAAAGCGAATATGATTAAATGATGATTATAACCTAAGTTGGAATTTAAAATGATATTTTCTAGTGAAATAACATATGTTGAGTAAATATGATGATTTTAAAATGATGGTTTGACTTATTTTGTGTATATGTTTTCAAAAGTGATATGATTTTGAAAGTGAATATGATTTCCAAAGTGACATGTTTTTGAGAATATGACATTTTGGTACTAATTATGAGTCAATTTTGGAATTGTAAAATAACCATCCGGTATGAAATAAGCGTTTGGTTGTTAAAGAGACCGGGATCAAAAATTATCATACTCTTTACCAATACCAAAAACTACTTTAACAACCGTGTACGTGATGGAGATTCCAGAATGAAGTAGGTTGGTTTGGCGAACGATTCTGTATAAGGTATTTACGTTAGCCTTGACTTCCTCGAGTCTGCTTGATTTGGCTAAAACAGGAGCTATACCGGGCCAAGTGAGGTCGCTTCTCCTATCGGGCACATTTCTTCGACACCATATTATGAATTTGTGATTGATTTGATGGCTACCCCTCGATTTGATTATGAGACCATGTTCCAAGGTGGGCGGTAGTAGCTGCGTTGCGTTACCACCAGTCCGGGAGTGCAAACAACAGAATCCTATCCTGCATTGCCTCGCGTGCCTTATCACATGCCTTATCACGCCCATTACGAGTTTCGTTTGTGTCGTACCTATGGAGTGCTCCCTGATAGACTACCGGTTTGGTGGAGTTTACAGTACTGTATATACTACAACATTTACATAAAATGTGTTAAGGGGGATATGGATAACGCCTTAACGCTATTTTAACATTTTGCTTTACTATAAACATTATTATAATAGCGTATTGTACTATGTAAGTAGTCAGTTTAACAGATCCTTAGGAGATGGAATCCCGAACGTCTCTTAAGTTATTGCATGCACGTTAGACACTGGATAAGAGATGTCAAACCCCGTAAATATCTCGACACCGTTACACTCATATTTATTTACTGTTGACTTAACTTACATAAAATCTTTTAGTTCCAACTTGAGTGTTATGCCTTTTCATTACGCTCGGGTCAGTCTGAGCTTTTCAGTGTATTGAAAACTACTTTCCTGGTGGACGAAGACGGAGATTTGTATACTATATTATTTCATATATGTTCCACTACATCATGTTTTTCCTATGCATTATTCATTTATTCCTGTTGTATGTAACTCTGATCTGTATTGTAAAAGTGTAATCAAATGTTATTTGTAAAACAACTTCATGAACTGTTATTTGATTGTTATATTTTGTCATTCCGTTGTGAGATTTTGTATCTATTTTATTTCTTTCTCCTCTTTTTCTTATTTACCCATAACAATCCTCCCTTTTGAATGGTTTGAGTCCGACATGTGTGGTTTATTGTCGATTTAAACCATCAAAAAAGGTGGCTAATTACACTTACAAAATACATAATATCACAACCAAATCGCATAACCAAATCCAACGACTAACACTATTCAAATCTATGATTGTCAACATCATAACTAATCGATCTTAGCACTATATACTCATCACATATAATGTCAACATTTAAGCTAACCTTTATACAAAAAAGCGAGTTAGTTTACTCACTAAACTTCCACAAAAGCTACCTGAACTTAAGCTAAACTTGCCAAAGATTCCCTGGCTTTGAAGGATGAAGGCTTTAGGTGCAAGCAACCGTTAAAATGGATTGGCCTAGGTGTATGTAGGCTCGGCCAGAGGTGTGGGGGTGGATGTGGGGTAGTAACTTGAAGGCAGAGGAGCTTTGGGTTATTATTGACTTGTCGAAATAAACCTAAAATTAGGTCATTTCCCACTGGTTTTGGGGCCACCAACTCATGGAATTTGGAAAAGTAGTAATAGAGAAAGTTATTGGAATTTCTTTCCTTTATCATTTCAAAAAGGCTCACTCATTTTTTATTTGTTTTGAAGAAGTTAGGATCAAAAGAAGAAGGGTAATTTTTGGACTTAAAATTCTGAGTGAAAAATTGCTTTGCAAAGATTGGGTACTTTGACATATGTATAGTTCAAAATGGAAAAAGTGATCAACTAGAACGTTGTAGCCACTGGAATTTCAAGTGATCTAAAAAAAAGATCTCCATTTGAGGTGGAAACGAAGAAATTATGGTAGGACAAAGAAGTGGTAAAATGAGAGGAGGTTCGAACTATTTATAATCAAATTTCTTATGTCATCATTATATCTAGTCACATCACAAATCTTTTATAATATATATATATATATAATTATAATTATGTTTAATCATATCACTCTCTTATATATATATTATTATGTTTAGTCACATCACTTTCTTTTATATATATAATTATTGTATCTAGTCACATCACTTTCTTTATATATATAATTATTATTTTTAGTCACATCACTTTCTATATATATATATATAAGTTAAATTATTAATTAAATCTAAGATGTGACAAGTGATAATGATGGTTAATGATTGAAAGACGTGACAACACTTAATGTACATATATACATATATAATGTTCATTATTTTTTAAACTATGTCTTGTCACATCACTTATTGATCCAAATTACATAAGATAATTTATTTCTAAGTGTATTATTATTTAGTTAATTTACTCTTATATATGTGTACCTGGTGCACAAAGACGAACCACATTCCCAAAAACTTTCCGAAGTCGAAAGGTCGAAATTTCGAAAAACGTTCTTCGGTCATTTTTTTTTTGTTTTTCTACGAACTATTTAATTTGGTAAACAAAATTTGAAAACGATAATACAATCATTATTAATGAATTAAAATGAGCTTATTTTCACTGTAGAACCTATATACTGAATTTTTAAAATTAATTAAATATTCACCAATCAAAGCAGTGAAATTACGGGTCATTACATTCTTCCCCCTTAAAAGAATTTCGTCCTCGAAATTACACCTCAACCTATCGCAAAAAACACTTGACACTATACATCTGCTTGTATGATACACATAGATCATTCTTATGCAAAATCTAATTCGATCTCAACTCGAATACATAACTTTCCTTCCGAACTAGTATCACTCACTCGATTTTCTTATGTAGACTCCCAACGGGCTCTATGATTTGGAACCTCTATTCTCCTTAAATAGTTGTAATTGTGATAGAAAACCTTGGTCCTATACCAAAACCCTCATCAAGTGCTCGCCATCAAAATTCAAGTAATGTATTTTTATTCGGAACGGTGCAATACCTCAAAGCCATGTACTCGAATCTTGGATCACTTTATATGGAAAGAGGAATGATCTACGTCCAACATATGCGCTTACTAAATTGGTTTTCCCTAATACTAGTTCTATTTCTACAAAATTATTTATGAAAACGTTTCATAAACTATTCTTAGGTTCAACTTGTATGCTACTCCACTACATCCTAAGATCATATATCCCTATCTGATTCCATTATTCCATTTTGCTTTTTATTTTCCTAAGAAAAATCAAGATCCAAATACCCGGCTTTTATCTTCAAAAACTTTTCCAAATAGAACTCTATATTTCAATCATAGGAAATATATATCTATAGCTCAAGTAACTCCAAAATGATACTAAGGAACTAGGTATTACCAAACAGTATCTTACAGTCCTTTACCAAGAAGGGTAATACTCAAAAGAAGTGTTTACCATTTGAACACATCACTTCCCCAATTTTAAGTTATTTTCGAGCCACTCGAACTAGTGAACATAAAAATATTTCTTTTATTTCCAAATACTCTTTTTTGGAGCAGTACTTTACATTTTCCAATAGAACATCTATTTCCACCTTACTTTGGGTTCGTTCGGGTTGAGCTTTTTTTGATCATACAATGATAAAGAGAATAATTAACTGAGTACCCAAAACATTCACATAGGAAAACATCTGATAATCACTTAGAAGATCATTCTAATCATCATAAAACAATCAAGACTTGTTCCCCATACCAATCCAAGAAAACACTCCTTAACATTTTCATTCTAAAATTTCATACTTGAACAAATTGGTTTCAAATATTTTTATCATTCCCAAAATCTTGAAAATCATTTTCCAAAAGCACCGGGTTTAGGTTCTCAAGTTTTTAACCTAAATTTCTTCCAACCTAATGATATATTTTTATAAACCCATTCTATAAATCACTTCTATTAGACCATTTTCAAATATTTACCTCAAAATATTCTAACCTTTAAATCAAATTCCACCTCAACTTTAACATCGAACGCCTTATAATCTAACTGTGGAACTTAATTCACAAGGTGTTCTTTGCCATATTTCCTAATCCGTATCTACCCAACCCATATCTTAAAAAGGAAACATATTAACAATAATCAATACTCAACTAGACGAGGATGATTAAACAAACCCTAAATGATAATAATAATAACATATTATTATTTCCTAACACCTCAACAAACTATATTACACTATTTGTGAAATCATTCTTTTATATATAAAATATACCCTAGGTAAATTATTTCATTTACCCAATTCTTAAACAATACCGTGTCAATTTGCCTAATTTAAGCGTTTAGAAACCCCTATCAGTACAGTTGTATACCCTGTATCGACCAGAGTTCATAAGCCATTAAACCGATAAATAAACACAATACAAAACATTTGATAACCACTAACAAATACACGCTCATATATATACACTCAAACTCAAACTAGGATGTCACTTACCCTATCTCTAATGAGTTAAGCCCAACCAAAGCCAAGGTTCTTGCTTAACCTTCAGCTCTGATACTAAATGTAACGAACCAGATTTTCGACCCTCTAAAATCAACACTAATACATCCATTGTATCACATGTCGAACATCCAAGTGTCAGAAATACCGATTTGTTAGGGTGAAATAAGAAGATAGAAGATAGAAGAAAACTAAATAACACAGAATCTCACAACGCAGCGAATAATATATAATACAAGAATGATCTTTACAAAAAGGAAATATCTTATTCATATAACATCAGAGTACACTAGACTTATCCTAAATTTGGACAGTTATATAAACATGTCCATACATTGTCAAACATATAGACTCTATAATACAACGGATGAAAATATATGTGAAAATGACTTGACCATCCAGCTCCTCTCCAACTCCAAAGTATCTTGCTAAACCTGGAAAAAACATGCTCGGTCTAACCTGAGCATTACATGAAATAACGCCCGGGTCAGTCTGGTAAATCAACGTCAGCAAAACTCGATAATAAGTAACAACCAAACTGATTTCTACATTTGAAAACATTCTAAACAAAGGGTATCTCGTAAGACCACACCACACATAAAAATGGATGAGTTTTTACCTTATGATAACCAAACATTTTATATCAAAATCCGATGATATTATCAAAATGTCTAAGTTTAAAGTAAATAGATAAAATAGCTGAAATGCGTGCATATCACTTTCCAACATACTAGGTTCTACAATCGAAAATGTAAGGAACCTATTGAAGATTGGATCCCGACAATGACTGGGCTACTAGGGTACCACCCATCACGGTGCTTCTCTAGATTAAATAACAGCGAGGACCTCATCTGGATCCCTTGCCAACACAGGACCAGCCTACCCCTCACTGGACAATACCGAATATGATCACCCCTCCGTTATTGCGACCCAAAGCATATAATTTAAGAGATAATAGCGACTCTAGATAGGGATAGTCAAACCCTACTTGGGAGCAACTCACTTAGCCCTGCTGCATCTCCCCTGGTTTAGTCATTCCCAGTTGGTGAGGCTTGAGGCTGTGATTACCTTTCAAGAACAGTTACACATATGATGCTCATTGCCCTTCAATGACAATGTGCTGATAGCATTCATCCATACAAGTCCGTTCTCGGTCTGAACAGAACAAAAGGCACTATTCCTACTACATCTATTTTGGAATCACCCTCAAGTTTTGTAGCAATTAGCCCTTGCACTTACCTCTCTATCTTTGATTCCATACTCTTTACGATGTCTTTGGTTCGCAATGCTTGAGTTGGATCGAAGTGGTTTTTAGAATATATCTCTTCGAAACAACTTTTGGTAATTTTCGATAAACTCAACCCTGGTTTTTTAAGAAATAAACAGACAAATGACAAGAGCGGAGTTCACCTCCTAAACATTTTTGGATGGATTTCTTTATCATTCATCCTACAAGAAAGAAACGTGTTTATACATACAATATAACACCTTCGACGGTAATTGTTCCATATAATACTCGTGTTTCTCCTAGATATTTCCAAAGTTACATTTTGTCAAGATATGATAGTTGGTTATTTAACTATCAAATAATCAAACATCCAATCGGGGCTTAATTTCCTTGTAGGATCCACTAAGCCTTCATCAATTCTCTTTAATTAATAAAACCACTTTATAAAACTTGATAAAAAGATCTTTTCAAAACCCTATTCCCAAACCCCTTACATTTCCTTGCATACTTGGGAAACATTTATATACTTATCTCAAAAGTATAAATATATTACCAAAACATTTTACTTTTCATGCCTTTTAAAAAAATGATATACTTATCTTATAAGTATAAGTATATTTACAAACTTTTCAAAGTTTTATTCTTTCCAAATCCCATATCAAATAACCAAACATTTCTTTCGAATAAAACATTTCGCTTATCCTTTATCAAAAATTTCCTTTTTAAAAGCTCATCTCATATTTCAATTAATTTATAGCTTTCAGAAATAAAGTTATAACCAACTTTTATAAACCTTTAAGTTAATTTATAAACATCTTTCCAAATCTTTGAAAAGGTTTATAAACCTTTTTCCTATTTTAAAACTCTTTATATAAACTAGTATAAGCTCCTTTATCATTTACAAAACATCATTTGTAAAACACTTAAAGTAACCCTTCAATAAAAACTCCTTTTATAAACAAGTTATTACTTATAAATAACTTTACAACATAATAGCATAACTTGGAAATCATTTATAAACTTTAAACTCTAAATTGATTAAAGAATTTAAGTTAATTCAAAATACACTTTAAAAATTCAAAAAAGAAGCCTAGCAATCCCAATGGTACTAGTTTAAGTTACCATTCAGTTTCAATTCGATTCCCAAGTCACTTAATAACTACTTACATAAGCTACCATATATTTAAATACATTTCATAACCAATCAGGGAATAACAGGTCAATATAACCAGTTGGTATATACAGGTCCAAATAACATAACAACAAGATGGTGGTTTATCCTGCTAAATAGATATCCAAACAATTCAATCAATTTATAGCAGAATGGAGATTTATTCTGCTTAACACATGTCCACACAATCAAATCACTTACAATAATGGTGTTTTATTCTGCTAATAGATGTCATTAATTCTCCTAATCATATGGGTTACTTAAGGGTCTGGATCAGAGATCATTTGATATGGAATCGATTTACTTTGAAATTTTCTTATTAAAACACATTCCGTTTAGTTTAAAATCACCTTTGAAAAGTCAAAATTATATTTATTTAGCTTAAGCCCTAACTAACTCTTAATTAATTCAATTTAAATCAAGATTAAAACATAGTTAAACTTTAATTAGGCTTAATGAACTTGACTAAGTACTAATTAACTTCCTAATGCAACTTGGTTAAGGTTAAACCAAATTGTTTAAGAGTTATACCCTAACAAATTAAATAACCCATTAAATAAATAAATAAATAAATAACCAATAATCTTAATAAAAAATTATTAATCACTTAATTACTTCTTAACCCCATTAGTCACTAATTAAAATTTTATTAATCAACTAATAGTCATTAACTTAACTTAAGTGATGATTAACTTCTAATCACCTTCTTAATTACCAATTAAATGCTAATTACTTTTAATTAACTAATTAATGAATTAATTATATATTACAACTTAATTACTTTCTAATAGTACTAATTATGTTTGAAAACATTTTACAAAGTAATTTTAAATTAAAAAAATAAAATTGGAATTCAAAACTTTAGTCGAACCGCATCCATAGCGACTATCACTATGAGTGCAGTTCGCTTTAACATGAACTTAAATTAAACTTGCCAATGACTCCCTAGCTTTGAAGGATGAAGTCTTTTAGTGTTAGAAACCCTCAAAATGGGATTGGCTTAGGTGTATGTAGGCTCATCCAAAGGTGTAGGGGTGGATGTGGGGTAGTAGCTTGAAGGTAGAGGAGCTTCGGGTTATCATCGATTTGTCAAAAATGAACCCAAAATTAGGTCTTTTTCCCATTGGTTTTGGGGCCACCAACTCATGGAATTTGGTAAATTAGTAAAAAGGAAGATGTAGAAATTTCTTTCCTTTATCATTTCAAAAAAAGAATCACTCATTTTCGACTTTTTTAAAGAAGTTATGATCAAAAGAAGAAGGGTAATTTTTCGCTTGAAATTCTGAGTAAAAATTGCTTTGCAAAGATTGGGTATTTTGACATAGCTATATTCAAAAATGAAAAAGGTAGTCAACTAGAATGTTGTAGCCATTGGAATTTCAGGTGACTTCAAAAAAAGATGATCACCAATTAAGGTGGAAATGAAGAAGTTATGGTAGGAGAAACAAGTCGTAAAATGAGAGGAGGTTTGAGCTATTTATAAGCAAATTTCCTATGTCATCATTATATCTAGTCACATCACAAATCTTTTATAATATATGTAGATGATTATGTTTAATCACATCACCCTTTTATATATATATATATAATTATTATGTTTAGTCGTGTCACTTTCTTTTATATATATAATTGTTATGTTTACTCGCATCACTTTCTTTATATATATAAGTCAAATTATTAATTAAAGCTAAGACCCGACAACAAATAATGATGGTTAATGATTACAAAATCTAAGATGTGACAATACTTAATATATATATATATATATAATGTTTATTATTTTAAAACTATGTCTTGTCATGTCACTTACTAATCCAAATTAACATAAGGTAATTTATTTCTAAGTGTATTATTATTTAGTTAATTAACTGTGATATATATGTATATTTGGTGCATAAAGAGGAACAACGTTCCCGACAACTTTCCGATGTCGAAAAGTCAAAATTTCGAAAAACATTCTTCGGTTACATTTTCTGTTTTTCTACGAACAATTTAATTTGGTAAACAATTTTTGAAAACAATTTTACCATCATTGTTAATTAAAATGAGTTTATTTTCATTATAAAACCTATATGCTGAATTTTTAAAATTAATTAAATATTCACTAATCGAAGTAGTGAAATTCCAGGTTATTACATTTTACATAACATATTCAAACATCATGGCATTCGAAATCAATTTACATGATGTTAACTTCAAAATCAAATTATATCATTACACAAAAATCCTTATTTAAATCAAAACGTGGCGTATAATCAAAATATATCGTCATTCATCCATCCAAGCAGTTTTAAACCTTAAACCTGAAATTAAAATTTCAAAAAGACTTATACGAGATGGTTTAGATCATTATTCACCTTGTTCGGATAAAGAAGTTGAGATTTGTTCTTGCTTTAATCTTCCTAACTTGAATTCTAGCTTCTTATTGATTTCAAGCCCTTCTTTTCCTAGGGTAATGGCCAACCTCATTTCTCCTTTGTTTATGTTTTTGTTTTATGAAAAACATAAATGAGTATGAAGTAAGGGTTTAGGGGTTATGGGTTTATGGTATATGGCAATTCTCATATTACCCTTGCCTTATTATCTTAGGCATTTAACTTATGAACCGTTTTTATAAATCCATTTAGTTGAGGCACGACACTAAATAGTTTTCAAATCTCAATTCCCTTATCACTCTAATCTCAACAATATTCTATTTAGTTTATATAATTAAATTTCTTGAATAATGTTATTTAAAATTAGGGGTTTTATAGGCTTCCCTCCTCAAAGAACATCGTCATCGAAATTCAGCAAGCACTAAATAGTAATCATAGCAATCATCTGTAACATCTCCTAATTACAAAACTAGCCTACCCGACTAGGAAACCGTCTATATAAAGCAAATATAGAACATACCCTTACAGCAGATTCGGACAAGTATCTCTAATCCTGTCTGTTTTTCACCAACTTGACTGTCTTGTTTCTTAAATTCTTCTCATCTCTCATTATAACCTGAACTGTTTGCCTAACAAAAGTCAAATCTAGTTCTACCATTAAGTCTTCCAATGCATCCAGAGGAATAGTAGTCTTTAGATCATGCACATACTTACGAAGAAGAGACAAATGAAATACATTATGAACACCTTCCAAACTGCTTGGCAACTTTACTCTATATGCGAGCATTCAGATCCTCTCTATAATTGGAAATGGTCCAGCATATCTCGGTGCTACTTTCCCTGGTTTTCCGAACCGTACCACACCCTTCATCGGTGATACTTTAATGAAAACCCTATCTCCAACTGAGAACTCTAGGTCCTTGTGCCTCTTATCCGCGTAACTCTTTTATCTAACCTGAGCTTCCTTCATCCTACCTCAAATCAACTCAATCTTCTTTGTTGCCTCTCTTATTGGATCTGGATCTAACACTAATCTGTCTCCAATTTCCAACCAACATGTTGATGACTTGCATGGTCTCTCATATAAAGCTTCGAAAAGCGCCATTCCTATACTAGTCTGATAATTTTTATTATAGGAAAACTCAACTAAGTGTAGGTGATCTTTCCAAGATCCACCAAAATCTAGCGCACAAGCTCTTAACAAATCCTCGAGTACCCTGTTGACTCTCTCTGTCTGCCCATCTATCTGAGAGTGATAAGCAGTACTAATCCCGAGCTTGGTACCTAACACATCCTATAGACTCTTCAAGAACTTGCTACTAAACAAAGTATCAGTATCACATGCTATACTACTAGGAATTCCATGTAGTCTAATTATGTTCTTCATAAATAATCTAGCTAAAATAGGTACTGTCCTTGCTGACATAACTGGAATGAAATGGGCACTCTTGGTCAATCTGTCCACTATGACCCATAAACTTTCATTTCCTCGATTTGACCTTGGCAACCCATCTATAAAATCCATGGATATCAAATCCCATTTTCAAACTGGTATCTTTAAATGTTGAAGCAATCCACTAGGCTTCTGGTGTTCGGCCTTCACTTATTGACAGTTCACACATTGCCTTACCCACAAGCTAACATCCTTATTCATACTTTCCCAGTAGAAACTCCTCTTTATGTCTTGATATGTTTTGGTTCCCTCAGGATGAATAGTAAATTTCGATTGATAGCATTTTCTAAGGACCTCCTTCCTTAGATTTTCTACATTCGGAACACACAACCGTCCTTTCTTTCTCAACCTTCCCCTCTGATCAAGACTAAAATCCTTCAGGTCATCAGTCTTAGTTCCAACCACTAGCCTTCTAATCTTCTCAGCTAACGCTAGTTCATCTTTCTGCTTAAATGTTATCCTTTAGTTCAGTCTCGGTCGAACTTCTAAGCATGATAACATGGCAGTGCTCTGGCTGGACCTGACAGTCGATCTTAACTTCACACTACAAGTAGTTAAAGCCTCTAGGTCCTTCCATTCTACTAACATAGCTAATGCCACATTCTGATGTTTTCTGTTAAGAGCGTCCACTACTTTATTTCCTTTTCTAGGTGTACATTCTATACCAAAATCATAAGCTGCTAAAAACTCTAACCACCACTGCTGACTCATATTCAACTCCTTCTGAGAGAATAAATACCTTAAGGACTTTTGATCTAAGTATGACTCAAATCTCCCCCCTAAGAAATAATGTCTTCATACTTTTAGTGTGAAGATCACCACTACTAACTCTAGATCATGAATAGGATATCACACTTCATGTGGTCTAAGCTGTCGTGAAGCGTTGGCAATAATTTTAACTTTTTGCATCAACACAACCCCTAATTCAGTTTCACATGCATCACTATACACTATTAATTCTCGATTCTCATCTGGAACTAGTAATATAGGCATGTTGGTCAATAAATTCTTTAACTTAAGGAATGCTTCCTCACATTTTTTAGACCAAATAAACTTCGCGTCCTTCCTGGTTAACTTGGTTAAAGACACTGATGTCTGTGAGAAATCCTTAAAGAATCTCCGGTAATAGCCAGTGAGTCAAAGAAAATTTCTAATCTCAGTTATAGTCTCTGGTCTTTTCCAGTTGTTAATAGCCTTGATCTTATCCGGATCAACTGACAAACTCTTCTCTGAAACCATGTGGCCAAGAAACTTAACTTCTTTCTTCCAGAAATGACACTTTGATAACTTCACTTTCAGTTGATGCTACCTCATCATCTCATGCACTACTCTAAGATAAACTTCATGCTCTCTTTCATCCCTAGAGTATATTAAGATGTTATTTATGAATACCATACGGACCTATCCAAGTGCTCTTGGAAAATTCGTATCATCGAATCCATGAAGAAAGATGACATATTCGTTAACCGGAATGGCATTACTAACCACTTGCATGAATTATACCTAGTTTGAAACGACGTCAACGGAATACTATCCTCTACCACTCTTAGTTGATGGAAACCAATCACCAAATCCAATTAGGAAAATACTCTGGCTCCACTCAACTGAAATCATTGATTCTCGGCAAATGATATATATTCTTGACCGTCTTCTCGTTTAAATTATGATAGTTGATACATATACTTAATGACTCATTTGGTTTCTTCACGAACACCGCGACCGCTCCTCAAGGCGAATTGCTTAGTCTAATGAAACTCTTTCTTTCTAAATTCACTAGCTGCACCTTCAATTCCTTCATCTCGGTAGGTGTCATCCTGTTAGGTGGTCTACTTACAGGTTCTGCTCCTGGCACAAGATCTATCCGAAACTCAATGGTTAACTAAGTGGTAGTCCTGTAACTAGCTCAAAAACATCTGCAAACTCTCTTGCTATCAAGACCTGATTCAACTCTTTTTCTACTTCCATAGCACCCAACAATGCACATAAACACTCAGATTTGAATTCTCCATTGAATATATAATTCGAATATGACTATTAGTGTGCCTTAGCGATATTTCCCTATCTTCGCAAAATATCCTAGGATCATATCTATTTAACCAATCCATATCCAAAATGATCCTGAAGCCTGTGAAATAAAAAAACATACAAACCACATACAAACTCATGACCTAAAAATTAAAGTCCTAACCGGGCACATCTCATCCCCAGAGTTGCATACCCTCTTATTGGATTAGCAACCCTTAATGAAGTAACAAGGTATGAGGATTCTAAAACTTATCTACCCAACACTGAGATATAAATGAATGTGACATACCGGTATCAAATAGTATCATAACTGGTATACTATTAATCAAAAGCGTACCTCCCATTATAGTCTTTCCTTTCTCAGCAGCAATTGGTTTAGAAGAAGATGGTTCCTAAGCCAAAACTTTCCCCTATCCGCTCTGACTATCTCCGGACATTGATTCCTGTAGTGTCCAATCTGATAATAGTTGAAGCACTTCACTCCCTTCTTATCTGGAACTTTTGTCCTTTTTCCAGTTCGACATTCATGATCATAATGTCCCTTTATGTCACACTTGAAACAGACCAAATCGGCTTTTGCCTTCATGGCAGCTCCTCTTTTTTGAGCTCCTTTCTTCGTAAAGAATTTCTTCTTCTTGCCTTGGGAATCCTACGTTCCAACCTTCTTCTCCTTCCCATAAGTAGAAAGCATCTCTTCATTCCAGATTGCCACCTTCATTACCACTCTACTTGGATCCCGAAGATGTAGCACAGTCACCCTAGCTGTAACGACCCATAAATTTTGACAATTTAATTTGTTAATTTAATAGGATTTTGTAATTAATTTTTAGTAGAAATAATAAAGGGGGTAAACTAATATTGGACTGAAGGCTAAAATAAAATATATGAATGGTAATTAAAGCCTATTTATTTGTAATATGAATAAAATTTCAATAAATAAAATGGTGTAAGTATTGTACATGGATATAATGTGAATATGGAAAATATAGGGTAGGCATTAAATTTGTAAGTGTAAGGACACCTTGTTACAGTAATTGATTTTTAATTAGGGATACGTTATTTCAAGTTAATAATTTATAAACTTGAATGAATGTTTCAATTTAATAAATTAATTCAAATTTTATGACTTAGTAAATGGAATATGATAATAAGAACAATTGCAAATTTTGTATTTAGGGGCGAAATAATATTGATAGGTAGTAGTTGTTGTAAAGAATAAATATACAAGTATATTAAAGGTTATAATAGTGGGTTACTAGTAAATTCACTCATTTACCAATAAAGATAATTAAATGTGCCTTGATGATAATTAATAACATAACGGAAAGGAGTAAATGTATTCATTAGAATATTAATTGCAAGTGGATAGGGATTTTAAGTAACAATGTTAATGCAAGGTAAGTAATGCTAAATTAAAGTCAATGATAATGAATAGTGATTAATTGAAAATTTGTAACATATATTATAAATTACTTGCTTATTTGTTAATGGAATTAGAATTTTTAATAAGTGATAATAAAATAAATGAATGTTACACTAATGGAAAATGAAATAACGTTCGTTTAAAATGTTGAGTAATTATAGGGTCGTATTTATTATAAGCGTTACTTTAATAATTATGATTAATTATGAAATTAATATGAGAAGTATATAGAGTAATAACTAAAAAGGTAATACGTTACAAATTGATTATAACCTAAACTTAAGTGTAAGTTAAAGGTTGAAATTGAATCTAATCCGTTAAATTGGAAACTTATTAAAATAAAATGGGATTCAATTTATAATAAAGAGGTTATTTTAAGAAATTGAAATAAATACTATAATTGGTGAAGTAATTTACATTTAAAATTTGAGATGGGAATTGGTTTAAAGAATTATAATTTTATAAGTAAATCAAGATGATAAAATTTATGAATTATAGAATTTGAATTTTATAGTGAGTTAATTTATTTAATTTATAATAGTTGGATTTATTTCAAATGAATGAAATCAAATATGTAATTATTACGTTAATTTAAAAATTAAGTTGAAAACGGGAAATATTTATATGATAATTTTAAATCCAATGGTAAACCCTTCTATTGAAATTACGAATAGAATAATTATGGGTAAAATCAATTTAAGGGAAATTTTGGAAATTTATCTATAATTTTGAATTTTATGAAATTGAAGATTCTATTGATTTATCTTTAATAAATTGACTTTTAAAAATTGTTAAATCATTGTAAATGTTTGAAAATTTTAAAGTGATAAAGATTGCAAATTGTAGAATTTTTAACACGAAATTTGATTTAATTAATATATTTTAAATTTATTTAATTAATATAAAAATAGTCATTTTGGCCACTGACTCGGATTTCGACGAAACCAGTTTCATTGGATCCGTAATAGTGAATAATTGTAAGATTTCAAATTTCGTAGTAATCAGACTTACCGTTTGGTCGTGCGAGCATGAAACGCGTAGAAATTAATTTAAAGGAATAGATAAAATAAATTGACTTTGAAAAGCTATCTTCCACTTATGATAGAATTAGGCCTCGAAACTAGTTTCATTGCGTTCGGAACGGGAGTAAAACATTATAAACGCCTGGCGGCACGTCTCGATTGGAGTTCGGACGATTTTGGACCTACCTATATAAATACGCACGCAAACCGAGACATTTTATTATTATTTTATTTCGGAAAC
This sequence comes from Allium cepa, assembly GCA_030765085.1. NCBI lineage: Eukaryota > Viridiplantae > Streptophyta > Magnoliopsida > Asparagales > Amaryllidaceae > Allium > Allium cepa. The sequence goes on along the minus strand of CM060943.1, from coordinate 420,108,172 downwards.
CCTAATTCTATACCATGGCCGCCACTTATTCAATGGCCAGAAATTGCTTATCTTCTTTCCTCAATATCTTTCAATCCGTTCAACGAAATCGAAAAATTCCACAAGCAAAGTTCTAGATCTCGGCGAGCTCTTCAAATCCATACGGTTGATCTATGCTATTGGACCACGGATTCGTCAGAATCTGGCTTGGAAGCATGGACGTATTTTTTTGGATTGCGTGTAAACGGTAGCGAGTGGTGATGTGAAACTTGGTCCGTAGGTGGCTCTCAAGGTGGCGCACACACTGGTAGTCGCTGATCGAACTCTATATGTCTCGAGTTGCGTGCGCACAGAAGAAAGTGGTGGGAGTGAGGGGTTAGTAGCTTCGTGCTGTGTTGTTTCGTGCGTATGGAGGTGAGGAGAAGAGGCCTGCTGACGTGGCGCTCTCTAATTGGTCGGTGATGTTTTTTTTCAATTCGTTCTAATAAGCATAACTTTCTCATACGGACTCCAATTCACGCGCAGTTTTTTGCATTAGGTTCGTATTAAAATTCCAGATCTTTTGACTCTAGTTTGGACGAATTTGAAGACTGCCAAATTTTTGAATTTAAATTGAATTTTTAATTCAATTTACATTCAAAAGGTGAGTGTTTTAACTCACTCACAACTTCTAAGTTTTCTTATGTTTGTTAAATTGATTTTAGATATGAGTAGAAATTTATTTATGACTGTTTGGCATGTTTTATTCATTGTCTCAGTTAAATCGCATTTATTTAAATTAACTGTGAATTAATTTTATTATTGCATAAAAATTTGACAGTTAAAATTTATTTATTTGCATATAAACAACTAGTTAAACAGTTATTAAATTTATTATTGAATATAAACTGTTAGTTAATACCTGTATTTATTACCTGTTATATTTTATATGCTCTATATTGATGTTTGTTTAAATTGGATGATGATTTGTAATAAATGGTTGACGATTGATATTTAGATGAATGAATGTTTATTTATATTAACAGCAAGTTGTTATGCATTTCATTTCATTCGGGATTGCGGTTTGAAATGATATACAACCGCATTTTTATTATTAAACTGCGGATTGAAATGATAAATATCTGTATCACTTGACCATAGGGTAGAAAATTATATACAGGCACCACGGTATATATATAAAATTATTTTTTTTGAAAAGATTTTATGGTTTGGGATAGGATACGGTTTAATAAATATTAATTTTTGACCTTATATAAAATCTTATTTTATGTAAATATATGGTTAAATTATTGAATTTAAGCTGTGTATAAATTTGTTAAATAAAATAAACAAGATGAATAATGGAGTTTGATTATTTATATTATATGGTTAAGTACATGTTAAGATATTGAGAATATATAGAGTTTTTAATGTTTTAAATCAATTTATATTAGGAGTTAAGTTGAAAATTCATTTGGAATCGAGCTTAATTAAGAATTTAACTTCATAAGTTGATGTAGAATTTATTAACTTGGAATTTTAAAAGGTATGATATTTATAACTGAAATTTTATTCAAGATGGATTAAATGAATATTTCTAGTATAAATAAATTGGAGGAAATTTTGATAGTTAAAAGTAATTTGAGTTTTATTTAAAATGATTTCGGATTTATTATGCCAATATTTCAAAATAAATAATAGGACTTTAAATTGTTGAATAGAAATTTCCAACCTTAGTTCCAATTGTTTAAAATTCAAAGTTTGAAATATATTGAAACTGAAGTGGTTTATTGAAACTGAAAGTGATTTTAAATTTATGGACTTTGACTTAATATTAAATGAAATAAATGGTAAGTCGCGGAAATTATTTTATTTTATAAAGTAATATAAAATCGACTATGTTATTCTGCATACTGTTGAATATCCAAAACCATTCAAGTTTTAGAAGTTATGGTTTTAAAGCTATGAATTTCGAAGTATTATGTTTTGAAAGTTATAATCCAAATGTTTGGTTTCCAAATATTATAAATTTTAAGCAGTATGATTTTGGAAAAAGAAATATATTTGAAATAAAAATGATATTATTGATTTGGGTTTTATAAAAATAATATCGAAATGAGTTGTTTCAAAATGAGAATGATATCGTATTTATGGGTTTTGAAATGGATAATTATTTTCTAGTTTTAAAGTATAAACTATTTTAAAGACCACAGTGTTATAATAACGTTTGGTTGTTGAAGAGACCGGGACCGAAAATTGTCATACTCTCTGCCATCCCCGAAAACAACTTTAACAACCGTGTACACGGTGGAGATTCCAGAATGAAATAGGATGGTGGTGGCGTTTCCTTTAAGGTAAATACGTGGACCCGACTCCCGTGAGTTGGCACAAGGTGGCTAAAACAGGAGCGATCGACGGGTTAATAAGGTAGCACCTTTGATAGGACACATCCCTTCGATATTATACTTTGACTTTGGATTGATTCGGTGGCCACTTTTGATTTTATTTGGGGGTGTGGCTCGAGGTGGGCGGTAGCTGTGCGCTACGCGTTACCACCGACCCAGAAGCGTAATTGGTATATCTACCCTGACATTGCCTAGTTGTGTCGTGTTGTAGGATCTAGATTAACCCTATAGGGGGGGTGAATGGGGTTATAGCAAATTTTCTCGAATTAAACAAAAAACAAACTGCAAAGAAATAAATATGCTGAAAAGTAAATCACATACAAATTTTACCCTGCTTCGGCAACCCCTGCCTACTGCTGCATTCCCAGATTTCTATTAGAATTAAACAGTCTCCCGCTTACAAACACTCTAACAGACTCGCAAACCCTGCTTCCGCTTACAAACACTCTAATAGACTCGCAACCCTTGCTCCCGCCTATAGAGTTTTGCAAACTCACAAACCCTGCTCCCGCCTATAGAGTTTTGCAAACTCGCACACCCTGCTCACTGAACTAATTCTAACTAGACAATCTGACACTACCTGCAACCTAGGTGGTGATTTACCAAGATTTGAACCTTAAAAGAAAAATTAAAACAAACTTAAAAACAATTTAAAACTTAAAACCCTATTTGCCAAATAAACTAAAGCAAATAAACTAAAGCCTCTTTTTTTTAAAACAAGCCGGCCCAATTCATTTCTTTAACCCGATCCTCTTTTTGTCTTATGAAGAAAATGGCGGCTCTGTTGAATTAGGGCTTTTTCTCTTGCGAAAATTAGGGCTTTCTCTGATGATCAATTCTCTGGTTGCTTTGACGAGTTTGTTTCTGATTCAATAATCTTGTTCGCGACTCTCTGATGATCGATTCTCTTGTGGCTTTGCTCGTTCGCAACTGCTCCTTTGATCGAGTTCACTGTTTCTTCGGTATGTAATTTCCCTATTTGTGCTTTTATGATTTCTCGTATTCGAACTCGATGCCGATGATGAATTTTGGGTTTGATATTTATATGAATTCGAGACACTTGAATTTGCTCGTATTCATTTACACTTTCCTAATTTTTGATTGCCTGATGCGCACGACTTTCCTGATATGTTTTCAACTTGATGCGCACGACCTTGATTTTGTAGCGTTCGATTTTCCCTTGGTTCATACGGCAAAGAACTTTCCTCTTTTATTTGTTTTGACTTTTCTATTTTCGGCAATTTCCATTTTCATACATACTTGATTTCGTGTATACCAATCCATGACTCTGCATTAGTTCGGCCATCACTGTTTTCATCCCTGTGAGCTTCGTCTCTGGCCTTGTTTGATTTTAGCCCTGACCGCCTTGATGCTGTAACCCTACTTTTGACATGATTGTTCTGTTGACTGACATTGATACTGCCATATTGATGTATCTGTTGTTTGCATTTACTTCATTCAGTCTATTTGATCACTGTAGTTGCATTCCATTTGTTTATGTCTGCATCTTGTGGTTGCCACCGTGTTGCATTGAGCTCGACATTTGCATCATTATGGTGGCTGACCATCCTGTCTTTGTGTTCTGGTCATTGCTTGCATCACAGTCTCGTTACTTTGTGTAGTTGCTACTATCTTCTTTGTATACTGATGCAAGGTTATTGTTGCGCACTGATTTTTGATAGCATGCATGATGTATTTCTTTGTTTCATTTGACTTCACTTGTGTACACTGTGTCATTGGTATCTTTACTTGAATTTATCGCGGTGGTCATTAATGCACTCATGTTGGTATGGATATGCACTTGCTTGAGTTTCACTGAGCTTGATATCATGGTGTACATGTGAGTTGTACTCTCTGTTTTGATTTACTTCCATACTTGGTCGTGCTGTAGTCTTCAAGCATATTGTTGTGATTGAGCTCTGGTCGTCATTAACACTTCTATGTATCACTTGTATATCCCTGTTTCACTTTGGTCTTGCATTTAGTTTAATGATGCATTCATGTTGTTGTTTGGACATCTGCCCGAGTCTTCATTGTTGTGTCACTGCATACATGTGTACTTGCCTTGTTCATCCAATTCATTGAGATTGTAGCTTGCCACTGACTTGTGTTCCATTTGTGGTCATTGTTGTATTGATTACTTGAGCTTTTGTGTAGTTGTTGACTGCATCCATTACTGCAATGCTCACTGTTGTTGAGTTCCTGTAGTTTGTTGTACATATGAACTTGCATTGCTTCGAGTTGTATTTACACCCCTTTCTGTTGCATTCATGCACTTTGGTTTGAGTGGTCATTTACATTCTGCAGTTGCATTGTACTCTTGATGTTTGGTCTGAACTTGCATACTCACTTTGGTTTCATGATGTACTTTGAATGCATCTGTACATATCACTGTTGCATTACTGGTCTTTGCATCCATTCATGTTGATTTTTGAAATTTCGCTTGAGTTGAATCCAGTTTCAAAACTCAGGTTTGACCTTGTGCTTGTGACGTGCTTTTAAATATATTGCACGTGAGTTGAACCCGGCTTTTCATTTGGGTTTGACCTGTGCTCACCTGTCCCTGTAGCATTATCAAGTGTACATCGATGTGCACGGCCTTGTGGCATGTACAGTGATACACTGTGCATGTCACGTTGTTCGTGTATGATGAATTCAAATGTGAATGATGACGAACAACCCAAATAACTGAGGCAAATCATATTTTCAAAAATCATATTTCATTTTATATTGCAAAAATATTTCTTTTTCAATTTTACCGCGTTAGTGAATATCTTTGCAGATTTCTCAGATGCTGGATTCTAACTGGAATGAAGTTGAAGATAAACTACGAGTGTGAGTGATATGTAGTGAGGACAACTGTAAATATGAACGAGTGATGTAATTACAATCAAAATTGTATATGTATAGCGAGAGCTTGATTTGTACTATTCAAAATTGTAATAAATATATGTTTGAATAAAATTTCTGTTTGAATTCAAATTCTGTGTAATTTATTTTATTCAACAAATATTTATTTAATCTATGAAAAATAAAATAGTACATTACCAATACATTCAAATGAATATATATATGTTTATTATCATCAAACAAAAACATATAAGCGCATATTCAACAATCTCCCCCTTTTGATGATAACAAACATATATTTAAGATTTTGACTGTGTTAAATGTATTTGATCAATGATATACAATACACTAATTGCTACCCCTATTTAAATGCTTCCTCTCTACATGATGCTCCCCCTACATATATGCATATAAATAGAAATATATAAATAAGCCTATATGCAAATGGAAAATTATTTGACCTTTGCTTGATTTTACTTGACAAAATCTTAACTTTTCTCTCCCCCTTTTGTTATCAGCAAAAGAATAATAGTGTTAGAGAAAAATAGAAATAAAGTGATCGATATTAGTCCAACATTAAACTCAATTTGAATATAAATATTAAACTTCAATAAAAATCAAACAAAAATCATAACTACCCTTGTTAGGCGCATATTCCACTTTTAGAAATAATGGAAATGATGTTCTAATATAAAATCATACAATTGTATCAACTTGTGGTACATTTATATCAGGAATTTGAATATCTACTAATCATGCATAACCGTTAGGACTTTTAAATGAGATTAGTAGTATTCCAATTTAATTTTAAAAAATGAAATCAAGTATCTTCTAACCACGCATGACCGTGAGGGCTTTTAAATGGGATTAGAATCAACTTGTCTATTTAATCAATTAATTTTGATATGCATTCCATACATGCATAACCGTAAGGACTTTTAAATGAGCATGGAAGCACATAATCAAAAATCCAAGTAATTCACTCATGCATAACCGTGAGGACTTTTAAATGAGAGTGAATACTTTGGATATTTATTTATTTTTATAAAAAAATATGAAATGAAAAACAAATGATCCCTGATTATAGTACCACATATCGACAAACTATATTGAAGTTTTGATAAACAATGGTCGATAGAAATATGATAGGTATAGAAATGGTCATGGAATCTTTACCCAACAAAAAGTTTTATAACTTTTGTTTGAATTCCTAAAGAAATTTTCCAAATATACTCTCTTGAGTAATGTATGTCAAATATCAACACTTATCACCTTTTCAATCACTATTTATCTTTTTTGATGATTAGTAGGGAGTCGGATTAGTCAAAATTTGTCATTTAAAATCAAATAAAAATGACTAATCTGAAAATATGGTCAAAAAATGATTTTCTTGAAGGGGTTATAAAAAAAATTCTGCTATTTGAAAATTATTTGTAATAAAAAATGTGCAGATATTTTCTTTGAAAAACGATGCAGTTACTAAATGTCTCACCATAAATCACATTCAACTAGAAGTTTTCTGTCAACTAGATTACCAGTATGATCTGCATCTCAATTTCTCTTTCACTCCAAAATATCACTAACTAAATTTGATAGACCAGATCATGAAGTGTGCATAAAAACTCAAACTCACAAATTTTTTCAGCATTCTTGAATTTGAATTGAAGTCGTGTAAATAATCAGAAACTGTGAATATAGAGTTAGCTGAATTATAACCAAATGCATTATCATCCAACAAAAACACAACGTTTAATCCAAACAAATATGTATGAAGTAATTCAAAGAATAGTGTTTTTGGCATAAATGTAATTGGCCAACTATGTTGAACAAGTCAGAATCAGAAAACATCATCTTTACAACATCTCAATATTGGCTGATTTCATTCAGAATACGGTGCAGATTATCACATTTAATATATCGATTAAATAAATATACCTTCACCTGTTTTACCTTTACGATAATTTTTCGTGGTTGCCCATTGTGATTATGTCACCTTTGTACTAGGCTAAGGAACTTTGCTTTGTTGCCCGTTGTGTTTCTGGAACAGCCAAAATCCAGAGAACACTGTTGTTGTTCCTTAGCCTGCCACCATACCTACACGATGAAAGATTTTTGTGACCTATTTGTTTTTATAGGTCCATGATTGTTAGTGGCAGAAGCATTGTGAATAAACAAACCCTTTGGAACCCAAACTTGTTTTGTCATTTCATTCTTGTTCCAATAGACATGAAATTTGTTTGTAGAATTCTTAGGAATCCAAACTTGTATAAATTTTGTGTTCTTGTTCCTATGACTACAATTTTCAACACGATGTCCAACTATTTTACATCTATCAAAGACACTCTTACCTTTTGCATTATCACCAACTTGTGTTTCCCCAAAGCCTAGTCCTTTTCTGTTGTTAGCAAAAATTTGATTTCCCAATAACATATTGAATGATTTTTCTCCTCTTGAAAAGTTATTCAGAGATTTCTCAAGATTTTGGACTTTGGCTTTTAGTGTTGTGTTTTCAGTTACAAGTGAGGTGCATCTATTTATAAAATCCTTTTTCCTAGTGTCAACGATTTCCTTAAGACTCAAGTTTTCTTTTTCAAGATTCTCAGAGCTATTCTTAAGTCTTGGTAACTCTGAATCTAAAATTTTACATTTTTTACATTCTAGGTTTCGAATATTTTCAAGTTCAGTTTCTAACCTAAAATTTTCATGAGCAAGTTCTCTCCTATTAGATTTCAGTTTTTCAATTTTAGATTCAAGAGTATCAACTTCTTTAGTAAGATCAAGACATATAAAAACAAGTTCTTTATAAGAATAGTCACCTCCCTCACTAGATTCCTCCGAGCTTGCTTCTGAATCTGATTTTAACATAAGACACAAGTTAGCCTCCTCTGAGCTATTATTCGAAACTTCCTCTCCTTCTTCATCATCCCAAGTTGCTGCAAAGGCCTTCTTCTTCTTTTTCTTTCCTTTGTTGTTTTTTAGAAGTGGGCATTCTTGTTTGAAGTAGCCAGGCTTGTTGCAGTTAAAGCAAGACAATTCATTATCGTAATTGTTAGAATCTCTTGACCTATTACCATTTGTTTTCTTCTTGTGTGGCTTGAATCTTGACCATTTTCTAAGGTTATTGACAGTCATTGCAAGCTCTTCAATTGGATCTTCTTCATCGCTCTCTTCTTTGCTCTTCAAGGCAATCGTCTTCTTCTTTGATTCGGAGTTGTGGCGTTCCTCCTTTTCTTTTAGCTCAAGCTCGTATGTCATCAAGTTACCGATCAACTCCTCCATGCTTAGTTTACTCAGATCTTTCGATTCTTGTATTGCCGTGACTTTTGCCTCAAAGATCATCGGTAAGACTCGTAACACCTTCCTCACAAGCTCTACCTCAGGAATACCTTCCCAAGTGCTCTAGCGTTGTACACCAAAGTTGAAAAGCGTCCAAACATGTCTTTTATGCTTGCACCTTTGTCCATCACAAAGTTCTCGTACTCATTGCTGAATAGGGCTAGATGAGACTCCTTGACTTGAGAAGTTCCTTCATGCGTCACCTCCAAGGTATGCCAATTTTCCTGTGCAGTTTTACAATGAGAAATTCTATTAAATTCAGACTTATCAAGAGCACATATCAAAGCATTCATGGCTTTAGCATTTGTAGTTTTTAATCTCTTATCGTTAGCATCCCACCTATCCTTAGGTTTAGGAATCTCAGTATCACCAACATTTATAGTGGAAGATTTATAGCCAGTTTCAATAATATCCCAAACATCATAATCAACAGAACTAAGATAAATACCCATCCTAACTTTCCAATAAGCATAATCATTCCCATTAAACATGGGTGGCCTAACAATAGATTGCCCCTCAGAAAAAGCATTATTTGGTGGATTCATGACTCTAGAGTTAAAGAAAAATACCATGCTCTGATACCACTTGTAGGATCTAGATTAATCCTAGAGGGGGGGTGAATAGGGTTATAGCAAATTTTCTCGAATTAAACAAAAAACAAACTGCAGAGAAATAAATATGCTGAAAAGTAAATCACACACAAATTTTACCCAGCTTCGGCAACCCCTGCCTACTGCTGCATTCCCAGATTTCTATTAGAATTAAACAGTCTCCCGCTTACAAACACTCTAACAGACTCGCAAACCCTGCTCCCGCTTACAAACACTCTAATAGACTCGCAACCCCTGCTCCCGCCTATAAAGTTTTGCAAACTCGCAAACCCTGCTCCCGCCTATAGAGTTTTGCAAACTCGCACACCCTGCTCACTGAACTAATTCTAACTACACAATCTGACACTACCTACAACCTAGGTGGTGATTTACCAAGATTTGAACCTTAAAAGAAAAATTAAAGCAAACTTAAAAACAATTTAAAACTTAAAACCCTATTTGCCAAATAAACTAAATCAAATAAACTAAAGCCTCTTTATTTTAAAACAAGCCGGCCCAATTCATTTATTTAACCCATCCTCTTTTTTCTTGTGAAGAAAATGGCGGCTCTGTTGAATTAGGGCTTTTGCTCTTGCGAAAATTGGGGCTTTCTCTGATGATCAATTCTCTGGTTGCTTTGACGAGTTTGTTTCTGATTCAATAATCTTGTTCGCGGCTCTCTGATGATTGATTCTCTTGTGGCTTTGCTCGTTCGCAACTATTCCATTGATCGAGTTCACTGTTTCTTCGGTATGTAATTTCCCTATTTGTGCTTTTATGATTTCTCGTATTCGAACTCGATGCCGATGATGAATTTTGGGTTTGATATTTATATGAATTCGAGACACTTGAATTTGCTCGTATTCATTTACACTTTCCTAATTTTTGATTGCCTGATGCGCACGACTTTCCTGATATGTTTTCAACTTGATGCGCACGGCCTTGATTTTGTAGCGTTCGATTTTCCCTTGGTTCATACGGCAAAGAACTTTCCTCTTTTATTTGTTTTGACTTTTCTATTTTCGGCAATTTCCATTTTCATACATACTTGATTTCGTGTATACCAATCCACGACTCTGCATTACTTCGGCCATCACTGTTTTCATCCCTGTGAGCTTCGTCTCTGGCCTTGTTTGATTTTAGCCTTGACCGCCTTGATGCTGTAACCCTACTTTTGACATGATTGTTCTGTTGACTGGCATTGATACTGCCATATTGATGTCTCTGTTGTTTGCATTTACTTCATTCAGTCTATTTGATCACTGTAGTTGCATTCCATTTGTTTATGTCTGCATCTTGTGGTTGCCACCGTGTTGCATTGAGCTCGACATTTGCATCATTATGGTGGCTGACCATCATGTCTTTGTGTTCTGGTCATTGCTTGCATCACAGTCTCGTTGCTTTGTGTAGTTGCTACTATCTTTTTTGTATACTGATGCAAGGTTATTGTTGCGCACTGATTTTTGATAGCATGCATGATGCATTTCTTTGTTTCATTTGACTTCACTTGTGTACACTGTGTCGTTGGTATCTTTACTTGAATTTATCTCGGTGGTCATTACTGCACTCATGTTGGTATGGATATGCACTTGCTTGAGCTTCACTGAGCTTGATATCATGGTGTACATGTGAGTTGTACTCTCTGTTTTGATTTACTTCCATACTTGGTCGTGTTGTAGTCTTCAAGCATATTGTTGTGATTGAGCTCTGGTCGTCATTAACACTTCCATGTATCACTTGTATGTCCCTGTTTCACTTTGGTTTTGCATTTAGTTTATTGATGCATTCATGTTGTTGTCTGGACATTTGCCCGAGTCTTCATTGTTGTGTCACTGCATGCATGTGTACTTGCCTTGTTCATCCAATTCAATGAGATTGTAGCTTGCCACTGACTTGTGTTCCATTTGTGGTCATTGCTGTATTGATTACTTGATTACTTGAGCTTTTGTGTAGTTGTTGACCGCATCCATTACTGCAATGCTCATTGTTGTTGAGTTCCTGTAGTTTGCTGTACATATAAACTTGCATTGCTTCGAGTTGTATTTACACCCCTTTCTGTTGCATTCATGTACTTTGGTTTGAGTGGTCATTTACATTCTGCAGTTGCATTGTACTCTTGATGTTTGGTCTGACCTTGCATACTCACTTTGGTTTCATGATGTACTTTGAATGCATCTGTGCATATCACTGTTGCATTACTGGTCTTTGCATCCATTCATGTTGATTTTTGAAATTTCGCTTGAGTTGAATCCAGTTTCAAAACTCAGGTTTGACCTTGTGCTCGTGACGTGATTTTAAATATATTGCACGTGGGTTGAACCCGGCTTTTCATTTGGGTTTGACCTGCGCTCACCTGTCCCTGTAGCATTATCAAGTGTACATCGATGTGCACGGCCTTGTGGCATGTACAGTGATACACTGTGCATGTCACGTTGTTCGTGTATGATGAATTCAAATATGAATGATGACGAACAACCCAAATAACTGAGGCAAATCATATTTTCAAAAATCATATTTCATTTTATATTGCAAAAATATTTCTTTTTCAATTTTACTGCGTTAGTGAATATTTTTGCAGATTTCTCAGATGTTGGTTTCTAACTGGAATGAAGTTGAAGATAAACTACGAGTGTGAGTGATATGTAGTGAGGACAACTGTAAATATGAACGAGTGATGTAATTACAATCAAAATTGTATATGTATAGTGAGAGCTTGATTTGTACTATTCAAAATTGTAATAAATATTTGTTTGAATAAAATTTCTGTTTGAATTCAAATTCTGTGTAATTTATTTTATTCAACAAATATTTATTTAATCTATGAAAAATAAAATAGTACATTACCAAATACATTCAAATGAATATATATATATATATATGTTTATTATCATCAAACAAAAACATATAAGCGCATATTCAACACGTGTCACCTACCCTATCGCGCCTTGTACGAGTTTCTATTTGTGTTGTACCTATGGAGTACCCTCTGGTAGCCTCCCGATCAGGAGGTATTACGGTACTGTATAGACTATTGGCATTATTTGTGTTAAGGGCTATATGGGTAACCCTTAACGCTATTAAAAAGTAAGTTTATTTTACAAATAGACACTATTATAATAGCGCAATATACTATATAGTAAATAGTTTAACGGATCCTTAGGAGATGTAAATCCCGAGCATCTCTTGAGTTACTACACTCATATTTATTTCTGTTAATTTAACTCACATAAGATCTTTTAGTTCTGACTCGAGTGTTTTGTCTTTTCAATTCACTCCGGTCAGTCCGAGCGTTTCAGGATTTGAAGATTTTATTTCTGAAGGACGAAGACGGAGATTTTATTATTATTAATTTTATTCCACTACACTATTTAATTCCGCTACATTGATTATGATTGGTATGTGAACTCTGCTATTTATTGTATAAAGAAGAATCAAATGTTTGTAAACAGTTTATGAACTGTACATTTATTATTATATTTTATCCTTCCGCTGTGAGATTCTATTTTGTTTTTCTTTCCCTGCTTTTTTCCTTATTTACCCCATAACAATCCACCCTTCCGTATGGTTTGAATTGGCACGTGTGTCGATTTAAAGCGTGCGAAAAGGCGGGACGTTACAGTTGGTATCAGAGCTTTGGTTTAGCGATAAACCTTAGCTTTGTGGGGTCTGACTCTTTATTAATATGGTAGTAATACCCTATGGGAGTCGCTGAGTGTATATATGAAAGAGTGTATTTGTTAGTGTTATAAAAGGTTTTAATATTGTGTTAATTTGTTCCATTTTGTATTTATAAATTCTGGTTGGTGCATGGGACGCTATGACATCAATAGAGATTTCTAAACACTTAATAGGACAGACCGAGATAATATTTGTTTTAATATAGGTGAATGAAATAATTTTGCCTATTATATTTTCTATATATAAAATAAATTTTTCAAAAGATATCTATATTTGGCTGCGATAGATTGGTTGTTAGGTAATAAAGTGTATAAATAATAATAGAAATAAGTTTGAAAAATAAAATCAATGAAATTTGGAAATTTAGAATTTAAGTCCGGGATTTTGAAAAATTGCTTGCAAAGGATTTTGAAATATAATAATAGTATTTAGTAATATTTTCTTATATAAACATTTCAATATAATTTGAAAATATGGTTTCAAAGAAATTCTGGAAAGAAAAAGTTTTGTACTTTCCTCTCTGTCGCTGGAAAATAATTTCGGTGATGGCGGCCGCATCATCTACTTTCATTTTCGAGTTTCGAAGGGGGAAGGCCACTGCAGTAGTTTTACTGCAGATTCATTTAAAAATATATATATATATATATATAAATTTTGAATTGTTTTAAATATAATTAGAGATATATAAGTTGTAAGAATATATTTATCTATTATTTAAAATAAATTGAAATTAACCCGGTATTAAATTCTTAAATTTCCATTGATTAATTATTTCAATTATTGTAGTGAAATGAAAGGTAAGTAATTAATAATTGAAACCTCTAATTTAAGTAAGAGATTTAAGGCTAAGTTATAAAGGAAATAAAAAGTAAGTTGAAATTGTAACTTATAAGAAAAAGGTAAAAATTTATTGATCAATGAATTAATTAAAGGAAATGAGAAAACTTGTATAACTTTCAATTACATTCTTTAAAAGCATATATATAACTTACAAAATATTAGAAGTTGAAATGTTTAATAAGAAATGTAATGGAAATTGTACAGTAAAAATATGTAATGAAAGGGTTCAATAAATTGCTTTTATTTATTGGAATTGGTGGTATAGAGTTATAAACTTAAGTTTAAATTGATAAATGAATGAAAATGAACTTAAGTAAATAGTTGAAGCTATTTATAAATGAAATTAAGTAATTAACTTGAGGTAATGAAAATAATTAATTAAATTCCTTAATAAATCAGAATTGATGTGTAGTTGTATAAACTTAAGTATAATTGAACGCAACTAATTAAATATAATGGAAAGTAGGTATTGTAAGTAAGCAATTATAAACTTAAGTGAATAGGTTGGGGTTAATTCTAAATAAAATAAGAAAAACTTTGACTATAAACTTAGGTTAATGAATTTACCTACTAAGAATTCGATTGAATAGGAATGAAATAAATAAATGAATAAAAAGAAGAAACTTACATGACATTAAAATGGAAAATTTTGAATATTGTAAGTAATAAATGAAAAAAATTAAGTAATCACTGAATGAATGAAAGAAAGGAAATCAAACAACTAATGTATGAAATAAAATTAATAGTAAGTAAATTTGATTTGTATTGTTGATTGTTACAGTTGTTTGGGTAAGATACTTTAAAATTTGGGTTTGGGTGAATGAATAATCTATTTAGTTTTATCTAAGACTGTTGAGTAAATGATGTGCTAGTAGTTTATTCTTCATTCCGTACAATGTAAAAGTTTTGAACTCGAACAACTATTTGTTTGTTTGATTGAATGGTTGTTTTGTATTTGTTATGTATGCTGGGTGTGAAATTGATGGTTGTTGTATTGATTTGTTGTTAGTGATTGAAACCACTTAAATATTTCACTTTATATAAATTGTTAACCCTTTTAGATTTTATAAGTGAAATGCAGGTTATGGAAGCAATTGCTACTGCTTTTGGTTCCATAAATTAAGCGTAAATTGTCCGACAAATAGGTACGTTTCGGATTACGGTTTATAACGCTATTTTATATAATTTCCTGGGTTGGGATATAATATTTTGGATAATATATGTAATATAATTGTTATATTTAATATTATATTTTCTCCCGAGCCTCTCCGTACAAAGGAGACTCTGCCAAAATTTTCCGTAAATTTTGAACTTAGAAATATTTTGAAAATGCTTACCAAACTTTAGTAATTTAAGTATAAAAAGATTTAATGGTTATAAATTGAGATATTTTATCTAAATTAATTAATTTTATAAATTTAATTGTTTATAAAGTTAATGTTTGAATAAGGTATATTGATTTCTTAGCTCTTCGTTTCCCTTCTTTTTCTTTTCGGGGACGAAAAGTTTTGAGTGGGGGAGAGTGTAACGACCCGTAAATTTTGACAATTTAATTTGTTAATTTAATAGGATTTTGTAATTAATTTTTAGTAGAAATAATAAATGGGGTAAATAAATATTGGAACGAAGGCTAAAATAAAATATATGAATGGTAATTAAAGCCTATTTATTTGTAATATGAATAAAATTTCAATAAATAAAATGGTGTAATTATCGTACATGGATATAATGTGAATATGGAAAATATAGGGCAGGCATTAAATTTGTAAGTGTAAGGACACATTGTTACAGTAATTGATTTTTAATTAGGGATACGTTATTTCAAGTTAATAATTTATAAACTTGAATGAGTGTTTCAATTTAATAAATTAATTCAAATTTTATGACTTAGTAAATGGAATATGATAATAAGAACAATTGCAAATTTTGTATTTAGGGGCGAAATAATATTGATAGGTAGTAGTTGTTGTGAAGAATAAATATACAAGTATATTAAAGGTTATAATAGTGGGTTACTAGTAAATTCACTCATTTACCAATAAAGATAATTAAATGTGCCTTGATGATAATTAATAACATAACGGAAAGGAGTAAATGTATTCATTAGAATACTAAATTCAATTGGATAGGGATTTTAAGTAACAATGTTAATGCAAGGTAAGTAATGCTAAATTAAAGTCAATGATAATGAATAGTGATTAATTGAAAATTGATAACATATATTATAAATTACATGCTTATTTGTTAATGGAATTAGAATTTGTAATAAGTAATAATAAAATAAATGAATGTTACACTAATGGAAAATGAAATAACGTTCGTTTAAAATGTTGAGTAATTATAGGGTCGTATTTATTATAACCGTTACTTTAATAATTATGATTAATTGTGAAATTAATACGAGAAGTATGTAGAGTAATAACTAAAAAGGTAATACGTCATAAATTGATTATAACCTAAACTTAAGTGTAAGTTAAAGGTTGAAATTGAATCTAATCCGTTAAATTGGAAACTTATTAAAATAAAATGGGATTCAATTTATAATAAAGAGGTTATTTTAAGAAATTGAAATAATACTATAATTGGTGAAGTAATTTACATTTAAAATTTGAGATGGGAATTGGTTTAAAGAATTATAAATTTATAAGTAAATCAACATGATAAAATTTATGAATTATAGAATTTGAATTTTATAGTGAGTTAATTTATTTAATTTATAATAGTTGGATTTATTTCAAATGAATGAAATCATATATCTAATTATTACGTTAATTTAAAAATTAAGTTGAAAACGGGAAATATTTATGTGATAATTTTAAATCCAATGGTAAACCCTTCTATTGAAATTATGAATAAAATAATTATGGGTAAAACCAATTTAAGGGAAATTTTGGAAATTTATCTATAATTTTGAATTTTATGAAATTGAAGATTCTATTGATTTATCTTTAATAAATTGACTTTTAAAAATTGTTAAATCATTGTAAATGTTTGAAAATTTTAAAGCGATAAAGATTGCAAATTATAGATTTTTTAACGCGAAATTTGATTTAATTAATATATTTTAAATTTATTTAATTAATATAAAAATAGCCATTTTGGCCACTGACTCGGATTTCGACGAAACCAGTTTCATTGGATCCGTAATAGTGAATAATTGTAAGATTTCAAATTTCGTAGTAATCGGACTTACCGTTTGGTCGTGCGAGCTTGAAACGCGTAGAAATTAATTTAAAGGAATACGATAAAATAAATTGACTTTGAAAAGCTATCTTCCACTTATGATAGAATTAGGCCTCGAAACTAGTTTCATTGCGTTCGGAACGGGGGTAAAACATTATAAACGCATGGCGGCACGTCTCGATTGGAGTTCGGACGATTTTGGACCTACCTATATAAATATGCACGCAAACAGAGACAGTTTTATTATTATTTTATTTCAGAAACCCTAATTCTATACCATGGCCGTCACTTATTCAATGGCCAGAAATTGCTTATCTTCTTTCCTTAATATCTTTCAATCCGTTCAACGAAATCGAAAAATTCCAAAAGCAAAGTTGTAGATCTCGGCAAGCTCTTCAAATCCACATGGTTGATCTATGCTATTGGACCACGGATTCGTCAGAATCTGGCTTGGAAGCGTGGACGTATTTTCTTGGATTGCGTGTAAACGGTAGCGAATGGTGATGTGAAACTTGGTCCGTAGGTGGCTCTCAAGGTGACGCACACACTGGTAGTCGCTGAACGAACTTTATATGTCTCGAGTTGCGTGCGCACGGAAGAAAGTGGCGGGCGTGATGGGTTAGTAGCTTCGTGCTGTGTTGTTTCGTGCGTATGGAGGTGAGGAGAAGAGGCCTACTGACGTGGCACTCTCTAATTGGTCGGTGATGTTTTTTTTCTTTTCAATTCGTTCTAATAAGCATAACTTTCTCATACGGACTCCAATTCACGCGCAGTTTTTTGCATTAGGTTAGTATTAAAATTCCGCATCTTTTGACTCTGGTTTGGATGAATTTGAAGACTGTCAAATTTTTGGATTTAAACTGAATTTTTAATTCAATTTACATTCAAAAGGTGAGTGTTTTAACTCACTCACAACTTCTAAGTTTTCTTATGTTTATTAAATTGATTTTAGATATGAGTAGAAATTTATTTATGACTGTTTGGCATGTTTTATTCATTATCTCAGTTAAATTGCATTTATTTAAATTAACCGTGGATTAATTTTATTATTGCATAAAAATTTGACAGTTAAAATTTATTTATTTGCATATAAACTGCTAGTTAAACAGTTATTAAATTTATTATTGAATATAAACTGTTAGTTAATACCTGTATTTATTACCTGTTATATTTTATATGCTCTATATTGATGTTTGTTTAAAGTGGATGATGATTTGTAATAAATGGTTGACGATTGATATTTGGATGAATGAATGTTTATTTATATTAACTGCAAGTTGTTATGCATTTCATTTCATTCGGGATTGCGGTTTGAAATGATATACAACCGCATTTTTATTATTAAAGTGCGGATTGAAATGATAAATATCTGTATCACTTGACCATAGGGTAGAAAATTATATACAGCCACCGCGGTATATATATAAAATTATTTTTTTTGAAAGGATTTTATGGTTTTGGATAGGATACGGTTTAATAAATATTAATTTTTAACCTTATATAAAATCTTATTTTATGTACATATATGGTTAAATTATTGAATTTAAGCTATGTATAAATTTGTTAAATAAAATAAACAAAATGAATAATGGAGTTTGATTATTTATATTATACGGTTAAGTACATGTTAAGATATTGAGAATATATAAAGTTTTTAGTGTTTTAAATCAATTTATATTGGGAGTTAAGTTGAAAATTCATTTGAAATCGAGCTTAATTAAGAATTTAACTTCATAAGTTGATGTAGAATTTATTAACTTGGAATTTTAAAAGGTATGATATTTATAACTGAAATTTTATTCAAGATGGATTAAATGAATATTTCTAGTATAAATAAATTGGAGGAAATTTTGATGGTTAAAAGTAATTTGAGTTTTATTTAAAATGATTTCGGATTTATTATGCCAATATTTCAAAATAAATAATAGGACTTTAAATTGTTGAATAGAAATTTCCAACCTTAGTTCCAATTGTTTAAAATTCAAAGTTTGAAATATATTGAAACTGAAGTGGTTTATTGAAACTGAAAGCGATTTTAAATTTATGGATTTTGACTTAATCTTAAATGAAATAAATGGTACGTCGCGGAAATTATTTTATTTTATAAAGTAATATAAAATCGACTATTTTATTCTGTATACTGTTGAATATCCAAAACCATTCAAGTTTTTAGAAGTTATGGTTTTAAAGCTATGAATTTCGAAGTATTATGTTTTGAAAGTTATAATCCAAATGTTTGGTTTCCAGATATTATAAATTTTAAGCAGTATGATTTTGGAAAAAGAAATATATTTGAAATAAAAATGATATTATTGATTTGGGTTTTATAAAAATAATATCGAATTGAGTTGTTTTCGAAATGGGAATGATATCGTATTTATGGGTTTTGAAATGGATAATTATTTTCTAGTTTAAAGTATAAACTATTTTAAAGACCGCGGTGTTATAATAACGTTTGGTTGTTGAAGAGACCGGGATCGAAAGTTGTCATACTCTCTGCCAACCCCGAAAACCACTTTAACAACCGTGTACGCGGTGGAGATTCCAGAATGAAGTAGGATGGTGGTGGCGTTTCCTTTAAGGTAAATACGTGGACCCGACTCCCGTGAGTTGGCACAAGGTGGCTAAAACAGGAGCGATCAACGGGTTAATAAGGTAGCACCTTTGATCGGACACATCCCTTCGATATTATACTTTGACTTTGGATTGATTCGGTGGCCACTTTTGATTTTATTTGGGGGTGTGGCTCGAGGTGGGCGGTAGCTGCGCGCTACGCGTTAACACCGACCCGGAAGCGTAATTGGTATATCTACCCTGGCATTGCCTAGTTGTGCCGTGTCACCTACCCTATCGCGCCTTGTACGAGTTTCTATTTGTGTCGTACCTATGGAGTATCCTCTGGTAGCCTCCCGATCAGGAGGTATTACGGTACTGTATAGACAATTGGCATTATTTGTGTTAAGGGCTATATGGGTAACCCCTTAACGCTATTAAAAAGTAAGTTTATTTTACAAATAGACACTATTATAATAGCGCAATATACTATATAGTAAATAGTTTAACGGATCCTTAGGAGATGTAAATCCCGAGCATCTCTTGAGTTACTACACTCATATTTATTTCTGTTAATTTAACTCACATAAGATCTTTCAGTTCTGACTCGAATGTTTTGTCTTTTCAATTCGCTCGGGTCAGTCCGAGCGTTTCAGGATTTGAAAATTTTATTTCTGAAGGATGAAGACGGAGATTTTATTATTATTAATTATATTCCACTGCACTATTTAATTTCGCTGCATTGATTATGAATTCCGCTGCATTGATTATGATTAGTGTGTGAACTCTGATATTTATTGTATAAAGAAGAATCAAATGTTTGTAAACAGTTCATGAACTGTGCATTTATTATTATATTTTATCCTTCCGCTGTGAGATTCTATTTTGTTTTTCTTTCCCTGTTTTTTCCTTATTTACCCCATAACAATCCGCCCTTCCGTATGGTTTGAATTGGCACGTGTGTCGATTTAAAGCGTGCGAAAAGGCGGGATGTTACACTAACAATCTCGTTTCTTTTAATAACGGTGTCAATGGTAGCATATTCATATCTGGACAACTTATCAAACTTTGTAGCATACTCAATCACCGACATCTCACCTTACACTAAGTCTATGAACTTTTTCAACAATACCGACTTGGCAACTTCAGACAAGAGCTTCTCATCAAATCTCCTTCGAAACTCTTCCCAGGTCAACTCTTCCTTGGGAACTCCCACGGTAGCACTATTCCACCAATAAAGTGTTACTCTGTACAACTATCTAAAAGAAAGTCTCCTCCACTGCTCATCATCTAATCCCAAGTCAGCAAAAATCCTTTCACAGTGCTATAACCAGTTTTCTACTTCAAAAGCATCCTCTGTTCGTAAAAACGGCTTCCCACCAAGACTAGTATAATCCCTGCACAATTTGGCATAGTTACTGCCAATTGAGGCCACATAGTTAACTCCTCCAACAACATTACCCCCAACTACTCCTGCAGCCGCTCCATCTTACATTAGATTGACAAAGAACTGATACATTATTCCCATATCTACTGGCGAGGTTCCAGCAACTATGTGGGCATTTGTATTTGGATTAGCATTTACTTGTCGACCTGGATTCCTTCTAGTATTGGGTCGAGCATTTCCATTAGTTGTGGTGCTTCCTCAACCTAGATTTCCTACCTCCATGTCTTACTTTCTCGTAAATCTGCATACGAGCCTTAGTAAGATACAGAAAAACGGTCTAAGAGAGAGGGAAATACGTACTTATATATATATATATATATATATAAGTACATATTTATATCAAATGCAAGTACGCCACTGTAGCGTTAACCCAAACCCCCGTCTCATTCTCTTATTCATTAGATTATGTTTTGAAAATCTTTTTAGATTCAAATTTCTTTTAAATTTACATAAACCTAATACCAACTTGTAACATACTTCATTTGGAGGCCCAAAACTAACCACCATGGGTGCTGCAGTCATCCATAGTTTTTAATTCTCAATGACCAAATACGGTAATGTTAGATACATTGATATACTATAAACACATGAATATGGAAAAAACTTAAACTCAATTAAAACAAATTTCTCATTTTATTACAGATAGTATTTCAGATTCATTACATAATCCCATACATAAGCCACGTTCATAGAAATTACAATTTATAACAGAATACGCTAAGAGTGACATATGAAGATGCCCCTTTGGTTGATCAGAGTCTAAATTTAGATACTAAACAACTTTGCCATTACATCCAACACAAAGTGGAATCAAACAAAAAGAACTCTTAATAGCTAATTTGCTTCCTGCATGTCCCCAGAAGCTTATTCGTCTAAAGGAGAACCTAAACACCTTAATTCTCAAACTACTCAAAGTGAATTGAGCATCCGAGAGTTTAAAGGAAAAACATAAACTTCGAGTCAGACAAAAAGACTGGTATGAATAATAACTGACCATCTCGAATCATATGGATATCTAGTGAGACCACGCCGCTTAACAGGACAGGTTTTTTCCTCACTAGTATCTTAATCCAATTTATAATAACCATATACTGTGCACCTGCATCCACAATGGTTAAGATAAACATAATAAAATGTAGCACGATGATATGAAAACATGCAATATGCTCTGGATTTTCCATCACCATTTATCTGACTATTTGTCTCAAGTTATAATTTCTAGGGCTCACTATTACCCTATTAATTTTCATGGACTGACTAATAACCTGTTCCAAGCTTACGGACAATCTGTTCGGTTTTATAGATTTCATGGGATCACTAAAAACCTATTGACATCTACCAAAAACTTTCTTCAATCATAGGTTTTTTTGGCTTACTATAGGCCTATCGGATTCTTCAATAGCATCTCTCATGTCATAGATTTCATGGGCTCACTTCACGGTAACAAAACCTACTCCGGGGGAAAATGGGGAAACATAACGTTTAATTTTTGCTTGCTTCGCCCAAAATTTTGGTGAAATTTTTTCCCACTATTGTTCATTTTTTAGGTCTTTTACTTCCACTTCACAAGTACACTCTCAGAAAATCCTACATTGCCATCTCCTCCCACCTCCGAAATCCACTTCGTTGGTCTACTCCTCCTTTGAAGCACCAAATCGTCATCAATCTCCTAATACACCAGAAGCCCTAAATCGTCGATCTACTAAGGCACACAAAAATTTCTTAAAAATTTCTTGGTAGTCAATCATCGTTTATCTACCCGGCCGCAATAGACCGACTCTCCAACGACGACAAGCGTCATCTCCTTCTTAGTCACAAACCCTAAATCATCATCTCTCTAGCATCGACAAGCTTCTCAATAGACGTACTCTGCCTAGGTATCAACTTTAAACTTTATTTCTTTTTCCTATTCTTCGTGTATTAGTTCAATTGATTGTAGCGTCCATATGTTTTTGTATTAGAGCAACTTAGGCTTGCACTTTTATATATGTGGAAAAAAAGACAGATGCGGAACTGAATTGAAAACGACTAGCATAAAATTTCAGAAAGTTTTTGAAATGTGGTCTAATTTTGCTAGCAACTACAGAAATTGGGTTCGAGTAGAAACTTTCTACAATTACTAATGCTTTAAGAACTTATATTTAGTGTTTGTTGGTGTCCCTTGATAATTTCTTCTCCAAATAATTCTTTTTTCTAATAGTTCCGCCTTTCTTATAGCCTATGAACACGGTATTTCATGGAGCAGTTTGATTCAAATTACAAGAAAAACAGAAAAATGGAGTTACTGCAACAAACTTAGTTTTGACGGTTACATGGATCCTTCGAAAGCACGACGTTGTTGGAAAGTTTGTCGAATTCTGTGGTATGAAATTTGAATTTAAACAAGTTATTGTTGTAGTATTGATTCATTTTGATTGTTTTAAAAAGTTATCGTGATGCCTCATTTATTGCATATATAAGAGAAGGGATGACTGAGCTATCTCTAGCAGCTCGTGCCACTATTGCAACCATGTCTCCTGAATATGGAGTGACCATGGATTTTTGCCAGTTGGTCATGTTACACTGAAGTACCTAAAGCTCACTGGTAGGTGTAATGAAACCGTGAGAATGCGTTTATTATCACCACAAAAACCTTCTATTATGAATGATAAGATGTGTACTTATTATGAATAACTATGTAGGTGCCTATGATAAAGTCCTATTTACATTCTAATAACATGTTAGAGGACTACAACCAGGTTATTATTTTTCAACACCAGTACAATTTCATGGAATGGTTTTTATTTGTATTGCTTTGTTAACTACCTTTTTGATGTCATTTTCAATATTGATCTCAGACCTAAATAGAAAGGACATATTCATCCCATTTGGGGTTGAATTTGGAGGATGTCAAACCATGCCTTTCTGGACCTAAAAAGTAATGGGTTTTACCATCTCTTTTTGTGTCATGATTACTGCCTACATACAATTTGTGCAATCAAGTATTCTTTCTTTGGCTTAGGACTCATGACAAGATTGCCCTAAGGGAAATGAAAGCCGACTGGCTTGCTTGTTTAGACAACAAAGTAGGATTCAAGGTGCAACAACGTTATTATTTTTCTGTTTTATTATTATGCAAGTTTAATACTTAATGATGTTGTACTGTTATTTATATAATATATTCCTATGTGATTTAGGAGTTTGTTGTTTCCATAGAAGCTCAAAGTAATGTTGTAGATTTCAACTTCCATGGGAAATATGCTCAGTTAAGACATGGTGATGTTGTCACTGCCACAATCACTAGTTGTACTAACACTTCAAATCCTAGTGCGATGCTTGGAGCTGCATTGGTTGTAAAGAAGGCTTGTGAGCTTGGTCTTGAGGTAGAATTAGTGTTTATTTTCTCATCATATAACATTTAGATCATCCCCTTCTGAGCGAATATCAAATTTTAAATGCGGTTTGTAGGAAACAAATGTTGATGATTGAAGAACATGATGTTTTTATTGTTTTTTCCATGTCTGCAAGCTTTATGTTTGTTTGATTCACATAAATGTAGGTAAAATAATGCACACTTTGTTGTCCTTATGTCATTTAACTAAAATAAAAAACTAAAATAGAAAAGCCAAATTATTTGTATAATTTTCTCCTTTTTAGTTTTATCACATACTACAGTATATAAACTAAACACAAAAGCAATATTTAATGGAAAACAGATAACTAATAATTGTTGTGTAAGAGCTATAACATTGCTGAAATAGCCTAATCAGAAGTATGATGAGGCACGTACTGAATAGATAAAGGCTCTTTATAAGTCTTTTGTGCTCCAACTTATAGGGACCTGAACTAGACTGAGCAGTTAGGCAGAAATAGCGAGGATCAAAAAACTTGAACTAGACTGAAACTTTGTGAACCAAAGCAACATGGCTGAGGCTGAGAGTTGAAGCTTGGTAAATCTGTGTGCAAGTCGGTTTTGAATGGTCGTGGCAGAGTGAAGTAGAGAGGACTAGCATGTTCTGGACAGAACATGTGAGCCTAAACTGAACTGCTCTCAATATCATGGCATGGTATGAGCTATTCTTGTCTATAAATTTGTTTAGAGCCTTTCAACTCGTAGTGCGATTATGAATAAAATAACTTAGATGATTAGGACTCTGTCGGTTTGTTATCTTTTAACCCATATTTGATAGTTTTTCATTTCATGACTATGAAGTATAGACTTCAACTCATATAGATTTTCCTACTCTTGAATAATTGCTTCTTCAGTTGGATTTTCAATAATCTTCAAATATAGAGCATTGTTTTTCTACCTGATGTAATCAAAATTTTCTTTTATATTAACATTACACGCTGAAAGCCCAAACTAATTAATTATTGTCTTCAAACATACTCTAAATGTTAGTGTTCGGAACTACCTTCCAACTATAATACCCATAATAATGGGAATCATCAATATAATAATGGGAATCAGCAATATAATAATGGGAACCTTATAAAATTCCATCATAGAACCATATGTAAGAAATAACCATTTTAGTCCATTTGTTAAGTATGCATTAGACACAAGAAAAGGCATTACATACATCGTTCACAAAAGTCTTAACTTGAACATCATATGCTACATTTGTACATAAACCTTTTCAGTGGGATGGAGCTGAAATTTATAATAACAAGATATAGAAAAATATCAAACCCTAAATACTGATTACATTGGCAGGTTATCTTAGAGCTCTTGAAAACATTTGACCTGCAGTGCAGGCGATTGGTGTATGTATACATGCCTGAGAAATAATACCTCACTTTTTACGTGTAATTTGCAAAGCATTTCATTTCACTTGACTTTATTGAGACCTTGCCATTTCTAGTCTTTGCAAATCTTCCTCGAACTTGGACTGACTATTTGCTAAGGCCTTCCTACGTGCATGCTGCAAAAAAATATTCATACTTATTACTTAATTTACTTCTGTATCTCATAAGCTGCTGCATTCACACCTCGGACTATATATCACTTAACAGTCGGCTGTGTATCAAAAGATCCACTTAAGCTACTTGTATTACTTTTGTTTGCATGCCTGTATTCAAGGGCCTGCAAATTAATGAAACCAGTTAAACTTTCTGCAAAATAAAGATATAAAGTGTATACAACCGAACCAATTAAGCAACTAACCAGAATATGTCCTTCACCAAATGCTCTCCTTAAACCAAGTGTAGTTTCAAAATCCACACACTGAAATTCAAGGAATTTCGGCCTACCGCTACTATTATTACCAACCCAATCCATCGAACTGAGACAACCACTGCTCATGATTTTATGTAAATTCCCTTCCATATTCGATTTGACATTCCCTATAACAGGAACTTCCTGTATTTCATTCACATGAAGTTCAACGGTTAGTACTTAACATTTCATTGATTGCATATTTAGCTAGAAGTTCTTTCTTGCAATCATATAGGACATCATTAAGCTGTTCATTTTGCTTTTCCATTTTAGCAGTTTATGGTTTCAGCCATTACATTTGTCCATTTGATATGTAGTCATAGCAGTTGTTAGGGGGTCTGATGCAAGTAATGGTTCTTCGATTATTATTTTAGGTGCTTTGAATACGTCTCCTTCGGCACCTAGATCGAAATCATAATCATAATTTGGTATGAAGGTTTCCTGTAGATGTAAAAATAACAGAGTTATAAGCTATGGATTATTTTATTTTTTACTTGAAAAGACATCAAACTTTCTTGCCGGTAAATATGATATCTTTAAGAGTAACAAAAGATAAGGCATCGCTTTTGAGAACTATGATACTATAAGGAAAATAATTTAATCTCTCTGCTCGTACCTAGCAAATGGGAATTGCAGAACAGAACAAACACTTGGTTCTTATTAATGCAAGTAAGGAAGAACATTTAAACATAAATTCATACAGTTCAGGAACAAGTATGACAAATAAGGATTCTAGCTTCAGTTGTTTAGATTTATTGGGTTTGATCCCCTAGGCATACACTAAAAATCAATATTGAGAAGAAAAAAAATGGTAAGTTGTTAAAAGACCCAAGCCTTACCAACTAATAATTTTCTATAAGATTGTTTTATTGTTGATATTAGGTATAAAGTTTACTATGACCCAAACAGTTTAATGATCTAAACAAGAGAAAATTCTAAGTATAGCAGAAACAAAATTCATATGATCGGATCATCAATATGATTTATAGGAATCTGGTTATTTTCACCTGGCAGACTAAGTGTTCCAGTTATTTATCTTTAAATGGTATAGTTTTCAACAACAGTGCAAACTAATGACACTACAAAAAATAAAAATTCACTCGCTTCAAGTTGAGAAAATTGTTGAATTTAGCTTTTAGCACGAACAAATTAAAGTCACGTTGTTATCTAAAAAAGAAGTAAACAAATATAATTTAGTTGTATTTCTTGTTCACTATATTATCAAAACAGAGTATAAAAATTAATCAACGACAAGGACAAACAAATTAGCCTTGATTAACAAATGCAAAGATGTTAAATAACTACTTACAAATTTATAATCTTAACATTCACATTTTTAAAATGCACAAATTTGTTACTGCACACTTTAGCTCTCAAGTTCATTTTCTAGCTTGCTTAAACTAGACTTGTTTTTGTAATATTTTTTTGAAGGGGTATGTTGTTGTAATTCATGTTTTTGGTATATTTCAAAATTTTGTCGACCTTTATACTTTCTTTGGCAACATTAGAGAGCAAATACAAAGATTTTTCAAGTACCAAAATCAGTAAGTAATACAACTGGAAGCTTCAATTAGCCTGGACAGAAATATTTACAAATCAAACTGATAATTGTTGGTCGATTTAAGTTATGATATGTAAAGCAATGACAATAAGGACTTGACGTACTAGCTAAAACGAGGTTTGTGCTTGTTTGTTAGCTGTAGTGATGTCTCGCATCAAAGAAAAGAAGTGGCTGGTAGGAAAATTATATCAGACAATGGCTACTGTGTGATGAATAGAATGCGTGATAGCTTGTTAAATAGAGTAATTCAGTTTCTTGATAGTAGTGTGTGAAATATCATATGCTATGCCTAGAATAGGCATGGTAATGAAACTCTACAGTTCAATCATGTATGTAAAAAGATGAATGACCCAGAAAATCAATCTGGAGGAACGTATACTTAACCCAAAACATACATCCAGTTATTTTATTTCAAAGGACGTGATTTATACTACTGGTTTGCTACGAACTATACATCTACCTTTCTATGATGTGCATCTTGTAACGGCCTGAAAATTTTCGATCCCAAAAACGATATCAATACATCCACTGAATAGAGTGCCGAACAATCGAGTGTCGGAAATCCCAAACTATTAGGGTTTAGAAGAAAAAGAGATAAAATAAGAACAGAAAAATAACAGCACAGAATCTCATAATCGCAGCGGAACTAAATATAATATAAAATAACAGCATTTGTACAAAGAAAAAATGTAACTATCAAAATACAGGATATCAGAGTACGCTTATCAATAAATAAATCTGGATAGTTATAATAACTTATCTCCTACTACTGTCTATACAGTCCATAATACACAACGGAATCTAATCAATACGTCTCTGCCATTCAGCTCTTCTCCTGAGCTCCAGAGCATCCTAATTTGAAAATCTGTAATACTCGGTCTGATCCGAGTATTACAATAAAATAACACCCGAGTTAGGCTGGAAACCAGTGTGAGTAAACTAAGTTAATTGGAAATACTTAAGTTATAAACTTCATTCGAAACAAAGGTAACTCGTACAGAGCTACGAGTTTTATCTCATTATAACTAAACACTTGTTACGAAATCCATTGATATTATAATAATGTCCAAATGCATTCGTTTATTTGAAATGGTTATATTTTGTTAAAGAAAACCAAATTCGGTTTATCAATCTCAACAACCAAACCAATAAAGGTTCGGAGTGATTTTTAAATTCGAAATGGTTCCGGATAGCACTGATATCCGATCCCGGTCCTTCAAGTCTAAACAACACATTTTAAAAGAGGTAAATTGTTTTAAATAAACAATTTATTGCTCAGGATAACAATATCATCAGTGGTAACTTATTACAGATGTCTTATTTCAAATAAAACATATCATTTCTTTAGTCTCACGATTTAAATTGGAAACAAACCCACGGAATTAAGCAAAGATATAGATCGTTAACCCAATTAACGATTTATAAATCAATATCCAAACGATTACTCATGGTTTTAAATTCACTTGATTAATCGTATTCATTTATATTTAAAACCAAATTAATTACAAATTAATCAATTTACTAATAATAAATCATTAATTATTC
This sequence comes from Allium cepa, assembly GCA_030765085.1. Lineage (NCBI taxonomy): Eukaryota > Viridiplantae > Streptophyta > Magnoliopsida > Asparagales > Amaryllidaceae > Allium > Allium cepa. The sequence continues at coordinate 420,079,029 of CM060943.1, read as the reverse complement.
ATAAGTTTGAGTTAAATAAAAATAATAACAATTTCCATTAAATTGTGAAATATCACCAAACTGAATTTACGGATTTAAAGTGAAACTTGCTTTTTAGTTAAGGGGAGGAAATATAAGTTATCAAATAAGTGTACGTATAAATATAAATTTTATTACTTTCCTTCTTTTCTTCTCTCCCTCTTCTTCATTCTTTTCTTTCCTTTTCTTTCATTTTATTCACTTCCTTTTCTTTCCTTTTATTCATTTCCTTTTTTTCCTTTATTTTCTTTTGTTTATTTACTTTTTTTAAAAGAAAACGCGGCCCAGTCCACACGTTCGGTTTGAAAGAACAATATCTGCTCCCTTCTTACTTCTTCCACCTGCTATTCTTCCCTCTCCATTCGTATCCTACAAACAAACCCAGCTGTGCACGCCATCGTGCACATGTACACCATCACCAGCCCACAACAATCACCGCCGATCACTTACGCATAACTCTCTCTACCACCCGACACGACCGACCACCTGGAACACCATAAAATCATCCCGGTTGGAAATTTTGTCTTCAAACCAAAACGGGAACGAAACTCCACCCTTTCAATCGCCTCATCACAGCCATCCTTACCTCGGTTCACCGCAAGACTCTATCCACTCACTCGCCGCTGCCTCCTCTTTCCTTTCTCCCTGGACCGCAACCCTAACTCTTCGTCATTAGCCTACGACCGAACCCAAGAACCCACGCACCTTAAACCCTAGTGCCGCTTCGCCTGGCTACCATAGACTAGAAAAAAATCTACGGCATTTTTCACGAATACCTCACCACCTATACCTTCCCCAGATCAAATCTCGGCCCACGAAAACGACTGGGTCGTCGGAATTCGACTGAACCCCAAAGACCGATCAACAACAAAATGCTCTTCCATGTAGCATAGAAGAAACCCAAGAAAACCTAAAAAAATCATATTTCTAGCTAACAAACACCATCATGTAATCTGCTGATGAAATTATGACACTCGAATTTTCAATCAATTATAATCTAGTTACTGAAACTCAACCTTCCTTCCTCTGTACTCAATGATAACGAATGCAACAAGTTTTAGAATTAGCTACACATGGAAACAATCTACTTTACTTTTGGGTCAACATCTAAAATTAACCGGATTGAGAAGAATTGATGTTTTGAAGTTGGAAAGGCTATGTTTATTTTTATTTTCTTTTTTTTAGAAACATAGGTTACAGACATTTTTTTTCCCTTTTTGTTTCCAGGTTTTATTAATACAATTTAAACATATGTACACACAACATAGCAAAGTTAGTAACACATAAATGCTTGATAAGTAAAAGATTCATGCACATCTACAAATATATGGAATGTACATGATTCACAGTAAGTGAGGGTCATGTTCACTCACATGTTTTGAACAACTGTTGTTTTCTATTACTTTGCTTCAAGCTCTTACTGGCTTTGATCTATTTGTGCTTTCAAATGGCAGGTTCTCTATTCTTTTGAATATGTATACATCTTCCCTTTTTTTTCTTCTCACAGGCAGCCTCTTTACTTTGTTACATTTTATCTTATTTTTCGTATATCGAAGTTATGTGTAACTTGGTCTGGTATTTATAACTGAAGGAAAAAGGTATTTTGCAATATATGGTGGCTGCCTATGAGTGTACAGGCTTTTATCTTTCAAGATTTTTTTTTTCTTTTTGACTTGATTTAATGTTTGCCCTGATTTGAAAAAAGTTGATTTGATTTAAGGTTTTGATTTGATTTATTATGTTGACTGGCTATTTTTTATGCTTGATTTGATATGTATTCAAAATGTTGTCTCCTTGCATGTTTACAAGTGCATACCTACATATATTCTACATACACAGTTCTTGCCTTACTTTTACACACTAATTTACTTGTACATGTTTTACCTTTTATTTTATATATTTGAGTATACTCGTGCTTATATATGTGTATAGATATATTATTATTTCATAAGCCTTGCTTTTATAACATGTATACATACTTTTAAGTTTATACATATCTTTCATTTCTTATGTACATTTTGTCCTTATATGTGTGTGTGTGTGTGTATATATATATATTCACATTTTTTACAAACTTTCCTTGTATATTATTTCATACGAGCCTACCTTCATATACTCGTATTTGTATATACTTCTATATATATATATATATATTCAAACATCATAAAGTTTGTATATATATATATATATATATATATATATATATATATATATATATAGGTATTTTATCTTAATTTAAATAGTGGAATTTCTATATTTATTTTCTATAAGGTTCATCTATCTAGAGATTTAAAATATAGGTTTTTATATAGCTTTGAATTAACTTATATATATTCAGATATTTTAAAGATCAGAAATTTATTTATTCGACTTAATAAAATCAATATTCCAATGTTTAATTCAGTTAATTACCTAATTATAGATGTCAGAAAACCCGGATTGTCACATTCCTCCCCCCTTTAGAACTTTTCGTCCTAAAAAAGGAACGAAGCGGGAAGTTTAATTTTGGTGTTTAATATTAGTTAAATCATTCTTTAAATATTTAACTCTTTACTCTTTTATTTTAAAATTTTAAAACGCCTTTAAAACTACATAATATTACCAAACTAGTTTTATAAAAATACTTTTTATAACTCGATGTCTCAACAAGTCCATCCTTGTTCCCACAGAAATTCTTGATGAGGCGCAAAAATCTATAAGTACTTAGTAAATCCGTTTTCAACACCCAATGTAAATACTTGGAAAACATTTTTGTGGGAATGCTTGGAAATCATCACCCCCTCCACGGGTTGCAGTTAGCATGATGATTATGTCGCCATCTCGATGAAATCCATAGAAAACTGTAGGCATCTGCACCCCTCGATTGCACCATGGAACTGCCACAGATCGCAGCTACACCTCGGGTTACGTTGTCATCACGGCAAAAACCATGTAACTGTAGGCATCAGCGCCCTCTAATTTCGCTGCCAAATGAAACTTCACTACATAGATCGCAGACTACACCAGTTGAGTCCCAATGTAGCTTGTAGGCAACACTGCCACACGACTTTCGCTAAGGACCACATAGATCACAATCTACCGATGTTACGTCGCCCTCCCAGCGAAATCAGACGTAGACTTTAGGCAATCACTGCCCCTCGACTTTCGCTATGGAACGCAGTACATCACAGTTACACCAGAGTTACATTGCCGTCACAGCATAACCCCAATGTCTCTGTAGGCATCAGCACCCTCGACTTACGCTACCTCAACCATAATCCACAAGAACTACAGTTTTGTCCGGACGTCCTTTGGGATCAAAATTTAGAACCCCCCTTAGGGTTCAAGGCAGAATCACCCCGTGGATCTCCTACTATAAGTTTCAACTCTAAATGAGAGCGCCTTTTCCCCATAGCATTCTCAAAACATTTTATACCATACACATATAGTATCTTTCAAATCATACTCTTTATATGTATCACATATAAATCCCATTTACACAAAATCGATATCTTCATAATTGATAATTCTCAAACTTGGCTTTCCAAATTCTCAAAATTTTCTTTTTACCAAAACCAAAAGCCTTTCAAAATCAATGGGTTCAAAAAACCCTTTCAGTTCATTCTCATAAAATCATTCTTATATATATATATATATATATATATATATATATAAGTTTATCCTTTCGACTAGAATAATTTTTGGATCTCTTTATACTTGTATAGATTCCACTTTATATTCCAGATATACTTCAAAGATCTTTTCTTCTTGTTATAAATCTCATTAATGCCAACTCAAATTTTTGTTCAAGTTCGATTTCCCTTACAGAGTTATTGGCCACATTTTCTTAATTCTTGTAAAGGTAAGCTTTCAGTTATAGTGTTATCCAACTTTCATTTTTAACATCCATATATTTCTCAAAATATACTTTTCCATTCCAAAATCATTTTTGCCTCAATGTTCGATTTGGTTCCAATTCAGAATTGCTTCAATTTCCATTTGGGTTATAACTATAATTTTTATCTCAATTGTATTTAAATATAACAAATTTCTGCTCTGATCGGTTTGAATTTAGGAAATAGCTTGAATAGTTTTTAAATAGCTAAATGGTTGTAAAATAGTTAGATGTTGTAAAATAGTTGTAAAATAGTTAATATAAGATAGTTTTGAATTTTAAAAAGAATGTTTTGTATAGAAGATAGCTTGGAAAATCAAATAGTTTGAATATTTAAGAAAATAGATTTAAGATAGTTCATAATAAAATAATTTATTTGAAAATAGTTTCGAGTCAAACTAGTTCAATTTGCCAATCTCTAACTCAAATCAATTTTCAATTCCCACTTCCATTTAAATAGATTCAATCCAGGTTCCCATTCGAATTAACTTCGATTTCCATTCCAATTCAAATCAATTCCACTTTGAATTTGAGCTAATTCAACTTCGATTACAATTCCCATTTAACAATCCCAGTTTGGATTAATTTTAATCCCATTCAATTTTAGTTTGAATTAATTCCAATTCCATTCTCAATTTCCAACCATCTTGATTTATATGAATTCGGGTTTGATTTTCAAAATGTTGATATAATTCCAATTCCATTCTCAATTTCCAACCATCTTGATTTATATGAATTCGAGTTCGATTTTCAAAATGTTGATTTAATCTCTTAAATCAAATTAACCTTTAATATTAAATTTAACAACCCAAGTCTTTAATAATTCAATTTAATTCTGAGTCCAAATTTCTAATATTCATTTAAATTATCTTTACTTAACTTATTTCAAAGTTCGAGAGAGAGTTTAAATTTCTATTAAACAAATCAATTTTCATAATTAAATTTATTACCCAATTATATCTTCAAAATTTCAATCCCAATTCCTTTAAACAATCCCAGTTGATAAATTCATTTTTAACATTTCGAACTTAAGTTCAAAATGATCCATTCCTATAAATTCAATTTTATTTCAAAGAATCAAAATCATTTAAATAATTTCAAAATAAAGTTTTATTTTCATTTAATTTCAGTACTGGATATATATATATATATGTATGTATGTATATATATATATATATCATCTCAATCCACTTCTTAATTCATTCAAAATAATCCAATTTACAATTTTATATATGCTATTAATAACAAACGGGATGATAGCAGGATTGTTATCCCGCCTTTTGGCAAGGCCGTGATACCAAAAGATTAATCGAAAACCAAAGACAGTTCGTCGCGAAGATCGGTTATACACTGCTTCGCTATGGATATTGATGAATTTTGTCCGAGTCTGGATCGGGCCACAATTGACCAGACATGACAAGCAAAGCCATAAAAGCCAGCGTTTCAAATTTCAGGTTAATCGGAGTTCGTATGGATGAAATATGATCGATGCAAGTTGCAGAAAATATGTTGTTCGTATCCATCTGATTGATCGGTTCGAATCCGTCATATTCGTATCCATCAGAGTATCATGACATCGGCTTGTTCGAATCGATCAGAGAGACCACACCTTAGCTCTGTTCGTACCCATCAGAATGACTTCGCCTCGCCCTGTTCGAATCCATCAGGTTCGCATTGATCAGAGTGAGCCTCATCCTGTTCGTATCCCCATGTTCGAATCGATCAAGACCATCTGTTCGTATCGATCTCGTGAGGGTCTTGTTCGCATCGATCCTGGATTCACCTTTCGTATCGATCCCCACAAATCATGAATCAATGTTCGTATCGATCAATAGGAACCTTTAATTCGTATCGATCAGCCGATAAATACGAGCAAAGGTAAAGCCAATCGATACGAGTAGTGCCCCCTTTAGTGATCGATGCGAAAGGGCGCCCCAAATATCGATACAGTCATCGATGCGAACAGAGCCTCATCGATACGAAGCAGAGCACGATCCATAAGTTGTGAGCGTGTCGATACAAACGAGCGAAAGCCCAGAGTGACTCGATCAACTCGGCACAAAAGGTGGAGCGATCCAAGAGTCGCGTGCCACGTCACCACGCACCCACATGCCTAGGTCGATTCGAAATGGAGTGATGCGGGGGATGGATGCGAACGCGGTAGCACTCACGAAAACGCAATCTTGCATCGATCATATATCACAAACCAAAGGTCCAAATACAACGAAATTTTCACAGGAGCTTACGTATAAGCTAAAGAACGATACTGCCAATTTTCAGTTCGATTGGATCATTTTTGATCGATACGAAATTGATTCGTATCGATTACAGATCGAGTCGAAACTTGGTGGGGTCGGTCACGTGGGCCCACTCACGTGCCAAAAAAAGTCTCCCGAAGTTTGAGCACGATATCAGCCTCCTACGCCTATAAATATCCCCCTGGAGCCTTCAGAAAAGGGATCCTTTCAGCTTTGGAACGTCTAGACTCTGCCGGATTCAATTCTGCAATCCACTACCATCATTGTATTCGAACATCAGAGTTATTATCAACTGTAACCTGCTGTAATTGATTGAAACCATCAAGTGAATCAATAAATTCATAAACTTCAAAGTGGACGTAGGCCAGATCGCCGAACCACTATAAATTCTGTGTTGTTTACTGCTTTCTTTTGAATTTTCGGAGTGATTTCTATACGTGTTATTCATCTGAGATTTGTAATTGTGAATTATCAGCTATCGGGTGTTTGTGACCAATTTTGGCGCAAACATTTTGGTGCTTTCATCGAGAAGGCTAATTCAGGAGTTCTGTCAGTTGAATTTGAAAGTTTAGAGATTCAGATCCGAAGAGTCATGACAAGGCAATCTAGCAGAAGGTAGAGACCAGAGAGAAGTCAACACGAAGGGAGTCAAGAGGCTTCCTCAGGAGCGAACCAAGCTTCAGTCTTCATCACTAGGGATGAGATGGAGACAATGATGAGAAGGCAAGAAGAGATGATCCAGAATTTGTTTCAACAGATTGGGCAACTTGGAGCGCAAAATCGCGGAGCAGACGGAGTTCAAAATAGAGCAGGACCATCCGACGTAGCACCAAGACTAGGGGGCACACACTTAGAGCATGTTGATCCAATCCCGGGGAGAGAGACGGGGATCCGAGCAACCTGATGGTGGTAGAGGGATGAACGCTCAGCCAGGGGGGCAGATTCCTGTGATGGTGGTAGAGGGATGAACGCTCAGCCGGGGGGGGGGGGGCAGATTCCTGAAAGCTCTCATGGACTTGGAGGGCAGAACGAAGGCAATGAACGAGGACTACATTTGGAGACAATGATAGATTGGCAGAGATGGTCAGACGAGTCATGAGAGGCGGATTAGTAAATAGAGATCTTGAAGATGTGAACAGGAGTCCCTTTTCTCCTGCGATTAGGATGGCTAGGAATCCGCCATAATTCAAGTTACCATTAGTGGAGATGTACGATGGGAGGACGGACCCCGCGGTCCATCTGACAAAGTATATGAGGCACATGGAAATGCTGGGGGAATCACAGGAAGTCATGGCCCGGTGCTTTCCATTGTATATGACAGATATTGCAGCACTATGGTTTAGGCAGCTGGAGAGCAACTCCATAGGAACGTGGGCTGATTTAGCCGAGAAGTTCATGAGGCAATTTAGAGTTCATATCGCAAGACCCATGAATGTGATGAGTTTGGAAACTTTAAAGCAGAAAGCTGGGGAGTCTTTGAGGAATTTTCTGACGCGATTAATGCGATGACAGCGTCGGTGAACTGACCAGATCCATCCATGGTTATGATGACGGCTGTATCCGGAATAGCTGATGGCACAGAGTTCAAAAATTCGTTAACTAAAGATCCGCCCTATGGATTTAGGAGAATTCTATCATGAGGCCGGAAAGTTTTTACGATTGAAGGATGCTAATGCAGAAAGAGAAGAGGGAATCGATGTTTATGCCGTCAAGGGTGGAAACCCATCCGGAAAAGGTGTAGAGATTGGTAAACGGAAACGAAAGGCTGAGGATAATGATGACAGGTCAAAGCGGCCGTGGAGGGAGCCGCGATTCACCACTTATTCGGAGCTGAATGAAAGTTTGGAGCGAATCTATCAAGATACCAAAGTGCAAGTTCCCTATCGTAGACCAATGCGAAGGGACCCAACTGTTGACGAGAGGAAATTAGACAAATATTGCTTATTCCACGAACTGAACGGTCATAACACAAACGACTGTAGACATCTGAAGGATGAGGTGGAAGGGCATATCAGGAACGGTATGCTACTTCAGTATGTGAGGAGGCGGGCTCCAGGGGTGGAGCCAGAACGACCACCGTCTACATCAACTAGGGGTGACCCTGAACCGGGACACCGGATGGTTATCAATTGATTGAAATAACGATGAACAAGTTGTAAATTTCTCACTAACGCAGTTAAACCATTTACACGTGCACGGGATCGCGAACGATCCACAGGCATGCTCTGAATGACTATTGACCGTATCGTAGTAGGAATTTGTACTTTGACATCCTTGTCTTGCTTCTTTTTAGTTTTGATTTGAACATTTGGATTTGGTTTATTCGGACATTTCAGTTAGAGAATTCATATGAGCATTAATTTGGTATTTTTAATTCTATAAAAGAAGTTACTTGTATATCCGTTGGATCGCGAACAGTCCACAAGCACACCTTGTATGGTGATGAACCGCCAAAGTCGCTAATTCAGAAATTCACCCGAACATGATATCTGACTCTAGTAATGCCAAGTCCTCCTCAATATCCGATCGCGAACGATCACATTCTTCCTCGTGCGGCATTCGGTCGCGATCGATCACACTCTGCCTCGTGCGGCACCCGACCGCGAACGGTCACTATTCGACAAGAACGACGCCTGATCGCGAACGATCGCAAATCGTCTAGAACGACATCCAACCTCGAACAGCCGCCCTTCGTTTGAAGCGGCATTCGACCGCGAACGGTCACATTCCACCATTTGCCGCGAACGGCATTCGACCGCGAACGGTCACGTTTCACCTCAAATAGCATACGATCCCGAACGATCGCCATTCGAGGTCATATGAAACTATCAAGTTCTTTACAGGTCATCGACAGGATATGAACATCCAGCTTATAGCATTACCAAACATATCTTCCTATCGCAAGGCATGTTTTGGGGGGCAAGTGTTATCCCGCATTTTGACAAGGCCGTGATACCAAAAGATTAATCGAAAACCAAAGACAGTTCGTCCCGAAGACCGGTTATACACTGCTTCGCTATGGATATCGATGAATTTTGTGCGAGTTCGGATCGGGCCATAATTGACCAGACATGACAAGCAAAGCAATAAAAGTCAGCGTTTCAAATTTCAGGTTAATCGGAGTTCGTATGGATGAAATATGATCGATGCAAGTTGGAGAAAATATGTTGTTCGTATCCATCTGATTGATCGGTTCGAATCCATCATATTCGTATCCATCAGAGTATCATGACATTGGCTTGTTCGAATCGATCAGAGAGACCACACCTTAGCTCTGTTCGTACCCATCAGAATGACTTCGCCCCGCCCTGTTCGAATCCATCAGGTTCGCATCGATCAGAGTGAGCCTCATCTTGTTTGTATCCCCATGTTCGAATCGATCAAGACCATCTGTTCGTATCGATCTCGTGAGGGTCTTCTTCGCATCGATCCTGGATTCACCTTTCGTATCGATCCCCACAAATCATGAATCATTGTTCGTATCGATCAATAGGAACCTTTAATTTGTATCGATCAGCCGATAGATACGAGCAAAGGTAAAGCTAATCGATACGAGCAGTGCCCCCTTTAATGATCGATGCGAAAGGGCACTCCAAATATCGATACAGTCATCGATGCGAACAGAGCCTCATCGATACGAAGCAGAGCACGATCCATAAGATGCGAGCGTGTCGATACAAACGAGGCGAAAGCCCAGGAACGACTCGATCAACTCGGCACAAAAGGTGGAGCGATCCAAGAGTCGCGCGCCACGTCACCACGCACTCACGTGCCTAGGTCGATTCGAAATGGAGTGATGCGGAGGATGGATATGAACGCGGCAGCACTCACGAAAACGCAATCTTGCATCGATTATATCTCACAAACCACAGGTCCAAATACAACGAAATTTTCATAGGAGCTTACGTACAAGCTAAAGAACGATACTGCCAATTTTCAGCTCGATTGGATCATTTTCTGATCGATACGAAATTAATTCGCATCGATCACAGAAGTCGAAACTTAGTGGGGTCGGTCACGTGGGCCCACTCACGTGCCAGAAGAAGTCTCCTGATGTTTGAGCGCGATATCAGCCTCCTACGCCTATAAATAGCCCCCTGGAGCCTTCAGAAAAGGGTTCCTTTCAGCTTTATAACGTCTAGACTCTGTCGGATTCAATTCTGCAATCCACTACCATCATTGTATTTGAACATCAGAGCTATTATCAACTATAACCTACTGTAATTGATTGAAACAATCAGGTGAATCAATAAAGTCATAAACTTCAAAGTGGACGTAGGCCAGATCGCCGAACCACTATAAATTTTGTGTTGTTTACTGCTTTCTTTTGAATTTTCTAGGTGATTTCTATACGTGTTATTCATCTGAGATTTGTGATTGTGAATTATTAATTATCAGGTGTTTGTGACCAATTTTGGCGCAAGCAAGGGTATATCAAAGTAAATAAACATCCAGATTATCTAAACATCAATCAATAGCATTCATCACACATTTCCAAAATTTGAAACCCGTTTTTTATTTCAAAAGCTGTTTGAAATTATCCATACATAATCTCCTGTCAAATCCATACTTCTCTTTTCAATTTTGTCCATTTAACTTCCTTAAGTTAAAATTTTCAATTTCATATTGAAAATTTCCAATTCCAGACTATAAGTCCACACTTGTTTAACTAATCCAGAGTTAAATTTCCAATCCATTTAACCTTACTCAATTTAAATTTCCCATTCCAAATTTAAATTCTTATTAATATCATTTCTCACTTATAAGTTCAAAAACTTATTTTCCTATAGGTTTTACATCTCACTCCCAGGGAAATTTCAGAATTCAACACTTAGTATTTATTTCAGATCACTTTGATATTATGTATATCCGCCGTATGTACATATTTATTCCATTTGCATACCAAGTCATACTTTAAATTTTAAACCATTCTTGATTTTTAATTCAAAACAATTTCCTTTGAAATTTTCAAAACACCCTTGTTTTAAAACAAGATTTCTATATTAAAAATATTCTGAGTAATATTACTTATTATTTCCTTAACCACTTTGAAATAATTCCAAATTTCTCTGGTTTTAGATTTAAAACTTCACGATTTAAATCCATTTTAATTTATAAGTCATACTTATATATAAATTTTTACTTCCTTTAAACATTTCCCTATGTTTTATCATTGTTTATTCTACAATAAACATCTTTATTAGGATACAACAAGCAATTTATAATATCATATCTAGAAACCAAACACACTATATGTTCCATCATAATTTACTTGAATAATACGATCCGGGTAACTTATTTTCCTTCGAATTTTTCGGGATTTAAATTCAAGTTTTGAATCCATTTTTTTAACTTAACTTATTTGTATAGTTAATCCCTACCTAAATTTATATTCGGTTATATATGTGTGTGTGTGTGTGTGCGCGCGCGCGTGTGCGTGTGTGTGTCATGACCCGACTTTCTATCACCGGAAAAACGCATCATGAATTAAGAAAGAAGGGGATAGAAGAAGAAAAGATAGGAAAGAAGAAACACAACACAATCAGAATTTCACAGCGGAACGAATAAAATATAATATATCACATAAGATATTACATAGTATCATATATTTCAGAGTTACACAATTATTACATCTCAAACTAGACAGTTTATAAACAAATGTTTATTATACAAGTCAAGTACAACAATCCAATACACTAGATAGTTATAAACACATGTTTATTATACAAGTCAAGTACAACAATCCAATACAGACACAACATTAACACAGCGGAACCATAATATATCTACACGCTGAAGCCTCCTGCTCCATATCTCCTCCAGAATTCGTAAAAGGTAACCTGAATCCCTTGACTACTCATACATAATATGAGTACCCAAGAGTTTAATAAAACAGAAAATAAACACTTGGTCAGACATGGGTCTGCTGTGAGTAAACGGGTTAAAATTGCTTAACTTTGAAAACCCTTTTGAAAAGAAAAGGTATCACGTAAGACTCCCCACACATAAACATGTATAAGTTTTTACCTTACGCTAACCAAAACATTTGATAGAAAATCCAGTGATATTATAATAGTGTCTAGGCTTTTTAAGTAAAATAGAAAATAGCTGGAATGCTTGCAGCTCACATTCCAACATAGTTTGGCACAATCAAAACGTACGGCACTTATTGAAGATTGGATTCCATACAATGGCAGTGCTACTGGGATGCCGTCCATCACAGTACCTGGCCTAGATCAGAGTACCGAGGATCCACCCTAAATCCCCTGCAACACAAGGTTGGTGTCAAGACCCGATTCTACGACTTTCGAAAATCGACATCAATACGTCCACTGTATCAAATGCCAAGCAATCGAATGCCGGAGAATCGAACCATGAGGGTTAGAAGAAGAGGTAGAAGAAAAGATAGAAGAAGAAAGAAAAAAAGAACAGAAACAATATCAGAATCACACCAATTTTGCTTATCTTAGTGAAACGTGATGGGGTTTTCTCGCTTCGCGGTTAGGTGGCGAACGGGAGACTCTTACCCCTACATGTCCTCTCTTAGTGAATAGGGGTTGGTTAGGCGTAAGCCGTGACAGTCGAAAGGCTGGCCGTAAAAGCAAGTTTGAGATACCAGTGTAAGCCACGGTGGTTATTAGCCGCTTACGATGGTTGAAAAACCTAGAACGTTACATGTGGTATCAGAGCATATGGTTAGGTGACAACCTTGGCTCTGTTTGGTATTACTCATTAGAGATAGAGTCAGTGGTGCTCTAGAATGAGTTTAAGTGTAATAATAGATATGAGCGCGTATTTGTTAGTGAATATAAAATTGTTTTATGTTGTGATGATTGGTTTGTTGAGTGGTATATGGATTCTGGTCGGTATAGTTTGTACAACTCTATCAATAGGGATCTCTAAACACTTGTTCAGAACAATTCGATACGATATTGTTTTAAAATAGGGTAAATGAAATAATTTTGCCCAAAACTATTTTCGGAGATAAAGGGAAATAATTTTTGTAAATTATTTTTAACGACCAGGTATTTTCAACCATTCGCATCCATTATAAGTGTATAGGTAGACACTCATGCCGGAATTGAATTGCTCAAAATACCGCGTTGTAAATAAAATTTTGGCAAATCTCAGAATATGCAGTAAATAAAATCACAGATCACAGACACAGAGTAATAATAATGCAGCGGAAGTAAAAGAGATAGTAGTTCATGAAGCTACTATATAAATATATCAGAGTTACGTAAGATACAATAGAAGAAATAAAGTACAACATAAGTTTAAATATGATAACCAAGTACAAGCTGAATAGAACAACCAAACTGAAAAGATGAAACTTGACAAGTAGATAATCTCCAGCGATTCCAACTTCCAGAAAGTGGAAATCCAAATCTGTGAATAACTCAGGCTGACCCGAGCGTAAATAAAAATACAAACACTCGAGTCACGACATACATACTTATACGATGTAAACCAACTCAAATGAACTATAGTAAATGTACAAGTAACTTAGAAGATGTTTGGGACCGCCCATCCTCTAAGGATCCGTTAAACTATTTACTATATAGTATATTTGCGCTATATACAGTAGTGTCTAATCAGTAAAGTATAATCATATAGAAAATAACGTTAAGCGGATGGTGAACCTTAACGCGGTCGGATCTTTAAAACCAAAATCGTAGTGGGCTCGATATAAGGAGATGACACGGCACGCGAGGCAATGCCAGGGTGGATACACCGTTTGCACTTCCGGACCGGTGGTGACGGCAAGCCAGCAGCTTCCGCCCACCTCGAACAATACCTCCGAATCAAAGTGGCGTCACATGTCGAATCACAAAAGTAATAGAATGGTTTCCGATGGAGCATGCTCGATGAAAGGGTGCGACCCTTTGTGTAGCCCGGTATAGCTCCTGTTTTAGTCATTTATGCCAACTCACGGGAGTTGGGTCCACGTAATATACCTCGAGAACGTCGCCACCATCCTACTTCATTCTGGAATCTCCACCGCGTACACAGTTGTTAAAGTGGTTTTCGGTATTGGCCGGCTATAAGACAATATCTGATCCCGGTCTCTTTAATAACCTATCGTTATTATAACCCGTAGTTATAACTTTAAAAAAAAATATTTTATACTTCAAAATAAAATATCATTTCAACCCAAATCTTTATCAAAATAAAGATTAAATCATTTCCAAACCATTTCAATATATCATCATACCATATCTTTCAATTCAAATATTTATCAAAATGAATATCAAGTCATTTCTAACCATTTCAATATTTTAAATTATCATATCCTTTAAAAACTTCCTTTCAAATCATTTTAATACATCAAAATATCATAACCTTTCAAAGCTTCATTTTTCAAATCATTTAATATCAAAATATCATATCTTTCAAAACTTCGTTTCAAATCATTTTAATATATCAAAATATCATATCTTTCAGTACCACATTTCAAATTATTTTAATATATCAAAATATCATATCTTTTCGAAACCACATTTCAAATCATTTTAATATATCAAAATATCATATCTTTTCGAAACCACATTTCGAATCAGTATTCATTTTATTCAATTTAAAATACCATTTCAATTCATATTTCAAAACAGTTTATATTCCAAAAAAATCATTTTTAATCATAAAAATGAAGTTATTATGTTAAAAATTAAATTATTAAATTTCCAAAATTTTCAACTTCCAAAGTTCATTTATCTACTTACGTTTATCAAAACACTGAAATTTCACTTTTCGCAGCATTTAGAAACGCTACGGAAAGTTACATTCAAAACAGTTCAATTTAACAAAAGACAACATTTTAAAATGTTGTAATAGAGTTTACTTAAATTCCAAATAAACTTAGTTAAATTCAAAAATTATAGCACTTACAAAATTGCTATAATAGTTTTTAATTCAATTTAGCTTTTTAGTTCATTATCATCAACTACAGCATTTACAAATACTGTAATATCATTTACATTGTAATTAATAGCATTTCAAAAATGCAGTCAATTAACTCCAAATATTCAATATAATTTCTCAACCAATTATATTTTTATTTAAAACATTTTTAACTCATAAAATCATACATTTTCACATTTATAAACATCATTTAATTTTCCTCAAGTTCATGATTTTATAAAGTTAAATTTCCATTCAAAAATCAAGATTTAATAATAATTCACTTATTAAATTGCAATGTTCAATTTTAAATTCCTTGCATTGAATTTCAACTTAACACTTAAGTTCAAATTCTCAAATATAACTTAGTTTTATTTTTATTTGCTTAACTAAAAGTTCACTTTTAAGTCAATTTCATAAATTTCCAATTTTAGTTATATTTCAAAATTTCAACTTAAAATATTCATTCATTTCACATTTTAACTTTATTCAAAATCATTAATATGTTATAAAATCATTTTAAATTAATTTAAATTCAAAATATCATAATTTATCATATTTTCAAAGTTATTTAAATTCCATTAAAAATTAAATCAAAATTTCCAAAATAACTTACATTCATATTTTCTAACTTTTCCATAATTTATTTAACTTATAGATTTCCAGAAAATAAATAATACTTTACAAAATTTTACATTTTTATTAAATTTCAAATCAAATATTATAATAATTAAATTTCTAAAACATTTTAAAATTTTTAGAAAACCATATTTTAACTACGGGTCTGTATATAATTTTCTACGCTAGGTAAAGTGATACGGGTAATATATCGTTTCAACCCGTAATTTACAAAGAAAATCCGGGTTTTATCATTTCAAACCCGCAATCCCAAGTTAAAATAAATTAAATAAAAACCGTTCAAGCCTATCATTTCAGCCCATAACGATTTTTTCCCTATTCTAAAGTCCGTTCGGGTATGTATCATTTCAACCCATAGTGATTCTAATTTACAGGGAACTTGCAGTGTGATAAACTGATAAAATATACATAATAGCATGAAATAACAGTAACATATGATATAACAGGTGTTTAAGCATGGGTGAACATCATATGATAATAATATAAGCATATATAACATGATAATATAGTTCTACAAATTCACAGGGTGTCAATTCACATTTGTATAAGTATAAACATCTGGTGAGAAATACTCACATGTCACAGCCTGGAGAACAACACCGTAGCACACGATACAGACACAACGAAGGAACGACAACACTACCATGATTTGAGAGTGGAGAGACAAATATAATTGCCTTGTACACATATAAACAAAACAATTCAAAATACATAAGTTTTTCAAAGCCAAATTACACTAAACGACACTAGGAATCAAAGCCCAAAATAAAGACAAATGCTTTGCACTTGTTCTCAACTTCACATACTTCAGTTATGAACTGAAATAGCACAGCCAAGGCATGTATAAAGGTCTAGTTTGGGTCCATAGTGGTCAGCCTATCATGGTTTAAAAGTGTGGAGATTTATAGGTGCAACAAGTCAACACTACAAGGCAATTTCAAGGCAAATTCAACAACTCTATGCTACAATTTGGTTCGGCCATAGGCTCTAGGGTCATGGTCAGAGACTCAGGTGGTGATGGCTGATGTGCCAGGTGGTGGTGGTTAGGTCAGAGCTGCTGGTGGAAGTGGCGGCAAAAGGTGGATGAAGGTGATGGTACCAAAACTAGGTCAGCTTGAGTGCATAGGTGATGGATTTGTGGATTTTGGTGGTGGTGCTTGCCTTGGGGTTGCTTGGCCTGCCATGGTGGTGATCTAGGGTGGATGATGATCAGAGAATAAAGTGGTGGAGGTTGGCCTAGATCTGGTTGAGGAGGAGTGGAGCCATGAAGTAGAGAACAAGTTGCAAAAATCACATAGAAAAACTAGAAAACAAGAGAAGAGAAGAAGATTTTACCAAATTTTTGCAAGATGGAGGCCATGATTTTTTTTTTAGGGTTGAGAAGCTTTGTTGCGTGAAAAAGATGAGGAAGGCATCTGAAAAAAATGAGGAAAAGAACGGCCAAAATAAAAGATATATTGATTGAAAAAGAAACGGTGAAACGACTTTACGTTTCTTAGCTTTTAAAACCTTCCATACTTCCTTTTCTTTTAAATCAAATAAAACAAAATAAAATTCAGCAAGTACATCTAAAAACCGAAACAAAGTGAAAAAAAATAAAAATATGTAATTAAATTTAAAGAAAATATAAAAAGAATTAAGGAAATTGCTTAAAAATTGAAAACAGGGTTCAAAAATTATAATTAAAACATCGATGGCTTTGGAAAAATATCTACTTCATTTTAAAAATATTCTAAAGCAAAATTTTGAAATAAAATAATTTATTTATCATTTATAAAATAAAATAAATAATTAAATTTTAATTAAAATAGAATTTAAATTAAGAAAATGACTTAAAATTGCGAAGTAGACTTTAAAATTAGAAATCAATTCAATGCACTTTGGAAAATTTTTATATACTTGAAAAATATTTATAAATAAAGATAAGTACACAAATTAAAAATGAATTCACAAAATAAATATATAAAATTAAATTTAAATAAAATTTTAATGAAGAAAATAGCAGAAAATAAGAAACAGCCTTTAAAAATAGGAAATAAATACAGTAAATTTTGGAAAAAATTTATTATCATTTTAAAAATATTTAAAGTCAAAATATACATAATAAAACATAAATATACAAATTAGAATAAGATATATCAAGTAAAATATCATTTATATAATTTGAAACAATAAATATTGTTAAATAACCCTATATACACCAAATATTGTAAATGGTATAACTTTCACAATTTAAATCCAATTTCAACGAAACGAAAAACGGTATTCATGATATTAAATCTATTTTCATAATAAAAGATAAAATTTAAGATTTAAAATGATTTAAATTTTAATTTTAAAAGTCAAAGTTTAAACTGTTTGAGTAGAAATTCACCTTTCAGTAAAATATTCAAATTATACTAGTTTGAACTATAAATCACTTAATAATCATCATTTATATTTAAAAATGAAATGTTTGAAATAAAACAAATAAAAAAAATATTAAAAATAACAGAAAGTTCAATTTAAACAATATACAAAAATCTAGGGTTTTACATTATTATAGTATATGGTTGCTTGTTTGTTAGGAATTGATAATATTAAATTATTATCATTGAAATTGAATAAGAAATTGGAATCATAATCAAAAGTTTAGAAAATAAAATCCATATACGAATGGGATTTGTAAATAATAAATTTTAAATGTGAATTGTAATTTGAAATGGAATTCCAGAGAAATGTTTTTGAAAAGATTTGAAGTTTTAGAGATTTGGAAGGTTTAAATCTTTTTGGTTTGAGAATTATTTTCAAAGATTTTGGAGAAATATTTTGGAATGGATAAAAGCTCTAAACTCTTTTCGGTCGTTGGAAAATAATTCTGATAATGATCGCGACATCATCGGTGTTCATTTTCGGGTTTCCAAAAGAGGAATTGCTGCCAGATTGTTTTAAATTAAAGTTGTTTGGAAAATTTGGGTTTGGTTTTGGAAATTCAAAAGATAATTTGAATTAAATTCAAAAATGGTTTTGAAAGGTTGAAAAGTCTCAGGAATCCTATTTGAAATAATTTATGGCAATGATAAATGAGTTGATAACTTATACAATTTGAATTTTGATAGAATAAATTTAACTTAAAGGATCGAGTTAAATTAAAGTAAGTATAAGTGAATCAATTAAATAAAGTGAATTTAGAGAAAGGTCCAAGGAGGCTAAGTGAAATGAACTTATATATATAAGAAATGATTACTTAAAGAAAATTTATTAAGTTAAGAATAAATTTGGAGTAATAACAAATGAATTGGAAGTAAGTTTGAATTATAAAAAATAAAATTGTGAATGGATAAATAAATTTACAATTGCAAGTAAATGAAATTGAAATTGAATGTTGAAATGGAATATAACTTAAGTAATGTTGAATGAAGTTGATTTGGTACCAACGTAAAATAGGTAAAGTGATAAATATAAACTAGAGTTATATTAATGAAATTCAACTTTAGTGGTTAAATGAATTAGAGATTGAATTAATAAATGAATTGAATGTAAATCAATTGAATGTAAATAAATTGATATGGAATAATGGATGAAAGTGTTAACTCATTAAAGCTCGATACCACATTGTAACATATGCGGTTTTGTAGGGATCCGAAGGTCGGCATTCTTACGTCCACTGTATCAAATGTCGCATAATCGAATGCCGAAAAACCGAATTGTTAGGGTTTAAAAGAAGAGGTAGAAGAAAAGATCGAAGAAGAAAGAAAAAAAGAACAGAAACAATATCATAATCACACCAGTCTTGCTTATCTTAGTGAAACGTGATGGGGGTTTCTCGCTTCGCGGTTAGGTGGCGAACGGGAGACTCTTACCCCTACATGTCCTCTCTTTGTGAATAGGGGTTGGTTAGGCGTAAGCCGTGACAGTCGAAAGGCTGGCCGTAAAAGCAAGTTTGGGATACTAGTGTAAGCCACGGCGGTTATTAGCCGCTTACGATGGTTGAAAAGCCTAGTATGTTACAGCCGGAACCATCCCTTACTGGACAGTCCCGAATAAGACAACCCCGGCAGTTGCCGCGAATCAACTGCCCCACACAGCCGAATAAAAAGGGACTTCTAGACAGGGGTCAATCTCGTCCTACTTGAGCGCGACTCACTTAGCCTTGCTGTATCTCCCTTGTTTTAGCCATTCCCGGTTGATAAGGCTTGAGGCTGCGATTACCTTTATAGGACACATCTATCTTAGAATGCTCATCGTCCGGTCCGCCTGGCGATGTTCTGAAAGCATTCAATCCATACAAGTCCATTCCGGGTTCGAACGGAACCGAAGGCACTATCTCGTTACACTCGTTTTGAAATCACCCTCAGAGTTAACGACAATAGCCCTTGCACTCTGAATCTTCATCTCGAATGTGTAAATACTATCTCCGTAAAACTCATCTTCGAATCACCCTCAGAGTTATAACGGTACATAGTTCTTACACCTCGAGTCTTTACCTTCATTTGAGATTCACGACCTATCGTTAATTTGGATTGATGTGGTTTTCGGATATAAAATCCGATCTCGGTCTCACCGAATCCAAAATGCCATTTAATGTCCAAGTTGTTTAAAAAGGTTTTAAACAGTTAACATTACATTCAGAATGTCATTACACATGGATAGGTGATTCAAAATATCATAGATAGATAAATCATATCATCACAACCAAACACAACATCTCATATCACTAAGCACATAGCATATATCAGAGATGTACAGACAGTCATACAATATCATCCAATCATCCATAACAGGATTTGTAATGACCCATAAATTTTTAATAATTAAAATTATTATTTGATAATATTTTGGTAATTTAATATGATGAAAAAAATAAACTTTGTAATAAAATAAGGAAGGAATGTTAAAGTGGAAATGCATATTTTATTCATAAGGTAATATAAAAGAATGAAACTTATTTGAATGAATTTATTTGAGGATTCAATCATAATAAATGAACACATTTAACAAATTCAATATAATTAAGAACAACTGTTAATACAAAGAAAAGAAATTAATTAAATCCATCAGGTCATTGCTGATTTCTTGCCTTTTTCTACATGGCATCTTTATTTCTTGCTTTAGCCATACAAACTTTTTCCTAGCCATGTATTTCTCATTTGCAAATCATGTACAAGAAGATTTAATTCTCATTTCAAAACTCCTCGTTTTCATTTTCATTTAAGAATAAAACATATATACGTTTCTTTCTCCTTAACTTATGTCTTTTCTATTTCTTAGCATTTACTCTCACTTGGTTTGCCATCCAAACCATCTATGTATCAACCCAAAAATTTTAATAAATGTTTTATTTATTTAATTTAGATGATTTGTTTATTTAAAATATAAATTTTGGTGTGGATTAGAATTCCACACATGAATTAATAGAATATTTTCCGGAAATATGAATTTTGTCAATATAGTCAAACTTTGACTTTTAAATTTAAAAGTTTAAAAAAAATTGAATTTTATCTTTTATTTTGAAAGTAAATAAAATTTTAAGAATACTACTTTTCGTTTCTTTGAAATCTGATTTATAATGTGAAAGTTATGTTTTTTTGACTATTGTGTGTAATTTGCTGTATTTAACAAAACTGTTTACTTTAAATTATATAAATAATATTTTATTTAGTCATGTAATGTTTATGTTTTCAGGGGTAAAATAACTTGTTTTGTAATTATTTTGGTTTTAAAACGTTTTATAAAAAATAAAAGGTCTAATTGATATTTTCCAGTGTCAGTTGTACTTTGTTTACAATTTCTAATTTCCAACTTCAATTAATTTAAAAAATTCTTTATTTATTTCATATTTTTCTTAAGAACCTATTTTATTCTTTTATTTTAAATTTTGGGTTTTATTTTAAAACAAAAGGTTGAATTTTTAATCACCCAAATGTTATAAATATAAACAAATGTTTATAATTCCTGTTTTGGTTGAAGTCTAACATTAATTGAAGTTTTAAATTTTTAATCCTAACTTCCTAATCTTTTATAATAACTGAATATATTCGTAACAACGTTTTATTCCATTTTTTGTTCTTTTAAAAAAAATGGATTATATACCTTTTAAAATTAGGTAATTAATATTTTACTTATATACATCCATTTAAGTAATAATTTTTTTTTTGTAAATGGTAAATGAATAAAAAGGATGTAAGCAAATCATATTTTATTATAATTTTAAAAGTTATAGTGTATAAATAATCTAATTAATTACACCTTTAATTTGTACGTTTAAAGTGTACGTTCATATCCGTTTGGCTGATTTATTTGACGCTATAAAAGTACGTTATTTTCTTTTGCATATTTACTTAATGAATAAGTAACGACTAAAATTGAAATAAGTACGCGCTCATTCTTTCCTTAACTTTGCTATTTGAAAAATAAATTTCCGTGTATTGGGGGGGGGGGGGGGGGAATTCAACCGTGACTTGCCATTTACATTTAAAGATATCCCACTTTCCTTTACTTCAATTTGTTTAACAGGTATGAAATCTTTGATTTTCCCTTACGTTCAAAATATATTGCTTACCGTTTTTCTTTCTCTTGATCAACGCAACCACTGATAAATAAGCTACTCGCGTGCGTGTTCCTTGCCGTTCAAACATATTTATTTCTTGCATTTTTAACAAACGCAATTATCTCCTAAATCAAACATCACGCGCATATTCCTCCTGGCAGTTTCAAAGTGAATTATTTCCTGCCGTTTCTCCAAGCAATCAATACTAGTTTTCATTTAAATATTCAACCTTGTACGCAAATATTTTTCACAACCTTCCCATTTTATAAATATTTCTTGCGTTTTAATCAACGCATTTACTTCCTAATAAATTTTAAACGTGTATAAAATGTTTGCCAAAGATTTTTTGCAGTTTCTTTTTGCTAAATTCACGCAATCAATACCACTGTAAATATTCGCTCAAATCTTTCTTGTCATTTTGTTTCCTCAATCAACGCGTGGTCCCACTTTATCATTATTTCTTGCGTTTAACGCAATTACTTCTATGTAAATTTTAAAACCTTCTTTCCCTGATTGAATACTAAAACACGTTCAAAAAAAAATTTGTTTCATTTTATTTAAAACCCATTGACTTTCAATAACGTTCAAATTTCATGTTCGCCGCCGTTCAAAATTCACTTATTGCATTTTTCATTCGCGTATAACTTTCCATTTACCTCTTGTGTATATATGGAATAAAATATTCCAATTGCTTCAGACGTTTCAAAAGAAAAAAATCAATTACTCCTTTAATTATAAAACGCATCTTCCCTGAAATGCGAACACGTTTAAATTTCGTTTCTTTCTTGCCTTAAAATTTTACATGACCTGATTTGCGCATTCCCACTTTATCTTTTTCTTGCGTTTTAATCAACGCAAGTTTTTAATTATAAAGCACGTTCAAATTTCAATTATTTCTTGTCGTTCCTTTTATCAATCAACGCAACTCATTCTATACATTTCAAACTCACGTATCAAACATTTGCATCTCATTGTGGTCTTCTTCCTTCTTGCGCGAGCTACATCAGGTAAATGGCTGCTAATGTTTTCTCTTCCTCTTATTTTTCTTTTTCTTTAGTTTTCTTTATTTCCATCTGTTTATTCCACACCATGCTCAACCTCTCCGCCACCCCCTCCTGACCTTGCCTCGCCTCCATGCAGTGATGGTCAAGCCATGCAAGTGGACATGCCACTTAATATATATATATATATATAATAAATAAATAAAAGAAAGTATTTTTGTTCTTGCACCACTTTTGCCAAATATTGCTTTGACAAATGTTAGAAAAGAAAAGAAAAAAATATAATAAATAAATAAAATAAGTGCATGCGCACCTGTACAAAATAATAGCACAACCTTTATGTCCAAAATATTCCACTGCTTGAATGCTTGTGTGTCCAGAATCTGGTCAGTGTCGAGCATGTGAGGTGTAGTTGGAGTTATGTGGTGAAGTGGTCGAGCAATTTTGTCAAATCATCCTTTTATCTTAAATCTCGTTCCAATTTTTATTTATTTAAAATTTGCTTTGTCCGTAATTGAATTCGCGTACTCAGTTTATTTATTTATCTTGTTTCAAGATCGAAATCGGTTTGTCTCATCTTCCAATATTTGATCGTGCTTTCTATACGCTGTTTCCAGTGTGGTTATCCTAGTTTTGAGTCTAATCTTCAGCAGCATAGAGGTGAGTATTTCTCACCCGACAAACGTACTTATAGATCTGTAAATTATTAACAAGTGGAATTGTAGAATGATTTTATTTATATTTTAATTGCCTGTGATAAAAATTATGATGTTTAAAACCCTGTTATTAGATTTACCCATCATCAGTTGTATTTTATACTGTTATATTTATGTTGCTATACCATTTATTTATTTACTGTTTATCACACTGCAAGTTCCCTGTAGAATAGAATCGTTACGGGCTGAAATGATAGTCCTGAACGATATTTATTTATTTATTTATTATTTAACTTGGGATTGCGGGTTTGAAATGATAGAACCTGGATTTTTTGTAAATTACAGATTGAAATGATATATTGTCCGTATCACTTGACCTAGGTTAGAAATTATTATACAGACCCGTGGTTATATATATATATATATATATATATTCTGGAAATATTAAATATTTTTAAATTAGAATGTTATAATATTTGGTTTAAAAATGGGATTAAAAATGTTTTTATAAGTATAGTGATATTGTACAGGTTGAATATGTAAATAAATAAATGTCAAAAATTTAAAGTATAAATTTATCTTGTAAATTTTGATTTGTAAGATAAATGGAATTTAAGTTAAGAATAAAATATGAAGATTTGGTATAACTTGAATATAAGGCAAATTAATAAAGGTTAAGTTTCTATGAATTAAATAGGTAAATTATGAACAACATGGAAGTTGAAATATAACTTGATTTAGAAATGGGAGGTTAGTTTTAAGATAAAGGTAAGCAAAGAAATTAATTGGAAATTTAGTTTATTTTTGAAACGGTAACTAAACTTAATTGTTAAGAAAATTCATAGAAAATTTTGCACATGATTTTTTTTAAGTAAAGTATAAAGAAGCTAGATATATATTTGCAAAATTTACTTTATAAAAATCGTAAATTTTTGAGTAAATTAAATGACTATTTAAAGGTGGAAATAATGATTTTATAAGTCAAATTTGTTTAAATAAAAGGTTTAAAATTTTGCTGAAAGTATATTGAAGTCTAAAATTTAATTTCCTCGAATCTGTTGTAAAGGATATTTTCGCATTTTGCAAGTGCTGTAATTGATACAAATGAACTAAGGTTAAACCTTTGGGATTTTATATTGGATTTTTGTAAGAATAATAACTTCACTTTTCAATAGTTTTAAAAGGTAGTATTTTGATTGGAATATAAAACTATTTTCGATTTTTATTAACCACGGGTAATAATAACATTGGTTGTTAAAGAGACCGAGATCAGATATGGGCATAGTCTCTGTCGATACCGAAAACCACTTTGAC
The DNA here is from genome assembly GCA_030765085.1 of Allium cepa. Taxonomy (NCBI): domain Eukaryota; kingdom Viridiplantae; phylum Streptophyta; class Magnoliopsida; order Asparagales; family Amaryllidaceae; genus Allium; species Allium cepa. Next base: position 420,053,839 of record CM060943.1, on the reverse strand, counting down.
AACCGTGTACGCGGTGGAGATTGCAGAATGAAGTAGGATGGTGGTGACTTTTCCTTTGAGGTAAATACGTGGACCCGACTCCTGTGAGTTGGCATAAGGTGGCTAAAACAGGAGCGATTGACGGGCTAAGGAGGTAGTACCTCTTATCGGACGCACTTCTTCGTATGCCATTCTATTACTTTTGTGATTGTTTGGTGCGCACCTTTGATTTGGGAGTGTTGTTCGAGGTGGACGGTAGTAGCAGCTACGCGCTACCACCGGTCCGGATGCGTGATTGGTATATCTATCCTGGCATTGCCTAGTTGTGCCGTGTCACCTAGCCTAGCGAGCCTTATACGATTTTGGTTTTGTACAATACCTAAGGAGTGCCCTCTGACGACGCCCAATACGGGGGAGATTACCGTACTGTATAGACTATGGAAATATATTATGTATTAAGGGCTATATGGGTAACCTTTTAACGCTATTTAAAAGTAAGTTTACTTTACAAATAGAAACTATTATAATAGCGAAATATTACTACATAGTAAATAGTTTAACGGATCCTTAGAGGATGGACGGTCCCAAGCATCCTTTAAGTTACTTGCCTTTATATTACAGTTCACTTGAATTAGCTTACACTGTATAACTATGTATGTCCTGACTCGAGTGTTTGTGTTTATTTCTTACGCTCGAGTCAGCCTGAGTATCAGTTCGGACTTCATTTCTCGGAGCTAGGACTGTTGAAGATCATCTCTTTCAAGCTGCTGTCTACTTTCTATTCTGTCTTTTATCTTAGCTTATGTAATGGAGACAAATAAATTTGGGATTTTCTGTGGTTGATTCAAACTATATTTGGTTTTAAGACTATGTAATTTATGCTTATTTTGAGACTATGTGATAGTGGCTTCATGAACCACTAAGTTATTTTTATTCCGCTGCGAGTATTCTGATTTCTGTGTCTGTGATTCTGTGATTATTTATTTACTGTATATTCTGAGATTTGCCAAATTTTATTTACAACGTGGTATTTTGAACAATTCAAGTCCAACATGTGCGGATGCGAATGGTTGAAAATACCAGGTCGTTACAGGATTGATTTATCCTTAACTAATTTAATTAACCTCTAATTTAATTAACCTCTAATTTAATTAATTATTTACTTAAACCTTTGGATTATCCTTAATCCTACTCACTTATCATTAATTAATTACAATTTAATTAAATAATCATCTCTTAATTATTTATCTTAATTAATCTTCCTTGATTAATTAATTTTTAATTCCCATTTAATTAATCACTCTTGATTAATTACATCTTTAATTACATTAAGTAATTATACTTTAATTAATTTAGAAACTTAATTACTTTAATTATTTTGATTAATTATCCCTTAATTACTTTCATTAATTAATTAATGGTTTTCTAATTACTTCATTTATTAATTACTTATTTAATTAATTACCTTAACTAGTAATTAATCACATTATTAATTAACCTTAATTAATTAATTATTCCTTAATTAATTAATTAATTAATTAAGGAATTCTTAAATCAACTATATTAATTCTTTAATTAATTAATACTCTTTAATTAATTAATTACCCTTCAATCAATTGTATTAATTAATCTTTTAATTAATAACACCAAGTGATTAACCCTTAATCACTTCCATAAGTAACTTCCATAAGTAATTTCCTTTTTCTTAATTACACTTAGTAATTATCCATTAATTACTTCACCAAGTAATTATCCAATTAATTAATAAGTGATTATCATTAATTAATCATACTAATTAATTAACCTAAAATTAATTACATTAATTAATTATCCAATTAATAAATCACTTAATCCCTAATTAATTCATTAACCATCCACTAATTACTTCCATAAGTAATTATTCTTAATTACCAATAAGTAATTAAGCTTAAATTTATTTCATTAATTAATTATTCTTAATTAATCTCTACTTAACTAATTAAGAATAAACTTTGCATTTATTAAATATTTTCTCAAATCATTTACTTCACTAAAACCAATTTAAAATCAATTTGAAATATGGTTTTACTTTTAACAAAACAATTCAAACACTTAATTTTAATATACTTGAAATCTTTGAATATCCTTTCAAACATATTAAATTAGATTAAACAATTATTTAACTTTGAAATCCAAATTTTCATATCCTTTAAACTTATTCATTTAAAATAAATTTTAAAATCTAATTTAAACATTCCTTTATAATTACCTTGGACATATCTTTATTCTTATTTCAACTCATTTGAACTTTCTTAATCTTGATCTAATATTTTAAATTGAAATTATCTTGAATTAAAATTCAAAATAAACTTAGTTAATTACTTTTGAAATCAACTATTTTGAACATTTCAAATCTTGACACATATTAAATTAAATATTTTCAAAATCTTGATTTCTATTCATTTGAAAAACTTGTTTTATAATTTAAAACTTGATTTCTTTTTCCAAAATTTGTTTTTACTTGAACCCGATTACCCATCAATACAAAACCCGAGTCGAACCCTAAGCGAACCCGTGTTTGCCCTCGAGTCACTCACCTACTCCATCAGCTTCGAGTCAATCACGCTGCCCCCTCGAGACCTACCCAAGAATTCCTCTTCTTCTCCAAAAATACAACTCACAGCACAACAACCCAACCCAAACGTGCATGTGCACGTGCACATCCACTCCGGCCACCATCGATCGTCACTCCGACCATCTACAGGTCATCGACAACTCCACCATTCCTTCAATAACGCAGATTCAAATATCACAACGCAAAATCAAAATCGAGCCTCATGATCAACAACTGGAGCAAAACACAGGCGACAAAATCCTCTCGCCGCCGATGATCCAGATGACTGGAACCCATGGCCTTCACTCCAGAGTAGCACCAAGCCACCACGCCGCGTTTCCCCCCATCGCTACCCCCTCCGATGCATCACCATTGCTGAAACACCCTCGACAACTCCGACAACCCATAACCATCACTGAACCCTAAATCGACCCTTCCCGGCCACCACGACCACCAGTAAAATCCACTGCCATTTTTCCAGAGAACCTCATCACATCGGCCACCCTCAGCCTTGGTCCCGACCAACATCATCACGCCGTTCGCCGTAATTTGACAAATACCCAATTTCTGATCAACCTAGAAATTCACAATATATACTAATCTAATTTTTTTGGTATTAATGCCTAAATTCATTTTTTTACAACACAATTCTGTTTATATAATCATAACTTCAAATTATCATGATCGATTTTTAACATATATTTGGTTAACTCTGTAATTTTTAATTCTTGAGGCAATTTCTTAATATAAATTCCTGGAACTATTTTTAAAATTAACTTAATACTGCTATAATCAATTTCTATTCAAGGATCAAAGCTTAAAATTTATTGGATTAAGAGATATGAATTTTTGAAAGCAAACATCATAGACTGGAACACAGAAAACAGGATATATATAAACAGACATCTCACATACATACATACATACATACATACGTACGTACGTACGTACGTACGTACGTACATACATACATACATACATATATGCATATATGCAAATCCAGATAAATTTTGAACTGAAGAATTCAATACAATTCAATATCATCACATGGATTTTAATTTAAACTAGATTAAACTGTTTTCAAAAATGTTTACTCATATGAACTTGAAGAACAGAGAGCACTCCAGGCTTTCAATTTGTTTCCTGGAATTGCTTATTTTGAATTTTGCTTTGCTGTTGAAGTCTGGAATCTTTGCATGCCTTTTTCTTTTTGCTTAGTTGAGTTGCAGGTTGAAGTTTGTTGTTTGATTTAGTTGCTTGATCCTCTATTTGTTTGCAGATTTGAATTCCGGGTTTCAGCTTCATTTGCCTTTGGTTTTTCAGTTTATTTTGGTTTACAGGTTTTTGATTTAGTTAAGAAAAGAGAACAAAGGAAAGAATTTGAACTGAGGAAAAATGAAAACAGACTTTCTCTAAACATACATTTATTTATAAACTTTAAATTCTAAAAAAAAAAATGATTCCACTTGTTGATTTATTTAGACAAATGTCCATGCAAATTCATTTAGCTTACAAGTGTTAAAACCCTTGCATAATTGTTTTTAAAACCTTATTATAAAAGTAATTATATTTTATATTTATGTAATATGGAATTTGTATTTATATTCATTTATGTTTACAAACCCTTTAAATTTAGAGGTATTAAAAAGAAGGTTTTAATTTAAACCTATATGTATAACCATTTTAGTCTAAGTACCTTTTAAAAGAAAACAAAAATAAATCTTTTATTAAATCTTATTTGAAACTAAAGCTAAAAATAATTTTAATTAATAAATACTTGGTTTAGAAAATATAGGATTATCCTTATTTAGCTTTTGAAAAATATTGAATTTAAAACAAAGCTTCAAATCATAATATATACATACATATATATTATAATTTGAAAACATATTTCTTTTATTAAATTTAAACCAAAGCTTCCTATTACAATGTATATACATGCATATATACATTATCAATAGATTATATTTAATTTCAAAACAACTCCAAATTATAACATATACATACATATATCTTACAATTTGAAAATACATCTTTTATTTAACAAAAGACCTCCTATTCACAATATATATACCAAATGTATATATTATAAATAGAATATAATTTTATTAGCTTTGAAAGATAAGTCTTATCAATTTTAAATTGTTAGAAAAGATATAAATAAATATTGCCAGATTAAATATTTATTAGCCTTTAAAAGATTAAATTTACCAATTTAAATTAAAATTATAAAGGAAAATTATCAAATCAATTTAATTATTAATACAGATTATTAAATTGATATTGCTCAAAATCCCGTGTCGTCACAGTATATATATATATATATATATATATATATATATATATTACCACTTAATTCTTATGATCTTATTTAATTTAAATAATAAACAACCATGTATCTTAATATATATAATAATTAGAAAAATTATTGCCTTATATAACAAGAATATAAGCTTATATAAGTCATTTTTAAAACCGTTTGAAAATCATTATATAAGAAAATAACAAGTACGCCCTCATATATACTCTCAACTCATTCTAAGGTACTACTGACCCTATTTCTAATGAGTAATCTCCAGTAGAGCCAAGGTTCTCGCTTAACCTTCAGTTTTGATACCAAGTGTAACGGCCCGAGGATTTTTGATCCCGAAAATCGACACCAATACGTCCACTAAATAGAGTGCCGAGCAATCGAGTGCCGGAAATCCCAGACTGTTAGGGTTTAGAAGAAAAAGAGATAGAATAAGAACAGAAAAATAACAGCACAGAATCTCACAATCGCAACGAAACTAAATATAATATAAAATAACAAGATTTATACAAAGAAAAGCTGTAACTGTTAAAACACATACAAGATATCAGAGTACACTTATCAATAAATAAATCTAGACAGTTATAATAACTTGTCATCTACTACTGTCTATACAGTCCATAATACACAGCGGAATCTAATCAATACGTCTCTGCCATCCAGCTCGTCTCTTGAGCTCCAGACCATCCTAAACTGAAAATCTGTAATACTCGGTCTGACTCGAGCTTTACAATAAAGTAACAACCGAGTCAGGCTGAAAACCAACGTGAGTAAAACAACTTAACTGGAAATACTTAAGTTATAAACTTCATTTGAAACAAAGGTAACTCATACAGAGCTACAAGTTTTATCTCGTTATAACCAAACACTTGTTACGAAATTCATTGATATTATAATAATGCCCAAATGCAGTCGTTTATTTGAAATGGTTATATTTCAAAAAAAACCAATTCCAGTTTATCAATCTCAACAACCGAACCCATAAAGGTTCAGAGTGATTTTTAAATTCGAAATGGTTTCGGATAACATTAATATCCGATCCTGGTCCTTCGAGTATAAACAACACGTTTTAAAAAAGGTAAATTGTTTTAAATAAATAATTTATTACTCAGGGTAACAATATCATTAATGGTAACTTATTACAGATGTCTTATTTCAAATAAAACATATCATTGATTTAGTCTCACCATTTAAATTTGAAACAAATATCCCACAGAATTAAGCAAAGATATAGATCGTTAACCCAATTAACGATCTATAAATCAATATCCAAACGATTACTCATGGTTTTAAATTCACTTGATTAACCGTATTCATTTATATTTAAAACCAAATTAATTAAAAATTAAACAATTTACTACTAATAAATCATTAATTATTCATAAGTTTGAGTTAAGTAAAAATACTAACAATTTCCATTAAATTATAAAATGTCACCAAACTGAATTTATGGATTTAAAGTGAAACAAGCTTTTTAGTCAAGGGGAGGAAATATAAGTTATCAAATAAGTGTATGTATAAATATAAATTTTATTACTCTCCTTCTTTTCTTCTCTCCCTCTTCTTCGTTCTTTTCTTTTCTTTTGTTTTGTTTTCTTTCCTTTTATTCACTTCCTTTTCTTTCCTTTTATTCATTTCCTTTTATCTTTCTTTTATTTATTTACTTTTTTTTAAATGAAAACGCGGCCCAGCCCACACGTTCGGCCTGAAAGAACAACATCTGCTCCCTTCTTACTTCTTCTACCTGCTATTCTTCCTTCTCTATTCGTATCCTACAAATGAACCCAGCTGTGCATGCCACCATGCACATGTACACCATCACCAGCCCACAACAATCACCGCCGATCACTTACACAAAACACTCTCCACCACCCGACACGACCGACCACCTGGAACACCATAAAATCATTCCGGTTCGAAAAAATTTCTTCAAACCAAAACGGGAACGAAACTCCACCCTTTCAATTGCCTCGTCACGGCCACCCTTAACTCGGTTCACCACAAGACTCTACCCACTCCCTCGCTGCCACCTTCTCTTTCCTTACTCCCTGGACCGCAACCCTAACTCTTCGCCAATAGCCTACGACCGATCCCAAGAACCCACGCACCTTAAACACTAGTGTCGCTTCGCCTGGCCACCGTGGGCTAGAAAAAAAAGCTATGCCATTTTTCCCAAATACCTCACCACCTATACCTTCCCCAGATCAAATCTCGATCCACGAAAACGACTGGGTTGCTGGAATTCGGTCGAACCCCAAAGAACGATCAATAGCAAAATGCTTCCTCCATATAGCATAAAAGAAACCGAAGAAAATATTAAAAAAATTATATTTCTCGCTAACAAACACCATCATGTAGTCTGCTGATGAAATTATGACACTCGAATTTTCAATCAATTATAATCTAGTTACTAAAACTCAACCTTCATTCCTCTGTACTCAACGATAACGAATGCAACAAGTTTTAAAATCAACTACACATGGAAACAATCTACTTTGCTTTTGGGGCCAACATCTAAAATTAACTTGATTGAGATGAAATGATTTTTGAAGTTGGAAAGGCTATGTTTATTTTTCTTTTCTTTTTTTTTGAAGAGGTTGTAGACATTTTTTTTCCTTTTTTTCCAGGTTTTATTAATACAATTTAAACATATGTACACACAGCATAGCAAAGTTAGTAACACATAAATGCTTGATAAGTAAAAGATTCATGCACATCTACAAATATATGGAATATACATGATTCACAGTAAGTGAGGGTCGTATTCACTCACCAGTTTCGAACAACTATTGCATTCTATTACTCTACTTCAAGCTCTTACTAGCTTTGATCTATTTGTGCTTTCCAATGGTAGGTTCTCTATCTTTTGAATATGTATACACCTTCCCTTTTTTTCTCACTGGCAACCTCTTTACTTTGTTACACTTTATCTTATTTTTCGTATATCCAAGTAATGTGTAACTTGGTCTGGTATTTATAACTGAAGGAAAAAGGTATTGTGGAATATAGGTGGCTGCCTATGAGTGTACAGGCTTTTATCTTTCAAGATTTTTCTTTGTTTTTTTGACATGATTTAATATTTTCCCTAATTTGAAAAAAGTTGATTTGATTTAAGGTTTTGATTTGATTTATTATGTTGACTAGCCATTTTATATGCTTGATTTGATATGTATTAAAAATGTTGTCTCTTTGCATGTTTACAAGTGCATATCTATATGTATATATGCATCATAGCTTACCTACGTATATTCTACATACACAGTTCTTGCCTTACTTTTTACACACTGATTTACTTGTACATGTTTTACCTTTTATTTTATATATTTGAGTATACACATGCTTATATATATGTATAGATATATTATTATTTCATAAGCCTTGCTTTTATAACATGTATACATACTTTTGCTTTTATACATATCTTTCATTTCTTATGTACATTTTGTCCGTATATGTGTATATACATATTTTCACATTTTTTTTACAAACTTTCCATGTATATTATTTCATATGAGCCTACCTTCATATACTCGTATTTATATATACTTATATATATATATATATATTCAAACATCTTAAAGTTTGTATATTATATTATATATATATATTATCTTAATTTAAATAGTGGAGTTTCTATATTTATTTTCTATAAGGTTCATCATGTCCAGAGGTTTAAAATATAGGTTTTTATATAGCTTTGAGTCAACTTATATATATTCAGATATTTTAAATATCAGAAAATTATTTATCCGACTCAATAAAATCAATATTCCAATGTTTAATTCAGTTAATTACCCAATTATAGATGTTAGAAAACCGGGGTCGTCATAAATCCAACCACCTTACCATCCCTTTGAGGCTTTCAATCAAGTATGTAACTATTTCATTCTTTACCTAAAAGGTTATGCCCATGATCCACGATAAATGATGTTACAATCAACAAAAACGTCTCCAACTTCTCCATAATTGAAAGAGAGAGCCTGGAAGAAAGACAACATACATGAATATGCAATATAAAGTAGGTCTGTCTCTACTCAAAATAGGAAAATATATAAAGACCACTTTATTCCAGCACTTTAATAAACATATTTGTTTTTTTTCAGTTTCTATATGAAAATATATAAAGGATTATCTTTACAGTTGAAGTGCAAACCATTGTGAATCAACTCAAAATATCCAACAAGGTTAGTCCAAGGATTGTTAAATCTACAGGTTTGAGTCCTTTCCCTTTATCATCATTTATTAAGTTAATATTAATAAGACAATGACCACTCATAGAATACTATTTATGACACATAATTGCCTGTTGGATCACATGTGAGATGGTTATCTAACGTCAAGCTAAATTTTATCAGCTAAATACTTTTACAAAAACCATAAAATGCTTTCTAATATGTACACTGATGTTTTGAGTTCACATGGTCTTAAAATGCAAAAAAGACCACGAAGAAGTATACGAAGCAAAGCAATGTTAGGAGGGCATGTGAATCTATCGCTTATGCTAGTTTTCATGCTTTAGATTAGAAAGAAGAGCTTATCATTTATGTTTACAATCAACTTGATCTTCAAAACTAAGATGTTGAAATATATTCACTATGACCATTTTTTGCTTTACAGCCATAAATGTGGTCCGAGAAGTAATTGGTATATGTCCTGGAGTAACTAGTTTTAAGGAAGGCTATAAAGTGATTTTCATTCTTAAGGTCATGGTAAGAGTTGATCATTGCACACTGTCTCCCTCCTTATGTTCAAGTTCAAGTTAATTAAAATATAAGTTACGACATTTTAAGTTTTAGCATTTGAGATAATTTATAAGTTCAATAATAATAATAACAATAATAATAATATATTCAACAGTAGTTTGAATACTTTTACTAAGTTTTATAAAAATTAAATAAGTTTATAAGAATTAACTAAGTTTATATTAACATATTAACTAAGTTTACAATAATAATAATAAATTAACTAAGTTTATGAAAAATTTATAAGTTTGGGATAATTATAAAAATTAACTAAGTTAATAAAGTTTAAGTTAATTAAAATATAAGTTATGATATTTTAAGTTTTAGAAATTGAGATAATTTATAAGTTTAATAATAATAGCAGTATTAATAATAATAATAATAAACAACTGTTTGAACAAATTAACCAAGTTTTATAATAGTTAAGTACATTTATAAAAATTAACTAAGTATTATAAAAATTAGCGAGTTTATTTATTTATAATAATAAAAAGAACTAAGTTTGATAAAATATTGACTAAGTTTATAATAATAATAATAAACTATAATTTGATAAAAATTAACTAAGTTTATAATAATAAATTAACTAAGTCAGCTAGGTTTTATAATTAATAATAATAATAACAATAACAAAAATAACAAAAACCAAGTTTATAAAAATTAACTAAATTAACCAAGTTCTATAAAAATTAAATAAATTTATAAAAGTTAACAAAGTTTATATTAGTAATAATAAATTAACTAAGTTTACAACAAAAATAATAAATCAACTAAGTTTATGAAAAATTTATAAGTTTGAGCTAATTTATAAACTAATTTAATAATTTTAAGTTTAAGATAATTTATAAGTTTAAGTTAATTAAAATATAAGTTATGACATTTTAAGTTTCAGCAGTTGAGATAATTTATAAATAACAATAATAAACAATAGTTTGAATAATTTAACTAAGGCTTATAAAAAATATGTTTATAATAATTAACTAAGTATTATAAGAATTAACAAACATATAATAATGATGATGATGAGGATGATAAACTAAGTTTGAAAAAATTAATTAAGTTCGATAATAAGTTAACCGATTTTATTAAAATTAAACTAACTTTTATAAAAGTTAACCAAATTTCAAAAAATTAACTAAGTTTTATGAAAATTATATTAAAGATGCAAATCAATTAATTTTTATTAAAATTTAACTAAGTTAATAAGTTTTATAAAAATTAATAAGTTTATTATAAAAATTAATCAAGTTTTATAAAAATTTAACTAAAGTAACTAAGTTTTATAAAATTATTTAAATTTAATATAAAAACTAAGGATGTTTGATGTACTCTAAATAAGAAAAATAGTTTCATAACCATTTGTTGATTGTTAAACTTGTCTACAGATAATTAGCTTTTTAGGAGTAAAGACCAGCTACAACAAAGAATTGTGGGTAATTAAGTAAAGAACATGGTTTTAATTGTCATATACACACACACACACATATATATATATGTTATAACGTTTCGTTAGTATTTGTTGTGTAAGCTTTTTTATGAATGGTTATGGATTTTTTGTGAATTTGCTTATTTTGTCAAAAAACTATTATCAAAATGGTTATGGATATATCATACCTGATATGCGATTAACGTTTTTTCAATTGTTTGAATATGATGATTATGTGATTGATTGATTGTCGGTTTGAATATAATGATTACGTGATTGATTGTTGTTTATGCGGGTGATGACTCGAAATGATACATGCCATTACTAGGAAATGGCAGCATGTAAAGTATGCTGTAAAATAGTTAATAACTTTTAGTGTTTCAAAAATGTTGCATAAATTAATGGAAATATGTACGATACAACTTTCGTAGCATTGGAAAAACAGACGTTTCGCTACTAGAAGTCTGAAACTTTTTGTAGCGTTTCTAAAACCCTACGATATGTCAACTTTTGGTAGCATTTTCTACAAAGCTACAAAAAGTTTTAGACTTTTAGTTGCATGTTTTATTGTTGTGTTTACAGAAATGCTAGTAAAAGTTTTGGTAGAGTTTTTTCAACACAGTGCGAAAGGCTTATCTGTTGTAGTGCTATGAACCTATTAATCCCTTTCAATAACTTATTTCGGACATAGTTTCCATGGGATCACTAAGAAACTATTAGCCTCTGCTGATAACTATTTTCATACATAGTTTTCATAGGCTTACTAAGAACCTGTCTAAACTAATAATCCTTTGATCAGTCTTTGGGCACCTATCTTATGGTTTATCTGACCTTCTGGATGAAATTCTATACATTCAGGAGTTAACTCGATGTATATTCACTACTTGATCAACCTAGCTGGTTACTCTACCCTTAGCGCCTTAAAATGCATTTATGGGTTAATTGTGAAGTGAATATGTTTACAAAAGCGTACACGATCTGATCAAAACATAACAATATAAAAATACATGATTTTATTTTCTTGTAATCATTTTTCTAACGAAACATGGTTAATACCCTTAACCCACTATCTTTAGCAAGGAAAGCTTCTTCAAAAACTTCAAAGTTAAATGCCATTTCAAAACTCTTTCATATTGCCATGGGTTTACCTTTAAAAACGATATTGGGTATTTTATTTGAAAACTAAGGCTTTCGATTATATCCTTTGTATCATTGCTGAGAACCTTAGGCCTTCTCTTTTCAAACCACTAAAAAATACTTTTTGAAACACTTAAAGCTTAGGTTTTACTATAAAATAGATTGAAGTGTGGTATTCGATGAGAATATCAAGCCCATTCCTATGACAGATCCAAAGAATTTTTTTACACTAGGTTTTGTTAGTGGTTTGAAAGTTGTCTTATACTTAGATTTCTAGTTTGAATATATTCCCCGTTACAATATAAAATTAGCAACACTTGAAGAAAATAAATCTAAATCTCTTGAATAACAATTTTTGATAAATGAGACTGATTTGATTATTTTGATTAAGTATACAAAATTTTATGACCTAATTGCATTGCGCAATTTACAAGTTTACTGCAAAAAGCTGTCTTTCTTTAAAAGACAAGGTAATGTTTGGTTTAAACACGAATTTTGAATTTTCTGTTTTCAAACATGTATGTCAAATATGAACGAAGTGAAGTGATAACAGAAGTGATGGAAGAAAAATGAAGGGACGACAGAGAAGATGGAAGGACCATGAAAGGATGGATCGTTTCTTATGCTTATATTATTTTTTGAAACACAAAAAAATAGATAAAAGTTATGCTATATTTTGTATGTTAATTTCATTTTTTAAATTGATCTTTTTCGACAACATACGTGCGTTTTGCCCATATTTGTGTGGACAAAAACCCAAAATTAAAAATGACAAACCAAACACAGCCTAAACTTTCTGGCAATACTGGCAATTCACTTACCATGGGAGAGACCCTCATGGCACCAACTCTCATTTATGTCAAGAAGGTCCTTGAGCAAGTCTTTTTTCCCTTTTCTTATAATTTTTTTCTTCAGAAGTATACTGAAACAAGCACGGGCACTAGGTTTCTAAAATGAGATTGGATGGAAATTTCTAAAATTGAAATATTAAGTCAAAATTCCAAAGTTTAAATATTAAGTAAAATTTTCAAGGTTCAAATATTAAGCCAAAATTGGTTCTGAAGTTCAAATACTTGTAGATTATTTAATGACACTTAAATATGTGAAATTGAAAGCATAGATCCTTCTTTCTGTAGGTCAAATTTTGATTGTTACGTTAAAGTTTTTGTAATATCACATGCACGTGCGTGCACACACACAAAATAGAATCACGTCTGTTTCTGTAGCTATTGTAATAACTTGAGTTGTTCAACAAACAATACATGCTAGACATTGTCTGTAAGGGTGGCATAAAAGAAATTGCCCACATAATAGGTGGTGGTTTTACTGATAATATTCCAAGAGTGTTTCCAAATGATCTTGGTGCCAAAATCTTGGAAAATTCCAACAGTATTCAAGTGGCTTCAACAGGTATATGTTTATACAATGTAAATCTATTCTTTAAGTAACCAACCAACCTCATGGTATTTTCAATTGCACCTATCTATTTTTATCGTCGTCGCCGCCGTGTGTTTGTAGAAGTTGGAGAGTGGACAACTCTCATTTATGCCTGTTCACCTTATAACACTAAGACTTTCTTTCTTTTTTCTTTTTTTAACCTTACGGGTGACAAGAAATGTAACGACCTTCCTTTTTGGATAGTTTAAATCAACGATAAACCACACACGTTAGACTCAAACGATTAAAAGGGCAGATTGATATGGGATAAATAAGAAAAAAATAGAACAAGAAAGAAAACAAGATACAGAATCCCACAGCGGAATGGCAAAATATAATAGTAATCAAATAAACAGTTCATGAAGCTGTTTACAAATAACATTTGATTATACCTTTAGAATACAGATCAGAGTTACATACAACAAAAATAAATAAATAAATGCAGCAGAATAACATGATGCAGTGGAAAAAGTATAATAAATATTAATAATATAAAATCTTCGTCTTCAGCCTCCATAAAGCAGTCTTCGATAAACTGAAAAGCTCAGAATGATCCGAGCGAATTTAAAAGACAAAACACTCGAGTCGGAACTAAAATATCCTATGTAAGTTAAATCAATAGTAAATGAATATGAGTGTGACGGCGTCAGAGATATTTATGAGTTTTGACATCTCCTATCCAGTGTCAATCGTGAGTTCAATAGCTTAAGAGATGTTCGGGATTTCCATCTCCGAAGGATCCGTTAAACTATCTACATACATAGTACAATACGCTATTATAATAGTGTTTACCGTAAAGTAAAGTATTAAAATAGCGTTAAGATGTTACCCATATCTCCCTTGTATATTCCCGTAGTCTATACAGTACCGTATGCTCCTCCGTGAGGTTTACCCAAAGGGGACTCCATAGGTATGGTATAAAGCAAACTCATAAAAGGCACGATAGGGCATGTGAACATGGCATTCAAGGCAATGTTAGGGTAGATATACCATTTGCGGATCTGAACTGGTGGTAATGCATAACAACTACTACCGCCCACCTCGGAACACATTCCCATAATCAAAATCAAGGGGTGACCACCAAATCATCACAAAGTCATAATATGGTATCGAAGAAATGTGTGTGATCCGAGGTGCGACTTCACTTGGCCCGGCATGGCTCCTGTTTTAGTCACATCTAAGTTGACTCACAGGAGTCGGGGTCACTTAAATACCTCATACGGAATCATATACCAAACCATCCTACTTCATTTCTGGAATCTCCACCACGTGCACAGTTGTTAAGTGGTTTTCGGTATTGGCAAAGAGTATAATAATATCCGATGCCGGTCTCTTTAACAACCAAACACTTATTAAACACTGGATGGTTCTTTTACATTTCCAAAACCATTAATATTGGTATCAAAATATCATATTCAATTCAAACCGTATCACTTTGGAATCATATTCACTTCGAAATCATAATTTCAAAATAGGTTAAACCCTCATTTCAAATCATCCTATTTACTCAAAATATGTTATTAAATCCAGCTTAGGTTATTAAACTATTTAGTCGTATTCTAATTAAATATCAAGGATTAAATATAAACTTCCACTTTACAAACCTGAAATTCAGAAAATAGTTTAGATGGTTTAAATTAGTTTAAAAAAAGTAGTATAAGTAGTTTAAAATGAATTAAAACAGATTAATATAGTTTAATATAGGTTAAAATAGATTAATATTGTTTAAATAGATTAAATAGGTGAAAATAGATTAAATATATTAAAATATGTTAAAATACTTTAAATAAATTTAGAATAGGTTAAAATACTTTAAATAGATTTAAAATAGATTAAAATACATTAAAATACTTTAAATCGATTTAAAATAGATTAAAATAAATTTAAAATAGCTTAATTAAATTAAAATACTTTAAATGGATTTAAAATAATTAGAATACATAAATTTAGTTTAAATATTGAAAATTTTAATAATTTAGAATTTTAAAGAACATTTTACAATTTATATTAAGAAAATAAATTTGAAATTAACATCAAATTCAACCATTTCTTCCATTTCAACCAATATGGACCATATCCAAATTTCAATCCAAACCTAATTTTACGTCTTCAAATATCAATTTTAGCTATTCCGATTCTAGTAGATTTCAAAGTTACAAACTTTCAATGTTTCAGTAAATCAATTTCGATAATTTCATTTATACTTCAAAATCAACTTTAGAATTTCAATTTAAATCCTTTAAGTAATTCACTTAAGCAATTCAATCAATCAATCAAATTTTATTCCAAAATATCCTGGATTCAAAGTTTAAAGATTTAAAATCATCTAATCTAACAAATCTGGTGTCCATATATAATTTTCTATACCGTATGGTCAAGTGATATGGATATTTATCTTTTCAATCTGCAATTATTTATATTTACGGATATATATCATTTCAACCCGCAATCCCGAACTAATTACAAATCCATGAAATCGCTTGAGTCTATCATTTTAACTCATAACGATTCCTCCCTAATCTATCAGATTGTTTGGGTATGTATCTGTAACGTACGGAATTTTCGTTCTTCGAAAATTCAACATCGACACTCACTTTATCGACTGCCGAGAAATCAAAGGTCGAAAACCGAATAGTTATGGGTTTTAAAAAGAATTTAAGAAAAGAAAAGGGAAGAAGAGAGAAAAAGAAGAAGAGATAGAAAATAGAGGGAAAAGAAGATAGACAATTTTTAGAAAACAGAGAATTAGAAAAACAGAAGATAGAAAATTTTAAAAATAGAAAGAAAAAGAGAATAGAGAAAAAGGAGAAAAACAGAAAATTAGAAAATAGAAATTAGAGAGAATAGAGAAGAAAAAGGAAATAGAAGAAAATAGAACGGGACAGAAAGGAACAGAACAACATCAGAATCTCACAATTCGCAGCGGAACAACATATAATAATAAATGAATAATCTTTAAACAAAGAACTATATCAGTTATTACATTACATTTCATTACATCACATCATATCATATCATCAGAGTGTACAACAACATACAACAATAAACAGTGCAGCGGAAAAAGAAATACTATATAAACTAGTAATACGCCATGCCATCCAGCTTGCCTCCAGCAACTCCAGAATATCCAGAATATCCTGATAAACCTTAAACTCTTGACTGCCCGTGTGGAAAATTGGTGGGCACCCAGAGTTTAGGAAGGAAAACAATAAACTCCGAGTCAGTCATGTGACTGGTGTGAGAACTCAAAACAGTTTATTTATCTTTAAAATCAAAAAGAGGAATATTTTTAAATTCAATTCGCAATGCTTTTAAAAATGAGACTACCATAAGACCTCCCACCACACACACAATGCAAACGCAGACTTGGAGGAGATTTCTTCTTATGTGAGTCAAAGATACTTGATACGCATTTAAAATAACATTTGATATTATTACTAGTGCATAGTGTAGAACAAATCCCTTCGAAAGTAAAGATATAAATCATAGCCAGCATAGGTACCATTATATTATGCCTACTATAGCTACCTCCTGAGGAAGCAGGTTCTACAACTAAAACCGTAAAAGATCGTATTGTTTCTTTGGATTTCCAACAAATGGTCAGGCCAAGGAACTTCCCATTGCCACATGAGAATGCCTCTGGATGGACATCCCCGAGAACCAAACCGGATCTCTACCAACACAAGGCCGGGTTACTCCTAACTGAGTAACAACTGACCGAATATGCCATCCCCCGGTCCTTTGGGACCTTTTCACCGAGCGCTCGTAATCAATTCACACAATCATAAAGTGTTTTCAACATGAGTAAGTATCTGGGCTCCATACCATGATACCACTCTTTTCCAGAAGGAAATGGACACATCCTAAAGGGTGCTACCCCTCATAACCTTGCTGCTTCTTTCCTGTTTTGACCATTCACGGTGTGTGAGGCTCGACGAATTCACGTCCACAAAAACATACTTTATACAAAAGCCATGCTTTGGGTCAACAAATGATCAACACAATGATCACAAGGATAGACGATCAAATAAACGATCCTATCACAAATAATCAACACAATGATCATTTCAGCATCACTCAGCATGTCACATTACCAAACTGGGAATATATCGCTGATAACTTCAACTATATAACCTTTGAGCTCGTACGTCTCAAAGAAGGGTGTTAAGCAAAGAATAAATTCTCCGCCACCAACAGAAATATATTTGAAAGAAATCGGCTTTATATCTCAACTTGTAATGTCAGGCATACAATCCATACAAGTCTGTTCCGGGCTCGAACAGAATCGAAGGCACTTACAAAGAAGTCCTTGCAATCCGGATATTCACAATCCTGATCGGATTCACCATCACATATGGAGAACTCAATACCGTAGCTACTCGGTGCAGAGTCAATCGATAGTTCATCCTATCACTCTCGCAAATACCGGTCTTCAACACCGATCTTCAAATGCGATTCACAACGACGTATCACATATTCGGAGTGGGTTATACGACCCCATGGTCCTTTCCCGGTTAACCCGAATAGTGAGCGCTTATTCAAAAATAAGTGTGCATTCAAATTCAATCAATTCACATCAAATACCCATTCAAAGGGAAATACTGATAGTCGGCTATTGAACTATCACTGGATATGCACACATCACCAGATTCCAAATAATTTTCCAAATTATTTATTTTCCAAAATATCTTTACAAGATATATATAATTTCAACACTTCAAAAATAAATCAATATTTATTTTTAACAAGTTTCACTTTCACATATAAATTCCATAATGAATTTATATTTCAAGATATCCATGCATATGCGATTTCAATAATTCATTTCAATTTATCTTCAGAAAAAGATAAATTCTAATTATTCACTTCATATTGGAAAACATTTCCATACTTATTTATTCATAAGTAATCCACAAATTCCTTTTATTTTCAACACTTAGAAAATATTCAATATACTTAAATCGAATTAAGTATATAATTCATTCTTTAAGGAAATCATTTTCTTAAACATATTTATTTGGGCCAAAACGAATGTTACGTAAAACATCGTTACGACAACCCAAAATCACTAGTATAGGGATTCGAAATTAAAATAGATATATAAATCCCAATACTATACAAAACATTTCCTTTCGGAAATCATTTACTATAACAACAGTGTTATAGTCCACTATTTCCTTTTATTTCTCGAAAACGTCTATTTCAACAATAAATGTTGAAATCTATGGTTTCGAATCTCAACATGTTTAAAAACATCGTTAGATTGTTTTAATTCTATTTAAAACATCACATTCAAAACAATTTCTTTAACGTGTTATTCACTATTCAAAAACGTGAATATAACTCCATTAAATAAGTTACAAAAATTAACTTATCAAAATAAGTCGTTTGCGAATTTATAAAACAACGTTTATAAATTCCGTTTCTTTTTATTTATAAAAACTTCCTTTTTATAAATTCCTTTATTAACCTATTTCAGTTTATAACTCAATTATAAACTAAATGTTTATATTATAAGTTAAATACTTATAAAACGATTATTTTATAAAATCGTTCTTTAAACTTCATAATTATAAATCTTATAACTTATAAGATTCATTTATTTAACCAAATCTATTCTTCAATTAACTTCACAAATTTATAAATCTTACTATTTATAAATTTCATTTATAACTTCACAGTTTATAATTCTATAAATTTCATTCATTTATGAAATTCATTTTCACTACATTCAAACACTTATAAAAACTCGTTTTATAATGTCTATATTTCAATTTATAAATATCCATTTATAAATCTCTTAATATAAATCAGTTTATATTATTATTCTAAAACGTCTTTAAATTCCTTTATAATTTCATCATTTTGATTTATAAAATAATCAAATTTTTATAAATCCTATATTTAAACTTTTCACAATAATTCTAAAATATCTCGATTAAACTATTTTATAAACTCAATAGCATCATATTCTCAAAAATCAGTTTTTTTAACTATATTTCTCAAAAATCATAATTTCTATAACTTTAAAAATTATAACGTTTATTTATTTAAAATGAATCAATTCCAAAAATATTGTATATTTTCAAAAAATCACTTTATAAATCATTTTAAAATTCCAAAACTTGGTCCAATGATGCTACATACCAAATAGTCAATCACGACAACAACGATATCATATATTGTATATGATAATCAACGAATATCAAAATATCCATAATCAAATAAATACTGTTGAGGAATCCAGTTGGATCCCTCCAACCTGTTTTCCTGCATCCACAAACATTAGCACAATACCAATTTCGCTCCAGTACGAAATTATCGCGGTACATGTTCTTAATAAATATTATCCGCTTAATAACGGCGTAATAGGGTCTCATCCGCTAAACAAAAAATGCGGGAAATCAACAACTGCAATATATACATATGCCAATATATATATATATTGATATTATATATAATACCAATTTCACTGTTTATGAAATATTCGCGGTATATGTTTATATTAAATAACATCCGCTTAATAACGGCGCATAATGTCTATTTTAACAATAAATAATTTACAGTCATCATTCAAACATGCATTCAAATATTTTAAATCTAACTATTTAAAATAAAATCGAAACTGATTCGATTGAGTGAGAAATTCTCACCTTGGTTTTAATTTCCGTTTTAGCTTTTATTTCGAATAAAATTAAACGCGCGTTTAATTTTACCCGAAATTCTCACTAACTCCAATCGACTCCAAACCAACTCCATCGCGTAGTGCTCGTCCATACGATTCCAACGCAACTGAGTTTGCATTTTTTCGACCTCGTATGAAAAAGTTACGTATTTTTGAAGTTTACACGTATTTTATAAACTTAAATCACAACATAACTTTATATTTTTAACCTCAACTCAAATCTGGCCGTTCCTTTGCAGATCCAACGTCTCCCCATCATCTTCCCAAATCACGTTATCATCTCCAGTACACTAATTCAAGGCCGAACCCATCTTTCATTTATAGGGTTTTGATTTGCTCTCACCTCACTCGATATTAACACGATCAGGATACACCAACGCGAAGCCCCTCTCCTCCACTACACTCGACCTCAATAGCATAGGGCTCGGCCCCCTAGATAGCACGGAAATGCGTGCGTGGCCTGTAGGTGACGGCCCAAATTATCCCCCCCTTCGACGCTCCAAACTCCATCAAATCCGTATGGATTTCAAGAACTCATCGTGCTCTTCGATTTTGCTGTTGATCACTTTGGCTAATTCTTGATGGATTGGAAGAGATTAAGGGGAAAAGGAGATTGATTTTCAGCCTTTCAATAGTTAGGGCCGGCTGTAAAAGATGGCTAGGGTTTTGTTTTTAATTTTTTTTTTATTTGTGTGTGGTGCTATTTATAAGAAAAGCAAGCGTAAACACTATTCATCCCGGGAATTCCGAACTCCGATTTACGCGCCGTAACCAGCGTACCTAGGGTTTATCCCGCGTTCCGGACATAATGGAACAGGTTTCGGAAGCTAATTCGGAAGTATGTGCGAGTTATGGCTACAAACGCTCAATTTAAATTAAACCGATTTAAATCGATTTCTAGGCGTTTTAATTTGTAACGGACAAACGGTAAATCCAATTGACTTGAAATTTGAAACCTTACAATAATATCACATTACGGATCCGATGAAACTGGTTTCGTCGAAATCCGAGACTTTTTGAAAAATGGCTATTTTGACTCGCCAAATTTAAATTAAAAATAATTCGATGCGTTTCGAGCTGCTACGATCAAACGATAGCTCCGATTGACACGAAAATTGAAATCCGGTAATGACTAACTATTACGGATCCAATGGAACTGGTTTCGTTCAATTCTGAGACTGTTCAAAAATTGGCTATTTTACAGTCGATTATTAAATATTAAAATATTCAATTTTCACAAATTAACTTTTAATTCGATTTTAAAAGTTCTAAAATATTTCTATAACTCCAGTATGATTAAATAAAATTTTCTAAATTATTTTCAATCATATTTAACTCAATTTTCAATTATTTCCATAATTTAACATATTAAATTATCGATTTAATTATTCAATTAAATCCAAAAATTCAAATAAAAATTTATTTGACTTATAAATTCACTAATTAATATTTAAAATTAATTAAATATTCAAATTTTAATTTCTAAAAATTCTGGGTCGTTACAATCTTTCCCCCTTAAAAGAATTTCGTCCTCGAAATTACAAGTAAGAAGATTACAGAATCTATTAACTTTCCAAAATTTATAATTAAACTTCTTTCAAATCTTTACTAAGTTTTCAAATCATACTTAGTTATCTTTTCAAAAACAATTACTATTGTTTAACTTTCAATTTCTAAAATCAAAGTTAAAGTTTTCAAAATTTTCCAATTTTCTCAAAAATTTTCTAACGCCTTAAATTTCCGGAAAAATTCGCCATAGTCTCCTTTGCGCGGCTCGATCCGAAAAAAAATGACAGTATATATATCACAAATATACATCTCATCAAGTAATGAGGCATCCCGAAGGGAAAAAAGTATAAAAGTGCGATATTTAATCCGAGATATGTACCTTATATTTTATTAGCGAGCATATACGGCTAATATAGCGCTAAAGCGAACTCCAAATGCGAAGCAAACGCAATCCGCACCTACTAATCACTCAACAAACAACATGAGAATCATGCATATAGACAATAATCTCCATGTACAACATATAACATCATAATATCTATATATGCTAACATAGTAATGCAGTAAAACAACAAATGCAAACATCAACCAACTATTAAATCTATATTCATTCATATTCTCATTAATATTAAATGAAATGGTTTTCAATTTAATCACATTTGATTCATTTACATTGGATGTTCTTACTAACATTCATTCTCAATTTTAATTAGTTTGCATTCACTAATTAAATCTAATTCACATTCAATTCTATTCAAATTTATTTACTTCTAATTTGAATTCAATTACATAGCTTCCAATTTCATTAATACTTAATGAATTATATACAATCAATCAACAATCATATAACAACCAATGTTTATTAATTTCAACCAAATTCCTTTGCTTATATTCATTCTTGGTTCAACTCCTTAAATAAAATTGATTTCCATTCAATTTATTTAATTAACTTTTTTTTCCAACTTCCAATAATATTAGGTTTAATGAATTTACACTTATATTCATTATTCCATATCAATTCTATTTTCCATTCAATTGATTCACAATTCAATTGATTAACATTCAATTTATTCATTCTATTACAAAAGTTGAATTTCTATTCACATAACTTAAGTTCATATCTATCATTAACCTTAAATTCATTTTTTTATTTAATCCATTTGATTATTTACAACTCATATTCATAAATATATTAACTTCTTATATATATAAGTTTATTTCACAATTGTAAATCACTTTAATTATAATTCTATTCTTATAATTCATTTGCTTATACAATTATTCTTTAATTAGATTATTCAAACAACCTAACAATCAACTTACATACACTTTAATAATTCTGAAAAATTATTCCTTTACATATAAAAATATAATCAAGGCAAAATTATTCCATTTACCCAATTTAAAATCAATATTGTGCCGAATTGTTCTATTCAAGTGTTTAGAAACCCCTTCGGCTCAGTTTCGAGGCTGTGCTGACGAAAGTTCATATACCACTCAATAAACCAATCATCACAATATAAAACAATTTTATATTCACTAACAAATACGCTCTCATAGCTATTATTACACTCAACTCATTCTAGAGTATTGCTGACTCTATCTCTAATGAGTAATACCCAACAGAACCATGGTTGTCGCTTAACCATCAGCTCTGATACCAAATGTAACGTACCGAATTTTCGTTCTTCGAAAATTCAACATCGACACTCACTTTATCGACTGCCGAGAAATCAAAGGTCGAAAACCGAATAGTTATGGGTTTTAAAAAGAATTTAAGAAAAGAAAAGGGAAGAAGAGAGAAAAAGAAGAAGAGATAGAAAATAGAGGGAAAAGAAGATAGACAATTTTTAGAAAACAGAGAATTAGAAAAACAGAAGATAGAAAATTTTAAAAATAGAAAGAAAAAGAGAATAGAGAAAAAGGAGAAAAACAGAAAATTAGAAAATAGAAATTAGAGAGAATAGAGAAGAAAAAGGAAATAGAAGAAAATAGAACGGGACAGAAAGGAACAGAACAACATCAGAATCTCACAATTCGCAGCGGAACAACATATAATAATAAATGAATAATCTTTAAACAAAGAACTATATCAGTTATTACATTACATTTCATTACATCACATCATATCATATCATCAGAGTGTACAACAACATACAACAATAAACAGTGCAGCGGAAAAAGAAATACTATATAAACTAGTAATACGCCATGCCATCCAGCTTGCCTCCAGCAACTCCAGAATATCCAGAATATCCTGATAAACCTTAAACTCTTGACTGCCCGTGTGGAAAATTGGTGGGCACCCAGAGTTTAGGAAGGAAAACAATAAACTCCGAGTCAGTCATGTGACTGGTGTGAGAACTCAAAACAGTTTATTTATCTTTAAAATCAAAAAGAGGAATATTTTTAAATTCAATTCGCAATGCTTTTAAAAATGAGACTACCATAAGACCTCCCACCACACACACAATGCAAACGCAGACTTGGAGGAGATTTCTTCTTATGTGAGTCAAAGATGCTTGATACGCATTTAAAATAACATTTGATATTATTACTAGTGCATAGTGTAGAACAAATCCCTTCGAAAGTAAAGATATAAATCATAGCCAGCATAGGTACCATTATATTATGCCTACTATAGCTACCTCCTGAGGAAGCAGGTTCTACAACTAAAACCGTAAAAGATCGTATTGTTTCTTTGGATTTCCAACAAATGGTCAGGCCAAGGAACTTCCCATTGCCACATGAGAATGCCTCTGGATGGACATCCCCGAGAACCAAACCGGATCTCTACCAACACAAGGCCGGGTTACTCCTAACTGAGTAACAACTGACCGAATATGCCATCCCCCGGTCCTTTGGGACCTTTTCACCGAGCGCTCGTAATCAATTCACACAATCATAAAGTGTTTTCAACATGAGTAAGTATCTGGGCTCCATACCATGATACCACTCTTTTCCAGAAGGAAATGGACACATCCTAAAGGGTGCTACCCCTCATAACCTTGCTGCTTCTTTCCTGTTTTGACCATTCACGGTGTGTGAGGCTCGACGAATTCACGTCCACAAAAACATACTTTATACAAAAGCCATGCTTTGGGTCAACAAATGATCAACACAATGATCACAAGGATAGACGATCAAATAAACGATCCTATCACAAATAATCAACACAATGATCATTTCAGCATCACTCAGCATGTCACATTACCAAACTGGGAATATATCGCTGATAACTTCAACTATATAACCTTTGAGCTCGTACGTCTCAAAGAAGGGTGTTAAGCAAAGAATAAATTCTCCGCCACCAACAGAAATATATTTGAAAGAAATCGGCTTTATATCTCAACTTGTAATGTCAGGCATACAATCCATACAAGTCTGTTCCGGGCTCGAACAGAACCGAAGGCACTTACAAAGAAGTCCTTGCAATCCGGATATTCACAATCCTGATCGGATTCACCATCACATATGGAGAACTCAATACCGTAGCTACTCGGTGCAGAGTCAATCGATAGTTCATCCTATCACTCTCGCAAATACCGGTCTTCAACACCGATCTTCAAATGCGATTCACAACGACGTATCACATATTCGGAGTGGGTTATACGACCCCATGGTCCTTTCCCGGTTAACCCGAATAGTGAGCGCTTATTCAAAAATAAGTGTGCATTCAAATTCAATCAATTCACATCAAATACCCATTCAAAGGGAAATACTGATAGTCGGCTATTGAACTATCACTGGATATGCACACATCACCAGATTCCAAATAATTTTCCAAATTATTTATTTTCCAAAATATCTTTACAAGATATATATAATTTCAACACTTCAAAAATAAATCAATATTTATTTTTAACAAGTTTCACTTTCACATATAAATTCCATAATGAATTTATATTTCAAGATATCCATGCATATGCGATTTCAATAATTCATTTCAATTTATCTTCAGAAAAAGATAAATTCTAATTATTCACTTCATATTGGAAAACATTTCCATACTTATTTATTCATAAGTAATCCACAAATTCCTTTTATTTTCAACACTTAGAAAATATTCAATATACTTAAATCGAATTAAGTATATAATTCATTCTTTAAGGAAATCATTTTCTTAAACATATTTATTTGGGCCAAAACGAATGTTACGTAAAACATCGTTACGACAACCCAAAATCACTAGTATAGGGATTCGAAATTAAAATAGATATATAAATCCCAATACTATACAAAACATTTCCTTTCGGAAATCATTTACTATAACAACAGTGTTATAGTCCACTATTTCCTTTTATTTCTCGAAAACGTCTATTTCAACAATAAATGTTGAAATCTATGGTTTCGAATCTCAACATGTTTAAAAACATCGTTAGATTGTTTTAATTCTATTTAAAACATCACATTCAAAACAATTTCTTTAACGTGTTATTCACTATTCAAAAACGTGAATATAACTCCATTAAATAAGTTACAAAAATTAACTTATCAAAATAAGTCGTTTGCGAATTTATAAAACAACGTTTATAAATTCCGTTTCTTTTTATTTATAAAAACTTCCTTTTTATAAATTCCTTTATTAACCTATTTCAGTTTATAACTCAATTATAAACTAAATGTTTATATTATAAGTTAAATACTTATAAAACGATTATTTTATAAAATCGTTCTTTAAACTTCATAATTATAAATCTTATAACTTATAAGATTCATTTATTTAACCAAATCTATTCTTCAATTAACTTCACAAATTTATAAATCTTACTATTTATAAATTTCATTTATAACTTCACAGTTTATAATTCTATAAATTTCATTCATTTATGAAATTCATTTTCACTACATTCAAACACTTATAAAAACTCGTTTTATAATGTCTATATTTCAATTTATAAATATCCATTTATAAATCTCTTAATATAAATCAGTTTATATTATTATTCTAAAACGTCTTTAAATTCCTTTATAATTTCATCATTTTGATTTATAAAATAATCAAATTTTTTTAAATCCTATATTTAAACTTTTCACAATAATTCTAAAATATCTCGATTAAACTATTTTATAAACTCAATAGCATCATATTCTCAAAAATCAGTTTTTTTAACTATATTTCTCAAAAATCATAATTTCTATAACTTTAAAAATTATAACGTTTATTTATTTAAAATGAATCAATTCCAAAAATATTGTATATTTTCAAAAAATCACTTTATAAATCATTTTAAAATTCCAAAACTTGGTCCAATGATGCTACATACCAAATAGTCAATCACGACAACAACGATATCATATATTGTATATGATAATCAACGAATATCAAAATATCCATAATCAAATAAATACTGTTGAGGAATCCAGTTGGATCCGTCCAACCTGTTTTCCTGCATCCACAAACATTAGCACAATACCAATTTCGCTCCAGTACGAAATTATCGCGGTACATGTTCTTAATAAATATTATCCGCTTAATAACGGCGTAATAGGGTCTCATCCGCTAAACAAAAAATGCGGGAAATCAACAACTGCAATATATACATATGCCAATATATATATATTGATATTATATATAATACCAATTTCACTGTTTATGAAATATTCGCGGTATATGTTTATATTAAATAACATCCGCTTAATAACGGCGCATAATGTCTATTTTAACAATAAATAATTTACAGTCATCATTCAAACATGCATTCAAATATTTTAAATCTAACTATTTAAAATAAAATCGAAACTGATTCGATTGAGTGAGAAATTCTCACCTTGGTTTTAATTTCCGTTTTAGCTTTTATTTCGAATAAAATTAAACGCGCGTTTAATTTTACCCGAAATTCTCACTAACTCCAATCGACTCCAAACCAACTCCATCGCGTAGTGCTCGTCCATACGATTCCAATGCAACTGAGTTTGCATTTTTTCGACCTCGTATGAAAAAGTTACGTATTTTTGAAGTTTACACGTATTTTATAAACTTAAATCACAACATAACTTTATATTTTTAACCTCAACTCAAATCTGGCCGTTCCTTTGCAGATCCAACGTCTCCCCATCATCTTCCCAAATCACGTTATCATCTCCAGTACACTAATTCAAGGCCGAACCCATCTTTCATTTATAGGGTTTTGATTTGCTCTCACCTCACTCGATATTAACACGATCAGGATACACCAACGCGAAGCCCCTCTCCTCCACTACACTCGACCTCAATAGCATAGGGCTCGGCCCCCTAGATAGCACGGAAATGCGTGCGTGGCCTGTAGGTGACGGCCCAAATTATCCCCCCCTTCGACGCTCCAAACTCCATCAAATCCGTATGGATTTCAAGAACTCATCGTGCTCTTCGATTTTGCTGTTGATCACTTTGGCTAATTCTTGATGGATTGGAAGAGATTAAGGGGAAAAGGAGATTGATTTTCAGCCTTTCAATAGTTAGGGCCGGCTGTAAAAGATGGCTAGGGTTTTGTTTTTATTTTTTTTTTATTTGTGTGTGGTGCTATTTATAAGAAAAGCAAGCGTAAACACTATTCATCCCGGGAATTCCGAACTCCGATTTACGCGCCGTAACCAGCGTACCTAGGGTTTATCACGCGTTCCGGACACAATGGAACAGGTTTCGGAAGCTAATTCGGAAGTATGTGCGAGTTATGGCTACAAACGCTCAATTTAAATTAAACCGATTTAAATCGATTTCTAGGCGTTTTAATTTGTAACGGACAAACGGTAAATCCAATTGACTTGAAATTTGAAACCTTACAATAATATCACATTACGGATCCGATGAAACTTGTTTCGTCGAAATCCGAGACTTTTTGAAAAATGGCTATTTTGACTCGCCAAATTTAAATTAAAAATAATTCGATGCGTTTCGAGCCGCTACGATCAAACGATAGCTCCGATTGACACGAAAATTGAAATCCGGTAATAACTAACTATTACGGATCCAATGGAACTGGTTTCGTTCAATTCTGAGACTGTTCAAAAATTGGCTATTTTACAGTCGATTATTAAATATTAAAATATTCAATTTTCACAAATTAACTTTTAATTCGATTTTAAAAGTTCTAAAGTATTTCTATAACTCCAGTATGATTAAATAAAATTTTCCAAATTATTTTCAATCATATTTAACTCAATTTTCAATTATTTCCATAATTTAACATATTAAATTATCGATTTAATTATTCAATTAAATCCAAAAATTCAAATAAAAATTTATTTGACTTATAAATTCACTAATTAATATTTAAAATTAATTAAATATTCAAATTTTAATTTCTAAAAATTCTGGGTCGTTACAGTATCATTTCAACCCATAGGGAACTTGCAGTGTTATATCAATATAAAGTATAACATCCAGTCATCCAATATCAACAATCAAACATCCATCACAATTATCATCCAAATCAACCATCATTAACAGGTATTAAATTGACAAGTAAATTCAATAATAAATTAAATGACGATTAAATGCAATAAAAGTCAAATTTGACGAGAATGACAATTTAAACATACCAAACATCGATCAGTTAATTTCTAATCATATCATAAATTTAATTTAACTAACGTAAGATAGTTTAGTAATTGTGAGTGGGTTAAAACACTCACCTTTGATTTCAAATTGATTTGAAATCCAAAATAAGGTCTAAAATTCAACCGTCTCAGAATTTGTCCAAATAAGCGTCAAAATGTCCGGATTTTTGATACGATCATAGCGAAATGAACCGTGCCAAAATTCGAGTTCGTATGCAAAAGATATTGAGATCTAAACATTCGAGATAAAAAAATTTGAATAAAAATAAAAGGAAAATGAACGTACATAAACTAAGCCACATCAGCATCATTTCAAGCGTTAACCGAGTAGCGATATGCCTTTCTAGAAATTGTCTTCGCGTAACCCTAACTCGTCGCCAGAAACTCCACGTCACTAGCGAGTTCCGGCCACCTATGACATGATCAGACCCTGCCACACGTTCCCCCTTCTTTGGCGCCCCCTGGCCCCATGCACGGCATGCCCAATCAACCTCCATGCGAACCGCCGTCGTTTGCATTCGAACACCAGATCTGACAAATCACAACACCTATAGCATGAATGAACGGTATGGATGCGACCTGCTCGATCGTCAAAACTTCATATGGACGGTTGAAATAAATTCAGCGATTTCTGGACAAACGGTGATTCGATTTGAGAAACGAATTGCACCAGTGGATTATCCTCGTCGAGAGCATCGAAACGGTATATAATTTGTTAGGGTTTGGAGGAGTTTGAATTTTTGAAATTGGATTTTAAGGTTTTGTAATTTGATTTGGTTTCTGACATTGATGAAGAAGATAGGATTGTACGTATAGAGATGAGAAAAATAATAGGCTGTTAGGGTTAGAACAGGACAATTTATATCAACCAAGCTCGATAAGAAAATAAACACATATCGAATCGGTACGAACGACAATAATGACCCGATAAGCCCGTTCTACGGCCGAAACAAAAATGGGTCATCCCATATATCAAAATAGATGTTTTCGATGTTTTTAAACTAAATGGAATAGATTTCACGTCCTAATTTCATCGTATAAAGAAGTTAACTTAAAATCGGCTTATTTCAAATTGATTTCAATTAAATTGATTTCTACGTGTTTCAAGCCTGTACGATCAAATGACAGGTCTGATTGCTACAAAACTTGAAACCTTATAATAATTCACCGTTGCGGATCCGATGAAACTAATTTCGTCGAAATCCGTGACAGTGGTCAAAATGGCTATTTTCGTGTTAATTAAATAAATTATTATTAAATAAATTAAATCGCATTTTAATTTCAAGATTTATAGCTAATAGTTTTTATATTTTTTGATTACTTGGATATTTACAAGAATTTAAAACAAATTTACATGTCAATTCATTGTTAATTATTTTATTAATTACAGTGTTCAATTTCAATTGTAATTATATCCAATTAATTATATTTAATTCCAATAAGTTGATTTAATTTTGATTTAAATCCTTTTTATGCAATCAATTATTACTCTATAGACATAGTTAGCATTTGTTTATATTTTATTACACTAATATTCTATAATCATCATCTTTTTCTATATTAGTTGCAATATTTCAATTACATTGAATTTTTGTCAATTTTATTGAAATTTAAAAATCTCAATAAATCAATCTATCTTTGTTTCACTTCTTATTATTAATCAGTTATTCCCTTGTGAATATAATTAACATTTCTATACATCTTATTGCATTCACATTTACACTTACGTCTTAACTCATCATAATGTAATATTTAATCACATTTAATTGCAATTGATTTCCAGTTGAATTCAACAATTTAAATAAATAGGTGACATAAAACCATTTTCACTTTTTCTGCATTTAATCGCATTTATAAGTTTATTTTCTACAACAAGTGTTATAATTACTACCACAACACTAACTTTATTCAATTACAATTTATTACATATTAGTCCATTAATTAATACCATATTTAAATTATCAATTATTCTTTTGATCCAATTATCAATTAATACACACCTTATTGCAATTAATCTAAAATCTATAACCAATTATAACTTTTTAATCATTTTAATTAATTGGAATTACATTAAAATAGTTAGTAATTACCTTAAATTTATACAATTACATCACATTCCAATTATTTCTTATTATTAAATATTAAAATTTTATTTTCTTTCAACATTAAATTTCAAAATCATATTAAATCAATAAATTTAATTATCGAAAAATTATACACTCTCTTCCACTCAAAACTTTTCGTCCTCAAAAATAAAAAAGAAGGGAAAAGAGATCAATGTATCTTATTCAAAATATTAAATTTATAACAATCAATTTATATAATTTAATAATTTAAATAAAATATATCAATTTATAAACAATTAAATCCTTTATATTCAAGTTATTGAAAGTTTGGAAAACATTTCAAAAAAAAAATCTAAGTCCAAAATTCATGTAAAATTTCAGAGTCTCCTTTGTACGAAGAGGTCTAGGAGAAATAATAATATTAATAATAACAATATATACCACATTTTAAAAATAATATATCCCAAATCATGTGAAAATAATATAATATCGCTAGAAAACAGTAATCCGAAAACGTACCTATTTGTCGGGCAAACAACGCTTTATTTATGAAACCAAAAGCAATAGCTATTGCTTCCATAACCTGTATTTCACTTATATAATCCAAAAGAGTTAATAGTTATTAAAAAGTGAATATTTATGTTATCTCTATTAGTCACAACCAAATCAACACAACATACAATAGTCACAAGCAACAAAACCATACAATCATCACATGCAATCAAAACAATCAACCATCCATCCATGCAAAACAAAACAAAGGGTTTGTTTGGGTTTAGAAACTTTTAATCGTATAAAATGATAAATAAACTACTAAGTATACCATACACTCAACAATCTTAGATAATACTTAATAGACCATTTATACATCCTTACACAACAGAAGTATCATTTCCAACTAATGCATAAGCCAAAAAAACAATAACTTCAAATAATATTTAACTTTTATTCTTATTACTCTCTTTTTCCACATTATTCACTGTTCATTCTCATTTGTTCTTACAATGCTTGTTAAATTTCTTTACATCTACCACTTACAAAATCTATTTTCCATTCATTTATACATTGCCATTTTTTCTTTTCATTACTTTACATTCATTACTTACATAAGTTACTTCCACTTCAATTATTAGATTATTTATTATGTAAATCTCTTTACAATTTAATTCATCATTAATAGATTATTTCTTTTTCACACTCATTCTTCCATATATAGTATTATTGAATATTAAATCCATTTCTAAATCATTGCAATGCTTTTTGAAGTTATAACCATTAAATTAACATAATACTCACTTTAATTATAAATGGCTTCAACATTAAATTAAGTTATAATTATTTAATTACAGTGTTCACCTTTTTATTACTTTAATTAGTAGCATTCAAATTATTTACTTAGGTTTGCAATAAGCTTATACATCTTAATACTTCCTTTAAAACATAAATAATTACATTGAACATTTTCATTATTTAAGTTTTACTTGTATAATATTCCATTACACATTCTTATTAACATTACAACTTTTAACATTTTGGTAAGTTATATATATGTCTTAAGAATGAAAATGAAAGTTACACAAGTTCATCTTGTTCATTTTTTTTCAAAGTACAATAATTCATCTTCTAAATTTTCATTATTCTTAAGTTTACAATTTTCCAATTTCTTATCCATACAATTAATCACCTAGCATCTAATTACTTATATTTCTTTCATTCTAGAAACTTTCAATTATTAAAACGAGTGTATATGCACGTCCAAATGGACTTGCATCTGATGATAATGTGCATGCATTAATTCGAAAACACTTTGTATAAGGTGTAGAGTAAATATAGATGGTTGTTGTCACATAGAAGGTATTTGTATACTATGGTTTCTACCCTTTTGTTATTATTGTTCGGGTTTAACCCGTACTACTTTATGTAAACATTTTGAGCCTTGGGCCTTTTTATCTTGCTTCAAAAAACTACATCGCACCTCTTCTTTAAAATTCCATTGAATTTGCTCTGAACCCAAGCTAATACAAAATTAAAAAGGTGCGGAGATCGGTTTCCTTAATGCAAATAAAAAAATCAAATTGGAATGAAATGAACTATTTTATCTATCATATGTCGTGTTTGTCCTATGAATAAGACCCAGACATTCATTTGGTGATTATATCCAACAATAAGAAAAGTAATCAAATGGAAAAACTTAAATAGAATTGATTATATGTAATAAGGTATTGCAATATACTTGAATTCGCTATAAATGAAAAATAAAATCATCTTTTGAAATGTTTGCCTATTTTCATCATCATTATCAGATGGTAAATTACGAATTCCTTTTTACAGACCCAACATCCAAAGTTGATTGAGACTTTGTCTTTTGTTTTGGCTAATTTCAGCTTTGGAGATTGCATTGAATTCAAAATTGTTTGTTTTAGGATCCACTGAATGCCTTTTTAAGCCATTTTTATTATTGATTCTTGATTATTCACTGATGGATACGGGAAGTTATGATAGTATGACATATTTGTATAAGTTAAGGTTGAGGAGTACATGGTGCATATGTTGACCATTGTTGAAACAGTAGATTTTGCATATGATGAATGTAACTCTAGGAGCTCGAGCAAGCCTATGATTCTGTAGATTTAACATCTAAATCATGTGAATATATAATAACCTTTGTTATTATGTGAATATGAATTTCAATCAGAATCGGTCGAGAATGGTTACCTTGAGTATAACCTGAATTGACTTTTGAGATATTGATTTCATACCTATAGTGTGAGTATCATTATCGCAATTCCTAGTTGCAAGATTGTCACTTGATGAAATTCAAATTTTGGTATATTGCTCTTATCAGCTTGATATGGTAACATTATCTATATAATTATTTTCTAGCCATTGTCCCTTTTTAGGAGTTTCCTTCCATAAATCCTCAAATTTAGAGCAGGACTCTCTGTATGAAGAATAATTTTCATATTTAAATTTAATTAACATTCTCATTTTGACAAATATCTCAATTTTGTACTCGATTCATCATTATTTTTTGGTACATGAAACTGTAATCAGGATTACAATCCTTGTTTATACTATCAAACATTGCTACTTGCATTAAAAGAGACTTCGATAAGTGAGATTCAAGGAGATTATACATGAAGGTTTTCCAATTTAAACATAGTAAGAGTATAGTTGTATCATATCTTTTATTTTTCCGTTTCTACGTGCAGTCTTTGTAGACAACTGATCTCCGAATTCTCTTGAAAAAAACTTGGGATATTATATATGCCTATGAAAATCGGACTCAAGATTTTTAGCTGTCAACCAAGCATCTTGTCATACTTTTCAGTAGTCATAGGCAGCTAGCTGATTGCATTGTGTCATGCTGCAATAAATTCAAGCCAACACCGGTTATATTATTTTTTCTCCCAACAATTGAATATGTTCATTGTTGCTCTTAAGCTTTTCAAATAATTAGATTATTTGAATGCTGCATTACATTCATTGTACATGGAAACAAAGCTTATATGTATTTTCTGCAAATGTCAAACAAAAATGCAACAACTTGCCATATTGTACTATCAGCTATATTTAAAGGTGAGAGCATCTCATTTCTTCTTCTTTTCCCATTATTTCTTCAATATTTGATCCATAATGAATTCATGATCGAAACATGCACGTGCAATGATCAAACAAAAGCACTATCAAACATTTCATCAGTAAAAGAAATATTTTTTTTCTACATTTAAATAAATTTCCACACAAACTTATATTCACCGCTATGTATAATGTTCCTGAATAATTTGAATGTTTGGTTCTTTCAACAGACTCATACATGTAACTTTCTATAATTTATTGTTGTCTTTATTCAAAGGATGGGAACTTGACGTAAGCCTGAAGATCAAAAGGTAAATATGTCATATCATGTAGTACTACCATAGAAAGATTGACTAATTGTGCCTTACTGTAGTACGAACAATGTAGAAATGGATTTTAAAGATGTATGTACGGTTTCTAGGATGTTTCTCAAATAGGCGTGAGATACCTCTTTTGTTATCAAGTTCCCATGACTGATGCATAGAGAAACCCAATGATAATGTATGAATGCACATGGATATCCTATAATTTTCAGCTATATCTAAATTATGAACAAAAAGTTCTAAAGGAATGCATACGTCTATCGCTTTTTAGCCACCAGTGCCTATGATAAATCAGTCGTATAGATTCTGGATGTTTAGCTTTGAAGCTTCAACAGTTCAGTGGAAACAAACCTGAAGACAACAATTTATCATCTGCACCTAATTATAGGCAGTCATCATAATCTGATGTAAAATAGGCTAGACAATTTTTTGTTAATTTTTTTGTTAGAGGTATATTTTCTACATGTGAGATTCTAGGATCAATACTTTATAGGTTTTTTATCCTTTTATCTTTATTTACTTGACCCAATTTGCAAAATCATATAAAATAGACTAATTTGAAAGCATATTACAAATATAAACCACTTCCTATCAATATATCAAAAAATGGTCCACTTATATTGACTACCTTTTCAACCGTCCTGGTATAACTCCATCATGCGTTCTAGCGGTGACCTATATTGTAATAAATTTTCAAGTGCGTTTATACTGGCAATAAGTTTAGAAAAGTGGCTTATAATGATAAGAAATTCCTTGTTTTTTTAATAAACCTTTTGTGCCTCGCAGGCTAAGTAAATCGTACTTTTGCATTCCTTTAGAACATAAAAGTAAAGTAATTATATATCGGGGTTCATAGTTTAGAACATAAAAGTAAAGTAATTATGAATTAAAAAACATTAAAGTACCTTGCAGGCTAAGGATATCACTCAACAAAGAGGGAAAGTAAATAAAGGTGAAATGGAGACATTATATATCGGGATCCAGTCACCAAGTATTACAGGAGCTAGTAACAACAACAGAAGTATGGAATCTTATGGTACAAAAATCATTAAGGGGAAGAAAGAAGACAGGGATTTTTATGTTAAAATTAACAGTAGCAGATTTTGTAAAAGATGTGCTAAAGTCATGTTGGAAAACTGTACAATGAAAATTGAAGTGGTACCAAAATTTGATAATTATTCAATAATTTTAAGGAATTAGAGTGGATTTTACTTTGTTTTGACATCGTAAATAGACTAAAATTACAGATTTTGAGCAATAGGTCTAGTTAATGGAGTCAGATTAACCACACAATAAGGTTAGTAATCAACCACGTAATAAGTTCAAAAATCATACTATAGAAAAATCAAAATCAAACCACGCTAAGTAATAATATAACATGTAACCACATGATAGAATAAAGTATTTGTAGAATTTGAGCTAAAATCTATGTTCAAACTAAATTCAGAATTTAGCTGGGAAAACAGTCGAAGATTCCCTTGACGCTCAAAATTTAAATCATACATTGTATATCTCTTTGTCCATGCTTAAAAAATATAGTTGCCCAGACCACACTTTCCACTAACATAATAGGAATAAATGCGCACTGAGGTTGTACAAATTATGAAGATTTCAACAAATAAGTGGTTATTCGGTTAGACACTCATGCCTATTGTTAGATAAATAAAATCTAACTTAGAGATAGATGCGTAATGAAATTTTATTTTTATATATTTATAGAAATGTACCAAGATATGTATGCACCAACATATGTTTTAGAATTTCAAAGTAAAACTTAATAATCATAAATATGATGCTTAATGTAAGACAGCTACATTACTGAAATCGGTTCATAACCTTAAAGTCAGAATTGAATGTACCTCTTTTCCAACGAAGAAAGCATAAATGACAGCCCTAGGATATCTATGTTTTACAGCTTGGTTACGAATTCTACTTCGAAGGCAATAACTGAAGAAACATGCGCTTCTCAATAATTATTCTAGCCTTTCATACCTGCAAAAAATAATATACTATATAGGATTAACAAATTGTAAAGACAAAGAAAGTTAATATGATTCCATATGTAGTCAAAAAGTAATTACTTGGAAGGAACTATCAATTATCTCGGTTAATCTTTGCTGCTTTACTCTCTTTTGTTTACTTAAATAGTATTTGCCTACAGAAATCATAAACCATGCTACGGGAATGACAAAACATTACCAAATTGAAAGCTAAAAGAAAAATTGTACATATTTGGGCTTTCAATGCAACATATTAGATTTTTGTAATATAATAAAAATCTAAGTACGTGGTTGAAATGTATTTAGAGAAGCATTTAAATTGAATATTTAAATCAAATGTATTTAGAGAAGTATTAGGTATTCCATTTGATTTAAAAATTTGATGACAAATGGAGACTCAGATTCAACCTTTAAAGAATTGAAGGTGAAACAAATTTCTTTTCACTTTATTTGATACATTTGGATCAATAACTACTTGACATGATCATTTTTCCAAAAATAATAAGAAGAATAATAATTGATAGAAGCGTCTCCAACTGTGGATATTTATAGTTATATAATATCAGTCCTAATAGGGGCTCATACTAGAATCTCATTCTCTTATCCTTCACCTTTTTTTACTCATTTTATTATACTTAACCTTCTTCTACTTCAGAAAATATACATTATACGTTTAGCCTGATTTTGATAAATTTTGGTATTTAGATATAAAGAAGGAATATTGATTGCATAATTCCCTAAACATGTTTCCAACTTTAAAAAATTCATCTTATACTTCTCCTCAATATTTACTTTTTTTCATTTGCCACCTCATAAATTCTACATCAAATTAAAATTCCTAATTAAATAGAAATAGTAATATTTATTATAGC
Source organism: Allium cepa (assembly GCA_030765085.1). Taxonomy (NCBI): domain Eukaryota; kingdom Viridiplantae; phylum Streptophyta; class Magnoliopsida; order Asparagales; family Amaryllidaceae; genus Allium; species Allium cepa. Next base: position 420,015,641 of record CM060943.1, on the reverse strand, counting down.
TGAAATAAATTTTGAAGCGAAATTAAGTATTAATCATAGTGAAGAATCGATGAGTATAAATTTTGGCATATGATCATAGTCCATTATAAGAATGTTGCCAAATTTTTTCTCTCAAAATCCGCTTTTTCGCAAAAGTCAAGTTATTTACTTTCCCTCATTATTGTAAATTTAATATTTTTTAAGTCAAGTAATTATATTTGATTGTTACTTCATTATTTATGAATATCGAGGAATGTTTATTCTATTGTTTTGCTAGTTAACCAGCAAGCTTTCATAATAGGAGAATTGTATCCTCATGCTAACCTTAATGTGCTTGAATAAGCTAATAAACGCTTGTGACAAACTTGCCCTGATTATAACTACATCCGTCTGGTTTCATATTTCTTTACATGGGTACTTTATCCTTGTTTAAATAATGTGCTTAAGCATGTGTTATATCGACTTGCAGTCCTTTTGTAATGAATATTTCCAAAAATTATGCTTATTCCAAATGCAATAGATAAAAAGTACAGTAAACAATTTTTAAAGTACCTTTCACTTTAATTTCATAACTCAATTTATGCTCTATGAATTTAACATAACTGCTGATGAAACAGGACCAAGAAATAAAAAGCTGTAAAAGGTACTTGATATAATAATGTAGAAATGCTTTTTTATATTTTGTCAATTTAGACATACTAATTGTGACGCCCCACCTCTATACCCACTCTAGCCAAGGACACTACGGAGTAATGCCGTCAATTAGCACGGCGAATAAGGCTGTTGAGGAGTGACCATCCGCGCAATTGCTTTGTGCGAGCACCGATATGTCAGATAGTATAACATGCATCTGGTTTCAGGAGGAAATACGACATACCGATACAAACTCAAAGCTACAACCCAGTGCCAATATATACTCTTCGGAAACAAATATAGAAATAATCATAACACAAATCAGTCACAGACATCCATATCACAAAGGCGGAAATAGATATGAATATATATAACACATAAAAGTGTTCATCAGAGTAGTGGTCAGACAAGATCCACAATGTCACAAAAGAATAGTTACAAGTGCTAGACAAAAGAATATGGATACATCAATGAGTCTATCTCTCAAATGTATACAACAAAAACTACAAATCTAAGTAGTTAGCCAAAAGTCAGGGTGATAAATCCCAGATGTGAAGTCAAGCAGAAGCACCTGAAATATCTCGGTCCGACCCGAGTATTATTTAACGAGAAAATAATAAACGGATCAGTCTAGCTATAAATATCTGGTGAAATGATATAGAATAAGAGATACGACAAAAACGTATGATAACCATAAAGCCATACTGTGATAAGTATGTAACTGAAAATCAACAAGAGATTAATCAATATCACAAGAATCTTCTCAAAGATCAAAAGGAATGTCATACTCTTTATTTATATTCACCAAACCATAAATATGGACAATAATATCAATGCCAATCACAAAAGTTAATGACACACAAATTCACCAATGTACAAATATTGATAGAACTTATCAATGAAAATCAAGAAAATTGGTGAAACACAAATTCTAGAAATCATCAATGGAAATCCAGAAATCACAAAAAGGGGGAGGCCTATCACAAAACGGGAGCATGAAAACTCACAAATACGTGTATCACAAAATGGAACGCTATTCCATGGTTGCTAACCATTAATTTTGAGCCGAAGCTCCACAAAACGGCCCGAAGGCCATGGGTCGCTACCCCACCAAATTGAGCCGAAGCTCCACAGAAACGGGGTTTAGTCTCCCTCGTAGACAAAGATACATCGCACATTTGCTAGTCTAAATCACAAAAATGACCATCAACGATCATCAAGAAGTGTCAATTACAGTAAGCTAGTAAATATATAAGCTTAGCATCATGTCCCATAACCACTAGCTTAACTTAAATATTTACAAACAAATTGTAGATCTCCACTCGAAAATTGTCACAAGAGATTCAATCGAACAAGTCCAAGAATTAACCGGCGAAGTTAATGCAAGCGTTTCATACCACTTGTTTTACTAAGCCGTTTAATTAGATTTCTCGTATGAGTGAGATAAAGGTTTGTATATACTAGTAGATTGGAATTTTACTGCTAGTATTGAAACCTTCATATTTTTAAAGTGACAAAACACAAAAATGATTGTAGAAACAAACAATCACAAGAATTCTCATTCAATGACGTGAATAAAGTCTAAAGAATTCGATTCCAAATCCATCAAAATGGAAATACCCTTGCGACTTAACAGCCATGACTTACGACTTAACACAATACAACACAAGAAAACATTGGATCAACTCATACGACCCCACGGCATACGACACAAGGGATCAGCGACTTAAGGAATAGCATGCGGCCTAACTGCATGACTTAAGAAGATAGCTGCAACGACTTAAGGAGCTAGCGGCATAAGTGAGAAACCGAGCGACCTATGTGGTCAGCGACCTAAGAGGTTGCGACTTATGGCATGGCGCGACCTAATTGGTAAGAATAGGCCGAACGATTTATGGAATGGAACGACCTAAGAGGCCGAGCGACCAAAGATATAGCGCGACCTAAGGCACAGGGGCATGCTGAGCGACCTAAGTGGTTGCGACCCAAATGGTTGCGACCAAAGGCGTATGAGAAGGCCGAGCAACTTAAGTGGGAAAGACCTAACTTGTCGTGACCTAATCAGTGCAAGCAGGCCGAGCGACCCTAGGGGGAATGACCTAATGTCTGGGCGACTTAAGTGATTGCGAGATAAAGCATGGTGCGACTTAACATGACCGAGTGACTTAATGACCGAGCGACTTATGGGTTGCGACTTAAATGCAGGCCGACCTAACTGCAGGCCGAGAGTCCTGTGTGCAGGCCAAACGACCTGAGCAACGAAAGTGTAAAAACTCTCTCAATTTGCAACCGATCGAGCACAGACGCTAGGGGATTACGCCCATCGGTTACCTGGTCCTATTGGCTCCTCGATGCATGTGACGCCCCACCTCTATACCCACGCTAGCCAAGGACACTACAGGGTAATGTCGTCAACTAACACGGAGAATAAGGCTGGTTAGGAGCGACCATCTATAGCCTTGCTCTAACTATCTATTGAATACATCGACAATAAACGTACCAAGCAGGTCGACATACCCAATGAATACTTAAAACAAATCCATAGGTGGTTGAAGGATCTATCGGAACAGAATGTAACAACTCAAATGTAATATACATCACAGAACAGTAGATCATCATATACACATATATTGATACACAACAGAGTTACAAAATAATACATGTCAAGTGGTATAGCAAACCACAATATACAGACGAACCAAAAGAATACATATATCAGAGTTTCAAATAAAAGGACTACACAAAAAGCTTTAACAAAAAGGAACAAGCTGAATAGTCCATGCGGAAGCAAAATAGGCTAAGTCCAAAAGGACCTAACCAGAAACATCTCGATCTGACCCGAGTATAAAATACGCGGGTCAGTCTAGCTAAACAAATCAGTTAGATAAACTGAACAACAATAAACCTGCACGGTTACAAAGTATAACAAATATCTTTAAAGGAGATAACACAATCATCTAACAAAAGATGAATCATATGATAACATAACAAGCCTCGTACTATCGACAACTCATAGAAACAAAGGATAGGAAATCCCAAAGCAAGCCAAAAGGCAATAACAAATACCAATAAGGTATACAAGTTCGACAAGGTAAACACTACACATCATGCGGCTCAAAAAGACCAACACCGAAGGGCGATACCTAGGGAATATACATATGAATGAAACATCAGAAAATTTGCTCGAGCTCAGTACTGTACAAACAAGAATCCATGAGCCCGAAGACTCCAAACCCAATATCACCCATGCGGATCATAATGACCAACATCGGAAGCGATACTAAAGGGAAACCCAATATCACCCATGCGTCTCATAACGACCAACATCGGAAGCGATACTAAAGGGCAACAAACCCGAAGGCACAAACCCGAAGGCACAAACCCGAAGGCACAAACCCAAAGGCAACATACCTGAAGGCAACATACCCGAAGGCAACAAACCGTAGTGGTGAAGGTCAAAGACCCAGTACTGGACACCACTAACTGGCGGAATGTGTCAAAACTCTCAAAAAGGAATCCGAAAAGTGGTAACGTGAGTCCCATAACCACTCGTTCGCACTAAACGGTTTACTATCCGTTAGTTAATTTCACACTCAAAGCAGTACAGAGTTCACCTCATATCATCGGTAAACCAAACCCGAAGGTCAAAACGATCAATTGAATAGGTCGGGAATTAATCGGAAGGATAAACACACAGATTCATGGTCCATGTTTTGCCCAACCATTTAATCACCCTTCCACTTCGCTCGAAGTGTGAAATTGTGTGTGCTTTAAATAGAATTTATAATTCGGAGAAGCGAATTTTTAATACGATTTGAAGAAATCATTTATGAAACTCGTGACTGAATTCAAAAAGGAATCATTAAGGTCAAATATGCATAAACAACTAATTGGAATCAACACGCGTCGATCAAATTTGGAAAACTAAACGAATAAGGCAATCTGGCAAAAAAACAGCATATTCAGACGTCTGAAAGAAGAGATTCAGACGTCTGAATCTAAAAGTAAATATGTTTTTCAAAACAGAATTCAGACGTCTGAATCCATACTTCCAGACGTCTGAAATAGGCAATATTCGGCCTATTTCCTTTCTGGTTGAAAATTAGCCAATTCAGACGTCTGGAATATAAATTCAGACGTCTGAATCTGGGGGTGAAAATGTTCCCCAGAACAATATTCAGACGTCTGAAATTATGGTTTCAAACGTCTGAAACATAATGATCAGGCGTTTCCTGAACCAAGGCCACTATGGCCAAACAAATCGAAAGCAATTCGGATGCGTGTTGATTATGGGCTTACGTCAAACGGCTACCCAACCTTAACGACACACCCAAACACTCCGAACAACATAAACATCAACCATAGAAGGTTTTGCATAGATTTGGCTTCAAAAATCATAATTTGGCAATTTCACCAAAGCAAACCAATCGAAAGCAAATGAACCTATGAACAATTGTTAGGAATTCATACCTAACACCAATGATATCAAAAGAAGTAGATGTGAGTTCAAAACTCACCTTCTTACACCCAAACAAAGATACACATATATAAGCATAAATTATGAGATAAAAATCTCACCTTTTAATGCGAAACAAAAAAGAAGGAGCTCAATTTGCAAGGAGAAGACCAACTATCCACTCAACTAGCTTCAATCTAAGAATAAAACAAGCATTTTCCTAAGTTTAGGTTTAGGAAATTTCTGAGATTGAAGAGAGAAGGAGATAGAGAAGATGAAGAGGAGCTTACCTATGTCTTCTCTTTGATATTGGAGCAAGAATCAAGTTTGCAAAGAAGAAACTAGGGTTAGCAATTTCTATTTCTCTTTCCTTCCACCATTTTCAGCTTTGCTTAAGTTTGGAGGTGAAAATGAGTGAATGAGAAGAGATGGGCTGAGTTAGGTTAATTAGATAGTTAGTGGGCTGAACCCAAACCCAAATAGAAAAAGTTGCCAAAATTCAACTTACTCCAGACATATCAAAGCTTATACTTAGAAAGATCGCAAACGGCATTTTGGAACCAATGGAAATGGTTTCGAGTTCCAATTCGGCCATTTGCAAAAATTAACATTTCGGACCTAAATCTGACCAACGACACTATGTTTAAATAAAACATTTAAAATATAAAATCGTTAAATATGCGGGTTGTTATAGATCTCCCCTCCTTACAAAATTGCATCCCCGCAATTCCTAGAGACGATATTTGTAACAACTACATACATACAACATTCAAAAGAAAAGAAAATAAGCTTGAGACGAAAAGATATTCTCACCATTCCCAAGCAAAGATAGAAAACCCGGATAGGATCGCTCAATAAACTCTCTGGTTTCCCAAGTACAGTCATTGGGGTTAGCGGACCATTGAACTTTAACGAGCGGCACGTCCTTGTTCCGAAGATGTCGCACCTCCGTGTCAAGTACGCGAATAGGTTGCTATACAATAGATAAGTCCGGTGAGATCTCAAGCTCAAGCAAATCAGGAGAATCAATAACAGAATCCGATTCCCGAAGACACTTCCGAAGTTGTGAGACGTGAAACACATCATGAATGCCAGATAAATGAGCAGGAAGTAAAACTCTATAAGCCACAGGGCCAATACGTTCAGTAATAGAAAATGGTCCTATAAAGGGAGGAGCCAATTTCCCAGTCGTACTGAAACGCATAACTCCTTTCAAAGGAGAAACACGAATAAAAACAAGATCACCAATCGAGAACTCGAGAGGCTTCCTACGATTGTCCGCGTAGGATTTCTGGCGACTTTGTGCCTCTTTCATTCTCAACCGGATAATATCAATCTTTTCGGAAGAATCACGAACAAAATCTGGATCAAGAATAAGCTTCTTCCCAGATTCCAACCAACAAGAAGGTGATCAACATGGCCTTCCATATAAGGCTTCGAAAGGAGCCATACCGATAATAGACTGAAAACTATTATTGTAGGAGAACTCTACAAGAGGTAGGTGATCCTCCCAACTACCACCGAAATCAGAAATACAAATACGGAGAAGATCTTTCAAGATACGATTCACTTGTTCAGCCTGTCCATCAGACTGCGGATGATAAGCTGTGCTAAAATTAAGCTTTGTTCCCAAAGCTTGTTGAAGACTCTGCCAAAAATGACTCGTGAATAAAGGATCATGATCACTCACAATAGAACTAGGAACACTGTGAAGTCTCACGATTTCCTTGACATACAACTTAAATAAAAGCGAAGCAGTCCTATTAGACTTAATAGGGATAAAAAGAGAAGACTTGGTGAGGCGATCAACAATAACCCAAATACTAGAATGGCCTGATCTCGAACGAGGTAGGCCGTCAATGAAATCCATAGAAATCTAATCCCATTTCGACAATGGAATCTGTAGAGGCTAAAGAAGACTAGAAGGACGCTGATGTTCGGCCTTAAAATGCTGATAAGTTATGCAATTACTCACATAACCCGCCACATCGCGCTTCATGTCTTCCCAATAATAAAGATGATGCATATCGGCATACATCTTACTACTACCAGGATGAATGGGATATTTAGAACGGTGACAGTCATCAAGAATGTCATGCCCAAGTACAAGATCAAAAGGCACAAAAAGACGGTTCTTCTTACGAAGACACCCATGAGAATCAATGCTGAAATCCCGCAACGCCTCATCACAGGATCCAGACTCACAAAGCTGAATAAAATGCAACAAATCGGGATCACGCCGCTGAGCATCGGCAATACGATCCAATAAAATAGGTCGAGCTTCCAAACTAAATAATAGAATAGGAGAATCAGAAGATGAACCTCGATCCCGTATTTCACAAAAAGATAGAGTCTCAAGAATATCCCATTCGGCAAGCATCATAGAAATAACAGCCGAATGTTTGCGACTAAGCGCATTAGCAACACGGTTACCCTTTCCAGGGGTATACTGGATATCAAAGTCATAGGAAGCAAGAAACTCGAGCCAACACTGTTGTCTCATATTGAGTTCCTTCTGAGTGAATAAATACTTCAAAGATTTATGATCGGTATAAAGAATGAAGCGTTTGCCCAATAAATAGTGTCGCCAAATCTTCAAGGCAAAGACAATGGCGGCTAACTCAAGATCATGAGTGGCATAGCGAACTTCATTCGAACGCAGTTGCCTAGAAGCATAAGCAACTACCCGATATTTCTGCATAAGAACAGCACCGAGACCACTACCACAAGCATCGGTGTAGACAACAAGATCATGATTCCCCTCGGGAACCACAAGAATAGAAGCATTAGTGAGAAGTTCCTTCAATGTCTGAAAGGAAGCTTCACACTTGTCGGACCAAATAAAACGAATGCCTTTCCGAGTAAGGCAGGTGAGAGGAAGCACAACTCGGGAAAAATCCTTAATGAACCGACGGTAATAACCCGCCAATCCAAGGAAACTACGAATCTCATGCACATTCTTAGGCCTCTTCCAATTCTGAATGGCTTCGATCTTTGAGGGATCGACAGAAATGCCATCGGAAGATACAACATGGCCTAAGAACTTAACCCTAATCTCCCAAAAATGGCACTTGGAGAATTTGGCTCTAAGCTGATGATGTCGGAGAGTACTCAAGACAATTCTCAAGTGATTAGCATGCTCGGCTTCAGACTTAGAATAAATAAGGATATCATCATTGAACACAAGGACAAACTTATCGAGATATTCCTGGAATACTCGATTCATGAGATCGACAAAGAAAGCAGGAGCGTTCGTCAAACCGAACGGCATAACGAGCCACTCAAAAGAACCATAACGAGTGCGAAAAGCGGTAAGAGGAATGCTATACTCCGCGACTCGTAACTGATGAAAACCTGTGGCTAGGTCAAGCTGAGAAAAGACCTTAGCACCACTCAATATATCGAACATATCATCGATCCTAGGCAATGAATGCCTATTCCTGACGGTTAACTCGTTAAGCTTGCGATAGTCAATGCAAAGCCTAAGAGTTCCAGTGGACTTCTTCACGAAGACGACCGCGGATCCCCATGGAGAAAAACTGGACTGAATCAACTGCTTGGACTCAAGCTCTAAAAGCTGCTTCTTGAGTTCCTCATTTTCCTTTGTAGACATCCTCGTGGGAGGACGGCTAACTGGCTGCGCGCCTGGAATGAGATCAATGCGGAACTCAATTGCCCGCTTAGGTGGCAAACCCCAGACAGGTTCAAAAACATCAGAAAAGTCACAAGCAATAGGAATACGAGATATATCATCATCATCTCGCGAGTCAAGCGAATGCAAAGCCATTTCGGAATTATCTACATCCCGAAGAATAAGAGATAGTTGAGTAGGCGAATCCGGATGTCGAAGATATATAATTCTCTCCGAACAAATAATCCTGGCATCATATCTTACTAGCCAGTCCATACCCAAAATCAAATCAAATCCCAGACAAGAAATAACGTGCAAACTCGCACGAAAAGAAAAGCCACATAAAACAATCTTGACATTATCACAAAGCAAACTAAGGGTCGTGGATCCCCCAATAGGATTCGCAATCCTCAAAGAAGTAACCAAACAAGAAACATCCAAAGATAAATTATCAACGAGCTTTTTCGATACGAAAGAATGTGATGCACCCGTATCGAAAAGAACTCGAATTCAAAGGTCATGAAATAAAATAGAACCTTCCAAAATAGATGGAGATATACCTTTGGGCTGAGAGGGACCTTCAGAAGCCTTGGCAGCATAAAGCTTGCTAGACTTGGCACCAGCCGGAACAGTAGGGCAAGCTGAAACATGATGACCTTCCTTCTTGCAATAGCGGCAGAAGAGAGGCTTAGGACAAGCTCGAATAATATGGTCCGGAGAACCACAATTGAAACACTTCCGAGCGAAGGGTGTTCCAACAGACTGAGGCTGAGAACTAGAACCACCGGTCTTCTTCTTCTTAGAAGGAAAAGGCCTCTTCTGAAATGGAAGCGGCTTCTTGTTGGGGTTCTTGGAAACCTCAACATCAACATCACTATCACACTCCTTCTCGACGGTCTCGAGATGAAGTGCCGAATCAACCAACTCCTCAAAAGAAAGCTTAAGCTGGAGCAACAAAGACTTCTTAAGATATTTCTTAAGACCAGAAACAAACTTCAAATTCTTCTTATAAGATGTGCTAATGAATTCAAGACCATACTTAGATAAAGCCTCGAATGATGCAACATACTCAGAAACAGAAGATTTCCCTTGCTTCAACTCAAGGAAGCGTCGGGTCAATAAAACTTTTTCAGATTCAGGAACGAACTTGAGTTCAAATCGCTCCAGAAACTGAGTCCAAGAGAGAGTAGACTCATCAATTTCGGCTACAAGAAGCTCATACCAATCAAGAGCACGCTCTTGTAATAAGCTAGAAGTTACAAGAACTCTATCATGGTCAGAAAGATCCATGCGAGAGAAGATACGCTCGCACGTGCGAAACCAAGCTTGGACTTCAAGAATAGACTCGGAGCCTTTAAACGGCTTTCCTCCAAGATGAGCAAAATCACTGCACTGGCGTGCAAAGGCAGACTTGCGAGGTGGAGACACTCGAGGAGGAACTGGAGGCTAAGTGCTCCTAAACAACTCCAAAAACTGAGCGGCAGATGTATAAAAGCCATCCGGATGTGAGCCACTAGATCGCCCAGCATCTGAACGTCATCCCCTGCCTCTTCCAGCCATACGCTGAAAGTAAGATAAGAACAAGATTACTCATAAGGTAGATACGTCAATACGGAATACTATGAAATAAAATGCATTCCTAGACGTATTCCCCAAATTCTATCTAACCTTTGATAGTAGAAGGAATAGAAAGGCACGATAACTCAAAGATTTGTATCACTTATATACTTTGATGTACCGTAATATGTGCATCTATTCTGTGTTTATCATATTTTGTCCTGAACTCAGCTCTGATACCACGCTGTGACGCCCCACCTCTATACCCACGCTAGGCAAGAACACTACAGGGTAATGCCGTCAACTAACACGGAGAATAAGGCTGGTTAGGAGCGACCATCTATAGCCTTGCTCTAACTATCTATTGAATACATCGACAATAAACGTACCAAGCAGGTCGACATACCCAATGAATACTTAAAATAAATCCATAGGTGGTTGAAGGATCTATCAAAACAGAATATAACAACTCAAATGTAATATACATCACAGAATAGTAGATCATCATATACACATATATCGATACACAACATAGTTACAAAATAATACATGTCAAGTGGTATAGCAAACCACAATATACAGACGAACCAAAAGAATACATATATCAGAGTTTCAAATAAAAGGAGTACACAAAAAGCTTTAACAAAAAGAAACAAGCTGAATAGTCCATGCGGAAGTAAAATAGGATAAGTCTAAAAGCACCTAACCTGAAACATCTCGGTCTGACCCGAGTATAAAATACACGGGTCAGTTTAGCTAAACAAATCAGTTAGATAAACTGAACAATAATAAACCTGCACGGTTACAAAGTATAACAAATATATCTAAAGGAGATAACACAATCATCTAACAAAAGATGAATCATATAATAACATAACAAGCCTCATATCAACGGTAACTCATAGAAACAAAGGATATAAATATCCCAAAGCAAGCCAAAAGGAAATAACAAATACCAATAAGGTATACAAGTTCCACAAGGTAAACACTACGCATCATGCGGCTCAAAAAGACCAACACCGAAGGGCGATACCTAGAGAATATACATATGAATGAAACATCAGAAAATTTGCTCGAGCTCAGTACTGTACAAACAAGGATTCATGAGCCCGAAGACTCCAAACCCAATATCACCCATGCGGCTCATAACGACCAACATTGGAAGCGATACTAAAGGGCAACCCAATATCACCCATGCGGCTCATAACGACCAACATCGGAAGCGATACTAAAGGGCAATAAACCCGAAGGCACAAACCCGAAGGCAACATACCCGAAGGCAACATACCCGAAGGTAACAAACCGTAGTGGTGAAGGTCAAAGACCCAGTACTGGACACCACTAACTGACGGAATGTGTCATAACTCTCAAAAAGGAATCCGAAAAGTGGTAACGTGAGTCCCATAACCACTCGTTCGCACTAAACGGTTTACTATCCGTTAGTTAATTTCACACTCAAAGCAGTACAGAGTTCACCTCATATCATCGTTAAACCAAACCCGAAGGTCAAAACTATCAATTGAATAGGTCGAGAATTAATCGGAAGGATAAACGCACAGATTCATGGTCCGTGTTTTGCCCAACCATTTAATCACCCTTCCACTTCGCTCGAAGTGCGAAATTGTGTGTGCTTTAAATAGAATTTATAAATCGGAGAAGCGAACTTTTAATACGATTTGAAGAAATCATTTATAAAACCCATGAATGAATTCAAAAAGGAATCATTAAGGTCAAATATGCATAAACAACTAATTGGAATCAATATGCATCGATCAAATTTGGAAAACTAAACGAATAAGGCAATCCGACAAAAAAAGCATATTCAGACGTCTGAAAGAAGAGATTCGGACGTCTGAATCTAAAAATAAATATGTTTTTCAAAACAGAATTCAGACGTCTGAATCCATACTTCCAGACGTCTGAAATAGGCAATATTCGGCCTATTTCCTTTATGGTTGAAAATTAGCCAATTCAGACGTCTGGAATATAAATTCAGACATCTGAATCTGGGGGTGAAAATGTTCCCTAGAACAATATTCAGACGTCTAAAATTATGGTTTCAGATGTCTGAAACATGATGATCAGGCATTTCCTGAACCTAGGCCACTTTGGCCAAACAAATCGAAAGCAATCGGATGCGTGTTGATTATGGGCTTACGTCAAACGGCTAGCCAACCTTAACTACACACCCAAACACTCCGAACAACATAAACATCAACCATAGAAGGTTTTACATAGATTTGGCTTCAAAAATCATAATTTGGCAATTTCACCAAAGCAAACCAAATCGAAAGCAAATGAACCTATGAACAATTGTTAGGAATTCATACCTAACACCAATGGTATCAAAAGTAGTAGATGCGAGTTCAAAACTCACATTCTTTCACCCAAACAAAGATATACATATATAAGCATAAATTGTGAGATAAAAATCTCACCTTTTAATGCGAAACAAAGAAGAAGGAGCTCAATTTGCAAGGAGAAGACCAACTAATCTCTACTTCCACTCAACTAGCTTCAATCTAAGAATAAAACAAGCATTTTCCTAAGTTTAGGTTTAGGAAATTTCTGAGATTGAAGAGAGAAGGAGATAGAGAAGATGAAGAGGAGCTTACCTATGTCTTCTCTTTGATATTGGAGCAAGAATCAAGTTTGCAAAGAAGAAACTAGGGTTAGCAATTTCTCTTTCCCTTCCACCATTTTCAGTTTTGCTTAAGTTTGGAGGTGAAAATGAGTGAATGAGAAGAGATGGGCTGAGTTAGGTTAATTAGATAGTTAGTGGGCTGAACCCAAACAGAAAAAGTTGCAAAAATTCAACTTACTCTAAACATATCAAAGCTTATATTTAAAAAGATCGCAAACGCCATTTTGGAACCAATGGAAATGATTTGGAGTTCCAATTCGGCCATTTGTAAAAAGTAACATTTCGGACCTAAATTCGACTAACGACACTATTTTAAATAAAACATTTAAATATAAAATTGTTAAATATGCGGGTTGTTACAGATCTCCCCTCCTTACAAAATTGCATCCCCGCAATTCCTAGAGACGATATTTGTAACAACTACATACATACAACATTCAAAAGAAAAGAAAATAAGCTTGAAACGAAAAGATATTCTCACCATTCCCAAGCAAAGATAGAAAACCCGGATAGGATCGCTCAATAAACTCTCTGGTTTCCCAAGTACAGTCATTGGGGTTAGCGGACCATTGAACTTTAACGAGCGCACGTCCTTGTTTCGAAGATGTCGCACCTCCGTGTCAAGTATGCGAATAGGTTGCTGTACAATAGATAAGTCCGGTGAGATCTCAAGCTCAAGCAAATCCGGAGAATCAATAACAGAATCCGATTACCGAAGACACTTCCGAAGTTGTGAGATGTGAAACACGTCATGAATGCCAGATAAATGAGCAGGAAGTGAAACTCTATAAGCCACAGGGCCAATACGTTCAGTAATAGAAAATGGTCCTATAAAGCGAGGAGCCAATTTCCCAGTCGTACCGAAACGCATAACCCCTTTCAAAAGAGAAACACGAATAAAAACAAGATCACCAATCGAGAACTCGGGAGGCTTCCTACGATTGTCCGCGTAGGATTTCTGGCGACTCTGTGCCTCTTTCATTCTCAACCGGATAAGATCAATCTTCTGGAAGAATCACGAACAAAATCTGGACCAAGAATAAGCTTCTCCCCAGATTCCAACCAACAAGAAGATGATCGACATGGCCTTCCGTATAAGGCTTCTAAAGGAGCCATACCGATACTAGACTGAAAACTATTATTGTAGGAGAACTCTACAAGAGGTAGGTGAACCTCCCAACTACCACCGAAATCAGAAATACAAATACGGAGAAGACCTTCCAAGATACGATTCACCCGTTCAGTCTGTCCATCAGACTGCGGATGATAAGCTGTGCTAAAATAAAGCTTTGTTCCCAAAGCTTGCTGAAGACTCTGCCAAAAATGACTCGTGAATAAAGGATCACGATCACTCACAATAGAACTAGGAACACTGTGAAGTCTCACGATTTCCTTGACATACAACTTAGCCAAAAGTGAAGAAGTCCTATTAGACTTAATAGGGATAAAATGAGCAGAATTAGTGAGGCGATCAACAATAACCCAAATACTAGAATGGCCTGATCTCGAACGAGGTAGGCCGTCAATGAAATCCATAGAAATCTGATCTCATTTCCACAATGGAATCTCTAGAGGCTGAAGAAGACCAGAAGGACGCTGATGTTCGGCCTTAAAACGCTGACAAGTTATGCAATTACTCACATAACCCGCCACATCGCGCTTCATGCCTTCCCAATAATAAAGACGATGCATATCAGCATACATCTTACTACTACCAGGATGAATGGTATACCTAAAACGGTGACAGTCATCAAGAATGTCATGCCTAAGTACAAGATCGAAAGGCACAAAAAGACGGTTCTTCTTACGAAGACACCCATGAGAATCAATGCTGAAATCCCGCAACGCCTCATCACAGGATCCAGATTCACACAGCTGAATAAGGTGCAACAAATCAGGATCACGCTGCTGAGCATCGGCAATACGATCCAATAAAATAGGTCGAGCTCCCAAACTAAATAATAGAATAGGAGAATCAGAAGATGAACCTCGATCCCGAATTTCACAAAAAGATAGAGTCTCAAGAATATCCCATTCGGCAAGCATCATAGAAATAACAGCCGAATGTTTGCGACTAAGCGCATCAGCAACACGATTACCCTTTCCAGGGGTATACTGGATATCAAAGTCATAGGAAGCAAGAAACTCGAGCCAACGCTGTTGTCTCATATTGGGTTCCTTCTGAGTGAACAAATGCTTCAAAGATTTATGATCGGTATAAAGAATGAAGCGTTCACCCAATAAATAGTGTCGCCAAATCTTCAAGGCAAAGACAATGGCGGCTAACTCAAGATCATGAGTGGCATAGCGAACTTCATTCGGACGCAGTTGCCTAGAAGCATAAGCAACTACCCGATCTTTCTACATAAGAACAGCACCGAGACCACTACCACAAGTATCGGTGTAGACAACAAGATCACGATTCCCCTCGGGAACCACAAGAATAGGAGCATTAGTGAGAAGTTCCTTCAATGTCTGAAAAGAAGCTTCACACTTGTCGGACCAAATATAACGAATGCCTTTCCGAGTAAGGCTGGTGAGAGGAAGCACAACTCGGGAAAAATCCTTAATGAACCGACGGTAATAACCCGCCAATCCAAGGAAACTATGAATCTCATGCACATTCTCAGGCCTCTTCCAATTCTGAATGGCTTCGATCTTTGAGGGATCGACAGAAATGCCATCGAAAGATACAACATGGCCTAAGAACTTAACCCTATTCTCCCAAAAATGGCACTTGGAGAATTTGGCTCTAAGCTGATGATGACGGAGAGTACTCAATACAACTCTCAAGTGATTAGCATGCTCGGCTTCAGACTTAGAATAAATAAGGATATCATCAATGAACACAAGGACAAACTTATCGAGATATTCCCGAAATACTCGATTCATGAGATCGACAAAGAAAGCAGGAGCGTTCGTCAAACCGAACGGCATAACGAGCCACTCAAAAGAACCATAACGAGTGCGGAAAGCGGTAAGAGGAATGCTATCCTCCGCGACTCGTAACTGATGAAAACCTGTGGCTAGGTCAAGCTGAGAAAAGACCTTAGCACCACTCAATAGATCGAACATATCATAGATCCTAGGCAATGGATACCTATTCCTGACGGTTAACTCGTTAAGCATGCGATAGTCAATGCAAAGCCTAAGAGTTCCATCGGACTTCTTCACGAAGACGACCGCGGATCCCCATGGAGAAAAACTGGACTGAATCAACTGCTTGGACTCAAGGTCTAAAAGCTGCTACTTGAGTTCCTCATTTTCCTTTGTAGACATCCTCGTGGGAGGACCGCTAACTGGCTGCGTGCCTGGAATGAGATCAATGCGGAACTCAATTGCCCGCTTAGGTGGCAAACCCCAGACAGGTTCAAAAACATCAGAAAAGTCACAAGCAATAGGAATACGAGATATCACATCATCATCTCGCGAGTCAAGAGAATGCAAAGCCATTTCGGAATTATCCACATCCCGAAGAATAAGAGATAGCAGAGTAGGCGAATCCGGATGTCGAAGATATATAATTCTCTCCGAACAAATAATCCTGGCATCATATCTTACTAGCCAGTCCATACCCAAAATCAAATCAAATCCCAGACAAGAAATAACGTGCAAACTCGCACGAAAAGAAAAGCCACATAAAACAATCTCGACATTATCACAAAGCAAGCTAAGGGTCGCGGATCCCCCAATAGGATTCGTAATCCTCAAAGAAGTAACCAAACAAGAAACATCCAAAGATAAATCATCAACGAGCTTTTTCAATACGAAAGAATGTGATGCACCCGTATAGAAAAGAACTCAAATACCAAGGTCATAAATAAAATAGAACCTTCCAAAATAGATGGAGATATACCTTTGGGCAGAGAGGGACCTTCAGAAACCTTAGCAGCATAAAGCTTGCTAGACTTGGCACCAGCCGAAACAGTAGGGCAAGCTGAAACATGATGACCTTCCTTCTTGCAATAGCGGCAGAAGAGAGGCTTTGGACAAGATCGAATAATATGGTCCGGAGAACCACAATTGAAACACTTCCGAGCGAAAGGTGTTCCAACAGACTGAGGCTGAGAACTAGAACCACCAGTCTTCTTCTTCTTACAAGGAAAAGGCCTCTTCTGAAATTGAAGCGGCTTCTTGTTGGGGTTCTTGGAAACCTCAACATCCACATCACTATCACACTCCTTCTCGACGGTCTCGAGATGAAGTGCCGAATTAACCAACTCCTCAAAAGAAAGCTTAAGCTGGAGCAACAAAGACTTCTTACGATATTTCTTAAGACCAGAAACAAACTTCAAATTCTTCTTATAAGAAGTGCTAATGAATTCAAGACCATACTTAGATAAAGCCTCGAATGATGAAACATACTCAGAAACAGAAGATTTCCCTTGCTTCAACTCAAGGAAGCGTCGGGTCAATAAAACTTTTTCAGATTCAGGAACGAACTTGAGTTCAAATCGCTTCCGAAACTGAGTCCAAGAGAGAGTAGACTCATCAATTTCGGCTACAAGAAGCTCATACCAATCAAGAGCACGCTCTTGTAATAAGCTAGAAGTTACAAGAACTCTATCATGGTCAGAAAGATCCATGCGAGAGAAGATACGCTCGCACGTGCGAAACCAAGCTTGGACTTCAAGAACAGACCCGGAGCCTTTAAACGGCTTTCCTCCAAGATGAGCAAAATCACTGCACTGGCGTGCAAAGGCAGACTTGCGAGGTGGAGACACTCGAGGAGGAACTGGAGGCTGAGTGCTCCTAAACAACTCCAAAAACTGATCGGCAGACATATAAACGCCATCCGAATGTGAGCCACTAGATCGCCCAGCATCCAAACGTCGTCCCCTGCCTCTTCCAGCCATACGCTGAAAGTAAGATAAGAACAAGATTAATCACAAGGTAGATACGTCAATACGGAATACTACGGAATAAAATGCATTCCTAGACGTATTCCCCAAATTCTATCTAGCCTTTGATAGTAGAAGGAATAGAAAGGCACGATGACTCAAAGATTTGTACTTATATACTTTGATGTACCGTAATATGTGCATCTATTCTGTGTTTATCATATTTTGTCCTGAAATCAGCTCTGATACCACGATGTTACGCCCCACCTCTATACCCACGCTAGCCAAGGACACTACAGGGTAATGCCGTCAACTAACACGGAGAATAAGGCTGGTTAGGAGCGACCATCTATAGCCTTGCTCTAACTATCTATTGAATACATCGACAATAAACGTACCAAGCAGGTCGACATACCCAATGAATACTTAAAACAAATCCATAGGTGGTTGAAGGATCTATCGGAACATAATATAACAACTCAAATGTAATATACATCGTAGAACAGTATATCATCATATACACATATATCGATACACAACAGAGTTACAAAATAATACATGTCAAGTGGTATAGCAAACCACAATATACAGACAAACCAAAAGAATACATATATCAGAGTTTCAAATAAAAGGACTATACAAAAAGCTTTAACAAAAAGGAACAAGCTGAATAGTCCATGCGGAAGCAAAATAGGCTAAGTCCAAAAGCACCTAACCTGAAACATCTCGGTCTTACCCGAGTATAAAATACACGGGTCAGTCTAGCTAAACAAATCAGTTAGATAAACTGAACAACAATAAACCTGCACGGTTACAAAGTATAACAAATATCTCTAAAGGAGATAACACAATCATCTAACAAAAGATGAATCATATGATAACATAACAAGCCTCATATCATCGGCAACTCATAGAAACAAAGGATAGGAATATCCCAAAGCAAGCCAAAAGGCAATAACAAATACCAATAAGGTATACAAGTTCCACAAGGTAAACACTACGCATCATGCGGCTCAAAAAGACCAACACCAGAGGGCGATACCTAGGGAATATACATATGAATGAAACATCAGAAAATTTGCTCGAGCTCAGTACTGTACAAACAAGGATCCATGAGCCCAAAGACTCCAAACCCAATATCACCCATGCGGCTCATAACGACCAACATCGGAAGCGATACTAAAGGGCAACCTAATATCACCCACGCGGCTCATAACGACCAACATCGGAAGCGATACTAAAGGGCAACAAACCCGAAGGCACAAACCCGAAGGCAACATACCCGAAGGCAACAAACTATAGTGGTGAAGGTCAAAGACCCAGTACTGGACACCACTAACTGGCGGAATGTGTCATAACTCTCAAAAAGGAATCCCAAAAGTGGTAACGTGAGTCCCATAACCACTCGTTCGCACTAAACGGTTTACTATCCGTTAGTTAATTTCACACTTAAAGCAGTACAGATTTCACCTCATATCATCGGTAAACCAAACCCGAAGGTCAAAACGATCAATTGAATAGGTCGAGAATCAATCGGAAGGATAAACGCACAGATTCATGGTCCGTGTTTGGCCCAACCATTTAATCACCCTTCCACTTCGCTCGAAGTGCGAAATTGTGTGTGCTTTAAATAGAATTTATAAATCGGAGAAGCGAACTTTTAATACGATTTGAAGAAATCATTTATAAAACCCATGAATGAATTCAAAAAGGAATCATTAAGGTCAAATATGCATAAACAACTAATTGGAATCAATATGCATCGATCAAATTTGGAAAACTAAACGAATAAGGCAATCTGACAAAAAAAGCATATTCAGACGTCTGAAAGAAGAGATTCGGACGTCTGAATCTAAAAATAAATATGTTTTTCAAAACAGAATTCAGACGTCTGAATCCATACTTCCAGACGTCTGAAATAGGCAATATTCGGCCTATTTCCTTTCTGGTTGAAAATTAGCCAATTCAGACGTCTGGAATATAAATTCAGACATCTGAATCTGGGGGTGAAAATGTTCCCTAGAACAATATTCAGACGTCTGAAATTATGGTTTCAGATGTCCGAAACATGATAATCAGGCATTTCCTGAACCTAGGCCACTATGGCCAAACAAATCGAAAGCAATCGGATGCGTGTTGATTATGGGCTTACGTCAAACGGCTACCCAACCTTAACTACACACCCAAACACTCCGAACAACATAAACATCAACCATAGAAGGTTTTACATAGATTTGGCTTCAAAAATCATAATTTGGCAATTTCACCAAAGCAAACCAAATCGAAAGCAAATGAACCTATGAACAATTGTTAGGAATTCATACCTAACACCAATGGTATCAAAAGTAGTAGATGTGAGTTCAAAACTCACCTTCTTTCACCCAAACAAAGATATACATATATAAGCATAAATTGTGAGATAAAAATCTCACCTTTTAATGCGAAACAAAGAAGAAGGAGCTCAATTTGCAAGGAGAAGACCAACTAATCTCTACTTCCACTCAACTAGCTTCAATCTAAGAATAAAACAAGCATTTTCCTAAGTTTAGGTTTAGGAAATTTCTGAGATTGAAGAGAGAAGGAGATAGAGAAGATGAAGAGGAGCTTACCTATGTCTTCTCTTTGATATTGGAGCAAGAATCAAGTTTGCAAAGAAGAAACTAGGGTTAGCAATTTCTCTTTCCCTTCCACCATTTTCAGTTTTGCTTAAGTTTGGAGGTGAAAATGAGTGAATGAGAAGAGATGGGCTGGGTTAGGTTAATTAGATCGTTAGTGGGCAGAACTCAAACCCAAAACCCAAATAGAAAAGGTTGCAAAAATTCAACTTACGCCAAACATATCAAAGCTTATACTTAAAAAGATCGCAAACGCCATTTTGAAACCAATGGAAATAGTTTCGAGTTTCGATTCGGCCATTTGCAAAAAGTAACATTTCGGACCTAAATCCGACTAACGACACTATGTTTAAATAAAACATTTAAATATAAAATCGTTAAATATGCGTGTTGTTACAATGCATCATCAAAAACGTGTTCAATCATCAAAGTTAGGATTTTTAATGATTTGAACCCAAAACACTAAAAATTGGGATTTTCACCAATTCAATCCAAACCAAGAGCAAATGCATATGAAATGGTGTTAGGAATTCATACCCAACAATCAAAGATAGTTATAGACAAAGATGTGAGATAAAAATCTCACCTTTTCACAAAATCAATGAAGAAGAAGCTTGAAAGAAAAGAAAGAATCAACCACACTTCAATCTCAACAGAAGAAGCTTGAATCAATGGCTTCTCTTTGAATTTGGAGTTAGATGTTGGATTTGCAAATGAACTAGGGCTTGGAGTTTTAATTTCTCATTCTTCCCTCCATTTTTGATGAAGCTTGAGTGTTAGGAAATGAAAGTGAAGTTATGAAGGGAAGAGGGGGTTGAGCTAGAGTTAATAGTTTAGGCTAATGGGCTAAACCAAACCCAAAGCCCAAAGTGAAAAAGTGGCAAAATTCCACTAACTCCAAACATATCAAATTTTATACCCAAAAAGATCGCAAACGGCATTTTGGACCCAATGGAAGTGGTCCCGAGTCCTAATTCGACCGTATGCAAAAAGTAACTTTTCGGACTAAAATCTGACTAACGATAAAATATTAAAATAAAATATTTAAATATTCAATCGTAAAATATGCGGGTTGTTACACTAATTGATCCAATTAACATGGAAAAGCAGTTGTAAAACCATGAGAAAGCAGCTAATGTGGATAAGTTTTGTTTTGTAAGTTTAGATTCATGTATATTCTTACTTGATTTTATTTGATACATCCTTGTGAGTTCTAGAAAAGAAATCATGCCTACTAACATGTTTATGCAAATAAAATGTAATAGATTGGATCATCGTACGAACTTAGTCAACTAAAGGCTAAACTAAATTTTTATGAATACCTGAAATGTGAGAAGTACTTAAAGCATCTGAATAAGAAAATTTAAAGGATATGTGTTCTTATAAATATTTTTTGTTGTTGAAATAGGAACATTTAGTCGACTAAATGCTACTCTACATGTTTATGAAATGTGCGAAGTACTTAAATCATTTGAATAAGAACATTTAAAGGATGTGCATTCTTATAAATATTTTTTGTTGTTGAAACATGATCACTTTAAACAAAAACAGAAGGTTCTAAATGTCAATTATGTAGGTATACATAAATCTACCATCTACTTATTATCGGCAGCTAACTTCATCAAAAACATTGATTTATAATTAATATATCAAACAATGCCCGGCAATGCCTGGAATAATGTGTATTGCATGTATACAATTTACATACCACTAATTATTTATATTTATAAGAGGCCGATGAATCAAAATGAACTACAATTGATTAATGTAGTAGAATGAAATAATAGAACAAAAGGAAGAATAAAAGTCTCAATCCTAAATGCTTTTGAATCAAAGTAAGCAGAAGAAACATATCATAAACAAACAATGTATAAAGTTAAATCGTTAATCAAATTTAAAACAGCTGTCTAGTGGACTGACCTTAGTCGATCATCGATTGGTCGATCCATAAGCAGCACTCGATAACTGATGGATGACGGTTGATGTTTCAGGTCGAAATTCGAAGGTGGAGAAGAATGGTATTGAAGTAACCTTAGTTTGTGCTGCTTAATGGACCTATCATCGATCGATTATAAATTGAAATCGGAGAAGCTATTGTATTTGGAACTGTCATGGATCAGGAATCACTCTAGATCTAGAATTATGAATTGCCTTCAGATCTAGAATTGTCATTATCTCTTTTTTGCTCCGAAGGAGATTGAGACCTAGGGTATTTTAGTTTTGGGAAAGGCAGGATGAGCGAGAAACGGACGACATTCGACAGAATGTAAAGGGCAGTATGGGAACTTTAAAAAGACACGGTTGAATTTACATTCATTGAATTCTCATTTTTAGCAGTAGAGATTGTAACGCCCCGCCTTTTTGTACGCTTTAAATCGATGATAAACCACACATGTCAGACTTAAACCATACAGAAGGGCGGATTTGTTATGGGGTAAATAAGAAGAAGCAGAGAAAGAATAAAACAAAACAGAATTTTGCAGCGGAACGATAAAATATAATAATCAAATATACAGTTCATGAAGCTGTTTTACAAGCCATTTGATTATATGTATACAATACATATCAGAGTTGCACATACCAGAGAATATTAATAATGCAGCGGAATACAATGGTGTAGTAGAATAATATAATTGATAATATTAATAATAATTCTTCGTCTTCGTCCTCCAGAAATAAGGCCTTCAATTCTTGAAATACTCAGGCTGACCCGAGCGAATTGAAAAGATAAAACACTCGAGTCAGAACTAAAAGATCTTATGTAAGTTAAATCAACTGTAAATAATTATGAGTGCAGTGACTTAAAAGATGCTAGGGATTCACATCTCCTAAGGATTCGTTAAACTATTTACTATGTAGTAATATTTCGCTATTATAATAATGTTATAGTAAAATAAACTTACTTTTAAATAGCATTAAGGCTTTACATTTTCCACCTTAACACGTAACAGTCCCAGTAGTCCATCCAATATCATGGTCCCTTCTGATCGGGAAGCCACCAGAGGATACCACACGGGCTACGGGAGAAAACCAAACTCGTACAAGGCGCGATAGTGTAGGTGACACGGCACAACTAGGCAATGCCAAGGTAGATATACCAATTGCTATCCGGGCTGGTGGTAACGCGTAGCGCGCAGCTACCGCCCACCTCGAGCCACACCCCCAAATAAAAAAACCAAAAGTGGCCACCGAATCAATCCAAAAGTCAAAGTATAATATCGAAGGGATGTGTCCGATCAAAGGTGCTACCTCATTGGCCCTAGAATCGCTCCTGTTTTAGCCACCTTATGCCAATTCACGGGAGTCGGGTCCATGTATTTACCTCAAAGGAAACGCCACCACCATCCTACTTCATTTTTGAATCTCCACCGCGTACACGGTTATTAAAGTGGTTTTCGGAGTTGGCAGAGAGTATGACAACTTTCGATCCCGGTCTCTTTAACAACCAAACGTTATTATAACACCGCGGTCATTTCAAAATAACTTATACTTTAAAACCAGAATATAATATCCATTTCAAAACCATGTAAATACGATATCATTTCTGTTTTTAAAACCCAAATCAATATGATATCATTTTTATTTCAAATATATCATTTTCCAAAATCATAGCACTTTCAAATCTATATACCGTGAAATCCATAGCTTTGAAACATAACTTCTCATACTTAAATAGTTTAAATATTAAATTACTTTATAAAATAAAATAGCTTCTTCAATATCACAAATAAATTCCAAATACCGATTTAAACCTCCAAATAAACCATTTCAATTTATATATTTCAAAGCTTTACATATTCCATCATTTCAAAACTAGTTCTTTGATAATTCCATATATATATATATATATATATATCAATTTCAATACTATTATTTAGATTTGAAATGTTTACTTAATAAATCCAATATAATTTAAGTAAAACTTCTAACTTCAAACAACTGGATATTCTTTCAATTTATTTAACTTGATATATTCATTTATCTCAACTTTATATTCATTTAAATCACTTTAAACCAAATCAAGTTATAAGAATCATACCCTTTAAAATCTCAATTTTATTTAGATTTCAAATCACATTTATTCGAGTAAAATTCTTAATTTGTTCAAATTAAACCAATTTCATATTTATCTTCTAGCTTAATTTTTATTTAAGTCATTAAAACTCTATATATATACAATATCTTAAACAGGTACTTATCCATATAATATAAAACAATCAAGCTCCATGAATAAACTTATTTTTATTACACAAATTTATACATAGCTTAAATTCAAGAATTTAACTATATATATCGAAATAATATTTATATAATATCAAAATTTATTATTTATTAAACCGTATATTTCTCTCCAAAACCATAGAAATCATTTCAAAATATTTATATACATAGACCGACGGTGTCTGTATATAATTCTCTATCCTATGGTCAAGTGATACAGATATTTATCATTTCAATCCGTAATTTAAAAAAAATACGGATATATATCATTTCAAACCGCAATCCCGAATCAATAATGATAAAGCAATAAAGAACTTGCAGATTATGATGATATAAATAAACATCCATTCACCCATCATAAAATCATACATCCATCACAATCATCATCCAAAACAATCAATCAACTATCAATATATAACTGATAATATTTAACAGGCAATTAACTGGCAATTATATTCCATAACTGAGATGATGATTTAAAATATACTAAACAGTCATAAATAAATGCATAATCACAACAAAAATTAAATTTAACAAACATAAGAAATTTTAGAAGTTGTGAGTGGGTTGAAACACTCACCTTTTGAATTTAAATTGAATTTAAATCCAATTTAAACCCAAAAATTGAACAGTTACCAAATTCATCCAAACTAGTGCCAAAATGTCTGAAATTCAGATACGACCCTAACAAAAGAAACCGCGCGTAAAACGGATATCGTATGTGGAAGTTATTAAGATTAGAACATTTGAATGCGCAATTAAAATAAAATAAAATAAAACAACGTTTCCTCTCCAAACAGACACGTCATCCCATTGTTCGACTATTCCCACGCGAACTACAGCACCCGAGACACGCGTGCGCCATCAGACCGTTGACCATGCCATATCGACGCTTCCGGCCACCATAGGCAACCACACCACCACCATCGTGCTCGTCCGGTCGAGCCGCACCTACCGGCCCCCACCCTGAGTTCGTCGGCCTCTCCAAAACACGGCACCGCCGCATGATATTGAAACCCTAATCGTGAAATTCTCGCCACCACAAGCAAATCCAGGTCCAGCGACTACCACCATTCAACTCCATGCAGCGATCTCCACAAAACCCACATGACAATTTCGCCGATTGTCGCTCAAATCAAAAACACCCAAATCCACTTTGACCGCGATTTGCCGTTGAATCGAGCATCGTTTGCAAAAACAGAAACTACGCGTAGATTCGTACCGATGAGATTATCAATATATATTTTTTCCAAGTTTTTCTGAGGAGTTTGAATTTTTGGATTTGAATTTGATTTGTGTATGGATCTAGAATTTGTTTGTCTGCCATTGAGGAGGAGAGATAGTTGAAATGTACGTATAGACAAATGAGAAATAGGAGTAGGCTAGGGTTTATAACCGGGTATTTATAGACAAAGTTGAAAAAGAATAGATGGACCAGATGGATAAACGCGCTGAACGATAACTGGCCCGAAAAGCCCGTTCTGACTCCGGAACGAAATTGGATCAACCCGTATATCAAAATAGATGTTTTAAAATATTTTAAACGCAGTGGAACAAGTTTCAAGTCCAAATTCCATCTATGAAGAAGTTATGCTAAAATCAATATTTTTCAAATTGATTTCAACTGATTTCAATTTCATTGATTTCAAGGCGTTTCACGTTCGTACGATCAAACGGCAAGTCCGATTACTACAAAACTTGAAATCCTACAATAATTCATCATTACTGATCCGATGAAACTGGTTTCGTCGAAATCCGAGTCAGTGGCCAAAATGGCTATTTCTCCAGTTAAATTATATAAATTAATATTAAATAAATTAAATCACTATTTAAATTCAAATTCTATAATTCAAAATTTTTATCATCTAGTATTACTTTAGTAATTCATAATCCTTTAAAAACAATTCCCATATCAGTTTAAAGTAGATTAATTCACCAGTTATAGTATTTATTTCGTTTACTTAAAATAATCCCTTTATTATAAATTGAATCCAATTAATTTTAATATATTCCAATTAAACTGATTAGATTCAATTCCAACCTTTTAATTGAGTCTATTATTACTTTGTAATGATGTTAACACCTGCCTCACATTTCATTCCAATAATATATTCAAATTTCCAACTTTCCTTTGTATTAACTATTATTTCCAAATATTTTGAAGTTGTCGAATATATACATTTATTATAATTAGAACCTCAATTAATTCATTCAAATAGGTTTCATTCCTTTATATTATCTTATGAATAAAATATACATTTCCGTACATTAGCACTTTACAATTACAGTTCTTACCCTCGTAAATGAGACATTTATTTTCATTTAAATGTAATTGTTTTACAATTAATTTGGTAGACTAGATATATTCCGGTAATTTATGATGATTGTTACCATAGCCTTAAAATTTCACTTAGGATTATTATTTTAACTATTTACTAAAATTACTTACATCATATGGATTCATTCTATTATAATAAATCATACATTAATTCATATATTCATACAATACTTACATTTATTTACTTATAATAAAATCTCATTCCCAAATATAACAGTTACAACAAATTAATAGGACAATTAAATAGTAACTTACGACCGTTACTATTTCTTTGATTCATTAATTACAATTAATATTCTCAATAAGTTTATTTACTTGGTCTCATGCTTTCTATTACACCAATTACTACCTTATATATAAATTTTACATTTCCTTTTTAATTTACATTCACACTTTCCATTATTATATTAATTATCATTAAAGTACATTTAATTATCTTTATTTGTAATTGGTGAATTAATTGGTAACAACCATTTGTCACCATTTTACCTTTTATAATACTTGTATGTTCATTCTTCCCAACCAATTACCATCTATTATATTATAACTTTACAATTTTAATAAATTCATTAATTGTCATTTCATTCAACCTATTAATTTATTAACCTAAATTAGCATTGTTACATTTTATTTTACTTATTAGCTTACAACAAGTGCTACCATTAGTTCATACACTAATTTATTCCATTTCCATTCCTTATACATTATTTTATTAGTAAGCCAACGTTTTAAATTATTAATTTACCTTTTATATCCTATTATAAACTAATGCACACATTAATTAAGATTTTAAATCAAATTAATCACTTCATCTTGGTAACATTCTTTTATTACGATAAGAATATAATTAACATTTACATTGTTTCACTTATTGGAATTACGTCCAAGTTATTAACAATTAACTTACATTTATACTCTTACATTCAAGTTATTAAAAATTAACTTACCAATCTTATCCAAGTTATTATTTCCATTAATAATTCACTAAATTTTTATTTCCTTCAACATTAAGTTACCAAAATCTTCTTAAATTAAGAAATTTAATTACCGAATTTTACGGGTCGTTAAAGAGATATTTAAGATTTCATTCATTTCAATAATTGAAAACTACTAATTATTAGAAAATTTAAGAACTAAACTCCAAGTTCATTTTAGTCACTCAGAAAATAATATATTTTGTACCAACCCGTAATTTTCGATTCCGAAAATTCCGGATATTTAGAGAAAGAAGAAAGAGATAGAAGAAGAAGAAACAGAAAACCAAACTCATTATCTCACATTCGCAGCGGATAAAATATAATATCAAATAATAATCTTTACATAAAGAGAGCTGTATTAGTCAAATACATTTTAGTACATCAGAGTTACAACGTTTCACAATTATTGAAAAGTTAAAAACAACATGTCTCAGAAAAACTACAATATATCACCGCGGAATACACTCCATACGTTCCTACCATCCAGTTCGCCTAAGCTCCAGAACGTCCTTACCTGAAAATCTATAATACTTGGTCTGACCCGGGCATTACATTAAAGTAACAACCGTGTCAGGCTGGAAACCAGCGTGAGTAATCTCATCTAACATGAAATTCCAATGTATAAACATTTTTAAAACCTGGGGTAACTCGTATCAATTACAAATTTACAATTTGATATAGACATCACTTATTTCACACATCAATTTCTAACTACCAAAACTTAGATTAAATGGTCTAATTCACTTAAATCATTCCATTCCAGTCTATTGATTTCACATATCAATCTATAAAGAATCGAAGTGGTTTCGGGTATTTACTAACACCCGACTCCGATCTCTTCGAATTCAATGCCAACTTAACCCATATTCAAGTGAATTAAATTCAATTTTAAATACAAGATGTCATTTTTTACACAGCAATTCATTATCGATAGATAACCGCATTATCATTGTCCATCCAAACATATCATATCACAAAATATTTCCTATCAGAGATATCAATTAATTCAAGGCATTTAACATCATTTAATCATTTCTAAGCAAGATTGATCACTTAATTTATCTCTAGTTAAATTA
Source organism: Allium cepa (assembly GCA_030765085.1). Lineage (NCBI taxonomy): Eukaryota > Viridiplantae > Streptophyta > Magnoliopsida > Asparagales > Amaryllidaceae > Allium > Allium cepa. Next base: position 419,986,673 of record CM060943.1, on the reverse strand, counting down.
ATTACTAACTTTAATCACTTAGATTTCCTTTACTTATCATTAATTAATTACAAACCGATTAATTTATCGTCTTTTAATTATCCATCTTAATTTATCACCCTTGACTAATTATCCTTTAATTACAATAAGAAATTAACTCTCATTTAATTACACAAATTAATTAAACTTTACCCATCACATTAATCACAATGATCCTTAGGTAATTACTCAATTAATTACCTTATAACCACTTACATTGATTAATTATCCCTCGATTAATCATACTCATTAATTGATTAACCCTTAATTAATTTCTTTAATTAATCAATCCTTTAATTAAAATAAGTAATTAATCTTTAATTACTTCCCTTAAATAATTTACCTTTAATTACTTTCATCAAGTAATTATTCCATTGGTTAATTATCCTCAATTAATTAACCTTGATCATTAATTTATTTAACCTTTAATTACCACATAGATAAATTAGCCTTTACCATTTACATTAATTAACTTTTAATTAATCTCCTTATTAATGATCCCCTAATACTTCCAGTAATTAATTCTTTTAATTAATTACATTTAACAAATAATCTTTAAATTAATCACATCGTTAATTAATTGCAATTAATCTCATTTAGAAATTTACTATTCTTTGTTTCCTTACATAGTCAATAAAACACTAATTACTTAAGACCTTAATTATTTAAATGATAAACCATTTTATCTTTATTAATTTCTTTAATTATCTTTTAAATCCTTATTAAATAAATTTTGAAAATAATCTATCACCATTCTATTTTCTTAAACCTTAAAAATTAAATTAAGGATTTAAAATCACTTCATCTTCTAATCATTTCTTAATTACAATATCAAGTTTTTATTTAAAATAAATTTCCAAACAAAGGTTGTGTATATTATAAAGACACTTTTAACTTAATAAATTTAACAAAATTTATCTTAAACCTTTTATTTATCTTAAACTCAATCAACATTTAATATTTCAAAAGGAATGAGTTGAGAAATTTGTCTTAAAGTTGTCTAAATCTAAATTTTTTAACTTGTATTTCATTCAGACAAAACTGGGTATCATCATGAAAGACATGAGCAAACAAACCCAAGTTCTCGAGTTCAAAACCCAGCAAACCCCTACCCTATTCCTCGACCAAAACCCCAGAACACTACGAGTTCGTTCCTGAGGCAACAACATCTTCCCAAACTTTATCTTCACCTGACACATTATGCACCAGTGCACGTACACGGATGGCCGCCGGCGATCTGACTCCACCTCCTATTGTCGACTAGTCACCGACCCACTCCACACTCGATTCCGACCATCCAACTCGATCATCAATGTCGAGATCGAAATTGAGCCTAATCAGTCGAACAGAACAGCAACCTTCGATCGGAAAATCTCTCCTCTCTGATGACCTCGACCACGAGATTCCTTACCCATCCACCAGAAGCTATGCCACTACTTCTGCCTTGATTTTCCCCCATCGTGATCTAACCCGATCCATCTCCAACGTCAGAAACACCACGACAATAACAAGTGACAACAACCACCACTAAACCCTAAATCAGCGTCGCCCGCCAACCACGGTGATCAGAAAATTCACCCTACATTTTTCCCACCACCAACCATCCACGGGCTACCTCCAGCATGAAACTCGATCACCTAGATCAACCCGTTCATAGAAAATGATGAGAACACCAATCACGTTCAACTCGCAATATCTCGCGATTTTTAATCCTAAAATTCATCATTTTATTTTTAAAAATCACCAATCCAGGTAATACGTCAGATTATAAGCTTAAATACATAATTTATTCAAATCGAGATTTTGATATATTCATGCTTTTACTAAATCCTTTATTTTGTTAAAAAAACTAACTCTAAATCTTCTCTGGAAATATTTTTAAATCAAATCCCTTATTATTGCAAACAAGTTTGATTTAAACATCTAGGGCTAACAAGAATTGGAGAGACATATTGATTGATTTTCTTTTTTTCAAGTTTGAACCCTGTAAAAATCTAAAACCAGAGCTCTGTATACACATATCTATTATATACATACATACACACCAAACCAAAACATATTCATACACATGCATGTATTCAGATTTCATTTATTAGGACATTATCACAAATGATATTCATAAGCATCAAAATAAAAACTGATCTGGGTTTTAATAGAGAAGTTTACTCACCTAGATTTTTGAAAATAGAGAGAGACAAAGCCTGGGAAATGTTTGAATTTGAAAATCTGGAAAAACTTGTTTGGTTTTGATCTGAAACTGAGTTGAATCAAATCTCCAACTTGTTTTGATTTGTATTTGCTTGATACTGAGAAACTTGAATTTGTTATTGGTTTGAATTTTGTCAAGAGAATTCTTTGATTTTCTTGATTTCCATTTACTGGGTTTTTTTTTTAGAAATTGAAATCATTAAAGAGAATGAGAGATGATATGAAAATGTTTATATTATCTCCTATTAATTATGAAAGACACTTGTTAAATTGTTAAGTAACTTAATTACACTTGTCATTAAACCTATTTTATTGCTTACATTTGTAAATCCATGTTTTATATGTTTTTATGTGTATTTATATGATATTCTAAATTTAGCTTTTATCTCTATAAATGTGTTTACGTTTTAAAATATATATATTTATCATATTACCAATTTGCACTTATATAAATGTCTTATGTTTTAAATGTTTAAATTTTTATCTTAAATTAACCTTAATTATATTTATTCTTTCTCTTATATTTGTCTATCTATAATTTTAAAAGTAGATGATATAAAATCCCAATTACACACTTATAATAGTTATACAGGTATATTAATTATACTTTATATACTTTATTTATATTTTTAAATGTTTTCCACAAAACTCTTATATTAAAGTTCTATTTAGTAACCGCTTTCCTTCATTTATATTAATATGATCCTTAAATGAAAATAACAAACTATATACTAATAAAATTATATATATATATATATATATATATATTATTTTTAAATTCAATTTTCCTTAAGATATTTATCTTTTGAATTTCAAATTCAAATTAAAATCAACTCACACACACACACACACACATATATATATATATTTAAACAAACACAAATTTAATTCTATTTAAAATCCATACATAGATATAAAAATAATACATTATTATTATTGTTTTGAAAATAATCAATTTTATCAATTTTAAATAATTATAAAGGAGATTATCACATTTATTTGTTCAATTTATAAATTAGTATTTTCAGAAGTTAAATCAGATAACTATCCAAATATCTGATGCCTGAAAATCCACGTTATCACATTCCTCCCCCTTTGAATCTTTTCGTCCTCGAAAAGGAACAAGGCCAGAATTATTAAATGTTTATTATCATAAAAATTATTCTTTGATCACTTTTTAAAACAATATTTTTTAAAATCTACATAATATTATAAAATGGTTTTTTTTATAAAAATACTTTTATAACTCGATGTCTCAACCAGTCTATCCTCGTTCTCATAGAAATTCGGTCATACGTTGATCAGGCGTAAGAATAAAAATCTATAAGTACTTAGCAGACCCATTTTCAATATCCATTGAAAATACTTGGAAATTAATTTTATTGAAAATATAGAAAACATTTTTGAAAATAGAGGAAATACCTTTGGTGAGAATGCTTTGGAAATCATCACCCCCATCCACGGTCGCATTTAACCTGATGGTTACGTTGCCTTCCCGGCAAAATTCACGGATAACTGTAGGCACTCCGCGCCCCTCGATTACGCCATGGAACCCGCTACAGATTACAGCTACAACCGGGGTTACATTGCTGTCACAACAAAGACTCATATAACTGTAGGCCTCAGCGCCCTCGAAATCCGCTGCCAAAAGAGTGAAACTTCTCCACTCCACTCGACCATAGTTCACAGTCTACCGATGTTACGTTGCCTTCCCGACAAAATCAAGCATAGACCATTGACACTCACCTCCACATGATTTCTGCTATGGACCACAGTAGATCTCAGCGACATCGAGTTACACTGTCGTCAGAGCATAATCCAAATGCCTCTGTAGGCATCAGCGCCCTCGACTTTCGCTATCCAATAATCCTTAGGAACTAGTTTGTCCGGACTCCTTACAGGATCAACTTTAGAGCCTCCCTCTCTTTGAGGCTCAAGGCAATACCAACCTATGGTACTCTTGAGAAGTTCATTCCAAGGGAGCGCCTTTTTCTCCAGAGCCATTTTCAAAACACTTTATACTATGCACATATAGTATCTCCCAATATCATATACCTAGTATGAATCTCATATAAATCTCCTTTCTCAAAATCGATTATCCCAAAATCGATAATTCTCAAACTAGGCTTTCCTAATTCCAAAATTGATTTTTCACCAAAAATCAAAAGCCTTTCCAAATCCATAGGTTCCAAAAACGTTTTCTCAAAATCATTCTCATAAGATCCTTTACATATATAAATATACATATATATATATATATAACTTTAAAAATCTTTGGATCACTTCAAACTTGTATAAATTCCCTTTTCATACTTCAAAAACTTTCAAAACCCTTTTCTTCTGGCTAAAATTCAACGAGGGGATATTTACCTTATATAATAAAGATATATAACTTTGTTTATTCCAAATCAAATATTCAAATTTGATTACTCTATAAAGTCACTTACCAGTTTACTTACTTTCATAAAGTAAATTTTTACCATAGAAATATCCAATTTCTATTTTATTTCTTCATATATTTCACAAAATATATTTTTTTTCACTTTAAAATCCATTTTACAGTTCTTATCCACAAACTTTCAATATAAATTTCATTCCAATCCATACGATGTACACATATCATTCGTACGCAATATCAATCTCATCGCTCACTCGATCACACAATTTCTCTTCCGAACTAGTATCGTCCACCCGACTTCCTAGTGCATACTCAGATCTGGTTTCTTGATCAGAAACCATCATTCCCCTTGCATAGCCATAACTATGATAGAGAATATCCAGAACCAATCAACAATCCATATCTAGGTTCATCATTATGTCAATAGACTAATATACGTACATCCTACGTATTTATCTCCATTGATTATTAGCCAAATAAATTTCCTTTTCTATTCACATTCACTTAAATTTTCATTCACTTACTCATAATTCTTAAATCCTCATTTGGGTTATCACTCCAATTCTTATATCAAATTGATATTTAATCACAAACAGTTCGAACTCTGTCTGGTTTAAATTTAGAAAATAGCTTGAATTTTTTAAAATAGATAAGTAGTTGAAAAATAATTATTAATTTATAAAATAGCTGTAAAACTGTTTAGTAATTGTAAAGTAGTTATAGAAATTTTTAAATAATTGCAAAATAGTTGTAAAATAGTAATTAGTTATAAAATAGTCGAAAGATAGTAATTGGTTTATAAAACAGTTGTAAAATAGTTAAATAGTTCCAAATAATTGTAAAATAAGTATAAAATAGTTTAGGCTTTTAAAAGAAAGATTGTATATACTAAATAGCTTGGAAAAATAGATTTGTGTTAAAATAATTTATTTTAAAAATAGCCCAGAGCCAAATTGTTCAACTTTCCAATCTCCATTTTCATCAACTCAATTTAAATTTTCACTTCCATTTAAATTGTGACGCCCCACCTCTATACCCATGCTAGCCAAGAACATTACAGAGTAATGTCGTCAACTAGCACAGAGAATAAGGCTGTTGAGGAGCGACCATCTATATAATTGCTTTGAGCGAGTACCGATATGCCAGATGAAAATACAACTTTACATCACAAGAGGAAATCCGACATACCGATGCAAACTCAAGGCTATTACACGGTTGCTATAATATCTTTGGAAACAAATATAGAAATAAGCATAACACAAATCAGTCACAGATATTCGTATCATAAAGGCGGAAAAAGATATGAATATATAACACTTAAAAGTGTACATTAGAGTAGAGGTCTAACAAGATCCACAAATATCACAAAAGAATAGATATAAGTGCTAGGAAAAAATAAGTATACATCAATGAGTCTATATCTCAAATGTATACAACCAAAAACTAATAATCTAAGTAGTTAGCCAAAAGTCAGAATAGTAATCCCAGATGAGGAGTCAAGCAGAAGCACCTGTAACATCTCGGTCTGACCTGAGTATTATTTAATAAGAAAATAATAAACGGATCAGACTAGCTATAGAATATCAGATGAAATGACAGAGCATAAGAGATATGACAAAAACATATGATAACCATAATGCCATACCATGATAAGTATGTAATTGAAAATCAACTAGAGATTAATCAATATCACAAGAATCTTGTCAAAGATCAAAAAGAATGTCATACTCTTTATTTTTGTTCACCAAACCATAAATATTGACAATTATATCAGTGCCAATCACAAAAGTTAATGACACACAAATTCACCAATGCACAAATATTGATAAAACTTATCAATGAAGCCACAAAAATTGGTGAAACACAGATTCTAGAAATCATCAATGGAAATGCAGAAATCACAAAAAAAGAGGGGGAGGCCTATCACGAAATGGAAGCATGGAAACTCACCAACACGTGTATCACAAAACGGAACGTTATTCCATGGTTGCTAACCATTAATTTCGAGCTGAGGCTCCACAAAACGGCATGAAGACCATGGGTCGCTACCCCACCAATTTGAGTCGTAACTCCATAAAAACGGGGTTTAGTCTCCCTCGCAGACAAAGAGACATTGCACAATGCTAGTCTAAATCACAAAAATGATCATCATCGATCATCAAGAAGTGTCAATTACACTAAGCTAGTAAATATATGAGCTTAGCATCATGTCCCATAATCACTAGCTTAACTTAAACATTTACGAACAAATTGTAGATCTCCACTCGAAAATTGTCACAAGAGATTCAATCGAACAAGTCTAAGAATTAACCGATAAAGTGAACACAAGCGTTTCATACCACTTGTTTTGCTAAGCCGTTTAATTAGATTTCTCATACGAGTGAGGTAAAGGTTTGTATATGCTAGTAGATTGGAAAACGGTTTTAAGAAACGAGCTTTATAATAAAATAGTGTTGAAATCGTTTTGATGAAAGAGTTCTGATATTTTACTACTAGTATTGAAACCTTTATATTTTTAAAGTGACAAATCACGAAAATGATTGTAGAAACAATCAATCACCAAAATTCACATTCGAAGACGTGAATAGAATCCAAAGAAATCGATTACCGAATCCATCAAGGTGGATGTTCTGAAAATCCCGAAGAAAATGTCATCAAAGTTGTTAATAAATGATAACAACAAAAGGGAAACAATACGAATCGATTAAATTTGGAAACACATACTAAATAGGGAAAACAGGCAAAAACAAGCAGATTCAGACGTCTGAAAGGTATGATTCAGACGTCTGAATCTGGAAAATAAAATATTTTCCAGAACATAATTCAGAAGTCTGGATCAATAAATTCAGATGCCTGGAAATGCTAATTTTTAAGCCTATTTCCTCTCTGGTTCAATTTGAACCAATTCAGACGTCTGGGAGTATTTATTCAGACAATCTGGGAATAGAAATTTTTCCAGTAGAATATTCAGACGTCTGAAAAGGAGCATTCAGACATCTGAAACCTATTTCTCAGGCCTCTCTTGAACCTTGGCCAAAAATGGCCCAAACAAATATCGAAAGCGATCGGACGAGCAACAACGACTAAGGATTTATGCCAAGCGACAACCCAGCCTTAAAGGCTCTTTGATACGCCTCGAATATCAATGTCCAAATGTCCATATAAGGATTTTCATAAATTTGCTTTCAAAACACCAAAAATTGGAATATTCACCAAAGCAATCCAAACCAAAAGAAAATGCTCATGAATAAGTGTTAGGAATTCATACCTAACTACAAGGATAGATATAGACATAGATGTGAGATAAAAATCTCACCTTTAAACCCAAAACATATGAAGAAGAAGCCATAGAGCAATAGCAAGAACAATCACTCTTCAATTGCAACCCAACAATCTTGAATCTAAGCTTAAAAGAGAAATATTTCCTAAGTTAGGTTTAGGAATTTCTGAAATTGGAAGGAGAATGAGTTGGAGAAGAAGAAGAGAAGGCTTACCAAAGCTTCTTCTATGAATTTGGAGTTGGAGCTTGGATTTGCAATGAAACTAGGGCTTAGGAATTTTAATTCTTTCTCGCTTCCTCTATTTTTATCTAAAGCTTGAGTATTAGGAAATTATGAATGAATGAAAAGAGGAGGGGGTGAGGCTTGGGTCTAATAGGCTGAAACCAAACCAAAGCCCTAAGTGAAAAAGTAGCAAAATTCCTCTAACTCCAAACATATCGAAGTCTATACTCAAAAAGGTCACAAACGTCATTTTGAACTCAATGGGGGTGGTCTCGAGTCCTAATTCGACCGTTTGGAAAAGTAGCTTTTCGGACAATAATCCATCTAACGATGAAATATTTAAATATTCGATCGTAAAATATGCGGGTTGTTACATAAATTGACTCAATTCTAACTTAAATAACTTCAACTTCCATTGAAATTGATTAATCCCCAATTCAAGTTGAATTAATCCTCAATTCCCTATTTGAATTTGAACTCATTCAACTTCAATTTCATTTCAAATTAATCCAATTAAATTTTCCATTTGAATTTTTAAATTATCCATCTTCAATCACAATTCCAATTAATTCAAATCAAATTCAAATTGAACTAATTCAATTCAAATTTCAAATTTAAACCATCCCGAATTATATAAATTCGAGTTAAATTTTTAAATGTTGACTTAATCCTTTAAATCAAATTGACTTATATCTTTAAACCATTTAATTCTGAATCCAAATTCCATTTTTAACCTATTTCAAAGTTCAAATAATAATTCAAATCCTTTTTAAACAACTAAATCTTTGAAATTCAATTTATCACCAAATTTCAAATTTGAAACCAAACCTTTGAAGTTTTATCTTAAACATTCAAATCTTAAGTCCAAAATGATTCCATTTTACCTTAATAATGGATATATTACCACACCCCATTCTACATTCATTTAAACAAATCCTATTTTAGCTTAAAGATTATTAATAACAACAGGATGGTATCATTGAAATTATTTAAAAATATCCATCCATTTCCAATTTCCAGATCTAAAACCTATTTTGAGATCACACAAATTCCCAATTCAAATTAACCATTTAACTTCCCAAGTTAAATCTCAATTTTCATCTTGAAATTTCCAAATCAGGTTGTTCATTCAAACTTATTTAACTTCCTCCAAGTTAAATTAAATTTACTTAATCCAGTCAACTTTACACAATTTGAATTCCCATTCAAATTTTAAACTTCAGATTAATAATCTTTCCATTTAAGTTTTAAAACTTACTTCACTTTGGGTTTCACATCACATCCCAAGGAAAATTCAAAACTCAACCTTAGAGTTTATTTCTAAATATACATATTTATTTCCTTTACACACCAAGTTATCCTTAAATTTTAAACCACCTTTGGTTTTTAAATTCAAAATAAATTCCTTTAAATTTTTAAACAACTCTTGTTTGAGATAAGACCCTTCATTTAAATATATTAAATAACATTATTTAATATTTCTTCATCACTTTGAAACAATTTTCAAATCTCTAGACTTAGATTTAAAACTTCACAATTTAGATCATTTTCAGTTCAAATTTATAAGTCATACTTGCCTAAATGTTTTACTTCCCTAAAACATTTCATTTTGCTTACTCATTAATACACATTTTATTATTAAACACAACAATCATTTATGATAATAGCCAAGGAAACCAGTTCATTATTATCTTATTCTGAAACTCTTCTCCAAATTCAAGATTTTAATTTCAGTTTGAATCCATTTCAAACTTGTCTTTATTCAATTTAAATTTGGTTGTATTTCTATTACCATTTAATTCTTATTATTACTTTTAATTTAATTAATACAACAATCAATTTCCTTAATATAATAGAAAATCTATTGCTTAATAAACTTATATAAGATTCATTTACTTTTGAAACCATTTTAAAACTATATATAAGAAAATAACGAGTGCGCTCTCTTATATATATACACTCAACTCATTTTAGGGTACCATTGACCCTCCCTAATGAGTAAACCTATCAGAGCCATGGTTCTCGCTTGACCTGGCTCTGATACCAAATGTAACAACCCATAATTTCGATCCCGAAAATTCCAGATAGTTAGAGAAAGAAGAAAGAGATAGAAGAAGAAGAAACAGAAAACCAAACTCAGAATCTCACATCCGCAGCAAATAAAATATAATATCAAATAATAATCTTTACACAAAGAGATCTGTATCAGTCAAATATATTTTAATACATCAGAGTTACAACATTTCACAATTACTGAACAGTTAAAAACAACATGTCTCGGATAAACTACAATATATCACTGCGGAATACACTCCATACGTTCCTGCCATCCAGCTCGCCTCCTGAGCTCCAAAACGTCCTTACCTGAAAATCTATAATACTCGGTCTGACCCGACCATCACATTAAAGTAACACCCAGGTCAGGCTGGAAACCAGCGTGAGTAATCTCATCTAACATGAAATTCCAATGGATAAACATTTTTAAAACCCGGGGTAACTTGTATCAGTTACAAATTACAATTTGATATAGACATCATTTAATTCACACATTAATTTCTAAGTGCCAAAACTTAGATTAAATGGTCCAATTCACTTAAATCATTCCATTCCAGTCTATTGATTTGACATATCAATTTATAAAGAATCGAAGTGGTTTCGGATATTTACTAACACCCAACTTCGGTCTCTTCGAATTCAATGCCATCTTAACCCATATTCAAGTGAATTAAATTCAATTTTAAATACAAGATGTCACTTTTTACACAGCAATTCATCATCGATAGATAACCACATTATCATTGTCCATCCAAAGATATCATATCACAAAACATTTCCTATCAGAGATATCAGTTAATTCAAGGCATTTAACATCATTCAATCATTTCTAAGCAAGATTGATCACTTAATTTATCTCTAATTAAATTAATTACTAACTTTAATCACTTAGATTTCCTTTACTTATCATTAATTAATTACAAACCAATTAATTTATCATCTTTTAATTATCCATCTTAATTTATCACTCTTGACTAATTATCTTTTAATTACAATAAGAAATTAACTCTCAATTAATTACACAAATTAATTAACCTTTACCCATCACATTAATCACAATGATCCTTAAGTAATTACTCAATTAATTACCTTATAACCACTTACATTGATTAATTATCCCTCATCATACTCATTAATTGATTAGCCCTTAATTAATTTCTTTAATTAATCAATCCTTTAATTACACTAAGTAATTAATCTTTAATTGCTTCCTTTAAATAATTTACCTTTAATTACTTTCATCAAGTAATTATTCCATTGGTTAATTATCCTCAATTAATTAACGTTGATCATTAATTTATTTAACCTTTAATTACCACATAGATAAATTAGCCTTGACCATTTACATTAATTAAATTTTAATTAATCTCCTTATTAATGATCCCCTAATCACTTCTAGTAATTAATTCTTTTAATTAATTACATTTAATAAATAATCTTTAGATTAATCACATCATTAATTAATCTCAATTAATCTCATTCGGAAATTTACTATTCTTTATTTGCTTGCATAGTCAATAAATCACTAATTACTTAAGACCTTAATTATTTAAAAGATAAACCATTTTATCTTTATTAATTTCGTTAATTATCTTTTAAATCCTTATTAAATAAACTTTTGAAAATAATCTATCACCGTTCTATTTTAAAATTAAAATAAGGATTTAAAATCACTTCTTCTTCTAATCATTTCTTAATTACAATATCAAGTTTTTATTTAAAATAAATTTCCAAACAAAGGTTGTATATATATTATAAAGACACTTTTAACTTAATAAATTTAACAAAATTTATCTAAAACCTTTTATTTATCTTAAACTCAATCAACATTTAATATTTCAAAAGGAATGAGTTGAGAAATTTGTCTTAAACTTGTCTAAATCTAAAATTTTAAACTTGTATTTCATTCAGACAAAACTGGGTATCATCACGAAAGACACGAGCAAACAAACCCAAGTTCTCGAGTTCAAACCCCAGCAAACCCCTACCCTATTCCTCGAGGAAAAACCCAGAACACTACGAGTTCGTTCCCGTGGCAGCAGCATCTTCCCGAACTTTATCTTCACCTGACACATTGTGCACCAGTGCATGTACACAGATGGCCACCGGAGATCTGACTCCACCTCCTATTGTCGAAATGTCACCGACCCACTCCACACTCGATACCGACCATCCAACTAGATCATCAATCTTGAAATCGAAATCGAGCCTAATTAGTCAAACAAAATAGCAACCTTCGATAGGCAAATCTCTCTTCTTCGATGATCTCGACCATGAGATTCCTCACCCATCCACCAGAAGCTATGCCACTACTTCTGCCTCGATTTCCCCCCATCGCGATCTAACCCGATCCATCTCCAACGTCAGAAACACCACAACAATAACGAGGGACAAAAACCACCACTAAACACTAAATCAGGACAAAAACCACCACTAAACACTAAATCAGCGTCTCCCGCCAACCACGATGATCAGAAAATTCACCCTACATTTTTCCTGCCACCACCCATCAACGGGCTACCTCCAGCACGAAACTCGATCACCCAGATCAACCCGTTCGCCAGAAAATGATAAAAACACCAATCACGTTCAACTCGCAATATCTCACGATTTTTAGTCCTAAAATTCATGATTTTATTTTTAAAAATCATCATTCCAGATAATACATCAGACTATAAGCTTGAATACATAATTTATTCAAATCGAGATTTTGATATATTCATGCTTTTACTAAATCCTTTACTTTGTTAAAAAAACTAACTTTAAAACTTCCTTGGAAATATTTTTAAATCAAATCCCTTATTATTACAAACAAGTTTGATTTAAACATCTAGGCCTAACAAGAATTGGAGAGACATATTGATTGATTTTCTTTTTTTGAGTTTGAACCTTGCAAAAATCTAAAACCAGAGCTCTGCATACACATATCTATTATATACATACATACACACCAAACCAAAACATATTCATACACATGCATGTATTCAGATTTCATTTATTAGGACATTATCACAAATGATATTCATAAGCATCAAAAAAAAAACAGGTTTGGGTTTTAATAGGGAAGTTTACTCACCTAGATTTTTGAAAACACAGAGAGACAAAGCCTGGGAAATGTTTGAATTTGAAAATCTAGAAAAACTTGTTTGATTTTGATCTGAACTTGCTTTGATCTGAAACTGATTTGAATCAAATCTCCAACTTGCTTTGATTTGTATTTGCTTGATACTGAGAAACTTGAATTTGTTACTGGTTTGAATTTTGTGAAGAGAATTCTTTGATTTTCTTGATTTCCAATTTACTGTTTTTTCCTTCAGAATTTGAAATCATTAAAGAGAATGAGAGATGATATGAAAATGTTTATATTATCTCCTATTAATTATAAAAGATACTTGTTAAATTGTTAAGTAACTTAATTACACTTGTCATTAAACCTATTTTATTGCTTACATTTGTAAATCCATGTTTTATATGTTTTTATGTGTATTTATATGATATTCTAAATTTAGTTTTATATTTATAAATGTCTTTACATTTTAAAATATATATATTTATCATATTATCAATTTTCACTTATATAAATGTCTTATGTTTTAAATGTTTAAATTTTTATCTTAAATTAATCTTACTTAATTATATTTATTATTTCTCTTATATTTGTCTATCTATAATTTTAAAAGTAGATGATGTAAAATCCCAATTACACACTTATAATAGTTATAAAAATATATTAATTATACTTTATATACTTTATTTTTATTTTTAAATGTTTTCCATAAAACTCTTATATTAAAATTCTATTTTGTAACCACTTTCTTTCATTTATATTAATATGATCTTTAAATGAAAATAACAAACTATATACTAATAAAATTATATATATTATTTTTAAATTCAATTTCGTTATGATATTTATCTTTTGAATTTCAAATTCAAATTAAAATCAACTCACATAAATATATATTTAAACAAACACAAATTCAATTCTATTTAAAATCCATATATAGATATAAAAATAACACATTATTATTATTGTTTTGAAAATAATCAATTTTATCAATTTTAAATATTTATAAAGGAGATTATCACATTTATTTGTTCAGTTTATAAATCAGTATTTTCAGAAGTTAAATCAGATAACTATCCAAATATCTGATGCCTGAAATGAGTAGTGAAATTCTCTTCGGTTGAGCAATATAATATGCCAACGATTTTTTCCAGTAATCTTAAAGCATACCATACTAGGTAGAACTTGACAAAAACATCATCCTAAATCTAAAAACCAACAAATATGTTGAAAATTTCTGGTTCGGGAAGTGGAAGATGACGACAATGTCGTACTTCTGACTTCAAGGATCTAGAGTATTGATTCTTTTAGATAGTAGTTCAACCCACCGAGTACAAACGGGTTATCAAACTATTGACTTCGGGCCAATGAAGCCTAGGAACAGGGTAATCAGATTCAAGACTGTATGATCTTGATCTAGCCAAGAACACTTTATTATAGTTTCTGAAGAAGCAAATTTGTAGAAAATAGAATGGAGAAGAACAAGAGAACAGATTTGCAACGTTTTTATGTTTGCAACACCTCATATGCATTGCAAAATCTGGTAGTGATGAAAGTATTCTGCAACACTTTCCAGCGTTGCAAAATCTAGAAGAAGAAGATAAGACTTGTTGCTGTTTTTGTTGAAATAGCAACGGTTCTGGATGTCGCTATTTATAGTGTTGGAGAGATGTCTATTCGTTTAGAGATGCATCTTTTCAAAACGTTGCATCCCTTTCCAACGGTTCAAAACCGTTGCTAACGGTCGTGTCCTTTCATTCAAATATCCCGCCATCACCTACTATTGCATCTCTTGCTAAATCTGTCCGTTTAAATTTGAATTTAAATCCGGCCTGTTTCAACGAAAAATTAATTCTGTCAATTTATACCCGAACCCGATCCGGCCCAGCTCGGTTTGGATGGACGGCGGTGGCGACGGGCGCGTGTGTGGTGGTTATGCATGACTTTCCTCCTCACAAATAAAGCAAACATTTGGGTGTCCAATGGGCCCAACCTTCTCATGAGGAATCTATATTTAAACAAATATAGTTCCATATTTCCCAAGATGTGGGACTACTCTTCCTTCCCTTTTCTTCTCACTTTAAAACAGAAAAAAATTATGAAGGAAATGTTGAAAATATCCAACATTCTCCCCTATTTTCGAGATTGAATATTATAAAACATTTTAAGTTTAAAAACGAAATGATTGCATAACTTGAGTGATTGTTTATGTATCCAAGTGGGATTAAGCCTAACGTAGTTCAAGGTCAAGGAATTGCGTCATCATGAAAACTAACACATAAATGAAAGCTAGCTTTTGGATTTGAACCTTCACTTAGTGTAAACCATTCAAAGCCTTATCGAGACTCTATGGTGAATGAATCTTGAACCAAGTATCCCTAATGATAAAACCGGAACAGTCACACATGTTGAATTTCTTAGGTAAATTGTTTGTATTGCTAAGCACGTTACTGGCCATGTGCTTTTAATCTTGGGTTCATGCATCTAGAAAGAGGTCATACTTTCTTAAGAAACAACTTGATTTCCATATTCATATAGGTATGTCTCTTAGGTGTTTCTGCGATACATCTTTTAGTTATTTAGACTAATTAAGGATATTTTATCCATCCTTTGTTCTTACAGAACCCAACACTACATATGGTGGGAATTTTTGATTTAGTGTTCCATAATCATTCTCTTAACTTGTTGGTATCCATTAAACCCTATTTATCCTTTTCAAAACATAGGTTGGGTTTCTGTTAAGGATGATCAACGTTTATTCGCAGACCTTAGTCCCATTTCCTTCGAATGTAAAGAAACCATTACATTTGGAAGACAATTAGTGAGTGGGTCAGCTAAGTTTTTCTTTGGTTCTATGTAGTCAACAGTTATTACTCCTTTTTTGAGTAATTTTTTTATCATTTGATATCTTAGATTTACATGTCTAGACTTCCCATTATATGTCTTATTAGAGACATTGCATATCATAGCCTGATTATCACAGTTAATCAAGACCGTTGGAGATGGCTTCTTCTATAGTGGAATTTCTATTAATAAATTCCTAAGCCATTCTTCTTCCTTACATGCATCTGCTAATGCAGTCAACTCTAATAACATTATTGAGTCAGATATACAGGTTTGCTTCTTGGAACCCCAAGACACAGTAGCACCTCCTAATGTAAAGATCCATCCAGTCGAAGACTTGGATTTGGATTCTACATTGTTCCAGGTCGCACCACTATATCCTTTTATTACAGTTGGATATCCTTTATAAGATAAACTATAGTTAATGGTTCCTCCAAATAAACTAGAACTTTGGAAATTGCTTTCTAATGTTCGTAACCTGAATTACTCGTAAATCGACACAACACGCTTATAGCATGTGCAATGTCGAGACTAGTGCAATGCATAGTGCACATAAGACTCCCAAAAACACTGGAATACTCAAGTTGAGAAATGGTACACCCAGTGTTCTTTACTTATTTCATACTAGGATCTAAAGGAGTTGGTGCTAATTTGCCATTATAATGACCATACTTTTTGAGGAACTTCTCAATGTAATGAGATTGAGTTAGTAACAACTCCCTATCTTTCCTAATGATTTTAATTCCTAAAATTACGTCATCCTCTCCTAGATCCTTCATATCAAACTTAGAAGATAGAAACTTCTTAGTTTCATTCACACGGGAGAACCAAATATTAGCAAGTTGTCAATGTATAAACATATTATTAGTCGATGTTATCTGAGATATATTTACCAGCATCATTAACAATGAATCCATATGACAATGCTACTTTATCAAACTTCTCATACGATTGCATGGGTGCTTGCTTCAGGCCATAAAGAGGTTTTATGGATTTGCAAACTTTCTTTTCTTGGCTTGGGGTTTTTAGACCTTTAGGTTGTCCCATATATATGTCTTCTTCTAAATCTCCATTTAGAAAAGGGGTCTTTACATCCATTTGATGTATGACCAATTTATGAATGAATGCAAGTGTTATTAAACAGCGTATAGAAGATATGCGAGAAACTAGAGCATATGTATCAAAATAATCTACTCCATGTATTTTCTTATAACCCTTAGCAACTAATCTGGCTTTGAACTTATCTATGGATCCATTTGTATTCTACTTTTTGTTGAATATTCATTTACATCCTATAGGTTTAGCACCAGGAGGTAAATAAATTAAAGCCCAAGTTTTGTTAGACAGTATTGAACTCATTTCATCATTGATAACATCTTTCCAAAAAATGGAATCTCTAGAATTCATAGCCTTAAAATAATTTTTAGGATCATCATCCATATTCATTACATATCTAGTCACATTAAGGACTTCGTCCTTACTGCCATCTACAAGATAAGTTATGAAGTCAGGACCACAGTCCTTCTCTATTCTTGCTCTTTTACTTCTCCTTTGTACAGTACTATACATCCTTGCTGTTTTGAGCAGGAGCATAGTCATCTCGTTGATATCATTAGCCGTACTAGGTTCTGGACTAGATGATCTCAATGGAATCTCAACTGTTTGATTTTCAAATTATTATATTTCTACATATTCTATAACTTCTAAGGTGTCAAGAATTAGGAAACTATAAGTTATATTATTAAGGGAATACCTATGAAAACATATTTAAATACCCTATTACCTAATTTTGGTCATTTAGGGTCTAACATATGCCAAATAACCTCAAACTTTAAGTCTTGTAAGATTAGGTTCCTATTAAACCATAATTCATAAGGGGAAACATTATTCTTTTTAAATGGAACTTTATTTAAATATAACATGCCGATAACATAGCATCACCCCACAAGTTATTAGGTAAATTTGAACTTATAAGCATGGCATTAACCATTTCTACTAAAGTTCTATTTTTTCTTTCAGCAACACCATTTTGTAGTGGTGTATAAGGGGCAGTGCATTGGTGAACTAAACCATGTTGTTTATAGAATAAGGTGAATTCATTTAAGAAATATTCACCCCTACGATTTGAATGTAATACTTTGATTTTAACTCCTAATTGTGTTTCCACTTTAGATTTGTAAATTTTAATTTATCAAAAACCTCATCTTTAGTTTTCATTAAATACACATAAGCATATCTAGTATAATCATCAATATATATGATATTGTATTGGTTACCACCATAGGTGATATGACCTTTTAAGTCACCCACATCACTATATACCAAATCAAGCAAGCTAGTTTTCCTTTCTATAGATTTAAAAGATTTCCGGTGTATTTTTGCTTGAACATATATTTCACATTTAGAGATAGAATCGAAATCACAATCATAATTAATCCTAATTTATGCATATTTTTAAGGGAATTATAATTAACATGTCCTAATCTACCATGCCATAAACTAAAAGAATCAACAATATAAACAGAAAATTTCTTTATTAAATTCAACTTAATCATGCTATTTTAAGAGTATCCCTATCCAACGAATTTTCCATTCTTGGAGAATACTAACTTATCAGACTCATACATCATCTTTAATCCTCCTTTCTTAAGAAGGTATTCAGAGGCCAAATTCTTACATATGTCTAGTACATAAAATACACTGACTAGTGTAAGAACTTTTCCATAGGTGAGTGGAAGTTCTACAGTGCCTTTTCCCATAACTTTGCTTGGAACCTTATTTGCTCCAGTAATTTCGTTGCATTCTCCATTATTTTCTTTGTAAGTTTAAACAAAAAGCGGTCCTTGCAAATATAAATGGTTGCTCCAGTATCAAGCAATCAATCATTGTATATGCAAATAATGGAGCTTGCCTCCTGCACTACAGCCAAAAGCGAGACTTTGACCACATTCACTTTTTGTTTTTTCTTCCGCAGACAGCAGTCCTGGGCATGGTGGCCAGGCTTGTCACAAAAATAACAAGCACATTTCTTTTTATTGTTCTTAGGATGATTTTTCCTTTTAAATTGTGTCTCATTCTTAGGCTTTAACTTACCAGTTATTTCAACTTTGTTTTCATTAGAATGTGACTCATTTTGCGGATTATCATCTAGTTCTCATTTATGAGTGTAACGACCCAATTTTACGACTTTCGAAAGTCGACATCGATATGTCCACTGTATCCAATGCCGCATAGTCGAATGCCGAAAAACTGAACCATTAGGGTTTAAAAAGAAGAAGATAGAAGAAGAAAACAGAAACAATTGCAGAATCTTACATTTCGCAGCAGACCAACATATAATAGATAAATGAATATCTTTTAAAGCAAAAATACTATATCAATTTTTACATTACATTGTCAGAGTGTTACAACAACAAACATCGGAAAAGAATATAACATATATTAATGATACGCTTCGCCATCCAGCTTGCTCCTGATCTCCACAGCATCTCTTTTTCGACTTCGCTCTCGAATAATGATAACCTTGTTGATACGCTAAGATTTTGATCAATGACAATGTGCTTCAACAAAAAGGAAGAGATATGTCCAAAGCTAAAGAAAGAACGATGAAGACCAAGGATAAACATATGTATGATTTTTATATAGGTCTTACTTTAGATTTATTGTTAAAATCTATCCTCAAGAGGCTTGCACACACACTAGAACACATGTTATAAATTTCATTTCTAATACACATTCACTGTGCATAGCTTAATAGTTCAGTCGACTGAACAGGGATGACCAGTTGACTGAACCTGTTAAACATATACAAACATGTACCGTTTCAGTCGACTGAAACACCCTGCTCGGTCGACTGAATTTGTTCCTGAAAATTTTCCTTCATATTTTCAGTTGATTGAATTCTCTGTTCAGTCGACTGAATTTGAACCTGCGACTTTTCTATGAATGGACACCTTCTTCCTCCCAAGAGTTGCAACCATTCACCAATGGAAATGGAAGCATCTCTTGTCTGCACCCTTAGCCAACAGATGCACCTCCTCTACAAGTATAAATACATAATTTTATCATCTTCAATTCACTGAATTCTCTTGCTTTAATCTTACTATCTTCTTGAACATATTATCTAGAAATTCTCAAAAGCACTCACAATTCTATTGCTTGAATCACTGCTTTGTTTTCAACATTCTTTTGATTCATAGCAATTCACATTTCCTAAATCTTCACAAACACATTGCATACTCTCGAGGATAAGATTATAGGAATATTGTACTACATTAGACTCATTAGTGTTGATAAGAACACAACAAGTCGAATATTGTTTTTGTAATTGAGTTGAAGTCCTCTTCGATGTTTGAGGCAAGAAATCCCGTTCGGTTGTTCGGGTAAGTTGTAAACCTATTCCTCCGAGTTAAGTGAGGGTGTTAGTTAGTGAAATTCCTAAGTGAAGCTTAGGGACTGGACGTAGGACTAGAGGTCCGAACCAGTATAAAATCCTGGTGTCTCCTTGCATTTACTTACTTTATCTATCTAGACTATTCCGTTTTTCCATATTACACGATCCTACCACATAGCCTCTTTCAATTGGTATCAGAGCAAGGTCGTCCTATAACCATAACACTGTTATTAGACATATTGATAATATGGAAAATAACGCAAGTATAAGCACAACATATGCCTATAGTTCTACATTTGCGGAAGGACAATCTACCCAAAGACCTCCTCTATTCAATGGACTAAACTATAACTGCTGTGCTACAAGGATGAGGATTTATATGTAAGCAAAAACTTTCGAAGCCTGGATGCTACTCAAGCAGAGTTCGTCGTACCCACAACCGATTATCCTACATGGGCACAAATTCAAAAGAATGAAGCTAGTGCAAGTGCCAAAGCTATGAATATGCTATTTCGCGCCCTGGATAGAAACGAATTCAAGCGTGTTAGCATATGTACTACTGCATATCAAATTTGGGAAACACTTAAAGTCATACATGAAGGCACAAACAAGGTTAAACAAACAAAGATATCCATGCTGAAGAATCAATTCCAAAACTTTAGAATGCGACAAAATGAATCCATCAATGACATGTACTCGAGATTTCAAGACATTCATCATGCTTTAATCGGACTAGGAGAAAAATACACGGATTTTGACATTGTGTCTAAAGTTCTAAATTCACTCACTGATGAATGGGAGAGAAAAGTACTAGCAATCGAGGAAGCAAATGATCTATCTACAATGAAACCAGAGGAATTGATTGGAAATCTTATGTCGTATGAAGTAAATATGCAAGCTAAGAAAGATCAAGCTCAAGAAAGAAAGAATGTAGCCTTTCATGCAGAAAAGGAAGAATCAGAGTCTGAAGATGAGGATTTAGCATTTATAGCCAAAAAATTTAAGAAATTCTTAAGATATAGAAAAGGAAATAAAAACGGATTCAATAAGAATTTCTTGAACAAACCTACATCCTCGAATATAGAATGTTTCAACTATCACAAGAAAGGTCACATGCATAAGGATTGCCCAGAGCAAAAGAAGGAGAACCAAAAAGCTCTCAACAACAAAAACAAGAAAGAGAAATTCAAAAAGAAGGCATTCTCCGTGACATGGGATGATTCAGATTCATCTTCATCCGAAAGTGAAAATGATAGCGACAATGAACAAGCAAATGTATGCTTCATGGCTCAAGAATCTGAAGCAAGTAATTTAACTTTCGATGACTTAATTGAAGTAAACACTGAACTTTTGAACACAACAAAAACTCTTAAAAAGAAACTCAAAGAAACTCGTGAAAATCAAAACAAAGCTGAATTTGAAAGGGATATGTTAAAAGATGAAAAGAAAATTTTAGAAGAAGAACTTGAAAATGTTCAAGAATCTCATTCAAATTTGGAAACTCAATTATCACTTTTAAGTCAAGAAATTGAAACTCAAAAGACAAAGAATGATATAATTGTTTCTGAAAATCATGAGTTAAAAACTAAGATTAGACAAGTTGAGTTAGAAAATAATAGTCTTCAAGCTAGATTAGATAACATCACTAAAAATGTTTCTAACTTTAACAAAGGAAGAGAAAATTTATCTAAGATTTTAGAAAATTCACAATCCTCTTCAAATAAACATGGATTAGGATATAAAAAGGAGTCAAAAATTCCTAAAAAGAAAAATACAAATTTTAAGAGGAATATTGATTCAAAACAAAAAATAGAATTAAAAGAACCTATTAAAACAAAAGTAGAAACCAAGATAGTCAAAATTTGGGTTCCAAAGACTAACAATATTTTAATTAGGAATAAATATATTAAAACATTTATGGATAGTGTTCATAATAATAAAAACTATATTTATAAAAAGGATACTAAACCAAATTGGGTTTGGCTTCCTAAGTTCTAACTTATTAGGACCCTATTAAAAGGTGGGTACCAATAATTTTATATTTATTTTCAGGTCCCACTTAAAAAGAAGAAATGGATATTGGATAGTGGTTGCTCAAAACACATGACCGGAGACAAAGATATGCTTACAAACATCACATACTTTGATGGTGGCTCGGTTACCTTCGGAGACAATTCAAAAGGCTATATCATTGGCAAAGGAGATGTGAGCAATTATGGTACATCAAATTTACCTTTTATAACAAATGTTTCATTAGTTGAAAATCTAAAACATAATCTACTTAGCATAAGTCAACTTTGTGACAAAGGCTTTAAAATAACTTTTTCGGAAAATAAATGTAGTATTTTTGATCAAAACCAAAATCTTGTTTTTGAAGGAAAAAAAGATAGCAATATTTACTTTCTAAATATGAATATTAATCATAATACAAGTATGTGTTTACTAGCCAAAGATAATGATCCTTGGTTATGGCACAAAAGATTTTGTCATATAAATTTTAAAACTATTAGAAAACTTTCCAAAAATGAATTAGTAAGAGGTTTACCCAAAATAAACTTTAAAATAAAAAATCTTTGTGATGATTGTCAAAAAGAAAAATTAACAAAATTATCTTTCAAATCTAAGAAAAATATTTCGACTTTACAACCATTAGAATTACTACATATGGATTTATTTGGACCAACACAAGTTCAATCCATTAATCATAATCGATACGTGTTTGTAATAGTTGATGATTTCTCAAGATATACATGGACTATTTTTATGAAAAATAACAGCGATACTTTTGAGCATTTTAAAACATTTTTCAAAAGAATTCAAAACACTAAAGATTTGAAGATTAAAAATATACGAAGTGATCATGGAGGCGAATTCGAAAATGAAGCTTTTGAAACGTTCTGTAAAAAGAAAGGAATAAATCATAATTTTTCATTTCCTAGAACTCCTCAACAAAATGGAGTTGTAGAAAGAAAGAATAGAACATTACAAGAATGCGCTAGAACATTATTAAATGGAAGTTTTCTACCAAAACATTTTTGGGCAGAAGCCGTAGCTACTGCATGCTATGTATTTAATAGAATATCAATTAGACCATTAACTAAAAATACTTCATATGAATTATTCAACAACAAAAAGCCAAATATATCTTATTTCAAAATATTTGGATCAAAATGTTTTATTTTAAATACAAAAGATCAACTAAGTAAATTTGATCCAAAAGCCGACGAAGGAATTTTTGTAGGATATTCAGAACGAAGTAAGGCATATCGAGTATTTAATAAACGAACAAACGCAATCGAAGAAACCTTACATGTATCTTTTGATGAAAATTTCAACAAAGAATTAAGTTTAAAAGATGATGAAGAATTTATAAATATAGAAGATACAAATCTTGAAAATTGTAATAACGAACTAAGATCGTCACCAAGAATATTACGAGATCACCCTACTCAAAACATAATAGGTGAAATCAATTCTCAAGTTAAGACAAGAAATCAACTAAATCAAATGGGACGTGTAGCCTTCATTTCTACAATCGAACCTAAAAATCCTAAAGAAGCATCAACAGACGATTACTGGATTATCGCAATGCAAGAAGAATTAAATCAATTTGAACGTAACGATGTTTGGGAATTAGTTCCCCGTCCGAATAATCAATCTGTTATAGGAACAAAATGGGTTTACAAAAATAAAATAGATGAACAAGGTAATATAACTAGGAATAAAGCTAGACTAGTAGCACAAGGATATAATCAAGAAGAGGGTATTGATTTTGAAGAAACTTTTGCTCATGTTGCAAGACTTGAAGCAATATGTATTCTATTAGCTTTTGCATGTTTTAACAATTTTAAACTTTATCAAATGGATGTTAAAAGTGCATTTTTAAATGGTTTTATAAAAGAAAATGTATACATAGAACAACCTCCTTTATTTATACATGAAAAATATCCAGATCATGTACATAAATTAAAGAAAGCACTATATGGTCTTAAACAAGCACCTCGTGCTTGGTATGAAAGACTTAAAAGGTACTTACTAAATTCGGGATTTCAAATTGGAAAAGTTGATCAAACGCTTCTCATTAAAAATACTACTAAAGATATTTTAATAATTCAAGTATATGTAGATGATATTATATTTGGTTCGACAAATGAAAATTTATGTAAAGAATTTTCAAATATAATGACTAAGGAGTTCGAAATGTCTCATATGGGAGAATTATCATATTTTATCGGACTTCAAATTAAACAATTGACAAATGGAATTTTTATAAACCAAGAAAAATATTGTGCTAATCTAATTAAACGTTTTGGAATGGAGAACACTTCTGCTAAACCTACTGCTATGAGTACCACTACTCATCTCGATCTAGATGAAAATGGCAAAAGTATAGATCAAAAATTATTTAGAAGCATGATAGGTTCCTTACTTTACTTAACCGCTAGTAGACCAGACATAATGATGAGTGTATGTTTATGTGCACGTTTTCAATCTAATCCTAAAGAATCACATTTAAGAGCGGTAAAACGAATTATGCAATATCTTAAAGATACTGAAGATTTTGGTCTTTTTTATCCAAAAGAGTGTCCATTTGAGTTAGTATCATTCAGTGATGCTGATTTTGGTGGATCTCGAACAGATAGAAAAAGTACAGGTGGTACATGCCATTTCATCGGAAAATCACTTGTATCTTGGTTTAGTAAGAAACAAAATTGTGTTTCTCTTTCCACGTGTGAAGCGGAATATATATCAGCCGCCTTAGCATGTACTCAAGTTATTTACATGCAATAAACACTTAAAGATTTTAATATAAAATTAACAAACTCTACAATATATTGTGATAATACAAGTACAATAAATTTATCTAAAAATCCAGTTAATCGCTCTCGTACAAAACATATAGACATTCGTCACCATTTTCTAAGAGACAATATCGAAAAAGGAATCATAAATTTAGAAAATATTTCTACCGAAAATCAAATTGCCGATATATTTACTAAACCTTTATTAGAAAACTCGTTTATAAAGTTACGACAAGAATTAGGAATAATCTCTTTTAAAGAGATTTTATAGGAAGTTATCAAATTTTTAATTCAGTCGACTAAATCTATATGTTCAGTCGACTAAATAAAGAAAATTATGACTTTCAATTTATATTTTCAAAATAATGATATATTATGAATAATAATATAAGGGATATCTCTAATCCACACATTTCTAACTGATTTATTTTAACCATTAAATTTTTTTTGGTTTAAAAACTTTGATAAATTATCACCTCAACATTTTTAGAATGTTAATCCTATAAATACATGTTTAACTTATTTTCATTTTCACAACTCATTTTCACTTGCAAAAGATTGAAAAGATATAAACATGTCCTCAAACAACTCATACTCCCCAATCAACATCACCTCTTCGATCGATAACTCACCAATATCACCAAAACTTCCTCCTCCAACAACAAAGCAAGAGCCAGTCTATAAATGGAACAACTATCGAAGTGGCTACACACCGGAATCAAAGAAGGCTAAACGTGATCTTTTTATCTCACCAGATACGAAAAGAAAAATTGATGAAATTCATCACTTTCAACAACAACAAATAGATCTTCAACGAGAATTATATTTCGAACAAAAAATAACGGCGAGACGATTGAGCTTCCTAGAGCAAATCGGTTTACGTTTTTGTGGCTCAAAGAAAAACGAAGTGACTGAGCCTCTACCTCGGCCAGTTAGTTCGTATGATCCATCTTTGTCATACCGTACACCAGCCGATCCCGTGAATCCTTGGATGTCACCAAAGACTCCTCTATATAGTCCAAACTCATGGGATGTAAACTATATGGAGAATGAAGGACGCAAAAAGAAAAATAGTCCATCTCCAAAGAAATATTATTTCGGTGGCCAAATCATGTTATTATATCATATTATATCTATACTATTGTAATCATTTATTGAAATTTATTTTAAAAATTTAGAATTTCAAAAACTCAAGGTTCAGTCGACTGAACCTTCCTGCTCAGTCGACTGAACACTAGGCAGAAAACAAATATACAATAGTTCAGTCGACTAAAACTTCTGTTCAGTCGACTGAAATTTACACAGAAAATTTCGGCCAAAAATTCAGTCGACTGAACAGACTTTTTCAGTCGACTGAACGCCAATTCCCAGGCAACTTTTCCCCTTTTATCAACCAGTTTTTACCCTTTCACCTTCACTTTTTACATACCAAAATCTCTCTCTTCCCCATTGTTTTCCAAAAGATGAATAAACTCTTTTGTGGCTTCTTATTATCACAAAGCTTGTATAAATAATCTTTTATGTTTCATTCATGCTACATTTTATGTTTTATTCATTCATGCAACATTCTATTTCTCATGCTACATTTTTATGCTATATTCTATGCTACATTCTTAAACGATAGACATGCATATCAATGATTACTTTGACAATATATTTCTGTGCTTATTAATTCCTTTTTGTCGATGACAAAGGGGGAGAAATCTATGTTACTAACCTTGTTTTGTAGAAAATATAGTGCATATATTCAGGGGGAGGAAATAATCTCTATATACATGAGTATTACACATGAGTATTGTTATCGATCAAAAAGGGGGAGAATGTTGATACGCTGAGATTTTGATCAATGACAATGTGCTTCAATAAAAAGGAAGAGATATGTGCAAAGCTAAAGAAAGAACGATGAAGACCAAGGATAAACATAAGTATGATTTTTATATAGGTCTTAGTTTAGATTTATTGTTAAAATCTATCCTCAATAGGCTTGCACACACACTAGAACACATGTTATAAATTTCATTTCTAATACACATTCACTGTGCACAGCTTAATAGTTCAGTCGACTGAACAGGGATAACCAGTCGACTGAACCTGTTACACATATACAAACATGTACAGTTTCAGTCGACTGAAACACCCTGCTCGGTCGACTGAATTTGTTCTTGAAAATTTTCCTTCATATTTTCAGTTGACTGAATTCTCTGTTCAGTCGACTGAATTTGAACCTGCGAATTTTCTATGAATGGACACCTTCTTCCTCCCAAGAGTTGCAAACCATTCACCAATGGAAATGGAAGCATCTCTTGTATGCACCCTTAGCCAACAGATGCACCTCCTCTACAAGTATAAATACATAATTTTATCATCTTCAATTCACTGAATTCTCTTGCTTTAATCTTACTATCTTCTTGAACATATTATCTAGAAATTCTCAAAGCACTCACAATTCTATTGCTTGAATCACTGCTTTGTTTTCAACATTCTTTTGATTCATAGCAATTCACATTTCCTAAATATTTACAAACACATTGCATACTCTCGAGTATAAGATTATAGGAATATTGTACTACATTAGACTCATTAGTGTTGATAAGAACACAACAAGTCGAATATTGTTTTTGTAATTGAGTTGAAGTCCTCTTCGGTGTTTGAGGCAAGAAATCCCGTTCGGTTGCTCGGGTAAGTTGTAAACCTATTCCTCCGGGTTAAGTGAGGGTGTTAGTTAGTGAAATTCCTAAGTGAAGCTTAGGGACTGGACGTAGGACTAGAGGTCCGAACCAGTATAAAATCCTGGTGTCTCCTTGCATTTACTTACTTTATCTACCTAGACTATTCCGTTATTCCATATTACATGATCCTACCGCATAGCCTCTTTCAAACCTGACTCTAGGCAGCCCGTATGGAATGGGCGCCAGAGTTTAGAAAGGGAACAATAAACTCAAGGTGAGTCGTGGGACTGGTGTGGGATCTTAAAAACAGTTATTTTCACAAAGAAAAGAAAAGAAATCCGCTATGCTTTTGGAAAATGAAACTACCATAAGGCCTCCCGCCATACACACAATGCAAACGCAGAATTGGAGAATATTTCTCCTTATGATAGTCAAACATGCTTAATACGCAAAATCTTTTTAATATTATTATTATTAGTGCATAGTGAAGAAAACATTTCAAAAGTATAATATTAATCTTAGCCAGCATACAACCATTATTGTATGCCTACTATAGCTACCATGTTAAATAGCAGGTTACCGCCACATTCCATGGTAGGTTATACAACTAAAACCGTACAGGGCGCGTATTGTTTCTTTGGATTTCCAAAAAATGGTCAGGCTAAGGAACTTCCTACTGCCACATAGGTACGCCTCTGGAGGGACATTCCGAGAAATTAACTAGCTCTCTACTAACACGAGGCCGAGTTACCTCTGTAACTAGGTAACTACTACACGAATATGCCATCCCCGGTCGTTTGCAATCTTCCGAGGATCTTCAACCACAAAGCAACAACCACAAAGAGTAATAGATTTGCAGCAACCACATAGATTAAATATCTGGGCTTCATACCATGATACCACCCTTTTCTAGAAGGAAATGACATACCCTAAAGGGCGCGACCCTCATTACCTTGCCGCATCTTTCCTGTTTCGACCATTTCCGGGGTGTGAGGTCCGACGAAGTCTCGTCCACAAAGCTAACTTTTCACAAAGTCATGCTTTGATCAACAAATGATCAGCAACGATTCGTATGCCACGTTACAAATTTGGGAATGTTTCACTAGTAACCATCAACTACATAACCTCTGAGCTCATACATATCAGAGAAGGGTGTTAAGCTAAGAGAATAAATTCTCCGCCACCAACAGAAATGTATTTGATAGAAACCAGCTTTACATCTCAAAGTGTAACGTCAGACACACATCCATACAAGTCCGTTCCGGGATTGAACGGAACCGAAGGCACTTCAAAGAAGCCCTTGCAAATCCGGATATTTACTAATCACGTCAGGAATCCCCATCACAAATGGTGATAAAATCTCTATACCGGAGCAATCCGGTGCAGAGACATTCGACAGGTAATGCTTTCGTTTTCGAAAATACCCATTCTTCAACACCATCTTCAAATGCAATCCCATTTAGTTGTATCATTATTCGAAATGGGTTTTATGACACAAAGTCCTCTCCCGGCTAATTCGAATAACGAGCGCTTATTTTTAAAAATAAGTGTTCATTCAGATTTCAAACAAATCACAACAAATTTCCACTTTGATCTTTTAAATAAAAGATCCATCACAATCACAAAGGTTCGATGTGGTTTTCGAATATCTATTTGGAATCCTACCCCCGGTCGCATCGAAATTCAAATGCTATTTAAAGGCCAATATTGACAGTCGGTTATTTAACTATCAATAAATATTCACAACAATCACCAAGATTTAAATAATTTCCCAATTATTATTTTCAAAATATCTTTGCAAGATATATATTTTTAACACTTCAACCATTTGAAAACAAATTTCAAATCACTTTCACTCGTGGAATAAGATTCCCAATATTACTTATTTCCACTGAAAGTCTGCCAAGTTCAAATACTTTAAATCACTTATCCAAAATATATACTTGGAAACATTTAGATAAAACTATTTTAAAACATTTATTTAAATATTAGCTGTGAAAATATTATATAAATGTCTCATATAAAATTTCAAGTCCAAACTAACTTTAAAATAAAATTAGTAAATAGGGTATAACTATTTTAAATACCCATCTTCTAAAACAAATATCAATTTAATCTTTAAATAATCACTTCTATAATTAATTAAACAAATCTTTACTTTAAAGATTTTCAAAATAACTTAAGAAAATAATTTCTCCAAAATATTCTTTTTTTTAAAACATCTCTAGAACTTTTAATTTATATCTGAAAGCTGCTTTGAAAACATACTCGGCTTTTCAGGAAAAGTACACCTTCTATTCTAAAATGGTTCGTTCAAATCAATTTATAACTCTTTTTGGATTTATTTTAAATTTACGTTCCAATCCGTAAATTCCTTTCCACACTTTTAAAAATAACCCAATGTTTATTTTTAAAACAAAATTCCTGTAACAACCCGCATATTTATCGATTTTTTACTTAAATATTTTATTTAAATATTTTGTCTTTAATCGGATATTGGTCCGAAAAGCTACTTTTTGCAAACGGTCAAATTAGGACTCGAGACCACTTCCATTGAGTTCGAAATGCCGTTTACAATCTTTTTAAGTATAAACTTTGATATGTTTGGGGTTAGTGGAATTTCACTAACTTTTCCCGCTTTGGACTTTGGGTTGGTTTAGCCTATTAAACCTAAGTTCCAACCCCTTCTCCTCATCTCTTCATAAATTCCTAGCTAACTCTAGTTTTAGCATAATGGTGAGTGGAAAGGGAAATTAAAATTCCAAGCCCAAGTTCATTAGCAAATTCAACATCCAACTCCAAAATCAAAGTGAAGACATTGGATTTAAGCTTCTTGTGTTGAGATTGAAGTGGATTGATTCTTGCTTTGCTTTGGTCTTCATTTTCATTGATTTTTGGTGCAAAGGTGAGATTTTTATCTCACGTTCTTGCCTATATCTATCATGGATGTTTGGAAATGATTTCCTATCACTTTAGCATGTACATTAGCATTTGGTTTGGATTGGATTGGCGAAAACTCTAATTTTTAGCATTTTTGGTGATTTTCTGCACTTAGGTCGCACTGGCACAAATTGTTGTTCGGAGTTAGGTCACTAGGTCGTAGGTCGCGTGCCTCTTTGGTTCGTTCCCACGTTAGGTCATAGGTCGTGTGCCGCTAGGTCGTAGGTCGCATGCCCTGTTCTTCATTTGGTTGCTTGGTGGCTTCCCTGTTAGGTCGCATGACCTTCACCCAGTTAGGTCGCATGACCTTATAAACCGTTAGGTCGCTTGACCTATACACCCTAGGTCGTTAGACCTTATTTCCCCTCTAGGTCGCGGGACCTTTATCCCTTAGGTCGTGACGCCTTAATTCCTTTAGGTCATTAAGGCCTTAACTCGCTCGACCTAGTTAGGTCGCGTGGCACATTAGGTTGCTAGATCGCGACAGTCGTTCCACTTTGGCCTTTGCAACTTTAGGTCGTTCAACAACTAGGTCGCGTGCCTCTTTGGGTCGTTCCCACGTTAGGTCGTAAACACATAGGTCGTGAGCCCGTTAGGTCGCATGACCCCTTAAGTCGCTCGCCTCTGTTAGGTCGCTCGCTTCTGCTAACTCGCGAACACCTCTAGGTCGCTTGACCCCTTAGACCCCTAGGTCGCAACCATTAGGTCGCTCGATCCTATCCTCCCTTAGGTCTTCACTAGGTCGTACCGTTTTGGATGGGGCGCTGCCCCCTGGACCCCTGCGACCTGACCGGACAGGTCGAACCCCGTAGCGGGGGTGTTGCCCCCGCACCCCCACCTTGGGGGGTTGCCACCCCCTGGACCCCCCCTCCGTAGGGGATCTTATCTGAAAAACATTCAACAGAACTTGCTTTGTTGAGATGCCGAGTTGACCATTCTTCGAGACAAACTATCTTGGGCTTCTCGGTCGATTTTATGGTATCACGGCCTTGCTAAAAAGGCGGGATAACAACTTTAGAAATATGAAGGTTTCAATACTGGTAGTACATATCAAAACTCTTTCATCAAAACAATTTTAACTCTATTTTACTACAAAGCTCTTTCCTTAAACCGTTTTGCAATCTACTAGTATATACAAACCTTTTCCTTAAAACCTTTTGTGACAATCTTCTAGTGAAGATCTACAGCTTGTTCGTAAATATTTAAGTTAAGCAAGTGGTTATGGGACATGAAGCTAAACTCATATATTTACTGGCTTGGTGAGATTGACACTACTTGATGATCATGACGATCATTTTTGTGTTTTAGACTAGCAACTGTGCGATGTCTCTTTGTCTGCGAGGGAGACTAGACCCCGCTCTTGTGATGTTTCGCCATCGCATTTGTGTGATGTTTCGCTATCACATATGTGGGGTAGAGCCCCACGGTCTTCGGGCCATTCGTGTGTCAAAATTAATGGCTTGCAACCATGAGATAGCGTCTCGCTTTGTGTTACACGTGTAGGTGAGTTTTCATGCTCCCATTTTGTGAGTTTTCATGCTCCTATATTGTGATTTCTGGATTTCTTGTGTAGTCTTCTGGAATTTGTGCTTCACCTATTTTCATGACTTTCATTGTTATGATTTTCCAGCTTTTATGTTTTGGTGAAATTGTGTGTCATCACCTTTTTTTAGGTGAATTTGGATCTTTTAGAAGATTCTTTTGATATTGTTTGATCTCTTGATGATCTTCATTTACATGCTTATCATAGTATGTCTTTATGGTTACTATATGTTCTTGCCATATCTATTGTTTTATATCATGTTATCTGATATTTATAGCTAGACTGATCCGTTTATTATTTTCTTATAAATATTACTCGGGTCAGACCGAAATGTTACAGGTGCTTCTGCTTGACTTCTCCCCCAGGGATTTACTCTGACTTTTGGCTGACCATTTAGATTAGCAGTTTTTGTCGTTTACACTTGAGATATAGACTCATAGATGTATTCTTTTGTATAGCACGTGTTGCTATTCTTTTGTGTATGTGGTCCTTTCATGACCACTACTCTGATGTACACTTTCATGTGTTAGTTATATATTCATATCTTTTTCCGCCTTTGTGATATGGATGTATGTGACTGATTATGTTATGTTTATTTCTATATTTGTTTTCGAAGATTTATTTATAGCCACCGTGTGATAGCTTTGAGTTTGTATCGGTATGTCGGACTTCCTCCTTAAATGAAATGCATGCTATACTATCTGACATATCGGTGCTCGCACAAAGAAGTTACATGGATGGTCGCTCCTCAACAACCTTATTCTCCACGCTAGTTGACAGCATTACTCCGTAGTATTCTTGGCTAGCGTGGGTATTGAGGTGGGGCGTTACAAATCCCTTTCCTTTATAAATTTCCATTGTGAATTGAGATTTCTAAATATCAACTGATATACGATTTTCAAATCAATTCCCAAATATTCACTATCGACACTAAATCGATTTTCAAATTGATTTCCAAATTTTATTTCAAATACCAAATCAAATCCCAAATCATTTACCTTAAAACACCAAATCGATTTTCAAAATTGGTTTTTCAAAATTATTTTTAAACACCAAGTCAATTTTAGATCGATTTCTCAAATATTTATTTTTTTTACCAAATCAATATCAAATTAATTTTCTAATTTATTTTCAGAACACCAAATCAAATTTCAAATTGATTCTCAAATTTATTTCAAACATCAAATTTATTATCTTTTGAAATAAATTCCTTCTTTTAAATTTATTCAATTTTCTCAAATTAATTTATTATAAATTTCCTACCAAATTTCAAAAATCCAACTTGGTTTATTTCTGGTATCCTACGATACAAAAAATATATTCGGCTAAATTATAGCCTTCAACAGTTTCAATCACAAATAGTCACACACAGACTATAAATAATCAACACACAATATTGAAACTAATTCAAATATTTGAGAAATCCAGTTGGATCCCTCCAACCTGTTTTCCCTGCATCCACAGACGTTAGTACAACAATTAAATATCAATTCCACTTCGAGGTGGAATATCGCGGTATATGGGGTTTATAAAATATCATCCGCTATTATGCGGCGCAATAGGGTCTCATCCGCTATATAATGCGGGAAACCAACAACTCCAAATACATATATAATACCAATTCCACTTCGAGGTGGAATATCGCGGTATATGGGTTTAATATAATATCATCCGCTACTATGCGGCGCATATGGTCTAAACTAATATAACTGATTATAAATCAATCATCCAAGCACACATTTAATCAATTTTAAATCTAACTATTCAAAATTTAAATCAAAAAATATTTGATTGAGTGAGAAGATCTCACCTTTGCTTTCGCATGCAATCCATTTTCATTCCATATTTTTTTCTTCACGGTTTTGACCTTGTATAAACATTAGATGATTTAATTAATATTTGAACAAATCGAATAGTCACTTATTATTAAATAATCTAATTAACTATTTAAATATCCATTTGACAATTTTAATTAACCAGTGATTTATTTTAAACTAACTTTCTTTTAATAAATTTATTTAACAAAAAATTAGATTTAAAACTAAATTTCCTTTAATAATTTAATTAAATATAAATTTAATTTTTAACTAATAATTTCCTTTTTTAGCAACTAAAATAGATAAAACAAATTAATTACCATAAACTATTGTTTAAAACAACTTAAACAAACAAATTAAAAAATATGTATACGTATATTTATTCTTATTTTTATTGTTTTGAAAATAGATATATATAAAAAAATCTACATATATATATATACAATTTTATATATAACTTTCAATACTTAAATTCCATTTTTTTTTCAAATCCTAATCTGTATATATATTCTTTTTTTGACCCTATATACATATATTTATATTTAAAAAACATCTCTGCATATACATAAAAAAAGAAATTACCTAACAGCCCTCAGTATCAAACGCTAGCTCAGGACATCGAATTCGACCACCACCAGAACGTCACAAATGGATCGCGACTCTAATCGCAAGCGCCATCACCTATTCGTCGATCGAAACCCTTCTCCCTCTAGTCAAAATCACTGTCGCTAATCAAGATGCGCACGGCTTTTACTGTCGTCGCTTCCAGTCGCTCGAGTGAATGCCTACAGCCACCATGAAGCCTCGCGACACTCCACCTCGGCGCGCGCGGCCGCCCTCGAGTGCGCCACCGACTTTTACACGCGACTCTCCTCCCAATTGCATGATATCTCAACGCGAAGCTTCGCCTTTGCCTACCCTGGCAAGCCTCGACCTCGTTGCTGCCACCATTGCGATGCCAATGTCGCCGCCCACAAATCAACTCGAGACCCGGTTAAATTGGATTTTTGAAATCGAACGATTCGATTTCGTTTGTGAAAAGGATTTCGATTTCTTTTAAACAAAAAGGCCGCGGACATTTTTTTTCTTGTTCGATTATGCTGAATTGAAGATAGGAGGAGGAAGATAAATATAAGCAATTCGTTTCTTTTTTAAGCTTCGAAGAGAAGGAACGAAGATATGGGTTTCGTTTGAATGAGACTATGATATTTTCTTTCGTTTTGATTTTTGTTTTGCTTTTGCATTTATTATTTTTAACTAACGCGTGTAAACATCTATCAGAGAAAAGTAAACACGTATTAAATTTTCTTATCGTGTCAATGTCTGGGCAGTGGTTCAATTATATTATTATATTCAAATTTAAATTCAAATGTGAATCGTTTCGATATTCGCAACACAAAATCTCGATCTCTAATAGATGCATGTCGCCATGCGTTTATAATACTAAACCCCCGTTTTGAACGCAATGAAAAAGTTTCGAGTCCAAATTCGATCGTATGGAGATGATACCTTTTTGAAGCCAGTTATTAAATTAACTTTCAATAAAATTTCAGGGCGTTTGCTTATCGTACGACCACATAACAACTCTGAATGCTACGAAAATTGAAATCCGATAATAAAACAATATTACGGTCCAATGGAACTAGTTTCGTTGAAATCCGAGACTGTGTCTCGGAATGCTATTTTTAAATATCGATTTAAACAATATAAATTCAAAAACTAAACAAAACATTTCCAAATTAAATTCTGAAGCTTCCATTATCTTCAGTATTATCAATATTAATTTTCTAAGCCTTGAAAAAAATTAAATCAGCTTAAAATTTCAGATTCAAATTTTTACCCAAGCTTCAATAAATAAAATTCAATAATTAAATTGTCAAATTCATAGTAAATTTTGAAATTCTAGTTAAATTAACTTCCAAACATTTAAAGTCAATTAAATATTTCGATTTCAAATGTTCAAAATTCTAGGTCGTCACATCGAGAGTCCTCTTCAATACGAAGATGACGCGTAAACAGTCTAAATCATGATCTATTTCCACATGCTTCAATTTTTTCTTATAACATTCCAAGAATTAGGGAGTCTAGAAATTATGACTCCAACAACAAAAGATTCATGGAGATCTATTTTAGCATCTTTAAGTTAATTCACCAGCAATAAGTTTCACTTACTTGTCCTATTATGAACTTATTTGCAACCATTTTGAAATCCATTAAATTGAAAATAGGAAATTTCTTGTTACTTGCTTCTGATATGCGGTATTTACTTTCCAGTGCAGTCCAAAGAGCCTTCGTAGTTTCCAAGGTCCTATGTGCGTTGTAGATAGATATAGACAGTACATTCAAAATGTGCCCTTTACATATAAAATCATCTTCTTTGGGCTTTGCACGTTTTGGTTTTAGAGCACATCATATATTGCAGTTTCCTTTAGTATTACCTTAAAGCCATCTTTCAAAATTTAGAATAATTTCACGGTGATAAAGAAGAAATTCAATGTTTCTTGCCAACGAGTAAAATTATCTCCATCAAAACACTTCAATCGAGTTAACTGCTGATTTTGATTTGCAGGGCGCTCGAACTTTCCATGGTTGAAAGATATTGTCTAAAATTTACTGAAAATTTATGGTACGAGATGAGAAAGATGATGATATTGCCGTACTTATGACTTCAAGGATCGAGAGTATAGATTATTTTAGACAACAGTTCAACCCACCAAGTATAAACGGATTATCAAAATATTGACTTCAGGATTCATTAAAGCTTTGGAACAACGTAACCAGATTCAAGATTTGTACGATCATGATTTGTCCAAGAACACTTTATTATAGTTTCTGATGACATAAATTTGTAGACAATAGAATGGAGAAGAAGAATAGAATAGTTTGAAACGTTTCTGCATTTGCAACACTTCGCAGGCGTCGTAAAATTTGGTTATGATGAAAGTGTTCTTGTGACGCCCCACCCCGAGACCTACATTAGTAAAGAGAATTACTAAGTAATCATGTCTACTAATGTAGAGAATAGGGCTGGTTAAGGGCGACCATCATAGTAATACATTAGTTAAGAGCTAAGCATGTCAATTATGTCTTGATTTTTTTCATTACCTCATAAGTGGTAGACACGCTTAGTCCCTAACTAATGCACACTATGGTGGATTCGGACCATTTCAGAAATAATGCAATATACATGCAGATAAAAAAACATCAGTCACAGAATAGCAAACCCAGATCAGAGTATATATATAAATACATACATCACCATACATCTCCGTAATAATACATCATATACAAGTAGCATGGACTACTGAATCACATATACACCCATCTCACAAAATAATATACAATAAGACACATAAAAGTAGACGACTCAAAACGACATCCAAGCAAAAATGATAAGTCCAACAAAATCAATCAAGCAGATCCAAGAAGTGAAGCAATCAAACTAACCTACAACTCGGTCTGACCCGAGTGAAAAACACACGGGTCAGGCAAGCTAAACTTATTAGTAGTAAGGATCTCAATAACAAGCGAAATGGCGAGAATCACTCCGTTGTTACCAACGGAACGACATGTTATTCATCATATCATTTATAAGAAAGGGGACATCGGGGATTCATCTATCTATTTCAAAGGAATTAAGTAAGTAACATGCATATGGTTTCTCTTAAGGACATCTCTAAGCAAAGTGGATAAGGGATGAGAACCATATAATAACTTCATAAAGAAATATCAAATCATCATATTCTATCATAAGAACTCATTAAGAGTTAAAGGAAATCATAATCGAAATCACCATATAAAATAATATGAATGTAACATATATCATGCTCAAGGCCATACTCAAATAACACATCACAAAAAGGTGAAATCGAACATAGAAAACTTCATAGAAAATTGCATGTGCTTTTCATCTTGACTAGTACTACTATTATTTGGTACCATACATCGTGATGACTTGGGGTCATTAACATCTTAGCATCGTGATCATCTTGATTGACTATAGTCGAATATCGCGATGACACCCAAATCATAAAATCCGAGCAAACATCATGATGATTGGAATCTAGAAATGACATCAAGAACATCGTAATGATTCCAATCTTATACTCGGTTTGTAGTACTAATAACATCTTGAATGTGTCACAACATCTCGAATAGGAACCCAATGGGTGTTAATGTACGTCCCATACCATACATTCGCACCTATTGGTTTACTAATCGTCAGTCGATGCCACATTAGAAAACATTCATAAAAACCCAAATCAAACATACATCGCCTCGTCTCATTGGCGAGTGTAAAGTACCCAACTCATCGTTTCTCATACTTCGATGAGTTTAAAGTGACATCAAAACTTGTCTCGTTTCATCGACAAGTAAAAGTCCATCTCAAACATCACAACCATCATCAATTCATCATAACAGCCCCGCCTCATGTCCTCGGCGGGTAAAAATATCGACATCTCTTAATATCTTATTTTTATATGCTGAAAATCATCCAAATGTGCTATAATATATTTAGAATAATTTGATAAAGAAAACAGGATTTTTAAACAATTTTTAGAGATTTTTAAATAAGTTATATAAGGAAAATCCGTTCATTAAATAGATTTTCTATTTATAAAATACTTAAAAAAATTTGCTTAAAATCCCTTTAAAATGTCTTAAAAACATTTATTTAATCAACCATAATTTATAAAGAATTTACATAAATTTATTCGAAATCAAAAATCAATTAAAACCACCAAATTTTTCAAATATCGACATTTATCGATATTTAGATTGATACAGAATTTAAATAAAATTTAAATTCTTAAAATTTTTAAAACAAGCCAATCGTGGTCCGATAAAAGATTTAAACAGTCATCATCAACTAATTCATACAATAATCAGAACCATCGAAATATGTAGTGAAACGGTTAACGGAAGTACTATTAGAAGCAAAAGAAAATCAACCGAGAAACTGAGTTTCTGGCTGACTTTGGACAGTCGTTTGGGTTATCAAAACAACCCATATTTCAGTGATATTTTTCTACGTTATAAGACCTCAAGATGACAATAATATATCCAAAATTTGGAGCAATTTGCTACAAAATGAAAGAGTTATGATTTTTCAAATATAGCTCTTTTCAGCAAGCATAAAAAACAAGATTTTTAGCTGTTTTGAAATAAGGATTATCTATAACAAAATTGCTCATAATTTCATGAAAATTTTCATAAACATTTTTCAACTAATCTTCTGCAACATATCAAAAACTGAGATTAATTTGCTAAGAATTGAAAAAGATATGATTTTTCTAATATGACCTATTTTCGGCCAATACACAGAGGTCAGTTTTTGACCAATTTCAAGCAATAGTTTCCTATAGCAAAATAATTCAAAATTAATTGAAAATTTCCAGAAATGCAGAGTATACCGACTACAACAACATATCAAAAAGTGAGATTAATTTGCTAAGAATTGAAAAAGATATGATTTTTCTAATATGACCTATTTCGGCCAATACACAGAGGTCAGTTTTTGGTCATTTTCAAGCACAAATTTTCCAAACCAAAACAACTCCAAATTCATTGAAAATTTCCAGTAACACTGCTCGATCCAAGTACTAAAACTTGTGAAAAATTCAGACTCAAATAATGTAAATTGGAGAAGAAATGAATTTTTGAACATAGGGATTTTTCAGCCAGCAAAACGGAAAACAAAGTAGAAAAATAGAGAAATTCCATCACAAATTGATAGCAAAGTTCGATTTTTTTTTCTTTAGCTTGCTGTAAGAAACCCTTACCTTTCTTACCACTTGATTTAGCAATGGTTCAGCAAAAATATGATTGATTTTGTAAGGAAATGGCCTTCAAGAGCCTGTAGATTGCAAAATAAGAACATGCAAAACAACATAAGCAAATAAAAGATAAATCACATGTCAAGCTCTCAAATTTTGATGAAAATTATCTGGTATTGGAAGGAGATTACCTTTCTCTTCTTAGATTAGGTGATTTCCCTTTCAATTCGTAGAAAAGTAGGGTGGAAATTAGGTTTAGAAGGCAGCCATTGTTTTCTCTTTTAGGTTTTACTGTATGTATGCTTAAGGAAGAAGAAGAAATAATTTACGTACAATTCTTTTCTCACCAGAAGGATCTAAAGAATGGGCTTTGGATCCTATCCAAACCCTCTAAGCCCAAATAAAACCTTAAGAAAAAAAACAAAGTTATGTATATATTTCCACTTAATTTAACACTATATGCATATAACAACTCATTTTTAAGCCAAATAAAATGCATACACCAATTTGTTTTGAAATAAAATAGTTATTGTGATAAAATGAAATTTATTTTAACAATAAAACACCATTTTTAATAATATTTTACAATTTGCACAATTTTAGTGTAAAAACACTATTTTTAAAATATAACTTGATCAAAATTTATTCTCTTAGTCAAATAAATTGTAATAAATCATTCTAACACTTTTAAAACCACAAAATAATATTTTTGCATAATATTTCATCTTTTATTTTATTAAAAGACATGTTTTCTTCATATTTTTCCTTTTATATTCAATATAAGGCTAATATTGGCAATAATTGTCAATATTATCTCATTGACTTAATTAAAATACAGTAATTGACTAATTTCACTCCAATACCTCAAAATAAAGTTTCTAAAACTTTATTTCCATCAATTTGCATTTATTTCGACAATTAATGTTGAAATACATCACTTGGTAAATTTATTAACTCAAATTTACCTAAATTCCAATATTTTCCATTTTATTTAACCAAAATACCAAACAATGAATTTTAAACCCAATATTTAACTCCATACGTATTGTTTATTCGAAATACACAATTTAAACCAAATTTATTTCTTCGTTACATTCAATTTACCATATTAAATTATAACTATCATTATAATTTAATATCATCAGTAATCTCCAATGCCAGGGTTGTTACAGACTCCCTTCCTTAATAAAATGGCGTCCTCGCAATTTCTAGAGGAAAAGGCTGTAAACAACACTAAAGATACAATCTTCGAAGGATAAAAACAAGCTCGATTTCCAAATAATTCATACTCTCAATATAGTATGGTAGAAAGAAACAAGGAAAAACTCACTTGGTTAATTCAATGGCCTATCAAATGCTAATATAGTGATTAGCAAACCATCGAATTTTCCAAGCAACTCGAAAGAATTTCGAAGATCTCCCATTTTGAATCAAAACTCAATAGGATGCTCAACAAATAATCATTCGAAAATGATTGATTGCTCAAAACTCTATGAATAGCGTCGGGATCAAACTCACTCAAACCCGAACTCTAAACAATAAAGAAGATCATCAACAAAATTTTCCGCATAATAATACGGAAAGAACATCCTCATAACAAGATAAAACAATATACAAGATTGATAAATCACAAGATGGCTTCTCACAAGGCCACCCACTCGAATGACCGTGAAAAATGCACGTCGTTAATAATAGCTCAAAGATAGAATATACTCAAGAAACAAGGAAATAGGCTCGAATTAACTTTTAATCCAAGATATTTAGAATTTTTTTAAATCTCAGCATCTTTTTAGTTTTAAATCTCAATTTCCAACATTTGAAAATTTTCAAACTCTTTACTATACTACTTAGTAAGTAATTTTAAACTCAAATTAAAAGTCCAAATTTCTTCTCTTACTTCAAAATTAATTTCCAAATAAATTTGTAAATCCATAATAATATTCCTCAAAATAAATTAAGGGTTTAAATTCTCTTTACTCTTTCTATTAAACCACTTAAATATTTTAAAGAAACAATCTTCAAATTCTCTTATAACTCTTCTCTTAAACCTCCAATGTATATAATATAGATTCTAAAATCTCAAAATAGACTTCCAATAAGCACGAAGAAAAGAAAAAAAAATC
This sequence comes from Allium cepa, assembly GCA_030765085.1. Taxonomy (NCBI): domain Eukaryota; kingdom Viridiplantae; phylum Streptophyta; class Magnoliopsida; order Asparagales; family Amaryllidaceae; genus Allium; species Allium cepa. The sequence goes on along the minus strand of CM060943.1, from coordinate 419,944,516 downwards.
TCATTTATATTCTCATCTTTATAATTTAAAAAATAAATAAATGGCATTGCCTCGCCATTGAGTCTCTAATAAATAAATATATTTGTTGGTTGCAGATTTGATCGAATGATCAAAACTGCCTCGCCACTCTATTACTCGTCTCTAAAATCAATGGCTGCAATTACCATTCAAAAATAAATTTAATATTTAATATCAAATATTATTTTCAAAATCTTTTTTTTTAAATCACAAACCATCGTGTCTGATTGCCTCATCATAGCATTTAGGAGATTCCTATCGATAACGTTGATCAGGCGTATCGACAAGAACTCTTAACTACTTGATGGACAACCCAACACTCTCACATTATTTCTATAAAAGTAATATTACTCTTATAAAATATATTCTCAAAATATTCTTTGATTTTTTTTTTATATCTCAAAGCTCAAATTTCTCTTTAAAACTCATATTTATATAGCTTCAAAACTCAAACCAAAGAACATTAAGAGAATGCATCGAGATATTCCTAGAATACTCGATTCTCAAAATCAACAGAAGGAAATGGAATGTTCGTCAACTTCTACAAGATGACAAGCCGCTCACAGAAATTACCAAGACACAAGATAAGCAAGATATTCTTCTCGAAGAAGAAGAAGCACACAAACAACAAATCATTACTTCAAACAAAGTAATGCTACAAAGGATAACACCGATTGAGTATCCGAAAAAGGATAACTCAAAGAAACTGAATAATAAATTCAATCAAGCTCGAACAATCAAGTAACTCACCCATTCCTTAGTGGAAGTCCACGTGGAAGGATAGCCGAAGGCTAACGGCTAGGAATAAGGTTAATTTAAAACTCAGTTGGCCGATTGGATATAAAACCCAAATGGACTCATCAAAACTCAACAAGGTCACCTTGACTGGAATTCGAGATATGTCATCAACATCTCGATACTCAAGAGTGAATTCAAAAGCTTTGGAATCGTCATTAACATTCTAAAGTGACAGAAATAATGAACCAATCAAAATAGGAAATCTAAATATACAATAGGATCTATAAAACAAAGGATTGGACTTAATATCAAATAAGTCAATCCATCTCAAATCAAATGCATCTCAAGATTGTGAGTAACAAACAAATACTCACAAAAGCAACATCAAAAATAAAAATCTCAAAATGCTCGCAACGAGCCAATCGTTGTGGATCCCTTCAATAGGATTCAACAACTCTCAAAGGAATGCAACAAGAATGCTCAAAGAAATCAATCAGCTCCATCGATACGAATTCACTCGTATCGACAAAAATGAGATTAGAATAATCCTAAATAAGATTATTTATAAGATAAGATGACATCAAACTCTGTTATGGAATGCTACGGAATATAATTAACATTCCTAGACATATTCCTTTCTATCTACCCCAAAAGAATTAAAAAGGGACACGAATCAAACAGGGATAGGGGCAAGGCAAGGTGAAGGTGAAACCGATCATGATTAAGGGATGATGTATATGGATGTATTATATCTGATGTATGGTATCTCGTATGTTGTTCTGTATATATTACATTATATTCTGAAACCTTGCTCTGATACCAAATTGTGATGCCCCACCCAGAGACCTACATTAGTAAAGAGAATTACTAAGTAATCATGTCTACTAATGTAGAGAATAGGGCTGGTTAAGGGCGACCATTATAGTAATACATTAGTTAAGAGCTAAGCATGTCAATTATGTCTTGATTTTTTTCATTACCTCATAAGTGGTAGACACGCTTAGTCCCTAACTAATGCACACTACGGTGGATTCGGACCATTTCAGAAATAATGTAATATACATGCAGATAAAAAAACATTAGTCAGAGAACAGCAAACCCAGATCAGAGTATATATATAAATACATACATCACCATACATCTCCATAATAATACATCATATACAAGTAGCATGGACTACTGAATCACATATACACCCATCTTACAAAATAATATACAATAAGACACATAAAAGTAGACGAATCAAAACGACATCCAAGCAAAAATGATAAGTCCAACAAAATCAATCAAGCAGATCCAAGAAGTGAAGCAATCCAAACTAACCTGCAACTCGGTCTGACCCGAGTGAAAAACACACGGGTCAGGCAAGCTAAACTTATCAGTAGCAAGGATCTCAATAACAAGCGAAATGGTGAGAATCACTCCGTTGTTACCAACGGAACGACATGTTATTCATCATATCATTTATAAGAAAGGGGACATCAAGGATTCATCTATCTATTTCAAAGGAATTCAGTAAGTAACATGCATATGGTTTCTCTTAAGGACATCTCTAAGCAAAGTGGATAAGGGATGAGAACCATATAATAACTTCATAAAGAAATATCAAATCATCATATTCTATCATAAGAAATCATTAAGAGTTAAAGGAAATCATAATCGAAATCACCATATAAAATAATATGAATGTAGCCTATATCATACTCAAGGCCATACTCAAACAACACATCACAAAAAGGTGAAATCGAACATAGAAAACTTCATAGAAAATTGCACGTGCTTTTCATCTTGACTAGTACTACTATTATTTGGTACCATACATCGTGATGACTTGGGGTCATTAACATCTTAGCATCGCGATCATCTTGATTGACTATAGTCGAATATCGCGATGACACCCAAATCATAAAATCCGAGCAAACATCATGATGATTGGAATCTAGAAATGACATCAAGAACATCGTAATGATTCCAATCTTATACTCGGTTTGTAGTACTAATAACATCTTGAATGTGTCACAACATCTCGAATAGGAACCCAATGGGTGTTAATGTACGTCCCATACCATACATTCGCACCTATTGGTTTACTAATCATTAGTCGATGCCACATTAGAAAACATTCATAAAAACCCAAATCAAACATACATCGCCTCGTCTCATTGGCGAGTGTAAAGTACCCAACTCTACTTCGATGAGTTTAAAGTGACATCAAAACTTGTCTCGTTTCATCGACAAGTAAAAGTCCATCTCAAACATCACAACCATCATCAATTCATCATAACAGCCCCGCCTCATGTCCTCGGCAGGTAAAAATATCAACATCTCTTAACATCTTATTTTTATATGCTGAAAATCATCCAAATAGGCTATAATATATTTAGAATAATTTTATAAAGAAAACAGGATTTTTAAACAATTTTTAGAGATTTTTAAATAAGTTATATAAGGAAAATCCGTTCATTAAATAGATTTTCTATTTATAAAATACTTAGAAAAAATAATTGCTTAAAAGCCCTTTAAAATGTCTTAAAACATTTATTTAATCAACCATAATTTATAAATAATTTACATAAATTTATTCAAAATCAAAAATCAATTAAAACCAACAAAGTTTTCAAATATCGACATTTATCGATATTTAGATTGATACAGAATTTAAATAAAATTTAAATTCTTAAAATTTTCAAAACAAGCCAATCATGGTCGGTTAAAAGATTTAAACAGTCATCATCAACTAATTCATACAATATTCAGAATCATCGAAATATGTAGTGAAACGGTTAACGGAAGTACTATTAGAAGCAAAAGAAAATCAACCAAGAAACTGAGTTTTTGGCTGACTTTGGACAGTCGTTTGGGTTATCAAATCAACCCAGATTTCAGCGATATTTTTCTGCGTTATACGACCTCATGATGACAATAATATATCCAAAATTTGGAGCAATTCTCTACAAAATGAAAGAGTTATGATTTTTCAAACATAGCTCTTTTCAGCAAGCATAAAAAACAATATTTTTAGCTCTTTTGAAATAAGAATTATCTATAACAAAATTGCTCATAATTTCATGAAAATTTTCATAAACATTGTGCAACTAATCTTCTGCAACATATCAAAAACTGAGATTAATTTGCTAAGAATTGAAAATGATATGATTTTTCTAATATGACCTATTTTCGGCCAATACACAGGTCAGTTTTTGACCAATTTCAAGAAATAGTTTCCTATAGCAAAATTTCCTATAGCAAAATAACTCAAAATTAATTGAAAATTTCCAGAAATGCAGAGTACCCCGACTACAACAACATATCAAAAACTGAGATTAATTTGCTAAGAATTGAAAAAGATATGATTTTTCTAATATGACCTATTTTCGGCCAATACACAGAGGTCAGTTTTTGGCCATTTTCAAGCACAAATTTTCCTAACCAAAATAACTCCAAATTCATTGAAAATTTCCAGTAACACTGCTCAATCCAAGTACTAAAACTTTTGAAAATTTCAGACTCAAATAATCTAAATTGGAGAAGAAACGAATTTTTGAACATAGGGCTTTTTCAGCCAGCAAAACAGAAAACAAAGTAGATAAATAGAGCAATTCCATCAACAAATTGATAGCAAAGTTCCATTTTTTTTCTTTAGCTTGCTATAAGAAACCCTTACCTTTCTTACCACTTGATTTAGCAATGGTTTCAACAAAAATATGATTGATTTGGTAAGCAAATGGCCTTCAAGAGCCTGTAGATTGCAAAATAAGAACATGCAAAACAACATAAGCAAATAAAAGATAAATCACATCTCAAGCTCTCAAATTTTGGTGAATATTATCTGGTATTGGAAGGATATTACCTTTCTCTTCTTAGATTAGGTGATTTCCCTTTTAATTCGTAGAAAAGTAGGGTGGAAATTAGGTTTAGAAGGCAGCCATTGTTTTCTCTTTTAGGTTTTACTGTATGTATGCTTAAGGAAGAAGAAGAAATAATTTACGTACAATTCTTTTCTCACCAGAAGGATCTAAAGAATGGGATTTGGATCCTATCCAAACCCTCTAAGCCCAAATAAAACCTTAAGAAAAAAAACAAAGTTATGTATATATTTCCACTTAATTTAACACTATATGCATATAACAACTCATTTTTAAGCCAAATAAAATGCATACACCAATTTGTTTTGAAATAAAATAGTTATTGTGACAAAATGAAATTTATTTTAACAATAAAAAGTTATTTTAACAATAAAACACCATTTTTAATAATATTTTACAATTTGCACAATTTTAGTGTAAAAACACTATTTTTAAAATATAACTTGATCAAAATTTATTCTCTTTGTCAAATAAATTGTAATAAATCATTCTAACACTTTTAAACCACAAAATAATATTTTTGCACAATATTTCATCTTTTATTTTATTAAAAGACATGTTTTCTTCATATTTTTCCTTTTATATTCAATAAAAGGCTAACATTGGCAATAATTGTCAATATTATCTCATTGACTTAATTAAAATACAGTAATTGACTAATTTCACTCCAATACCTCAAAATAAAGTTTCTAAAATTTTATTTCCGTCAATTTGCATTTATTTCGACAATTTAATGTTGAAATACATCACTTGGTAAATTTATTAACTCAAATTTACCTAAATTCCAATATTTTCCATTTTATTTAACCAAAATACCAAACAATGAATTTTAAACCCAATATTTAACTCCATACGTATTGTTTATTTGAAATACACAATTTAAACCAAATTTATTTCTTCATTACATTCTATTTACCATATTAAATTATAACTATCATTATAATTTAATATCATCAGTAATCTCCAATACCAGGGTTGTTACAGTTCTGCTACACTTTCTGAAGTTGCAAAATCTGGAAGAAGAAGATGAGAATTTTTTTGTTGAAATAGTAGCGGTTCTGGATGTTGCTATTTATAGTGTTGGAGAGATGTCTATTCGTCTAGAGATGCATTTGTTTAAAACATTGCATCCCTTCCCAATGGTTCAAAACTGGTGCTAATGGTCGTGTCCATTCATTCAAATATCCCACCATCACCAACTGTCACACACCCGCCAAATATGTCCGTTTAAATTTGAATTTAAATCTGGTCCGTTTCAACAAAAAATTAATTCTATCAATTTAGACCCGAACCTAAGTGCCCCGGTTCGGTCGGACGGTGGCGGTGCAGATGTGTATGGTGGTTGTGCTTGATTTTCCTCCTCATAACAAAGCAAACATTTGGGTGCCCTAAGGACTCAATCTTCTCATGAGGAATCTATATTTAAACAAATATAGTTCCATATTTCCAAAAATGTGGAACAATTCTTCCTTCCCTCTTCTTCTCACTTTAAAACAAAAAAAAAATATGGAGGCAATGCTGAAAATATTCAACAAAATAATCCCAAACAAACAGAAACAAAAATCGCTTACTTTATTAATCAACATAGGGGATCAAATTTGAAGGCTCGAAAGATAGAAAGATGACATTCTTGTTGACGTCATCGTTATTTGTGTGCGACCAATCATAGTCATTGGAGATTTCTTTGATACTAAGGCTGTCCGGATTATAGTTGTTTCCACCATTAATTTATAGTAGGATTCACATTGAACTACAAAGAGGAAGATACCATTTTTTACTAAGGAGAATTCAGGAGTTATCTGGAATTTGGAAGTGAGAGAGAATTGAGGAAGAGGGGGTAAAATTGGAATGAACAAAGAAGGGGGAGTAATTTGAGAAGAAGAGGAACAAAAAAATTAGCTTTGAGTGTTACGGAACCAGTTCTATTTTATTTAAAACGAACCAAAACAAATAATAAGGAAATGGATTAAGTGTAACCACGTAAAAAATAACTTTTCTTATAGTGATATGTATAAATGCAACAAAACCTTGGTTGTTACAATGTAGTGAAGAAGAGGGACAATTTGAAAAGGTGCAACAGTTAATTGATTGAAATTTAACCTATTTATGAACAAGCATGATTTTCAAAAGCTTGTTTTGTTTATTATAACAACCCGTCATGAAATAGGCCTAAATTCCAATCCAGAAAAGGCCCATCAAAACTTAGACTCGTTCCAAGGATGGCTGTTGGTTGGTAAAAGTAATAATAATACAGAGCTATAACTATTCTTTCTGAACTCATAGGGAAGAAAAAAAATAAAATAGTAAATAATACTCATTCATTTCAAAATAAATTCAAATGTCATAATACTGAACAAAACATAGTCTTCACAATAACCGCTACATCATTTGTTCAAAAGTATTTTTTCATGGGTACGGTAAAGAGCATCATAAATAAATAATAATAACTACCACTAGCTTTGCTCACCCCATCTTCAAGCATCATCATTGTAATCCCTCCTTCCATAACTTGTGTTGTAATGAGGTGGGAGTCGGAACAACAAGTGTCTAGTGAATAAAAACTTCAATCCTTATTATTTCAATACTTGGGCAGTATATGTAAAAATAGGAATATGTCTACATGTTCTAAACCATTTAATACTTCATATAAGGAAAGGTAGCATATCCTCAAACAACCACTTAATACTCTCTATTCTCGGAGTAGGTTTCTCAATCCCATAACCCATAACCAACGCCATAAATGTCTAACAATGCGAGAGATAGAGCCCAAGCCACTTAATACCTTTTAATGGAAAATAGGAAAACTCTGACCATCTTAGACCTTAATTGAGGTAGGCCCCTATCATTTAATACATATTCTCAAGGCAGACTCCACGTAGGCATCTATCTAACTGACATTGCACGGAAATCTTTCCGGACACTTAATACTTCCTATTAAAGTGGCCCTTTTCAAGATATCCTTAATTGTGTACAAACCCAATCCCGACCATTTAAAACTTCATTTGGGAAGAAGTAGGACCTTCAAATAAACACTTAATACATTCCACAACCCCGAAACAGGTCCTTCATCTTATAAGCCATACCACGATGACTTGTAATAACCCAAAATTTATCTCTTTAATCTGTGAATATTTAATTTATTTTAAATGCCCACTTAATGATTTTAGTAAGTAAATAACCCTATTTTAAATTTATAACTAATTTAATAAAAATCATTTTTGTATTCTCTTTACATAAATAAGTTGTTCTACGGAAAACATAAAATATGACCACGCTTTTTGGATTTTCGACTTTTATTCGAATGATAAGTTATTAAGAGTAATAAAACAACACTTATATGTTTAAAAATTTATTTTGAGATGTATAAATAAAGTAATAATGATAATTAAGATTTAAAAATGAAGATTTATTTTAAGTTCAACAATAAGAAAAGATCAATTTGAAGTGAGCCAATCGTTCATGATTCCTTAAGTGTATAAATGGAGATTTAGGTACATAAAACACCCTTTTATCCAACATATTATCAAAGGTTTTATACTTTGAATTGAAAATGACGGTCGGTTTAAATTTTGATTTAAGGATAAAATTGAAATTTGTCTTCTTTATTTTATGTACACTCTTTTATCCCACATTTCACCTCTAAAACTTCCTACTTTTATAAAATTTCAAAATCATCTCTTTAACTAAAAAAATTGCACTTCGCTCAAAAAAAGAATTTGAAGCAATTAAAATTTTAAAATGTGGAAGGTGAGATTCCTATCTTTCTTGTTTTTTTTTTCTATGTAATAAAATGTTAGGTTCAAGTTACATTTTGGTTGAATTATATTAGAAATATATTCTCTTATGCTAAATAATCATTTAAATGTCAAAAATTGATTTGAAAATAAGGATTTAAGTTTATTGTTAGTTACTGGAAACAACATACACTCACTGTTACTTGAAAATCATAAGAAAACATTTCCATTTCAAGATTTCAAAAATCAATAGCACCTAAACCCTTGAGAATTGGCTTGTATGACCAACTGGGAAGTCGTTCTTCATCGGGTTTAGCTTTTTTTAAATAGTTTAGGGCTTTTTGTCAAGTAGGTTAGGAGAAAGTTATAAATTTTAGTAAGTGGTCTACTTTTGTCAATTTTTTATTGATCATGACCGATGAATGACCTACCACCGTGTTCGTATTGTTAAATCAAGATTTTAGAAGTTTGCACGTAGAGGAGGAGCAACCTGGGGTTGCGGTGGAGCTAGGTTAGCGGTTGTAGGGTGGACAGTGGCCTGGGGTGCACGGTTAAGGTCGACTTAGGGTTTAAGATTTTATGGACCTTTGGATCGAACGTGACCTGATTTGGTGGCGCAAGAAGGCATCATGTATGGTGAGGATGGCTCTGGAGGAGCGTGGGTCGTTGGGGAGTCGAGCGGCGATAGTGGCGTGGGTCTAGGTGGAGAAGTTCATCGTGGCAAGCTCGGTTTTGTGGGGGCACGCTCTTCCAGTATTTAAATTTTAGGGCTAAGGGTTGATTTGGGCACGGTAGCGATGAAGGCATTGATGATGGCATGGGGTGATGGCGCGAGGTCAGGCGAACTTGCAAAGATGGTCGTTGTAACGTCCCGCCTTTCCGTAGGGTTTAAATCGACGATAAACCTCATACATCAGACTTAAACCATACAGAAGGGCGGATGGGGTAAATAAGAAAAAGCAGAGAAAGAAATAAAATAAAACAGAATCTTGCAGCGGAACGATAAAATATAATAATCAAATATACAGTTTATGAAACTGTTTACAAAATATTTGATTTTACTTATACAATACCAATCAGAGTTACCCATACCAAAGAATATTAATAATGCAGCGGAATACAATGGTGTAGTGGAAATAGATCATAGTAAAAATAATTCTTCGTCTTTGTCCTCCAGAATTAAGGCCTTCAACTCCTGAAATGCTCAGGCTGACCCGAGCGAATTGAAAAGACAAAACACTCGAGTCAGAACTAAAAGATCTTATGTAAGTTAAATCAACAATAAACAATATGAGTGGTTGGAGTCAGAGATGTTTACGGGATTTGACATCTCCTATCCAGTGTATAATGTGAGTGCAGTAACTCAAGATATGCTCGGGATTCACATCTCCTAAGGATCCGTTAAACTATTTACTATGTAGTAATATTTCGCTATTATAATAATGTCTATTAGTAAAATAAACTTACTTTTAAATAGAGTTAAGGGTTACCCATATAGCCCTTACCGCAAAATAGTCCCAGTAGTCCATCCAGTATCAGTGCATCTCCAGGTCGGGAGACTACCCTTAATACTCCACGGGCTACGGGAGAAAAACAAACTCGTACAAGGCGCGCTAGGGTAGGTGACATGGCACAACTAGGCAATGCCAGGGTTGATATACCAATTACGCTTCCGGATCGGTGGTAATGCGTAGCGCGCAGCTACCGCCTACCTCGAGCCATACCCCCAAATCAAAAATCAAAAGTGGCCACCAAATCAATCCAAAGTCAGAGTATAATATCGAAGGGATGTGTCCGATAAAAGGGGCTACCTTCTTAACCCGTCAATCGCTCCTGTTTTAGCCACCTTATGCCAACTCACGGGAGTCAGGTCCACGTATTTACCTCAAAAGAAACGCCGCCACCATCCTACTTCATTCTGGAATCTCCACCGCGTACACAGTTGTTAAAGTGGTTTTCGAAGTTGGCAGAGAGTATGACAACTTTCGATCCCGGACTCTTCAACAACCAAACGTTATTATAACACCGCGGTCATTTCAAAATAATTTATACTTTAAAACCAAATATAATATCCATTTCAAACTATATAAATATGATATCATTTCCGTTTTTTAAAAACCCAAATCAACATGATATCATTTTTGTCTCAAAATATATCCTTCTTCCAAAATCATAGTACTTTCAACTCTATATACCTTGAACCCCATAGCTTTGAAATATAACTTCGAATACTTAAATGGTTAAAATATTAATTACTTTATATAATAAAATAGCTTTTTAAAATTTCACAAATAAATTCCAAATACCGATTTTATATATAGCTTAAAACCCAGAATTTAACTACATATAAAATAACATTTATAAAATATCCAAATCACTATCTCATAAAATCAAAATTTAACTATATATAAAATAACATTTATAAAATATCCAAATCACTATCTCATAAAACCATATATTTCTTTACAAAACCATAGAAAATCATTTCAAAATATTTTTATATATAGACCACAGTGTCTGTATATAATTTTTTACCCTATGGTCAAGTGATACGGATATTAATCATTTCAATCCTTAATTTAAAATAAAAGTATGGTTATATATCATTTCAAACCGCAATCCTGAATAGAATAAAGTGCATAACAAATTTGCAGTTTAAAACAATATAAAATACAACATCCATTCATCCAATATCAATAATCAACCATTTATTACAATCATCATCCAATTTAAACAATAACATCAATATAGAGCATATAATAAATAACAGGTAATTTCTGACAGTTTATCGTCAATAATAAATTAAATAATCTGTCTAACTGGAAGTTTATATGCAATAATAAATTAAATAACAATTTAATTTAGTAAATTAAATTTAACTGAGACAATGATTAAAAATATGCCAAACAATCATAATAAATTTCAAATCACATCGTATATCAATTTAACACACATAACAAATTTTATAAGTTATGAGTGGGTTAAAACACTCACCTTTTGAATTTAAATTGAATTTAAATCCAAATTAAACACAAAATTTGAATAGCATTAAATTTCATCCAAACCAGCGTCAAAATGTCCGAAATTCAGATACGATCCTATCAAAAGAAACTGCGCGTAAAACGGATATCGTATGTAAAAGTTATGTGATTCAGAACGATTGAAATCAAAATTAAATTAAAAACAAAATAAAATAACTCACCCTCACAAAATCGCCATGTCACCATCCCCTGTTTGCTTCAATCCCACGTTCAACTTCCAGAACCAAGCTATCCTGCACGAATGCGCTACAGTCCTCTGCCGCCACGCAAACGCTCGATGCCGGCCACAACAGCCCACCGTTTCGTCACCGATCACCTCCATACGGCCCCCTCGACCTCACGTAAGCGATGTCGCAGCCAACATCGGCCACGGAAGAGCAGCCGCTGCCTAGGGTTTTGAACTTCATTGAATTATTCGTGACGATCTGACCGACAAAATCACCCATGGACCACACCGATGCAAAGCGTACGAGCCTCTCTATAGAACCCATAAATTGATTTGACGATCGAGCGAGTTTGATTTCGAGGTGATGAACGGGCGAAAATTGTTCTCCGATTTCTGGACAAACAATGTGTCGAATCGAAAAACGAGTTGCAGATCCGAGTTACGCTCCTCGAGAGCTTCGAATTGATATAAAATTTGGCATATTTTGTGGAGTTTGAAATTTGGTTTGATTTTGAATTGCAATTGGAATTAGGTGTTTGTCTGCCATTGAAATGAGGAGGTGAAAGAAATTGTACCACGGACAAATGAGAAATAGAGGAAGGCTAGGGTTTATAACAGGGAATTTATAGATAGGGTTGAAATAGAATGGATCTGATCGAATTGATAAACGCACTGAACGACATATGGCCCGAAAAGCCCGTTCTGACTCCGGAACGAAATTGGATCAACCCATATATCAAAATAGATGTCTTTAAATATTTTAAACGCAATGGAATAAGTTTCAAGTCCAAATTCCATCGTATGAAGAAGTTATGCAAAAATCAATTCCAAATTGATTTCAATTGATTTCAATTAAATCGATTTTAAGGCGTTTCGCGTTCGTACGATCAAACGACGGGTCCGATCGCTACGAAACTTGAAATCATACAATAATTCACTGTTACGGATCCGATGAAACTGGTTTCGTCGAAATCCAAGTCAGTGGCCAAAATGGCTATTTTTACACTATTTAAATAAATTATAATTGATTAATTAAATCGGATTTTCAATTTAAATTCTAAAATTGACAATTCTTATCATTTTTGATTTCTCAGTCATTTACAATGGTTTTGAACAAATTTAAATGTCAATTTAGAGATGATTAATTTATAAATTCCAATATTAATCCTCAATTTCATTAAATTCAAAATTATGAATTTAATTTCCAATAATTCTATTAAATTCACTTTTCATTCTATTATTCAATTCATCATTATCAAAAGGATAAAATTAACATTGGATTCACATACTATTCCCTAAATATTCTTACATTCCATATTGATTTCAATTAATGCAAAAATTAGAGATTTAATTTCATTAAATTGCAATTACTCCAATTATTATCATACACTAAATTCCAATATATTGACAAAACTTTATTTTGCATTCCTTTTATTCAACCAACTGTCATTTTATAAATAAAATTAACATTATTTCTGGTTCTTACTTTAATTTACGTTAACAAAATGTTAAATTTAGATTTATTACAATCGATTACCAAAGTTTATTTAACACCTTAAATAAACAAGCAACCTATATTAATTGCCACCTATTTGCTTTTAATTGCATTTATAAGTTTGTTACTTATCAATCCAGATTATAATTCCATATATAACGCTAACTTTATTTCATTACATTAATATACGCCTATTTACATATTAATTTGAATAAATATTACATTTCCAAATGTGTAATTATATCAATTGAACACATTAATTAAGGTTTTAAAACCAATAAATGAATTTACCTTAATTCCATTCTTATACCAGTTTATTACTTTACATGCATTACGTATTAATTCATCAATTAACATGCTTTGAACTGTTTTCCCCCATTCACCAATTTCTATCTTAAAATAAATTTACGTTTCTATTAAATTTACATTCACACTTCCGTTATTGTATTAATTACCATTAAAGTAACATTTATTATCAACAACATACATTATAATTACTTATCTACATTGATTCTATCAAACTGCAATTTATTATGTATTATTTCATTAATTAATATAACTTTTGAAATTATTTCCTAACTTATTAATTACAATCAAATATAACTTTACAATCGGTTTAAACTAATTGGGATTGCACTAAATTTATTATCATTGATGTACTTTTAATTATCTGTATTGGTAATTGTTGAATTAACTGGTAACACAACTATTTGTCACCATTATATCCTTTATAATACTTGTATGCTCATTCTTCCCAACCAATTTCCATCTATTATATTACTACACACATAAATTCAAAAATTCATTTTTCTTTCTCATGTTCCATTTATAACCAAGTTATAACATTTAAATATTCTATTTAATTGGAATTTCATTCAAGTTCATTAATTATTAACTTTAATTAACCTTGTTCTGTTTCCTTTTTGTTAATTTTCATTATTACATTATTACGAACTTTATTAATAATTCACTAAATTTTATTTTCTTCAATATTAAATTTCAAAATCTCATTAAATTAACAATTTTAATTATTGAAAAATTACGGTCGTTACACTCTCCCCCACTCAAAACTTTTCGTCCCCGAAAAGAAAAGGAAGGGAAAAGAGGAACTTATAAATCAATATATATTATTCAAAACATTATATTCATAATAATAAATTTACAGAATAGGATAATTTAAATAAAAATATATAGATTTATAACTAATTAAATCTTTTATATTCAAATTTATAAAGTTTGGAAACATTTTCAAAGTATTTTCTAAGTCCAAAATTTACGAAAATTTTTGGCAGAGTCTCCTTTGTACGAAGAGGCTTGGGAGAAAATATAATATCAAATATAACCATATACAACATATATTTTTCAAAATAAAATATCCCAACATGTGAAAAACAATATAATAACGCTAAAAGCCGAAATCCGTAAACATACCTATTTGTCGGGCAATTTACGCTTATATTATGAAACCAAAAGCAGTAGCAATTGCTTCCATAACCTGTATCTCACTTATATAATCCAAAAAGGTTAACAATTATATAGAATGAAATATTTAAAAGTGGTTTCAACCATAAACAAACAAATCAATACAAACATCAATCACTAGCAACAAGGCATACAACCATCACTTAGAATCAACACAAATCAATCATTCATTCATATCAAACAAAACAAATAGTTGTTCGGGTTCAACTTTAAATTGCATAGACGGGAAGATAAACTACTTAGTGCACTATTTACTTAACAGTCTTAGATGAATCTAAATAGATTATTCATTCATCTAAACAATTTTAAAGTATCTTTGCCCAAACAACCATAAACCAAACAAACAACAATTTCAAACAATAGATCAAGTTTATTAATTTCATTCATATAATAATTTATCTTTTTAATTTGCCTTTTATTTCTTACAGTTTCATTACTTTTATTCATTTCTAACAAAGTCTCATTTTCACTTATTCATATCATGAAATTTTCCTTTTGATTATATTACATTCATTTATTCACTGCTTAATTTCATTTATTACAGTATTCATATTTCTGCTTATTTTTAAAATAAATAACTTCAATCATTTACTTAAGTCTATAATTACTTAAGTATATAACAATTATAACCTCAATTCTTATTAATAAAAGCAATTTATTGAACACTTCATTACATACTTTTACTTGTACAATTTCCATTACATTTTCTTATTAAACATTTCAACTTTTAATATTTGGTAAGTTATATGTATGATTTTTAAGAATGTAATTGAAAGTTATACAAGTTTTCTCATTTTCTTTAATAAATTTACCGTTCAATGATTATATCTTTCATTTTATAAGATTAAAATTTAAACTTTCTTTTAATCTCATTTATAACTTAGCATTTAATCTCTTATTTTAATTAGAGGTCCCAGTTATTAGTTAACTTCCATTTCACTTCCCTAATTAAAACTATTAATTAACGCAAATTTAAGAACTAAATACCAGGTTAAATTTCAAATCATTTTAAATAATAGATAAATGTATATCCTTACAACTTATATATCCAATTATATTTAAAACAATTTAAAATTTATATTTGTTTATCCAAATAAATCTGCAGTGAAACTACTACAGTGGTCTTCCCACTTTGAAACTCGAAAATGAATGTCGATGATGCGTGCACTCATCACCGAAATTATTTTCCAACGATAGAGAGGGGAGTATAAAATTTATTTCTTTCCAAAAGTTCTATAAAGCAATTCTTTCAAATCATATTGAAATATTTATATCAGAAATACATCTAAATAATATTATTATTATATTCCAAAATCATTCGAAAGAAAGTTTTTAGAAATCCCGAAACTTAAGTTCTAAATTTCCCATTTTCATTTATTTTATCTTCAATCTTATTTCAACTATGATTTATAAATTTCATCACCTAACAACCAACATATTGCAACCAAATATATATATCATTTATAAATTTTATTTTATATATATAGAAAATATAATAGGCAAAAAAAATTCATTTACCTATATTCAAAACAAATATTGTGTCGGTCTGTCCTATTAAGTGTTTAGAAATCTCTATTGATGTCATAGCGTCCCATGCACCAACCAGAATTTATAAATACAAAACGGAACAAATTAACACAATATAAAAATCTTTTTACAACACTAACAAATACGCTCTCTCATATATATATATATACACTCAGCGACTCACCATAGGGTATTACTACCCTATTGATAAGAGTCAACCCTACAAAGCTAAGGTTTAACGCTAAACCAAAGCTCTGATACCAGATGTAACGTCCCGCCTTTCCGTAGGGTTTAAATCGACGATAAACCTCACACATCGGACTTAAACCATACAGAAGGGCGGATTGTTATGGGGTAAATAAGAAAAAGCAGAGAAAGAAATAAAACAAAACAGAATCTAGCAGCGGAACGATAAAATACAATAATCAAATATACAGTTCATGAAGCTGTTTACAAAATATTTCATTTTACTTATACAATACCAATCAGAGTTACCCATACCAGAGAATATTAATAATGCAGCGGAATACAATGATGTAGTGGAAATAGATAATAGTAATAATAATTCTTCGTCTTTGTCATACAGAATTAAGGCCTTCAACTCCTGAAATGCTCAGGCTGACCCGAGCGAATTGAAAAGACAAAACACTCGAGTCAAAACTAAAAGATCTTATGTAAGTTAAATCAACAATAAACAATATGAGTGGTTGGCGTCAGAGATGTTTACGAGATTTGACATCTCTTATCCAGTGTCTAACGTGAGTGTAGTAACTCAAGAGATACTTGGGATTCACATCTCTTAAGGATCCGTTAAACTATTTACTATGTAATAATATTTCGCTATTATAACAATGTCTATTAGTAAAATTAACTTACTTTTAAATAGCGTTAAGGGGTTACCCATATAGCCCTTACCGCATAATAGTCCCAGTAATCCACCCAGTATCAACGCATCTCCAGATCGGGAGACTACCCTAAATACTCCACGGGCTATGGGAGAAAAACAAACTCGTACAAGGCACGCTAAGGTAGGTGACACGGCACAACTAGGCAATGCCAGGGTAGATATATCAATTACGCTTCCGGGTCGGTGGTAACGCGTAGCGCGCAGCTACCGCGCACCTCGAGCCACACCCCCAAATCAAAAATCAAAAGTGGTCACCGAATCAATCCAAAGTCAGAGTATAATATCGAAGGGATGTGTCCGATAAAAGGGGCTACCTTCTTAACCCGTCAATCGCTCCAGTTTTAGCCACCTTATGCCAACTCACGGGAGTCAGGTCCACGTATTTACCTCAAAGGAAACGCCGCCGCCATCCTACTTCATTTTGGAATCTCCACGGCGTACACGGTTGTTAAAGTAGTTTTCGGAGTTGGCAGAGAGTATGAAAACTTCCGATCCCGGACTCTTCAATAACCAAACGTTATTATAACACCGCGATCATTTCAAAATAATTTATACTTTAAACCAGAATATAAAATCCATTTCAAACCATATAAATACGATATCATTTTCGTTTTTTAAAAACCCAAATCAACATGATATCATTTTTATTTCAAAATATATCCTTCTTCCAAAATCATAGTACTTTCAACTCTATATACCTTGAAACCCACAGCTTTGAAGTATAACTTCGAATACTTAAATGGTTTAAATATTAAATTACATTATATAATAAAATAGCTTTTTAAAATTTCACAAATAAATTCCAAATACCGATTTGAACCTCCAATTAAACCATTTCAATTTACATATAATTCAAAACTTTAAATATTCCACCATTTCAAAACTGATTCTTGATAATTCCATATATATCAAATTTAATTACTATTATTTAGATTTGAAATGTCTACTTGATAAATCCAATAAAATTTAAGTAAAACTTTTAACTTCAACAACTGGATATCCTTTCAATTTATTTAACTTGATACATTCATTTAAATCAACTTGATATTCATTTAAATCACTCTAAACAAAAATCAAGTTATAAAAATCATACCCTTTAAGATTCTAAATTTTATTAAATTCCAAATAAATTCCATATTCATCTTCCAACCTTATTCTCATTTAAGTCATTATAAACTCCAGAAATTTAATTTAAATAAATTCTTAATCGTATTTTATTTTAATAAAATCAAGCTTAATTATTAACTTCTTTTATACTTCAAATCAATTTTATATATAGCTTAAAACCCAGAATTTAACTATATATAAAATAACATTTATAAAATATCCAAATCACTATCTTATAAAACCGTATGTTTCTTTACAAAACCATGGAAAATCATTTCAAAATATTTTTATATATAGACCACGGTGTCTGTATATAATTTTCTACCCTATGATCAAGTGATACAGATATTTATCATTTCAATCCGTAATTTAAAATAAAAATCAGGTTATATATCATTTCAAACCGCAATCCCAAATAAAATAAAGTGCATAATAAATTTGCAATTTAAAAAAATATAAAAATATATCCATTCATCCAATATCAATCATCAACCATTTATTACAATCATCATCAAATTTAAACAATAACATCAATATAGAGCATATAATAAATAACAGGTAATTTCTGACAGTTTATCTTCAATAATAAATTAAACAATCTACCTAACTGGAAGTTTATATGCAATAATAAATTAAATAACAATTTAATTTAGTAAATTAAATTTAACTGAGATGATGATTAAAAAAATTCCAAACAATCATAAATAAATTTCAAATCGCATCATATATCAATTTAACACACATAAGAAATTTTATAAGTCGTGAGTGGGTTAAAACACTCACCTTTTAAATTTAAACTGAATTTAAATCCAAATTAAACCCAAAATTTGAATAGCCTTAGATTTCGTCCAAACCAGCGTCAAAGTATCTGAAATTCAGATACGATCCTATTAAAAGAAACCGCGCGTAAAAAGGATATCGTATGTAAAAGTTATGTGATTCAGAACGATTGAAATCAAAAATAAATTAAAAACAAAATAAATTAACTCACCCTCACAAAATCGCCACGCAACCATCCCCTATTTGCATCAATCCCGCGTTCAACTTCCAGAACCAAGCTATCCTGCTCGAACGCGCTACAGTCCTCTGCCGCCACGCAAACGCTCGATGCCGGCCACCACAGCCCACCGTTTCGTCGCCGATCACCTCCATACGCCCCCCTCGACCCCACGTACGCGATGCCACAGCCGCCATCAGCCACGGAAGAGCAGCCGCCGCCTAGGGTTTTGAACTTCATTGAATTATTCGTGACGATCTGACCGACAAAATCACCCATGGACCACACTGATGCGAAGCGTACGAGCCTCTCTACAGAACCCATAAATTGATTTGACGATCGGGCGAGTTTGATTTCGACGTGATGAATGGCCGAAAATTATTCTCTGATTTCTAGACAAACAATGTGTCAAATCGAAAGTCGAGTTGCAGATCTGAGTTACGCTCTTCGAGAGCTTCGAATTGATATAAAATTTGGCATATTTTGTGGAGTTTGAAATTTGGCTTTGATTTTGAATTGCAGTTGGAATTAGGTGTTTGTCTGCCATTGAAATGAGGAGGTGAAAGAAATTATACGCGTAGACAAATGAGAAATAGAGGTAGGCTAAGGTTTATAACAAGGTATTTATAGGTAGGGTTGAAATAGAATGGATCGAATTGATAAACGCGCTGAACGACATATGGCCCGAAAAGCCCATTTTGACTCCAGAACGAAATTGGGTCAACCCATATATCAAATAGATGTTTTTAATTATTTTAAACGCGATGGAACAAGTTTCAAGTACAAATTACATCGTATGAAGAAGTTATGCAAAAATCAAAAATTCTCAAATTGATTTCAATTAAATCGATTTTAAGGCGTTTCGCATTCGTACGATCAAACGACAGGTCCGATCACTACGAAACTTGAAATCCTACAATAATTCACCGTTACGAATCGATGAAACTATTTTAGTCGAAATCCGAGTCAGTGGCCAAAATGGCTATTTTTACACTATTTAGATAAATTAATAATTGATTAATTAAATCAAATTTCCAATTTAAATTCTAAAATTGACAATTCTTATCATTTTTTATTTCTCAATCATTTACAATGGTTTTGAACAAATTTAAATGTCAATTTAGAGATGATTAATTTATAAATTCCAATATTAATGCTCAATTTCATTAAATTCAAAATTATGAATTTAATTTCCAATAATTCTACTAAATTCACTTTTCATTCTATTATTCAATTTATCATTATCAAAAGGATAAAATTAACATTGGATTTACAAACTATTCCCTAAATATTCTTACATTCCATATTGATTTCAATTAATGCAAAAATTAGAGATTTAATTTCATTAAATTGCAATTACTCCAATTATTATCATACACTAAATTCCAATATATTAACAAAACTTTATTTTGCATTCCTTTTATTCAACCAACTGTCATTTTATAAATAAAATTAACATTATTTCCAATTCTTACTTTAATTTATTAGCAAAATGTTAAATTTAGATTTATTACAATCGATTACCAAAGTTTATTTAACACCTTAAATAAACAAGCAACCTATATTAATTGCCACCTATTTGCTTTTAATTGCATTTATAAGTTCGTTACTTATCAATCCAGATTATAATTCCATATATAACGGAACTTTATTTCATTACATTAATATAGCCTATTTACATCTTAATTTGAATAAATATTACATTTCCAAATGTGTATTTCTATCAATTGAACACATTAATTAAGGTTTTAAAACCAATAAATGAATTTACCTTAATTCCATTCTTGTACCAGTTTATTACTTTACATACATTACGTATTAATTCATTAATTAACATGCTTTGAACTATTTTCCCCAATTCACCAATTTCTATCTTAAAATAAATTTACGCTTCTATTAAATTACATTCACACTTCCGTTATTATATTAATTACCATTAAAGTAACGTTTGTTGTCAACAACATACATTATAATTACTTATCTACATTGATTCTATCAAACTTCAATTTATTACGTATTATTTCATTAATTAATATAACTTTTGAAATTATTTCCTAACTTATTAATTACAATCAAATATAACTTTACAATCAGTTTAAATTAATTGGGATTGCACTAAATTTATTATCATTAAAGTACTTTTAATTACCTTTATTGGTAATTGTTGAATTAACTGGTAGCATAGCACAACTATTTGTCACCATTATATCCTTTATAATACTTGTATGTTCATTCTTCCCAACCAATTTCCATCTATTATATTACTACACACATAAATTCAAAAATTACATTTTGCTTTCTCATATTCCATTTATAACCAAGTTATAACATTTAAATTATTCTATTTAATTGGAATTTCATTCAAGTTCATTAATTATTAACTTTAATTAACCTTGTTGTGTTTCCTTTTTGTTAATTTTCATTATTACATTATTACGAACTTTATTAATAATTCACTAAAATTTATTTTCTTCAATATTAAATTTCAAAATCTCACTAAATTAACAATTTTAATTATTGAAAAATTACGGGTCGTTACAGTCGTGACATTAGACAATGGTGTGCTGTATCGGTGTACATGCATGAGCGTGCACTGAAAGGAGGAGTTTATAGACAATGGTGTGCGTAGTTATTTGACAATATTATAGAAGTAAAAAATAGTGTTAAATTTATAGTCACGGAAAATAATTACGTCATTTCGTAACTATATTTTATCACTGACATTTTGATAACAGTCATTCTACTATATTTATATTTCCTAGATATTATTGGACATCTATTTAGCAGAATAAATCTCTGTTCTATTATTTTATAATTTTGACATTTATTGATTTATCGGGGGACTTAAACCAGATAACGTGTTATCTATCATCTGTTAATTATGAATTTCATTTATATATTAGTTGCTTATGTAAATATCAGTGATATGAATAGAATTGTTGAACCGGGAGATAATTGTAACTTGTCTAAGAACCAGTATCGTCGCTGAGCCTCTTTTCTAATTTTAGAAAAGGAAAAGAATTAGGATTTATTTGGACTTTAAATAATTCAAAGTAAAATATTTTCTATATTTAAATGATTGAGATAATATTATTTTATTATAATATTTTCAAAAGTTAACCAATTATTTATTAATAATGTTTAAAGTTTAAAGTTGTTTAATTATACTTACTTAAGTTGTTTTAAAGTTAATTAATTTATTAAAGTTATTTTTAAAGTTAATTATCTATTTTATTAATGATATTTTAAGTTGGTTAAGCATTTATAAGGGTGTTTTGAAATTTATTATTTATTACTAATGGTTTAAAATAAATAAATCATTTATTTAATAGTGATTAAGTTTATTAATTATGTATTAATAATGATTTAAGGTAATTTAATTATTTTACTAACAATGTTTTAAACTTAATCAATTATTAATTATGGAGGTTTGTAAAGGTAACAAATTTATAATAAATAAAAACTGTTTATAAAGAGAATTATTTCAAACATATAGTTGTCAAAGTTATAATTGGGAAGAAAACTTGGATTTGGAAAAGAAGATTTGGTTTTATAAAACTTTGACTTCATAGGAATTGGATCAATCATATTAATTAAGTTATGAATTTAATAAGTCATTAATCCCTCTTAATTTTCGTGGTATGGAAGCCTTTTCCCTAATTAACACAGAAGGATAGTGATTTTAGGTTCATATTAATCAGTGTTTCAAAAGACATTTGTTTTGATCCATTTAAATGGGACTTGGGAATAAGCAATCTTTTTAAATGATTTGCAAATATTCTTATACATTGTATAAGTATGTGATAAAGTTTCCCGAGTATAGAAAGCAAAATGATTTGAGAATATACTTATATCGGTGAGATAAACATATGATTAAATTTATAAATAATTGAAGTATTTAATCAATAGAAATTAATTAAAGAGGCTTAATGGATCCCTTATGGAGTTTAATCTATGACTGGATTGTTGTTTAATTGATAGTTAAATGACTGACCATCAAATCTGCACCTATTTATAACTTTAGAAATATCTAGGAGAAACCCGAGAGTTATATGGCATAGTCACCCTCGATGATCTTCCACTGTGCGTATAAATATTGTCTTGTTTTCCTAGGAGAAATGATAATGAGATCCATCCACTTAAACATTTAAGGGGGATCCCCGCTCTTATGCATTGTCTATTTATTTCCAAAAAAACCGAAGTTAAGTTTACCGAAAACAATCGAATGTTTGTTTAAAGAGACCGGGATCGGATAAGTTTGAATTATCTGAAAACCACTTCGAACAAACTCAAATGTTCGAAATGGAAGCATCTTGAAGATGGTGGAATTTAAGTGCAAGGGTTAATTAGTACAAATTCTAAGGGTGATTCCAAAATGGATGTAGTAGAAGTAGTGCCTTTGGTTTGTTCATGTCCTAAACAGCTTGTATGGACAATGCTAGCATTGCATTGCTACTTGGAGGGCAGTGTTAGCATTCCAAGTAGGATTGTTATTCAAAAGGTAAAACATAGCCTCAAGCCTCATCAACCGGAATGACCAAAACAGAGGATATGCAGTGGGGCTATGTAGGTCGCATCAATTAGGGTATTGTCACCATCCTTCTAGATATATTTATATTTATGGATTGGTTATGCATTAGAGCTCTCAGGAAAGATTGTAAAGCAATTGGGTGATGAAATATTGGTACTATCTCGTAATGGGTAGGTCGGTCTTGTGTTGGCAGGAGGTCCATGTGATTCCCTCGGCACACTTTTCTATAAGCATACTGTGGCAGGCAATACCCCAGGAGCCTTGTCATTGTATGGAATCTATTCTGCAATACGTGCTCTTTGTGGACTTCGTTGTAAACCTATTATGCTGGAATATAATTAATGTAAAATTTTAAGCTATGATTCAATAATCTATTTAAACCCTAGACACTATTATAATATCACTGGATTTTCTATAAAGTGTTTTTGTTTATCGTAAGGTAAAAATCCGTATGTGTTTAAGTGTGGCGTGATCTTATGAGATACCTTTATTTTGAAAGGTTTTTATAGCATTGGAATCCATTTGATTGTGTTTCTCACGCTGGTTTTCCCAAATTGATCCGGGCTTTATTTTTCTTATAATGCCCGAGTTAGCCCGAGCATATATTTTGGATTTTCTGGACACTTAGAGCTGCAAGAGACAAGATGGATTCTCTAAGATATGTTTACGTTTTTTGTCTTTCACTGTTATATTCTTATTGTATATATCAACCATTATAAGGATAGGTTGTTATAACTGTCTAAGTTGATGATAGATAGTTACTCTGATTTGATGGATGTATATTACAGTTTTTCTTTTATAAAGATCTGTTGTATATCATATTTTAGTCATCATGATATTAGATTATGTTCCCTTAACCATCTGTCTTTTCGGCACTTGGATCTTCGACACATGAATACTCTGGATGTATCAGTGTCGACAATTAAGGGTTGAAAAGGTGGGTCATTATATTTGGTATCAGAGTCGAAGGTTAAGTGAGAACATAACCTTGTGGGTAAACTCAGTAAGGATAGAGTCAGTGACACCCTAGAATGAGTTTGAGTGTGTGTATGTGTGTGTATGAGCGCATATTTATTAGTTCTATAAAAAATATTTTACATTCTGTTGATTGATCTGTTTAGTGGTTTATGAATTCTGGTCGATGCATCTAGCCCACATTATCGATAGGGATTCATAAACACATAAACAAGGCCAACCAACACAATATTATTTTGAAATTGTTAAATGAAATAATTTTACCTAGGATTATAATTTATTTGTAAAAAATGATATTTAAAAACTTATATGGTTATTTTAATGTGTTATGAAGTGATAATATTCAATTAGTATCATTTAGGGTTTGATTTGTCATGCTTTTCGGCATTTATATTGTTTGTTGATTTGTCTGTAACTTTCTTTTTCTAAGTATGGGTTGGGTAAATATAAATTGTGAGAGAAACATTGAAAGGAACACCTTGTGAATCAAGTTTTGCAATTTGATTATAAGGCATTCGATTTTGATGTTGGGTTAACACTGGATTTTAATAAAGGTTGTTTATTAAAAGAAAGCTTGAATATTTTGAAATAATATTGCAGAAATGGTTTTATAAAGAATGATTTTATGAAAGTTGGATTCTTATAGGAATGTTTTATAAGTAAAAGGTTTTGAGAGTTCAAATCCCGATGACTTGAAGAAGATTTCAAATGTTTTTTAAAAAAAGGTAGTAATATTTTTACTTGAGTATATTTTTAAATATAATACTTTAAAGGGAAAACTTTTATGTAAGGAGCTTTTTTTGATAGTTTGGGAAATGTGTCTCGATTAATTTTATAATAATATGAATAGTCTTCTACGTGACGACCGGATGTTTGCTTAGGCAGATGCTGTAGTGCACTTACTAAATTATTCCATCTATCATTGTGCGATCGAATGAGTCAAATCCGAACAAACCAAAGTAAAACTTAATATAAAGTGCTTAGTCTATTTTATATGTTTACAATATATATATACACACACACACACACACATCCTATTGTTAAGAAAATTTTGTAAAGCTTAATATGAGATTCTAAGGATTCTTATCTTTTGATTTTAGAGAACACGCATAGTTGTAAGAGGGGCTTCGGAGGTTGTTTGGACGGTCTTGGGCTAGGCAAGACATGAAGGTTCCTGATATTCTAATACCGGAAGCGGAAGAAGAGGAGCCAATGGAGGAGTCGATGGAAGAGGTGCCGATAGAAGAGTCAATGGAAGTGGAGTCAGTAGAAGAGTCAATAGAGGAGGAGTCGAATGACCCAGAGGAGGAACCGGAGGAGAAGTGCCTAAAGGAGGAGGAGGAACCCATGGACTACTAGGTTGGATGGTGGATGCATTATGAAGAAGGGTATGGAGGTGAATGGGAGTCTGATGGGCCAGAATCCATGGAGTTATCAGGTCCCCCGATAGATGACTCTTCGATAGAGGACTCGGTTGAGGAGGGCTCAATCTGTAGTTAAGTTGGTATCTAGATATTCTATATATCAGTATTATGACTATTGGTTGGATTTGGTATCTAGTAGATACTTTTATATGGATTGTGCATCCCCGGTATATATGATTGACTTGTTCTGATATATTATGGTTATTAGATTTTTAAATAGGGTTCCATTTCCTTAGTAAACAGTTAGGAAGGAATAAGAATTCTATATAGCTTTACTTTGTCTGAGTTTGGGTTATGTGAAATTTTTGGGTCAAAATTCTTCTAAAGGGGAGAGAATGTAATGACCCAGAATTTTATTGGTTTAACATGTGGATATTTAATTTATTTTAAATATCCACTTAATGATTTTAATAAGTAATAGCCCTCTTTTAAAATTATAACTAATATTAGAAAAGCCATTTTTGAATTCTATTTGTATAAATAAGTAGTTTGATGGAAAACTGAAAATGGGACCGAAATACGCTTTTTGAATTTTCGGTTTTAGAACGACAAGTTGTTAAGAGTTGTTCTACCCAGTTATAACTAAAATCGACATTTATATCTTTAAACATTTATTTTGAAATGTGTAAACAAAGTATTAATAATAATTAAGATTTAAAAATGAAGATTTATTTTTAAATTCAAAAATAGGAAAAGATGGATTTGAAGTGAGTTTACCATTCAAGATTCCTTAAGTGTATAAGTAGATTTTGGTACATAAAACACCCATTTATTCAACATTATCAATGGTTTTGTACTTTGATAAGAATTGAAAATGATGGTAAGTTTAGAGATTTGATTTAAGGATAAAATTGAAATTTGCCAGCTTTTATTCTATATGTACTCTTTTGTCCTACATTTAATTTTCAAAAGTTTCTTCTTTTATATATTCTTCAAAATCATCTCTTTGACTCAAAAATTTGTACTTCACTCAAAAACAAGTATTTGAAGCAATTCAAATTTTGAATTGTGGAAGGGGAGATTCTAATTTTCTTGTTAATTTTTTTATTTTTCTATGTGATAAATTGATGGGTTCAACCTATATTTTGGTTGAATTGTTTTGGAAATATATTCTATTATGTTAAATAATGATTTAAAGGTAAAAAAAATTGATTTGAAAATAAGGATTTAGGTTAGTTATTGGAAACAATACACACTCGCTATTATTTAAAAAACATAAGAAAGCATTTCCATTTCAAGATTTCAAAATCAATAGCACCCAAACCCTTGAGAATTAGCTTGTACGACTAACTGGGAAGTTGTTCGTCATCGGGTCTAGTTTTTTTTGAATATAGTTTCAAGTTTTTTCGTCGAGTAGGTTGAGAGAAAACTGTAAATTTCAGTAAGTGGTCTACTTTTGTCATTTTTTGTTGATCACGAATCGACATATGGCCTATACCATCATGTTTGTATCGTCAAATCAAGATTTTAGGAGCTGTTCGCATGATTTCTAGTAGTGTGATTAGGTGGAGATTGCTAGTTGTTCGGATTTGGGTTAAATATCGATTTTTGGCAATCTAAGTGGTGTGGGGCTAAGCGGTTGGAGGTGAAGAAACCTAGGGATGTGGTGGAGCTAGGGTAGCGGTCGTAGGGTGGGTGGTGGTTTGTGGTGCAAGGTCGAGATCGACTTAGGATTTAAAATTTTAGGGTCTTTTAGGTTGAACGTAACTTGATTTGGTAGCGCAAGAAGGCATCATGTATAGTGAGGATGGGTCTTAAGGAGCGTGGGTCATTGGGGAGTCGAGCGGGGGTGGTTGCGTGGGTTCAGGTGGAGGATTTCGTTGGGGCGAGCTCTGTTTTGTGGGGGCATGCACTTCCAGTATTTAAATTTTAGTGCTGATGAGGGGCAAGTCGACAATGGAGGCGTCAGCAATGGCATGGGGTCATGGCACGAGGGCAAGTGAACTTGCGGAGATGATCGGGGCATTGGACAGTGGCACTTGGCATCGATGTACGCGCATGAGCATGCACTATAAAGAGGAGTTTGGCTCATGTTTTTAGTTTGTTAGTATTTGAATTTGAGATTTTGGGTTCATGTGTTTTTGAGAAGAAGGAAGTGTTTTGGTTTGGGTATAGGCTTGGCCCCCGTAGGGTTAAGTGAGTTGGTGAATTTGAAATTTTAAGTTTTTAACAGTTTAAAACTTTAACAAATTTTTTTGCGTCCATTCAAAGTTCGTTTAACCTGCAGATTCCGACATTGGGTTCGTATCATCAATCATAACACATTTGTGTAGTTATTTGACAGTGTTGTAGAAGTACAAAATACTGTTAAATTTATAGTTGATGAAAATAATTACATCATTTCGTAATTATATTTTATCACTAACATTTTAATAACATCATAAAACACCGTCTACTATATTTATATTTCTTAGATATTATTGGATATGTATTTAGCAGAATAAATGCTCGTTCTACTATTTTATTGATTTGTCAATGGACTTGGACCAGATGACTTGTTATTTGTTGTATGTTAATTGTGATTTCATTACATATTGGTTGCGTATGTTAATGTCCGTAATATGATTGGAATTGTTGAGTTGAGAGATAATCGTAACTTTTCTAAGTACCAGTATGGTCGCCGAGCCTCTTATCTAATTTTAGAAAAGGAAAAGAATTTGGATTTACTTGGACTTTAAGTTATTTCAAATTTAAATGGTTGTGTTAATATTATTTTAATTATAATATTTTTTAAAAATTAACCGATTATTTATTAATAATGTTTAAAGTTGAATTTTTTAATTATATTTACTTAAGTTGTTTTTAAGTTCATTATTTTATTAAAGTTAGTTTTAAAGTTAATTAATTATTTTGTTAATGATATTTTAAGTTAGTTAAGTATTTAATAAGTGTGATTTGAAATTTGTTATTTATTAATAGTGGTTTATAATAAATAAATCATTTATTTAATTGTGATAAAGTTTATTAATTATGTATTAATAATGATTTAAGGTAACTTGATTATTCTGTTACAATGTTTTAAACCTTAATCAATTATCAATTATCGAGGTTTGTAAGGGTAATAAATTTATAATAAATAAAAGTGTTTAAAATAATAAATTGTTTACAAAGAGAATTATTTCAAATATATGGGTTGTTAAAGTTATAATTGGGAAGAAATCTTTGACTTGGAAAAGAAGATTCGGGTGTATAAAACTTTGACTTTGTAGGAATTGGATCAATCATATTAATTAAGCTATGAATCTAACAAATTATTAAACCTTCTTAATTTTGGTGGTATGGAAGCCTTTTTCTACTTAATACGGAACAATTAGTGATTTTGGGTTCATATTAATCAGTGTTTCAAAAGACATTGGTTTTGATCCATTTAAATGGGATTTGGGAAAAACAATCTTTTCTTAAATGATTATGTGAATATTCTTATACCACTGTATAAGTATACGATAAAATTTCCCGAGTATAAAGAGTAAAATGGTTTAAGAATGTACTTATACCGATGAGATAAGTATATGGTTGCTTTTATAAATAATTGAAGTATTTAATTAATTATAATTAATTAAGGAGGCTTAGTGGATCCCATGTGGAATTTAATCTATATCTGGAATGTTGTATTAATTGATGGTTAAATAACCGACTATCAAATCTGGACCTATTTTTAACTCTGGAAATATCTAGGAGAAACACGGGAGTTATATGACATAATCATTCTCGACGATGTTATACCGTGCATATGAATCTTGTCTTGTTCTCTAAGGACAAATGATAAGAAGTCCATCCACTTAAATGATTAAGGAGTGATCCCCGCTTTTATGTGGTGTCTATTTATTTCCAAAAGAACCAAAGTTAAATTTACCGAAAACATCGATTGTTGGTTCGAAGAGACCGGGATCGAATAAGAATGAATTATCTGAAAACCACCTCGAACCAACTCAAGCGTTCAAATTGGAAGCATCTTAAAGACAATGGAATTAAAAGTGCAAGACTACTTGCTTCTAGTCCTAAGGGTGATTCCAAAATGGATGTAGTAGAAGTAGTGCCTTCGATTTGTTTATACCTTGAACAACTTGTATGGATGAATGCTAGCATTGCATTGCTGCCTGAAAGGTAGTGTTAGCATTCCATATGGGATTGCTACTCAAAAGGTAAAATATAGCCCCAAGCCTCATCAACTTGAAATGATTAAAACAAAGGATTTGCAGCAAGGCCATGTGAGTCGCATCCATTAGGGTTTTGTCATCACACTTCTAGATCCATTTATATTTATGGATTGGTTATGCATGAGAATTCTTAGGAAAGGTTGTAAAGCAATCGAGGTGATGAAATTTTCGTTCTATCGAGTAAGGGTGGGCCGGACCTATGTTGGCAAGGGGTCCATGTGAAGCCCTTGGTAAAATTTTCTAGAGGTATACTATGGCAGGTCGTACCCTTTTAGTCTTGTTATTGTACGTAATCCATTCTCTAGTACGTGCCATTACAGACTTAGTTGTAAACCTTTTATGCTGAAGTTTTAATAAATGTAACAATTTCAGTTATGATTCCATAATTTATTTTAAACCTTGGACACTATTATAATATCGTTGGATTTTTTATAAATGTTTTGGTTATCATAAGGTAAAATCCGTCCGTGTTTATGAACGGCATGGTCTTTTGAGATGCCTTTATTTTGAAAGGTTCTTATAACATTAGAATCCATTTGATTGTGTTTCTCATGCTGGATTTAACATATTGATTCGGGAGTTATTTTTCTTATAATGCTTGGATCGGCTTGAGCATATTTTCCAAATTTAGCTGGACACTTGGAGCTGCAGGAGACTAGCAGGATTCTCCATGACATATTCACATATTTTTATCTTCTGTTGTTATTATTTATCAGCCATTGTAAGTACAGGTTGTTATAACTGTCCAGACTAATGTTAGATAGTTATTATAGTTTTTCTTTTGTAAAGATCTGTTTTTCTTTTGTGAAGATCTATTGTATATTATATTTTACTCATCATGATGTAAGATTTTGTTCTATCTTTTTTTATTTTCCCCCAACCATCTATCTTTCTAGCACTTGGATGCTCAGTACTTGAATGCCCTGTATGCATTAGTGTCGACCTTTAAGGGTCGAAAAGGTATGTCGTTATTTGACATCCCACATTAGCCCGACTATTCTTATGTACTAGTAGCCAAATTAACTTGGTAGATTTACCTTATAGAATTAGGACTGATCTCACATCATCGCAGTTGCTTATTATATGTAATGTCTCACATCAACCCCAAAGTCATACCGTTGATAGCTAGATTGACTGGACACACTATCGTTTGTTCTTTGATTGACCTCGCATCACTTATTACTTAGTCATATTTATAAAAAAATTAATTTATTATCGCACACCTCACTGTGTCCATTAATTAGGCTATATAAGAATTAGCTCTTATTTTTCCTAAGCAAATCAATTACCTCATAAGGAGGATTTAATGACAATTATTACCTAATTAACTATGCAATTATACATTATAATTGTACACTATTTACGGTAATAATATATAAATAAATATGCACCTACTATTTTCTATGCATGTGGAGATTTCGCCCTAACTAACGCTTAAATGTCAATTCCATTTTAATAACAATAATACAAGTCCTTTCCCCAAATTACCAATGGTTCCAAATTTTCAATATCTATAACAGGAGATTTCAATATCCTCAACAAAGGATTCAACATTCATATCCAAGAACTATAATAAACATACTTGTACAAGGTAAAAATATCAAGTCTCTCTATCACATCAAATCAGGTAATAATCTCAAAACTAGAAATTGCAATTCAAGCTTTCAATCTCTATACAAGTACTCTTTAAACAATGAGATTTCTCTTTTATTTTCATATGGAATAAATGGTGTAAGCTACGAAAAATTCATACTTTTACACCCTATCCCTTAATTGAAACTTTATAGTCAAATTGAAATTCAAAGAGAAGTGGAATAGAAATTAAAATCACCAAAAAATGCAAAAACTACATATCCCAATAATTTAATGTGAACAGTTTAGAATTCCAATAAGAAATGACATTTTGAATTATAGGAGTTTTAGGGGTTCCATTTTGTTTTATTTTCATAAACCCAAAACCTCTAAGGCATATTCAAATACATAATATTTTAGATAATTACTGGAATAAAAAATACTAAGGTTCCCACTCATAGATTATCCTTAGCCTTTCTTGTGTGGATTTGCAATGCCAAAGCACCCTTTTTCTGATCTCATCTTTTGATATAGACACAAAAATGGATTGGTATATATATTATTTTTAAATTCATTGAGGTTGGAAGAGAAGAGAATAAATTAAAAGAATAATTAGAAACAAAATAGAATCCTTACCCGAATTTCTAACTAAAGTTCTGAATCTAATCAAGGAGAGAAAATGGCAGAGTTTCTATGAATTCCTAAATATATTTGTGAATAAAAGTGGAGATGGTAGGGTCCTATTTATAATGGTTGAAATGCACTAGAACGCTAGGATGAAAATAGGTTAAAAATGGATAAATCCGGAATGTTCTTTGATAGGAAAACCCTAGCCGCCATCAATAGGAGTAGTCGACCATCCTATATGCACTAGTTGACCACTAGCGGTCGAACCCTTTGCATATTATAGGAACATATTAACTTTTGTACCGTTTGTTTTATTTAATTCCTTTTTGATCATTTTAATGTTAATTGTTAACATTAACGATTCCTTAAGCCCAAGTCTAATCTCAGTTAATTTTCATATTTCAAAATTTATTATTTATTTGAATTTGAATTCGAATCAAATTATTTTAAACCTAAAAACTTCAAATTCCCATAATGAAGTTTTCAAAGCTTCTTACAAACTGCTCTAAAACTCGCTAGTGAATAAGGGGTCCCTATCATTAACATGCTCGTCAAAATGCCATGTGATCAGACTATCTCGTTGATATAAATCTATGCGAGCATGGCAATCCTATTGTTCCTAACATGAATAAAATGGGCACAATGGTGAGTCTATCTACAACAACCCAAATGGCTTCATTGTCCCTTTGACTCCTAGGAAACCCTTCCACAAAGTCCTTCTAAATGTTTTCCCATTTCCAAGTCAGAATCTTTAATGGTAACAGTAATCCTCCAGGCTTCTCTCGCTCAACCTTTACCTTCTAATATGTCAAGTTCTACATAGAAAACTCACCAACTGTTCTCTTCATTCCGGGCCAAAAAAAGAAAATCCTCTTCATATGCTTATGCATTATATCTCCTCTGGGGTGAATAGCCATCCTAGAGTGGTGACATTCCGTAAGAACTTCTTCTAATATGCCATTAACCATTGGGACACAAAGGCGCTCATCCCTTCTCATGAACAAAATATCTATTAGCATCTGGAAAAATATTCTCCTCTTCTCAACTTCTCTAAAATCTCCACTAACTTCTCAACCTTTATCTACTCAAGCCCAATGCGGTCATTAAAGCGGTTCTACAATCCATTATGGCTAAAAGCCTTGGACGGGTTTTATTGACGGTTGGAAGTTAAAATTTGAGAGATAGTCCAACTGCCTCCATTCATATATAGCGCTCAGGGTAGTGTGCCTCCGACCAAGGGCTTCGGCGACTATGTTTCCATTTCCAGGGGTATAATGTATGCCAAAATCAAATGAGCTATATACTTCATCCATCTCTGATGCCTAAGATTTAAATCTTTTTGGAAAAATAAGTATATGAGTGATTAATGATCATTGAACAATTCAAACCTTTCTTCCAAAAGATAATGCTTCCATATCTTCAAGGCAAAGGCAATAACTATCCGCTCCAACTCGTGAACTGGATATCTTTTCTTGGGATCCTTCGGTTGCCTACTAGCATAAACAAATACTTTACCTTCATGCATTAGAACTGCTCTTAATCCTGTGCCATAAGCAACTGTGAAAACCATATATGGTTTGATCCCATCGAGAATGGTGAGCACATATGCACTTGTCAGTAACTCTTTAAGCTTCTCGAATGCCTCAGTGCATCCGTTATCCCAAGAAATGGCCAGGTTCTTCTTGGTTAAGTGATTTAGGTGGGCTATTATTCTTCTAAAATTCTTTATGAACTTCCTACAGTACTACCAGCACTAGAAAACTTTTAACTTCTGATGCATTCTTAGGAATTCTCTATCTTTGAACAGCTTCCACTTTAGGGGGCCCACCACCAGTCCATGCTCAGAAATAATATGTCTAAGGAATCTAACCTCCTTCTTCCAAAATTGACACTTAAAAAATTTGGCATTAAGCTGGTGCCTTCTTAAAGTTCCTAGTATCTCTCTTAGGTAATCCTCATGCTCCTTTTCGCTTTCGGAGAATACCAAGATATCATCCATGAACAAAACACTTAATTTATTGAGTTGGCCTTAGACACCCTACTCATCAAATCTACAAAGTATGCAGGGGCATTCATCAACCCAAAAGGCTTGCTCCTATTCATAGAGCCTATCTGTTATGCAGAATGCGGACTTCAACTTGATTTCTTATGCAATCCTTAACTAATGGAATCTGGTTGCCAAGTCTAGTTGGGAAAAGACTTTGGCTCCCACAAGTTGGTCGAATAAGTCATTTATACTCGGTAGAGTATACCTATTATTTCTTGTTAACTTGTTCAACTCCCTATAATTGATGCAAAGTCTCAACGAGACGTCTACCTTGGCGGCGAAGACAACGGGGGCTCTTCATTTCGAGGTTCTTTGATAGATGAATCATTCTGCAATAGCTTATAGATTAATCTAACTCGCTTCTTTCTTTAGGTGCCCGTGTCTTAATGGCAAAGAAAATGGCCTTGCGTCCTTCTCTAGATCAATTCTAAACTTAATCTCCCTATGAGGTGAGAGACCCGAGACTTCCTTAAAGACATCAGGAAATTCATAGACTATAGGTACAGATGATAGCTCACTAAAACGTAGGCTTAGCGAGTATAAATAAGTTGACTTGACTGAGCCTTTGGGTGTATAAATAATTCGAGGTCATGGCCTCTCAACTTTTTAATCATACGACCCTTCTATTTGATAAACTCTCCGTGGTATGCTAACTAATCCACAATTCTATACCTTTAAAATTTATAACATACGCATTACATATGAAATCAACATTGCATATGTCTATAACTAATTCTTTGAAAATTAAAGAGAGATATGTCGACCCGCCAAAAGGGTTGGAGAACACTATTAAGCTGGTGATAGTTTGGGTTTGAAGGTTTAAGAAGTGAAATATATTACTAGTTATAAAGGAATGTAATGCTCTAAAATCTAACGGAGTACGAATAATAACCCCAACAATAAGAGTTTTACCTTATAATGCTACCTTCCCCTGATCTCTAGGTGATCTACTTGAAGTAGAGACAACCTCGATAGCATAGACATGTCCACTTGACCCTTCCTTTACCAACTTAGGACATTGGTTCTTGAGGTGCCCTTCTTCGTGGCAATTTAGCACTTCCCTTTAAAAACTTCTTTCATTAGACTCACCCTATAATCTTTACACTCATGACCCTTTTTTGACATCATTTGCATATTTTACTATAATTCTTGAATTTACCTTTTGAATTTTTGTTTGCCTAAAAGCCTATCTTTTTGGACCCTTCTTACATTTTGGGTAAGCCCAGCCTTCTTCTCCGCTTCCTTTTCTTCTGCACTTGCTGACTGCAATAGCCATATTAAACTTTTCATATGTAATGCCTATGGGACCTTGAGTCAACAACATTTCTCTTAGTGGGTATTTTAGGCCCTTCATAAACTTGATGGCCTTTTTCATTGTCATATTTATCAAGCTCATCCTGAGCTTAGCCAACTCCGTAAACTTACTAATGTACTCCCCTAAGGTGGAGTCTCATTGCCTAAGATGTATGAATTTCTCATGTTATAAACTCACTTCTGGTCTCGACATAAATCTTAACTCAAATCTATCTTTAAATTCATCCTAAATGAAAAACGTATTCATATTTTATTCACCTACTAAGTTCTACCAATCTTAAACTTCCCCTTTAAGGTGCCAAACTACTATCCTTCTCTTTAGCTGACCTTCCTATCCTAGTTCTTGGAATATTCCCTCGTAGTCATTAATCCATGCTTTGGCTTTACATCTCCTTCAGTTCCAGAGTACGTTTTTCCTTCCATATTAGCAAAGCCTTGCATATCTTAGGGAAGTCAACGGGACAGGTGTTGTATTGGCAGGCTGTGCAATGGGTGCCACTAGGGCAGCTGGAGGGACTTGGACTTGCTCAGCTTGCCTGAGGTACGGTTTAAACAATTCGAGCATCCCACAAATGGTGGGTCTTCCTTGGGCAGGGATCCTAGTTTCGAAAGAAGACTGATTATTAGCCATATCAACTATCTGTAGGTTGAACCTTTAGTGACGATTTCCTAAGATAATATTATACGTTGAAAGGAAAATAGCCCCCAACCCACATTTTTAGGACATGAAGGGGTAAGAGACAAAGCTTTGCCACAGTTTGTAGTGTGAGAACCCCCTATCACGCAAGCATCAACATGCAACCAGGTTTAGTGAATAAAAAACTCAAGTGTAACACCCCTAATTTTTTGATAACATTATTCAAGAGATTTAACTAGATAAATTAAATAGAATAATGTAAATGTAAGTGATAAGGGGACTGAGACTTGAATTAATTAATTAAGGCCATGCCAAATAAAATAACTAATGGGATTAAGAATGGTTTTGGGGTAATCAAATTACATAAGTATATATTAGGAGTTTGCCGCACAATGACCCTTACCCTTATATATATTTCGTTTCTACCATTTCATTCATTATTTATGTCACTTGGAAATGCAAATCAAAAGCGAAAGGAACGACCCACCATTAAGGAAGAAGAAGGATTCAAATTTAAAGCTAGAAAATCAAGCTTAGGGGAAATCAATCTCAATCCAATCTCCTTATCTAAATCAAGGTAAATAATAATTCCATCTCTATTTTGTTTTGAATCATTTATTTTCGGTAAGGGTAAATTCGTTTATATGATATATTGGATGATGATATGCTTGGTTTATGATTTATATAATTTGAACAAGATTATTTAAAAGAGTTTTTACACGGTCTTAGGGTAAAACTGAGATCTAATGATGTTTAAATACCACGGTAAAATTTAGTGTTATGAGAAACATGAATTTGGAGTAGGGTTTCAATTTTTATAATTTTCTAAGTTATGAAATGATTATTATGAATTTTCAAAGAAAAATATGGTTATATGGGTTAATAAATTTATTTTGAAAAATATATGGAGAATTTGGGTCTAGATTTTGGTATGTTAGATAACATGATTAAAATGAATTTCTAGAATTTTTGGGGATTTTTCCAAAGTGATTTGCTATGCAAATTAAATTATTTTAGAAGAGGGAATTCTTTGCAAAATTGGTTTTGTCTAATAAAAGAGCTTAATTGATTAACTTAACCATGGTTTAGATCTAGATTAGCGGCAGTTATTTTTTAAAAGAAATTTTAAAAGTTAAGGCAATCAATCTGGTGTTGACACATGGCATGCTAGTTAGAGAAAAATTTACTTTATAAAGAACTAAACTAGGTTCACACAGGTTTCGCCTGCTTTAGAAAGCACCTTTCGACATAGAAGCTTCCGCCTTTATCTCAGTCGAAACCTACTATGGTGAAACTAATACACAAGGTATCACTGAGATGGTACGTAGTGGATTGGAGGAAGGCGGAAAGTAAGGCGTCGAAAGCCTAGCTTCCAAAAGAGACGAAACCTTGGTTTATTTTGAAAAGAAAAGCGTGTTCCTTTGTTTTGATTTAGCCTTCGACATAGTCGAAGCGTTTGGTTTCGAAAGAGTATTTAAAAAGGTTTCGAAAGGGTTGTCATTAACTTAAGTTTGCTTTCAACTGGGTTCCTTTACTTATGAAAGAGTGTTTTGAAAGAAGGGGTTCCGACCTAGTCGAAACCCTACCGTCATTCTTTAACCTTTCGATGGGGTTGAAGACATCAATGCCATCGAAAGGAAACTTTGTTTTATAAGTTAGAGCCACTTCCAGTAGCTTTTGAAAAGGGTTAGGGGTTTCAAAGGCAATGGTTACGAAAGTGGTTTCGACGCCAACCTTTTAATATTTTACCCAGATGTTAAATGCTTTCAAAAGAGATGGTGCTGATGCTATCAAGTTTTTCCTAATATTTTTATATGATAAAGAATGGTTTTGAAAGACTTGCTCTAGCCTATATTCACTTTGACCCAAATAATGTTTTAAGTATAAATCCAATGCTTTCGTAAAGGGGACTTTCAAAGATTTCGGAAGGGTTACTTCCA
Organism: Allium cepa; assembly: GCA_030765085.1. NCBI lineage: Eukaryota > Viridiplantae > Streptophyta > Magnoliopsida > Asparagales > Amaryllidaceae > Allium > Allium cepa. The sequence goes on along the minus strand of CM060943.1, from coordinate 419,906,214 downwards.
TTTATGTTGAAAGAGGTACTTTCAACTAATTCGTAGCTAAGCTTCTAAATGTTAAATATTAATACTTTACTATAATTGAAAGGTTTCGAAGGGAGGTTTTAAAAAGTATTAAAAGGCAGGAGCCAAATGTTTTGAAGATAAATTTTAAGGCTTTCGAAGGAGGTCATCCTATGAAGTCGAAAGCTAGGTATCGAAAGGTTTTATAACCCAAACTCTATTCTTTAAAGGAAAAACCAATGGATAAATTAAAGGAATTTTTATAATGGTTTTAAGAAGAAGCTTTCTTTGATAAAGTAATATGTTAAAGGGATTAACCATCATAGGAGTGGTATAGCTATATTGTTATATTGCTTCTTCTAATTTAGGTTATCCCAATAGTGAATATAAATTGTTTAAACTCCTGAATGAGTAGAATTGCATCCAGATGATCAGGAAGACCAAAATATAAGATGCTAAAATATAAAAGAAAGATAATGGCAAGGGCTAATAGGTTCTTTGTAAGCCTATGAAAACCGTATATGGGAAAAGATATTGGCAGGAGCCAATAGGGTCGTAGTTAGTCCATGGAAACCATGTATAAAGGAAAATGTCAGAAAGACAGGTTCATAGTTAGCCCATGAAAACTATGTATAAAGAAAGACGTCGGAAAGACAGGTTCATAATAAGCCCATGAAAATTATGATTTGATACTGACAGGAGCCAATAGGTTTGTAGTTAACCTATGAAAACTATATTCGGATGAAATATTAACAGATGTCAATTGGTTCATAGTCAAGCCAAGAAAACTAGAATAAGAATAAGATATTGGAGTTACCGATAGGTTCATGGTAATCCCATGAAAACTATATAATTGGACAGGGAATCCCTAAATGTTCAATTGGTTATTAGTCGGCCTATAAAAACTAATAGGTTAATAGTAAACCTATAAACTATAATGGAGACAGATAGTCTAGAATAAATGGGGATGGGTAATCTAAAATTAATTCATTTAATTTTCATATCATCGTATTGTCCTGTTTTGATTTGATTTAACCATTATGGATGCAGAAGCTCAATATGTGGTTTTATAAAGGTTTTAAGATACTAGTGATGGGAAAACCCGTTCCGCTAGGTGGCGTGGTCTTACTAGATATCTAAATGATTTGAGATGGTAGATTACTATTTGTACCATGCTTTATGTCTGATTCGAAGTTTATGTTATCCCCTTAAACTCTCGGGTACTCAATTGATTTTAAGTACTTTGAGAGTTGAGGTTTTCAGGTACCTCTTAAGACGAAAAGCTTCCAGAGACGTGCAAGAGGCATGATAGCTATTTAGAGTTCTCTTTTCTTTTGATTCTGCTGTATTGTTTGTAACGACAAAGTTGATATATTGCCTGTATATACTCTAATCATCCAAGGGGGCATCTTCATATGTCTCTCTTGGGTGTATGTTGTGATAATATATTTTCTATGAACGTGATTTCCGAATTTGGGATTATGTAATGAATTGGAAATATTTTGAAATGAAATGTGATTCTGTTTTTAGTTTAAATTTTTTCCATATTCATGTGCTTCTATATATCTATGAATCTAACACCGTCGTATTTGGTCGCCGATGATTAATAACTATGGATGACTGCAGCATCCGCAGCCGTTGGTTTTGGGCCTCTAAGTAGGGGGATGTTACAAGTTGGTATCAGAGCTTAGGTTTATGAAACTTTAAAAGAATGTTAAACCTAAACAATTTTCAAACATAATCCAATGAATTTGAAAATATGATCAGGGCTTGGGTTAGCGCTATAGTAACGTACTTGTATTTGATACACACACACATATGTTCCCCGCTCTCTTAGACCGTTCTTCTGTATCTTAGTAAGCCTCGTATGCATATCTATGAGAAAGAAGATATGGAAGTAGGAAAAGAAAGAGGAAATCTGGGTGGAGGAAGCACCACAACCAACGGAAATGTTCGACCTACTACCAGAAGGAACAAGGTCGACAGGCTAATGCTAATCCAAATGCTGAAGCCAATGTAGGTGCCGGAAATCTGCCAGTAGACGGATGGTGTATCAGTTGTTAGCCAATCTTTTACAAGCGGGAGTTGTCGGTAACATTGGAGGAGCTAATCCTTTGGCTCCAGTTGGAAATAACTATGCTAAGCTAAGCAAAGACTACACCCGTTTGGATGGAAAGGCGTTTGTTAGAACGAGGGATGCTATAGAAGTTGAGAATTGGCTACTGAGTTATGAAAGGATCTGTATTGATCTAGGCTTGGACGATGGGTAAAAGAGAAGGCTGGCCTCTAGGCAGTTGCAAGGGACAATGCTTCACTGGTGGAATAATGCGACCATCAAAGTTCCGGAGGAAGAGATGACATGTGATGATTTCAGGAGAAGGTTTAAGCAAAGGTTTCTGTTTGAGGTTGCTAAATCGACATTGATGAGAAATTTCATGGATCTGGTTTAAGGAGAGATGTCTATGATCGAGTATGCTGCTAAGTTTGATGAGCTATCTCAATACGGATATGCTATGGTTAACACTGATGTTAGAAGGAATGAGAGGTTCATTCGAGGATTGAGACCTGAGCTTGCTAGAATGACCATGACCCATATCCGAGAACCTTGTAATATGGTGACGGATATGGTCATTTGCCATGATGAGATGCTTGCCATTTCTACTAGAGAGAAACCAATTGAATCCCAGGGTCCTCAGGGAAAGAACAGGAAATTCTTTAAGAAGAAGGGAGCCCAAAAGGGATTGCTGCCAAGAAGGCAAAGGCTGATTTAGTGTGCTACAAATCTAATAAGAAGGGTCATTATGCGAATGAGTGCCGATCAGGCAAGGGAAAGAAAATTGCAGACAAGAAGAATGTGAAATGCTTTAACTGTGATCGAGTTGGGCATTACAAGAACCAGTGTCCAGAGCCAGTTAGGGAGAATAAAGGGAAAGTTTTTGTTGTTTGATCATCAACTAAGCCTAATGCGGCTGAAAAAGAAATGATTATAATAGAGGACATGTCCTTGATTCATAGTATACCAGTCAGGATACTTTTTAATACCGGTGCATCACATTCATTTATATCCCAGTGCTTGGTTAATAGGTTATGCTTAGAACTCACATATCTTATTACTTTCTTAAGGGTTACGAATTCAGTAGGAGGGTATGTAACTCTGGGATAAGAAGTGACCAGTTAGAACTTGATTTGTTAGGTCATAAGTTTGCATGTAGTTTGTATGTGTACGATTTTGTATATTTTGAAATCATTTTGAGTATGGACCGGTTGAGAAGGTATGAGGCCATGATATTTTTCCAGGATGGAGAGATATCTTTGAGACACCCTGATAGTCATAACTGAATTATATTTTCAGTAGAAAATTCTGACCGGAGTAGTTGTGCTTTGTTAAGTGCAATGGAAGTGGGAGAAGATTTAAGTCAGGTTCGAATTGCAAGAGAGTTTGTAGATGTGTTTGAGCCAGTCACAGGACTACCACTGAAACGAGCTGTTGAGTTTCGGATAGATTTTGTGCTAGGAGCTGAACCTATGGGTAGACCACCTAGTAGGATGACACCAACTGAGATGAAGAAATTGAAGTGCAACTCATGGATCTAAAAGGAAAGAATTTTATTAGACCAAGCAGTTCGCCTTGGGGAGTAGCCACGGTATTCGTGAAGAAACTAGATGAGTTGTTGAGGATGTGTATCGACTGTCGTCTAAACGAAAGGATGATAAAGAATAAGTATCCTTTGCCGGGAATTTATGATCTATTTGATCAGTTGAGTGTAGCCAAAATGTTTTCCCAGTTGGATTTGGTGGCAGAGTTCCATCAATTGAGAGTGGTAGAGGATAGTATTCCTTTGACTACATTTCGAACTAGGTATGGTTTGTATGAATGGTTAGCAATGCCATTCAAGTTGACTAATGCACCTGCTTTCTTTATGGATTTGATGAATCGAGTCGTCCGAGAGTATTTGGATAGATTCGTGTTAGTGTTCATAGATGACATTTTGGTATACTTTAAGAACGAGAGAGAGAGAGCATGAAGATTATCTTAGATTTGTGCTAAAGATGTTGAGGCAGAATTGGCTAGAGGAAAAGTTTTCCAAATGTCAATTTTGGAAGAAAGAAGTTAAGTTTCTTGGTCATGTGGTTTCAGAGAAAGGATTGCCAGCCGATCCAAATAAGATCGAAGCTGTGAACAATTGGAAGAGACTAGAGACGGTGACTGAGTCAGAAGTTTTCTTGGACTTGCTGGCTATTACCGGAGATTCATCAAGGATTTCTCGTGGATGGCAGCGTCGTTGCCTAAGCTTACTAGGAAGGAAGTGAAGTTTGTTTGGTCCGACAAATGTGAGGAAGCATTCCTTAAGTTAAGGCATTTGTTGACCAATGCTCCATTGTTTGTAGTTCCACATGGAAACCAAGGGTTGGTATTATACACTGATGCATATGGGACTGGATTAGGAGCAGTGTTGATGCAGAGGGGCAAAGTCATTGCTTACGCATCTAGGCAGCTTAGACCGAACGAAGTAAGATATCCTACTCATGACTTGGAGTTGGCTATGGTGATTTTTGCCTTGAAGATTTGGAGGCATTATCGCTTGGTGGAGAGATTTGAGTTGTATATCGATCATAAGCCTTTAAGATACTTATTCTCTCAGAAAGAGTTGAATATGAGACAGCAGAGGCGGTTGGAGTTTTTGGCTGCTTATGATTTTAGTATAGAGTACACTCTTTGAAAAGGAAATAAAGTAGAAGATGCTCTTAGAAGAAGACATCAGAATGTTTTGTTGGCTATGTTGGTAGAATGGAAGGATCTAGAAGAATTACCCAGTTGTGGTATGCAGTTAAGATCGACTGCTAGTTCTAGTCATAGTACTGCCATGTTATCCAATTTAGAAGTTCGGCCATTATTGATAGAGAATTGCTTCTAAGTAGAAGGAGGATCCATTATTAGCCGAGAGGATTAAAAGGCTTGAGGTTGGAATTGAGATCGATGATTTGAAAGATTTTTGTCTTAACCAAAGAGGATGGTTGAGAAAGAGGGGACGATTATGTGTTCTAGATGTTGAGAACTTGAGAAGAGAAGCTCTTGAGGAGTGTCATCGATCCAAGTCTATGATTCATCCTGGAGGGACCAAGATGTATGAAGATATGAAGAGGAGTTTCTATTGGGAAAGCATGAAAAGGGATGTTGGCTTGTGGGTTAGGCAGTGTGTAAACTGTCAACAAGTGAAAGCTGAACATCTAAAACCGAGTGGGTTGCTTCAGCCTTTAGAGATTCCAGTTTGGAAGTGGGATTCGACATCCGTGGATTTTATAGATGGGTTGTCAAGGTCAAGGAGAGGAAATGAGTGTATATGGGTTATTGTGGACAGTTTGACCAAGAGTGTCCATTTCATTCCAATAAATCCGACCAGGATGGCACCTATTCTGGTGAAGTTGTTCATGAAGAATATAGTTAGACTTCATGGAGTTCCTAGTAGCATAGTAAGCGATAGAGATGCTTTATTTACTAGTGAATTCTGAAAGAGTCTACAGGATGTGTTAGGCACTAAACTCAAGATGAGTACCGCATATCACCCACAGACAAATGGGTAAACAGAGAGAGTCAATGAGGCACTTGAGGGTTTGTTGACAGCTTGTGTATTGGACTTTGGTAGATCTTGGGAGAATCACCTGCATTTGGTTGTGTTTTCCTATAATAATAGTTATCAGACTAGTATAGGAATGAAGCCTTTTGAAGCTTTGTATGGAAGGCCATGCAAATCCCCTGCATGTTGGTTGGAGACTAGAGACAGATTGATCTTAGGTCCAGATTTAGTAAAGGAGGCGTCAGAGAAGATTAAGTTGATCCAAGAATGGATGAAGGAAGCTTAATCTAGACAAAAGGTTTATGCAGATAAAAGGTGTAAGGGCCTAGAGTTCTCAGTTGGAGATGGGGTTTTCATTAAGGTATCACCGATGAAGGGTCTGGTACGGTTTGGAAAATCAAAAAAGTTGGCCCCGAGATATGTTGGTCCATTTCATATTATAGAAAGGATTGGAAAACTCGCATACAGAGTTGAGTTGCCGAGCAGTATGGCGGGTGTCCATAATGTGTTTCATGTGTCTGATCTTCATAAGTATGTGCATGATCCAGAGGCTACTATTCCTCAGACAGAGTTGGAGAACTTGGTAGTTGAGCCTGATTTGACTTTTGTTAGACAACCAATTCAGATCGTTGCAAGAGATGAGAAAAGATTGAGGAACATGACAGTCAAGTTGGTGAAAGCTTAATAGAGCGACAACGAGAAGGACTGTACTTGGGAGGCAGAGGACATGATTCGAGATACTTATCTTGTTCTGCTTTGAGGGTATGTCTATATTAGACTTATATAGATACTTCCTAATTGGATAGACTAGAATGGTTGTTAGGGGTCGTTACAGATGATTGCTATGTTTGGTATTTAGTCCTTACTGAATTACAACGACGAAATTCTTTAAGGAGGGGAATCTGTAACACTCCTAATTATTGATAACATTATTCAGGAGATTTAATTAGATAAAAATAATGTAAATGTAGACTTGAATTAATTAGTTAAGGTCACGCCTAATAAATTAACTAATGGGCTTAAGAATGGTTTTGGGGTAATCAAATTACATAAGAGTATATTAGGAATTTTCCACCCAATGACCCTTACCCTTATATATATTTCATTCCTACCATTTCATCCATTATTTACATCATTTGAAAATGCAAATCAAAAGAGAAAGGAACGAATGACCATTAAGGAAGAAGAAGAATCAAATTTAAAGCTAGAAAATCAAGCTTAGGGGAAATTAATCGTAAATTCGTTTTTATGATATATTGGATGATGATATGCTTGATTTATGATTTATATGATTTAAACAAGATTGTTTAAAAGAGTTTATGCATGATTTTTGGGTAAAACAAAGATCTAATGATGTTTAAATGCCATGGGAAAATTTTATGTTATGAGAAACTTGATTTTGGAGTTGGGTTTCAATTTTTATAATTTTTCAAGCTATGGAAAGATTATTATGAATTTTCAAAGGAAAATATGGTTATTCGGGTTTATAAATTTATTTTGAAAAATATATGGAGAATTTGGGTCTAGAATTATGATATGTTAGATAACATGATTAAAGGGAATTTCTGGAATTTTTGGGGGTTTTTCCAAAGTGATTTTCTATGCAAATTAAATTATTTTAGAAAAGGGACTTCTTTGCAAAATTGGTTTTGTCTAGCGGAAGGGCTTAATTGATTAACTTAACCGTGGTTTAGATCTTGATTAACGGCAGTTGCTTTTGAAAAAGAATTGAAAAAGTTAACCCAACCAATCTGGATTGACAGGTGGCGGGTTAGTTAGAGAAAAGTTTACTTTATAAAGAACTAAAACATGCTTACTTAGAAAATAGGGTCTTCCTACTTTAGAAAGAACCTTTCGACATAGAAGCTTCTGCCTTTATCTTAGGCGAAACCTACTATGACGAAACCAATACATAAGGTATCAAATAGATCTAACAAAACTCTACTGCCTTTCTTTAACCTTTCGATGGTGTTGAAGATATCAATGCTATCGAAAGGATACTTTGTTTTAAGAGTTAGAGCCACTTCTAGTAGTTTTCGAAAGGTGTTAGGGGTTTCGAAGGCAATGGTTTCGAAAGGGGTTTCGATGCTAACTTTTTAATATTTTACCCAAATGATAAATGATTACGAAAGAGATGGTGCCGATGCCATCAAGTTTTCCCTAATATTTTTATATGGTAAAGGATGGTTTTGAAAGAGTTGCTTTAACCATTATCCACTTTGACCCAAATAATGTTTTAAGTATAAACCCAATGCTTTCGAAAGGGGGACTTTCAAATATTTCGGAAGGTTTACTTCCATTTATGTCGAAAGAGGTACTTTCAACTGTTTCGAAGCTAAGCTTCCAAAGGTTAAATTTAATACTTTACTATAATTGAAAGGTTTCGAAAGTGAGGTTTTAAAGTATTAAAAGGCAGGAGCCTAATGTTTTGAAGATAAATTTTAAGGCTTTCGAAGGAGGTCATCCAATGAATTCGAAAGCTAGGTTTCAAAGGTATCGAAAGGTTTTATAACCCAAACTCTATTTTTTAAAGGAAAAACCCATGGCTAAATTAAAGGAGTTTGAATAATGGTTTTAATAAAAAGCTTTCTTGATAAACTAATAGGTTAAAGGGATTAACCATCATAGGAGTGGTATTGCTATGCCGTTATATTGCTGCTTCTAATATGAATATATTCGCTTTATAATGGACCCATAAATGCATTTTGGGGCTAAAGGGTAGAAGAACCATTTAGGTTAACCCAGCAGTGAATATAAATTGTTAAACTCCTGAATGAATAGAATTGCATTTTGAAGGTTTGGAAGACCACAATATAGGATGCTAAAAATATAAAAGAAGGATATTGGTAGGGGCCAATAGGTTCTTAATAAGCCCGTGAAAACCATGTACAAGAAAAGATATGGTAGGGGCCAATAGGTTCATTGTTAGCTCATGAAATTTGTGTATAAAGGAAGATGTTAGAAAGACAGGTTCATATTTAGCCTACGAAAACTATGTATAAAGGAAGATGTCAGAAAGACAGGTTCATAGTAAGCCCATGAAAACTATGATTTGATACTGGCGGGGGCCAATAGGTTTGTAATTAGTCCATGAAACTATATCCGGATGAAATATTGACAGATGTCAATAAGTTTCTAGTCAACTCATGAAAACTAGGACAAGAGTAAGATATTGGAGTTACCAATAGTTTCATAGTGATCCCATGAAAACTATGTAATTGGATAGGGAGCCCTTAAATGTTTAACCGGTTATTAGTCAATCCATGAATACTAATAGGTTAATAGTAATCCTAGAAACTATAATTGAGACAGATGGTCTAAAATGAATGGTGATGGATAATCTGAAATTAATTCATTTAATGTGCATATCATCATATTATGCTGTTTTGATTTGATTTAACCATTTTGGTTGTAGGAGCACAGTATATGGTTTTATACAGGTTTGAGATACTAGTGATGGAAAAACCCGTTTCGCTAAGTGGCATAGTCTTACTAGATATCCAAATGATTTGAGATGGTGGATTATTATTCATACCAGGTTTTATGTCTGACTCGAAGTTCATGTTTTCCCCTTAAACTCTTGCTTTACTCAATTGATTTTAAGAGTCTAAACTATAATGGAGATATATAGTCTAAAATGAATGGGGATGGGTAATCTAAAATTAATTCATTTAATTTTCATATCATCGCATTGTCCTATTTTGATTTGATTAAACCATTGTGGATGTAGAAGCTCAATATGTGGTTTTATAAAGGTTTTAAGATACTAATGATGGGAAAACTCGTTCCGCTAAGCGGCATGGTCTTACTAGATATCTAAATGATTTGAGATGCTAGATCACTATTGTACCATGCTTTATGTCTGATTCGAAGTTTATGTTATCCCCTTAAACTCTCGGGTACTCAATTGATTTTGAGTACTTTGAGAGTTGAGGTTTTCAGGTACCTCTTAAGACGAAAAGCTTTTGGAGATGTGCAAGAGGCATAATAGCTATTTAGAGTTCTCTTTTCTTTTGATTCCGCTGTGTTGTTTGTAATGACAAAGTTAATATATTGCATCTGTATACTTTAATCATCCAAGGGGCATCTTCATATGTCGCTCTTGGGCATATGTTGTAGTAAATATATTTTCTCTTAACGTGATTTCCAAAATTTGGGATTATGTAATGAATTGGAAATATTTTGAAATTAAATGTGATTCCAGTTGAAGTTTAATTTTTTTTCCATATTCATGTGTTTGTGTATCAATGAATCTAACATCGCCGCATTTGGTCGTCGAGGATTAATAACTATGGATGACTGCAACATCCGCAGCCATTTGTTTCGGGCCTCCAAGTAGGGGGATGTTACATCAAGCCTTATTATTTCAGTACTTGGGTAGTATATGTCAAAATAGGAATATGCCTACGTGTTCTAAAACCATTCAATATTTCGTAAAAGGAAAGAAGGCAGACTCTCAAAAAACCACTCAATACATTACATTTCCGAAGCAGGTTTTTCAATCCCATAACCCATAACCAATGTCGTAAATGTCCAACGATACGAGAAATAGAGCCCAATCCACTTAATACCTTTTAATGGAAAATAAACAGACTTTGACCATTTAAGATCTCAGCTAAGGTAGGCCTCCATCATGTAATACTTAATCCCAAGACAGACTCCATATAGGCATCTATCTAACTGACACTGCATGGAAATCTCTTCAAACACTTAATACTTCATATCGAAGAGGACCCTTTCAAGATATCCTTAACCGGCCTAAACCCAATCCCAACCATTTAATACTTCATTTAGGGAGAAGTTAGGCCCTCAAACAACCACTTAATATCTTTCGAAACCCCGAAGCAAGTCCTTCATCTCCCCACGGTGACGTCTCACATTAGCCCGTCATTCGTATGTACTGGTAGCCTAATTAACTGGGTAGATTTACCTTACAGAATTAGGACTAATCTTACATCATTGCAGTTACTTATTATAGGCTATGTCTCACATCAACCCCAAAGTCACACTACTGGTAGGCATATTAACTTGGCAGATTTCCGTTGTCTTTCGACTGACCTCGCATCACTTATGACTTAGTCATATTTTACAACACTCTTAATATATTATCGCACACCTCACTGTGTCCATTAATTAGGCTATATAAGAATTCCCTCTTATTTTGCCTCAATAAATCAATTACCTTCCTAGGGGAGATGTCATGATAATTATTACCTAATTAACAACATAATTGTACGTTATAATTGTATGCTATTTATAGTTACTAATATGTAAGTAAATACACATATATTATTTTCTATGTATGTGAAGATTTGCCCTAACTGACATTAAAATGCCAATTCATTTTTAATAACTATAATACAAGTCTTTTTTCCAAATTATCAATGGTGCCAAATTTTCACTATCCATAACAAGGGAATTCAATATCTTTAACAATAGATTCAACATTTGTATCCAAAAACTGTAATAAACAAACTTATACATAGTGAAAATCTCAACTCAATCTATCACATCAAATCCGGGAATAATCTCAAAAATAGAAATTGGAATTCTAGTTTTCTATCTCTATTCAGCCCCTCTTTATAAAGAATTTAAACAACGAGATTTCTCTTTTATTTTCAAATGGAATTAATAGTGTAAAATACGAAATTTTTTATACTTTACACCCTATCCCTTAATTGAAACTTCATAACCAAATTGGAATTCAAAGAGGAGTGGAATAGAAACTAAAATCATTAAAACTGCAAAGACCACAAATCCCAACAATTTAATATGAATAATTGAGAATTCCAACAAGAATTGACAATTCATATTACAGGAGTTTTGGGAGTTTCATTTTTTTTATTTTCGTAAACCCAAAACTCCTAAAGCATATTCAAATCCATAATATACTAAACAATCACTGGAATAAAAATACTAAGGTTTCCGCTCATAGATTATCTTTAGCCTTTTATAACGATTTGAAAAATCATCATTTTAGAATAATTTTAAAATTTTAAAATATAAGATTTTTCGACATAAATAATGACATTTTGAACAATAAATAATATGGAAAATCTCATTTGAACAAATATTTACAAAAATATATACTTTGAATAAATATCGATAATATGGCTGAAAATTATTTTATCGATAAACAACTCTTTGACCATCCGACATCATGCATGGAGCATGATACATACATTCATTTATCCATATGAGTGAGAATATGTAATAAAACAATTTAATTTATTTTGGAAACTAAAAGTATATATGACATCATTAATAATGTCGCTATTTTGGAATAATTGATTTTTTTTCAAAATCTAAATGAAATCTAAATGATTTAATAATTATTTTAATTATTAAATAAGCTCTTTTAATTATTATACAAAGATAGAAATATTATTGTCAAATTTTGTTTACAAATATATGTATATTAAATTAGAAGTGAAAATATGATTTGAAATTGGAATCTGGATTCGCATCAATTCATCGTGTAGAAGTTGTGCAACGTTCTGGATGAAATGTGACATACATATGTGCATATACATGTACACCTACATGAACATATCCACATGCACATGAACACACATATGTACATATACATTTAAACATATATAATTTCAAAAATATCTAGGATATTTTCTCACTTCCTTAATACTTAAGCATTCCAAAGTTAACATTTACACATAAGTACATGCACATGGGCAACACATATGGTGCGGGGTTATTTCGGCCATACCATGGGATGCAGGGGAAGGTGATGGTGGTGATGAAAGATGATATATATGCATTTAAAAGTCATGATATTTTTACTCCTTCCTTTCCCTATGAATACGACACCTTCTCCACTTAAATTCCTCATTTCTTCTTCATTTTTAAGCTTCTTCCTCTCTATATTCGTGTCTTCCAGCCTTAGCAAAATAATGGCAAAATATAGTTCAAATATAATTATATATATATATATATATCTCAAAACACTTTAAAACTCAAAGCAAACTCCTCCTCTGCACCTAAACACCCCACGGCTAAACACTTCATCCTCCCGTAGCTAAGGTCGTGAGCACCTCCCACCATCTTCAGCAAGGACCGAGCAACCTAGGAGCCAAGGTGCAAGAGTTCATGAGCTTTAAATTCAAGTTAGCGAAGCTATAGCCATATTTAAGTTAATTGTTTAATCCAAGATGAGAAAACTCCACTTATATTAATATATATCTTTTGGATGATGATATGATATGTTGTTTGGTTGCAATAATTTGATCATCATGTTTGGTTGTGAAATATTATTGTTTGGGTGTGTAAAAAAGCCACATTTAAATACATATCGAAATATCACAAAAGAAATCACTTTCCTTTTTGTAAATGAAATGGTACATATAAGATTGTTAACCTCTTGAAATGGTTTAAAATGGTTTATAAAAGTTTTATAAACACTAAAATCCAATTTGATGAAGTTTTGACAAGTTGTGAAAATTGAGTCAAAAATAGGCGCGTCGCGTAATAGCAGTTCGCGATTTTGTGCCATAGAAAATTAAATCCATGCAAACGATGGATTCGAAGTCAGAATTCTTTGCAATAAGAATTTTCTGAACTCTTATAATCATAGTTTTCAAACAAAAGGAAAAGATTGAGATTTTGTTTAGTATATTTTGAAATATGAGCAAATCATGTTTTCAAAATAGTCGCGGTTTGGTAGTTCAGAAACCAAAGCGACAAATTCTTTATAAATGATAATTTTAATTCTTTAAAAATATGGAATAAATTTTATAAATCTTTTAAAAATATTTTAAAAGAGATTTGAGTTATAAAAATATATTTCTAAATGATCAAAAAATTGTTTTGATCAAATAACATTAAAAACACTATTTGCAACACTTTTTGCTGCACTTTTAATAACTTTTGAATAGGGCTTTAAACTTAAGTATTCTTTTCCAATTCTTTTATAAATATTATCAAATAAATAATTAAGCATTTTGAAGATGATTTGAAGGTTTTATAATTTACTTTAAAAGGTTTAAATAAATGGTTTAAAGAAAAGCTATTAAAATCAAGTGATTTAATCTTGGCTCTAAAAGCCGATGAGTGGACTGGATTTTTCTATTCGTGAGATCCGGATGTGAGATGCTTAAACTAAGGAGATGTTTAGGAGCAACCAGTGTCCTCGTTCACCTGGCCTTTTTTTTGGGTGAGGAATAGATAAGGTCAAAATGTCGGAAACGAGACAAGTACAAAAAAAATTCGTATTTACAAATTTAATTAAATACGATTTGGATTGTATAGAGATAATCTCTTATACTTGGTATTAAATTCCGAGGAGGAACCCGTACTATCTGTGTGAATTTAAAAGGTGAAGGTAGGGTGGTTTTGTGTTGGTAGAGGTTGGAGTCTTGAGTGCATTTTTCTAGAGATGTATTATTAAAAGGTAGTCCCTTACCTTGACATTGTATGGAAATCCATTCTTCAAAAAGTGACTTTGGATTCGATTGTAGAACCTACTTTATAGCTAGTATGCTGGAATTTAATCAACGTAACAATTTCGGCTAAGATTCATAAGTTTGAAAAATATTTTCAAAAGAATGTCATTAAAAACAATACTTACAGATTTCGTGTAATAAATGTTTTGGTTACCATAAGGTAAAAATCGTTCTGTGTTTGTATGCAGCGTGGTCTTATGAGATACCATTTATTTTCAAATATCTTTATTTTGAGTTTCTCACACCAGTTACATGACCGACCCGAAGTTTATTTTCTCTTTACTTAAACTTTGGATGTCTTATTTTCCAGAGCAACCAAATAGTTCGGTAATCTTATAGTGTTTTGGAAGGGAGCAAGAAGCAAGGAGCATGGAGCATTTTGGGTTCTTTGTAGAAGTTATCTACCGATTCGGCTATATTGTATTAAGTATATATCAGCACTTATAAGGATATGTCGTTATAACTATCCTAGTTGGATTAGTACTTACTAGCACTCTGATGGAGAAATTTGAAGTAAATGCATGTACTGCTCGTATGTATAATTATGTGTAGAATACGATGTGAGATTTTATTGTCTTGTCTTCTATTTTTATTTTCTTTACCCTGTGATAATCTGCCTCTTTGGCACTTGAATTTACGACATGTGAATATCGATGACGTATTAGTGTCGATTTCTGAGGATCGAGGAAGTGGGTCGTCGCACCTTTCTTATATGAATTTGCAACGCCAAAATGCTCTTTTCCAGATCTCCTATATATATATATATAGCATGGGATTGATATAGATTCAAAGAGGTTGGAAGAGAAGAGAATAGATTAAAAGAATAATTATAAACGAAATAGAATCCTTATCTGAATTCCTAATTGAATTTTTGAATCTAACTAAAGAGAGAAAATGGTAGTGTTTCGCTGAATTTTCAAATATTTTATGAATAAAAGTGGAGTGGATAGGGTCCTATTTATAGAAGTTGAGACGTACCAGAACCGTAGGATGAAAATATGTTAAAAATGGATAAATCTAGAATGTTCGTTTATAGGAAAACCCCAGCTGCCATCAATAGGGACGGTCGACTGCCCTATATGCACCGAACCGGTTGGGGTCGGTAGTCGACCCATCCGCCTATTTTGGAAAATATTATTTTTTGTACTATTTGTATTATTTAATTCATTTATTATTCTTTTAACGTTAATTGTTAATATTAACGATTCCTTAACCGCTAAATCTAATCTCAGTTAATTTTCAAACTTCAAATTTTGTTATTTATTTGAATTTGAATTTGAATTAAGCTATTTTAAACTTGAAAAATTCAAATGTCCATAACATTTTCGTCTGAGCTCTATTTTTAGCATAATATATATGGAAATAGATTAGAATTTCATCACAAACGCAATGATACAATTTTCGTGGCTAAATTTCAAATCTTACAAAATTTCCATTTTTACCTCTGTTTAATTTAATTTGCTTATTTAATTTTTACTGATTTTATGAGGTGTTACATTTGTATAAATCAAACTTTGGTGAAGGGTAGGAAAGAGAGCAAATGTTATAGGCTAACTTTCACTCGACCAGGTCATTTGAAGTAATATGATGATTTGAGTTAAAATTCATATGTTAACTTAAAGGAAAAAAAAACATAAATCGAAGAATACAAAGACACAAGTTTAAACAATAATGATCATTATAATCATGCTGCAAAACAAAAATGGTTATTATGACCACCATATTCAATCGTTAGCAGTTTGTTAGCAATTTATTCTCGATTGCAAATATTTATTGTTGACTCATCCCACCCATAGTCTTTACTAAGGCCAAGAACCTTTTTATTCGAGAAGTGCAGGGTGAATAATTGGTTCTTGGTATTATAAATAGTCAAGCGTACATACAACAAATAGGATCCGAATTTCTTATAAGCGAAGTATCTATATATAAAACTAATCACAAGTTGATAGAAACTTGATTGATCTCAAAACTTATCATTTGATTTATTCAGTGTCTAGTATTGGTTCATTGATTAAAAATAATATATTCTTGTATTTGTACTCTACTCGAATTTATAAATACTTGAGAAGTAAAGTAGACGTAGACACCAGTAGTTGTATCACTATAAACCTTTGGTGTTGGTTATTCTCTATATAACTTGGTTGATTGAGATAGCACTTGGTTGATAATCTAGTTTTGTTTTGAAAATAATATAGAATATCTTCTACAATAAGTTGTAGTTTACATTGCAAAACAGAGTTCTTGCTAAATTTATGCTGGTTGTTTACGTACCAAAAACTACGATAATCATGCAAAAAAACCAACATATCTAGAAAAAATTATAATAATAAAAGATGAAACATATTTTAATTTAAGAAGCTCATGTATTATTAATTATTCACGCATGCCATCTGTAACAATTTTAGTGGTTAGATGTCTCCTACAACACCTTCATGTACTAAAATTTCAACAAACATATTCGATACATTTTTTGTATCCACAAGTATTCTTTTTGTATGTTCCTTTATATGCTTCTCCATCACATCTTGACCGATGCATGGTATAGTTTCATGTATGATGTTAATCTTTGTATGCCAGTGAGCATTTCTAAATACTCTGAAAAGAGCCAAAAAATAATCATCAGAATTTAACATGGCCTAAAAGATTAAAAAAACCACAGCCCAGTGCTTCGGTTACTTTAATCCATGGGCTTAAAAACTAGACCCATTACTATACTCATCTACTCGCTCATTTCTTTACACAAAACAAATTCAAAACCCAAATAAATTCTTCTGTCTTGCCCTATTCCTCAATAATCAATTCCAATTTTTTGCGCCTCTTCCTCTTCCCTGTTCATCTCAATCATGAGCGCTTCTTCTTCCTCTAAAGTTCCGATCCCCCACAGTCTGAAGAAAACTATCCAAAACCTGAAGGAAATCGTGAAGAATCACAGCGACGAGGAGATTTACGCAATGCTTAAAGACTGCAACATGGATCCGAACGAAACCGTGCAGAGGCTCCTTATTCAAGGTCTTTTAAAATACTTTTCGTCCTATCCGACTTCTGTGGGTGTTCTGATTTGGGTCGTGCGGTGATTTGTGGAGATTAGGGGTGAATATTAGATACTATGGTGGTTCGTTTTTAGGGTTTATGTTGTTTGTCATTGGATATTAGTTAGTTTTTGATTTCAGGCGGGTCAAAGGTGTTTTGTTATACGTATCGAATCTAAGGTGTCAATTTTATGTAGATCTGTGTGGTTATTTAGACGTCTTGCTTAAACTAAACTTAGACAAAAGGTTTGCCTTTTTGTTTAGCATGACTAAAACTATAGGTACACAATTTGTGTTCCCAATGCAGTCTTAGCTTGACAATTTATACTGAACTAGCTAGTTAGAAAAAAAATGCAAACTGTGTTTGGTTGACCTATATTAAATACTTCAAATTTAACTACGTACTAGCTGTAGCTGTTGGACAATGAACAAAGTTAGTTGTAAAAACTCAAATATTGTATAAGGTTTTCCTAAAATAAGAGATGTATTTGGAAATTTACCATTTTCCGACTATCGAGATGTATGTTTTGTTTCAATCCCAAAATCAACAATAAAGTCTGGGTAAATGGTGCCGGTCTCTACTAAAGAGGTATGGCCATTGAGTGCTAACCCAACTTGATTTGGCTTTTACTATTTTTCTCAGCTGTTAAATTCGAATTCTTTAGGTTGTGTTGTGTCGCAGCGAGCTTGCTTAATTTAAAAATAATAATTCTATGATAATGTTATTTCTCAGTCACAACCATATAAGCACAAAATTAGTACAATATGGTGCTTGTTTACTTTAAAAGGTCTAAGTTACAACTTACAAAGTAATCATATTAATCAAAGATGTCTACTTAAATATCATTTGCCATGCGACTTGCATCCTCATCAAGTGATTTCTCTCCGCCAATACCCAACATAAATAAATAGAAAAGAAAAAAGAGTCGGACTACTTAAATACTCAAACCGACGGCACAAGCAAGAGGATTATGAACTACTACGTCATATTTTTTTAAATAAAACCAACATTCAACTATAAAACATAATACGAACATAATGCTAGAAAGCACTAAAAGAATGGAGATTTAATAAACTTAGCCTACAAATGGTGGAGAGTAGAATGTGCCAGATTACAAATTAAATTATATGATGCATGTAATTGAGAGAGCGCAAAGAATATCCAAGAAGGTAAAGAACAAGAAAAACTACATGAATTTCCGGACTTCTTTCAATAGATACTACACAAATTGCAAAATGTAACTTGCTAACCAAGAATTATACACCATATTTCTTTTGTACTAAAATATCAAATAGAATAAATAAAAGTAACTTTTATGCAACAATGGATGAGAGTAGAGCAGTTAATGTCGAAGCACATGAACATTGTGTATGGTATAGACCGAAGGTAAAGTTTCGATGCAGAAGATGCCACTAGAATTAGATGAATTAAATCTACTCTATAAAGGGCATTGAAAGAATTAAATGACGGCTTGTCAATCACATTTTAGAGGTTGGAAAGGTTTGAAGGAGAATTCACACTTTCATTATCCTTGTTAGAAATACTAACATGCTTGCGTCATTGTTAGATCAGAGACCTTTCTCTTACTACAATATGTCATATAAGATGGTGTGTTCCCACTTATTTGAGCATTGCACATGAAATTGTGCTTTCTCACAAGCAAATTAGTTTACATTGATAAGTAGCTTTACATGCAAAGAAGTAGATTTGAGGGAGATCTATGATTCAATTGACTTGCAATTTGTTCTACAAAGTACGAGAAGAATGCATTTCATAGAAAAATAACAATATTGACCAATGAAGTAATTGCAACAACTTTTCATTGATGTACCGAGGAAACCTTCATGAATTCGAATATCTATAGGATTGACACAAGAAGATCTATTTTTAATTATTTTTTATGCAACATTTACAGCTAATAAACCTAAAACTTGCTAGAGAAATTTTATCTATGTTGAATAATGAGTGAGACATGACACACTTAAGATATAATGATGATTTGATATTTGGCTAAGTTGATAAGAAAGTTTGCACAATAGAAGAATTATGCATTAACCTTTTTATAGTTGATACGAAACTAAGTTGATGAAGGTCATACATAAACTTATTATATGTTTGTGTATAAATAAAGAACAATACGCATCTTACTACAGTGATGTAAATGTTACATGTCAATAAATACCTTGGCATGCCTTGTTGATGTAGAGTCTATAGAACTCAAGTTGTAGTGGATTAGTATATACAAAATAAAATGAAATGATGGAAATGCATGCAACACATAGGATTGAATTTATTCAAAGCAACAAATTTTCTTATTTTTTCATGCAACACTTACTAACCGATTAACCCAAAAACATACTAGGGAAATTTCACATGTGTTAAACAATGAATCAAACATGACACACCTAATTTATAATGATGACTTGATATTTGGCTAAGTTGATAAGAAAACCAATGCAATAAAGGAATTATGCATGAACCTTTACAATTGGTATGAAACTAAGTGGGTAGGAGACAAGCATAAACTTATCATTTGTGTATGTATGAAGAAGAAATATGTATCATACTACAATGATGTGAATATTACAGGCTAGTAAAAACCTTGAGATGCCTTGTTGATGTAGAATCTATATAGCTCAATTTGTAGTGGATTAGTACAAAAAATAAGAAAAAGCGAATGATGGAAATGCGTGCAACACAGAGAATCGAGTTATTCGAAGCAACATTTCCGACCATTATTCAATTATAGATTCAGAACTTCCAACTTGAGTTAACAAATTAAGCTAAGTATGTGCATATATATTTGGGGAGGAAAATGGTTCAAAGTATCATGAAAATAATATACCAATGAATGCATAAGTCGGGTTTAGGGATAAGAAAATTCGAAAATACCAGCAAAGCTTTCAGTATAAGAATGATACGAATGTTAATCCATAGAGAACTTGTATGAGCCATGTGGACGGTCAATAGACATTTAAATTGAGAATTAATATTATAGATAGAATTGAGAACAAATACACGAAAAAAATAAGATTTTCGAAAGCATGCATTACATATAATAAAGGAAAATGATAATGATGTGGCAATTATATACATGTACTGATAAAGCATTAATAAAGCAATATCATAGTTGTGATTGGTGTGCCATGACATATGGAGCGATGTGGCATGACAGTAGCAATTTTTGTTTCTATAACGTAGTGCACACAAAAATGTCACATGACACTAAAAGACACATTTTTTGTTTTCATTTTTTATGGCAGTTGTCCAGGATCCAAAAATGTAGAAACTAGAACTTATTAATAATTATGTTTCGATTTGAACATTCAATTTGATTGTAAGAAAATATGGAAAATTTGACCACTCTGAGTAGTTTAAGGTAAAGATTGTTTAACTAAGTAAGAATGAAAACCGAATTAAATCAATTGAGTTAATTGTTGCCGATCGCATTGGCTTTCCAGTTTAGTCAAATTAAAATAGTTATCATACTTAATGAATTGAATGTTCAATATTTAATGTATTTAAAAAACAAAGTTATTATTAAAGCGTTGTTGACTATTTATATGATATCTTATGAATAACATTAATTCGTTATCTATATACAAATGTTATTTTGATTATTAAACCAATTTGAAAAACTATATGTGCAAATTATATACATCCACATTTTGTCTACATTCACCCACTCGGCACTCATCCATTGAGAAAATTAAACATTTAAATCCTATCTAGTTTTTATCCTACATTCGCTTATTAAAATTCTCAAAATTCACATTTGAAAATCATAAATTGAGTGCTATAGCATGATAACTTTCAATCCAATCTCTAATTATAAATTTTGAAGATTTTAAGGTGATTATACCAAGTGTTTTTGTATTAGTATGCAAATTCCATCATTTTGTGAATTCTCTCATTTTTTATATGTGAAGCTATACGTTTCTATTTGGAATTGATTTTTTTGTTAAATGTCGTGCATTTTTTTTTACCATGGATGGTTTGGAGGAAAAACCTAGTTTTTGAATTATGAGTTGGAGGAAAATCGAATGATGTGCTCTCACTAGTTTTTCTTAATTCTAAAAGAGTCAATTTAATTTTTTTAAGGCGTTAAAAAGTCTGTGTATGCATCCCCTAATACTATTAATGCATAACTCATTTTGATAAAGCGATAAAAGTTTAGTTAAACCGATGGTCAATTAAAATTATTTTGCAAAATGACTGTTGATCAATTCAACTTCATAATTGTCCAAAACGAGCAAAAGAAACCGGTTTGATTGAATTATTGTGTTTAACCAAGCATTGCTAATCATTATTTTTATTCTTTATCTTATTGGTTTTCATGTGCATAAAATTTTATGCGTATGTTTCAAATGATAAAAAAACCGTTGTTGGTTATCTTTTAAAAAAGAAAATGAAACTTATATTAGTTTTATTTTATTATTTTATGATGTATAATAAAATAAGTTAATAAATGTTTAGTATTTCTATTTCAAAGAGGCATGCTTTGTTTGTCATGCCATGCGTTGAAGTTTTGAAAAGATGCTTACAATTTTGCATACGTTGGTCATAAATAACACTGAAAATGATTAATTGACAAATTGAGAATGACCACTATCGACTAGTGCCAATGTGGGAAGAGAAAAATTTAAAGAAGATGCAAATTATTGTCATATGACATACTTGAACTCTATCTTGTTTGTTTTACATGCTGAAATAAACTTATTCACAATTTTGGAGATGTAGAGTACTTTTGGATAATGTAACTTCATTTAAATGAGATTTTTCATATAAAAATTACATAGAAGGAAATTAGACAAGATGAACAAAAGAACTAACCTTTGATTGTATGGACAAATGTGCTGCCATGAGATGACTTTATGCATACAAAGCAGTCATCAATAAACTATCGATTGGAACAACAAAAATATTAATGGACGTACTAAAGCAATGCAACTTAATCCCCTCATGAGTTGCACAATGAAAAAAGGGGTGCTTAGATCTGTTAACAGATCTAGGATCGTGTCTTGTCTTGCACACACTTCTCGCAAAAAACAGTACCCGGAGAGTTATAGGTGCCATGAATTGAAGCAGACATACACAACTTAATTTCTTCCATGGAGTTGGTCGGTCCGCCGTCCCTTCCGGAGTTCCTTTGTGTTGGGGAGTTTCTAAAAAGAAAAGAAAAGAAGGAATGCAACTTATTTAAGATGAAAACTATATGACGAAGAGCAAAAAAAATACGATGTCCATATTCTTTGGAGGTCAATACAGCACATACATATGTAAGTGGTAAGACATAAATGAAAGTAGTCCGCCAAAAGTACTTTAACCCTGCTGGAAGAGCTAGAATTTAAGAAAAATAGTAATAAACAAAATGAGTAAATGAATATATTGAATACTTATGTTTGTTTATTTAACTTAAACTTTGAGTATTATTTATTATTGTCGATGTATTATTTATTTGGATAAATTTTGATTTTTCCCTTTTGCGTTATTTATAATAATTTTGTTCAGATAAAATCAGATTGACGTGTATAGTTTCAATCAGAAAGCACTTGTTTAGGTAAATAATGATTTTGAAGACTAAAGATCAGTATAATATTTTAGATGCTAAACAAGGTGTGGGGACAAAACTATCTTTTTGTTCAGTAGAGCTTATTGTTGCTTAAGCAAAATTTGAGTGCAGCTTTAACTTTTGAATCCAAAAGCAATATTCCTTCAGCGTCGGGATAAAGGTTTTAGAACTATGGTTCATGCAATGGAAGCTTTCAAACAAATATTTATTTTCATAATACAATCCAAACCTCTTGTTATCATCATATTTATTTAATTTAATTTTATCCATAAATAGATCTCTTAGATTTTCATTGCATTGCAAATCAATCCACCCTTAATTTTTCATGCTCGCTCGCTCGCTCAGTTTTTGCTTAACGGAGTGAGGAGTTGTTAAGCGCTACTAAACATGTTTGAGCATGTATCGTTTATTTAATCAACTACCTTTTAAGTCACTTAAGCATCAGTTTATGCATTTGTTGTGTTACACTTGCAACAAACAATTTAGTACTGATAAATGGAACTACTGTGAACTACTATCTAATATATAATAATAGTGAAATTCTTTCATGTTACCTAAGCTACCTTTGATCGTTATTGTTATATGTGGTTATTTGTTGCTTTTTTTTTGTATTTGTAAAGTAAAACTGGATGGTTATCTAAATTACCCATGCTTGTTATTTTTTCTACAAGCGTGTAATGCATATGCATATGCGCTAATGTGCGAGCAAACCTTAACTTGGATTGTGTTAATCCCAGATATTTTTTTATTTCTCATTAGGCACCTAGTTATAACACATCTCAAGTGTAATAGTTCAATTGTGAACAATATGTTACTGTAGTCTATCTAGATGGAACGTAACCAAAGTCCTACTTTGCATATAAAATGAAACTGTGTAATAAGCTAATTGTTAGAATTTTTGTGGTCTACGTGGAATATATAATACATGGATTTAACATTAGCTCCTTAGATTTGAAGATCAATTTGAGGCACTGACAAAAGTTTGAAACTGCTTATTGTACCTATTAATGTAAAAACAGCAGTCACTAGTCATTGATGCCACTACATATTAGCTCCTTAGATTTGAAGATTAATTTGAGGCACTGACGAAAGTTTGAAACTGTTTATTGGACCTATCAATGTAAAAACAGTAGTCACTAGTCATCGGTACCACTACACATTATTTCTCAAATATTTTAAATAAAAATAGTTTAAACATGGTTATTATGTCAACAAGTTGACTTTAGATTTAAGACAATCATTTAAAATATACTTTTTACTTTATATTTGAAAAAACACTCATACCGTATACATGGAATAATTACACAAAACATTGCAATCTATAAGAAATGTAGATATGTATAAGAACATTATAATATAAATAAACACACGTTAGATTTGATGACTTTTGTTAATTATGACAACTACTAAACTCTCAATGACAGAATCTTAAAAATAGCTGTGCTCAACCTGACAAAAGTTTCGGTGACCGAATCTTAAAAATAGTGGCGCTCAACTGGATAAAAGTCATTGTGGAACGATCTCACGAGAAAGTATGATGATACATATACGATTCGATCAAAAAAATGCAACTCTAATAATTAATGCCAGGAAATCAAATGTTAACACAAAATGCTTATGGTTTATCTTTTACGATTAGACCAACAAAATACCAAAAACAATTATATCCTTAAGTTATTTTCTAACATAAATATGATGTGCACGCGTGCTTGTGCATGCGTGCACGCGCGCAACCGTATATATGTATATGTATGAATGTATGTGTATATATTGATAATTCATGGAGTACAGTATAAGCTTAAAGTATAAACATATATCTATTGTAGAAATTTAACTATTTTAGTTGAAATGTCCTTCTAGGACAATTCGAAAAAACTTCCGATTGAAGCATTATTATTCATAATAATGGTGTAGATAGTCATAATAGTTCGAACTGTTACTACTTTCCAGCTAAAAATAACTGGGACTGTTTTAAATTATTTTTTAATTAACTAATATAAGTGCAAAGAGTGAGGTGTTCTTAAATGTAAAAAAGACAAACAGTTGGAATTGATTTAAAACTAATAAGAATATCAAATTCGATCTGTATACCTATTGCATGATGTATAAGTACTCTACCAGTAAAGCTATGTTATAATTGTGTTACTTCAAAATAAATTTTATACAAATACAGTATTTGTACATGTAAATAGAAGCAAAAATAGGCAATATATGGTTCGCCAGTTCTGTGCTCAAGGCCAACCATGAAACAGTTACCACATATGTTTTATATTGCAAATTTGATTGCAGCTCTTCAATTTTGGTGAGTTTTTGTAAACTAGATGTCCGGATTTGATTTCTGTTTTGTGGAATAAAATGCGACATCCACTCAAGTCCTTGTAGAATTTCAAATTTCTTAGAAGCATTGCACAGTAAATTAATTTATTGTATTTGTGCATGTATCACATTGTCTTTCATGTTACTAAATTGTATCATTTTTTCTTGCAGATCCCTTTCATGAGGTCAAAAGGAAGCGGGATAAGAGAAAAGAAGTAAGGATTTTTCTAACTATGCCTTTAATGCTTAGTCTTTCTTTTCCCACATTTAGTGACATGTATGAAAGTCTCCACCATTTACTATTAACATATCTGACAACTTACAGAATGTTAGGGAGAGCGTTGATGGTAGATTGAGGCCCACACCACAGGGGCGAGGGGGCCGTGGTAGTCGGGGAAGCTATCCCTCTCGCAATTTATCTCGTGGTAAGAAAGCTTGATCACATTTTGTTGTTATACTTATCTCTCTCTCTCTCTCTCTCTCTCTCTCTCTCTCTACGCACACGCGCGCATGCACACACATATATACATACATACAAGCACACGCGCACACACAAATACACATTTATTTTGTTTTTGAATCCTGATATTAAATCAGCCTATTTTTCCACTGTTTCTGTTTATTGATACACGACATATTTATAATCATGTACCTGTGTGTGTATTATTTTTCATTTCATAATTTAAGGAGGGAATTTGCTTCATAAATTTGCATCACATATATTATAAAAGATATATCCTTCGAGTGTCATAAATGAATTGTATGGAGTATACTTGGGTCCCATTTGCTAACTCTATGTAGCACAGAGCAGTTTTATTGTTCACTTATCGGTTGTACTTTTGTTGTTCATTTATCGGTTTCTGGTAGCTAGTTTTGTTAGCCTGATATGTTTTGCGATAATAATTAAAAAAAAACACTCCCACCTGTGTCATGCATGAATTTAATTGTGTAACTTAGGTTTGCTAAATCTCTTTGATATCAGAGTGCACCTATATGATTATTGTAAGTCTTTTGTTATAAAAAATATTTACAAGGAAAAAGAAAAGAAAAACATGGTTAATTATTGTTACTGCAAGTCTGAAAGCACTTCTGAGAAATTGTTTACAGCAGCAAATGCTGCCTTTCACTTCCCATTCATGTTGATTGTTTCTTGTCATCATTTTAGATAATTTATTTCCTTTATTATATATATATATTTATATATATTGAGTTAAACTTACCCTTGTTCCTAAACTTAGATGCTGCCAATGAAAAGAACATTAAAAATAAAAATGGTGTACGGCAAACCACAGAGAAGGGTGTCGCAAATTCATCTTCAACTCCTTCTCAAGATGCTGAAATTAAGTCAACTATCACATCAAGGTTTCGTTTTCTGCTCCTTTACATAGAAACTGTGTGTTGCTTCCTAATTTTATTTCTATATGTATAAGGATAAGATGTATTTTCGTCTGCTGCAGAATGTATTGGTATCATTTCCAAAGTCCAACATAAAGTATAATATCTATCATCACTCTACAAAAAAGCATAATATAAATCTAGTTTCCAAATTATTTTTGTTTCTTAATTTATACTATATATTCGTCTTTGCAGTTCGGTATCTGACATGCCCAATGGTCCAACCGAACCGAATAAAACAGTTCCAAAGCAGCAGGTTACACAGAAAAAGTATAATGGCGTTGTCCCCATAAACAAAGAGAATCAAAACGATGCAAGGAATAAGACAGCAAAAATCTCTACCACTGGCGACCAAATTTCACCAACCCAGAAAGCAGTCCCTAATGGTAACCTTGTTCTGGAGCCCTCTATTGATGCACAAATTCCAAGTGGTGCAGGGACCATTAAGCGAGAAGTGGGAAAGCAAATAGTAGCTAGTAAAACAGCTTCGGGTGACTTGTCTGAAAAATTGCAAGGAGATTCTCAGGTTGATGGTAACATGGTTTCAGATGCAACTCAGGCCGCACGACCTTTGTCTCGAACTAGTTCTTCTGGAAGTAGACCTCCATCTAATTATGGCAATAGATCGCACCAGCTAAATGGTCCTCAAAAAGGTAAGCGACTGGTGCTATCTGTATGTATGCAGAGTTTGTTGTTGAATAGCATAATTGACGCTTGCAAATTTAACAAGACGCCTGTTGATATGTTACTAGTTGCACTATAACTTATTAGGAACAACAATCCTTAGTATATTCATTTAAATTATAAACACAGGATCTAGCTGTCTTGCTGTCACTAATGCAATTGCTATATTGTAATTCAGTTGTGGGTCCTACTAAGGAGTGGAAGCCAAAGTCAACGAAAGTAATTTCTGCTCCAGTGGCTGAAAAACCTGATAGTGTGGGTGCAGAACCTAAATCAGAAGAAGCTGCAGCTAGTTCTCGGTCTTCTGATGATCTCTCTACAAAACTAAAGCTAGAGGCATTGCAGATTTCAGACAACCGGCATGTTATTATTCCTAATCACCTGCAGGTGTCAGAATCTCAAAGAACGGGACTAAGTTTTGGAAGTTTTGATGCAAATTTTGGTTTAACTATTACTTCCACGAATAACCGTGAAGACATAAATACCAATACCGAAATTTCAGAGTCTGCTGAGGATGCTGAGGATGCTGTGGAGATGATTGAAGAGCCTATTTCAAGGTAAGTTACTGAAATTAGTGATTGTCCTGTTCAGTTTAAACTTACTTAGATGAATAAATGATATACAAATTTCTTTGCTATTCAGTGTTTATACTTTGTATTTTAAACCGATAAAGTGCAAATTGTTTCATTTTTTGGGCGATCTACTTGATTCTGCTCAAGGATTAAATGATTCACTAGCTTGCTTTACCAAGTCAGTATAAGTGATGCACAAACTACCTACATAGATCGCTTATTTGTTTTCATAGTGCAACGTAGTGAAGGCTTTTGGCACAGATCTTGAATACAATAGATTAGTGAGTCATCTTATATGTTGTTTGTATATTAAGTACTTGATGCAAACGTGCATTATTATCATCATAATTACAACTTTTATTGTATGATTATATCTAGTCATTTATATTTATCTAAAACCGAAGAGTGCCGTTCTCTAATACAGTTCTCAGATTGCGTCGGCATCTTCCCAAGAAGTAGAGCTTAGTGATCATTCCTCACCTTCAGCTGGGGCACAAGAAAATGTTAACTCAAATGAGTTGGAGGTTCCATCTACAATTAATACAACTCCAGACTATGATCTTTCAAAAACTGAAGCGGGTGATCTCTCTCAGTATTCAGCTCAAACTGCACCAGGATATTCAAATTTTGGATTGATCCCCCAAACTACCAGTAATCAATTTGCAAATGTTGAAGGTGCTGAGCCACAGGCACGTGACGCAACTCGCAGCCCAAGCTTTCTTGTAAGTTTAATACCATATAAGCATCGTGCATAACGCTTGCTAAAGCTATAATCATCTTAAATCACATATCAATAGCTGTTATTTTATCCTTCTATGTTGCCTTCCCAAATAAGACTACTATCTAGTGAAGGGGCGCGATATTGTAGAGTATCAGTAATGTTTACTTCATTCTCTCTAAAAAAGAGAAAAGAAAATACAAATTAAAGATAAGTTACGCACGTATCGATTTGATTACTTGCAAGTTTAATACTCTTTATGCACTGTGCATAACGCTTTCTGAAGCTTAATTATCTTAAATCACATATCTTTTGCTGTTATTATATCCTTCTACATCACCTTGTCAAATAAGACCACCATCTTGTGAAGGGGTGCGATATGGTAGAGTATCAGTGATTTTTACTTCGTTCTCTCTGAAAAAGAAAAAAGAAAAAAGAAAAAAACACAATAGACAAAAGATCAGTTACACACATATCAATTTGCTATTCTTATAACCACAAACAACCTTAAATGGAAAGATCTTTAGTCTTTACGTGCTAGCATTATTGATCGGTTTTGTTTAATTAGGTTCAGCAACAATTTGATCCAGCAACAAGCTATTATGCTCCAATATATCGACCTGCTGTTGCTGATATGGATGGTCGTTTCTCATTCTTTTTCACAACACCTGCTGCTGCTACCAAGTACTTACCTGGTCAAACTGGCCAAACACAACAAGAGGTGCCGACTTATATCACTGAATTTTTTAGGAGTTCTCTTAGCTTCAATAATGTTTAATCATATTGTAGAAGTTTATATTTGATTTTCTTAGATATTAATTTTTACTCTTACAGTCTACATTTTTCTTCCGATTTAATTGAACTAGTGGATTCGATTTCATGTAATTCATCCCTTGCCAATAATTATACATTTATTCTCAAATTATATTTATTAGTAGGCAATACCCATGATTTACATCATGCTTCTTGTTTGAAAATTAGTACCACTACAGTTATCCTTGTTCTTAAAAAAATTTCCTATCTTTTAAAAATCTTTGAAAATTGGATAAACCAACGTAAGCGTCAATGATTAGTTTATTCTAAAGGCTACATCGAGCTTTTGATAAACGAGAGACTAGAAGGTGCTTTATTTATGTACATGTTCAATGTATCCAAATCCAAATTTATCGAGTCATCTTGCATCGATATATTTATGCAGAGTGGTATGTCTTCAAGTGGGGCAACTTCAATAGTAACGCAGGCTCCAGGCATGATCCAAAGCTCAGTTGCTGTTAGCCAACAGCCAGTTCCTGTATTTAGGCAACCACCTGGCATGCATCTCTCACACTTTCCTACCAACTACCTTCCATACAACCAATATGTACCACAATTCTACCTTCCACCTCCTCCCATGCACCCTTTCCTAAGCAATGGTACCTTCTCCCAGCAAGCCCAGCCCGGTAA
This sequence comes from Allium cepa, assembly GCA_030765085.1. Taxonomy (NCBI): domain Eukaryota; kingdom Viridiplantae; phylum Streptophyta; class Magnoliopsida; order Asparagales; family Amaryllidaceae; genus Allium; species Allium cepa. The sequence goes on along the minus strand of CM060943.1, from coordinate 419,876,455 downwards.
TGTGTATCCAGGCCCTGGGCCTACTGCCCCTGTTAAATATATCTCTCAGTATAAACCCACCACCAATGTTGGCAGTCAAACTCAATTTGTAATGCCAGCTGCAAGTGATGACCATGCTTCTTCCCGGTACAAGGAGAATAACAATGTCTATGCTGCTGGGCAACAGGTATTGCTAATTACTATTTTTTGGTATTCATACAATCATTATTAGAATTATAGCAGTTAAATATTGAAACAATTTTTTTTTCTTCTAAACGGATGAAACTAGCAACATAGCCAAACATACAAAGTTAACGAGAAAAGTGCTGGTGAGTAGCCTTATCATATTTATAAGCAGCACAGCATGATACATGAGAAATAGTAACTGGTTACTAAAATTATATAATAGATTGTTAGCTAATAAACATATATTGACTGTTTACTAGAAAGGACCATTTTTGTTTTTTCTCCCTCTTATCTATTGTTTTTGAGAAATCTCTATTGCTTTTCGTAAAAAGGGAAAATTACACGTTTTTATATAATTGTAAATTGAATCTTCAGAATTGACAAATAATAAAATTACAATACAAAATAATCATGATAAAAAATTAGCAATCTGAATCATAAATCCAAATCCAAATCATTCCAATCAAGCCAAAGTTGAAGGTTATATCATATGAAGTTGCTTGCACTTGCAACAATGCACAAATGAACATTATTATGAGTATCTAGTATTTTATATCATTTATATGTATACAACAACAACAACAACAAAGCCATTTTCCCAAAACAAGTTGGGGCCGGCTAGAGATGGAACCCGAAACTAAGTGACAAAAGTAATCTAAAGGTTATAATAATAACAATAACAATAGTAATAATAAAATAAAGTCAAATAAGTAAATTAGTAATAATAGCGACTAAGTAAAAATAAAAATAAAGATAGAAATACAAATGTAAAATAACAACAACAACAATAATAAATAAAGAAAATGATCAAAGACCAAACACTACGACTTAGGCTCTTGTTCCTTAATTCTATAATCTAGAACTTATAAAACTCATAGCTCATGGTTCTGGTACGTGGATCGCTAACTTCTACGCGCTCCTATCCGTTACCAGCTTTTCGGATATATTCCAACCCTTCATGTCCCTTTTAATTACTTCCTCCCATGTCAGCCTTGGTCGACCTCTACCTCTCTTTGAGCAAATAACGCGGCCTATAATTCCAACGTGCACAGGTGCCTCGGACGGCCTATAAACATATCATTTTTATTGTCTAATGCAAAATGCAAATTATTTTAGCAAGGACAAAAAAATTCGAAGTTTTCATGCGACTATTTGCATTATAAATAAAGCAACATGCAATATAATCATCCAAATTACACTAATATTTGTATTGCATTGTAGAAGAGTAAGGTGCAATAAAAACAATCAAAATTGCGCAAATGATACCACTACGAACATTTAGTAGTTTACATCATTTTTATTCATAAAACATGTCATTTTGATTACGTAATGCGTTTTTGTGAAAATAAATAAAAATTTTCAACTAGCTTGTACCGTAAATGGTGCATACACAATAAAGAACCATGAAAATTGCATAAAACGATATAACTTTGAATGTAATTGAAAAATAATTTGTGCACTGAATATGAAAGCTTTAAATTGAGATCTCTGAGATACAAATAGAGGTTTTTATCTCCGTCTCTACTATTAATTAAGAGAATAATGAATATGATTTTCATCGTATCATTTTGAAATTTCGAAGATACCATATCATCCATAAATGGAATATCATCAATGGTTTGCAATCTCCACCCACCTTATCTTTTCCGACCATTCTTCATTGAAATTTCATATCAATTTGCATTCGACACCACCAATAAAACTGCTTGAAATAAAAGTGTTGTCAACACCGAAGCTTTTGCATTTATATTGATTTTTTATTAAATATAAAGTAAATTTCTGAAGCTACTAGATGCTCGTAAGTGCGATTTATTCTGGTATGATTAATAAAAATAGTTATCTATTTTGGAATATGAAAAGCGGCAATGAGATTAGAGAATTAACAGGATATGAACATAATTTCCTCCATTAGAGATGCGATTTGACTCATCAACATTCTGTTTACGCATAGTAATGAATTATAATAAGTTCGTTCAATGCATTTCTGTCTAATTGATAACTTTCAATCAGAGTGAAGCCTCAGCTTGGATTCCAACAGCTGGTGGCAGAGATGCAGTGCAACCTACCCCATTTTACAACCTGCCCCCTTCTCAAGGACAGCCCATGACATTCCCTGGTATTTACCATCATGCCACTCAGACTGCTGCTCCTGGTGCAGTCCAGCCAATGCTACAACCATCTCAAACCACCATGTCGGGCCCTGTTGAAATGGGCCCACCTCCTTCCGTTGTTTACCAACAGCCCCAGCGTACTCAAATGAATTGGGTCAATAACTATTAAGCCATACATCATATTGATTCTCAGCATCGGAGGAGTTCATGCAATATTGGCCTGATCATTAGTGTATATACCTCAAGCTGTTGCCAAAACTGGATTTTTTTTCTTCTAAAATCAGATGGCTGATAATTATTGACAATTTTTATAAAAAGTCTGTTGAGGAGGAATTTGCAGATTCCTAGTGTTTTTGTTTTTCCTACTGTTACTTTTTGGCTTTGTTAATTTAATTGTTGGAACTTTTTGTAGCAGAGTTTAGTGTTCGGGGCTTATAAACAATGGGAGGTGATGTTATTAATATGTGGGTTTTCATTGTTTCCACTGCCTTCTTTTGTAAAGCGAATTTTGATAGCGGTATATGTATTACGAATCCATTGAATTTGGTATTATAGCAACATCAGCACTTCCCCTCCTAAATATTTTCCTCTTGTTTAATTATTCAGTGTTAATGTCTTCTGCTTATCCTCCGTTTTTTATTTTATTTTAACTACTTGTGTGCTTATCTTTGGTCAAATCGATCAATGATATTCAATGTAGTAGTTATGTACAGGAACAGCGTTGTATTATGTTAATGGTATTTTGTTTTTTGTGGTTATTTTGGTGATTATGATTCTGCTCGATGGAGTATTATTAAATTTATATGCAACTCTTTTCTCAATTGTTTTGGTGTCTATAGATTCGTACTAGAGCGCGTGTATAATGTTCTTATAATTGTGGATTGTTCGGACTGTAATATTTGTCGTGTTGATTTTTTGCAATAAAACTAAAAACATGATATTTAGATCATGTAGAATGAAATTAGGGCTGCGTTACGATACCATTACCAGTCAATCGGTTACCATTATTGATTGATATCGGTATTCCAGTTTAATCGGTATGGTAATGGTAAATTTTTTATTTTCTACGGTAATTATCGGTAACATTTCTTCAAAATCAGTGGTAATAGGTAAATTTACCAGTCGATTTAAAATACGTGTATATTCATTTGATATGCTTTAATATAGACATTTAACACCAAACAAATGATTAAATTTAGTTCAATATTCAGCTCAAATAATCCTCAACACACTTATTTTCTTTTTCATTTATGCTTTTTATTAAGTAACACTATAAATAGTATGCCGAAGATGTGCTATGGTATAAAAGCATGTCAAGTTATGGATTTTTTGGACAAATGGTAAATTACCATTATCAGTGTAACGGTTAGCAGATTATCGGTATACCATTTTTCGATATACCAGCCGATCGGTAATGGTAACGGTAAACAATTTTAAATTACCAGTCAAAATAGTACGGTAACGGTTTTCGTCAAAGGGTAACAGTAACCATTATCGTAACAATGAAATTATCATGTTACATATATTGTACATTGAAGTGGTGTCTCCGGCACCTATGTTTTGAGATTAATGAACGACATATGTGCGCACACATTTACATATGTATATATAACTTGCACGCATGTGTTAGTGCATAATTTACGTTTATATGCAACAACTCTGGTCCATCATAACATTTGACGAGTAAATTGTAGGAAAAGGTCCGTTTGCACGAATCTGGGTTGGATGTTCTTCACGTTCAAACTACATAGACCTGCCATCCTTTATAACCCTTTAATCTCCTTTCTACTTCCATCCTCTGAAAGCACTTATAAAGGGAATGAATATGTATCCCAACACTAGCATACATCAGATTGAAAGTATCGTTCCGTTCAAGAATATTATTGGCTACAAGACCACCATTAACAAAAGAGAATTCAATAAATAAAATTTCAAATTTGTCTTATTGAAATTTCGAAAATACTCTGTAAGTTCCACCACCATGTCAATCTCGACCATCCATTAACAGAATTAACTGTGACGACCCGCCCTTCATTACACAGAAAGACGTATCATCGATAAGAAAAAAAGATGTAGAAATAGAATAGAAAGAAGAAAGAACTCAACAATATCAGAATCTCAGAGCGGAAATGGAACAAAATATAATATAAGAAATAAATGTTACATAGTCATTACATCAGAGTTACACAGATACAACAACATTCAACATTAGACAGTTATAAAGATCCGTCTAACCCATTACATTTCAAATACAACAGACAAAGACTCTACACAGCGGAAGCATATAGATATAGCTACGTCTGGACTCCTGCTCCATGCTATCCAATATTCGTCAAGCCAAAACTTGATCACTTGGCAACTCATAAAAATTTGAGTACTCATTCACTGTTAATTTGTATCCGGCACCATAAAAAAACTTTTGAAACAATGGTGCTGTGATTACCAAATCATTTGCACTTAATCATACATATTGGTCTATTAGTTTTTTATCAAATGAAAATTAAATTTCTCAATAGTACATACGTGCGATTTATATAGTATTTAGAAGGAAACTAAGAGTTGAAACCAATGAGCAAGATTTGCGTTAATGGAGGGATGGCAGCTATTCAGTACATATCTCTTGCTGTAACGACTCTAGAAATTAGCAAGGGGTTCCATAGATCACGTTGTACAACATATATTTAGTTTTAGAACCCATTCTCTTACTTTCTGAAGTCGTCATTAAGCTAGTAAACCTTTGGTTTAATAGTTCTGGAATATATCCTTACTTTAAAATTGCATTTTAAGTATAGCAGTGCACACATAATATCACACTTAACTGCGGATCTTGCTGTTCTGTATATTCGATGAAAAGATATGTACTCTTGCTCCACACACGCATGCACACGTACACACACGCTACATACGTACACACACGAAATATACGTACGTACATACATACATTTTTTTCTTCTTCTGACTCATTTTAAAACTATTTTCAAAAGGTTTGAGCATTTCATATACATCATTTCATTTTCAAAAGGAAAGTGATTTCCTTTGTACTTATCGACGTGTATTAGCGTGACTTGGTAAAACAATTTAACAATCATATCAACCAATCAATACTTGACGATCAAATCATATATAAGCATCTATAGCAATCATATCATATCATTAAACATGAATATTTAGATATAGATATTAAATAGACATCATTAACCAAAGCGATTATCTTCCTACCAACATTCAAGCTAATCCACGCTTCACTGACTACTTCCTACTCCACCTAAACATTAATAAACAACTTCACATTCCTTCCAAGTGATCGGCCAAGGCATAAGATGGAGGTTGGTCGAACATACAGAGAAAAAGTGGTATAGTTTTGACTTTAAATTCTTAAGACCTAAAAAATATGTCATCTTCTTTCTGAATTTTGAACCTCTTACTCTCAAAATATGAAAAGGTTGCCTGCTGCAAAATTGTTTAAATTTATTTTTTCTTGAATTTGAAAAAAATAATCACTTGATTTTGATTAGTTTTGAGGAAGATATGGTTAAAAGAAAAAGATGTATTTTTGGGTTCACCAATATGAATCCAAAAAATGTACTTTAAAGAACTGATTTTAGGTATAGCAAACCCCATAACTGGAAGAAGTTCTCTACATGAAAGTTTTAACCACTGAAATTTTATATGATTTGGAAAAATGAATTCTATATTTCGATCAGGTATGAATAAATTATGATCAAAACAAACAGAGCCATTCTCTGTCCCAAAAACTGGACTAGAGAATGCATTGGAAAGAAGTGGATTTTTAGAATAGCCATGTTCAGAATTAGAAGAAGTAGTCAAAATAAAATTTGAAGCCGCTAGAAAAATACATGGTTAGGAATTTTTTTTTTTGCATTTTGGTTCTAGTTTGAGGAAGTTATGGCCGAGGGAAGAAGTGATAAAATATGAAAAAAGATGAGTTTGATTTGAAGAGAATGAATATCGATTTCATTTGAATATCTTGTAAATATTTGAACCCTATTTCTTTATAATATTTTTCTATGGCATGGAAGCCATTAAAAAAAGAGGAAGAAGGTGAAGAAGATTGAGAAAAGAGGAAGAAGAAGTGTGAATGAAATGAGAGAAGGATGTGGTTATTTATAGAAAAAATAAGAAGTTATAAATTTACCAAAATAACCACTTACCAAATTATCAAAGTAATCTTATTTCAACCTAAAGCAACCTTTAAATTTTCAACACTTACCATCATCTTTCATATTCTTACTTTATGTCTTAATCCCTTAAGTACTAGGCTAAGTAAAGCCTGTCATGTGTAGTAGCACGGAGACTCTCCCTATTCCAGGCTCTTGGCAAAGTAAGACCATCAACGGTCGATAACTTAAATGTGCCATTTGCGGGCTTTCATTCAATCACATGCGGCCCTTCCCACGTTGGTTTCATGTGCGAAGGAACCGGCTAGATTCATTTAAGAACGAGATCACCGAGTTCAAAGGTTCGAGATCGAACCTTGGCATTGTATAATCGGACGACTCGACTTCGGTATGCGGCTGCCCTCAAATCAGCCTCTTCGCGCTTCTCATCTAAAAAATCAAGGGATTCAGCAAGAAGTATTGCATTCGTCTTCGGATCATAGTAAGTCACACGACGAGAGGGTACTTCTAACTCGATCGGTAATGGCTTCTGAACCGTAGGAAAGAGAGAACGGAGTGTGTCCGGTAGGGGACTTGTGGGTTGATCAGTAAGCCCATAGAGCCATAGGAAGTTCATCAACCAACTTGCCCCTGAACTTTTCCAGTCGTTTCTTTAGAATAGACTTGATAAGCTTATTAACAGCTTCAACCGGGCCATTCGCATGAGGGTGTGCAACTGTAGAATTTTTTTTCAAAATGTGGAATCATTGGCAGAAATCCTTGAATTCAACGCTGTCGAATTGGGTTCCATTATCAGTGAGGATGGTATGTGGGAGACCAAATCAGCAGATAATGTTGCGGACTACAAAGTTGATCACCTTCTTTGTTGTGATTGTAGCAACAGGTTCAGCTTCGACCCACTTAGTAAAGTAATCAACTGCGACGATGGCGTACTTCGCTCCACCTTTGGCCAGAGGTAGAGAGCCAATGATATCGATGCCCCATACTGCAAATGACCATGTACTGACCATTCGAGTTATCTCAATAGGTGGGGCTCTAGGAATTCGAGCAAGATTTTGACATTTATCACATTTATTGGCGTAATGTGCTGCATCAAGGTTTACAGTCGGCCAATAGTATCCATACCGGAGTATTTTCTTATTAAGAGCTTACCTCCCGGTGTGATTGCCACATTCTCCTTCGTGTAAATCATGTATTACTCGTTTAATTTCATCGTGAGCGATACAACGGAGTAAAGTAATGGAAATTCTGTTTGCTAATGTGGAGACTAGGGCTGGTTAGGAGCGGCCATCTGTAATCTTATCTTAAACATCTACTGCATACGTCGATAAATGCTCTATATTTTTTTTTCTATTTCAAGTGAATCGACATATCCAATAAATGTTTAATGCAAAAATAGATGGCTAATGGATCTATCAGAATAAAATACAATAACAAAATGCATGTCACATCACAGAACAGTAATCATCATATATATAAATACATATACACGGATACATCCCAGTATGATACAAACTGATACATAAAAGTGGTTCAGAGACCACATTATATACATCTAATCAAATACATATCAGAGTCAAGCGAAAAAAATAAAAATAAACTACACAAAAGTGCTAGGCTGGTATCCAAGCAAATGCATCTGAGCTTATTTCCCGTAACTGATAGCTAACCTGAAACAACTCGGTCTGACCCGAGTATAAAATACTCGGGTCAGTCTAGCTAAACGAATCGGTAAAAGGTGATAGCAGAATAATAGAGCATAAGAGCATAGTGATATTCTTCTTAAACAAGAAGAAACAATAAGAAAGCTAACCATAGACATATGAAGGATACGCATCATGCATGGCATATATAATTATACTAACTGATAGAACACTATTGCTTCAATAAGCATAAAACACAAAGGAGAGGAAAAATCTCATGAATCGTCAAAATGTAGCATGCCTCATATCATCGGCAATCATAAATCAAATAAGAATGGTTTAGGAAATAGTATAATGTAAACTCCTAAATGAGTAATTCCTAAACTGCCATATCGGCAACTCCAAGGAAAACCTAAGCACAAGCCACCTTGACATAAGCCATAAGGCAAATGTCAACAAAGAGATATAAATTTTACACAGCGCCAAAGGCAAATCTCATAAATAACACCAATAGGCAATCTCAATATATATATGCCAAAAGGCAAATCTCAACACGCCAGTGTAGGCAATGAAAATGTCAAAAGAACTCCCAAGCGTCCAAAAATCCCAAAGTAATCGCCACCGAATGGTTCAAAGGACCGATTCCAAAATGACGACACACAAGAGTAAAAATCATCTCAAAAAGGTTTTGCACGTGCTATTTTTGCCGAGTACTGTTTCACATAATAGGTACCTCGCTCAAAGGCAAACGTCAAAAGACAAATGCGCCGCAATGACAAATACGCCGCAATGCCAAACATCCGAAGACAAATACGTCGCAATGGCAAACGTCCGAAGACAAATACGCCACAATGACAAACGTTCGAAGACAAACACGCCGCAGTGGAAAATGACCCGAAGGTCCAGTACTGGTACGCCAACAGGTAAATGTGTCACAAACTCTCAAAAAGGAACCCGAAAAGTGTTAACGTGTGTCCCATACCACCCGTTCGCACTAAATGGTTTACTAACCGCTAGTAAATTTTACACTCAAAGCAGTAAAAGTTTCACCTCATACCATCGATAAACTAGACCCGTAGGCCAAAACGATCAAACGGTCAAGTCGGAAACTAACCGATAAGATAAACGCACGTGTCCCATACTACGTGTTTTACCAAACCGTTTAATTCTCCTTCTCATTCGCTCGAAATGTGCAAAAACGTGTAATTCAAATATCATCTTGAAATCGATTATAAAATCCGTGCACGAAATCATTGAAATCAATTCAAATTCAACGGAGTTTTCTCAAATAGAACTCGAATAAATCAAAACATTGCAACTTAAAATCATCATAGAATGTCGACTTTCTAATGTATAGAAACATCCTTTTGAAAACATCATAATTCATCTCTGAAAATACAGAAGAAAACAATGCAAAACAACAGAATAAGGGTCAGGATAACACACAGTTAAACACACTTAGGCAAGTGACTCAAACTTTTTACAGTAGCTTTGAATGTCAGTTTATTTTATTTATAGAAAATTTCAAAGTTAAATTCCTAACCAAGTGGTGCAGATTTCATATTCTTTAACAACCATTTTAAACTCAGATTTGTAAATCTCAGTTTACATATACTCACTTTGAAAAAATCATGTAAATTCGAAATTTAATCTTTTTCACTCAAACTTTTTATAGTAGCTTTGAATTTTAGTCTACATTATATATATAGAATTTCAAAGCCAAAATCCTAACCAATTGGTACAGGTTTCATATTCTTTAATCACCATTTTCAACTCAGATTTGTAAATTTCAGTTTACATATACCCACTTTGCAAAAATCATATAAATTCGAAATTTAATCTTTTTCACTCAACCTTTTAATAGTTGCTTTGAATATTAGTCTAGATTATATGTATAGAATTTCAAAGCCAAAAACATGACCAATTGATACAAATTTCATATTCTTTAACCATCATTTTCAACTCAGATTTTTAAATTTCAGTTTACATATACCCACTTTGTAAAAATCATATAAATTCGAAATTTAATCTTCTTCACTCAAACTTTTTACAGTAGCTTTGAATATTAGTCTAGATTTTATATATAGAATTTAAAAGCCAAAAACCTAAACAATTGGTACAGATTTCATATTCTTCAATCACCATTTTCAACTCAGATTTGTAAATTTCAATTTACACATACCCACTTTGCAAAAATCATATAAATTCGAAACTTAATCTTTTTCATTCAAACTTTTTACAGTAGCTTTTAATATTACTCTAGAATATATGTACAGAATTTCAAAGCCAAAGTCATGACCAATTGGTACAGATTTCATATTCTTTAACCATCATTTTTAACTCAAATTAATGAATCTAAATTGACATAATGTTAAGCAAACAAGTCAATCAATTTAACTCTTACATCATAAAAACCATCATACAATAAATTAGTATACAGAAAAAAACAATCATTTCATAGCCTAATCATTAGAGATAGATGTTGTGAGTGTTCAAAACTCACCTTATCTTCTTCCAAATCGCATGTCAACAAATAAACAAATCACTGAAAAATCTGCGTTTTCCTCCTCAGTGCAGCAAGGGTTTAGCATATCAAAACTAAGTATTTTCCTACGAAACTTTTATAAAAGGTGTATTCGTGAGGTTAGAACAACATATTAAAATTTCATATTTTTACGATTTTTCTACAATTAATTATGAATTTTCAACTGACCTTCGTTTTCAGCCCAGATCTAACCCAAAAACCACTAAAGAAAACAAGACGTTTGACCCATCAAAACTAAACCAATTACCACGAAATTTGAAGAAGAGGCGCTGGAATATATCAACAACACTACTAGGAATGGCTTCTAAAGTGACGGAGCCTAGCGACGGCTAAAAAAGGCGGCCGTCGCTTGTCGCGAATATACAGATCTGCAGCCGAGAGAAACATTTCATTCCCTTTCTTCCATTCTCTCAGCTCATTCTCCTCCACACTTGAAACCAGCCGCCGCTATCCGCCACCAAGAGCCGTCGCAACCTTCTGTCGCTAATTTGAACCTCCTCACACTTGCCGGTATCTTCTATTTTCCATTATCTTTGTTTAATATAGGTTTAAATTAAATTAGTTGATGATTTAGGGATTTGAAATTGGATGATTTAGTGGTTTGGAATTGATGAATATATGTTATTAGTTTATATATATAGTTTATTATTTGAATTGGGTATATAATGCTAAACCTAATTTAGAAAATTAGCTGTTTATGTGTTTGAAAAATGGTGATTATTGCGTATTAGGTGATGATAATTAGTGAATTTATTGTTCACTTTGTTGTTAAAAATTATGGCTACTTTAAAATCCAAAACATAATACATGATCATTGAATAATATGTTTATTGATAAGTTTACGAGAATATTTGTTATACTGTTGTAAGCGCTAACTACTTATTTAGTTCACAAAATCGTTAATCAAAATTTATGTAGTTAAACAAAAGTTAAAATACGTTTTAAATTTTTAGATTTAATTAATAAATATTTAAATAGTTAAATGAAATATAAAATTGTTTTTGTAGTTGTTAAAATGGAACTCATAGTTCCCATTTGTGAGATAAGCAATATTTTCCGAGTTACTGATAGTTCTGTGGATTTTGATTCATAATTAAACGAATTCTATTTGGCTACATTACTAAAAAAAATTAAGATCATTATTTCACTACAGACCACTAACACTTCAGTATTAGTATTTTTTAATTTGTGCTTTATTTATGTGAACCCCTTAGAGAATTTTTGGCCCCATCTAACAAGTGTTATATATGATTGTTATATGGATATTCGTTTTTCCACAGAACGAACATCTATATTCATCTGATACAACATTTGTTGGATTTGTCCTAGTATTTGGACAAGTTACAAACACAATAAAGTAATCATATTTTATAAATAATTTCAGTTTAAACGGTTCAGAAAATTTCGGTGGCACTTTCTTTTTTCCCTGCGTACACGCATTTGTGTACGATACAGGGAAAAAAGTGAAGTGCTGTCGAAATTTTTTAGAATCGTTTAACCTGAAATGATTTATAAAATATGATTACGTTATTGTTTTTGTAATGGGAAGTAGGATAACCGGCCATCAAAGTAAAAAACAATAAACTTAAGAATTGAAAATTTTAATGCAGTATTTGTTTGAATTTGTTAAAATAGTAAAGGGTTATATATGAATTTTTACAACATTTTAATATGAAGTGTTTTATTCAATCTTCTAACCTACATTTTACAAATCAGGAAATATGTTCGATTATTTTCTCGATCGTAGTTGGATGTATGAATTTCGGAAAGGTATGAAATGATCAACAAAAGAACGTTTCTGTAACGGTGTACACGTATTTTTAGATTTTCTCAATCTAATAATCGAAATAACGTAGACATTCGTTGTCCATGTAGTAAGTGCAAACATCTGAAGCATTGGAAACCAGATGTAGTACAAGTACATTTGCACAAATTTGGTTTTGTGCCGAATTATTACTTATGGGATCGTCATGGAGAACTTGTTCAAACTACACCTAATCCTGTAGTGTTAGAGGACGATAATACTATGACCAATCCTATAGAAAGCATGGTGCAAGATGCTGCACGATCAATGTTTCCTACCTTTGACCAAGGTGATGATGGGAACGAAAATGTTGACGAAGAGCCGAGCACGGAAGCTAAAAAAAATCATGATTTGTTGGATTCTGCTAAGAGGCAATTGTGGGATGGATGTACAAGCGGAACCGAATTATTTGTAACCGCCTAATACATCACTATAAAATCGAAATTTAATCTTACAGAAGTTGCATTTGGAGCATTTGTACAAACTGCAAAACGACACATGCCACCCAATAATTTGATGTGTGATAGTCATTATAAAGTAAAAAAACTTATGTCTGCTTTTGGATTGCCGTACCAGAAGATAGATACATGTGTAAAAGGTTGCATGTTGTATTGGAAAGAAGACGCTCATCTTACTAAATGCAGAATATGTAACAAGGAAAGATACAAACCAATAGGAAAGAAAGGAAAAGAAGTTCCATATAAGAGGATGCATTATTTACCCATCACTCCCAGACTTTAACGGTTATATGCATCTTCTGCTACAGCATGTCATATGCGATGACACAGTGTGAGAACACCAGAAAAAGGAACTTTGATACACCCGTTGATGGAGAAGCATGGAAACATTTCGATAAGACTTATCCTGAATTTGCGGCAGAGAGCCGTAATGTTAGGCTTGGCTTATGTACGGATGAATTTTCGCCATTTTCTCAGTTTGGTAGTAAATATTCATCATGGCCTATTATTATTACTCCTTATAATTTACCTCCATGGATATGTATGAAAACTCCATATATGTTTCTAACGATTGTCGTTCCCGATCCCGATGATCCGACTCAAGGAATTGATGTTTATCTACAACCACTAATCGACGAGTTGAAAACACTGTGGCATGAAGGAGTTGAAACGTACGACATTTCGAGAAAAAAGAATTTTCGTATGTTTGCTTCTTTATTATGGACTATTAGTGATTTTCCAGCGTATGACATGCTTTCAGGTTGGAGCACATTTGGACATCTAGCTTGTCCTTATTGTATGGATGAAACACGAGCATTTTCATTAAAGTATGGAAAGAAATTTTTTTGGTTTGACTGTCATCGGTGTTTTATACATATCAATCATAAATTTAGAACGGATAAAGAGAAGAGAGTATGCTACCACCTAAGGTTTGGACAAGTGAAGAGGTATATGAAATTGTAAAAGACTGCCCAAAGATACATGAAACTGGGGTACAGGTTGAGATTATTTGAATTATATTACATGAAAAGTGCCGGGTATGTATCAAACTTATTTCAATTATATTATATGAAATATATTGAATATATACATCAACATTTCTACAGAGGGTTCGAGGTGTAGCCGTCCGATTTCATTTTACAAGCATCGAAGGAGGCATACAAGAGTAGGATGTCCGGGTGTTGGCCTCAATGGGATAACATTCCAACACATATAAAAAACACAATATGGGCTGATCTTATGGTAAATACAATTTTGTAATATGCCTTATATGAAACCAAAAACAATATTCCATCATGCCTTATGATATCATTTTTACGTATTCTGTCCTGCTGATTGTTTTTTAATTATACAATCTCTTTTACATAACACGTATGATAATTCAATATGCAGGCAGTTGTACATGTGGATCCGTAGGATATGGATGTTTTTGTAAGTCATTGGAATAAAAAGATGCGGAAAAATTATAGAGAGACTCTGTCAAGGGTAAGAGTTCAGGGAAAAAGCTAAGTTGGATGGGGGATGATATTCGGGCTGGGTTCCAACAATATTGGGAATCTGAAGCATTCAGAGTAAGTTATATTGTCACTATATTTTTACATTTAAATGTGTTGAATTATTTTACTTAATAGTGTATATAAATTAGTAGGAATTGTCGGAAAGAAACAAGGCAAATAGGAACAAAAATCCCGCTTTACATTGTGGTGGCTCGAAATCCTTCCAACAACATATGAGGGAATTGGTAAATAAATTAACCAATATTTATGTTATGCAAGTATATATTTACTAGTGTCTCTTTACCATATATTCTATTCTTTTATATAATCTATTCTTGTATATACTCATTCAAATTATCAATATGACATATTCTTGTACATATTCAGTGGGAAAAGCATGGTAGGGAGCCCACAGCGGCTGAGGTTTTCAGAGTCACACATGCAGTGGAGCATACAGATGAGGATGGGAATGTTTCATATGATTGGTCGGACGACAAGGCTGCTTCTGTAATGGTAAATATGTTTATTTCTGTAATGAAAATATTTCATATTCGTTTATTTCACAGTAAATAAGTAAATTGTATAACAACCGTGTCAAATATCTGTTCGTAATTGTAGGAGAGATATAACGCAGAGTATGCACGAGCGATACAAGCGAGTGGACGGGAGTCGCTTACGGTTGATGAGTCTAATAGGTATGGGATTCAATCATTGAACCAGCAAGTCGAAACAGGCGTTACAGTTTCGACAATATGGTATGTAAAGTTTACACAGTAGAAACCTGTATGTCATGAACTTCTTATTCACTTGAGTTTATTACCAATAACTTAAGTTTTTTTATTGTTATTGTATGCCATGAACTTCTTATTCACTTGAATTATTTCATAGGCTCTTAATTTCCAAAGGTCATATAAGAGATCCATAGATGAGGAAGAGATTGCTCGGATGCAAACACAATTGGATGAGCTCAACGATTGGCGGAAGAGTCAATTGGCGATGCAGATAGATGAGCGTATTACTGCGTGCCATCAGGAGCATGGGTCAATGCCCGGGGAAGGAGGTGCAGATGATGATGATGCTTAGCTGGTTTGTTTTGATGGGTACGCTTTATATATATGTGTGTGTACATATTATGATGGGTTTGACATTTGGTACTATGGATGTTGTGATTGATACTTAGTGTTTTGGTGGGTTTGGTATTTTGGTTGTTTTGATTGGTACTTGAACAATGTGGTTTGGTTTGGTGGATTTTCCTATTTGGTTATGTTGATTTTCTTATATAATTTTGTAAATATATGTTAGAATATGCAATATTTGATGATTTGGTTGTGTTGATATTGATTATATGTTACGATGGAATGGTATTATATGTGTGAAATGATGGAATTATATTATTTGGATTGATTGAGATTGAGGGTTGAATGTGCTACAAATTAGTTGGAAAATTATTCCAGGTTTGCAACCGCTAGCGACGGCCATTTGGTCAAAATAAGCGACGGCTAGCGATGACCAATTTGCAACGGTTTGCAGCGGTTTGCGTCAACAAACCAGGAAACCAACAACCCAACGGTTGCTTCCATGTTTACATTTAGCCGTTACAAGCCATTGCATAAAGAACAATGGCACCGTCGTTAAGGCCGTCGCTTTCTTTGGTTGCAATGAGGTATTTGCAACGACATTTAGCGACAGCACGCGACGGCCGCCGACGACTTTTAGCCGTCGCTAAGCAGTGTGTATTTTGTAGTGCAATAGTATCAAATTTTAGAATTTTTGAGAATTTATTTGATTTATTACGATTTTTGAAACATGTAGGGTTTGGCGAAAAGAGTTGTAGAAAGAGGAGTTTGAGTTTTCTGGTTTTGAGTTTTTGAGAAATGTAATGAACGTAAAGAGCAAAGAAGAGAGGAGTTATCTCATCTTCACTTGTAAATGGGCTTAGGTTGGAGATTTGAGCACAAATACATTAATAAATTAATTTTTCACTATTTTAAACATACACAAAACACCTTTTAAGTCTATCTTTGAAAAATAATACTTCCTAAAACAAAGCTCATAAAAATGCAAACTTATTTTCAAACATTAAGTACAAGACTTATGTAGGATCGATTTTCACCCTAGAGGGAGGGGTGAATAGGGTGACCCTATTAATTATAAAAATTATTGCGGAAGCTTATAAAATTATATCAACACAGATATATTAAAATTATAGCACACAGATAATAGCAGAATAATAAATGCAGAAATAGAATGACACAGAATTTACCCAGCTTCGGCAAAACCCTACCTACGTGCTGCCCCCAAGGTTTCTACTAGAAATTAAGTAGTCACACGCTTACACACGTAAACTCACGACACCCGCTACTGACTAACCTAACTCTACGCTCAAAACACTGCCACAACTCAGCCACTGAGTTGCGAATTCTCAAACTACGCCATGTAATTTGTCCCCTAGTCACACGACTAGTAAATACACAATTTTCAAAAGAAAGTACAAAAGACAACAATTTAAAAACAATTAAAAACCAAAACCCTAATTATCCCTTTTTAATATAAATCAATACTTAAGAGAGAAGGCCCGACCCAAAATTACGGCCCCGTTATCTCCTTTATCTATTTTTCTCTGGGAAGAAATGTCGGCCTGATTCCTTCTTTCGTTCGTTCCTTTTAGCTTCTGAAATTAGGGCTTTGTGAAGTCGCCGCTTAATTGATGGTTGATGCTTCGATTGCTTACTTCAATTGAATCGTTCGCGGCTCCTCCTCCTTGATCGAGTCTGACTTTGATTTGGTATGTAAATTTTCCTTTTTGCTTCTTCTGATTTTCTTTCTTGAACTCGATATCGAATTGCCGATGATGTTTACTTGTTTATATAGGATTTGAGATCCTTGATTTTCGTTTGTACACATTTGTTTGAATTCGTCACTTGATTTATCTCGGCCATTCGATTTTGTTTTAATGCTTGGGATTAATCTATGACTTGTTCAAATTACTTGAATAACACGGTTTTGATTTCTGACTTCGTTCGATTCCTTGATTGACACGGTGTTGATTTCATTCATTCTCGTTCTTGTTGGCTTGATTTGATTTTGACGATGTTGATTTTATTCGACTTTGGCCATACTGTTCACTGCCTCTGGTAGCACTTTCGACCTTGTTCGATTTTACTTGCCGTTTCATGACTCCGGCACTGTTATTGACACTACTTCATTGATTTGATTATGCCAGCTTGGAGTTGCCTCTGGCTAGTTGAATTATTGACTGTTGTTTGAAGTGTGGTATTTTTTTCATGTTGCTTTACTGTTTATTTTTCTTGGCCATTCGCTTGTTTGCAATTTCGCTATGCATTTCTTGTTCATGTCTTGGCTCTGGTTACATGTGCACCACTTTGCACTGTTTACTGCCATACTGCAATGTTGTACTTAGTATCACTTGATGTTGTAGTGTATTTGGACTTGTACTCTTTTGATTTATTTGATTGTTATGTGCATAACATATATATATGTATATATGTCTATGAGCCTAGACAGTTTGGTTTTATTGATGATGTTATGCACTTGCATAAATGTGTGCCATTTCTTTGCTTACATCTATTGGTCTGCACATCCCTGTCTACTTGTAGTTTGTACCACTGCCTATTCATGGTGATGTTTACACTGCTTGTTGTACCTGTTCTTTTGGCACTACTGCACTGTGTATGTCCTAGTCTTGTGTCTTTGTTGCTTGATTGCATGCTCATGCTTGTTTTATTTGCTCTTGCACTCCTATGTGCACTGCTCTAACTTGTAGTGTGTTGTACTTCTGTATAGACTTGCCCGGGTTGGATTTATTTGAGTGCATTATCTTTGTGTATGCATTCTGTAACCTCTCTTGTATCATCTTGGTGTGTACTAAGTTGTGCCTTGCTTCTGTTTTGTTGGTCTTGCCTTGTATGTGCTTTTTGCTTCCTTGAGTTTGGTTTGCTTTTGTATACTTCATGTGGAGGCTGCACTTGTTCTGTCCACAGGTTTTTAAGCTTGTTTTCATTTTGCCTGTACTCTGCCCTTCTTCTGCTGCAAGTGTTCATGTATGGTTGTTTTGAACATGGCCATTTCATTGTTGAGGCTGTGTCACTGACTTGATCGAGCATTTTCACTTGTACTTGACAATTTTGTATTGCACCTAGGTTGATTCCAGCTTAAAGCTCGGGTTTGACCTTGTGCTGATATTGTGACATTATTTTTATTGCACTTGAGTTGAACATGGCGTTTTGGGTTTGACCTGTGCTCACCTGTCACTGTAATTTTATCAAGCGTATATATCGGTGTGCAC
Source organism: Allium cepa (assembly GCA_030765085.1). Classification (NCBI taxonomy): domain Eukaryota; kingdom Viridiplantae; phylum Streptophyta; class Magnoliopsida; order Asparagales; family Amaryllidaceae; genus Allium; species Allium cepa. The sequence continues at coordinate 419,857,788 of CM060943.1, read as the reverse complement.
GGCCTTGTGGCATGTACAGTGATACACTGTGCATGTCACAAGTTGTTCGTGTATGATGAATTCAAATTTAAATGATGACGAACAACCCAAATAACTGAGGCAAATATTATTTTTGAAATCCATATTTTATTTTATACTGCAAAAATATTTCATTTTCAATTTTACCGCGTCAATGTATATTTCTGCAGACTGCACAGATGCTGGACTCACATTGGAATGAAGTTGAAGATAAATATGAGTTGAGTGAATGAGTGATATGTAGTGAGGTCAAATGTAAATGTGAATTGTAATGTAATCAAATTTGTATTGTAATTGAAATTGTACACATATAGTGAGAGCTTGAAATTTGTACTATTCAAAAATTACAATAAATATTTGTTTGAATAAAATATCCGTTTGAATTCAAATTCTGTGTTATTTATTTTGTTCTTCAAATATTTATTTAATCTGTGAAAATAAAAAAGTATATTAACAAATACATTTAAATGAATATATATATGTTTATTATCATCAGACAAAAATCATATACTCGCATATTCAACAATCTCCCCCTTTTGATGATAACAAACATATATTTAAGATTTTGAATATATTAAATGTATTTGATGATTCCATTTGCCCCCCCTATTTGAATGCTTCCTTTCTACACAAAGCTCCCCCTTCATATATGCATACAATTAAAAATATGCAAATTGAGCCTAGATGCAAATCGAAAATATTTGACCTTTGCTTGATTTTATTTGACAAAATCTTAACTTTTCTCTCCCCCTTTTATTATCAGCAAAAGAGTAATAGTGTTAGCAAAAATAGAGATAAAGTGATCGATATTAATACAACATTAAAACTCAATCAAATATAAATATTAAATTTCAATAAAAAAAATCAAACAAAAATCATAAATATTTTTTTAGGCGCATATTCCACTTTTAGAATGATGGGAATGATATCATCATTTAAAACCATACAATTGTGTCTATTAATGGTATATTTATATCAGGAATTTGAGTATCTACCAACCATGCATAACCGTTAGGACTTTTTAATGAGATTAGTAGTATTCCAATTTTATTTTAAAAATAAATGAATTCAAGTATCTTCTAACCATGCATAACCGTGATGACTTTTAAATGGGATTAGAATCAACTTGCTTATTTAAAAAAAATCAATTTTGATATGCGTTCCATACATGCATAACCGTAAGGACTTTTACATGAGCATGGAAGCACATAACAAATTCCAAGTAATTCACTCATGCATAATCGTGAGGACTTTTAAATGAGAGTGAATACTTTGGATTTTATTTTATTTTATTATTATTATTATTATTTATTACTATTTTTTTACTAAAAAATATAAAATGAATTTTTTTTATTTTAGAAATAAATGAATTCAAGTATCTTCTAACCATGCATAACCGTGAGGACTTTTAAATGGGATTAGAATCAACTTGTTTATTTAAAAAAAATCAATTTTGATAAGCGTTCCATACATGCATAACCGTAAGGACTTTTAAATGAGCATAGATGCACATAACAAATTCCAAGTAATTCATTCATGCATAATCGTGAGGACTTTTAAATGAGAGTGAATACTTTGGATTTTATTTTATTTTATTATAATTATTTATTACTATTTTTTTTACTAAAAAGTATAAAATGAAAAATGAATGATTCCTGTTTAAAGTAACACATACCGACAAACTATATTGAATTTTGATGATTGATGGTCGTTAGAAATATGATAGAAATAGAGATGGTCATGAAATATTTACCAACAAAAAGTTTTATAACTCTTGTTTAAATTTCTAAAGAAACTTACTAATTATACCGTCTCGAGTCATAATATATGATAAATATCAACACTCATCACTTTTTTCAATCACTATTTATCTTTTTGATAATTAGTAGGGAGTCAGATTAGTCATTGTTATAATTTAAAAATTAAATTCAAAAATAATTATAAAATCAATTTTTCTAAAAAATGACCAATCTGAAAACAAGGTCAAAGATGATTTTCTAGAAAGGGTTTTATGAGAAAAATTTCCGCTATTTGAAAAATTATGAAATGAAAAATATGCAGATATTTTCTTTGAAAAACGATGCAGTTACTAAATGTCTCAACAAAAATCACGTTCCACTAGTAATTTTTCTATCAACTAGATTACCAGTGTAGTCTGCATCTGAATTTCTCTTTCACTCAAAATTATCATTAATTAAATTTGATAGACCAGACCATGAAGTGTGCAACAAAATACCTCAAAATCATTTTTAACAACTTTTTAAATGACATTCTCTTGATTTTGAATTGAAGCCATGTAAATAATCAAAACCGTGAATATAGAGTTAGCCATAAAATAACCAAATGTATTATCATCCAATAAAACACTATTATTAATCCAGACTAATGTATATGAAGTAATTCAAAGACTCTAGAGATTTTTATAGTGTTCTTGGCATAAGAATATAATTGGCCAACTATTTTGAGTAAGTCAAAATCAAAATCATCATTATTTCATCATCACATTATTGGCTGATTTAAATCAGATTACGGTGCAGATTATCACATTTAATATATCGTTCAAAATATACTATTACCTGTTTTACCTTTAGATAATTTTTCGTTGTTGCCCATTGTCATTCTGTCACCTTTGTACTAGGCTAAGGAACTTTGCTTTGTCGCCCATTGTGTTTCTGGAACAGCCAAAATCCAGATAACACTATTGTTGTTCTTTAGCCCGCCACCACACCTACACGATGGAAGATTTTTGTGACCTATTTGTTTTTATAGGTCCAAGATTGTTAGTAACAGAATATTTTGAAAAATAATTTTGTGGAGACCCAAAACTATTTATATATAATCCTTTCAGCACCCAGATTTGTTCAACTTTGAGAGATTTTATATTTGTGCCTTTTGGAACCCAAATTGGTATAGTTTTCACATGTTTGGGTCTATACCAACAATTGTTGTGATTGTGTCCATATTTTCTACAAATTGTGCACATAGAATTGACTTGATTAATTTTTCTTTTAACATTTTCAGATTGATTATGTCCAAGTCCTTGTCTAACTGTATTAACAGTTTGCTTCACTAAAAGCATATTCAACGATTTTTCACTTTTTGAAAATTTATCTAAAGTCGTTGACAATTGTTGGACTTGTGTTTTGAGAGATTCATTTTCGTTTAATAATTTTGTGCACTTTTTAATAGAATTTTCTCTTCTAGTATTTTCACTCTCTTTCAAAATCAGAATTTCATTTTCAAGTGATTTTATATTAATTTCTGATTTTTTAATTTCTTCTTCGAATGTTGGACACTTATCACACTTAGGGATCCTACTTTAATAGGTTTTATCTAATTGGTCAAGTTGTTTATTTAATTCTATCAAACTATCTCTTTGTGATTCAATTTAGCATACTTTTCCCTACGTCATTCAAAATAGCCATTTACTTCGTGGAAATATATAAGTAATTCTGAGTGAGTGAGTTTTGATACCTCGCTTGGTTCGTCATCGTCGCTACCAGTTATATTACCTTGAAGGCACATATCTGCTTTCTCACTCACACTACTAATACTTCGATTATCTTCATCACTTGTATTCCACGTGGCTGCAAAACTTCTCCTTTTTTATTTCTCTTCAAAGTCGCGTCGATTTTGAGGATAATTGGGCTTGATGTGTCCGGGTTGGTTGCACTTGTGACAAATGATCTCCCGTTCTTCTGGATTGTCTAGTATTTTGTTTATTCTGCTTTTCAATTTCTGATTTAGAACTGCATTTCTATATTTGCGGTTCCATCTTTTGAATTTCTTCATTGTTAACGCCAGCTCATCTGCTCCATCATCGTCATCGTCATCATCACTTTCAGTTGTTACTTTGAGAGCTATTGGTTTCTTTCGAGTATCTCCTCCTTCACGCTCTTCCTTGAATTTCATTTCTAGCTCATAAGTGGTGAGATTTCCGATGAGTTCTTCAACTTTCATTTGTTTCAAATCTTTTGATTCGTGAATGGCAGTCACTTTGGCTTCAAAACATCGTGGAAGGACTTTGAGGATTTTTTGGACTATTTCCAATTCCGTGTATGATTTTCCGAGAGCTTTTGATTTGTATACGAAGTTGGAAAGTCATCCATACATCTCTTTGACATTTTCTTCCTTTGCCATTGTGAAGTTCTCGTATTCGCTACTTAGCATGGCAAGGCGAGATTCTTTGACTTGAGATATTCCTTCGTGAGTCACTTCTAGTGTGTGCCATATTTTCTGTGCAGTTAGACAATGTGAGACACGATTAAATTCAAATTGATCCAATGAACAGATAATAGAATTCATAGCTTTAGCTTTAGCATTTTGTAATTTATTTTCTAGTTATGTCCATTGATCCTTTGGTTTATTTATTTCCTGATTATTTTCAATTATAGTTGGTGCTCTATAACCTGTCTCAACAAAATTCCACGCGTCAATGGTTTTCAGAAAAATTTTCATTCTATTTTTCCAGTAGGCGTATTCACCATTGAACATTGGTGGTATAACTATGGACTGACCCTCAGTAAAAACAGTATTAAAAGAAGCCATTTTAAAAAAAAATGCAACTTTTTAAAACAAAATTTGATTTTTGAAAAAAAAAAATCAATTTTTTAAAAAACAAAAGCTGACTTCTATTCCTAGCTCTGATACTACTTGTAGGATCGATTTTCACCCTAGAGGGGGGGGATGGGTGAATAAGTTGATGCTATTAAAATATAAAAATTATTAGGGAAGGTTATAAAATTATTTCAACACGATATATCAAAATTATAACAATACAGATAATAGCAGAATAATAAATGCAGAAATAGAACGACACAGAATTTACCCAGCTTCGACAAAACCCTGTCTACGTGCTGCCCCCAAGGTTTCTACTAGAAATTAAGTAGTCACACGCTTACACACGTAAACTCGCGACACCCACTACTGACTAACCTAACTCTACACTCAAACCCTGCCACAACTCAGCTACTGAGTTGCGAATTCTCAAACTACGCCACGTAGTTTGTCCCCTAGTCACACGACTAGTAAATACACAATTTTCAAAAGAAAATACAAAAGAAAATAATTTAAAAACAATTAAAAACCAAAGCCCTAATTATCCCTTTTTAATATAAACCAATACTTAAGAGAGAAGGCCCGACCTAAAATATTATCACTAAAAATTACGGCCCCGTTATCTCCTTTATCTATTTTGCTCTGAGAAGAAATGTCGGCTTGGTTCCTTCTTTCATTCGTTCCTTTTAGCTTCTGAAATTAAGGCTTTGTGAAGTCTCCGCTTAATTGATGGTTGATGCTTCGATTGCTTGCTTCAATTGAACGTTCGCGGCTCCTCCTCCTTGATCGGGTCTGACTTTGATTTGGCATGTAAATTTTCCTTTTTGCTTCTTTTGATTTTCTTTCTTGAACTCGATATCGAATTGCCGATGATGTTTACTTGTTTATATAGGATTCGAGATCATTGATTTTCATTTATATACATTTGTTTGAATTCGTCACTTGATTTATCTCGGCCATTCGATTTTGTTTTAATGCTTGGGATTAATCTCTGAGTTTCTCAAATTACTTGAATAACACGGTTTTGATTTCTGACTTGGTTCGATTCCTTGATTGACACGGTGTTGATTTCGTTCGTACTTGTTCTTATTGGCTTTAACTTGATTTTGACAATGTTGATTTTGTTCGACTTTGGCCATACTATTCACTGCCTCTGGTAGCACTTTCGACCTTGTTCGATTTTACTTGCCGTTTCATGACTCTGGCACTGTTATTGACGCTACTTCATTGATTTGATTATGCCAGCTTGGAGTTACCTCTGGCTAGTTGAATTATTGACTGTTGTTTGAAGTGTGGTATTTTTTTCATGTTGCTTTACTGTTTATTTTTCTTGGCCATTCGCTTGTTTACAATTTTGCTGTGCATTTCTTGTTCATGTCTTGGCTCTGGTTACATGTGCACCACTTTGCACTGTCTACTACCATACTGCCATGTTGTACTTAGTATCACTTGATGTTGTAGTGTATTTGGACTTGTACTCTTTTGATTTATTTGATTTTTATGTGCATAGCATATGTATATATATATGTCTATAATCCTGGACAATTAAGTTTTATTGATGATGCTATGCACCTGCATATATGTGTGCCATTTCTTTGCTTATATCTATTGGTCTACACATCCCTGTCTACTTGTAGTTCGTACCACTGCCTATTCATGGTGATGTTTACACTGCTTGTTGTACCTGTTCTTTTGGCACTACTGCACTGTGTATGTCCTAGGCTTGTGTCTTTGTTGCTTGATTGCATGCTCATGCTTGTTTTATTTGCTCTTGCACCCCTATGTGCAATGTTCTAGCTTGTAATGTGTTGTACTTCTATGTAGACTTGTCCAGGTTGGACTTATTTGAGTGCATTATCTTTGTGTGTGCATTCTCTGACCTCTCTTGTATCATCTTGGTGTGTACTAAGTTGTGCCTTGCTTCTGTTTTGTTGGTCTTGCTTTGTATGTGCTTTTTGCTTCCTTGAGTTTGGTTTGCTTTTGCATACTTCATGTAGAGGCTGCACTTGTTCTGTCCACTAGTTTTTAAGCCTGTTTTCATTTTGCCTGTACGCTGCCCTTCTTCTGTTGCAAGTGTTCATGTATGGTTGTTTTGAACATGGCCATTTCATTGTTAAGGCTGTGTCACTGAATTGATCGAGCATTTTCACTTGTACTTGAATTTTTTTATTGCACTTGAGTTGAATCCAGCTTAAAGCTTGGGTTTGACTTTGTGATGATATTATGACATTATTTTTTTGCACTTGAGTTGAACCCGACGTTTTGGGTTTGACCTGTGCTCACCTGTCCCTGTAATTTTATCAAGTGTATATATCGGTATGCACGACCTTGTGGCATGTACAGTGATACACTGTGCATGTCACAAATTGTTCGTGTATGATGAATTCAAATTTAAATGATAACGAACAACCCAAATAACTGAGGCAAATATTATTTTTAAAATCCATATTTTATTTTATACTGCAAAAATATTTTATTTTCAATTTTACTGCATCGATGTATATTTCTGCAGATTGCTCAGATGCTGGACTCACATTGGAATGAAGTTGAAGATAAATACGAGTTGAGTGAATGAGTGATATGTAGTGAGGTCAAATGTAAATGTGAATTGTAATGTAATCAAATTTGTATTGTAATTGAAATATATATATATATAAATATATATATATATATATATATATATATATAGTGAGAGCTTGAAATTTGTACTATTCAAAAATTATAATAAATATTTGTTTGAATAAAATATCTGTTTGAATTCAAATTCTGTGTTATTTATTTTATTCATCTAATTTTATTTAATTTGTTAAAATAGAATAGTATATCAACAAATACATTTAAATGAATATATATATATATATATATGTTTTGTTATCATCAAACAAAAATCATATACTCGCATATTCAACAACTTAGTCTTTGTACTGAAACTAAAATCACTCATTTTTATGGTCGTTAGACCCTTCAAATAATTTATTGAATATGGACCTTTTCAGGTTTGTACAAAAATGTAAAACAAGTTTAAAATAGATTTTAGTTCTCAAACTTATGATTTCTTCATAACGAAATTTATGAATTACTTTAATAACATAACTAAGATTTTTAACCAAGTTTACATTGGTAAATTTACAATAAAATCACTTATTTTATTATTTCAAAAATGCGGGTTGTTACAGGTTTCAAGCACAACTCCAGCACCCGAGCACCGGTCGTTTGACGCACCATTAGTGTGCAGCTTCCAGATATGCTCGAGAGATTCACTGGTTTTGGGCAAGTCCTCTGGGATAGTAAATTCAGCTATGAAATCTGCTAGGACTTGTCCTTGAACAGCTCGCCTCGGAGTGTAAGTAATATCAAACTGGCATAATTCGATATTCAATTTGATTAACCTACCAGACGTCTCAGGCCACGTAAGGACCTGTCGTAATGGCTGGTCAGTGTAAACAGTGATAGGATGGGCCTGAAAATACGGACGGAGCTTCCTTGAGGCAATAACGAGGCAGTAAGCCAGTTTATCTAACTTTTGATAATTTCTCTCAGCTCCGGTAAGTCGTTTACTAATATAGTAGACCGGTTTTTGCATTTGATCTTCCTTTCGAATTAGGGCAGCACTGATCGTGTTTTCTGATACCGCTAAGTAAAGGTATAATTTCTCATGATCGATAGGCTTTGACAAAATAGGCGATGTGGAGAGGTGTTGAATTAATGCTCGAAATGCACACTCAGATTCCATGGTCCATTCAGAATTCCGTTTCCCTTTTCGAATCAATTCAAAAAAGGAATGCATTTTTCAGTGGACTTTGAAATGAACATGCTCAGTGATACTACTTTTCCATTAAGGCTCTGGACTTGCGTTATGATTCTTGGAGCCTCAAGATTTCTGATCGCCAAGATCTTTTTGGGATTGGCTTCAATTCCTCAAGCGTTGACGATAAACCCAAGGAATTTTTCAGATGCGACCCCAAAGTGACATTTCAACGGGTTGAGCTTCATTCTGTACTCTCGGATTATATTAAACATTGACTCCGGGTCTTTAATATGATCAGTGGAAAATCGAGATTTCACTAGCATGTCGTCTGCGTATACCTCCATGGTTTTTCCAATCTGGTTAGCGAACATACGATAACCAATCGCTGGTAGGTTGCACCTACGTTCTTGAGCCTAAAAGGCATTACTTTGTAACAATAGAGTCCTAGATTGGTTAAGAAGCTGGTATGTTCGAGGTCGGGTAAGTGCATGGGTATCTGGTTGTAACTGGAATATGCATCCATAAAGGATAAGAGTTTATGCCCATCCATTGAATCTACAAATTGATTAATTCGAGGAAGTGGAAAACTGTCTTTTGGGCAAGCTTTGTTCAAGTCTGAATAGTCAACACACATTCTCCATTTCCCATTTTGCTTTTGGACAAGTATGGATTGGATACCCACTCCGGGTATAAGGCATCTCGAATAAGCCCATTCGATTTTAACTTATCGACCTCTTCTTTAAGGGCGACAGATCTCTTCGGATCCATACCATGCCTTTTTTGCTTGACTGGGATGTACCATGGGTCAATATTCAATGTGTGGCACACGATGTCCGGCGAGATCCCACACATGTCAGAATGTGTCCAGGCAAACACGTCAAGGTTTTCCTATAGAAATTCAACCAATTCCTCTTTCATTTGTTGGCTTAACTGAGACCCAATCTTTATCATTCTAGAATCATTGCTATCGTCAATCGGGACATCGATCGTCAGTTCGGCCGGAGAAGCTTGACTGTTTTTACTTTCATCTTCAATTTCATGTCTCGGGTCAAGATCTCTCTAGAATTGGTTGGGTTGCCAAGGCCTTGGCCCAGGGACCAATTGTCAATTATCAACAAAATGGACGCAGAGAGATTCCTCTACGCCCTTCCCTTTCTTCTTTCGCTGCGTCTCGCGCAGCTCAGCAACATAACAGGCTCATCCAACAACCTGATCTCTTTGAACAACTCCAACTCCATGATCGGTGGGGAATTATAGAGTCAAACACCATGGGGCAATGACTGCCCTGAATTCAGCAAGGGCCGGTCGACCCAAGAAAGCATTATATGGAAAATCTATGTGCAAAATAAAAAAATGCAGTATCCGGACTCTCCTACCTTCTCCAACTCCCAACTCCACTGGTAGTTCCACTACTCCAGTGAGTATAATAGAGCTCCTATTCAAGCCATGAATCTGAGACTAGCAGGGCTTTAAATCTTTGGCTTCCATTTTCATTTGGTCATAGACTCGCTTGAACAAGATATTCACAGAACTTCCACTGTCAACGAACATCCTCTTCATCCAAGAAGGACCTACTTGAGCTGATATGACAAGTGGATCGATAGTTAGGGCTTCTACCCTATCAGTGTCTCTGTCTCGTAAGACGATGTCATCAGTCATCGTCCTTTGTTACTTGGCCGCAGCCCCATCTTCCAAATTTCTACAACACTTGAAGCTCGCATGCCTTGTAGAACTGGCATACGAATCCATTTCCTTTTAGCTTCGGTCTATTGGATGAGGACCACTACTTATAGTATTTATCACTAACCTCCCACCGGTATGAGCGGGTTCCTCCTGTCTCGCCTGATTAGGTACATGAGTTTGATTCGATGGGCCTGCACCTCTAGACTGTGGCGCCCACACAAACTGCTCTAACTTCCTTTCGCGTACCAACTTTTCGATGAGATCTTGCAAATGACGACACTCATTTGTATTATCGCCATAGATTTCATGGAATCTACAAAATTTCCATATTTGGATCTATCTCTCCGATGATTGCTTTAGAGCAGGCTTCTTGTACTGGATAGTATTGCAGGTTTGTAGATATATATTTTCCAACGACGTATTCAGAGGAGTATGATTATCAAACATAGGAGCCCTACATCGTGGACCATGGTTCTGATCTTGTTTCCTATTCCGATCCCTACTGCCTTTTTAAACTTAAGTGTTAAGTTAAATTTAATTTAATGAATTTAAAATTTAATGTTGGAATTTTGATAAGTAAATTATTATTAAATTTGATTTTGAATGGAAATTGAACTTTATAAAATCATGAATATAAAGGTATTTAAATGATTGTTTTAAAAGTGAAAATGTATAATTGTAAGTTAAAAATGAATTAAATAAAAATTTAATTGTTTGTGAAATTATATTGAATATTTGGAATTTAATTAATAGCAAATTTGAAATGCTAATATTTTCTAATGTAAATGATATTACGACATTTGTAAATGCTGTAGTTGATAGAAATGAACTAAATGGCTAAATTTAAGTACGGGCTATAATTGTTGAATTTAAGTAAGGTTTTATTTGAACTAAAGTAACTCTATTATAGCATTTAAATATTGTCTTTTGTTAAATTGAATTGTTTTAAAAGTAACTTTCCGTAGCATTGTCTAAATGCTGCGAAAAGGTGAATTTTCACTGTTTGATAAATTTTAGGGAATGAATGAACTTTGAAAAGATTTAAAATTTTGGAATATAAACTATTTTGAAATATAAACTATTTTGAAATGTGCTTTGTAATGGTATTTAAATTAAATAAAAATGAATGTGGTTTGGAAGATATTATATTTTGATATTATGAAATGGATTTTGAATGATATTGAATTTTGAAATGATATTTTATCTTGAAGTATAAAATACCGTTTTGAAATTTTAACCACGGGATGTATTTAATTTATAGTTTAACTGATTCTTAAAGGATGGGCGATCCCAAGCATCCTTTAAGTTATTTTGCATTTCTACTACAGTTCACTTGAGTTGGTTTACATTATATAAGTATATATTGTCCTGACTCGAGTGTTTTGTGTTTTACTTTACGCTCGGGTCAGCTTGAGTATTTATAGCTTAGCTTTGGATTTCTTTTCTGGAGCTAGGAATCCCTGGAGATTCTGCTTGTCTAGTTATCTATTTCCTTTTAGTTTTCGTTGTTCTATTTCAGCTCTGGTATTTATAAACTTCTATGTATTTGAGATTTCTATTGTATATGTTTCAGACTAATATTATGTATTATTTTTTGAGAGTTTGTTATAGTAGCTTCATGAACTACTATGGTATTTTTATTTCCGCTGTATTCTGATATTTCTGTGTCTATGATTCTGTGATTGTATTTCATTTGCTCCAAATTTATTTACAACGCGGTATTTTGAGCAATTCAAGTCCGACATGTGCGGATGCGAATGGCTGAAAATATCGGGTTGTTACACATGTACAATTAAATTCTTAATGTTTTCCGTATGATAAAGGTTTGGGAATATCCTTAAGTAAAGAAGAAATCAAAAATAGATAAATATTAGCATGTATTCTAATCTTTTTGTAAAATGTTGGAGGGCAAATCTATCTATAATGATATGTTGAATGAATACCGTTTATTAATTAGAGATTGTGCTAATGTGGGAATTTGTTTTAAAGTAACGTCGGCTATGTAATTAATCTAATAGAACATATACAATTATGAAATGATTTTATATTAGAAAATGACCTATATAAATAATGGTTTTGACTAGAATTTTTTTGAATATGAGACCTTGAGGTTTGGAATTTCGATGTTCGAAATTGTCCTCTAAGGTGTCGAAAAATAATAATAGTTGTAACTCTTAAGTCAAAGGATGATATAATTTAAACCAGTTTTGAACTATTAAGTATTTTGGTAAGTAAAATGAATAAGATTATTTTGTATTATACAAATATGAAATTTGATTTTGAAGTGTTTTAAATGAAATCTCTGTTTAAGAAATGTTTATGAACTTAGTAAATGTTTTATTTAAATGTATTTGATTTGGAAAATAAATTTTCATTTATAAACTTGATATAAATATTAAATCGAGTTTATTTCTAAAAACTATTGATTTTGAAAATTTTGAATTTTGAATGACATTCAATTTGAAAGGGAACAATGATTCTTGAGATCGTATATGGATTCAAAAATGAAATGATATATGAAAATGGATTGATTTTGAAGACTTTTGACTCTATAAAAATATTTGATTTGAAAGTTTTTGATTATTATATGAAAAGGGTTTGTATAAGTGTTAAGTTATTTCGAACAATTATTGATTCTGAAAGGTATTCAATCTAAAAACGATAATTTTATATATAGTAGAATATATATAAGAATGATATGATATATTCGAGACTATTGATTTTGGTAGGTACTCCATTTGGAAATGAAATCTTATATATAATGGAACTTATATAAGTGTAGCATTTGAAGTCGTGATTTGGAAATTGTACTATATATAGTATGATATATTTTGAAGTAAAAGATATGGGAAGTACCCTCTGTGATTTTCGATATTCATTCTAATGATTGATTTAACATAAACTCATGAGTTCCTTCGAATTCCATAGCATAACCTATGGTCTTATGATTCGATTATCATAGCGTAATTCATGGGGGCGTGATGCCTACAGTCTACTTATGATTCCGCTAGGATAGCAACGTAACTATTTTGTGGCTGCAATCAATGGTCGATGTATAATTCGAGACGACAGAGATTGCCTACAGTTTACTATGTTCTCACTGAGATAGCGACGTTACCATAGAGTGTAACCACCAAGTAAACTGTTATCCACATAGCAAAATTCGAAGTGGCAGTGATTGCCTATAGTCTACTATGTTTTCTCTGGGATAGATACATAACCATTGGCATGACTGCTAAGTAGACTATGATCCATGTGCAATTTGGTTTTGATTTTGCATGGTGTAATTCAGGGGTAGAGATCACCTACAGTTATAGATGATTCCTCTAGGATAGATGCGTAACCATTGTGTAACTGCGATCCTTGATTGGTTTTCGAAAGGTACTTTGCATATCTGTTTTTTAAGTTTTCAAGTATTTTCACTAGGTGTTGAAAAGGGTCTACTAAGTACTTATAGAATTCTAGTCTTGCATCTAATCAATGTTAGATTCTGTAAGAACGAGGATAAACTTGTTGAAAATCGAGTTATCAAAAGTATTTTGTTATAAAAGAAATTTTAACAAAGAAAATTTTCAAACATTTATGAATTGAAAAAAAAATGGTTGAATATTGGAATAAAAATCAAAACTTGAATTATAAAATGAATTTGAACACATGACAAACCAATTGAACTAGTTTTTGAAATAAAAATAAAATATTAAATTATAAATTGGAAGTGAACTAATTGGATAAATTAATTAATTAACTGAATACAAAAAAATGGAATTTAACATGGTTAAGTAAATTGGATTGTGGATTAAAATTGAAATTGAATATGAAACTTGAGTTATAAATGAAATTCAATTTAAATATAAGCGAATTAAATATATGTTGAAATGTGCTCGAATAAAATAAAAATGGATCCAAATGTGATGACTTAAGTTATAAATAAATTCAGTTTAAATGCAAATAAATTGAATATGGCTTTGGGATATTATTTTAATGAATTCCATTATGAAATTAAGTTTTGAAGTGGAAATGAATGTATATGTTAAAAGGTTATAATAAATTCTAATATTAATTTTATTATATGATTCTCAAATAATATAGTGAAAATCAAGATATGCCTAGCAAATGGAAATACGAATCAATCGACGATAAATAAATTGAAAAACAATCAATTTAAATGAGATGGAATCTGTTTGCAGTGGAAATAAACTTAAGCTATATATTTGAAATAATTGGAGAAAAGTGAATTAACTTAAGTTAATGTATTTGGGTGCATACTTGGCCAAGGTAAATTTACAAAATGATTAAATTTGGATGGAAAATAGAGCGAACAAGGTTTTTGTAAATAAAATGAATGTGCATTAATAGAAGTGGAGAAATTAATTTAGAATCAATCTAAAATGGGTTATAAGCTCAAGTAACTATTTTATTAAATGAATATCCTCGAATTTAATGAAGAATTTATTGTTTGTCGCAAAAAGGAAGTAAATAAAATTATACAATATATATGGAAATTGGATAAATTGGTTTAAAAATCCATTTACAATGGATATGAATATATATTGTGTGTAATATGAGTTGAATGCAAATAAATGGTTGTGAATTGTTGGAATAAATTTGAAATGGATATCAATTGAATGCAAATAAATGATAGCTATTTGTTGGTTTGCATCGGGTATGCCTTGTTTGCTATGGTTGTTAGTGTATTACTAATATATTTGCTTTACAATAAAAATATATGACTTTTTCGTACAGCTTGAATTATCTCTTTACTTTCTACTTTCGTGGGCGAGATTCTTTAAAGGGGGAGTAATGTAATGACTCGGATTTTTAGCCATATGTTCTTGAAAAAATTGAATAATTTTAATTATTGAAATATTAATTTTATAAGTCTAATAAATAAATTTTCTGGTATTGGGGAAATATCCGGAGATAAAATTTCTAGGAGCTATACAAAATTTTCCAATGCTAATTTCTGAACAAGGAAAAATGTACAAATATGTATGTATGGAAACTTCACAATTTCAAATTTAAGATAGAATATCCATATACGTATATATATATAAAAATATACAAGCTTCATGATGCAAATTTAAAACTTATGATAACCAAATATATATATTTATATATGTGTATATATGTTTATAAAAATAATGTATATGTAAATCTATGTATGTATAGGTAAATGTGTATATATCTAAATATGTAAATATATAAGAATGTTATTATGTATATGAAAAAGAAATATTTATATGTAAATGTATGCATATTTATATTTATATATATATATATATATATGTGTATGTATATATACATATGAAACTTCAATGATGGCAAAAATCAAAATCAAGCACACAAACATAAAATCAAATCAAAATAATAAATCAAACCACTTATAAAATCAAATCAACATATAATATATCTAATCAAGTATAGGAAATCACATCACCCCACATAATTAAGAAAATGAGAAAAGAAATATAATGTGAAGAAGCCTATACATTCATACACTTCAGTCACCCTATAAGTGCATATCAGCCACCCTACGCTTACTGACACTCCCATCCTCTTTTATATATATATATATACATGGTCATATTTGTTAACTTATTCATTTAAAAAATATAAATAAGGATCTACCATCAACATAAAATAGGCTACGTGTTTGAAACTTGAAGCAGGAGTATAACCATAGCAGCAGTTCATCAATTTTATAACTATGATTAAAACATTTTCCCCTTTATTTACAGGTTATTATTCATATGTATATATATTCGTAGATAAGTTTGAAATTTTTTGTGTAATAATTACATACATACATATATATATATATATGTGTGTGTGTGTGTGCGCGTGTATGTGTGTGTGTACATGGTTTTGTATATGTATGATGAACATAGGTAGATCACCCTACATTTCAAAAGGAAAATACTCTACTTCTTCTTTCTCTTCTGTGTTCATATTCTATTTGATAAAACAGTATATTTTCAACTTTAAAAATCTATATCTCAAAATCCTTTTAGTTTTAAACTTGATATCAAAACCAAAGCGATCTGTTTTTAAATATAGAACACTATAAAATTTATTTCATTCAAATTTATTGAATATGGAGGAAGAGAACTCAAAATTATAGTAAATAAGTTACTTATGGAAAAGATTCAATTATCATAATTTAAAGAGTAGAATACGTAGGTGTGTTGGTCATTGAAAAACGTGATTTTTAAGAGCGATTCTAGGATTTTCAGTTGCATGTGGAAGGAAATTTGGAGTTGATCAAATTTGGGTGTTTTTCCAAATAATGACGACGTGAGTGATTTCAAGCAGTGGCGTTGGGTGTGGGCGAAGGTTAGGTGATGGCGCAGCTTGGAAAAATAGTGCCGTGATTTCTATATGTGCGTGGGAAAATAGTGCCATGTTACTAAGGTTTAATGGTAGTTGTTGTTGGCATCAGGTTCGAAAATAATGGCGATGACGTGAGAGGTGGAATGTGCATTCCGGGGGGGGGGGGGGGGAAGTCGAGGAGGTTGTGACGATGCATTGGGCGAAGTCTGGTGTTAGATGGTGATCATAGGTGGCGTGGAAAGGGGTTTGAGTTGGCACGGATTGTTTCCACAGGTTGGTTTCCATGTTTTGGGTGGATGTTGAGTTTTTTAATGGGGGTAATGCCGTGGTTTCCTGTGACTCCCTACCTCTATACTCACACTAGCCAAGAACACTACGGAAAAATGTCGTCGACTAGCACGAAGAATAAGGTTGTTGAGAAGGGACCATCTGTGTAATAAATTTATGCGAGTACCGATATGCTAGATAGAAGGTCATGCATTTCATTACAAAAGGAAATCTGACATATCCAATCTGAATGTAGAGTCACTACACAATGGTTATGTGGCCTTGGGAAACAAATATAAAATAAGCATAACACAAATCACTCACAGATATTCATATCATTAAGGCGGAAATAGATATGAATATAACACATTTAAGTGAACATCAAAGTAGTGGTCATACAAGATCCACTACATCAAAAAAGAATAGGTATAAGTGCTAGACAAAAGAATATGTATACATCAACGAGTCTCTATCTCGAATGTATAAAAGCAAAAACTACTAAGCTAAAGTAGTTAACTAAAAGTTAGAAGCTAGTCCCTGCTAAGAAGTCAAGTGGAAGCACCTGAAACACCTCGATCTGACTCGAGTATTATTTAAGAAGAAAAATAATAAATGGTTCGGTCTAGTTATAAATATCATATAAAATGACATAGGATAAAAGATATGACAAAAATATATGATAACAACAAACATCATACAATATCTCAAATTTTCTCAAAAACACCAAAAAGAATATCATATTCTTTAGCTTATTCACCAAACCTCAAATGTTGACAACACATATCAATGCAAGTCGTAATAAATGGTGAAACATAAATTCCAGAAATCCATAATAGAAAATCCAGAAAGCATAAAAAAGGGTGGAAGGCCTATAACAAATGGGAGCATGAAAACTCACTAACACATGTATCACAAATGGGACGCCATCCCATAAAATGAGTCGAAGCTCCTCCTAACAAGGTATAGTCCACCTTTATAGACTATGAGCCAAAGTTCCTCCTAACATGGTATTGTCCTTTGTGGACTATGAACCAAAGCTCCTCCTAATAGGGTATAGTCCCCCATTGTCGGACTATGAGACATCGCATATCGCCAGTCTAAATCTCAAAATGATCACCATTAATCAATAGAAAGTGTAACTTACACTAAGCTAGTAAATTAATGAGTTTAGCTTCGTGTTCGATAACCACTAGCTTAACTTAAATATTTACGAACAAACTATAGATTTCCACTCTAAAATTATCACAAGATTTGTAACAACCCGTATATTTAAATATAGCATCGTTAGTCGAATTTAAGTCCGAAATGCAACTTTTTGCAAACATTCGAATTAGAAATCGAGACCACTTCCATTGAGTTCAAAATGCCGTTTGCGACCTTTTTAAGTATAAACATAGATATGTTTGGAGTTGGCTTGAATTTTGACATTTTCACTTAGGGCTTTGGGTTTGAGTTTCATCCCGATAACCTAACATAAGACCCTAGCTCCACCCCCTCTCCTCTTCATTCATTCTATTATTTTCCTAACACTTCAAGCTTTAGTAAAAATGGGGGAAGAGACTAGAAATTAAAATCCTAAGCCCTATTTTCCTTTGCGAATTCAAGTTCTAGCACCAAAATCAAAGAAAAGCTTAGGTAAGCACCCTCTTCTTCTTCTCCATCTCAATCTCTCTTCAATTTCAGAAATTTCTATAACCTAACTTAGGAAATATTTGCTTATGATCTTAGATTGGAGCTTTTAGAGTTGAAATTGAAGAGTACTTGTTCTTCCCTTTTGTTTTCAAGCTTCTCCTTTGTTGTTTTTGAGAAAAATGTAAGTTTTCGAACTCACATCTACGAATATAGCTTTCACTGTTGTTAGGTATGAATTCCTAACATCTATTCATGTTTATTTGCTTTTGAATTGGATTGATTTGGTGAATATTCCAATTTTTGGTGTTTTGAGGTCAAATCTTTAAAAATCCTATCTTTGATGTTTGAACATGTTTTTGGTGGTGCACCGAAGAGCCTATAGGGATGGGTTGCCGATTGGCGTAAGCCCCTAGTGCCCATTGCTCGTCCGATTGCCATTTGTTGAATTTTTGCCCTTATTTGGGCTAGGCTGAGAAAACTGAAATTTGCAGATTCAGTCGTCTGACTTCTGAGTTCGGTCGACTGAACTTGGAACCAAAAAATTCCTGGTCCTTGTATCAGTCAATTGAACTCTGAGTTCAGTCGACTGAGCCTGGAAACCGAGTGTTTCCAAGCATGTGTCAGTCGACTGAACTCTGAGTTCAGTCGACTGAACCTTGAAACAGAGAGTTTCCAAGCATTGAATCAGTCGACTGACTTCAGAGTCAAGTCTACTGAATCTGAGAATTTGCATTTTTGCCTAATTTAGGCATTTTTGAGTGGATTTCCAATTTTTAATTGATTCTCTTTCTTCGATTAGTTATTATCACTTTTGTTGACTTTGATAATTTCTTTTTCGGGATTTTTGGGAATATCCATTTTGATGGATTTTGCATCGATTTCTATGGATTTGATTCACGTCTTCATATGTGAATTTTTTGTGATTGATTGTTTCTACAATCAATTTTGTGATTTGTCACGTTAAAATACAAAGGTTTCTATACTAGTAGTAAATATTCAAACTCTGTCACAATGATGATTTCAACTCTACTTTTAATACAAAGCTCGTTTATAAAACCGTTTTCCAACCTATTAGTATATACAAACCTTTTCCTCATTCGTTCGAGAAATCTCATTAAACGACTTAGCAAAACATGTGGTACGAAAAGATTGCGTTTACTTCATTGGTTAATTTTTGGACTTGTTCGATTGAAAATCTTGTGACAATCTTCGAGTGGAAATCTACAATTTGTTCGTAAATATTTAAGTTAAGCCAGTGGTTATAGGACATGAAGCTAAACTCATTTATTTACTAGCTTAGTGTGATCGACACTTCTTAATGATCGATGATGATCATTTTGTGGTTTAGACTGGCAATGTGCGATGTCTCTTTGTGTACGAGGGAGACTAAACCCCGTTTCTGTGGAGCTTCGATTCAAAATTGGTGGGGTAGCGGCCCATGGTCTTCGGGCCGTTTGTGGAGCCTTGGCTCAAAATTGATGGTTAACAACCATGGAATAACGTTCGTTTGTGATACACGTGGTGGTGAATTTTCATGCTCCCGTTTTGTGATAGGCCTCCCCCTTTTGTGATTTCTGGATTTTTAATTGATGACTTCTAGAATTTGTGTTTCACCTCTTTTTGTGATTGGCAATGATATGTTTGCTCATATTTGGGGTTTGGTGAATAAAATAAAGAATATGACATTCTTTTTAGTGCTTTGAGATTCCTTGAGCTATTGTATGATTTTTGTTGTTATTTAATGTATACTTGTCGCACTATGGCATTATTGTTATCATGCGTTTTTGTTATATCTCTTATCTTATCTCATTTTATCTGATATTTACAGTTAGACTGATCCGTTTATTATTTTCTTATTAAATAATACTCAGGTCAGACCGAGATGTTACAGGTGTTTCTGCTTGACTCCTCTTCAGGGAACATTATCTGACTTTTGGCTAACTACTCTAGTTTAGTAGTTTTTGTTATTATACATTCGAGATAGAGACTCTTTGATGTATACATATTCTTTTGTCTAGCACTTGTACCTATTCTTTTGTGATACTGTGAATCTTATTTGACCATTACTCTGGTGTAGACTTCTCTGTGTTGCATTCATATCTGTCTCCGCCTTTGTGATATGGATATCTGTGACTGATTATGTTATGATTATTTCTATATTTGTTCCGAAGATCATATAGCCACTGTGTAGTAGCTTTGAGTTTGTAATTGATATGTCGGATTTCCTCTTGAATTGAAATGCATGTTGTACTATCTGACATATCGGTGCTCGCATAAAGCAATTACACGGATGATCGCTCCTCACAGCCTTATTCCTCGTGCTAGTTGACGGCATTACTCCATAGCATCCTTGGCTCGCATGAGTATAGAGGTGGGGCGTCACAGCTTGGTATCAGTGCCAAACTTCGGAACAATGTGGAATAATCTAGCAAGGATCATTGTCCTAAGTCCTTCTTAGGAATCGCGCTTTAGGAATTATCCGAGTCATAGGACCCATTCTATCCTATTTTCTTTTATGATGCCTTGTTTTATCAATCATGATTGTTTGATATTCATTTTGTGAACAACCTTTTCCTTATTCTTTCTTTCTTTCTTAAAGAAGAGAAATGGTTAGACTAGGCCATCCCAGCATCAGTCAATCTAGTGCTACTCCTCAGGATGGAGTATTCATGTCTGCCCAGCAGCTTTTAGATCTTGTAAAGAATGCTCAAGCTGTCATACCCATTCCAGAGTGTACTCACCCAAAATCGGGATTTGCATGCTTGTGCAGTGATTATACCAATTTGGATGGAAAGCCATTCAAGGGTTCTGAAAGCGTTATAGAAGTCCAAGCTTGGCTTAGAACATGAGATCACATCTTATCTCGCATGAATCTTATTGATCTTCATCGAGTCCAAGTGGCTTCTAGCATGCTCCTAGAAAGAGCATTAGATTGGTATGAGCTTCTGATTTCTGAAATTATTGAAGCAGATCTTACTTGGGAGAAATTCTGGGAACGACTCGAATTGAAGTTTGTGCCGGAGGCTGAAAAAGTAACTTTAGCTCGGCGTTTTATTGACCTTGTTCAAGTTGAATCTTCTATGGCAGACTATGTCGCATCTTTTGAATCCCTTTCTAAATATGGTGTCGAGTATATAAATACCTCATTGAAGAAAAATCATAGGTTTATCTATGGCTTGAATAAGAATCTTAAAAAGCCTTTACTTCTGAAGCTGGAAGTTTCTTTTGATCAACTTGTTGATATCGCTCTTCGACTTGAAGAGGTAGATAAAGAAAGTGATGTTCAAGTTGGGAGTGCCAAACCGAATGTCAACAACAACAAGAAGAGGCCTAATAAGTTCGAAGCCCCTTATACCAACAAGAAAGGGAAGCAAGTATCCGGTAGCAAATACTTCTCTCTCTAGTGGTGGGCAATCCTACAATTGTGGTTCTAAGGACCATTATGCAAATAAGTGTTCAAAGCCCCTTGCTTGTCGCTATTGCAAAAGTTTGGGTCATTATATATCTGCATGTCCCAAACATCAAAGCAAGAATGAGGGAAAGCTAAATGTTGTGCAAGCCCCTAGTAACACTTCTTGTGGTCAAGATATTTCTCATTCTATCCTTGATGGCATTATTATGTTTCGTGATCTTCCTATTCGAGTTCTTTTTGATACGGGTGCATCCCATTCTTTTATATCAAAAGAGCTTGTTGATACTTTTTCTTTAACTGTTATGGCTTTGATGACTTCTTTGAGAATTGCGAATCCGGTTGGTGGATCCACAACACTCAGTTTGCTCTACAAAGATGTCGAGATTATTTTATGTGATTATGCTTTCCAAGACGATTTGCATGTTATGCGTTACTTAGGCTTCGGAATGATTTTCGAATGGATTGGCTTAACAGTTATGATGCCCACATCCAATGTCCTGAGTGGACTATTCATCTTTGACATGCTCAATCTGTTAAGTAGATTTCTATTAGTCTCAAAGATTCGGATTCTAAATTGGCAGCATCCTTGTATTCTCTAAACCCTCATAATGACGATAATGATATAGGAAGATGTCATTTCTCTCATTCACGTTGTTCATGAATTTTCCAATATATTTGAGCCCGTTTTATGATTACCACCTAAGCGAGCAATTGAGTTTAGAATTAATCTAATCCCTGGAGCTCTACCTATTACTCGTCCTCCTTATCGTATGTCTAATAAGGAAAATGAGGTGATGCGTAAACAATTATCCGAATTGGAAGCGAATCAGTTTATTCGCTCCAGTTCCTCTCCTTGGGGAACTTCGGCTATTTTTGTGAAGAAATCTAAGGGAACACTTAGGCTTTGCGTTGACTACCGCAAGCTTAATGATCTTACCATTAAGAATAAGTATCCTTTACCTTGGATTGATGATTTGTTTGACCAACTTAACGGTGCTAGAGTCTTTTCACAGTTAGACTTAGCAACCGGTTTTCATCAGCTTCGTATTGTAGAGGATAGCATTCCTTTGACATCATTCCATACTCGTTATGGATCACATGAATGGCTTATTATGCCGTTTGGTTTAACGAATACTCCAGCTTATTTCGTTGACCTTATGAATTGAGTTTTTAAAGACTTCCTCGATCGATTTGTTCTTATCTTTATAGATGATATTCTTGTTTATTCAAAAACCGAGGAAGAGCATGAAAAGCATCTTCGGATGATGTTGGAAAATCTTAGGAGCAATCAATTGAAAGAAAAATTTTCTAAGTGCCACTTTTGGCAATCTCGTGTGAAATTTCTTGGGCATATTATTTTTTAATTCGGAATTTCCATGGATCCTTCAAAGATTGAAGCGATTCAAAATTGGATGAGACCGGAGAGTGCGACGAAAATTCGTAGTTTTCTTGGATTGGCTAGGTAATACCGTCGTTTTATAAAAGACTTCTCTAAAATTTCCGTGCCTCTTACTAGTTTGACAAAGAAGGGAGCTAAGTACATTTGGTCAAACAAATGTGAAGCTTCTTTTCAAAAATTAAAAGAACTCCATTCTGATGCGCCTATTCTTGCGGTTCCCGAAGGGAACCAAGACTTTATTGTTTATACCAATGCTAGTCGGGTTGGTTTGAGAGCCATTCTCATGCAAAGGGAACGTGTTATTGCCTTCTAGGCAATTAAAGCATGCCGAGACTAGATATGTCACTCATGATTTAGAGCTCATGGCTATTGTTTTCGGCTTCGAATTTGGCGTCATTATCTTTTAGGAGACAAATTTGTTCTCTATACCGATCATAATCTTTGAAGTACTTTTTCTCTCGAAAGGAACTTAATTTGTATCAACAACGTAGGCTCGAGTTCCTTGCATCTTATGATCTTGATATTCTTTATACTCCCGGAAAGGGAAATCGTGTTGTCGATGCACTTGGTCGTAAGCAACAAGCGGTTGTTTCTATGGTGATATCCGAATGGAATGATCTCAAGATTTTGTCCACTTGTGAGATTCGAGATCGTGAATCCGATTCATGTTCATCTCTTGTTCTATGTAGCCTTAAGGCTCATCCTTCTCTTTTAGACCGCATTCTTGAAGCTCAAAAGCTAGATCCCGAATTGGCTCTTCTTACCCAAAGTTGTTAGGATAAAATTGATATTGAAGGTTTGAAAAACTTTGATATTGATGCTCGTGGTGGTATTCGAAAATTTGGTAGACTTATCGTGCCAAATATTAGTGATCTTTGTAATGACATCTTAAAAGATTCTCATCGTTCTAAATTTACCATTCATCTCGGTAGTAGTAAAATGTACGCGGATATGAAGCGACTTTATTATTGGGATGGAATGAAATATGATATTGCTCACTTCATTAAGCATTGCATGACTTGCCAACTCATAAAGGCCGAGCATCAAAGGGCAAGCTTTGGACATTCCAATTTGGAAGTGGGATCAAGTCTCCATGGACTTTATTGACGGACTTTCTCGTTCTCGTTCGCGCCATGACAGTTTATGGGTGATTGTGGATGGACTTACAAAATCCGTCCATTTTATTCCCGTTCGGTCTAATCGGGCCGTACCTCTTTTGGCCGAACTCTATATTAGAGAAATTGTTAAATTGCATGGAATTCCTACTTCTATTTTAAGCGATCGTGATCCATTGTTTAATAGTGGATTTTGGAAGAGTCTGCAAAAAGCTTTGGGAACGAAACTTAATTTTAGCACCGCTTATCATCCTTGGTCTGATGGACAAACCGAGCGTGTGAATCAAACTCTTGAAGAACTCCTTCATGCGTGTGTTCTTGATTTTGGTGGAAGTTGGGAAGATCATATTTCTCTTGTTGAGTTTTCCTATAATAATAGCTTCCAATCTAGTATTGGTGTAGCACCTTTCGGGGCACTCTATGGAAGGCCGTGGCGATCTCCTTCTTGGTGGCTTGAGGCCGGCGAGAAGCTGGTTTTAGATACAGATTTTATTCGTGATTCCACAGAAATGATTGACCTTATTCGTCATAGGATGAAAGAAGCTCAAAGTAGACAAAAATCCTATGCCAATAACCGAAGAAGGAAATTAGAATTTTCTATGGGAGATTTGGTGTTTGTTCGTGTTTCACCTATGAAGGGTGTTGTGCGTTTCAATCGATCGGAAAAATTGGCGCCTCGATGTATTGGTCCATTCCCCATCACCGAACGCATTGGTTCCGTGGCTTATTGCCTTTTACTACTGGCTCAGTTTTCCGTTATTTATTAGGGTTTCCACGTCTCTGAACTACGGAAATGCCTTAGGGATTCGAGCCTGGTGTTATTGAAGATGTTGAAGTTTCGCCTAATTTGACTTATGAGCAACATCCTATTTGCATCATTGCTATGGAAGTTAAACGCCTTCAAAATAAAGATGACCCGCTTGTGAAGGTTCAATGGTCCTCAAATCCTAAAGATTGCTCTTGGGAATCTAGAGAATTCATCGAGCGATCACATCCGGACTTACTCTCTTGTGCTCTTTAGAGGTGAACTTTTTACTTCAAATTTTCTTTTGTGTCGATATGCTTTTATGGTTGTTACTTTTTATTTTCTTCTTAAGTATTGTGAGGACGCAATTTCTTTAAGGAGGGGAGTCTGTAACAACCCGCATATTTTACTGTTGTATATTTAAATATAGCATCGTTAGTCGGATTTAAGTCCGACATGCTACTTTTTGCAAACAATCGAATTAGAACTCGAGACCACTTCCATTGAGTTCAAAATGCCATTATCGAACTTTTTAACTATAAACATCGATATGGTTGGAGTTAGCTTGAATTTTGACATTTTCACATTGGGCTTTGGGTTTGGGTTTCAGCCCAATAACCTAATATAAAATCCTAGCCCCACCCCCTCGTCTTTTCATTCATTCTATTATTTTCCTAACACTTCAATCTTTTGTAAAAATTGGGGAAGAGATTGGAAATTAAAATCCTAAGCCCTAGTTTCCTTTGCAAATTCAAGTTCTAGCTCCAAAATCAAAGAGAAGCTTAAGTAAGCACCCTCTTCTTCTTCTTCTACATCTCAATATCTCCGAATTTCAGAAATTTCCTATAACCTAACTTAGGAAATATTTGCTTATGATCTTAGGTTGGAGCTTTTAGAGTTGAAGTTGAAGAGTAGTTGATCTTCCCTTTTGTTTTCAAGCTTCGCCTTTGTTGTTTTTGAGAAAAAGGTGAGTTTTTGAACTCACATCTACGTCTATAGCTCTTACTGCTGTTAGGTATGAATTCCTAACATTTATTCATGTTTATTTGGTTTTAACTTGGATTGATTTGGTGAATATTCTAATTTTTGGTGTTTTAGGTTAAATCTTTAAAAATCCTATCTTTGATGTTTGAACATGTTTTTGGTGGTGCATCGAAGAGCCTATAGGGCTGGGTTGCCGATTGGCGTAAGCCTCTAGTGCCCATTGCTCGTCCGATTGCCATTTGTTGAATTTTTGCCCTTATTTGGGCTAGGCTGAGAAGACTGAAATTTGCAGATTCGGTCAACTGACTTCCGAGTTCAGTCGGCTGAACCTGGAGCTAGAAAATTCCTAGCCCCTGTATCAGTCGACTGAACTCTGAGTTCATTCGACTGAGCCTAGAAACCGAGTGTTTCCAGGCATGTGTCAGTCGACTGAACTCCAAGTTCAGTTGATTGAACCTCGAAACAGAGAGTTTCCATGCATTAAATCAGTTGACCGACTTTAGAGTCTAGTCGACCGAATGTGGGAATTTGCATTTTTTCCTAATTTCGGCATTTTTGAGTGGATTTCCGATTTTTAATCGATTCTCGTTTCTTCGGTTAGTTGTCATCACTTTTGTTTACTTTGATAATTTCTTTTTCGGGATTTTTAGGAATATCCATTTTGATGGATTTTGTATCGATTTCTATGGATTTGATTCACGTCTTCATATGTGAATTTTTGGTGATTGATCGTTTTTACAATCACCTTTGTGATTTGTCACTTTAAAATTCAAAGGTTTCTATACTAGTAGTAAATATTCAAACTCTTTCACAGTGATGATTTCAACTCTACTTTTAATACAAATCTCGTTATAAAACCGTTTTCCAACCTATTAGTATATACAAACCTTTTCCTCATTCGTTCAAGAAATTTCATTAAACGACTTAGCAAAACAATGTGGTAAGAAAAACTTGCGTTTACTTCGTTGGTCAATTCTTGGACTTGTTCGATTGAAAATCTTGTGACAATCTTCGAGTGGAAATCTACAATTTGTTTGTAAATATTTAAGTTAAGCCAGTGGTTATGAGACATGAAGCTAAACTCATTTATTTACTAGCTAGTGTGAACGACACTTCTTGATGATCGATGATGATCATTTTGTGGTTTAGACTAGCAATGTACGATGTCTCTTTTTCTATGAGGGAGACTAAACCCCGTTTCTGTGGAGCTTCGGCTCAAAATTGATGGGGCAACGACCCATGGTCTTCGAGTCGTTTTTGGAGCCTCGGCTCAAAATTGATGGTTAGCAACCATGGAATAGCGTTCCGTTTGTGATACACGTGTTGGTGAGTTTTCATGCTCCCATTTTTTGATAAGCCTCCCCCTTTTGTGATTTCTGGATTTTTAGTTGATGAATTCTAGAATTTATGTTTCACCTTTTTTGTGATTGGCAATGATGTGTTTGGCGATATTTGGGGTTTGATGAATAAAATAAAGAATATGACATTCTTTTTAGTGCTTTGAGATTTCTTGAGGTATTGTATGATTTTTGTTATTATTTAATGTATACTTGTTGCAGTATGGAATTATTTTTATCATATGTTTTTTGTTATATTATATCACTTATCTTATCTCATTTTATCTGATACTTATAGCTAGACTGATCCGTT
Source organism: Allium cepa (assembly GCA_030765085.1). Lineage (NCBI taxonomy): Eukaryota > Viridiplantae > Streptophyta > Magnoliopsida > Asparagales > Amaryllidaceae > Allium > Allium cepa. The sequence goes on along the minus strand of CM060943.1, from coordinate 419,830,248 downwards.
TATTATTTTCTTGTTAAATAATACTCGGGTTAGACAGAGATGTTACAGATGTTTCTGCTTAACTCCTCTTTAGGGAACATTATCTAAATTTTGGCTAACTACTCTACTTTAATAGTTTTTGTTATTATACATTCGAGATAGAGACTCCTTGATGTATACATATTCTTTTGTCTAGCACTGTACCTATTTTTTTGTGATATTGTGGATCTTATTTGACCACTACTCTGATGTACACTTTTATGTGTTATATTCATATCTGTTTCCGCCTTTGTGATATGGATATCTGTGACTGATTGTGTTATGCTTATTTTTATATTTGTTTCCGAAGATCATATAACCACTTTGTAGTAGCTTTGAGTTTGTAACTGATATTTCGGATTTCCTCTTGAATTGAAATGCATGTTATACTATCTGACATATCGGTGCTCGCACAAAACAATTACACGGATGGTCGCTCCTAAATAGCCTTATTCTTCGTGCTAGTTGATGGCATTACTCCATAGGGTCCTTGGCTAGCGTGAGTGTAGAGGTGGGGGCGTCATAAGACTTCAATCGAACAAGTCCAAGAATTAACCGAAAAAGTAAACGCAAGCGTTTGAAACCACTTGTTTTGCTAAGTAGTTTAATTAGATTTCTCATACGAACGAGGTAAAGGTTTGTATATACTAATAGATTAGAAAACTATTTTAAAAATGAACTTTGTATTAAAAGTAACGTTGAAATCTTTTTTGTGAAAGATTTATAGTATTTACTACTAGTATAGAAACCATTGTATTTAAAAGTGGCAAATCATAGAAATGATTGCAAAAACAATCTATCACCGAAAATCCACATTTGATGACGTGAATTAAAACAATGAAACTCGATGTCAAATCCATCAAATGGATATACCCAAAGATCTAGAAAATATGTCATCAAAGTCGATAACAAATGACAGCAACTAACCGGATAAACAAAAATCGATAAAAATTGGAAATCCACTCAAAAATAGGCAAATAGGCAAAATTGCACAGGGCTAGACGTCTGGTTGGATTGGCCATATGTCTGACCTGGGGTTCGAGAAATTTATTTTTCTCTACCCCATTTTCTTTTAATTTTCAAAAGCCTTCCAAACGTCTGGATGGTTTCGACCAGATGTCTGGTTCTAGGCTCGACCGTTTTCCTTTTTCTACCGTGTAATGACCCGTAAATTTATGATAATTAATTTGTTAATTTAATAAGATTTTGGTAATTTAATAGTGAAGGAGTAAAAAAATCTGTAATTTAATAATGAAGTGAACATTAAATTAAGTGTAACAATGTTAATGTAAGTGATTATTAACAATGTGTATGAAACTCCAATTAGTTGTAATAACGAAAATGTTATGCTTGGTTACGAATTTAATATATGAATACAAATGTGAATATTGAATTAACTAATGAAATAATATGACTAATGGTAATTGATTGAATTCAGTATTATGTAAGCAATTAAAATAATTGGTTGAAATGAAATTTAAGTGTAATAGATCATGAACCAATGATAATTTCATCCATTTGACAACAATGGATTGAATAATTGGAGGAAAGTTCAATTAAATGGGATTATTGGAAATTTAATTTATAATTACTGGATTTATTGAAATTGAAATTAAACATTCAAATTGGTGGAATATTCGATAATAAATTTATATAGAAACTTGTTGTAAGGATTAAAAAATTCTAGGTAATTTAAAATGATAGAAAGGGCAAATAATTGAATTTGAATTGAAAAAGTGATTAATTGATTTAATATTAATTTAATTTAATAATGTGAAAATGGCCATTTTGGCCATTGACTTGAATTTCAATGAAACCCATTTCATCGGATCCGTAATGGTGAATTATTATAGGATTTTAAGTTTCGTAACGATAGGACTTGTCATTTGATCGTACGGGCTCGAAACGCCTAGAAATCAATTTAATTGAAATCCATTGAAATCAATTTGAAATAAGCCGATTTAACGTAACTTCTTCATACGATGGAATTAGGACTTGAAACCTGTTTCATTGAGTTTAAAATATTTAAAAACATCTATTATGATATATGGGTCGACCCATTTTCCTTTCGGAGTCGAAACGAGCTTTTTGAGTCGTGTATCGTTCAATCAAACTGGTCCATTCTTTCTATTTCCAACCTTGTTATAAACCCTAGGTCATTTCTTATTTCTTATTTCTACTGTTTGTACGTATGTGGTGACCCAGAATTTTTTGGTATTTGAAATTGGAATATTCAATTGATTTTAAATATTTGAAAGTTAGCTTAACTTGAATTTCAAATATCACTGTTTATTTGACAATTAAATTATTAAATTTAATAATTGAAAATTGGTTAAAATAGTGAATCTTGGTTTTTTAAGCTGGTTAAAAATGTTTCAAACGCTTATAAAATTTATATTTATAATACCGGAGAAAATAGAAGTCTTCAAATTTGAATTTGAGAATGTTTTGTTCAGTTTTGAAATTATATCGCTTAAATCGATATTTAAAAATAGTCTTCCGAGGCACAGTCTCAGAATTTGATGAAACCAGTTCCATTAGATCTGTAATAGTGTATTATTTTTGGATTTCAATTTTCGTAGCATTCGGACTTGTCATGTGATCATACGATAGATAAACGGGCGAAAATTTATATCAAAAATTCAACATAATAACTGAGTCCAAAAAGCTATATTCTCAATACGATCGAATTAGCACTCGCAACCTTTTCCATTGCGTTCGGAACAGGGGTATAACATTATAAACGTCTTACGACAAGCCTCGATAGGAGGTCGAGATTTTGAGCTACAATTTTGAGACGGTTTAAAATTTAAAATTTAAATATAATTTGACCGGTCAATATTGCCTCACATCAGAACTTTATGTTTTCCCTTCAATTCACTGTTGACCACATCCAACACGTGTCCTCTCTGAAGACACGCGTGTTCTTTAAAAAAATTGTCGTGAATGTTGTCTTCCTCTTCAAAACACACTCGTTTCTCTTCAGCATTCCAGTAAAAATGTATCGAGCAAAAAAAATAAATAAAATAAACACAGTTCGAACCGAAGAAGCCGATTAATGGCCTCTATCAAAAATCGATTTTGATCGAGATTTGGAGTTTTGCTTCTCGTGGGTATCGAGTGCGCGGTGAGATTGTGGTTACTTCGGGACCGATGAGGCTCGACTGCATCGATTTTGGAGTGGAACTTGGGAATGCTTGAGATGTCGTGGGGATCGTGGGCAACACAGGCATGGCCGTGGAGGCGACGTAGTGAAGGGGCGACTCACATGGGGTCCGAAGGGTTGTAGATCAGAATGTTGGCGATGCGGGCTGGTTGCTATGTGGTTTTCCTAGAACGTTGATAAAGGTATCTTTATCTTTTTATTTAATTTATATATATTCATTTGTATAGAAAAATTTAAATTACAGAAATAGGTATAAAGAAATTCTGGTTTTAAATTGAGGTACACATACATATATACATATACGGTTAGAGAAATTTTTAATTAACAACAAAGTTTTTTCCATTAAAAGAAAAATGATAAGGGAGTAAGCATTATTTTAAAATCATGAATTTTAAAATGTCTACGTAGGAAAGGTTTACTTTAAATTTAGATTATTTATCTATGCAAGAATTAACTATATATATAAGTATATAAAGGTAAGATTTTGAAGAAAATAGAAATTTTTAAAGAATGATGAAAGTATAAATAAATTAGAATTTTTTGAGATCTATAAATTAATTTTATAAGTACATAGATATGTAGTTTCAAAAGAAAATAAATATGCTTGTACACATTTTTAATTTACTAGTTTATTTTAAACAATGGATTTGGTGATTAATTTGTCAAATTAACTTATTTATTTATTGTAGTTACTAAAAGATTTTTAAAGGGAAAATATTTTTTTAAATTAAATTATTAGTGAATTAAATTTGTTAAATGGTAATAAATTGTGTGGTTAATTCAAATGTTTATAAATCGTGAATTGTTTAACAAGATCCAAAATCATGAAGAAAACAACCCGGTTTGGAAAAGAGTGCAAATAAATCAAAGGTGAGTTAATATTACTCATTCGGATTACCATTTAAATTTAAATAGTTACAATTTAAATTATTGGTTGATTGATTGAATTGACTGAATGTGATATTATATATAATAGTGTATATATACATATATTAGAGTGATTGATTTCCCGCATTATATAGCGGATGAGACCCTATGCGCCCTGCATAATAGCGGATGACCCTTTATACTGCGATATCCACCTTAAAGTGGAATTGGTATTTTATATTGTGCTAACATCTGTGGATGCAGAGAAATAGGTTGGAGGCATCCAACTGGATTCCTCAAAATGTTGAATTTAGTTTATATTCAGTAATGTGATTTATGTGATAATCTGTAATGATAAAATTGATTATATTGGGAACTAAAATTATTGAATGCTATGGCTTGGTTGAAAATATATTAGTATTTTGAGAAAAAGAAAAATATGTAAAATTTGGATTTTAAGGGAAATAAAAAGGGAAATTTTTAAGTAACATAATTATAGTGAATTTGGGTAAATTAAAGATTGAATTTGGAAAAGTATTAAAGTTTGATTCTTAAATTCCATTAAATAAATTATGAGTGAGGAAATAAAGATAGAGTTTAAATAAATGAAAATAAAAGAGTTTCGGAGACTTAAGTGATATTGTCTAAAAATTTAAAGGATTTTATTTTCAAAATTTAAGATTTAAAATGTTTGGGATAAAACAAAAGGGTAGAATTTTGAATGAAGTATGAAGTGGATATTTCAATTTAAAATAATATTTTGAATCATAAATATAGAAGTAAATGTGGAATTAATGTGTTTTAAAATAAATTTGGGTAAATAAAGGAATTTATTTTAAAATGGAGTTAGTTTTGAAAATCGATGTGACGCCCCACCTCTATACCCACGCTAGCCAAGAACACTACGGTGTAATGCTGTCAACTAGCGCGGAGAATAAGGCTGTTGAGGAGCGGCCATCAATAGTTAGGCCTTACACTAGAATTGGTTATCTCGATAGGAGTGATATATATATATAAATATTCTTTCATTTTGCATCTCTGATTTATTTTCTCCCATCGACATACCCCAATTCCAGTATAAAACGAACTACGATGGTTCATAATAGTTTAGAACAGTAAATATAAAATATCACACAGATAATATAATGCGGAACACAAATAAAACAGAAAGTCTCATATATATACAAAAACTGATGTCAGTTACAATACATTTGATACAATACATATGACACGGTACATATGCTACAACCACAACAGTCGACTCAGGAAGCTACATATACAAGTACATTAACGTATATAATATACATGAATACATATCTTCCTATACAATTATACAGACTACGACAAATGACGACGAATACTCCAAAAGATATGAAAGAACTTCATAGCTCTAGCAGCAACCCAAAGCAGAATATCTACAACCTGAAATACTCGGTCTGACCCGAGTATTAGATTCAAAAGAAAATAATACTCGGGTCAGTCTAATTCAAACTCAGTTATTAGTGCACAGAAGCAATAATAATTAAATAATGAATAGACGACAGTAATTAAACCAAATCAGAATGCAATTCAGAATATTGAATTGAATAAACAAAACAGTTCAAACCATTGAAATATTGATTAAAATATTAATTCAAGTAGGGCTGCAGTTCACGCACGCGTGCACTGCCTCGCCACTACGGAATATGGAATACGCAAAAAGATCCATAAGTCGAAACAAAATAGAATATCATACACGCCAAACCGTGTGGCTGCAGTTCACGCTTGCGTGCACTGCCTTGCCACTATTGTGATGTCGTGCCCAAAAACTCAATACCGTGTGGCTGCAGTTCACGCTTGCGTGCACTGCCTTGCCACTACAGTGATGATGTACCAAAAGATCAACGAACCAAAATCAATCAAGGTTCAAATAATTTAAATATCAAATTAAATGTCAACACTGTATGGCTGCAGTACACGCACGCGTGCACTGCCTCGCCACTACGGTGATGAAATAGGAATCGGCACAAGGCCAAATCCGAGTTTTAAAACTGGATTCAACTCAGGTGCAAATCAAAAGTACACATGAATGCTATGTTCAAACATGACACAACCACATATCAATGGACATGCAGTCAACTCAAGTACATCAACTACAAAGAGCATCAATAATGCATGAAACAATGAAACAGTTCAAAGCTTCAACAAATCAGCAAATTCAACCATACATGAAGTGAATCAAGTTCAGCAGTGCAATGACCAAGCATTGATCAATGAACAAAGAACAGAGACCAAGCAAGGCATAGCAACTGCATAGCTGCAACAACAAGATCACTCATAAAAACTAACAAGCCAATATGCAAACATGCATACAACATGGTCTGCAGGCAAACAAAAGAATGATACATAGCAATGAAAAGAGAACATGCATGAAGAACCAGAATGGGACAATGGCAAATACTGCAACAAGACTACAGCAAACACAGAATTGAGCAACAATGCACAAATGCACCTAGAAAGTGACTCGGCAATGCTTGAAGACTGCAGCAAACACAGAGTCAACACAAATGCAAATGCACAAGTGACCATACACATATATACATACAAGAATGTATGTATACAAATGATTAGCCATCAAAGTACAAGTGCAAGTGAAATACAATAAGCAAATGCTACCATGATTCGAGTGAATGCTACAGCAACAAAGACCAAGGCTACAATGTGCATAGAAATTCAAACAAAACAAGACTGCAATTACACTTGCAGTTAAAACTGTTCTCGAAGAAATTGAAAACAATTGCAAGGGTACATCATGAAACCAAAGTGCATCGCACCCATTAAATAAAGAATAACAGCACTCTCAAAGTCAAGTGCAGTGAAACCACAAGAGTAGACTCAAGAACATATGCATGCACACTACAATACTATGTATGCACATATACGAAGACGCATAAAAATAAGAACAAGCCTGTCAATAAAATGATCCCAACAACGTATATACATATCAGATGATGTATATACATACGTGACTGCATATAAAATGAAACTGCAGTCACTAATGAATACAAACGCAATAGCATACAAACAGAACTGCAAACTAGACAAGGCTACGAAAGTAAATCAACTCAGACCCAAAATGGCCAGAATAACCATGATAATGTTCAACATCAAAGTAAAATAGCACCTGAATTACCTGCATCGAAGAACAGGCAAATAAAGGGAACAACAAGTGATGTACACATGATCGCACAGTGAAACCCGTGCACATGTATACATGACCAATTGCCATAATTCAAATGTTATAAGTAAATTGACTAGAAGCAAAACAACAGTCATTCCAAGGCATGAACCAAAAGAAGTTATCAACCTTAAGTAAGTGTAACGATCCAGATTTTTAATTTAAATTAAATTGATGGTGTAAATAAATTTTGGAATAAAATTGTAAATTAATTTGGATTTTTCAAATTAAATAGGAATTTTTGTTTATTTGAGTATTTATTTTAAAATTTAATTGAGATTTTGAATTTCTATATTTAAAATCTTATAGATAAAAAGTAACATCCCAAAGTTAACAATTTAAATAAATTATATGTTTTAAACTTTTGGAATCTAATTTCAAATTAAATTGGAAGAAAAATCCTAAACAAATAAAAATGAGTGATAGTAATATATAATTAAATCCCAATTTTATTTTGAGATTAAAATATTGAAATAAGAAATATTGTAAAAAGTCATTTAAGTTTAAAATCTTATATATGTGTATATATGTATATTACAAATATGAGTAAATTGAATGCATATGTAAAATTAATTTAAACTTGTTCAAAATAAAGTGTGAATTTATAAATGGATATGAAAGTTTACATTTCAAGCTTGAAATGGAAAATTGAATTTAAATTTGAAATAAATGTTTTAAAAAATAATAATTAAGTAGCATTAGAAATCATTTCTTTCTTTAAAATTAATAAAACAAAATGTGTATAAAATGAGAAATAAAAGGTTAAAATAATATATATAGATAAGTTGTTTATTTAAAGGATATAATAGTCTTAATTCAAAAGAAAAAAAATATATAATGAACTAAGCTTAAATATATTGGTTTAAAAAGTGATATTGTAAAATTGATATAAACAAAAGTTTACAAAAGCTAAATCATCCTGTATACTTAATAATTAGATTTGATAAAATAAGGACTTAAAACACATTGTACCTATATATATATATATGCAAACAAATTTAAACATACATATGTAAGTATAAGATTTACAAGTGTTTAAGATATACATTTATTTTCAAAGTGTATAAGTTATAAATATAAAATTTATAAAGTTTCTTTGCTTTGTAACATCAAGGGCTGAAAACTTACATTCACAATAAAATGAATAATTAACAAAATCTATGGTTTAAGATCTTTTCTTACAAATGGCACAAACCATCATTTCCTAAATAAAATAATCAAATAAACAAATTCAGAAAACTTTTCACATTCTAAAATTCGAATTTTTAAAATCTCCTGTCTCAAGTTCAGTAATCATAAAGATCTTTGCAATCTTTAAACTTCAACACTCAAGCAAGAACAAAGTTCAGAAAAAAAACTGCATTCTTCATTTCAATTCAAAGTTCTGAAGCAACTCAACCATTTCAAGATCAAAGTTCAAACTCATTAAAATAAAGCTTAGATCAAAACATTCAAAAAGCCTAAACAACTCAAATGGTTCTCTGCAAATCTCAGAGCATAATCAAAGCTGCAGTTTGACAGTGTAGAATGTCTGGAAAACAATCTAAAGGCAAGTAAACTTCTTTAAGGAATTTTGAATTTGAAGTTGCTAATCAGTAAATAAAACAAGATTTAAATAATAATGTTCAATAAATTGTTTCCAGGAGAATCAAGTTCAAGGCAAAATTTGTTTTCTGTTTCTAATTGCAGAAGGAAAATTAAAAGCCTCTGTTATACAACAAGAAAGTCAAATTGTAAGTGAAATCAAGATTGGTTGTTATTGTGAAATAAACAAATAAACACAATAGTAAAATAAGCAAGTTTCTTCTTACAACTTGCAGTTTTAACTCTGGGAATTAAAGAAAACAAAAATTAAAAGTTCAAGAGCAAAAGGAAAAAAAAAGGGGGGTCATCACCAGATTCCTGTTCTCTGTCAATATATTCCAGGTGAGCAAACTTGAAAATCTTCCCTTTGAATCTGATATCTATGAACTTGTGAATTGCTTTGTGATGCTTGCTTGTTGATATTGGGTTACATGCTTGTAAAATTTGAAATGAATGTGTTTCTGCTGTGTACCTGTCCATGTATGGTTCCTCTATATACCTCTCAGTTGCAAGGTTAATTTAAATTCATAAACCCTTTGATTAGTTTAAGATTAAGATTCAAACAAAACTTGTTTGTTTAAATTAAAACTTCATTTTAAAATTTTATATAAGTCAAAATAATATATAAACACCTCTGGAATATATATAAACCAATGATCAATCAGTAATTAGTGAAATCCCAAGTATAATAATTTGGAGTTTCAGGGTTATAAATCTAATCTTCATACAAAATTATGATTTTTCAAAGCAAAATTACGATTTTTAATGCTATATTTCAAGAGCAATTCTGTTTTGACAGTATTATGTATTTTGGGGTATCTCGTTTGCCACAAATGGTTTGAGGTGTCGAATTTGGTTCTGGATGAAGGGGAGTTATCATATATGAAGGGAAAAATACCAGATTGGATTGCATTTCGTTTTTGAAGTTGTGATTTCGATTTGAAGTCCAGAACCCTAATTTAACTAGGCTGTGTGATTTGGGATGTCGTGATTTCTCTGGTTGATCGAGTTCAACCAAACTTAAGTGGCTGGAAGCAGGAACGTAGGCGATGGCTTGGACGGAGTTTCAGCAACTCTGGTGGTCGGGGGAGCATAGACGAGGCGTTGACAGGTTTACTTGGTGATGCTTGTCATCGTTCCAGGTATGGGTTGAAGCCTCAATTTGGATTTAGAGGCCGTAGTGATGATCTGATGATCGTGGATGGGTGTGGTGATGGTTGTCGAGGAGAGGAAGCTGCCGTGGTTGACTGGCGATGGTCAGAGCACGGTGCACGGTGCACGCGTGTACTTGGTGACAGTTTGGAAGATTGGGAACAAAGGAAACTCGAAGCAAATGGTTTTTAAACTCGGAGTAAATGAGTAGAAAACCCGAAGTAAAAGTTTTGTTTCTCGGGATAGCCTGTAGTTACAGTTTACACTGTAAACTGAGTTTTTGTTTTATAAAAATTTGGGTTTTAAACCTTTTTTAAAATCTGTTTTGTCAAAATTTAAAAATCTGTAATTATAGATTTTAAATAAGGTTTAGGTTTAAAAATTTAATTTAAGTTTGAACTACTAATTTGAATTTAAATTCCAGGTTTGAATTGAAACATGTTTTCTGTTTCCTGCAAAACTAGGTTTAAACCTTTTTAAATCTGTAGTTATGGTTTTGAGAAAAATTTAGGTTCAAATTCAAATGTAAGTTTAAAATTTCAATTAAATTTAAATTCCAGTTTTTAAAACAGAAACTTAAATTTAAAAGTTAACTTTATTAACTATATTATGTTGATAAGATAGTTTAAACTTTTTAATAATAAGATTATAGAAACATGAATAGAGTTGAAGTTAACTTGAAATCTGGAAATTCAAAAGTAAATTTGAATTTCAGGTTTAAATTTTAAGAAGGCTTAAATTTGAAGTTTCAAATTAAAATGGAAATTTAAATTATTGAAAGTTTTGAAATGACTTTAACTTTTAAAAAAATTCATAGAATTTGTTGATTTGCTATTTAAAAGGTTTTAAATTATTTAAAACTTTGATAAGTTTTAAACATGAATTTAAATTGAGATTTAAAGGTAATTTCAAAAGTACTTAGTTATGAATTAAATTGTTTTAAACATAATTAAGTTATGTTTTATTTTGGACATTTGATTAAGAATTATGTTTTAAAATTGATTAATAAGGTGATTAAGATTAATTAATTTAATTAATTAATTAAATTTGGAATTAATAATTGATTAGTGATTAATCAATTTAAAATTAAGATCATTAATTAAGTTATTAACTAATGATAAATGAATATTAATAATGTAATTAAGTTTAAATTAAGGATAATTAATTTAATAATTAACTTTAATTAATTAATGATTAAAGATTTATTAATCAAATGTTTGAAGGTTAATTAATTTAAAGAAAAATTAATTAATTAATTAATGAAGGTGATTAAGACTTAATCAATTGTAATTAATGATGAATTAATCATTGTTTTAAAGATTTCAAATAGAAGTAATTATATGAACAATAAATTTATAACCACGCGGGTTATTCATCTTAATTTAAGATGTTTGATTGTTATTGGATGTTCTGTTATGGATTGATATATTTGATACGTGATGTGATGCTATGTGATGTTTGTGCTAAGCTGTCATATCTGTGATATATACATATTGTTATGCAAACCCCTTGACCCGTAGAATGACATTTGGATTTCGATGCGATAGGGAGTCGGATTCCAGTCGGTTATCCGAAACCCACATCGAATCATATTAGTTAATCTTTGTGAATGATATTTTACTTTATCTATGAATCTGTGAATATAGATAAGCGTTATGGGTTATACCGCTTATCGATATGATTGAACCTGTGATGATGATGTTGTGCACTACTGCGTTGAACCCCTAGACCACACCTATACACACACAAATATGGATGGCACGTGGAAATGGGTTAAGTCACAGATTTTAAAAATCATTTTAAAATTGATTTTTTTCAAAATAGTTTTGGAATTAGAATTGAAGCTTTTGAAAATGAGTTTTCAAAAATGATAGTTATTTTAAATAACTTGATCGAATCTTGGAATTTAAATGAATTAATTTAAATTTGAATTCAATATTTGAAATTGAATTCGATGATTTGGGATCTAGGGTTAAGAAAAAAAGTTATTCAACTTATAAATGGGTTTATATGGGTTTTTAAAACCATTTTTAAAGGTGATGTTTTGAAATTTTAGTTTAACCCAAGATTTAAACTGGTATATATTTGGATTCTTTCTGAAAACGGAAACTGTTTGTGAGCTTTCACAAAAGAAATGAATTTCCAATTGGTGTTAAAAGGACTTCAAGTCTAAAATGAAATGTTTTCCAAATTATAGATAAATCTTTGGAAATGGGTTTGAAAGCTATAAATCTTTAATTTTAAAGATTTAATTGGGTTAATCCAATTGAAATGGGAATTGTTTTGAAATCTATGAATAGATCTTTGTGAAACTGGGCGAAACTTTGTGAAATAAATATTTTTGGTTTAAAGATTTAAAAATGGTAATTTGTTTAATTATTTCAAAGAAAAGTTTTGGATTTTATAAGTTGTGACTTAGCTAAAATCCCATATCCATATGTTTTAAAATATTGCGCTCATTATTCGGTTTAGCCGTGAGAGGACCTTGTGTCATATAACCCATTCCGAATAGTGATACGACGTTATGGATAGCATTTGAAGACCGGTGGTGAAGACCGGGTATTTGTGAGAACGATAGGATAACCTGTCGATTGAATCTGCACTGAGTTGCTCCGGTATAGAATTCTCCCTAAGTGATGGGAAGTCCGATCGGGATTGTGGATACCCGGATTTGCAAGGGCTTCTTCGAAAGTGCCTTCAGTTCTGTTCGAACCCGGGACAGACTTGTATGGTTGTATGTCCGACATTACACTTTGAGATGTTAACTGATCTCTATCAAATACATTTCTGCTTGGTGGCGGAGAATTTATTCTCTTAGTTTAACACCCTTCTCTGAGACGTACGAGCTCAGAGGTTATGTAGTTGATATTTATCAGTGATATTCCCAATTTGGTAATGTGGCATGCTGAGTGCTGCTGTTGATGATCATTGGTTGATCATTTGTGATATGATCATTTGTTTGATCATTTATCTTTGTGATCATTGCTTTGGTCATCTGTTGACCCAAAGCATGGCTTTGTTGCACAAAGCGTAGCTTTGTGGACGAGACTGCATCAGGACCTCACACCCCGGAAATGGTCGAAACAGGAAAGATGCGGCAAGGTTATGAGGGTCGCTCCCTTTAGGGTATGTCATTCCCTTCTGGTAAAGGGTGGTATCATGGTATGGAGCCCAGATACTTACTCATGTGGTTGCTCCAATCTCATTTACTGTGTGGTTGTTGCTTTGAGGCGCCTCGGATAAAGGTCCCAAAGGACCGGGGGATGGCATATTCGTGTAGTAGTTACCTAGTTACAGAGGTAACCCGGCCTTGTGTTGGCAGAGATCTAACTGTAACGTTAGTTCTAGGGACGTCCCGCCAGAGGCGATCCCATGTGGCAGTAGGAAGTTCCTTAGCCTGACCATTTGTTGGAAATCCATTCATCCAATACGTGCCTTGTACGGTTTTAGTTGTAGAACCTGCCATTTAACATGGCAGCTATAGTAGGCATAGCATCATGGTACCTATGCTGGCTAGGATTTATATTATACTTTCGAAAGATTTTCCACTATGCACTAGTAATAATATCACAGAATTTTTCTCGTATTAAGCATGTTTGACTATCATAAGGAGAAATCTCCCCCATGTGTGCGTTTGCATTGTGTGTGTGCCGGGAGGCCTTATGGTAGTTTCATTTTCTAAAAAGCATTGCGGATTTTCAAATTTAAATTCTGTTGTTTGTTTTAATAAGACCAAATGTTTTTGTTTGCTCATACCAGTCCCATGACTGACCTGGAGTTTATTGTTCCTTTCCTAAACTCTGGGTGCCCACTATTTTCCCACACGGGCAGTCTAGAGTTGGGGTTTTCAGATAATCAGTAGTAGGTGTATATTCGATAGCTTTCAGCCTTAGGATTTGGCAATCGCATTTTGGATCGAGTTGCTTCTCTTCATCTTAATTTGGAGTTCGAGCTATTTCTGGATTGGTGCTTTGGAGATGGAGATTACTAATACTGGAGTTCTTTCTTGAAGACCATTTTGGAGATTTGTTCCGCTGCTAGTGTTATCATTATATTTCCGCTGCTATTCTTTGTATCTCTGATAATGTTGATATCTATTGTATCATTCATGTTGTATAAGTTATTGTATCCAATGTTGTATATTAATATATTATTCATTTCTTCCGCTGTGTTATTTACTTAATGTGTTATAAGCTCCGGCGAACCAGATTCGACGTTTGGATCTGCGGCATTTGAATACGAGTGTCGTATTCGGTGCCGATTTTCGAAGGTCGATTCAGGATCGTCACATTTGGTATCAGAGCTGAAGGTTAAAACTTTAGCTCAGGAGTATAACACATTAAGTAACTCATTAGAGATAGGGTGAAGTAAACCCTAGAATGAGTATATCCCTGAGATATCCGTTCGAATGCCTCAGTAAATTCTCTTACTATCCACTGATAGTGAGTATGAGTGCGAGAAGAGAACGAGATAGGGGACAAGGGAATACCACTACCAATGGTCAATACCCTGCAACAGCGGAAACAACTTTCTTCTCAATCTCCTTTGATTCGATTTCGAATTCCTTTTGATTGCTTCGTAGCAGCTCCAGAAAGAAGTTTCGGTGTGATGATGGCCATACGTATCGTTGTAGAAAATTCTTACTTTGTATCTTCATCGATTTCTTATCAGCTTTTCGATCTAAACTCTAATGAATTTGAAATTGAAAAATTAAATAAATTGGAAATTTTAAATTAAGTAAATTGGTTAACTAATATGAAGATTTAATCTATCTATTTATTCTCTGGGATCCGATATAGTCTACGAACGATTAGTTATCCCTTCGAACTAATCAATACCCTTGCATATTCGTAGACCGGTGGACCCGAGTATCTTGTGTAATAATTGTATGAGTTCGTTCTCATATTATTGATATTCTAGTTTGGGTAGACCAAATGCAGAATAAACATTTCGATCTGATCTGATCAATCATTTCTTTATCTATCATCTATTCTTTGTCGTCTTCCTTGCAATTTCGAGGACGAAATTCTTTTAAGGGGGGAAATCTGTAACGATCCAGATTTTTAATTTAAATTAAATTGATGGTGTAAATAAATTTTGGAATAAAATTGTAAATTAATTTGGATTTTTCAAATTAAATAGGAATTTTTGTTTATTTGAGTATTTATTTTAAAATTTAATTGAGATTTTGAATTTCTATATTTAAAATCTTATAGATAAAAAGTAACATCCCAAAGTTAACAATTTAAATAAATTATATGTTTTAAACTTTTGGAATCTAATTTCAAATTAAATTGGAAGAAAAATCCTAAACAAATAAAAATGAGTGATAGTAATATATAATTAAATCCCAATTTTATTTTGAGATTAAAATATTGAAATAAGAAATATTGTAAAAAGTCATTTAAGTTTAAAATCTTATATATGTGTATATATGTATATTACAAATATGAGTAAATTGAATGCATATGTAAAATTAATTTAAACTTGTTCAAAATAAAGTGTGAATTTATAAATGGATATGAAAGTTTACATTTCAAGTTTGAAATGGAAAATTGAATTTAAATTTGAAATAAATGTTTTAAAAAATAATAATTAAGTAGCATTAGAAATCATTTCTTTCTTTAAAATTAATAAAACAAAATGTGTATAAAATGAGAAATAAAAGGTTAAAATAATATATATAGATAAGTTGTTTATTTAAAGGATATAATAGTCTTAATTCAAAAGAAAAAATATATATAATGAACTAAGCTTAAATATATTGGTTTAAAAAGTGATATTGTAAAATTGATATAAACAAAAGTTTACAAAAGCTAAATCATCTTGTATACTTAATAATTAGATTTGATAAAATAAGGACTTAAAACACATTGTACCTATATATATATATGCAAACAAATTTAAACATACATATGTAAGTATAAGATTTACAAGTGTTTAAGATATACATTTATTTTCAAAGTGTATAAGTTATAAATATAAAATTTATAAAGTTTCTTTGCTTTGTAACATCAAGGGCTGAAAACTTACATTCACAATAAAATGAATAATTAACAAAATCTATGGTTTAAGATCTTTTCTTACAAATGGCACAAACCATCATTTCCTAAATAAAATAATCAAATAAACAAATTCAGAAAACTTTTCACATTCTAAAATTCGAATTTTTAAAATCTCCTGTCTCAAGTTCAGTAATCATAAAGATCTTTGCAATCTTTAAACTTCAACACTCAAGCAAGAACAAAGTTCAGAAAAAAAACTGCATTCTTCATTTCAATTCAAAGTTCTGAAGCAACTCAACCATTTCAAGATCAAAGTTCAAACTCATTAAAATAAAGCTTAGATCAAAACATTCAAAAAGCCTAAACAACTCAAATGGTTCTCTGCAAATCTCAGAGCATAATCAAAGCTGCAGTTTGACAGTGTAGAATGTCTGGAAAACAATCTAAAGGCAAGTAAACTTCTTTAAGGAATTTTGAATTTGAAGTTGCTAATCAGTAAATAAAACAAGATTTAAATAATAATGTTCAATAAATTGTTTCCAGGAGAATCAAGTTCAAGGCAAAATTTGTTTTCTGTTTCTAATTGCAGAAGGAAAATTAAAAGCCTCTGTTATACAACAAGAAAGTCAAATTGTAAGTGAAATCAAGATTGGTTGTTATTGTGAAATAAACAAATAAACACAATAGTAAAATAAGCAAGTTTCTTCTTACAACTTGCAGTTTTAACTCTGGGAATTAAAGAAAACAAAAATTAAAAGTTCAAGAGCAAAAGGAAAAAAAAGGGGGTCATCACCAGATTCCTGTTCTCTGTCAATATATTCCAGGTGAGCAAACTTGAAAATCTTCCCTTTGAATCTGATATCTATGAACTTGTGAATTGCTTTGTGATGCTTGCTTGTTGATATTGGGTTACATGCTTGTAAAATTTGAAATGAATGTGTTTCTGCTGTGTACCTGTCCATGTATGGTTCCTCTATATACCTCTCAGTTGCAAGGTTAATTTAAATTCATAAACCCTTTGATTAGTTTAAGATTAAGATTCAAACAAAACTTGTTTGTTTAAATTAAAACTTCATTTTAAAATTTTATATAAGTCAAAATAATATATAAACACCTCTGGAATATATATAAACCAATGATCAATCAGTAATTAGTGAAATCCCAAGTATAATAATTTGGAGTTTCAGGGTTATAAATCTAATCTTCATACAAAATTATGATTTTTCAAAGCAAAATTACGATTTTTAATGCTATATTTCAAGAGCAATTCTGTTTTGACAGTATTATGTATTTTGGGGTATCTCGTTTGCCACAAATGGTTTGAGGTGTCGAATTTGGTTCTGGATGAAGGGGAGTTATCATAGATGAAGGGAAAAATACCAGATTGGATTGCATTTCGTTTTTGAAGTTGTGATTTCGATTTGAAGTCCAGAACCCTAATTTAACTAGGCTGCGTGATTTGGGATGTCGCGATTTCTCTGGTTGATCGAGTTCAACCAAACTTAAGTGGCTGGAAGCAGGAACGTAGGCGATGGCTTGGACGGAGTTTCAGCAACTCTGGTGGTCGGGGGAGCATAGACGAGGCGTTGACAGGTTTACTTGGTGATGCTTGTCATCGTTCCAGGTATGGGTTGAAGCCTCAATTTGGATTTAGAGGCCGTAGTGATGATCTGATGATCGTGGATGGGTGTGGTGATGGTTGTCGAGGAGAGGAAGCTGCCGTGGTTGACTGGCGATGGTCAGAGCACGGTGCACGGTGCACGCGTGTACTTGGTGACAGTTTGGAAGATGGGAACAAAGGAAACTCGAAGCAAATGGTTTTTAAACTCGGAGTAAATGAGAAGAAAACCCGAAGTAAAAGTTTTGTTTCTCGGGATAGCCTGTAGTTACAGTTTACACTGTAAACTGAGTTTTTGTTTTATAAAAATTTGGGTTTTAAACCTTTTTTAAAATCTGTTTTGTCAAAATTTAAAAATATGTAATTATAGATTTTAAATAAGGTTTAGGTTTAAAAATTTAATTTAAGTTTGAACTATTAATTTGAATTTAAATTCCAGGTTTGAATTGAAACCTGTTTTCTGTTTCCTGCAAAACTAGGTTTAAACCTTTTTAAATCTGTAGTTATGGTTTTGAGAAAAATTTAGGTTCAAATTCAAATGTAAGTTTAAAATTTCAATTAAATTTAAATTCCAGTTTTTAAAACAGAAACTTAAATTTAAAAGTTAACTTTATTAACTATATTATGTTGATAAGATAGTTTAAACTTTTTAATAATAAGATTATAGAAACATGAATAGAGTTGAAGTTAACTTGAAATCTGGAAATTCAAAAGTAAATTTGAATTTCAGGTTTAAATTTTAAGAAGGCTTAAATTTGAAGTTTCAAATTAAAATGGAAATTTAAATTATTGAAAGTTTTGAAATGACTTTAACTTTAAAAAAAATTCATAACATTTGTTGATTTGCTATTTAAAAGGTTTTAAATTATTTAAAACTTTGATAAGTTTTAAACATGAATTTAAATTGAGATTTAAAGGTAATTTCAAAAGTACTTAGTTATGAATTAAATTGTTTTAAACATAATTAAGTTATGTTTTATTTTGGACATTTGATTAAGAATTATGTTTTAAAATTGATTAATAAGGTAATTAAGATTAATTAATTTAATTAATTAATTAAATTTGGAATTAATAATTGATTAGTGATTAATCAATTTAAAATTAAGATCATTAATTAAGTTATTAACTAATGATAAATGAATATTAATAATGTAATTAAGTTTAAATTAAGGATAATTAATTTAATAATTAACTTTAATTAATTAATGATTAAAGATTTATTAATCAAATGTTTGAAGGTTAATTAATTTAAAGAAAAATTAATTAATTAATTAATGAAGGTGATTAAGACTTAATCAATTGTAATTAATGATGAATTAATCATTGTTTTAAAGATTTCAAATAGAAGTAATTATATGAACAATAAATTTATAACCACGCGGGTTATTCATCTTAATTTAAGATGTTTGATTGTTATTGGATGTTCTGTTATGGATTGATATATTTGATACGTGATGTGATGCTATGTGATGTTTGTGCTAAGCTGTCATATCTGTGATATATACATATTGTTATGCAAACCCCTTGACCCGTAGAATGACATTTGGATTTCGATGCGATAGGGAGTCGGATTCCAGTCGGTTATCCGAAACCCACATCGAATCATATTAGTTAATCTTTGTGAATGATATTTTACTTTATCTATGAATCTGTGAATATAGATAAGCGTTATGGGTTATACCGCTTATCGATATGATTGAACCTGTGATGATGATGTTGTGCACTACTGCGTTGAACCCCTAGACCACACCTATACACACACAAATATGGATGGCACGTGGAAATGGGTTAAGTCACAGATTTTAAAAATCATTTTAAAATTGATTTTTTTCAAAATAGTTTTGGAATTAGAATTGAAGCTTTTGAAAATGAGTTTTCAAAAATGATAGTTATTTTAAATAACTTGATCGAATCTTGGAATTTAAATGAATTAATTTAAATTTGAATTCAATATTTGAAATTGAATTCGATGATTTGGGATCTAGGGTTAAGAAAAAAATTTATTCAACTTATAAATGGGTTTATATGGGTTTTTAAAACCATTTTTAAAGGTGATGTTTTGAAATTTTAGTTTAACCCAAGATTTAAACTGGTATATATTTGGATTCTTTCTGAAAACGGAAACTGTTTGTGAGCTTTCACAAAAGAAATGAATTTCCAATTGGTGTTAAAAGGACTTCAAGTCTAAAATGAAATGGTTTCCAAATTATAGATAAATCTTTGGAAATGGGTTTGAAAGCTATAAATCTTTAATTTTAAAGATTTAATTGGGTTAATCCAATTGAAATGGGAATTGTTTTGAAATCTATGAATAGATCTTTGTGAAACTGGGTGAAACTTTGTGAAATAAATATTTTTGGTTTAAAGATTTAAAAATGGTAATTTGTTTAATTATTTCAAAGAAAAGTTTTGGATTTTATAAGTTGTGACTTAGCTAAAATCCCATATCCATATGTTTTAAAATATTGCGCTCATTATTCGGTTTAGCCGGGAGAGGACCTTGTGTCATATAGCCCATTCCGAATAGTGATACAATGTTATGGATAGCATTTGAAGACCGGTGGTGAAGACCGGGTATTTGTGAGAACGATAGGATAACCTGTCGATTGAATCTGCACTGAGTTGCTCCGGTATAGAATTCTCCCTAAGTGATGGGAAGTCCGATCGGGATTGTGGATACCCGGATTTGCAAGGGCTTCTTCGGAAGTGCCTTCGGTTCTGTTCGAACCCGGGACAGACTTGTATGGTTGTATGTCCGACATTACACTTTGAGATGTTAACTGATCTCTATCAAATACATTTCTGCTTGGTGGCGGAGAATTTATTCTCTTAGTTTAACACCCTTCTCTGAGACGTACGAGCTCAGAGGTTATGTAGTTGATATTTATCAGTGATATTCCCAATTTGGTAATGTGGCATGCTGAGTGCTGCTGTTGATGATCATTGGTTGATCATTTGTGATATGATCATTTGTTTGATCATTTATCTTTGTGATCATTGCTTTGGTCATCTGTTGACCCAAAGCATGGCTTTGTTGCACAAAGCGTAGCTTTGTGGACGAGACTGCATCAGGACCTCACACCCCGAAAATGGTCGAAACAGGAAAGATGCGGCAAGGTTATGAGGGTCGCTCCCTTTAGGGTATGTCATTCCCTTCTGGTAAAGGGTGGTATCATGGTATGGAGCCCAGATACTTACTCATGTGGTTGCTCCAATCTCATTTACTGTGTGGTTGTTGCTTTGAGGCGCCTCGGATAAAGGTCCCAAAGGACCGGGGGATGGCATATTCGTGTAGTAGTTACCTAGTTACAGAGGTAACCCGGCCTTGTGTTGGCAGAGATCTAACCGTAACGTTAGTTCTCGGGACGTCCCGCCAGAGGCGATCCCATGTGGCAGTAGGAAGTTCCTTAGCCTGACCATTTGTTGGAAATCCATTCATCCAATACGTGCCTTGTACGGTTTTAGTTGTAGAACCTGCCATTTAACATGGCAGCTATAGTAGGCATAGAATCATGGTACCTATGCTGGCTAGGATTTATATTATACTTTCGAAAGATTTTCCACTATGCACTAGTAATAATATCATAGAATTTTTCTCGTATTAAGCATGTTTGACTATCATAAGGAGAAATCTCCCCCATGTGTGCGTTTGCATTGTGTGTGTGCCGAGAGGCCTTATGGTAGTTTCATTTTCTAAAAAGCATTGCGGATTTTCAAATTTAAATTCTGTTGTTTGTTTTAATAAGACCAAATGTTTTTGTTTGCTCATACCAGTCCCATGACTGACCTGGAGTTTATTGTTCCTTTCCTAAACTCTGGGTGCCCACTATTTTCCCACACGGGCAGTCTAGAGTTGGGGTTTTCAGATAATCAGTAGTAGGTGTATATTCGATAGCTTTCAGCCTTAGGATTTGGCAATCGCATTTTGGATCGAGTTGCTTCTCTTCATCTTAATTTGGAGTTCGAGCTATTTCTGGATTGGTGCTTTGGAGATGGAGATTACTAATACTGGAGTTCTTTCTTGAAGACCATTTTGGAGATTTGTTCCGCTGCTAGTGTTATCATTATATTTCCGCTGCTATTCTTTGTATCTCTGATAATGTTGATATCTATTGTATCATTCATGTTGTATCAGTTATTGTATCCAATGTTGTATATTAATATATTATTCATTTCTTCCGCTGTGTTATTTACTTAATGTGTTATAAGCTCCGGCGAACCAGATTCGACGTTTGGATCTGCGGCATTTGAATACGAGTGTCGTATTCGGTGCCGATTTTCGAAGGTCGATTCAGGATCGTCACAGTAAGCAATAATGCCAATGGCAGACAACACACATATGCATAGACCAATCAGCAGAAGTCAATATGATCAAGTGCACAGGTATACACATATGCAGTGACCAGTGAACTACAGAATGAGGCTGGACATTGTATATATATACAAATGACCACAAAGACTTCAAAGTGATATTTATATGCAACACAATGTCATGTATACAGCAGTTCAAATAAACGATGCGAGCTCAAATCGAAGTGTGTACGAGTTGCACCAATAGGCAACTAGGATAACATATACACAAGGATACTTAGCAGTGGTTATCAAACAACATTGATGAAGATGAGAAGAAACGAGTGCAGACAGCACATACTAAAAGAAATATCACTAGAGCATATATATGTAAACATGAAAGGGTGAGATAGCTATTTAAAGTGGATATGCAAGTGCAACAAGAAATCAAAATAGCAGTTTTGAACAAGACAGTGCCGAAGCAAAAAGTCAAAAGCAGATAAACCCGTGGTGGTCACGAGTTACCACAGTGCCAAAATAACCAGAAAACACAAAAATTATCATCGACATCGAATCACAGTTGAACAGCCTAAAATCAAGTTGAACAAAGTCACAAATTCAAAACCGATAACACAAAATCAAATCAACATCGCATTTGCCGAAACCCTATATTGAGATTAAATTAGATGTGAGTAAATTTAATTACTCACCTTGTCGACGAATTTAAACATCACAGAGACGAGCCAAGAACGAACGAAACCCTAATTTGGGAAGAAGGGGTAGGAGCGATCGAACGTGGCCGACATTCTTTTGCTCGTTTGTTTCGGTGTAGGGTTTTCGAATGAGGGAAAAAATTAAAAGGGGGCCGGTTATATGTTTTAATCACGGCCCAGTATCAAAAACAAAACGAGGACCACTCTTTAATTTAAAAGCCCACAATTCCTTTTTTTTAATAATTTATAAAAGAATTTTAATTAAAATTTTAAAACTTCAATTGGCAATAAGTGAAAATTTTAATCGTTTTATGTCGATTATAAATCGACGCGAAATACCGGGTAGTTACAATCGATTTGAAAACTAATTAAGTATTTGAAACTGAGATTAAAGGAGATTGAGATTATGGAATTTATAAACGGGTTCTATATATTGAGTGAAATATTTATCAAAGGATAATTTGGAAATATAAACTCAGGATGGGAATTTATAAGAAAGGGTGATTTGTCTAAAAATAAATAATGGTTTATTTAAAAAGAGTGAATTTTTTTTTACGGAATTGGGACCTAAATTAATTTGGGATAAATCGAGAAGGATTTATGAGTGATTAGACGGGTTATGTTGGAAGGGAAGGTGTATTTCCTAAGAAGCTAAGTATAATTTTTTAACAAGAAGATTTCTATGTACAACAAAGGTTTTAAAAGATGTTTTAAAGAATGTTTTAGAGAAATTTTATTAGTTTTAGTATTTTAAAGTAAATATTTATTTAAATTAATTTTAGTAGTAATTATATTAAAGGTTAAATTAGTATTATGTTTTTAAATGATAATTATTTAATATTTAAGCTTTGTACAATAGTTTCATTTTGAAAATATTTCTGGCTAAAGTTTTACTTGGAAATTTTTTGTAGAATTTCATAACTATTATTTAAATAAATGATTTTAAGTAGTTTTATCTTAGAATGGTTTAAGTATATTTTTTTGGATAAAGTGATTTAAATTATTCAAAATCTAAAGTATTAAGACTTGGTGATTTTCAGTAGAAATAAAACAATTGGTTGGAAATTTATTCCGCGAAAGAAAAAGTGATATGAAAACTATTTTCAAAGAGTTGAAGTGTAGAAAAATATCTTGCGAAGATATTTTGAAACAAATAATTTGAAAAATTGTTAAGGCCTGATGCTTGTTTATGGATGTTATATGATAGTTAAATAATAGACTATCAATATTGGCCAATGCGCTGATCGTTTCAAAGAGACCGGGATCGGGATTAATTTTTCGAAAACCACTTCGATCTGGTTTGAATGTTTTCGTGAGGAAGACTAGAGCTTGAAGTCAAAGATGGGGAAGTGAAGTGCAAGGGCTAATCGCCACTAATCCTGAGGGTGATTCCAAAATGGATGTAGTAGGAATAGTGCCTTCGGTTTCGTTCGGATTCGGAACAGACTTCTATGGATGAATGCTATCAGAACATCGTCAAGAGGCGATGAGCATTCTAAGTGAGATGTGTTCTAAAAAGGTAACACATAGCCTCGAGCCTCATCAATCGGGAATGACTAAAATAGGGGAGGCACAGTAAGGCTAAGTGGCTAGCAACCAATTAGGGTAGCATAATCCCTGTCTAGATGTCCCTTTTTATTCGGTTGTGTCGGCGGGTTCTGATCCCAACCAAGGGGTGATCTTATTCGGACTATCCAGTAATGGGTAGCTCTAGTCTTGTGTTGCAGGGGATCAAGGTGGATCCTCAATATGCTGATCTAGACCAGGTATTGTGATAGGCGGTACCCCAGTAGCCCTGCCATTGTATGGAATCCAAACTCCAATAAGCGCCTGTACGGTTTTGATTGTGCCCAACTATGTTGAAACGTGAGATGCAAGCATTTCAGCTAGATTCTATTTTACTTTCCATAGGAACTATTATAATATCAGACAGATTTGTTCAAAATATTTTTGTTATCCTTAGGTAAAAACCTGGCATGTTTGTTCGTGGCGTGGTCTTACGAGATACCTTTGATTTCAAAGGATTTTGAAAACTTTAATAATCCAATTGAGTGTGTTTTCTCACTCTGGTTTTCCACACTGACTCGGATGTTATTTAATTATGATGCTCGGGTTAGAACGAGTATTATAGATACAGGAAAGGATGCCATAGGGCTCAAGAGACGAGCTGGTTGGCGAGACATATCACACATATTTGATGTATTATCCGTTGTGTATGGTTTGCTGTATAATCAATTTCTATGTGGCAAGTTAACAAAACTGTCCAGTGTTGTGTTTTTGTTTGATGTTGTACTTTGATGATGTAATGTATAAAACAAATATAGTACTTTTGTAATACCCCGGAATTTCCAAGAGTTTAAAATGTTGATAATCTCTTATGTAATTATTTGAAATTGATAAATTGTTGTTTTCAAAAGATAATTAACCAAGAAATAAAAATATAATATTTTAATTATTGTTATAAATTGGTTTTATATTAAGAATAATTATTTTGTATTGTGTAAACCAATTCTAAATTGATATATTGTTTTCAAAATTTATAAGTGTGTTTAAATTGCATTTATATCTATATATTAAAATCTGTGTATTCTAAATTGATTTCAAAATAGGATATATTACTTGTAAATAATAATGAGCTTATTTTAAAATAGTTGTTTATATTTGTAACAACCCGTAAATTTAACCAGTTTTAGTAATGTTTTAATTTAAATTTTGTGAAATTTTAAACGATAAAATTTTGAAATATAAATTTGATATTTGGAATGCGTCCAGTTAAACATAGCAACCGGTAAATTTTCATCCGAAAATATGAAAGTTTATTTCGCGCGTAAATTTACTTCAATTTAATCAGTTAAAAAGCGATGAAAATAAAATGTTTTCAAAACCAAAATATTTTACATAGAAAAATTCTAAACCATCTTTTGAGCAAGTTGTCAGTTTGTCGTTTTCCCAAATTCGGACATCTTTGGCTTTGTCGATCTTATTTTTCTACGAATTTTATGCATTTTCCGCTAGTATAAATTTCGAATTTTTATAATTAAATCGTACCACTGATATTTGTATATCGTTCTGTTTGTCCCGTCGTGCTGATTTTCACAATATATTCATTTGCGCATTTTTGATATCCGATGTGCGGTGAAATCTGTGAACGTCTAACGTTTAGCGTATGGGTTCAGCAACGGTTTTTGTCCTTCCATTTCCATCGTGCAAAGTTGTCAACTGAGATTAATTATTTCATGGGTTCCAAGTTTTGTTGGTTCAAATATCTATGGTCACAATTCCTTTTGTATTCCAAACATTTATATCATAGTCCTCTACCGTCGCATCCTTTCATTTCGTTTTTGTTTTGTAACTCATTTCTTTCTTCTCCCCTTTCATTTTGTTCTTTTCGTTCCAAAGAAAACCCAACTTATGACTTTTTCTATTCCCTAACTATTGTCATCCCAACCGGTTCCATATATTATTTTGGTTCGTCTTCTTTTTCTTGCTCTCTCATTTGTTCTTCGTTCTGATTCTCCCAAAACAAAATTTACAAACTGAGTTTTCACGTTTCATATATAATTTTTTTTTTGGTTTTGGAGATCACTTGCTCATATATTTTGCTTCTGGAACCAACTCACCTGACAACATCAAGCTGAAAGCTTCCACCATACTTGCTTCCTATGAAACTCGAGCCTCGCCAAGGCACCGTAACTCCACCCCATCGCCACTGACCAGCCGCATCTTCCCCATGACAACACCTGACACACGCAACGTCCCCTATTAGCCTCACACCCCTTCAAAATCCTCCACTTGACACGTCAGTCCCTCCCACGCCTTGAACCTATCCGCACACAACCCATACATGTAACCTCACACCACCTTCACCAAAACAGGCTGCAGTCGATAGCCCTGTCCACGTGAATAGCCTCCATCCCGCCACCGACCTTCGCCAATCCTTCCAACTTCCACCGATCCACCTGCATGCGTCCACCATGACAGCCCACACCTTGACAACCAACCTTAAACCCTCTGCCCGCCCACTTGCACAGCGGCCACCCACGGCCAAGCAACACGGCAACCTCCCTAGCCGCTCATCACTTCTTTCCCGCGCGCCCACTTCACCGCTCCTCCGACCTATCCTCTCCGCTGCAGCCCGAGGCCACAACCCAACCCGCCACCGTGTTGCCCTCTCTCTCTCTCTTCGACTTACTATCAACCGCCGCCGCTGTCCTCGGCCGAAGTTAGCGCCACCACCTTTTCACCCATTCCCATGCAAAGCTCGGCCACCATCCCCTCCGGGAGCTCCGCCATACTCATATTGCTCAGCCACCATTCCTTCTTCTTCACCTATAGGTAATATATATATTTGAAAGTTTTAGCCTACTTAGTTATTTCGTTCGGCTGCTATATATGAAATATGTTAAATAATACATGAGTTTGAGTGTCGACTGGAATATATGAGTTACATAAAGATCTTGTTTCCTGTTAGAGCATGCATATGTTTTGAGGTAAATGCTGTGAAGTATGTACATATATGTAAGCTTTCTCGTTTAATAAGTATGAATATAATTATTTATTTCAAAATATTATAAGTTATGCTACATTATTCGATTTACATATCAGAGTTGAATATTAAGATTTGTAGCTGATATACTTTTACATCGTTGATGGGTCGGCAGGCCTTTTTATTTATTTTTATGTATATACAATATTTTAAGATGTGTGATAGTTTATAATATATTATATATATACAGGTTTTGTTAAATGAGTTGGTTATATATATATATATATATATATAGGTTAAAGTATCAACATTTATGTTGTTATATGTATAGACGTGCAGGTAGATTTTAGCCGTGATCCTAAATTCTTTGGTATATGTGTACAATATCTTTATGTAAAGATGTTTAAAAAAATAATTAAAGGCTTTATTCTTATGGGCGATTTGTTAAATAATGGGTTTATAAAAGAAACGTGTGCATGCATAAAGATATGTTAGTTACAGGTTAGATTACATTAGTTCAGCAGTGGGTTGGCATCTTAGTATGGTTGCGATTATAAGATATGTTGTATTTGAGTTTATATGAACATTTTGAAGGTGCATATACATCAGTCGTTTCAAATGATAAATATGTGCATATAGGTGTCTATGTTCTAAATTTTCAGGTTGCGTATAGATGTGAATATATATGCTAGTTGTGGTTGACGAGTCTGCATCTATAGATATATGGGTATTAGTTGTATCTATGTAATATTAGACTTTAATACATGAATTTATTTTAAAATAATAATTTTGAACTATATATGTATTTAATATAATATATGATTTGATGTATATGGTTATTTATAAAAAGAATTTCCCCGATACCAATTATCGTCATCGACCCAGCTTTGATTTGACTCCGTTTATTCTTATCTACCAGCTTTGAGCGTCGAATCGTGCCAATCTAGCTTTGCTTTGGAATTTACGCTTGGATTGGTAACTCGTTCCATCGTTGAATCTCTAGCCTTGAAAGGTGAGTAATCACTCACGATTAATGTTCTTTTATTTATTAAATGTGATTTAAATTGAAACGACAATTGAAATATACTACTGTTATTTATTGCACTGTTATGTATGTATCAGTTCACCTTTGACATCTGACACCGTTATCTGTTATGTATGCAATAATAACCCAGTTTGGTTGATAATTGATTGATTGTTTGTTGTTTATATTGGATGTTAAATTGAAACGTAAAAATGATGAATAGTATGCAATCGAATTTGACGTAGGACAGTTATAAAATTTGAATCGACATATGTGTTGAATTTGATTAGTTAATTTGAATAATATGACCCCTTTTAATTGTAAGTTAATTGACACATAGAATTTGAAAAATTAGACTTTGAACCTTTGAACGTATATTGGATTAACTGTTGTAGTATAAAAATTGAAAGTGAACGACAAGTGGAAAAACCGTAATGTAATAATCTTTAGTCTACATGAAATGACAGTGTAGATTCTAGAGATAATTATATTAATTCGCACAAACAACAATGCGAATTAATACTATTATTTCAGGATTATTTGAATTAATTATTGGATTGTTATTGATTGTGTTATTGCTTGTTTATTTACTTTGACACCATCCCTGTTATCACACTGCAAGTTCCCTTTATTATGTTTGATCTTGAATTGAAATTGGAATCGGGTTGCAATGATATATACCCAAATGAATCTGACCTAGGATAGAGAATTAAATTAAATCCGATTGGTCAATAATTTGAAATAATGATTTTATTCAAGCAAAGAATAAGTTTTGAAATGAAGTTGGAATTTGAATTTTATAAAAAGGAAAATGTAAAGATTGAAATCTGAAACAAATATTAACGGAGTGATTGATGAAAGGACGTTGTTTGAAATTTAATCATTTAATAATTAAATTTGAAATTATAATTAAGCTTGGAATTATAATTAAGTGTGAAATTATTAAGTTGAATTTATAATTAAGTTGAAATGATTTGATAATTAAGTTTGAATTAGTAATTAAGTGGAAATGATTTAATAATTAAGTTTGAATTTATAATCAAGTTTGTAATTATTAAGTTTGAAATTATTAATAATTAAGATTGAAATTATTTAATAATTGTATAAGGTTTAATTATTTGATAATTGAATAAAAATTGAATTCTTTGATAAGAGAAATTGAACTTTTGAATAAGTGGATTTGAACTTCGTTAATAAATGAAATTGGGTTTTCTTTATTTATTAAAGTTTGGAAACTTATTTAAGTAAGTTAATAAGTGAAATTGAACTTCTTGAATATGTGAAATTTAGTTTCTTTATTAATTGTGTTTTCGAAATTTGTAACTAAGTAACAAATAAGTGAAATGGAATTTCTTTAACAAGAAATAAAACGTGATTTATTGGAATAATTATAAGACTTGAAATTTAAAGAATTTGATTTGACGAATCTAATTTAATTCAATTTGAAGTTTGGATATAATAAAGTTGAACGTAAGTAATTGATTTAAATGAATTGGAATTTAAATAGAAGTTGTTTTGAAGGATAAATTTACTTAGCAAATATTGAATGAAATCGATCAATGGATTTGAATTGATTTGAATGAAAATTGAATTTATTAAAGTGATTTCGGAATGAAATTTATATACGAACTTGAATCGATATTTGAATTGTTTAAATAAAAGTTGAAATTGAATTATAAGATTTTAAAACGGAAAGCTAGAAGTTTTGAAACGTAAATTATAGAATTGATTTAGAAAGACTAACGAAATGTTGATTACAAATTGAAATTGAAATTGATTTTGAATTGGTAATTTGGAAGTTTTGAATCGTAAATTTTGGAAATTGATATCGAAATGACGAACGGAATATTGGTTTACAAATTCCAATTTGAAATTGGATTTGATTTGATTTTTGAAATGGATAAAACGACCAATCGATGTAATAATTACGAAAGTTATTAAAGAGACCGGAATCGGTTATGGATATACTCTCTATCTAAACCGAAAACCACTTTAATAACTATACGCGGAGTGGTGATCCAGAATGAAGTGGTTGGAATGATGTACATGATGACTGAAGAAAAGAGAACGACAATGGATACCCTTGACACTTGTGTCAAATTGGAAATGACTAAAATCAGGAGCCGTGCCGGGCCAAATGGGGTTAGCCACCTCGAGCGAACACACTTCTTCGTAACTATTACTCATTACTTGTGATTGATTGGTGCACCCTCGGAATTTCAGGAGTGTTGTTTCGCGGTGTTGCGATCGCTGCGGCGATGCGTTCTCACCAGTCCGGATCAGGCGAACGGTAGTTTCACTACCTTGGGTATTGCCTCATGTGCCTTGTCATACTTGTATCCCTATATACGCGACCACTACGAATTTGTTTTGTGTTATACCTATGGAGTACTCCCTGATATCCCACCAGTTTACGGTGGAGTTTACAGTGCTGTATAGACTATGACATTTATAAAATGTGTTAAGGGGGATAATGGTAACGCCTTAACACTATTTTGATATTTATATTACTTATTGACATTATCTATTTAGCGTATATTACTACATAGTAGATAGTTTAACGGATCCTTAAAGGATGGTTATTCCAACGTCCTTTGAGTTATTGTATTTCAATTGTTATTTCACTTGAGTTGGATTTATTGATATAAGAATGTTAATCCTGACTCGAGTGTTTCGTGTTTTGCTTTACGCTCGGGTCAGACTGAGAGTACCAGCTTTCGAGGCTCATCTTTAGAGTTGGAGCTTTGCTTGAAGATCCAGCCATCTATTCCGCTTTCAGTATTCGATGATTCCAGTGATGTATTCTGATTTGTATTTGATGTATCGTATTTCTCTTATGTTGTAAACTCTGATGTATCTTATATATTTATATAGTAGCTTCATGAACTACTATCTCTTTTACTTCCGCTGCATATTATTACTCTGTGTCTGTGATTCTGTGATTATTTATTTACTGTATATCTAAGTTTTGCCAAATTTTAAATTAACAATTCGGTATTTTGAATTATTCAAGTCCGACATGTGCGGGTGCGAATAGTCCAAAATAGCGTGTCGTTACAGTTGGTATCGGAGCTTTTGGTAGCTCTAGGCAAAACTTAGCATATATGGTAAATGTATTTACAGAATCACTCCCACTCGAGTTTCAATCTCTTCCTTTTAACTCAATAACTTTTAAATTTTGAAACGTTCCATTGGTTCCGAAATTCATTCGTGTCCCTCACTATTCGTCTTCTTTCGATTCTGGAGTATCTCATAACTCCACTTCGAATAACCTTTATAATGTATCGGCGGTCTCGCCAATCTTCAAATTATTTGTAAATGGGTGAAACTCCTTTACAATGGACATCGATTTACCGGAGATTTCTGTATCCTCGGTTTACGATGCTATCTATTCCTTGTTATACCTGAATTCTACCTCTTGAGATCGAGTGTTGATTTACCTCGGAATTCAGCATCGATCTTATTCTTGAAGTTACGGTTGATCCAGGAGGTTGCCCGTGAATTAAATAAGCTTATCCATCTCCCGATTCTGTAAATTTAATTATCTTATCTTCTGTTTCGAACTTATCATCGAATCAAAATTCTCTTTGATTTGATTTCCATCAAATTTGAATCTCTATACTTATTTTGAAATCCATCCTTGTATCGTTGAGCGAGTAAGTGTATTTGTATTTATATTAAAAATGTTTTATATGTTTTATATATTGTGTTGTTTGGGTTGTTGATGTTGGTTTGGGTTTTCGATCGATTCGCCTGATCAACGCTATCGATAGGATTTCCAAAACACTTTAACAGAACAAACTGACACGATATTGTTTCAAATTTGGTAAATAAAATAGTTTTGTATGATTATATTATAATAAGTATAAATTTTCTGAAATTAAAATGTTAATGAACCTGTTGTCCGAAATGTTAAAATTTAATTTTCATTTATTGTTTATAAATCATTGACTATTTCATAATATAAATGAATGAATTTATAAAAATTTGGTTATAAATTGATTTGGAATTTGATGTGAATTAAAATTAGAATTTGAGAATTTAATTTTCGATAATTTTGAACTATGGTTTTCAAGTTTAAAATGTATATTATTTAAAATATCTTCGAATAGAAATGGTTTTCAAAGAATTTAAATGATTAAATTAGAGCTCTTCTCTTTTATCGCTGGAAAATAATTTCGGTGATGACGGCCGCATCATCGACATTCATTTTCGAGTTTCGAAAGGAAGAGACCAATTCATAGCTTTGCTACAGTTTTGCTATGGAAATTAAATCGATTTGAATTTCTAAAGATGACTTGATTTATAATATATATTGAAGATTTTAAAATTGATTTGATATATTATATATAATTTATTTTATCTATAAATTGTTGAAGATAATCAAAAATTAATGCTTAAACTTTCTTAAAGGATGTTTCAATTATAACTGAAGCCAAATTTTGAATGAATAGTTAAATGTGAAGTAATTGAATTAGAAAATTTACTTGTATAATATTCAACTGCATTCCAATATGACTTACCTAAATTTTGAAAAGTTAATTATGTAATTGAATATTATACCATATAAATGATATCAAGGGAATTTTTAAATAAATTTGAGTAGTATAATAAATGTAGATATACTTAATATGAACGTGATAAGATATATTAAGCAGAATAAATTTAATAATAATTTGGAATAAAGAGGAATAAAATTTGTCGAATAAAATATGATGGACTATTCAAATTTACGATCTTTGAAATTGTTAATTTAAGATAATTGGATAATAAGATAATGGATAAATGAGATAAATTAAATAAACTTTTGCTTTGATGGAATTAATAAATTAACAATTGAATTAATTTAATTTCGTACCCTGAGTCAAAAATCAATTGTTGAATATTAGTTGATTTAAATTAAGATTTGTATGATCGGGATTAATAGTTAAACTAAAATTTAAATTGAGTGGCTATATACTAACTTAGTATAAAGTGTCTTTATAAATATAATGTTGAGTGCTTATGATAAATGTTATGCACTTAAAGTTTAATTATAAAATGGTTAATAAAGATAAATAGAATACTAGGTTAGTTGAATAATAAAAGGATTTATAAAACAAATTGTTGTTTGAAATAAATTTGGTAACAAACAATGATAAATTGAAAATAAACCAAGTTAACGAATTACTTTGAATTTAAAGTCAATTATTGAATGTTAATTAATAAAAATTGAAATTTACATGGTTTAAATAAATTGTTTATAACGTAATTCAAGTTTATTTTCTTTTGGTTGTTTCTATTCTCCTACTTCCTTCCTTTTCGGGGACGAAAAGTTTTGAGTGGGGGAGAGTGTAACAACCCGTAAATTTAACCAGTTTTAGTAATGTTTTAATTTAAATTTTGTGAAATTTTAAACGATAAAATTTTGAAATATAAATTTGATATTTGGAATGCGTCCAGTTAAACATAGCAACTAGTAAATTTTCATCCGAAAATGTGAAAGTTTATTTCGCGCGTAAATTTACTTCAATTTAATCAGTTAAAAAGCGATGAAAATAAAATGTTTTCAAAACCAAAATATTTTACATAGAAAAATTCTAAACCATCTTTTGAGCAAGTTGTCAGTTTGTCGTTTTTCCAAATTCGGACATCTTTGGCTTTGTCGATCTTATTTTTCTACGAATTTTATGCATTTTCCGCTAGTATAAATTTCAAATTTTTATAATTAAATCATACCACTGATATTTGTATATCGTTCTGTCTGTCCCGTCGTGCTGATTTTCACAATATATTCATTTGCGCATTTTTGATATCCGATGTGCGGTGAAATCTGTGAACGTCTAACGTTTAGCGTATGGGTTCAGCAACGGTTTTTGTCCTTCCATTTCCATCGTGCAAAGTTGTCAACTGAGATTAATTATTTCATGGGTTCCAAGTTTTGTTGGTTCAAATATCTATGGTCACAATTCCTTTTGTATTCCAAACATTTATATCATAGTCCTCTACCGTCGCATCCTTTCATTTCGTTTTTGTTTTGTAACTCATTTCTTTCTTCTCCCCTTTCATTTTGTTCTTTTCGTTCCAAAGAAAACCCAACTTATGACTTTTTCTATTCCCTAACTATTGTCATCCCAACCGGTTCCATATATTATTTTGGTTCGTCTTCTTTTTCTTGCTCTCTCATTTGTTCTTCGTTCTGATTCTCCCAAAACAAAATTTACAAACTGAGTTTTCACTTTTCATATATAATATTTTTTTTGGTTTTGGAGATCACTTGCTCGTATATTTTGCTTCTGGAACCAACTCACCTGACAACATCAAGCTGAAAGCTTCCACCATACTTGCTTCCTATGAAACTCGAGCCTCGCCAAGGCACCGTAACTCCACCCCATCGCCACTGACCAGCCGCATCTTCCCCATGACAACACCTGACACACGCAACGTCCCCTATTAGCCTCACACCCCTTCAAAATCCTCCACTTGACACGTCAGTCCCTCCCACGCCTTGAACCTATCCGCACACAACCCATACATGTAACCTCACACCACCTTCACCAAAACAGGCTGCAGTCGATAGCCCTGTCCACGTGAATAGCCTCCATCCCGCCACCGACCTTCACCAATCCTTCCAACTTCCACCGATCCACCTGCATGCGTCCACCATGACAGCCCACACCTTGACAACCAACCTTAAACCCTCTGCCCGCCCACTTGCACAGCGGCCACCCACGGCCAAGCAACACGGCAACCTCCCTAGCCGCTCATCACTTCTTTCCCGCGCGCCCACTTCACCGCTCCTCCGACCTATCCTCTCCGCTGCAGCCCGAGGCCACAACCCAACCCGCCACCGTGTTGCCCTCTCTCTCTCTCTTCGACTTACTATCAACCGCCGCCGCTGTCCTCGGCCGAAGTTAGCGCCACCACCTTTTCACCCATTCTCATGCAAAGCTCGGCCACCATCCCCTCCGGGAGCTCCGCCATACTCATATTGCTCAGCCACCATTCCTTCTTCTTCACCTATTGGTAATATATATATTTGAAAGTTTTAGCCTACTTAGTTATTTCGTTCGGCTGCTATATATGAAATATGTTAAATAATACATGAGTTTGAGTGTCGACTGGAATATATGAGTTACATAAAGATCTTGTTTCCTGTTAGAGCATGCATATGTTTTGAGGTAAATGCTGTGAAGTATGTACATATATGTAAGCTTTCTCGTTTAATAAGTATGAATATAATTATTTATTTCAAAATATTATAAGTTATGCTACATTATTCGATTTACATATCAGAGTTGAATATTAAGATTTGTAGCTGATATACTTTTACATCGTTGATGGGTCGGCAGGCCTTTTTATTTATTTTTATGTATATACAATATTTTAAGATGTGTGATAGTTTATAATATATTATATATATACAGGTTTTGTTAAATGAGTTGGTTATATATAAATATATATATATATATATATAGGTTAAAGTATCAACATTTATGTTGTTATATGTATAGACGTGCAGGTAGATTTTAGCCGTGATCCTAAATTCTTTGGTATATGTGTACAATATCTTTATGTAAAGATGTTTAAAAAAAAAAATTAAAGGCTTTATTCTTGTGGGCGATTTGTTAAATAATGGGTTTATAAAAGAAACGTGTGCATGCATAAAGATATGTTAGTTACAGGTTAGATTACATTAGTTCAGCAGTGGGTTGGCATCTTAGTATGGTTGCGATTATAAGATATGTTGTATTTGAGTTTATATGAACATTTTGAAGGTGCATATACATCAGTCGTTTCAAATGATAAATATGTGCATATAGGTGTCTATGTTCTAAATTTTCAGGTTGCGTATAGATGTGAATATATATGCTAGTTGTGGTTGACGAGTCTGCATCTATAGATATATGGGTATTAGTTGTATCTATGTAATATTAGACTTTAATACATGAATTTATTTTAAAATAATAATTTTGAACTATATATGTATTTAATATAATATATGATTTGATGTATATGGTTATTTATAAAAAGAATTTCCCCGATACCAATTATCGTCATCGACCCAGCTTTGATTTGACTCCGTTTATTCTTATCTACCAGCTTTGAGCGTCGAATCGTGCCAATCTAGCTTTGCTTTGGAATTTACGCTTGGATTGGTAACTCGTTCCATCGTTGAATCTCTAGCCTTGAAAGGTGAGTAATCACTCACGATTAATGTTCTTTTATTTATTAAATGTGATTTAAATTGAAACGACAATTGAAATATACTACTGTTATTTATTGCACTGTTATGTATGTATCAGTTCACCTTTGACATCTGACACCGTTATCTGTTATGTATGCAATAATAACCCAGTTTGGTTGATAATTGATTGATTGTTTGTTGTTTATATTGGATGTTAAATTGAAACGTAAAAATGATGAATAGTATGCAATCGAATTTGACGTAGGACAGTTATAAAATTTGAATCGACATATGTGTTGAATTTGATTAGTTAATTTGAATAATATGACCCCTTTTAATTGTAAGTTAATTGACACATAGAATTTGAAAAATTAGACTTTGAACCTTTGAACGTATATTGGATTAACTGTTGTAGTATAAAAATTGGAAGTGAACGACAAGTGGAAAAACCGTAATGTAATAATCTTTAGTCTACATGAAATGACAGTGTAGATTCTAGAGATAATTATATTAATTCGCACAAACAACAATGCGAATTAATACTATTATTTCAGGATTATTTGAATTAATTATTGGATTGTTATTGATTATGTTATTGCTTGTTTATTTACTTTGACACCATCCCTGTTATCACACTGCAAGTTCCCTTTATTATGTTTGATCTTGAATTGAAATTGGAATCGGGTTGCAATGATATATACCCAAATGAATCTGACCTAGGATAGAGAATTAAATTAAATCCGATTGGTCAATAATTTGAAATAATGATTTTATTCAAGCAAAGAATAAGTTTTGAAATGAAGTTGGAATTTGAATTTTATAAAAAGGAAAATGTAAAGATTGAAATCTGAAACAAATATTAACGGAGTGATTGATGAAAGGACGTTGTTTGAAATTTAATCATTTAATAATTAAACTTGAAATTATAATTAAGCTTGGAATTATAATTAAGTGTGAAATTATTAAGTTGAATTTATAATTAAGTTGAAATGATTTGATAATTAAGTTTGAATTAGTAATTAAGTGGAAATGATTTAATAATTAAGTTTGAATTTATAATCAAGTTTGTAATTATTAAGTTTGAAATTATTAATAATTAAGATTGAAATTATTTAATAATTGTATAAGGTTTAATTATTTGATAATTGAATAAAAATTGAATTCTTTGATAAGAGAAATTGAACTTTTGAATAAGTGGATTTGAACTTCGTTAATAAATGAAATTGGGTTTTCTTTATTTATTAAAGTTTGGAAACTTATTTAAGTAAGTTAATAAGTGAAATTGAACTTCTTGAATATGTGAAATTTAGTTTCTTTATTAATTGTGTTTTCGAAATTTGTAACTAAGTAACTAAATAAGTGAAATGGAATTTCTTTAACAAGAAATAAAACGTGATTTATTGGAATAATTATAAGACTTGAAATTTAAAGAATTTGATTTGACGAATCTAATTTAATTCAATTTGAAGTTTGGATATAATAAAGTTGAACGTAAGTAATTGATTTAAATGAATTGGAATTTAAATAGAAGTTGTTTTGAAGGATAAATTTACTTAGCAAATATTGAATGAAATCGATCAATGGATTTGAATTGATTTGAATGAAAATTGAATTTATTAAAGTGATTTCGGAATGAAATTTATATACGAACTTGAATCGATATTTGAATTGTTTAAATAAAAGTTGAAATTGAATTATAAGATTTTAAAACGGAAAGCTAGAAGTTTTGAAACGTAAATTATAGAATTGATTTAGAAAGACTAACGAAATGTTGATTACAAATTGAAATTGAAATTGATTTTGAATTGGTAATTTGGAAGTTTTGAATCGTAAATTTTGGAAATTGATATCGAAATGACGAACGGAATATTGGTTTACAAATTCCAATTTGAAATTGGATTTGATTTGATTTTTGAAATGGATAAAACGACCAATCGATGTAATAATTACGAAAGTTATTAAAGAGACCGGAATCGGTTATGGATATACTCTCTATCTAAACCGAAAACCACTTTAATAACTATACGCGGAGTGGTGATCCAGAATGAAGTGGTTGGAATGATGTACATGATGACTGAAGAAAAGAGAACGACAATGGATAGCCTTGACACTTGTGTCAAATTGGAAATGACTAAAATCAGGAGCCGTGCCGGGCCAAATGGGGTTAGCCACCTCGAGCGAACACACTTCTTCGTAACTATTACTCATTACTTGTGATTGATTGGTGCACCCTCGGAATTTCAGGAGTGTTGTTTCGCGGTGTTGCGATCGCTGCGGCGATGCGTTCTCACAAGTCCGGATCAGGCGAACGGTAGTTTCACTACCTTGGGTATTGCCTCATGTGCCTTGTCATACTTGTATCCCTATATACGCGACCACTACGAATTTGTTTTGTGTTATACCTATGGAGTACTCCCTGATATCCCACCAGTTTACGGTGGAGTTTACAGTGCTGTATAGACTATGACATTTATAAAATGTGTTAAGGGGGATAATGGTAACGCCTTAACACTATTTTGATATTTATATTACTTATTGACATTATCTATTTAGCGTATATTACTACATAGTAGATAGTTTAACGGATCCTTAAAGGATGGTTATTCCAACGTCCTTTGAGTTATTGTATTTCAATTGTTATTTCACTTGAGTTGGATTTATTGATATAAGAATGTTAATCCTGACTCGAGTGTTTCGTGTTTTGCTTTACGCTCGGGTCAGACTGAGAGTACCAGCTTTCGAGGCTCATCTTTAGAGTTGGAGCTTTGCTTGAAGATCCAGCCATCTATTCCGCTTTCAGTATTCGATGATTCCAGTGATGTATTCTGATTTGTATTTGATGTATCATATTTCTCTTATGTTGTAAACTCTGATGTATCTTATATATTTATATAGTAGCTTCATGAACTACTATCTCTTTTACTTCCGCTGCATATTATTACTCTGTGTCTGTGATTCTGTGATTATTTATTTACTGTATATCTAAGTTTTGCCAAATTTTAAATTAACAATTCGGTATTTTGAATTATTCAAGTCCGACATGTGCGGGTGCGAATAGTCCAAAATAGCGTGTCGTTACAATATTGATTTAAATTTATTTTAGATTTGACTTTTTAATTTGACTATGAAATGAATATAAATTTGAATTCAAGAATATACATACATTTTAAAATAAAATAATAATATAGTTTGGTTTAAAAATATATAGATAGTATTTTAATTAGAAATAAGATTTTTTTTTAATTTTTCTTTTATAAATGTTTATCTAAACAAATTTGATTTGTGTTTATTTAATAAAATAAATGCAAGGTTTTTGAAATAACATTTTAAAGTAAGGTTGAAATGTTGTATAATTTTATTTAAATTATATTTAGTTGTTTTTCTTTTTAAAAGATTGTATTTTATAAACTTGCATACATTTATAAATGTGTAAGTATATTTGTTTATTTGATATTTAATAAGAAAAGCATTTTTAAAATTTAGAAAACACATTAGTAATTAGGAAAATAATTTTAAAAGTCTTTTGAATTTTCTTTCAAAACAAATACATAAGAAGTAACAAATGTTTAATTTTAAAACACCTTGTTTACAAGTGTTACAACATTAATGCAAAGTTGAGACAAGTGTCCATTTTTGTTTTTAATTTTCTTTTTAATTTATAAAATCTGAAATTATCATATATAATCACTCTTGCTCATCTCCTTTAATTCTTGGTATTCATGTCCAAAAGAAAATTAAAACCGTCATGCAATCCTTATTCAAAACACCCAAAACCATACATTTTTCTCAATATAAAATCTGCATTTACTCCTCTAAACCAAAATCTGGAACTTCCTCAAACTCTTGTTCAACATCCAAAACATGCATTTACTCCTCAATTCAAACCATGCTCCTATTAAAAACCTGAAACCATGTAACGACCCTAGATTTTAATTTAATTTAAATTGATAATTAAATGAATTTTTGAATTTAAAATTATAAAATTAAATATAAATGGGTGTGAGTTTCCCCGAGTTCAAATATATTCTATATAGATCATTTAAAATTTTAAATATTGTATATATATGTATATATGTGAATATATATATATATATATGTATATTTGGGTATATATGAGTCAATTTGAAATTATAAAATCTTGTGTGTGTGTGTATATATATATATTTTGATTTGAATTTAAATCTTAGATGAATGGTTTAATAAATATTTGAGTTATAAAATAAATTAAGAAATATATATATATATATATATATATATAGTAACTCATAAATAAATTTTAACAACATGTTAAAATAGAAGTTATTCATACTATAAAGTAATAAGACAAAGCAGTGGAACAAAACATATATATGAATTAACTTGCAAAACAAACCAGCTATATTTAAACATTAAAACAAAATGTGTGAGCAGATAAAATAATATAAGACAATAAATATTAAAGTAAGATAACAATAAATATTTAAACTAGAAATAGAAAAATAATATGAGATAAATTTTAATAAAAATAGGAAGTAGAACATTTGCTAAATTCTAACAACAAAATAAAATAGAAATTTATTTGTATTACAAAACAAGAAGATTTAAAGAAAATAAAATACAAAGGACTAAAACAAAAAAAAAAATATGTTTTTATGAACACTTAAAACAAACATAGATGCAAAAGCTTGCAAAAGAAAGAAACCAAAATATGAAGTGTAGTATTAACAATAGTATACAAGAAGACAGTAAGCATGTAGATATGCAGGCAAGAAGACAATGAACACAAAGAAAATGAAAGAGTCAAATAGGCAGCCTGTAGAGTAAAGTATGCAAGGCAAGTAGAAGAATCAATAAGTATAAACAAATAAAGCAAAGTACACTCATATAATTAATGCAAGCACACCCAGATAAAGTCTGCAGCCACCAAGTATTACAGATGAACAAAGCTAAAGTAATATACTTTAACCTGGAAAACAACACAACAAGTACTGAAGTAGAGACCAGCAAGTATGGGAGGAAGTAAGATAATTAATGCAACATGCTTCATGCATTTAATACAAGAATCACTCTAGCCATGTCTATTATACTAAATGAGATAATCAACCTGTACAAAGTTAGTACATCACACAGTAAAACATTTTTCTTTATATCAACCTCCCACCTCAGTTCTTTCATCAAACAAACAAATAAATAAATAAAACTAAGCAAAGAAAAACTGAAGCTCACCATCTTTAAAAAAATTAAAACAATAAATTCAACTGAAAACAATAGCAAGCTCTAACTTGATCAATGATTGAAGTCTGGATCATTCAAAGTTGGAAGTCTGGAAAGCAAAACATCAAACTGTGTTCATTTCAAACTCTCTGTTAATTGATTCAATGTGAGTAAATTCAACCCAGTTTTCTATGTTAATTGAAATGCTTGTAAGTAAACAAGTGATTTAAAACTCAAGTTATTTTAATATATATATATCTATTGGATGTTGTTTTGTATGTTGATTCCTGTATTCAATGTTCTGTAAATTATCATCCTCTGTTAATTCACAGGGTATGTGACAACCAAGAAATCAAATTTCTCACCATCTACTTAGAGTTAGGATATGATGTCAAAAGCAAAGTTGTGTATTTAAATAAGAACTATGATCTAAAAATAATTTCATGAAGTATAAATGTATACAAGAGGGAAGATTTAGTTTTTACAGATGAAACTCTAAATTTGGGAAATTTCGAA
This sequence comes from Allium cepa, assembly GCA_030765085.1. Taxonomy (NCBI): domain Eukaryota; kingdom Viridiplantae; phylum Streptophyta; class Magnoliopsida; order Asparagales; family Amaryllidaceae; genus Allium; species Allium cepa. The sequence continues at coordinate 419,788,232 of CM060943.1, read as the reverse complement.
TTTCATAAAACATTGATCCAAGCATGTAGCTTGAATCCTTACCTAAAACAATGATTTTTAAGATATGTTTGGTAATTTTTAGTGTCGAGTTTTCCGAGCAGTTCAATAATGAACGAAATTTGCATTTTTGCCGATTTCCGACGACGCGATGAACTAGAGGTGCTAGGGTTGTTCGGGGAGGTGGGGGAGTGATCGATGGTGTCGGGAAAAATATCAGGAAGGCAAACAAGTGGTGGCGGCGAGGGTGGTTGACCGTGGAAGATTTTAACCCTAGTTTTTGCAGGGTCGAATGGAGTGACCGCCACGGCGCGTGTGGTCGACCGAGTGCAACCGGGCGTGGGTGGTTGATAGAGGGGAGATAAACGAGTTCGCGGCCGGGGTAGTTGACGTTCTGGTGGTCGGTGATGTGTGCGCGGCGCCGCGACAGGTTTTGAAGAATACCTGTTCTTGTTCCAGGTTGCTCGAATTTCCAAATTCGATTTTTGGGTGAGGGTTGTCGAACTGGGTGGTCAAGCTCGTTTATGGGATCGAGAGTGAGTGGTGGGTGGTCGAAATGTGGGTCGACGTTGATCGATTCAGATGTGCACGTGCACATGTTGAAGTCGTGCATCAGAGCATTTGAGATAGGGAGAAGAAGAAGCGGCATGGAGGCAGACTCGAAGTATTTCTCGGGGAAGTACGCATGCGTTTCGAATTTTAGCTCGAAGCAAGTTGCTTCTGGGCTCGGGTCGAATTCGTGTTCCAGGCTTCTAACCTGAAACTGTTTTGGTTTGAAAATTTTAAAACCCGAATTTAATTTTAAACCAAGATTTTTTAAAAGCTAAGTTCAAATTTAAAAGTTAATATAAATTCAAGTTGAATGCAGAATTTAGTTGAACATAAATAAGTTTTAAATTTAAATTGTTTTAATAACTTAAAAACAATTCAAAATATATTAAAGAAATTGGAAATGGAGTTGAAATTTTAAATGAAAAGCAAGTTGAAACTAAAAGTTTAAATTTAAGTTTAATCTGAATTAAAGAAAATTTGAATCCAAATTCAGAAATCAAAGAAGTTTTAATATTTAAATTATGTAAATTTGCTTTGTGATGATAATTCAAAACATTAGTTAGAAAATGTTTTAAAATTGAATTAGTAAAGATAAAACGATATGCACTCATTAAATTAGTTCAAGTGAATAATTGATTAATTTATTTAATCAAGAAATTAGGATTTGAGTTAAATTAATAAAGGTAAATAAATTTGTAAATAAGATTCATTAATTTAATAAAGAGTTGTCTCTTAAACAAATGATTAAGGTTATTAAATCAAGTAATTAAGATTTATTAAATTACAGTTTAGAACTTAATTAATAAAATAAAAGGTAATTACTTAATTAATTTGGATTAATTAAATAAGTAATTAAAAGTTTAAATTAAGTAAGGAATAATTAATTTATAAACTAAGGATTATTAATTTGATATAAATTAATGATTAAAGTTGATTGATCAAGCGATTAAGAAATAAATTAAATTTTGAGGATAATGTGATAGATTAACCCAGGTAATTAATTTGAGAATAATTAATTTATTAAAGGTTAATTAACTAATGAAAGTGATTAAGGAAAAATTATCAATTAAGGAGTAATTAATTAATTAATTAAGAAAAATTAATTAAGAATGATTAATTAAGAGTTAATTATTAATTTAGTATAAATTGATGATTAATTAATAGATAGTTTACTAAATGTTTTGAAATTAATTGATTATTAATTTTCCATAACTAGCAGATCTATTCATAGAAATTTAATCTGATTTAAATTTAATCAGATAATTGAATTAATCCTATCTATGGATGCTTGGATTATATTGGATGTTGAATTGTTGATACCCCTGATATATGATGCTTTATGATTATCCTGATTTGTGTTGTGATCTGTGATATATTTTATTATTTGTGATATATATATCTGCGAATATGTGTATGAGAGATAAGCGTTATAGTTAGATCGCTTATCGAATATATGGTTGTATTTGAATCTGTGATGATTGAAATGATGTTGCACTATTGTGTTAAACCCCTGGACCACACCATGCACACACAAATATGGGTTTCACGAGGAAATCGATTAAGTCACAGATGTTTGAAATAGTTAAATTTGAATTTTTAAATTCAAATGTTTTCGAAATGGAATCGGAATAAATGTAAAAAGCTTTTGGAATGGAATTTCAAAATAAAATTTATTATTTTTAAATTACTTGATTAAGTTTTGGAATTTAAAATAATTTGATTTAAATTTAAATTCAGTACTTGAAATTGAATTCTATGATTTGAAATTAGGGATTAAAGATATTATAAATATGTTGTATGAACCAAGGATTTCAACTCGTATAAATGAATCAGATTTCCAAAATGAAAACTGTTGTTTTCAAATGATAAACACTTTTAGATAAGAACTGAGATTCCAGTTAATTAGGGGAATTTCAAGATTGAATAGGGAAATGATTTTCCTAAGTTATGAATGAATTCTTTTTGAAAGCTATGAATTTAAATCTGTTTATTTTTAACAGATTTAAATTGATGATTTGTTTAAATCAAATTAAAATGAAATTGTTTTGAAAGCTATAAGTTAAATCTTTGATTTGAAGATTTAACGAGTTAATAAAATTGAAATGAAAATTTATTTGGAAAATCTGTGAATGAATCTTTTGTTTAAAAGATTAAAATGTGAAAATTGTTTAAAACCGTTGAAGGTTGTGAAAATGAATCTTTTTGTTTAAAGATTGAAATGGTAATTGGATTAAACCATTTGAAATAAAGTTTTGAATTATTAAGTTGTGACTTAATTAAAATCCCATTATCCATTTGTTTTTGAAACATCATGCTCACTATTCGGTTTAGCCGGGAAAGGACCTTTGTGTCATATAACCCATTCCGAATAAGTGATTCGACGTTATGGATAGCTTTTGAAGATCGATGATGAAGACCGGGTATTTGCGAGAGCGATAGGATGACCTATCGATTGTTTCTGCACCGAGTCGCGCCGGTATAGAAACTCCCTAAGTGATGGGAAATCCGATCAGGATTGTGAATATCCGGATTACAAGGACTTCTTTGTAAGTGCCTTCGGTTCTGTTCGATCCCGGAACAGACTTGTATGGATTGTATGCCTGACATTACAATTTGAGATATAAAGCCGATTTCATTCAGATATATTTCTGTTGGTGGCGGAGGATTTATTCTTTGCTTAACACCCTTCTTTGAGACGTACGAGCTCAAAGGTTATATAGTTGAAGTTATCAGCAATATATCCCATTTTGGTAATGTGACATGCTGAGTGTTGCTGTGAAATGATCATTGTGTTGATTATTTATGATAGGATCATTCGTTTGATCGTCTATCTTGGTGATCATTTCTATGATCATTTGTTGACCCAAAGCATGGCTTTTGTATAAAGTATGTTTTTGTGGACGTGAATTCGTCGAGCCTCACATCCCGGAAATGGTCAAAACAGGAAAGATGCGGCAAGGTTATTAGGGGTTGCTGTAGCTCCCCTTAGGGTATGTGCATTTCCTTCTGGAAAGGGGTGGTATCATGGTATGGAGCCCAGATACTTACTCATGTTGAAAACACTCTATTTATTATGGTGTGATGTTGGATATCGAGCGCTCGGTTGAAAAGGTCCTAAAGGACCGGGGAATGGCGTGCTCGTGTCAGTAGTTACCCAGTTAGGGGTAACCCGGCCTTGTGTTGGCAGAGATCCGGTTTGGTTCTCGGGGATGTCTTTCCAGAGGCATTCTCAGTGGCAATGGGAAGTTCCTTGGCCTGACCATTTGTTGGAAATCCAAAGAAACAATACGTGACTTGTACGGTTTTAGTTGTATAACCTGCTATGGAATGTGGCGGTAACCTGCTATTGAACATAGTTAGCTATAGTAGGCATACGATAATGGTCGTATGTTGGCTAAGATTTATATTCTACTTTCGAAATGAATTTTCCCTACATTATGCACTAATAATAATATCAAATGTTATTTTAAATGCGTATCAAGCATCTTTGACTATCATAAGGAGAAATCTCCTCCGATTCTGCGTTTGCATGTGTGTGTGTGCGGGAGGCCTTATGGTAGTCTCATTTTTCAAAAGCATTGCGAATTGACTTTGAAAATCTTTTGTTGAATGTTTTTAAAAGATAAACTGTTTTTGTTGCTCACACCAGTCCCACGACTGATCCGGAGTTTATTGTTTTCTTTCCTAAACTCTGGGTGCTCATTATTTCCTACACGAGCAGTCTAGAGTTGGGTTTTTTTTCAGATAGCTAGATTTAACAGATTATCTGGAGTTAGTTCAGTCTTTGGATCGCACCAGTCTTGGTTATCTTGGTGCATCGTTATTGGGAGTTCGAGCTATTGCTGGATTGATTCTTGGAGATGGAGTTGCAGTTCTGGAGTTCTTCCTTGAAGACTATCTTAGAGTTATTTGTTTCGCTGCTAGATGTTATCTATTTTTCTTTTCCGCTGCTATTTTATTGTATCATATCTCTGATGTATATTGATATCTATTGGATCATCTGTTGTATCAGATATTGTATCAAAGCTGTATATCAATGTATTATTCTTTTTATTCCGCTGTGTTATTTACTTAATGTTGTTATAAGCTCCGGCGAATCGGATTTGAACAATCGAATCTATGGCATTCGAGTACGATTGCAAGTATGGATGTCGATTTTCGAGCGGGCAAAATCCGTCTCGTTACAAACCATTTTGTTTACAAATCAAAGCATGTAAAAATTCTTTCCAGATTAATGTTCAAACATATAAATCATTTTCTCAAGATCTGGAAATTTGTTTACCTGAAGCAATTCAGTAAAACACAGATTTGCAAATTTCAATCCATATCTGCATCATGTTTCAAGTATTTTTGCAAGCTATCAACCCAGTTTTGCATATCCTTGTCTATCTCAAAACTTTCAAGAAGCATGCAAGTAAATCCAAATGTTCCTAGCAATTCAGTTTTTATGGAAATCCTGTCAAAAAGTATTACCTGAAAACAAATTCAGTTTCAAAGCTCCTGATTTTAAAGCTTCAAGATTCAAATTCTTTTGCAATTTCTAATTCCAGTCATCTTCAAACCTCTACATTTCTTTTAAATGAGGTGAGTAAACATTTTACTATAAAATCTAAAAGAAGTAAATATCTGATTTCATATAAGTTGTGATGATGTTAGTTATATATATATATATATACAAGTTTATATCTGTAGACAAATCTGCAAGTTTTGATTGTGAGGCTTGAATCTGTGCATGTTGATTTTCTTTTCATTTTATTTTTCTTTAGAACCTGAGACAAAGACTAAATTTTCAAACAATCCATTCAAAAACTGTTAAATCACAGTTTCAAACTAAAACAGGTTAGTTCAAGTATAAACTGTGAAAAAAATAGAATAAAATTAAGTCTCTGGTTTGAGAGGTACCTGGAAATCAAAAATGCTGCAAACAAGTTATTAACAAATGTTGAAACCAAATATCATTATTTGATGAAATAACTATATAATCTAGATTGACATTTGAAAGTATGAATTTTGGAAAGAAGTTTATAATTTTTAAAATTGTAGTGAGGGAGTATTTGGGAGTTTCCTGCGAATTGAGTTTTGACCTTTAACTAATGATCCTTGCATTTGAATTGCTTGAAATTCTTCATGGAGTTAGTGTTTGCATCAGGGAATATAACAAAAATAGTTGAAGAATTTTTAAATCATTGTGATGCTTGATTTTGTCTGAAATTGGATTGTAAACCTAGTTTAGGAAACTTGCTGTATAATGAACACGGCGTCTTCATCTTTGAATCAAGTGAGGTGAAAATTGGAGTGAGGGAAGCATGGTGGGTCAGTGGACCATGGCCGGAGTTGTGGACTTTGTAGTTGATCGGAGTCGTGAGAATTTGAGGTTTGTTGATGAGGGTGTTTGGGGTTCTGTTCGACAGTGGGTACTCGATTTTGAATCGAGGAGGGAGATGATGATCTGTGGGTCATGGAAGCTTGTAGATTTGTAGGGTGATGTGGTGGTGAGTTCGACGTTGGTCGAAAAGTTTCCGGCAACGGTGCAGGTTGCACGGGGAGGTGGATGGTGTCAGTTGTTTTGGGTTTTGTTTTGGTTTGTGTTTCTGGAGTTAGCTCGGGAAGGAGGGGAGAAGACTCGGGGGAAAACTCAAGCATTTTTGGTTGTGGCTCGGGTTTATACCCGTGTTAATCTGGGCATTTATGTGTAGTGTTAAACTGTTAGTTTAACAGTTTTAAGTTTAAAAATTTAAACAGTTTTAAACTTTTAAATATATATATATATATATATATATATATATATATATAAGAAGAAAAGAAGATGTGCTTGTTTCCTTTGATTCATGTATATAGGTTGAATCATAATGGAAATACTTAACAAAATTTGAAATTTAAAAGAAGTAAGTTTAAACCTTAAATTGTTTAAGTTAAAATTAAAATTCATCCTTTAAATTTATTTGTTTTTATAAAAGAAATTTGTATGAATGTTTTAAATTTTTCAAAACTTACTTTGGAAATTAAAATAGAAAATTTATAAATGATTTATTAATTAACAATTGAAGTTTTAGCAATTTATTTGAATTTAGTGTTTGTTAATTAATAATTAAGGGAAAGTAATTAATGATTATTTTATATCTTAATTTAATTTATGAATTAAGTTAAGATAAAGATTTCAAGATTTATTTAAGATAATGTTTTATCTTAAAATAATTAATTAAGTACTAATAATTTGTAATTAGTTGATTAATTACAGAATTTTAAGTTAATTCATTTATTTAATTATTATTTTAAAAGGGGTTAATTAAGTAATTAATTAAGTATAATTATTTATTTAATTAACTATTAACTAAGATGATGATTTAATTAATGACAAATGTTTAATTAAATTGTAATTACTTATTAACTAAGTAATTAAGAGTTAATTAAAAAAGTAATTAATTAATAAAGGTTTTACTAAGTTTTAATTAGGTTTTCTTAATTAATAATTAAAAGATTATTAATTTATAATGAAAGTTAATTAAGAATTAATTAACTGTTTTATTTAGGTTAATAAATTGTAATTAAGAATTAATAAATTTTATTTATGGATTAATTAATTTGTAATTAAGATTGTTAATTAATAATTAAGTTTATTGATTAATGATTAAGAGTTAATTAATTAGTTAATTATGTTTAATTAATTAATTATAAAGTAATTAGTAATTAATTACTTTGTATTAAAGGATTGATTAATAATTAAGGTTTATTAATTAATATTTAAAGATAATTAATCTGATAATTGAAGATTAATTTGGTTAATGAGTAATTAGGAATGAATTACTCAATTTTGTTTTATGAGATGAGTTTGATCAAGTAAATTAATTAATTTGTTAATTAATTAAGAATAGTCACTTGATAAATGATTAAGTATTATTACTTAATAAGTTTTGGTAAGGCTAATTACTTAAGAAAAGTAATTGATAAATTACAGAGGTAATTGAGTTAAGTAAAATTACTGATTAGAAAGTAATTTTAAATTGGGTAATTACTTGTTAAAAATAATTAAAAGTTTTATTTGATTAATTGAAAGTAATTAATTTAATCATGATTGATTAATTAATAAATAATGTAATTAATTAAAGTTAATTAAGCAATGGAAGTAATTAATTAAGGTTCATTAATTGATATAATTAATGAGAATAATTAGGGATTAATTATTTGATTTAGAGTTAATTAATCAAGGTTGATTGATTAGGATAATGATTAATTAATTTATTTAATCAAAGAATAGGTAACCAAGATATATTTGGATGACGTGCTTAATTTAATTTATTTTAAATTAATTAAGTGATTAGGTAATTAATTTAATTCACTTTAAATTAACTAGGGATAGAGATAGTTAATTTAATTCATTTTAAATTAATTATATTGGTATGGGTTAATCATTGCTTATGTATGAATGGATGACATTGATTGTCTTGAATGCTGTGTGATCTCAGAAATGAGATGAGTATGTTTGTGTGATATGAATGCTTGGTTGCATTGTGATGATTACATAGATTATCAATTGGGATGTTGATATATATTATGATATTGATAATGTGGATTACCTGTTATTTGATAATGTTGATTATCAATTGTGATATGTGAGTTATCTATTTGTGTGTATATAGATACTGTATTGAATAGTTTTAATACCTTTAAAAACAACTTGGACTTAAAAGACACGCTTTGGATTTCGATGAGACCGGGATCGGGTTTCCATATTTGGATATCCGAAAACCACATCGATTCCAAATAACGTTAGGTCGTGAGTCAAAGTGGATCTTGTGAAGACTCGAGGTGTAAGGGCCATACGTCAGTATAAATCTGTGGGTGGTTCCGTAATGAGTTTGACGGAATAGACCTTATAGATTCGAGATGGTGATATAGAGTGTATGGGTTATTGTCGTTAACTTTGAGGGTGATTCCAAAATGAGTGTAACGAGATAATGCCTTCGGTTTCATTCGAACCCGGAACGAACTTGTATGGATTGAATGCTTTCAGAACATCGTCAGGTGGACGATGAGCATTCTAGGTGATGTGTTCACTAAAGGTAATCGTAACCTCAAGCCTCATCAACCGGGAATGGCTAAAACAGGGGAGGTGCAGCAAGGCTTCATGGGCCGCACCCACTGGAAGTAAGATTTAACCCTGTCTAGAGGTCCCTTTATTTCGGCTGTGTGGACGGTTGAATAGCTACAACCGTCGGGGTTGTCTTATTTGGAACTGTTCAATAAGGAACGGGTCCGGCTTTGTGTTGCAGGGGATCGGGAGTGATCCTCGGTACGGTGATCTAGGCCATGTACTGTGTTGGGCGGTACCCCAGTAGCCCTGCCATTGTATGGAATCCAAAATCCAATAAGTGCCAACGGTTTTGATTGTATTACCCACTTTGTGGCTAGTAGCTGGAATTTAATGAATGTAACAATTTCGGCTATTTCTTATTTACTTGAAAACCCTAGACACTATTATAATATCATCGGATTTCCTATCAAATGTTTTGGTTAGCGTAAGGTAAAAACTTTTCCATGTTTATGTATGGGAAGTCTTACGTGATACATTTTCTTTTCAAAGGTTTTTAAAAGTTAAGCAACTTTAACCGTTTACTCATACCAGACCCATGTCTGACCCGGAGTTTATTTTTGTTTTCTTAAACTCTTGGGTACTCAAATTTTTACGAGTAGCCAAGGGATTCAGGTTATGATTTTAAGTTGGCTTGACGAATTTCGAAGGAGCAATGGAGCAGGAGGCTTCCGTGTTTAGCTATAGAGTATTCCGCTGTGTGTTCTCTGAGTTGTTTGTCTTTGAGTTGTATAACTAGACAGGTGTCTATAACCGTCTAGTATGAGTTGATTATGCTGTGTATCTCTGATAATGAGTGATACTATGTAAAGTATTATGTGATTAATATAATTTATTCGTTCCGCTGTTTAAATTCTGATGTTGTTTTCTTTCTTCTTCTCTATCTTTTCTCTTTTTATATCCCTTTCTTTCTTAAAGATGATTCGATTTTCCGAGAGTGGAAAGTCGGGTCGTCGCAGTTGGTATCAGAGCGTTAGGTTGAGTGAATACCTAGGCTCTGTAGTGGTGTCTTTCTTGAGAGAGCGTACTTGTAATTTTTATATATAACTATATATATATATATATATATATATATATATATATCTACCTATCTGTTGGGCTACCTGTTCGGGTTTTCCGATGTAAGTTATAAAGGTAGATGAGGTAGTGGTGTGTGTAACACGACTACCATTGGTTGGAGTTTGAATGTTTGAGGTTGGAAGTGTATCTGTCGAGACTGTAGACCTAATACCGTCTCGAGTAATATTTGTGGTTTGGGGTAAGGATTTCTTTTGATCTCTGAAGGAAACCTGTTAAGGTTCGGAGTTCATCTTTGAAGTGTAAGTTTGATTGCGCTCGTGTGAGCGGATTTGTTAGAATTTGGATCTGTCGGTTGGGCAGAAGCGAGTGATGGTATTTTGATACCTCAGTAAGTAGTAGCTGCATGATGAGATGCAGTGACTATGGATGTCTCCGGAGATGTTTTCTTTCGAGACAAGTTTAAGGAAGTGTGTCTGCTTCAGAGTTGTAGCTGAGTTCAGCAAGATGTATGTGTTTAGTTAGAGATCCGAGTTTCTCGGAGAGCTTTGTTTTGGAATTCTTGGCATCTGTGGTAGCAGTGCAGCTCGGGAGTGTTCTGTGTTTCAGCAGGAAGATCTTTTTGGCTTAGCAGTTTTTCTGGAATGGAGTTCAGAAGCAGATAAGTGAACTCGATTTTTCGATGGGTTGGCTAATTAAGTTTAAGCTGTTCTGTTTGGTAAAGAGAGAACAGTTTTACTTGGATTTGGATAGGTTGATCGCAAAAGTGACTTGCGATAGTTGGATGATCATCTTAGATAGTCTTTGCTTGGATTTGAGGCATCTCTAGAGGATGTAGAAGTTATGGAATTGCTGAAGATTTTTCTGGATATATCTTCAGGAGAGTTAGAGATTTCCCGCATTGGAGATTGAGTTCTGAATAGACTTGATGTCAGGAGTGATAATGGTGATTCAGCTAGATAGAAGGTTGTTTCCTAGGTTGGTTGTTTGATGTAGCAGCTCTGTATTTCTTGGAATTTCTGTTGAACCTTATTCCCGAGATGTGATGTTTAGTCTGTGCCTGTGTTCTTCTATGGCATTTTCATCTGCTCCAGATTAGAGTTGTGCAGCGAAAGCAAGGTGGCTGTTGTTCTTGGGTAGAAGCAACCGGGTGTTGCAGTATTTTGGATTAGAGAGTTTCTACTGAATTTATTTTTCAGAATCTGAGGCAAGTTGGCGAGTGATTCTGTTCTGTCTTTTATAGATAGGAGAAGTTGTTTTCTACTGTTGATAGTAGAGCTTGGTTTTGATTTTGGATTGATCTTGTGTGGATCAGTTTGTTGAGTTGATCCAGTTTGTTTGTAGAAGTATCAGCGAAGGTTGAGCTGATCGGGAAGGATCTATAATCATTCGGGAAGTTTTAAGTTTAAGTAACGGAAGAATTTGGAATTCGAAGTTGGAGACTTCGATGCTGTGGAGATTTTCTCTGGTAAAGGGAGCAATGAGATTTGAGGTGAGCTCCGAAGTATATTGGATTCTTCTGAGTTTTGTAGGATAAGTGTTTTGGTTTGAAGAGTTGAATTGCCAGTTTGGAAGACAGAAATTCAAATTTATTTCACGTGTCTCTGAGAGAGTACGTGTTTTGGTTCATCACTGGTTTTGAGACCAGTAGTTCTGTGAAGGATTTTCTGTAGTTGATCAGACTTCTCTCTGGTCTGCTATCTTGTGTAGATTATAGGTCTAGCTGAGTGGGAACTCAGTAGCTTATAAGTATAGCTAGTTTGGGGTTTAGTAGAGCGAGTATCCCTGTGTCTGTACTGGGGAAACTCGAGATAATTTAGGAAGTTTATCCGGATCTGTGTCCGGATAGCTAGTGTTGTTTGATTGAATTGGTTGTTTGAATGAAATTGTTTGTTTGATTGATAGTGTATTGCTGTTATGAATGTTTGAATTAGTTGAAAATAGAATAAAACTTTGGATTATCTTTGTTTTAAATTTCGAGGACGAAATTCTGTTAAGGGGGGGAGGATTGTAATATCCCGGAATTTCCAGGAGTTTAAAATGTTGATAATCTCTTATGTAATTATTTGAAATTGATAAATTATTGTTTTCAAAAGATAATTAACCAAGAAATAAAAATATAATATTTTAATTATTGTTATAAATTGGTTTTATATTAAGAATAATTATTTTGTATTGTGTAAACCAATTCTAAATTGATATATTGTTTTCAAAATTTATAAGTGTGTTTAAATTGCATTTATATCTATATATTTAATTCTGTGTATTTTAAATTGATTTCAAAATAGGATATATTACTTGTAAATAATAATGAGCTTATCTTAAAATAGTTGTTTACATTGATTTAAAATTATTTTGGATTTGACTTTTTAATTTGACTTTGAAATGAATATAAATTTGAATTCAAGAATATGCATACATTTTAAAATAAAATAATAATATAGTTTGGTTTTAAAATATATAGATAGTATTTTAATTAGAAATAAGATTTTGTTTTAATTTTCTTTTATAAATGTTTATCTAAACAAATTTGATTTGTGTTTATTTAATAAAATAAATGCAAGGTTTTTGAAATAACATTTTAAAGTAAGGTTGAAATGTTGTATAATTTTATTTAAATTATATTTAGTTGCTTTTCTTTTTGAAAGATTGTATTTTATAAACTAACATACATTTATAAATGTGTAAGTATATTTGTTTATTTGATATTTAATAAGAAAAGCATTTTTAAAATTTAGAAAACACATTAGTAATTAGGAAAATAATTTTAAAAGTCTTTTGAATTTTCTTTTAAAACAAATACATAAGAAGTAACAAATGTTTAATTTTAAAACACCTTGTTTACATGTGTTACAACATTAATGCAAAGTTGAGACAAGTGTCCATTTTTGTTTTTAATTTTCTTTTTAATTTATAAAATCTGAAATTATCATATATAATCACTCTTGTTCATTTCCTTTAATTCTTGGTATTCACGTCCAAAAGAAAATTAAAACCATCATGCAACCTTTATTCAAAACACCCAAAACCAGAAATTTTTGTCAATATAAAATCTGCATTTACTCCTCTAAACCAAAATTTGGAACTTCCTCAAACTCTTATTCAACATCCAAAACATGCATTTACTCCTCAATTCAAACCATGCTCCTATTAAAAACCTGAAACCATTTTGTTTACAAATCAAAGCATGTAAACATTCTTTCCAGATTAATGTTCAAACATATAAATCATTTTCTCAAGATCTGGAAATTTGTTTATCTGAAGCAATTCAGTAAAACACAGATTTGCAAATTTCAATCCATATGTGAATCATGTTTCAAGTATTTTTGCAAGCTATCAACCCAGTTTTGCATATCCTTGTCTATCTCAAAACTTTCTAGAAGCATGCAAGTAAATCCAAATGTTCCTAGCAATTCAGTTTTTATGGAAATCCTGTCAAAAATATTACCTGAAAACAAATTCAGTTTCAAAGCTCCTGATTTTAAAGCTTCAAATTCTTTTGCAATTTCTAATTCCAGTCATCTTCAAACCTCTGCATTTCTTCTAAATGAGGTGAGTAAACACTTTACTATAAAATCTAAAAGAAGTAAATATCTGATTTCATATAAGTTGTGATGATGTTAGTCATATATATATACAAGTTTATATCTGTAGACAAATCTGCAAGTTTTGATTGTGAGGCTTGAATCTGTGCATGTTGATTTTCTTTTCATTTTATTTTTCTTTCTTCTCTGTATTTTTCTTTAGAACCTGAGACAAAGACTAAATTTTCAAACAATCCATTCAAAAATTGTTAAATCACAGTTTCAAACTAAAACAGGTTAGTTCAAGTATAAACTGTGAAAAAAATAGAATAAAATTAACTCTCTGGTTTGAGAGGTACCTGGAAATCAAAAATGCTGCGAACAAGTTATTAACAAATGTTGAAACCAAATATCATTATTTGATGAAATAACTATATAATCTAGATTGACATTTGAAAGTATGAATTTTGGAAAGAAGTTTATAATTTTTAAAATTGTAGTGAGGGAGTATTTGGGAGTTTCCTGCGAATTGAGTTTTGACCTTTAACTAATGATCCTTGCATTTGAATTGCTTGAAATTCTTCATGGAGTTAGTGTTTGCGTCAGGGAATATAACAAATATAGTTGAAGAATTTTTAAATCATTGTGATGCTTGATTTTGTCTGAAATTGGATTGTAAACCTAATTTGGGAAACTTGCTGTATAATGAACACGGCGTCTTCATCTTTGAATCAAGTGAGGTGAAAATTGGAGTGAGGGAAGCATGGTGGGTCAGTGGACCATAGCCGGAGTTGTGGCCTTTGTAGTTGATCGGAGTCATGAGAATTTGGGGTTTACTGATGAGGGTGTTTAGGGTTCTGTTCGACAGTGGGTACTCGATTTTGAATCGAGGAGGGAGATGATGATCTGTGGGTCATGGGAGCTTGTAGAGTGGTAGGGTGATGTGGTGGTGAGTTCGACGTTGGTCGAAAAGTTTCCGGCAATGGTGTAGGTTGCACGGGGAGGTGGATGGTGTCAGTTGTTTTGGGTTTTGTTTTGGTTTGTGTTTCTGGAGTTAGCTCGGGAAGGAGGGGAGAAGAGTCGGGGGAAAACTCAAGCATTTTTGGTTGTGGCTCGAGTTTATACCCGTGTTAATCTGGGCATTTATGTGTAGTGTTAAACTGTTAGTTTAACAGTTTTAAGTTTAAAAATTTAAACAGTCTTAAACTTTTTTTAAAATAATATATAAGAAGAAAAGAAGATGTGCTTGTTTCCTTAGATTCATGTATATAGGTTGAATCATAATGGAAATACTTAACAAAATTTGAAATTTAAAATAAGTAATTTTAAACCTTAAATTGTTTAAGTTAAATTAAAATTCATCCTTTAAATTTATTTATTTTTATAAAAGAAATTTGTATGAATGTTTTAAATTTTTCAAAACTTACTTTGGAAATTAAAATAGAAAATTTATAAATGATTTATTAATTAACAATTGAAGTTTTAGCAATTTATTTGAATTTAGTATTTGTTAATTAATAATTGAGGGAAAGTAATTAATGATTATTTTATATCTTAATTTAATTTATGAATTAAGTTAAGATAAAGATTTCAAGATTTATTTAAGATAATGTTTTATCTTAAAATAATTAATTAAGTATTAATAATTTGTAATTAGTTGATTAATTAAAGAAGTTTAAGTTAATTCATTTATTTAATTATTATTTTAAAAAGGGGTTAATTAAGTAATTAATTAAGTATAATTATTTATTTAATTAACTATTAATTAAGATGATGATTTAATTAATAACAAATGATTAATTAAATTGTAACTACTTATTAACTAAGTAATTAAGAGTTAATTAAAAAAGTAATTAATTAATATAGGTTTTATTAAGTTTTAATTGGGTTTTCTTAATTAATAATTAAATGATTATTAATTTATAATGAAAGTTAATTAAGAATTAATTAACTGTTTTATTTAGGTTAATAAATTGTAATTAAGAATTAATTAATTTTATTTATGGATTAATTAATTTGTAATTAAGATTGTTAATTAATAATTAAGTTTATTAATTAATGATTAAGAGTTAATTAATTAGTTAATTAAGTTTAATTAATTAATTATAAAGTAATTAGTAATTAATTACTTTGTGTTAAAGGATTGAATAATAATTAAGGTTTATTAATTAATATTTAAAGATAATTAATCTGATAATTAAAGATTAATTTGGTTAACGAGTAACTAGGAATGAATTACTCAATTTTGTTTTATGAGATGAGTTTGATCAAGTAAATTAATTAATTTGTTAATTAATTAAGAATAGTCACTTGATAAATGATTAAGTATTATTACTTAATAAGTTTTGGTAAGGCTAATTACTTAAGGTAAGTAATTGAAAAATTACAGAGGTAATTGAGTTAGGTAAAATTACTGATTAGAAAGTAATTTTAAATTGGGTAATTACTTGTTAAAATAATTAAAAGTTTTATTTGATTAATTGAAAGTAATTAATTTAAGCATGATTAATTAATTAAGAAATAATGTAATTAATTAAAGTTAATTAATCAATGGAAATAATTAATTAAGGTTCATTAATTGATATAATTAATGAGAATAATTAGGGATTAATTATTTGATTTAGAGTTAATTAATCAAGGTTGATTGATTAGGATAATGATTAATTAATTTATTTAATCAAAGAATAGGCAAGCAAGATATATTTGGATGACGTACTTAATTTAATTTATTTTAAATTAATTAAGTGATTAGGTAATTAATTTAATTCACTTTAAATTAATTAGAGATAGAGATAGTTAATTTAATTCAATTTAAACTAATTATATTGGTATGGGTTAATCGTTGCTTATGTATGAATAGATGACATTGATTGTCTTGAATGCTGTGTGATCTCAGAAATGAGATAAGTATGTTTGTGTGATATGAATGCTTGGTTGCATTGTGATGATTACATAGATTATCAATTGGGATGTTGATATATATTATGATATTGATAATGTGGATTACCTGTTATTTGATAATGTTGATTATCAATTGTGATATGTGAGTTATCTATTTGTGTGTATATAGATACTGTATCGAATAGTTTTAAAACCTTTAAAAACAACTTGGACTTAAAAGACACGCTTTGGATTTCGAT
Source organism: Allium cepa (assembly GCA_030765085.1). NCBI lineage: Eukaryota > Viridiplantae > Streptophyta > Magnoliopsida > Asparagales > Amaryllidaceae > Allium > Allium cepa. The sequence goes on along the minus strand of CM060943.1, from coordinate 419,771,913 downwards.
GAGACCGGGATCGGGTTTCCATATTTGGATATCCGAAAACCACATCGATTCTAAATAACGTTAGGTCATGAGTCAAAGTGGAGCTTGCGAAGACTCGAGGTGTAAGGGCTATACCTCAGTATAACTTTGTGGGTGATTCTGTAATGAGTTTGACGGAATAGACCTTATAGATTCGAGATGGTGATTTAGAGTGCAAGGGTTATTGTCGTTAACTCTGAGGGTGATTCCAAAATGAGTGTAACGAGATAATGCTTTCGGTTTCGTTCGAACCCGGAACGAACTTGTATGGATTGAATGCTTTCAGAACATCGTCAGGTGGACGATGAGCATTCTAAGTGATGTGTTCACTAAAGGTAATCGTAACCTCAAGCCTCATCAACCGGGAATGGCTAAAACAGGGGAGGTGCAGCAAGGCTTCGTAGGTCGCACCCACTGGAGAGTAAGATTTACCCCTGTCTAGAGGTCCCTTTATTTCGGCTGTGTGGACGGTTGAATAGCTACAACCGCGGGGTTGTCTTATTTGGAACTGTTCAGTAAGGAACGGGTCCGACTTTGTGTTGCAGGGGATCGGGAGTGATCCTCGGTACGGTGATCTAGGCCACGTACTGTGACGGGTGGTACCCCAACGGCCCTTCCATTGTATGGAATACAAAATCCAATAAGTGCCAACGGTTTTGATTGTATTACCCACTTTTGTAGCTAGTAGCTGGAATTTAATGAATGTAACAATTTCGGCTATTTCTTATTTACTTGAAAACCCTAGACACTATTATAATATCATCAGATTTCCTATCAAATGTTTTGGTTAGCGTAAGGTAATTTTTTTTCCATGTTTATGTGTGGGAAGTCTTACGTGATACCTTTTCTTTTCAAAGGTTTTTAAAAGTTAAGCAACTTTAACCGTTTACTCACACCAGACCCATGTCTGACCCGGAGTTTATTTTTGTTTTCTTAAACTCTTGGGTACTCAAATTTTTACGAGTAGCCAAGAGATTCATGTTAGGATTTTAAGTTGGCTTGACGAATTCTGAAGGTGCAATGGAGCAGGAGGCTTCTGCGTATATCTATAGAGTATTCCGCTGTGTGTTCTCTGAGTTGTTTGTCTTTGAGTTGTATAACTAGATAGGTGTCTATAACTGTCTAGTATGAGTTGATTATGCTGTGTATCTCTGATAATGAGTGATACTATGTAAAGTATTATGTGATTAATATAATTTATTCGTTCCGCTGTTCAGATTCTGATGTTGTTTTCTTTCTTCTTCTCTATCTTTTCTCTTTTTCTATCCCTTTCTTTCTTAAAGATGATGCGATTTTCCGGTAGTGGAAAGTCGGGTCGTCGCAACTTTTGTATAAAGAGTCAGTCATTTATCTATTATTTATTGTTCCGCCGCGTTGTGAGAATCTGATGTTGTTTTGTTTTCTCTTTTTCTACCTCCTTCTTCTTTCCCTCAACAATCTGTCTTTTCTGACACTAGATCATCAGCATATTATACAGTGTTGTATTTGTTTCGATTTTCGAGGGTCGAGAAGGGTAGGTCATCACAACGTACATCTCCTTCTCATTCCAATGGCATGGCAGACAAAACCTAATTCCCAAATCTCAAATTCAATTTCAAAACAAAATCAAAAATTCAAACTCCTCAAACTATATCATATTATATATCGATTTGAAGCTCTCGACGAGCGCAAGTCAAATCCACTGTCTATTTTTCGATCTAGCTTTCTGTGCATCCGTAATTCATGGGATCCTTCTTGGCCGTTCTTTTGATGGTTGATCGATGGTGATGGATCGGCGATTCGAGAATATGGTTGTGTGGAGAAGACCGAGGGGAGTTCATCGTAATGGGTCGCTTAATGAGTTGATGGTCGGATTTATCGTGAAAATTGTACTAGGGTTTCTTCTTGCGATTTTTGTTGGGGCTACATGAAAGCGACTTAGTCGCGTGGCCGTGGCGGCGAACCCAGGGCGTCGGGGACGAAGCTATGGAGGTCGGCTTTGGCGCTCGATGTGGTGGCGAATGAATGGCAACTCGAATGTACCTGGGTTGATTCTATCTTGCCATGCGCGGTCTTTCCTAGAGAGGGAGAGAGTGTTAGGTGACGTGTTAATATTATTATTATTCTATTTATTTTCTAAATTAAATCATGAAATCTTCTAACCTTAATAACTTTTTCATATGAGGTCCGATTCACGGGCTGTTTGTTCCTCTAGGATCATATTGATATTCCACACATTTTATTGCTCGATTTGACGAATTTTGAGACTGTTTGAATTTTGGGCCTAATTTGGATTTAAATTCGATTTAAATTCAAAGGTGAGTGTTTTAACCCACTCACAACTTCTAAAATTCTTATGTTAGTTAAATTAATTTTTGATGTGAATTAGAAATTTATTTGTGGCTGTCTGATATATTTAAATCGTCATCCTAGTTAATTTAAATTTACTTAAATTAAATTGTCATTTAATCTATTATTGGATTTTAAATTGCCAGTTAAATACATGTTATTGATTACCAGTTCTATATTAATAATTATTGATTGATTTGGATGATGATTTTGATGGATGTTGATTGTTGATATCGGATGAATGGATGTTGTATTTTATACCATTATAAACTTCAAGTTCATTATGGATTTAATTTAATTTGGGATTGTGGTTTCAAATGATATATAATCGTAAAATTTAAATTATGGATTGAAATGATAAATATCTGTATCGTATGAACCTATTACAAAAAATTACATACGGACACTGGATTGGTTAAATTAAATGATTTTAAAATCCTCGATTTTTGGAATTTATTAAAATGGTATTTTGAAGTAAATTTTTTGATTTATATTAATTTAAGTATTATTGGAAAATCAAGATTTGCGTTGAACTGTAAATTGGTTTAAAAAGGAATTTATTTAAGAATTAAATGAGAAGTTTAAAAATTAAAATTTTTCGCAAATGAAATTCTACCGAAATTGAGTTATTAAATTTGTTTCAAAATAACTTTGAAATATTTTGAGATTAAAGTAGTCCGTATTGAGGTTAACATGGATTGAAACAATATGAAATTCGATAGCTTATTGAAATATGCTTTATCGATTTGGAAATTTGAAATGGTCCAAATACGTTGAAATGAAATGAATAGTTTAATTTGATATTTATTTCAAACTCATATTTTAATATAAATTGTTTTAAATATATATTATTTAAAATTTCTAATTATTAAGGTTTTCAAATTCAATAAACTTTTTAATTAATATTAACTACATAAATTATTTTGATCTATTTAGACCAATTTAATTTATTTTAAACTAATTAAACCATTTTTAATTTATTTTAAATCTAATTAATCAATTTTAAAGCTATTTAATCTATTTTCATTATATTTAATTCAATTTAAATCTATTTAACAATCATAAATAAATTTAAAAGTATTTACCTATAATTAAATTGTTTAGAGCATTTTAAACATTTAGAACTATTTAAACTAATTTCTAAATTTCAAAACTAAGTACATGGAAGAGTTGACATTCATTTTAATTGGTTAAAAAGTGAATAAGGTTAAATGACGTTATAACCTAAGTTGGAATATTAAATGTTATAATAAATCGAAATGATGATTTTAAAGTAAGGACTTAACCTGTTTTGGAAATACGATTTTGGAAGAAATATGATTTGAGAGTAGTATAGTTTTTGAGAACATGATATTTGATATAAATTGTGAATTTGACTTTGAAAGGAAATATAATTTAGAACTATGATTTCAAAGGTGAATATGATTTCGAAAGTAAGTATTGATTTCGAAAGTGGTATGGTTTGAATTGAATATGACATTTTGATATCAATTATGAAATGATTTTGGAAATATAAAAGAACCATCCGGTGTGTAATATGCGATTGGTTATCAAAGAGACCGGGATCGGATGTCGTCATACTCTCTGCCAATACCGAAAACCACTTTGACAACTGTGTACACGGTGGAGATTCCAGAGTGAAGTAGGATTGTAGCGACGATCCTATATGAGGTATATATGTGAACCTGACTCCCGTGAGTTGGCATAAGGTGGCTAAAACAGGAGCGATTCGCGGACCAAGTGAGGTCATTCCTCCGATCGAGCACACTCCATCGATACTATATTCTGACTTTTGATTTATTTGGTGGCCACCCTTCGATTTTTACTCGGGAGTATGTTCCGAGGTGGGCTGTAGTAGGTGCTATGCGTTACCACCAGCTCGGATGCGTAATTGGTATGTTTACCCTAGCATTGCCTAGTTGTGCCATGTCATCCACCCTAGCGTGCCTTCTATGTGTTTTCTAGCTAAGTTGATTTTCAAGGCTACAATCACACATTTTCTAGCTAAGTTGATTATAAAAAGCTTATAACTCTGAATAGCACTGAGGATCTTGATGAGATAGTGATAGAGAATCAAACCAGAAATGATCTAGTTAGATTCAATGTTGATTTCGGCAGAATAATGGTAAGAAAATGTATATAGAAATGTGGAAGAAGAAGAGGAGTGAAAAACCAGAAAAACTGCATTAAAATTCATTGAAACCAACCCCTATTTATAGAGGAACAACAACCATGTCCATTCGTGAAGAGTTATGACGAATAGACACATCTTTTGAAATTTAAATTTTGAACTCAATTGGCACTATGTCGACATAGGGTACTTGGGCATGTCGACATCCCAAAGGAATTTTCGATGTTTTGTTTTTCTTTTAAATAACTTTTATCTTATTTTAAAACTATTTTAAACTTTTATAAATATACTTAAATATAGTTGAAATACATAAATAAATATATAGAATAATATTTTGGTATATATAAAATTTTACTATAATTTTATATTTAAATTTAAGTATATAAATATTAAAAAATTAAATATACTTTTATTTTATAAGATACTTTAAAACCAAGGATAATTTGATTTTGAAATTCAAGATTATTTTGAGGCTAAAAGTATTTGAAATCAGGATAGATGTTTTTGATTCTTTTAAAAGGAAGGTTTTGAAATCATTTTGAAAACAAGATATAATTTTGAAAAATCATTTTGAATAAAAAGTTAGCGGATACAAAACAATGTTCCACTAGATTTTTCGTAGGTTCCATCCTACTTAGGGTTCCATCCCTTTAACGGGTTCGAAGTGGATTCCATTCCACGAACAAATTGGATTTTAAGATGCCAGTGCTTTTCTAGGAGTTTTAACAAAATTCCTAATTAAAAAATAAATTACTTGAACTCTTGAACTCTTGATACTATTGATACTCATGAGTCTTCAATCTTGATATCTTGAATCTTTATACTATATAGTCTTCATTCTGGGTGCCTGCATGGTTAAATCCTGCATATACATATATATCTAAATTTATAATGTTAGTATTTATATTTTATAATTTATTCTAAGGTTGTTTTCATCAAAACCATCATTTCACGGACTAACAATGGGTAATGCCTTAGCGCTATTTTAATACTTTTGCTTTACTGTAGACATATTATAATAGCGTATTGTACTACACAGTAGATAGTTTAACAGATCCTTAGGAGATGTGAATCCCGAACATCTCTTACATTACTGCACACACTTTAGACATTGGATAGGAGATGTCAAACCCCGTAAACATCTCTAATGCCGTCACATGCATATTTACCGTTGATTTAATTTACATAAGATCTTTTAGTTCTGACTTGAGTGTTTTGTCTTTTCAATTCGCTCAGGTCAGCCTGAACATTTCAGGATTTGAAGACTTATTCTGGGGGACGAAGACGAAGATGTGTACTAATACTATTTACTATATTATTCGATTGCATCACACTATTCCGTTGCATTATTATTTATTTATCTCTGATATTTGTAACCCTGATACTGTGTTGTATAAGTACAATCAAATGTTTTGTAAACAGCTTCTTGAACTGTTATTTGATTATTATATTTTGTCATTCCGCTGCGAGATTCTATTTTATGTTTTTCTTTCTCTGCTTTTTCTTATTTTTCCCATAACAATCCACTCTTCTGTATGGTTTTAATTGGCACGTGTGTCTGCTTAAAGCGTCCAAAAAGGCAGGACGTTACGGTTGGTATCAGAGCCAGGTTTACTGAAAACCTTAGCTTTGTTGGGTCTGACTCTTTACTAGTAGGGTAGTAATACCCTACGATGTGTCGTTGAGTGTATATATATGAGAGAGCGTATTTGTTAGTGTTATAAAAAGGTTCTGATATTTTGTTAATTTGTTCCGTTTTGTAATTATAAATTCTGTTTGGTGCATAGGATGTGACATCGATAGAGATTTCTAAACACTTAATAGGACAGACCGACACAATATTTGTTTTGAAATATAGGTAAATGAAATAATTTTGCCTATTATATTTTCGGTATATAAAATAATAAATTTTATAAATGATATATATCTGGTTGTAATATATTGGTTATTAGGTAGTGAAATTTATAAATATGGGTTTTGAAATAAAATTTACAAATAAGTTGAACATAAATTGGAAATTTAAGAACTTAAGTTCCGAGGTTTTTGAAAATTTCTTTCAAATGACTTTGGAATATAGTAATAATATTATTTAAAAGTATTTTTTGATATTAATAATTCAATATGATTTGAAAATACCGTTTTAATGAAATTTTCGAAAGGAATAGGTTCTGTACTCCCCTCTCTATCGCTGGAAAATAATTTTGGTGATGAGTGCACGCATCATCGGCATTCATTTTCGAGTTTCAAAGTGGAAAGGTCACTGTAGTAGTTTTACTGTAGATTTATTTTGATAAAAAATATAAATTTTGAATATAATTGGATATATAAGTAGTAAGTGTATACATTTATCTATTATTTTTAAAATGATTTGAAATGAAACCTGATTTTTAGTTCTTAAGTTTCTGTTAATTAATTGTTTCAATTATTGTGGTGAAATAGAATGTAACTAATTAATAATTGGAACCTCTAAATGAAATAAGAGATTAAATGCTAGATTATAAATGAAATTAGAAGAAATTTGAAATTTTTAACCTATAAAACAAGGGATATGATTATTGAACATTAAATTAATTAAATAAAATGAGAAAAACTTGCGTAACTTCCAATTGCATCCTTAAAGCACATACATATATATATAACTTACCAAATATTGAAGTTGTAATGTTTAATAGGAAAATGTAATAGGATATTATACAAGTAAAACTTAAAGTAATGAAAGTATTCAATGAAATTCTTTAATAAATAAGAATTTTATGTAATAGTTGATATAAACTTAAGTTATAATTGAAATGTTACTAAAAAAATGTGACAGTAAGTAGGTATTGTAAGAAGAAATTGTAAACTTAAGTAAACGGTGAAGCTATTTATAAATAAAACAAGTAGAAAGGATGAATACTATAAATATATGATTATAGACTTAAGTTAATGTATTGATATGCTAAGTAATTGAACTGAACATGAATACTAAAAATAAATGAATGTAAATAAGTGATATTAAGCAATGGATGAATGAAAATTTAATTTTGTAAGGAATAATGTAAACTAATCAAACGATCACTGAGAAATGGAATTAAGTTATTTAAGAAATGAATGAAATAAAGAAAATGAAATTGGCATTATATGGATAAATGAAAATGAATTTGTAAATAATGACTAGAAATAAATAGAAATAAGTACTGTATGAATGAATGCGACTCTGTTTACAAAGAAACCTATATAGTACTTTAAGAATTTATTTACATAAGATTAAGTAGTTATACATGAGTAACATATGTAGTGAAATGAACAATACGCCATAGATTGCATACTGCAACACCCAAGAACGATGCAGGAAGTGCCAAAAAATGTTGTTGTAGGCTAAAAAAGGGCAAATGCAACACTTTCTCGGTGATGCATTTTGCCGCGTTGCCCTAGAGTCAAAGGCAACATCTTTGCGGCCCTATGGAAACATCGGTTCTGTCGTTGCCACAGGTACCAAATTTACTAAAAAGCGTGCCCCACAATCTGGGCCCCAACATGTGGGCCCACATTGTGGGGCCCACTAATTCTGTGGCCCACCTTTACGGAACCCTGTTGTGGGGCCCATATTCATTAATCTATGGTAACACTTTTACCATCCAATGGCAACACTTTTCCAGTTTATTACCACGTTTAACATCACATACTACAACATTATATCATATCTATGGCAACACCTTTTGCAATTTAAATTGGAAATGTACTGCAACATTATATCATATCTATGGCAACATTATACTGCAACATTATATCATATCTAATGGCAACATTACACTGCAACAAAGAACTTTTCATTTCAGAATAACCAGCAACATAAGTTTTACTTAGTCAAGTATAAAATAACAAACATACTTAAAAACATAGCCAGTGTATTCATAGTTACAGCCAGTACATACTAAATTCTACTTATTAATAGTACATTCATATTTGTGAGCCTCCAGTGCCATCCGTGCCATCAGTGCCTCTAGTGCCTCCAGTGCCTCCAGTGCCATCACTGCAGACGGTCGCACAAAGGTAAATATGATCGCCTTTACATACTACTGTTAAATCCCTACAACGCTAAGCTTCAAGGAATCTACACTATTTAAATTAACTGTTATCTTCTCAGAATGATCAAGCATTTTGGAAGCAAATGTTTTTGAAAGTTCGCATGTGCAGGAAGCAAGAAGATTAATTGAGCCCATGTGAATTAGATCCCTGTTTTTCTCTAAGAAACCTGATGTGTCATAGACAACCTGAGAAGAAGATAAATATTTGATTGTGTGGCATAATATAAAAAACAGATGTAGATGATAGGATATAGAAGCAACCTCTCCTGCATAATGATTAATGCTGAATGTTTTCTCTCTTTCACTCCTGAAGCAGGAGCTGCAATTAAGATGTTGCTTCAATTTGTTTGCGAATGTAAGATCTGTAGCGTTTGGAAACGTAGACTCTTCATCCAAGAGAGAAAATAATCATAAGGCTTCTGCATAAGTATTAGATAAGGATGAATTATAATAAGATATATATATATATATATATATATATATAATTATGGGACATACAAAGATGGATAAATTGGTATGGAAGCTTGCTATTGTAGTGGGATAATGATGCAATAGTCTCTTCAAAAATCACTAGCTCAAGTGGTAAGTGGTATGACGTTCCAGACAGATCTGGAGATCATGGGTTCATACCCCTGAGAAATCAAAATGAGTACTCTGCTTGAATTAAGCATAACTCTTGTTATTAAAAAGGAAAAAATAGTCTCGTTATGATATAGAAAGTTGAGATAGCAGCTAGGTGAACAGAAAAGCACGACCTTCCAATAGATGCGGTGTAATTTATAAAAGTATGCCAGAGTACTTATTTTCTCAAAAAGACTTAAGCAGTCTTGATTGTCTTCATAGTCTACCTTTCTCCTGTCTATACCATCTTGAATATATTCCTATGTAATAGTAACATAACAATATAAGGATATATGTTCGCCAGAGAACAGGGAAAAAACAATAATAACATTTGGATTAGAATATTTTGGTGTAGTAAGAGAGAAATAAAATCAAAACTAAATATATTATACCTCGAGTTCAAGCTTAAATAAATGGCGATTAAAATGTTGTTGTAGCCTCTCATTTGCATAATTTATACAGAACTGCTCGAAGCTATTTTTCTGCAATATTTAAGCAGTTTTTATTACTACTACAATTTAGATATTAAAAAAATAAAAAATGAAGATAGAGGGATGAGTATGTAATATACTGTAAACTTACATCAAATGATTCAAAACCATATATATCAAGAATGCTGATAGATCTTCCTGTTTGTCTCTTACCAACTTTAAGCGATTTATTAATTTGATCAACTTACCATTCAAATAGGCTGGCATAGATTGATTTTGCCAATGCATATTTTGCATCGATAGCATTAAAAGAGTAATCAAAATGAATTTGATTCTTAATATGAATTATATGATAAATATCTGGAATTTCATCAAAGAAAATAAACCGAACCTGGGATAGTGTAAGTTTTTGGAAAATATCTTCCTCTCTAATTCTCATTTTCCGACTAGATAAAGCCATTTTAAAACCTTTTATGTCACACCCGAGGAGTTTGGCAACAGTGCAAGAAGATGTTAACGTTCATAATAAAGAAGGTAATGGGAGTAAGTACCACAATTTTAAGTTACGATACATCACTATTTTTAATGACTAAAACAAGCAATTTCAACTACGGTCCAATGAAATGACATCAATACCCCCAACACATTCAGTTGTGGTTCCGTGAAACATTTCAATCACGGTTCCAACCACTTTGTATAAAATTCACTACTGTTCATTGTTTAACTATCACCAACACGTGCATATGTGCACATATCGTGCGTGTCATACATTGGTTTCTATAATGGAAAGTTTTTAAAGTTGTTCGTATAAAACTACTTCCAAACTTATCCAATTATAAATATGCACAACATTAAGCTTAAGGACATGATTTTTCATTCAATGATTGATACATGCATTTGCATGCACGCATATGCATGTGCATCTATACATATAAAATGATGCTAACCTTCATCGATCACAACTTCAACATGGTTTTCATTATCCACCACAGAAAAAGAAATGTTGCCCAACCATAATACTGCTGCAAGCATTGCAAATACATCATCTTGATCTTCCTTGCTGATATGAACAATATTCATAGCTTATTGAAAAAGAATATAAGCATTTGATGAGGAAAAAATAAGTTACATAATATGAATTTGGTGTAAATTACTATTTTTATTTAAATGTTAAAGTCATAGTTTCTTACGACTAGTAAACGGAACCTTTCGGCATCATTTACCCTGGGTTAAAACAATTGCTCCGCTTAAGATATTTGTATTCGCTCGCACTTTTTAAATTCAACTTATCTGTTTTTTAATGAAAGTGGATTAGCAAACCTTGCCGCTGCCAAACAGTTTTAGCATGCGAACATGATACAAGGATAATGATTACAGAATAGGCGATTAGTCAAATTATTAAGTTCAGAACACCTTAATATGTTTTGAAGTATTGCTATAGTCATTAACACTGGAAATGTAAAAGAAACTAATGATTTTTTTTCACTTGAACAACTGAATTAGAAATGTGACAGTTCATCAACTGAAAATGGTCAGATATATGAGTGTAATGGTATTTAGTGGGGTGAAAAGCGATTAGGGGTGTTCCACTTATATAAATACTAGTAAAACATAATGCATACAGAGCATAAATAGGCTGGTGTATACAGGATTGTGCATAGAACTGAACTATATGATTATAAAGTTTGGCCGGATAATATTACAAAAAATCCCAAATCTAAAAAAGAAAAGAAAAAAAATACAATCGAAGAAAATAAAGGTTAAAGCAAGAAAGATAACCTCTAAGAGATTTAGGAGCACCAGCGCAAAGATGGTAAAATATATGATATGAGCGTTCACCAGCAGCACATTGGACAACTCTTGACTGTACAAAACATAAAGAGATATAGTACAAGATGGAAAATGATAATATATATAAAATGACATTATTGTACACTGAAAAGCAAGTACATACATACCTTCCCCTTAGATCGATTATTGAATTACTAAAACAAGAAGAAGAAAAATGTGATACTTCTATACAGTTAATCCAAACGAAGACAAGCTATCCTTGTGTTTCCTGACGCAAACACTACAATGAAAGATTCTACTCTATTTTGTTTTGATGCAAAAGAGTGACGTTTTTGTATAAATATTTGCAAATCTCTAACCAATTGTTCGCAAGCTATTAGGATAACAATAAGATAACACGATGCCAGCTAAATCAAGTTCGTGGACCAAAAATTAATTAAATTAACATAGCATAATTCAGCCCATGACATTATACTTATGAAATGGCTCATATGTTTATTTTATCAGAACGAAGTTCAACATTATTCTAACTTAATCTACATTAATATATCAACGTACCAGAAATATCGAGCACGTGGACAGTGATTTATATAAATCATCCATGGCATGTATACGATTTCCGACTTGCACATACTCCAGCCACCGCCTTCTGTTGTCTTCTCAACCACCACTACATACCCCTCTGCCTACTACAACCACCCATCATAAACATTCGCCACCTAACAGTACAAACCACACATCCCCATATAACTGCTGCAACATTATCACTCCTCCACCATCAATCACATACCCAACGTTACCCAGGCACACCATTACCAACTCCAAACCAATACAATACATATCAAACTTACTAGATAACCTCCTACCTTGCTGCTACCCTCCTCCAATCATCAATCCACTGCTTTTTCACAAACAAACTGCCTACTGCCCTGTCCTAACATCATCTGCCTGCTCCAAAATTTCCCTGACCACCTCTACATTCTCTTCCCTGACAATAGTGCACATTCTCTGTTTGCACTGAACCACTACTGCAACATACACAACATCAAAATGGTGCAACAACCTTCCTGCTTCATCAGTTCATCTTTGTCCTACCACCACCAATTGCAACTGTGAACCATCAACAAAACCACCAATAACTGCAACCAAACCCGAGAACAAATCGAAAACCCAATTGTTTCAACCAACCGCCACAGAAAAACAAACTCTTCCATCACCCCAACCCGCGACCTTCAGCACAAATTCCACAACTCGAAACCCAATCCACCGTCACCTGAATTCGAATCGCCTGAAAGCAATGAATTCATGATAGGCAAGAATTGAATTTTGATTTCATAAATTTGATTTTGAATCATATTTGGATATTCACGAAATTGAGAAGTTTCGTTTTATAATAACGTGAATTAAAGAAGTTTGAGAGGTTGAGCGGCGGAGTGCGTATTTTGTTTAAGTGTTTGAGTGAAAACCCGACTTTTGCCGCTTTGTTTTTACTTCCCGCGTTAAAAATTATTTCAGCCCGCTTTTTTTAGCTTGCACTCATTTTTTATAATATTTTTATAAGTCTATAGCCACCGCAACATAGTGTTGATATCTATGCTAACATCCTGAAGCTAATGTTGTAATAGACAAAAATCAGCATAGCTATCGTTACATTGTAGCTTGCAACATCTTGTATTTTCGTTGCAATATGCCATCTATGGCGTAGTGAAATGAAGGTGAATGAATGAAATAGTCATTGTATGGATGAAACTAAAGTAAGGTAAATGATAGGAATGAAATTAATAAGAATAAGCTTAAATAGTGCTTGGCATTGGTTGTTTGTTTTGGCTTATGTAATTGTTTGGGGGAAGATACTTCTAATTTTTTTAGGATATATGAATAATTTATTGAGTTTTATCTAAGATTGTTGAGTAGACGGTATACTTGGTAGTTTATGTCATTCTATACAATTAAAAGTTCTGAACCCGAGCAAACCAATTGTTTTGTTTGCTACAGATGGATGATTGATTATATTGATTTCATATGATGATTGTACGCTGTGTTTGCAAGTGATTGTTGTTTTATATTGATTGGGTTGTTAGTGGTTGAAACGACTTTAAATATTTCATTTTATATAATTATTAACTCCTTTTGGACTATATATGTAACGACCCGTTCGCTACTTCGAAATTGAGAGATTTCATTTGTTTTAAATTTAAAAAGGTTTAAAACTTAAATAAACAAGTTATATATAATATATAATAATAGAGAAATTATTTATTCTTATAGTTGATATTTTAAAAAGTATAAAGTTTGGATTTTAGAACAGATCATCAAAAGGTTAATTTTTGTTAAAAATAAATAAATGCTTAAATAAATAGGTTTACATATTCATTTAAAAAGATAAATCTTATTCAAAATATCTAATAAAGATAATAAAAGTATATTAAAATATTTATAAGTATGTTAATAATCATTTACAAAAATAACCAAATTTTATCGCATTTTGTCAGTTTTACATACACCATAAAATTAGAGATTATGATATTATTTTAATATGATTTTAAAATATAAAGAGATGTGTTTTAATTTATTTAAAGAAGTAAAAAGTTCGTTTTTAAATTTGGTTTACATAAGTAAATAGTTTAACTAAAACGTCAAAATATGACCATAAAACATTTTGCTGAGAAACGACGTTTTGTCGATTAAAAGTTATCGCAACGTTGTCGCACCTTTATTTTCTTATATAGGAACGTATATTCAAATAGTATAAGTATTAATTAATTCAGTAATCAAGTTTACTTTTTACTAAACAAGGTTAGAAACTTCTAGAAAACAATTAAGAAAAAGTAAGCACAAAACGACAAAAATGTCATTTCAAAGCAAAAAAGTAAAACATCAAATCAAAGAAACATAATTATTACTTACTTTACTTAATATCTAAGTGAAAATGCCATAAAGTAAAGATATGAAATGTGATGTTAAGTGTTGAAAAAAAATAAGATTACTTTATCAGTAAGTAAGGGTATTTTGGTCTTTTTATAAAATATTATTTTAAACCAAAACTTTTCTATAAATAAGACCACCATTCTTCCATTTTTTTTTACACCATTTTCTACCTTCTTCTTCTTCCTTGAAGCTCTCTTCTTCTTCTTTAGAGCTTTAATGACTTCTTCTTCTCTTCCAAATGCTTACTAACTTTTTTAAAACCATATCAAATCAATGTCAAACACGACCAAACTTTGCCAAAGACCTTAGAATACCATTAAAACATGGTTTAACATCTAAGAAGTGAAGAAATGATGTAGAAAGGCGAGGATATAGGCATGGCCGAACCAATAAAGAGAAGGAAGCAAGTTGGCAAGCTTCGGAGCAAGAAAAAGAAAAGAAAATGCCGCCGACTTCATTTCAAGGAGCTAGGAGCAAATTCAAGATGCTATGGAAGCTCTGTCGGATTTTCAGGAGTTTGAAAGAAGAGGTTGATGGCATGAAGAAAAAGAAATGGAGTAGAAGTTGATTAGTTGAAGTTTAAGTGAAGTGTTGTTGCAAATGAATATTGGTAGGAAGAATTAGTTAAGTCAAAGGTGAGTACTCTTATTTAATAATAAATACATAAATCATTTCAAGTATAATGATTTGAAAGTTTAAATATGTTGAATGAATGTTTGATAACTTGGTTGCAAATTGGTTGATTATGTGATTGATTATATGAATGATAACTTGTTTGATAAAGATAGAAATGATTAGAAATTAACCACATTTAATTCAATCGAAATTA
Source organism: Allium cepa (assembly GCA_030765085.1). NCBI lineage: Eukaryota > Viridiplantae > Streptophyta > Magnoliopsida > Asparagales > Amaryllidaceae > Allium > Allium cepa. The sequence goes on along the minus strand of CM060943.1, from coordinate 419,756,769 downwards.
AATCCATATAAATGTGTGTATGGAAATTATTTAGCCTCTTAATAATTTCAAAATATCTAAAAAGATTGAAAATGATATTATAATAATATAATATTATAATATGAAATGAAATTAAAAAGGTGAGTTGGAAATGATGAAAATATTGTTTTAAATAAGTTAAAAGAGTTTAAATATGGTATAAAACAAATTTGAAGTGTTTCGGACAAGTTCCGAAGCAATTCGTAAAGTTGATCAAAATCGAACTCGTCGCGTAGCGGCAGTTTGTAAATTTTGATCTGTAACTTCAAATTGATATAGAGAATGATTTATAAGTCGGATTTCTTTGGAATAAAAATCTTTAGTCCACAATGATAATAGTTTTCCAACGAAGAAAGAAAATAAAGATTTCATTAAGTAGATTTGAAATATGTCCAAAACAATTTTCTAAAAATATCGCAGTTTTGCAGTTCGGAACCCAAAACGGGATTTCTTTATAAATGATATTTTTAAATGATTAAAAATATGAAATAAATTTGATAAATCTATTAAAATGGTTTAAAAGAGATTTGGAATGAAAATATGAATTTTCAAATATTAAAAATTTGTTTAAATCAAATAAACTTATATAGCATTTTCTGCAACACTTTTACGCTGCGAAGTCTATAATCTACAGAGAAAGTATCAGTGTCGAATTTTCAAGGTCAAAAATTTCGGGTCCTTACATTTTGGTATCAGAGCAGAAGGTTAAGCGAGAACCTTGGTTCTGGTGGGTTTACTCATTAAGGATAAGGTCAATGGTACCCTCAAAAGAGTTGAGTGTGTGTGTGTATGAGAGCATACCTGTTATTTTCTTATATAAAGATTTTAAAAATGATTGATTCTTATATAAGTTTATATTTTGATATATAAAGAAATAATTTTTCTAATTATTATAAATATCAAGGTATTGTTGAACCATTGGAATTAAATAAAATAATAAGAATTTAAGTGGTAATAGAAATACAACAATATAGGAATTGAATAATATGAACTAAATAAAGAAGATAAGTTTGAAATGGATTCAAACCTGAGAATAAAATCCCGAAATTTGTAAGAATGTTTTCAGAATGCTAAATTAAGTTACTCTGATTTTATTATCAAATAAATTATGAGAACATACATAGTGAATTGGTTTCCAGATATCATAATCTTGGTTATTATCATAAATGGTTGTTGTGTTTAATAATGAAATGTTTTAGGGAAGTAAACATTTAGGTGAGTATGACTTATAAATTGGAAATGAAGATAATTTAAGTTGTGAACTTTTAAATCTAAGTCCAGAATTTGGAGTTGTTTCCAATTTTATAAGATATTATAAATAATATTATTCAAAATATTTTTTGAATAAAGGGATCTTGTTTTAAACAAGAGTGTTCTGAAAATTTCGAGGGAATTTGTTTTGAAATTAAAAAACCAAGAATGGTTTAAAATTTAAAGTATGATTTGAAGTGCAAAAGAAATGGATATGTATATATGTGGGATATACATAATAACAAGTTGATTGGAAGTCAACACTAAGTGTTGAGTTTTGAATTTTCCTTGGAAGGTGATGCGAAAACCCAAAGTGAAATAAGTTTTTGAACTTATAAGTGGGAAGATTTTTAGTAAGAAGTTTAAACTTTGAAATAGAGAATTCAAACTGAATAAGGTTGTCTAGATTAAATAAATTGAATTTAACTTAAGGGAAGTTAAATAAGTTTAGAGTGAACAACCTGGATTGGAAATTTCAAGACGAAATTGAGATTTAACTTAGGAAGTTAAATAGGTTGGTTTGAAATGGGAGTTTTCAGTGATCTCAAACGGGTTCGAGATCTGGAAATGGGTAATGTATGCTATTGATGGATGCTATGGGTGGATGTTTTAAATAATTTGGATGTTTATTTACCTTGGCTTATCCTAATATCATACTATTGTTACTAATAATCTATGGAACTGTGAATTAAATTGTTTAAATGAATTTAGAAGTAGACTGAGATAATATATATTCCATTATTGGAATTTAATGGAATTAAACTTTAATGTAAAATTGTTTAATGGTTATGATTATTAAAGATAAAGATTGAACTTATTGAGAATAAAATCACTTTGAACTTAAGATTCAAATGAACTTGAAACTAACATTGTTAAGAATGGGTTTCAAAGTTTGACGTTAAAATTGGGTAATAAATTGGATTCTGAAGATTAAATCATTTAAAAAAGTTTTGAACTCTTATTTGAACTTTGAAATAGTTAAGTAAAGGTAATTTAAAATGGAAATTTGAAATTTGGACTCAGAACTAAATGGTTTAAAGATTTAAGCTGTTAATTTAAAAGTAAAGGTTAATTTGATTTAAGGGATTAAATCAACATTTAAAATTTAACTCGAATTTATATAATTTGAGATGGTTTAAAGTTAAGATTGGAATGGAAATTAGTTCAAATTGAATTTGATTGGAAGTAAGGTTAAAGCTGAATAAGTTTAAATTCAATGGAAATTGATTTGAATTTGGGATAGGAATTGAAATTAATTCAAATTGAATTGGAATTGAATCAATTTAATGGGGCGAGAAATTGAGTAGACGTGGAGATTGGGAAAATGGAACCAGTTTGACTCTGAAACTATTCTCAAATAGAATTGTTTTAATATAACTGTTTTAAATCTATTTTCCTAACTATTTACTATACAACCTTTATTTTTAAAATCCAAACTATTTTATACTTATTTTACAATAATTTTGAAAACTAATTACTAGTTTACATCTGTTTTACAAACTAATAATTATTTTATAACTACTTATAACTAATTATTATTTTATAACTATTTTGCAACTCTCTAACTTTTCTACAAACAATTTAATTGTTTACAACTATTTTATAATTACTTAACTATTTTATTGCTATTTTACAATTACTAATCTATTTTTAAAATTTTCAAGCTATTTTCCTAATACTAGTTGATTAGAGTGCAAATTGTCTATAATTGAATACCAATTGAGATAAGAATTGAAGTGTTAACCCAAATGGAAATTGGGAGCATTGTGGATGAGCGAATAGAATCAAAATAAAGGTGAATAGAAAAGAGAATTGATTTATCTAATGATCAATGAAGATAAATACGTAGGATATACGTGTAATATTCTATTCACAGATTGATTTGATCCAGATTCGAGCACAGAATTTTGACATAGTATATCGACCCGAGTAGGGATTTTTCATTCGATTTTCGACGACGAACCCTGAATATGGATTTTTGATTGGTTCTGTAAATTCTCTATCATAGTTATGACTATGCAAGGAGAATGACGGTTTTTGATCAAGAAATTAGATCTAAGTCCGTACTAGGAAGTCGGATGGACGATACTAGTTTGGATGTGAAATTGTGCGATCGAGTGAGCGATCAGGTTTGATATTGTGTATGAATGATATATGTACATCGTACATGCTTGAATGAAATTGATATTGAAATTTTTAAAGAAATGAGAAATTATCTTTGAAAAGAAAAGTATATTTTTAGAAGTAGATATGAATAAAGGTGGAAGTTGGATATCTTTTGAAATTCACTTTATGAAAGTAAGTGATATGGTGAGTAACTTTATAAAAGAAAATCAAAATTGAATGTTGAATTGGCATAGTAAAGTCATATATATTTGTTATGTATGATAAGTTTCCCTATGTTGAATCTAGAACCATAAGAAAGGGTTTCCGAAAATATTTGAAGTATAAAAACGGAATCTATATAGGTGATTCCAAGATTTTATATATATATATATATATATACACATACATATATGGTTTTATGAGAATGATTTTGGAAAAGGTTTTGGAACCTATGGATTTTGGAAAAGGCTTTTGATTTTTGGAAAAAATCAATTTTTAGAATTTGGAAAGCCAAGTTTGGAACTATTGATTTGAGATATCGATTTTGTGTAAAGGAGATTTATGTGAATCATATAGCATATGATTTGAAGGATACTCTAAGTGTATGGTACAAAATGTTTTGAGATTAGCTCTGAGGAAAAAGGCGCTCCCATTGAAATGAACTTCATAGGAGATCCACAGGGTGGTTGTGCCTTGCGTCCTAAGGTGGAGGCTCTAAATTGAATCTTTGGAGAAAGTCCAGACAAACTGAAGTTCTTGAGGATTTTGTGTTGTGGGTAGCAAAAGTCGAGGGCGATGATGCCTACAGAGACATTGGGTTATGCTGTGACGACAGTGTAACTCGAAGTCACTACGATCTACTACGGACCATAGCGGAAGTCGTTTGTGCTGTAAGAGCCAACGGTCTACGTTTGATTTTGCCATGATGGCAAGGTAACATCGGTAGACTGCGATCTATGAGGATATAGCGAATGTCGAGAGGCCGTAAGAGCCTAAGGCTACATTGGGATTCAACTGATGTAGTCTGCGACCAATGTTGGAGTGGTGAAGTTTCATTTGGCAGCAAAATTCGAGGACGCTGAAGCCTACAGTTGCATGGATTTTTTCCGTGATGGCGATGTAACCCCGGATGTAGCTACGATCTATGGCGGGTTCCATGGCGTAACCGAGAGGCGTAGAGTGCCTACAGTTATCTATGGATTTTGTCGGGATGGCAATGTAACCATCGGGTTAACTACGACTATGGAGGGGGTGATGATTTCTAGAGCATTCTCACCAAAGATGTTTCCTCTATTTTCAAAAATGTTTTCAATATTTTCACTAAAATATTTTCCAAGTATTTTTCACTGGGTGCTGAAAATAGGTTTACCAAGTACTTATAGATTTTTAGTCCTACGCCTGATCAACGCACGACTGATATTCTATGAGAACAAGTATGGACTTGTTGAAACATCGAGTTATAAAAAGTATTTTTTATGAATCTATTTTGGGTAATATCATTTAGATTTTAAAGTGTTTTAAAAAAAAATTAAATGAAAAGGAGTTTATAGTTAAAAGCGTTCAAAAGGGTAATTTATCTGATAATAGGTATTAAATAAATTATGGTTTCGTTCCTTTTCGAGGACGAAAAGATTTAAAGGGGGAGGAATGTGATAACCCGAATTTTTGGGCATCAGGTAGTTGGATAATTATCTGATTTTAACTATTGAAAACACTGATTTATAAGTTGAACAAATAAATCTAATAATAAATATTTATCTCTGGATAAATATTTATTTGATAATCTCCTAATATAATTATTTAAAATTGGCAAAATTATTATTTTCAAACAAATAATAATGACTTGTATATATATATATATATAAGTAGATTTTAAATGGAATTATTATTTTTCAAACTAATAAATTATGTGTTGAATATATATGTATATGTATGAGTTGATTTTAAATTAAATTTGAATTTGAATTTGAAATTCAAAAAGATAATTTTCTGAAAATAAATTGGATTTAAAAGTACATATATGATTTTTATTAGTATATAATTTGTTTTGTATTATTTTCTTTAAAAGATTTTATTTATATAAATTAAGGAAAGTATTTACTAAATAGAAAATTTAATATAAAAGTTTTATGAAAAACATTTAAAAATATAAATAAAGAATATATATAAAAACTAGTATATTTGTATAACTATTTACAAGTGTATAATTAGAATTTTATATCATTTACTTTTAAATTATAAATAGATAAATATAAGAGAAGTTTAAATATTAAAATAGTTAATACATTTATAAAAGTAAAAATAAATTGGAATTATTGTAATATATATATATATATATATTAAAACATATTTATACATGGAATTACAAATGTAAGTTATTTATATACAAAATAACAAATGTAAGCTTAGGAATACATGCTAATTACAAGTGTAAGCTAATTGAACAAGTGTCATTTATTTTCTTTTTATTTTAAATAAATTAAGCTAAGTTATATAAGATATCTCTATCCCTCTCTTTCATTTTTCTCTTATCTTCATTATCAAAACAAAAAGGAAAACCAAAAATCCGTATACTAAAACCGGAGAAATCAAAAAGAAAATTCAAAATAATCTCTCCATAAATTTCAAATCTAAAGCTAAGCAAGATCATCTCAACAAATTCAAGAAATTCAACTTAGATATGTAAGCAAATCAAAGTCATGAAGCAAGACAAATTCCAGTTTTCAAAATCAAGTTTCTAGATTTCAAAACTTCCTAGGTTTCTCTGTTCATACTTAGGTGGGTAAACTAAAGCTTAAAAACAGTTAGCAACTTGGTGCATGTAGTAAATTCTTGAAAAAATTGTAAGGAATGTTTGCATAAATGTTTGCATGATTGTTTTAAAGTGAATACATGTATATGTATATAGATAATTGTGTGCATGTCTCTATATCAGTATGTCTTCTCTGTTCTTCAATTAAAGGCTTCTAATATGCTCAAGATCGAATTGCGAATCCCTTAATCTTTTTCAGGCCTAGATATATAAACAAATTATGTTTATAACAGCAAGATTTAAGTTTTAAAAATATTTTAAACAGGAATTGAATACAGTTTTAATTAGAATATAAATATTACAGTGAAATATAAAAATGTCAAAATTTCAACTTGAATAATTGGTGGATTCATGAATATAATCCGTTTAAGCTTCGAAAACCATGATTTTTAGAGAAAGAATCATGATTTTTAGTGTTGTAATTCGATAGTTGAACGTATTTTAGATTTCGAGCGATTTCTGATGATCGGGAAATTTTGGGATCGCGTGTTCATGGGTAAAGCAAACCTGGAGGTAGGCGATGTTGGCCAAATGGTCGTAGAAATTCCCGTTTTCTGTGGTAACGGGACGGAGTGAAAGTAGGGTTTTGTCTCATTTTTGGTCGAGGCTGGAAATCAGGTGACTACGTCGCCGTCGTAGCATCAGAGGAGACTGGTCATGGAGGAAAGGAGCGTAGGTCATTGACGAAGCTGTAGGTGGAGGTTCGTGCCCTCTGGTGGTCAGAGCCGTCGAGACGAGGGATTGCTTGGTCGTTGAGTCTGGTTCCAGGGGGTTCTGATGGGTTTAATTTTGATTTTGTGCTCGATCGAAGAATTTGGGTGATCTGATGGCTTGAGGGAGCCAGCGAGGACTTGTTAGTGGTAGTCGTGGATGCCGAAGCATCGCCGGCGATCAGTGCATGTGCACTAGATTTCTGTGCACCTAAGTTTTGGGTTTTGGGGACGATGAGTTTTGTCTCGAGTAGTGACTCGGGGTAGAGGAGAAATTGTTCGAGTTCGTTATCGTATTGTGCGCGAGAGTTTCTTTTACTTATAACTGTTTTAAATTTTAACAAGTTTAAAAAAAAAATAAAGCTTGGGAAAAAGTGGAGTGAAGCTCGGGTTTGGGTGTGGGGTTGCACGGGTTTTACTCGGGTAAATGTTAAAGATTTTCAATTTTAGAACTTAAAAACAAAATCAACTTTGAATTAAATTCTTAAAAATTAATTCCTTAAAATAATGATGTTTATTTAAATATTTGATTAGTAAAAGTTGTATACTTTATTTTAACTTAAGTAGATTAATTCTTAAGTTTAACCAAAACTTAATTAATAATGTAATTAAGTAGTAATTAAGAAGGTGAAGTGATTATCATCAATTAAACTTAAGGACTTATGCTAATTTGCAAGTTAATGTTTATTACTTCCAAAGTTTATTTAATTCTAATGATAATTAAGGAAGTAATTAAGATAATGGTTCATCTTTTAATAAATTAAGGTTTGGGTAATTAAAGATTGATTGATTAATTAATAATTAAAGTTAACTAATTAAGGAAAGTTATTAAAGTTAATTAATTAAGGATAATTAAGGGATGAGTAATTAAAGGTTAATTAATCAATGTAATTAATTAAGGTTAATTAACCAATGTAATTAATTAAGGTTAGTTAATTAATGTAATTAATTAAGGATAACTGATTAATATAAGTAATTAAGGAAAAGATAATGAAAGTATTTTAAGTTGGTTAATTAAGTAATGTTAATTAAGTTAGGACAAGTAATAAATCATAAGTAATTAATTTAATTGGTTAAATTAAATTAATTGTAAGTATGTGTTTAATTAATCTGGTTTGTGGATAATTGAATTGAATGATTAGATTAATATCTAGTCTGATAACTTGTAATGTATTGTGATGTGATATGATGGGTTGAACTGTGATACTGTGAGTTATCTATCGATAATTGATTTGCTATGAGAATATGAGAACCTGTATTTAAAATTGATTTGTATCCACTCAAACAACTGGAATTAAGATGACACTGAATTCAAAGAGACTGGGGTCGGGTATCAGTAATACCTGAAACCACTTCGATTAGTAATCTAAATTATTTATAAATTTGATATGTAGAATCAAACAGGCTGGAATGGAATAAATTTAGTAATATGATCATTTAAAGCTGAGTAACATTTCTGAGATATTATCTTATAATATGTGATTGATTTTAACAAGATAAGAACTCGTAGAAAGGTACGAGTTACCTCGGGTTCAAATAAGTCTTATATCTTAGTATTTAAATTTGTAAGGGTTTACTCACTCTGGTTTCCAGCCTGACCGGGTGTTACTTTGATGTAATGCTCGGGTCAGACCGAGTATTACAGATTTTCAAGTTAGGATGTTCTGGAGCTCAAGTGGCGAGCTAGATGGCAGGAACGTATGGAGTATTCCGCTGAGTATTATTGCTTGTTTCTAGGATAAGTTAATTTTAACTGTCCAATTTATTGTGATTGTATGTAATCTCTTATGTAACGTATGTAAATTAACAGATATGGCTGTTCTTGTATAAATGCTATTTGATATTATATTTTGATCCGCTGCGAAATGTGAGATTCTATGATTTGTTATGTTTCTCCTTCCTCCTCCTTTCTTCTTTACCTTAACAATCTGGAATTTTCAACGTTCGGATACTCAGCACTTCTACAGAGAACGTATTAGTGCCGAATTTTCGAGGTCAAAAATTTTGGGTCGTTACAGAAATGCTATTTTTAGTTAAAGTATTTCATAAAATTATTCTCTGATACTAAGTTATAACATTCTCTACCTAAAGGCCCAAAGCTACGCGCTACAGATGCTGTAGTTATCCATGATATTAACTTCCGGTGACTAAATATGGCCACGTTAGTGATATCCATAATATCAGAATCACTTGAATATGAAATGAAATCACAGATTTCCAAAAACAACATTTTACTGATTACATTTCAAAACATATGTTTCACATTCAAATTACATAATCCCATAATCGTTTCCCAAGTTCAGATGAAATATAATTATTAAATAAATATGCTAAGAGCGACATAAGATGATGCCCCTTTGGTTGACCAGAGTACTACATTGACATAACATAACTGTCTTAATTACAACCATGGTTTTAAATCTCCTATATCTCGCCCGAGACATCGCCCGAGATCTCATTTTCACACTTAAACGAGTCGAGACATCAAATCTCGTCCATATCTCCCTCGACACTCATCTCGTCCGAGATATTCAGATCTCACCCGATATATGGATCAAAATCTCAATCCGAGGTCTCACCCGAAGTTATACATTTTTCTTATTTTCCATAATGATTTTTATTTTCATATACTCAATCCAATTATAATTTACCAACTTCTTGAACATATTCTTTACTTTTTATCTTAATGAGTCATAGCGAAAGGTTTCACTTCTTTATTATGTTCAAATAAAAGGATATTATTCAATCATTACCAAATCAATTAAGCCAATCAAGCTACTACTCTTCTAAAAATATTTCTTTTTCCATGTGAATCAAATATGTTACCATTTTTATTTTTACTAAGAAAGTTATAATCGTTAAATAAATTTTTGACATATCAATTTTAAACACATAAGTACATCTGAGATATTCCCGAGATGCATTATCAGACACGAGATGTCAATCCAAGATGTACACCCGATACGTACTCATCTCGTTCGAGATCTCTCCCGATACGAGATAACTTGTGTAAAAATTCCGAGACGAAACGTGACCAAAATCTGATATTTAAAACCTTGATTACAACACAATAGTATAAAACAAAACAACTCCTAATTTGCTATCCGTCAGCCACCTGCTCATCTTCGGAAGCTTTATTCATCAACCTACTAAAAACCTATAAAACGTCAACCCTCATCCTACTTAGATCAATTTTAAGCACCCGAGAGTTTAAGAGGAAAAACATAAACTTCGAGTCAAACATAAAGCTTAGTGTGAATAATACTATACATTTCAGATATACAATATTAAGTGAGACCATGCTGCTTAGTGGAACAGTTTTCGCCTCACCAATATCTTTTTAAAACATATCTTTTTCAAATCATAAACCTGCAACCAAAACTTGTTAAAACTGTAAACCGTAATTGAGTAAACATACATATCAGGTAACAAATGGACTATCTATCCAAACACTATAGTTTTGTTTGGCTAACTACTAACCTTTGGCTGACTCGGGCCTACCAAACAATATAGCAAAATAATCTAATATCTGTTAGACACTCCTTTTCTGCATGGTATGTTCTTAACTATATGTTAAATGCTTCTCTTCTGGACAGTCTATCCCTAACTTAACATCTCCTAGGGTCACCTGATCCTAATGGTTTTGCGGGCTCACCGATGACCTATCTATATGTGAACATATATTCCCTTCTGTGTTTAACCATAATGTGACAAAGCCTTACACATTGGAATTTTGGACTAAATTAGCTGGGGCTAGTAGCTAATGTACAGGGCGCAACCCTATACCAGTCTCATCTGGTATTCTAATATTTGAGTCATTTTACTTAGGGATACCTTCCCATAATTTTCCTTAAAACCTTTTCATCCGAAATTGATTTAAAACCTTTTAAACCAAACTTAAACAAGGAAAACACTTATACTCTATACTTTACTCAAAATCACCTAGCCATGTTATATATGTATGTATGTATGTATAGACACACACTTTACTCAAACCATTGTTGACCAAAACCTTTAAACCTTTAAAGTACACTTTTTTCGATCCCATTGAATGTATCCCTTTCATAACCAATTAGATCCTTTCTTTCATCTAGGCTGAAATGCCAAAACCTTTCTTTCCAAACCATTTACATAAACCTTTCGAAACCATTGAAATACCTTTTCCTTCGAAAGCTAAAAACCTTAGACATCCTATCTTTAAAAACATAAACTTTCCAAACCATTGGGGGAAGAATCCCTTCGAAACCATTCATTCAAGACCATTCGAAATAGGAGGAAAACCACTCCTTTTAAACCTTTTAAAACCATTAGAGAACCACCCCCTTAGAAACCCTCCTTAGAAAACCTTTTGAAAGCATCAATGCCTTAAACCTTTCAAAAGCATATGAGTTTAATTTTAAAACATGTGGAAATACGTTTCAAAACCATTCAAAACTATCACTTTCGAAACCTTTGGGTTAAGCTTTAAAAATCTCTAAGGGTCACAGTAGCAGGGTCAAAAGCAACTCTTCTGAAAGCCAAAAACAAAGCAATGAAGTGATGATGTCGAAGCCATCCTTTCGAAAGCATTGGAGAAGCGGTAGGGTTTTTCTAAAATAAAGTGTACCCTTTCGAAGGCGTTGTTTCGAAAGCTATAGAGTGGAAGCTAAGGTTTTGACCTATTCGAAAGCCTATACTTAAAAAAAAAATCGCAACCTCTTTAAAACCATTCTATTTAAACCATTGACCTAGTCGAAAGCCAACCAGGACAAAAGTGATTTGCTCAATGCAAAGGCGAAACTATTTCTTTAAAACCTTTAACCATGTCGAAAGCTATACAGTCGAAAGCAAAGCAGGCATAGTTCTCATTTAAAACAAAGAAGCGTTGTAACCCTTTCAGAACCCCTAGTTTCAACTTTGTACCTTCCGCCCTTTATGTAATTCGCTATGTACCAATAAATTGATAACAGGTGCACTGGTTTCGACGGTGACACAGGTGGAACCACTAAGTCGAAAGCCATAAAAGTCGAAGGCAGGTTGTCGAAAGTGGCTAAACATGTTTTTAGCATGAAAATGCGACTTTTAACCTTTTAAGTAGCCTTTTTAACTGACCTGCCTTGTTCGTCAAAATCATATTGGTTGCTAATTTTTCTTTTTCTAAATGCAATGCCATAATTTTAGAAATAATAATTAAATTTATTTACAAGATACCCCTTCTCCTTTTATAAATATATAAAACATTTAAGTCTTATACATCAAATAATTTTACATATTCATCAAAACACCTTGGAAAATTTAACAAAAATTCCACAATATCCTTATTGATATATTTTCTAACATATATAAATATCAGACCCAAATTAATTAAAATTTGACCGTAAATTATTTATAAACCACTAAATTGTTTACTTTATTGGAAAATTAATAAAAAGTTCACAATAATTCAAAAATTATGAAAATTAAACCCATCTCTAAAATATCATTTTTGGTTTAAATCCAAATTCGCAAGGCATTTGGATGTTATTTATTAGAGTTCTCTCATCAAAACATATCGTAAAATCAATGAATAAGCATAAATCATCAATAAGCATATATACACATTTAATCCTTTAAAAACATGGCGTAAACTAGCAAAACACTTCGAATTTAGCTTAAAACTGAAATAATTAAAAAAGAGATGTAGTCATTATTCACCTTAGCTTTGAGGTTAAGGATATGAGATTTAATCTTGATTAATTGATATGATTCTTCTCTTGAATCCTAGTTTTATCTTCTTGTGAGATTGCTAATGGTGGTCAGCCATAGAAGTGTTTTTGTTTGAGAAAATATGAAATGGAATGTGTTTTGGTTTCCTAAGGCTAAATCATTTTTCTACGCCCTCCATTATTTTCTAACACCTTAATTCTTTGATTCATTGTTTACTCATTAACATGGCATGGCTATCCCTTAACTAATTCAAAAATCTCAATCAATTGATCAACCCACATTATTTTATTTTATTTAACTAATTAAATTTTATAAATAATTTCACTAAAAATATGGGGTGTTACACAATTGAGGCTGACCTACAAACTTGGAAACTAGAGTGATAAAGTTTAATAATGGATTTTTGTGAGAACTGGAGATTCTCGAAGACTAGAGAAATAAAGGATATACCTATATCAGGATTCCATTGGGATACGATGAATTCACCTTCTTCTATCCTAAGCTCCACAGGTTGGACCACAACAAGAGGAACGTATTGTTCATGGGGACTACCCATCAGTGAAGTTGGAAGAATGCGAGCAGTTGCAGAGCTAACTTTCAAAGTAGCAGGAATGATTGTTGCCGTCTCTTGAGATTTTAAAGCGAACGTCTCACCCTAACCCAAAGATCTAGGGCTAGTATGAGCTTTCGTAACATCAGCAGCAGCATCGTCAGTGGCATCGTTAAGTAGAATAGCCTTTCCAATGGAAAGAGATCCGGTATCTTTAGCATCAAGATAAGCAGTCATCGGTTCTTCTTTGGAGCGATTATCTCCATCTTGCACTGTCCAGCAAAGCACTTACTTCTAAGCACCTGCGAGTTCTCAAGATAGTCATTTCCCAACCACCTGAGATTCTTAAACATGACTACGTTGGTGTAAAAATATAGAATGTTGGAATCAAGATCGGCCAGGCTCTTGGACTTCTCCTCTTGGAGCTCTTTGAGCTCGTGCTTGAAAATTGTAAGTTCAAGGCAGATGGCATCCTTATCAGTAAAAAAACGCTCTTTCTCCTTGGTGAGTTGTTGAACCTCCTTACAAAGTTTTCATAACTTCGGTAGCTTGCTCTAATATAGTGTGGTCCTTGGCTATGGTCTCATCTTTTTGGCTAAGGGCTTGCGCCTTTTCCTTAGCTTGTTTCTGAATCACATAATTTTCAACATGAGCAGCTTATAATTCATTCCTCATCATGATTTTAATGTGGCTATGGACAAGCTTTAACTCATCCATCAGCTTATATGTAACGACCCGCAATTTTTAATGTTTCGAATAGGAATATTTAATTTATTTAAATATTCAAATTTATTCGAATGTAATAAATAGTAAAGAAATCAATTCTAAATAAACTAACTTAATTTTGGATGATGTATTTTTGATTTAACTTATAGGAATTTTCCATAATTTGTAATTTAAAAAATAATTATGTTGCAATTTTACACTTTTTACGCCCAACGTCGGTACTTTTGGAACGTTATACAATAAGTTAACCAGTTTATTTTATTGTTATTTTGTGATCACATCGTTGTGTTGTGCATAATCGTATTTTTATTTATGTCATTAGTGGTCCATACGTGAATAGAATATTGAGGAGCGTTGTACCCCAAAAGTTTTAAATCCAAACAATTTCAAACAAATTTACCCTTAAAACTTCAGATACATACACCATCATTCCATCATGCCCTTTTGCCTTTGACTTATTTTGTACCACCGGTTACTTTGATATGAAGTAAACTCTTTTTTTTATATATGTGATTATTACACGCTGCTTCTTTCACATGTTTTTTGTTGGAAATTATGTTTAAAAATCAAGTGAATTATTAAAAATGACTAAGTGTGAAGAGTGGCTTTGTGAATAGTCCCACATTGTAGGACTTTATGAAAGAATCAAGTATTTATACTTGATTCTTAGAGGCTAAGTTGGGCCTTTTGGGCACCCAATGATGCTCTTTTGTGAGGAGAGAGTCCATGCTTGACCACCACACACGCGTGCGCGCCGACCGACCGACTCGACTCGACCCGGGTCGGGTTCGGGTTCGGGTTTGGGCTTGTAGTGGTGTAACACTTATATTTTTGCTACAAATTTATTAACCGTTTTTGACCGGTTGGAATGGTTAAATTTGTTCAAGCCCGTATTGATATTTTGACCCGGTATTACTCAGATCCGTTTTTAAGACCATGTTTCCCCCAAACCAGTAACGTTCTTTTACTGCTCTGTCTTCTTAACTGATACGAAGACGAAAACAGAAGAACTACATTTTTGTACCTCTTTTTTTCATAAAATTCGAGCATTATTTTTTAGAGTGCAAACTGAGTCGTTCGTCCATGCAAAAGAATCTGTACCACAACTATTGAGAGGCTGTTTTATCCTAGAGGCGGCGGTGATTGATCTGAACTGCTTGCACCATTGAGCAGATCGCCGAAACGTCTTCAAGAAAGTGACTCCGTCCACGACTCAGCCGAAATTAGCCATTGTTTTCCAACAATTGAAGACGACCGACAACAATGACTTCTACTGCAGATCTAGATGTCGCCGCTCCCACTTCCTTCTTCCAACTCCTGATGGTCTCTGCTGCTCCCTTCAGATTCGAGGGCCTCCACTTCAAACACTGGAGACAGAAGATGGAATTCTTCCTGACCACCAGAAAAGTGGTGGCTGTGCTGACAACCGACAAACCACAGCTACCCAGTAGACCAGACGACGAAGCAGACGCAGATCAGATGCGAGCCTGGACAGAAAAATCAAAGGAGTGGCAGAACTGGACAAAACAAGACTACATGTGCCGAAACTTCATACTCAACGGCCTCAGCAATGACCTGTACGACTACTACAATTCTAACAAGTCAGCCAAAGAGATCTGGGAAGCACTGCAAAAAAGTATGATACCGAAGAGGCTGGAGCGAAGAAGTATGCAGTCAGCCGCTACCTCAAATACCAGATGACAGATGACAGGTCGGTAGAGATGCAGTCTCATGAGCTTCATAAAATTGCTCATGAGATCATCTCCGAAGGTATGAGTTTAGATGAACAGTTTCAGTTTGCTGTTGTCATTGATAAACTGCCCCCAGGTTGGAAAGACTTTAAGAATGTGCTTAGGCACAAGGCTAAGGAATTCTCCTTAGAGAGCTTGATCACTCGCCTCTGTATTGAGGAGGAGGCTCGGAAACAGGACCGGAAAGAGGAAGTGCTTGTTGTCACCAACAACAACACTAAAAAGTCCAAGCCAGCAGTTCTGAAACCAAATCCGAAAAACTTTAAGAATCAGAACCGCAACCGCAACAAACAGAATTGGAACCCGCAAGGGAACTAAAGAGGACAGCAGAAACCGACCCAAAACAATGACTCTGGACAGTTGTTTCTATGCTACAACTGTGGAAAACCAGGTCATATGGCACGCAAGTGTAGGAACAGACCAGGCCCTGCACCGCAGGCTAACCTGGCTGAGGAGCCTTTGACGGCTATGATTTCTGAGATTCACCTTGTTGGTGGATCAGAGGGTTGGTTGGTAGACACTGGTGCATCCCGCCATGTCTGCTATGATCGTGCTATGTTCAGTACATACACGGCTGCTGATGATCAGAAAGTACTATTGGGAGATTCTCACACCACTACAGTTGCAGGCATTGGAAATGTGGAAATAAAGTTTGCCTCTGGAAAGACAGTTCTTCTGAAAGATGTGATGCATACTCCAGAGATGAGAAAGAATCTGGTTTCTGGTTTTCTCCTTAATAAGGCTGGTTTTACTCAAGTTATAGGGGCTGATTTGTATAATTTGACTTATAAGGGGATGTTGTAGGGAAGGGTTATGCTTGTGAGGGAATGTTTAAACTGAATGTTGAATCTAATAAAGTAACCAGTTCTGCTTATATGTTGTGTGACTTTAATATTTGGCACTCTAGATTATGTCATGTAAATAAGCGTATAATTCATAACGTGATCACATTAGATTTGATTCCTAAAATGTCACAAACTTATTTTGATAAATGTGAATTCTGTAGTCAAGCAAAAATCACTAAGAAACCCCATAAATCAGTTGATAGATTTTCTGAACCCTTAGACTTGATTCATTCTGACATATGTGAGCTAGTTGGTACTTTGACTAGACATGGACACCGTTATTTTATCACTTTCATAGATGATACCTCTGATTTCACTTATGTATATCTTATGAAAAATAAAAGTGATGCATTTGATATGTTTAAATTATTTAAAACTGAAATTGAGAATCAATCTAATAAGAAAATTAAGAGACTTCGTAGTGATAGAGGAACATAATATGAATCTAGTTCATTTCTTGATTTCTATAAATTGAACGGTATAATTCATGAGAGAACTGCACCTTATTCACCTGAAATGAACGGTAAAGCTGAAAGAAAGAATAGGACCTTTACCGAATTAGTTGTAGCTATTTTGTTAAATTCAGGTGCAGCAAAACATTGGTGGGGGATATTTTGTTGACTGTATGCTATGTGTTGAATAGAATCCCTAAATCAAAAATTAAGATTTCACCTTTTGAAATTTTAAGAAATTATAAACCGAATGTATTTTACTTTAGAACCTGGGGATGTTTGGCATATGTTCGTATACCCGACCCTAAGAGAATAAAATTAGCAAGTAGAACATACGAATGTGTATTTATTGGCTATGCTATTAATAGCAAAGCATATAGATTTTATGACCTGAATACACATAATATAGTAGAATCTATTGATGTTGATTTTTATGAAAGTAAATTTCCTTTTAAATTGAGGAATAGTGGGGGCACGTCAAATAACACCGTGCCTATTAGAACAGAACTTAATGAATCTTCTGAAACTGAACCTAGAAGAAGTAAAAGAGCAAGAGTTGATAAAGATTTTGGCTCGGATTTTTGCACTTTTACTATAGAGGAGGATCCAACAAACCTCCAAGAAGCCTTATCTTCTTTAGATGCCGATTTTTGGCAAGAGGCTATAAATGATGAGATGGATTCCTTGGAATCCAATAAGACTTGGAACTTAGTAGATTTACCACCTGGTTGTAAGTCTATAGGTTGTAAATGGGTACTTAAAAAGAAATTAAAACCTGATGGAACAGTTGAAAAATATAAAGCCCGTTTGGTAGCTAAAGGTTTTAGGCAAAGAGAAATTATAGACTTTTTTGATACTTTTTCACCTGTAACTAGAATAACATCAATTCGAGTACTAATTTCATTAGCATCTATTTATAACTTAATTATACACCAAATGGATGTTAAAACTGCCTTTTTAAATGGTGAATTAGAAGAGGAAATTTATATGGACCAACCTAAAGGCTTTGTTATTCCTGGTCAAGAACATAAAGTTTGCAAATTAGATAAATCATTATATGGTTTAAAACAAGCACCAAAACAATGGCATGAAAAATTTGATAATTTAATAATCACAAACGGTTTCAAAGTTAATGAAAGTGACAAATGTATTTATTATAAATCTGAAAATGACATTTGCACTATAATATGTTTGTATGTAGATGATCTACTAATTTTTGGATCAAATATTCATGCCATAAACACTGTTAAATCTTTGTTAAGTGCCAATTTTGATATGAAAGATCTAGGTGAAGCGAGTGTAATTCTTGGTATTAAGATTACTAGGTCCGAAAAGGGACTTTCTTTGGATCAATCCCATTATATTGAGAAGATCTTAAAGAAATACAATTACTTTGACTGTAAAACTGCATGCACACCATATGATCCTAGTGTAAAACTTTTCAAGAACACTGGTGAAGGTGTAAGACAGTCTGATTATGCGAGCATTATTGGCAGCCTTCGGTATGCCACTGATTGTACTAGACCCGACATTGCCTATGTCGTGGGATTATTATGTAGGTTTACTAGTAGACCTAGTATAGAGCATTGGCACGCTATTGAGAGGGTCATGAGATACCTAAAACGAACCATGAACCTTGGATTACATTATGAAAAGTTTCCAGCTGTTCTTGAAAGTTACACCGACGCAGACTGGAATACTTTATCTGATAACTCAAAGGCAACCAGCGGTTATATCTTTAGCATTGCTGGAGGAGCTGTTTCTTGGAAATCCAAGAAACAGACTATTTTGGCTCAGTCTACTATGGAGTCTGAGATGATAGCACTGGCCACAGCTAGTGAGGAAGCAGAGTACTTAAGAAATCTGCTAGCTGAGATTCCTTTATGGGTAAAACTGATACCGGCTGTGTTGATCCATTGCGATAGTACTGCGGCTATTGCAAAAGTTCAGAACCGTTGTTACAACGGTAAGAGACGACAGATACGTCGTAAGCACAGCACTGTTAGAGAGCTACTCTCTTCAGGAGCTGTTAGAGTGGATCACATACGCAGTGATGAGAATTTGGCAGATCCTTTGACGAAAGGATTGGCCAGAGAGAAAGTCCTTATGACTTCTAGAAAAATGGGACTATTGCCCTTAGATTGTTGAGTCACGCACAATGGTAACCCGACCTAATGACTGGAGATCCCAAGAACTAGGTTCAATGGGTAAGAACAAGTTGTGAAGTGATATGAGTTGAACATGCCATTTTTCATATATATAGAAGCATGTATTCCTGAAGTGATTAGAGGATGAGTTAATAGAAACTCTTAATGAGATCTATACTCCATTTGGAGTGGAGTACCTACCTTCAGGAGTACTCTTGATAGACTCACCTGTGTGAATGTGGAAATTTGGCCGTTTCCTATGGTGTTTTGGGAAAAACTCCTAGAGCATTCACTAAACTGGGATAGACGTGCATGGCCATAAATGCACGGGCATATTTGATTGCACTCTAGAAAGATTGTGCGTGGTCTGATGTCAGGAATAGAGTTCAAGACTACGTGTCACTCTAGTAAAAACTGAATCTTATCCACTATGCAAAGGTTCAAGTCGAAAGACACCTTTGTTTATGCACAATCTTATATTTTTTTGAAATTTCTTGAAAATATTTTTAAAAATTCAAGTGGGGGATTGTTGGAAATTGTGTTTAAAAATCAAGTGAATTATTAAAAATGACTAAGTGTGAAAAGTGGCTTTGTGAATAGTCCCACATTGTAGGACTTTATGAAAGAATCAAGTATTTATACTTGATTCTTAGAGGCTAAGTTGGGCCCTTTGGGCACCCAATGATGCTCTTTTGTAAGGAGGGAGTCCATGCTTGACCACCACACACGTGCGCGCGCCGACCTACCGACTCGACCCGACCCGGGCAGGGTAGGGTGGGTTCGGGTTCGGGTTCGGGTTCGGGTTCGGGTTCGGGCTTGTAGTGGTGTAACACTTATATTTTTGCTACAAATTTATTAACTGTTTTTGACCGGGTTGGAACGGTAAAATCTGTTCAAGCCCTTATTGATATTTTAACCCGGTATTACTCAGATCCGTTTTTAAGACCACGTTTCCCCCAAACCAGTAACGTTCTTTTACTGCTCCGTCTTCTTAACTGATACGAAGATGAAAACAGAAGAACAACATTTTCGTACCTCTTTTTTTTCATAAAATTCGAGCATTATTTTTGAGAGTGCAAACTAAGCCGTTCGTCCGTGCAAACGAATCAGTACCACAACTATTGAGAGGCTGTTTTATCCTAGAGGCGGTGGTGATTGATCCGAACTGCTTGCACCATTGAGCGGATCGCCGAAACATCTTCAAGAAAGTGACTCCGTCCACGACTCAGCCGAAATTAGCCATTGTTTTCCAACATTTTTGTCAACTTTGCACTAAATTGTTGTCCTCGTATTGCTTAGCTTGAAGGTAATTTTGCCTACATACTCACATGAGCATACATAAAAAAATGTACACACATCCAACACTCTCACTCCATTTTCTCTCAATCTTTGTTTACTTTTCTTTCTCTAAAGTATGAAGACACGCAAGAGAGCATTTTCCTTTTCTTTCTCTCACATACACATTCATTATTTTCTCAAATGCTAAAATAAACACAACAAGGCACACATGTTTGTGTTCTTTTGTGTAGCTTCATGTGTAGGTATGAGTAGTTGTGCGTTGTTGTAGCTTTTATGTCAATGTTCTTGTGTGTACTGTCAGCATGAAAGTGTGAGAGGTGCATAAGTGTTGGGTTTTGAAAGTGAATTGCCGCATGGTAGGAAATGTGAGCAGGCAAGAGAAAGATGGTATGCTGTTTGTGTGCTGGCTGAGGTGGATATGCGTGAGCGCTGAAGGTATAGAGAAGTGGTCGTGAGTTTCGAGTGATGGAGGAGTAAGTGCAGGCATGAATAATAAAAGGGTAGGGACATGTGCAGGCAAAAGATGAAAACGCATGCATGTGGATGATCGGGTTTGGTTAGAGCATGCACATTAAGAAAGAAAGGTAGGAAACAAGTATGTGAGCAAAGAGTGAAAGAAAATGGAAAAAGAAAGAATAGTGGTAATACTATTCAAAAGGACGAAGTTTGAACTTTAGCCCCTGGAATTGTTTTCATTTGAGCATGCTGTATGGGAGAAGGAGGAATGTGCTGCTGTTCGGGTATGCAGTATTAATTTATGATGCGTTAGTGGGTCGTGCCATTGGGATTTGCAATGAAGTAGGTAAAATTTATTTTAGTGTCTAATTTATTAAAATAGTTAAGTTTAAATTGTGTTTAAACTTTAAAATCGAACAGTTCTCCATACAAAGTAAGTTTAAATTGCAATCCTCAACGTTAGGTTCGTATTGGCGATGTCTATACTATGGAATTTATTTGATGATGATTGGAGCTTGTTAAAATTTACTTTGAATTCGAACGGTGTTTGGATGTAGTCGGAAACAAAATACCTCAGTGAAAACAGATATTTCGGTAAGTTAAACTCGCTTTTTTGACAAACCATTAATATTATATAGTTAATAAAAATTGTTGATTGGATGTTTGGATGATTTACTGTTTTATCAGTTAGTTTGGATTTATTCCCACCCTTGGAGCGGACGACCCTTTATATATATCCACCTGACCCATATTATATACTCATATACTATTTGTGATGCAGGAGGATAGGTTGGAGTGATCCAACACGATTCTTCATCAAAGTTGACTATATTACATATATATGTATTGATATATACGAGTTGAGATGTAGCTGGAAACAGGTTGGAGGAATACAATGGGACTCCTGGCCATTTGTTCAAATATTTTCAATAATATTTTTGTTCAATGATTATGGAATACCAAACTTGATTATTAACCCTACTAGTTATGACATTGTCATATGAGCAACTAAAAACTCTGTAGTGATAAGAATTCAATATTGATATTAGCTAAGCATCATTTTGGCTATTGTCCTCAAATTAGTATTCTAAAATAATAAATTGCCTGAGTTAGAAATTGGTTTTTTACATAGGAAATGATTTTAAATCCGAAATTGGAATTTAGAAATATTTCTTTTAAAGAATTTAATTTCTATTTTATTCCAACCTATTTATCTATCTATTTTAAGTTATTTATTTATATTTAATATTATTTTATAATTATTTAAAGTTATTTATTTATATTTAAAGTTGTTTTAAAGATATTTATCAATACTTACTATTTTGAATAGTTAATTATTTAAATAATTAATATGAAATTAATAACTATGATTATTAATAATATTTTGGAAGTTAATTATTATTATTTATAGTCATAATAAAGATTAACTATTATTGTTTATTTAATAATGTTTTAAATAATTAGATATTATTTTTAAGATGTTCTGAAGTTAATAATTATTATTTAGGGAAAATTAGTTTAAAGGAAAGAGTTTAATAAAATTTAATTTTAATGGACGTTAAAATTAAACTTCCATCTCAAGGACAAGCGCCAAAATTTATCGATCGTTCCTGCTTTTTTAGTTTCGTATCTTCTGTAAACAAAATTTATTCTTCATCAAACAATGGCAGCCCAAACCGAAATCAATTTTCTTCCTCAAACTGATTGAAAAGCGCGTTCGACTTCAGAATCTAAGTCAATGAACGAAAATCAAAATATTTCAATAAATTCTGAACAAATAAACGATGAACCTACGATTTCAAAAGGTAGGGTTTCGAATACTACACATACAGCAGTAAAGAGAAGGCGAAAAACTAATTCTTCCACGGCTGTCAATTCGAATGATATTCACGAAGATACAAAGAGGACGAAAAAATCTAGGGCATGTAAAACAATGAATGAAGACGACATGAAGAAACAACAACTTAGTGATGAAAATGTCAGCAGAAAAAGAAAGAAAAAGGCATAACAGCTGATTTATTTTTTGAAATAAAAGATAATTTTACAATGATCGTTCAATTATCATTTGATTTGTTATTGAATGATAGATCAATACATCATTTCATATGTTGCATGCATAATATTGAAATATAAGATGATGGATGAACATAGCATACAATCTTTGACAGATGATAGACAACAATAAGATGAATAGTTACAGAATGATAGACAAATGTAACATTGAAAAAAACGATAGACAAACATAACATGATATAATGATAGTTGAATATATCACTTTATTTACTATAGGTGTAATGATGCAATGATAGATGAAAATAGCATTTCAATATTTGATAGACGGTAGAAAATAATTAGATGGATACTTATTCGATGATAGTTCAATATATCATTTGATTTGTATGCATCATATTGAAATATGAGATGATGAAAGAACATAACATTCAGTCTATGACAGATGATAG
The DNA here is from genome assembly GCA_030765085.1 of Allium cepa. Classification (NCBI taxonomy): domain Eukaryota; kingdom Viridiplantae; phylum Streptophyta; class Magnoliopsida; order Asparagales; family Amaryllidaceae; genus Allium; species Allium cepa. The sequence goes on along the minus strand of CM060943.1, from coordinate 419,733,499 downwards.
ACAACAATAAGATGAATATTTATAGAATGACAGAAAAATATAGCATTGAAAAAAATGATAGACAAACATATCATGATAGAATGATAGTTGAATATATCATTTTATTTACTGTATTTGTTATGATGGTATGATAAATGATAATTATTGAATGATAATTCAATATATCATTTGATTTAGTGTATTGATAGTTATTGAATGATAGTTCAATATATCATTTAATTTACTGTATTGATAGTTATTGAAAGATAGTTCAATATATCATTTGATTTTTATGTATCATATTGAAATATGAGATGATAGATGAACATAGCATTTAGTTTTTGATAGTTGATAAACAACAATATGATGAATAGTTACAGAATGGTAGACAAATATAGCATCAAAAAAATGATAGACAAACATAGCATTCAATCTTTCAACTTTAGAAGCATACATCGAAAAAGAGTAATAATAGACAAATATAGCATTTGAAAAAAGAATGATAGATGTATATAGCACTAGTAAATTATGCATTCATAGTTAAAAAAATTAATAGATAAAAATAATAAAGCATTTAAAAAATGAGACATAAAAATAACATTATATTTTGTTAAATATCGAATTATTCATTCACAGTTTTTTGTACAGGGATCAAAAGGTAGAACAATGAAGAAAGCAAAAACAACAGAAGGAAAAAAACCAAAGAAAGTATCTCAGAAAAAAATTCAGTACAGATGTAGTTTACTTCCAATGATAAAAAAATTTAGGAAAATTAAGGAAAAGGAGGTTATCTTGTAGGTCAATTGAATTATTTAAAACAAAAACCCTTCGAAAAATTTATGCTAGTGTTTTTCAAAGAAATTTTATCCATAGCTGCTTTTACAAAATCATCAACAACCTTAGATGATATCATCGAAACATTTCGTATCAATGACGAAGCTTTTAAAGTGGGGAATATTTTTTTAAAAATCAAACCTGAAGATGTTTCAATTCTCTTTAGCTTACCTTTGTCTGGAATAAATATTTTCCATTACTTAAAATGAGTTTACAAATCCTTCCAGATAATTGTAAAGATTTTGTACCGAGAAATTTTGAAACAATAGAGAACATCACAATGGATCTTACAATTGCAAAGATAAATAATGTGCTGGAAACACAACAATTTCAACATGAAAATGATTTTCCAAAACTGCTTATTATTCTTGCAATGATAACCTTCTTCTTTCCTGATAACCAAAGATACTTACCATGGGGATATATTCCCTATATCCATGATCAAAACAAAATGAACTCGGTATCTTGGCCAGTTTCAATTCATCATTCATTGATTAGAGCTTTAATGGCTTTCAAAACAAAGTCGAGAAACATGCCGGGTTGTTCCATGCTCCCAATTGTAAGTGCAACATTCTAACTTTATGTTAATGCATCTATCTCTATAAATTAAATTATACACATTATATGTTTTAACAAGTAATATTTTATTTGTAATTTTTCCTATATGAGCATGTGAATTTGATATCTCCATTAGAAACATACTGTTCTACCTTACCTAGATTTGGGAGATGTAATATCAAAAGCATAAAAAAGGTCGTTTCAAGAGAAGCTTTGATGAACATGGACAATAGAAAGGTATTTTATCACATTAGTATAAGAAATATATAATGATAGATAAATATATCGTAACATAGTGTATATCAACAGATTTCATTTTGTTATTATAAAATCGTAATTTAAATGATAGATACACGTATCAATTTTGCACAAATACAATTTTCTGTATGCACTACTAAAGAATGATAGTCAAATATAGCATCATATGAAAAATGATAATTATATATAAAATTAATTCATTCATTGTATGTTACCTCATTCGTTACTATTTATGTTATTACATAGATTTTTGTTGAAATAAGAAACCGGACTGAAGATGAAAAAGCACTTCTTCAACAAACAAGCCAACAAAAGTATGTCCAGCTGGATACCAATGAGAATATTGGGAAGCACAAAATAGAAAATTTGAAAGAGACATCAACAAAACAAGTTGACTCAATGCAGCAGTACTTGAAGATTTGGAAAATAAATTGAAGAAAAGTGAAAAAGAATTAGAAAAGGAGAAACAGAAAAGAATACTAGCAGCAGGCACTATCATACAGTTGAGAAAAGAAATCAAGATGTTGAGATCAAAAGCAAGATAGAAATAGAACCACCATCATTTGATCTCAATATAACTCAGAAAATTAAAAAGAAGCAGCAAGAGAAAGAACAAAAGGATCAAAAGAAACCTTCAGAGGCAACAGAAAAATCACCAACAGTGCATGAAAAAACACAGAAGAAACCAAGCGCTTTAGTTTGAGGGTTAAAAAGCGCTAACAAAGGAATAAAATTGATTTTGATTGCCAGTATGAAATTGTTCACAGAAAAACAAAGAAAAATGTTGACAATGAAAACCAAAAGGAGCAACTTGAAACCAAGGAAGGTCAGAAAGATAGTACAAACGAACAGGACCAAAAAGAACAAAATGAATAATCGGAATATGAACACGAATCTAAAATTGAAACAGATGAGCAAGTCACAACAATTGAAAATTAAGAAATTATTGATGTTGATGGGTACTCACGATCAAGTAAAACATACAATAGTAAAGATATCACAAAAGGCAGAATTCTACAATTACCGAATGAAGAACAGCAAAACAAAAATTTTATTTTCTTCAAATTTAACAAAAATGAGAAGTAAGATTTATGATAATTTTTCTTTCATTATATTTGTAATTAAATAAAATTGAAAAAAAATCAACTTGTCAATTATTGATTTTCAATTACAGCACTGTAGCATACGAAAAAGATGAAGGACACAAAGGAGGAATTTCAATAATGAAACCTACACTAGAAGCCGTTCTGTTTGAGGGGGTTACAGATGGGCATGTATGCATCAAATTAGAATTAGATAGTAAAAAAGTGCATATAAATATATAAAATATAAGAATGATAGGTAAACCTAGCATTCAACTTTCCAAAGTGCATTTGAATGAATTGAATGAGAGAGTGGCAGCTAAAAGTAGCATTAGTATTTGTAAAATGCAAATAACTATATAGGATGGGAGAATGATTGATAAAACTAGCATTCATAGTATTTTAAGTGCATATAAGTGTATAGGATGATAGAATGATAGTTAAAACTAGCATTCAAAGTTTCAAACTGCATGTAAATGTATTGAATGAAAGAATGGAAGTTAAAAATAACTTTGATATTTGTAAAGGGCATATAAATATAAAGAATATCCAAGATCACTGTTTAAACGATCATTTGCATTTTTCACTGCATACAATGCAGTAAACAAGTAAATCAAAGTGAATAATAGCATTAATATTCCTGTTCCAAAAATAAATAAAAAAATTATCCCATAAAACTTACAACCTTCATTGTTTGGTTTAACAGCTTATTGATTGGTTTTATGACAATCAAGAGATGTATGAACACAGTTACTACTTCACAACAATGATGATGGTAAGTATAAGCTTTTCATTATGAATGTTAAACATAATATAAAGTATTCTAATACATATGAATGTGCAGAATTCTTTAGTACATGACCAGCAAACTGTGATCAAAGACATAGTTATACCAACGATAGATGTCATTGTCAAAGATGAATTTACAGAGAAAATTTTCTTCCCTCTAAATTACGCGAACCATTGGAGCTTGTTGATACTAAAATGAAACAATGTGGAGTCATTTTGATTCAACCAAACCAAAAACTAGATCAACAAGGACTTCAAACCCCAGCTGTGACCAAGCCATCATTCTTGTAAGAAAAGTATAATTTTGAAATCATTCCAACATTAATATACAGCACTATTTTTTTCTTGCAGAAAGACAAAATTGAATTGATGTTCAAGAACAAATGGGCAGAATTAGGAATATTGAACAAAGAATTTAACAAACCTAAAGTGCTGCAGCCAAAAAGCCCACCACAAGATTCTGATTTGTAAGTAACTAATTTCATTTTTTTTCTCTTGTTTAAACTATCATTTCTATGTTTAAATTGTAGTAGAACGCATTAAATATGCAAAATGATAATTAAACCTAGCATTGCTAATTGACAGCTCATTGATCTGCAACTACTGAACAAAAAGATTATGTATAAGGTGCACATTCCACACATAGCAATGTTGTCTCTATGAATGCGTTGATTAATATTGTGATCAAAATATAAAGCTATATTTTAGAATTCTAGAGTAAAAAATGCAATGTTATTTTAGCATTAGGTTTTACTATAATATTAACTAATATTTCTATATTTGAAACAGACTTGATTGTGCGTTCTTTGTCATGGTAAACATGAAAAAACTGGACAAGGATGAGATACCAGAAAAATATCCAAAGGAAATGCTTAGAAACCTAAGAGCTATAGTGGTGTATAGCATACTCAATGATCCACAATACAGTTGGTCAGTGGAGCAACCCTACAAAGATTCTATATAAGAAAAGCTGTTGCATTTTAACTTCTTAGAACTTTGGATATATTTGAACTGAACCACTTCTGCTAATTAAACTGAGATGGAGTCTGAAATGGAGTCAGAGATGGAGTCTGAGATGAAGTCTTATATGTTTTCCAATGTTTGTATTCTGTTCTCACTGTATAAACTGCTCAGATGAATTTGAACTTCTTGATTTGAATTTCATTTGATTATAGTTGTTTGTTTTCAATGCATGAACTACAATGTATAAAGTATGGATATATTCAAGTGTCATTTTTATGTGTTTTTTGATGCTTTTACTATATTTCTGATGTGCCGAATAAAGTTTTATACTGAAATGCTAGATAGAAATAGCATTACGCAAAAATACATTTCCCAGCGATTGAACTGCGATGAATAATGTATGAATTTATCCATATAGCATTTTTATATGATTTTCAATGTTTGAACTCTGTTTCAAGTGTAATGACTACTGTTTACACTATAATGCTAGTTATAACTAGCATTTAACTGAAATGGTAAGCAGCAATAGGCAGTTATGGAGATGGTAGGTGTTGGGGTAGAAAGTTGGAGATGATGGTTTTTTTAGAAGTTATGAAGGCAGAGGCAGTGGGTTGTTGTACGATGATAATGGAAGTGTTGATGTATGAAGAAAATGGTGGAGATGGCAGCAATTTGGCGGTGGTAGTTTGAGTATGGGATGTATAGCAGCAGCAAAATAAAGATGTAGTTTAAAATGAAGTAGCAAATAGTAGTGGTAGTTTAAGTAGTAAAGGGAGGTATGATGTTAGGGTGGTGATGAAGTATGCAGGTTGGAAAAAGTGATGCGATTAGTTTGCACAGTAAGTGAAGTAGTTGTTGAAGGCACTATTTGTTGTGTAGCAGTGTATGTTGTTTTCTGTTATTTTATGAAACAGAGAGATGAAGTCTGCATAATGAAGATATCACATTTACAATTGGTGTTAATTCTTTTTTCTAACTACTCTTTCTAACAATTTTGACTATGCATAACACTGATACAACAACTGACCCAATATAATACATTGAAAACCAACAGCAGAACAAGCACAAAACATAACTACATAACAAATTAGAATTTCCATTACTACCAACTTCCAGCAGCTACAGCACACAAAATTAACATAACAAAACTATCACCATGAGGGAGCATGACAATCACTGCAAGCACCAACAAGTGGCACTCATCACATAACAGAACTGAGGTCAGAACCAACCATTTTAATGCTCGATCAAAGCAGAACCAAGGGACAAATACATATATAGATAACATGACGATAGATATAGCAAAAAGCCAAAAACCAAAAGCATGCAGGATAAATAAAATGCAAAAGCATTCAAGATGAAACATATCACAGCATAATCCAAGAACAACTTAACCATGACCATAACATAAGATCTCACACAAAAGCATCACCAAGCCAAAGTAAAAATACTGCACTTATCATGCCTAATAAGAATAAACAAGCCAGAAGCCCATGAGGAACAACAAAACATTCCATGAAAATAAACAGAGAGATGCAAACTGATTATAATGAAATGCTAGTTAAAAGTGGCATTCGACTGAAATGATAAGTACATATAGCATTGAATGGAAATACTAATACTAAAGTGCAGAGGAACAACATATATTAGAAATTAAAACAAAATAACCAAAACATTTCACATTTTAGTTTATAATGATTTCACAAAGTCTGACTTCATTTTTCTATAAGCTTTAGCAGCTTTACACTTAAAAGCTTCTCAATCACACTAACAAGACACATAAATTTTCTTAACTTTTGGAAGAATGAAGACTATTTCTTTTGTTGTGGCCAACTTCATTACAACGACTACATCCATTTCTCTTACTTGAGAATATTCAAATCCACCATGCCTCTTTGTAGATGGTCTTCCAACACCACGAATTTCTTTAGGAGGCCTAATCAAAATATCATTTTCGGCAACAATTGGCTTATCAAAATATAGAATTGGATTGATAGCATTAGCATACGAAGATCTGAAAGCATTAACAGTAAAATAGTCCTCCACAAAATCATAAACTGATAATCTAAACTTGTTAATGCACATAATTGCATTGGCACATGGAAAACTAGTAACTCTCCATTGATTACAACTGCATAAACGATTTTTAAGATGAACAACCTGTGACTTAGGAGACTTAACTTCAAACACAAATTCCAAAGACTTATAAACATCCCAATCAAAGCCATCACCTAGTAAATTTGACAAACGTTCCTCCATAACAGGACAAAGATATGTTGTCCACAAACAACATTCCTCTCTTCGTATCGCCATTTGCTCCATAACTTGCACTTGAATACCATCCAAACAAGAAGTTATAGGCATAACTCTATCTTCCAAAATCCATGAGTTGAAACTTTCTGCAACATTTGAAGAATATTCACTATAACGCTTTCCTTGAAAAAACAAATCTACCCAATGGTCAAAAGGTTTATCTCTTAAATTTTTTTTGCAGATGTTCCCCCAATATCTTTAAATTTAGAAAGATATCGCTCAAAATCATACACATTGGAAGATCTAACACAAAGTTTGAACAACTCCACAACAGATGAATCACCTTTAGCCACCTTGAAAACAGTACCAATATTCTGTTCCATATGAAGTAAATAATAGCTATGATATGAAGAAGGAAATATTTTGAAAACACCTAAAATGAGACCCCATTGACGATCAGACATAAAAACTAAAGACTGATCTTCATTAAGCATTCCTTTCAGATGAGATAAAAACCAAGACAATTAGATTTATTTTCATGTGAAACAATACCCATAGCAAGAGGAAAGAAACCTACAAAATAAATAATTAATGACAGCTCAGTACTAAGGAACATGAATTATATTAAACATCAAAACCTGTATTAAATGTTAATAATTTCTATTATGCACAATTAAAGTAGATTCAAAATGATATATGAATATAGCATATGTTATTTTAAAGTCTTTTAGTTACTGCTGCATAAAATTTTAGTTCTTGTTTCTATAAACCTTTCTACTATAAATATTTCTAGTGTAACCAGGTCAATCATTGAATAAAATAAAGCCAACAATTCTTGTGTAAACATGGCTACATTATAATTATGTACAACTTTGAACAATGATAGTTTAATATATCATTACTAGAAAGAAAAAAAGCAAATCAAACAAAACTAAAATGAAACTCATACCTTGGTTACCATTTTTAAAATAGCAGCTAACAAAACACCCATTCTTCCCTTCAAAGCAGCTGCATCTAAAAATATTAATGGCCGGCAGTGTTTAAATGCAAGTAGACAAGCACCAAAACCAATACAAACTCTCTCAAACTGATTGGTTGAAGCATTAACTTCCATGGCCACATAACTACCAGAATTATACTTTTGCAACGCCTCTAAATACCAATGTTAATCATTATATGACATAGCAATATCCCCATATATTTATTTCAAAGCCAATTGTTTTCCGCTGTAAGCATAATATATGAAAGATTAAATTGTACTCTCTTCTGAATTCCTTCATAATATCTTTTGGCTTCTTCATAGGAGCATCTCGAATTTGATCAACAATCAAAACTTTAACAAATCTACTTGAAATATTAACTTTATTAACATCTCTAAGACCGACTCCACACGAATGATCAAAATTGTAAGTTCTAATAAAAAAACGAGAGAGTAGACCAGGATCCGAAGAAGCATTAAGATAAAACTTACTACCATCCTTCAACCAAAAGCAATTAACCAAAGTTCTATCTGAAGAATTCCTTACAAAAATAAAATCATAACCCTTTTTTATTTGATATTCCATTAAAAAACTCTCGAAAATCCTCGGCTCCATTAAAACAAAAACCAAGAAAATCCACAATAGTTTTTTGAGAACCTTTATTCAACATATCTTTCAAATAAGAAGAATCAACATGTGAATCACTATTTGAACCAGAATTACTACTAATTGAAGTGCTCTGAACATTTGCATTGCCTAAGCCATAGCCAGCAATATCTACTTCCATAGCACAAACATTTTTCTTAACAGTAAACTTAAAATATTGACTCTTCTTGAAAATTAGAAAACACAGAATACTAATCAAATCTGAATCAGAATCAATGATTATATTCTTACTCTCAAGAATATAAGATATCTCAATAGAAAATGGACTAAGATATGGCCAAACTTCACATATTTCAGTCTTGACACCAAACAAAGAAGAGCCCGTCCTGAGTCGAGTAGAATAACAATTCTCATTATGTTAAAAATAACTAGCAAACTATTTGCTTCATCATTGTAGATATCAGTACTGCAATAACAAACTTACTTAATGTTATGAATACATCAACAACAGAAAATGTTAAATTAACATAGCATAACAAATCAAAATCAAACTAAGAACTAAATGAAAGAGATATAAATTAATTAAAAAGCGGACGATAAATGAACATGGCACAATTAAATTAAAACAGAATATGAACACAATAGCAAAGAATGCTATATAAATATTGTATATAGCATAACACAAAAAACTACATATGAAATTCACTAGAATGATAGATGAACAGTAAAATTGTAAAACCTTAAACTATGCTAAAGAAACAGAATGATACACAATAAAATCTTACGTTGCCATTGAAACAAATCCAAAATAGGAACTGAAATCTGGAAGAAGACAAACTGTGCAACCTAGAAAAACAAAGATATACGTAATAATCGATATTATATCAGAGGAAGATAAGAAGAATATCGAAACAAATAAAAGCAATATACCTGAATGTAAAGAAATTGTTTAATAAAGATCCATAGCATGGTCAAGATCGACGATAAAGAAACACGATGAAGACCAATGACAATCGAGAAGATTGAATGCAAAACGTGTCCTTGAATCGAGAAGATCGATGAAATAAGATTAGTAATATCAGAATGAAGGTGGAGAAGAAATTAAGATGAAAATTTAAATTTTACATAATTTGATCTTAGAACGAAAAAATAAAGCCCGCGTCCTTCAAACAAAAAAAAAGTAATCCGCGTCCGTAGGCCCAAAAAGAGAAGCAAAAACTTCCTCCAGCCCATTTTCCTGTATTATTTATTTATCACATTTATTATTAGTAATTATCATTATATAATATTGTTTTAAAGTAAATGATTTTATTTAATTTTAAATGTTTTCGAGATATAAATAAAGTTTATAAACATACTTTGGTTTTATAAGGGAAATTTATGAAACGGTTTGAAGACTTAAATGGGAATTAATTATAAGGTAAAGGAGTTTTATAAATGGTTAGATATTTAGAAACAAATGTTAGAAATGGGTTTATAGAATTATAAGGGAGGTTTTATATTGAGTTTTGTGGATTTATGAAGAGTTTATAAAAGACTTGAGAAATATTTGATGAAGAGCTATAAATGATTTTAGGGATTTATAAAGGAGTTTATAAATGATTTAGAATTGTATAAAAAGGAAATCTTCCTCCATTCTGTGAATATATTTATACCATGCGATAAGTATGTGGGTATTTTTCAAGTATTGTAAATATAAGAATTCGTGAATATATTTTTGTAAAATCATTTTGATACAAATATTTCCAGATTAATTTAATTAATGATAGATTTATAAAAGAGGCTAGTGATTGCTTATGTGCTTAACAAATGTTGGTTTTCCCTTTAGAAATAAATCCCTGATTTGAATGCTAGTTTATTTGATAGTTAAGTAACTGACTATCGAATTTGGACCCAAAATGTAACTTTGAAAATATCTAGGAGAAACACATGAATTGTATGTCATATTCATATTCGATGATGTTGTACTATGTGTGTAAATCTCGTTTGTTCTTCTAGGACAATGATAAGGAAATCCGTCCACTAATAGTTAGGAGGTAATCTTCACTCTTATCTTAGAATTTCCTAAATAACAGTGGTTTAGTTTACCGAAAACCATCGAAGGTTGTTTCGGAGAGATTGAGATTGGATATGTTATTCGAAAACAGATTCGATCCAACTTAAGCATTTCAAAGTGAAGACATCTTGAAGATGACAGAATTAAAGATGGAACTCTTAAGCGTTTCGTTCAGTCTTAGAACAAACTTGTATGGATGAATATTGGCATTGCGCTACTGCCAGGAGGGCAGTGTTAGCATTTCAAGTGGAAAGTTGTAACATCCTCCTACTTGGAGGCATAAAACTAATGACTACGGATGCTGCATTTATCCATAAATATTAATCTTCGACGACCAAATACGGCAATGTTAGATGCATTGATACGAAGAAACTATGAATATGGAAATTTTAAGATAGCAAACAAGGTCTATATTCCATTTGAAAATATTTCAAATTAATTACATAATCCCAGATGGTCGACCACGTTAAGACAAAATATACTTACTACAAAATACGCCAAGAGCGACATACGAAGATGCCCTCTTGGATGATCAGAGTATATAATAAGGCATTAAAACAAGTTTGCCTTTACAATCAAACATACAGTGGAAAATAAAAGAACCCTAATAACAAGTTTGCCTCCTGCTCGTCTTTGGAAGCTTTATTCGTCTAAAAGAACATCTGGAAACCTTAACTCTCAACCTACTCAAAATCAATTGAGTACTCGAGAGTTTAAGCGTAAAACAAAAACTTTAACTCAGACATAAAGCCAGGTATAGATAATAATCTACCATCTCTAACCCTTCATATATCTAGTGAGACCATGCCGCTTAGCGAAACAGGTTTTCCCCTCACTAGTATCCTAAAACATTTATAAAACCATATATTGTGCTCCCTCATTCACAATGGTTAAAACATAGTGTTTCAGAAAATTATGGTGATATGAAGAACGAGTAAAAAATCTAGGTTACCCATCCCCATTCATTTTTACTGTCTATCTTAACTAAAGTTTCTTGGGTTGCTATTAACCTGTCAAATGTTTATGTAATGTCTGTCCAGTTTCATAGTTTTCATGGGATCACTATGAACCTATTGGTAACTCCAATATCTTTTCTATTGTCCTAGTTTTCATGGGCTGCCTAGGAACCTATTGACTAATATTTTAAACCAGACATAGTTTTCATGGGCTAACTATAAACCTATTGACCCCTGCCAATATCAAATCATAGTTTTCATAGGCTAACTATGAACCTATTAGCCTCTGCTAGTATTTTTTTGTTACATGATTTTCATGGGCTTACCGTGAACCTATTGGCCCGTGCTAATACTTAAATTAAGATTTTATCAGTTCATAAGTTACATTCACTACTAGGTTAACCGACCTGGTTATTCTGCCCTTCCCCAAATTACCGTTATGGATTAATTACAATATGAATAAATATATAAAGAAGTAATACTTTCAAAAGTCTTCGTTTATGCCATGGTATTTCCTTTTAAAAATGAGAGTGGTTTATTTGTTTTGAAACTTTGAAACATCACTTTCGAAACTCTAAATGACCTCCTACGAAAGCATAGAAAATCTCTTTTCAAAACTCTAAGTATATATCTTTCGAATGCATCAAACCTTACTTAATAATCTTTAAGAAAATAGCTTCGAAACTAATGAAAGTACCCATTTAAAAAACATTAGATTTTACTCTAAAAAACATCCTTCGGGTCAAAGTTTATATAAATGAAAGTGTCACTTTCAAAACCCCTTATAGAATTATTCGAGGAAAAGTAGAAGTTGTTAGAACCGCTTATTCGTAAGCTCAAAACCTTTAAGTTAAAACTTCGAAGGGTAGTCGAAACCCCCTTTCGAACCCATTGCTTTCAGAATTGTCAACTCCTTTCGAAAGCATGTAGAAGTGGCTTCGCTTAAGTTAAAACTGAGATAACCCTTTGAAATCATTGATGGCTACAATATACTCGGAAGGGAAATAGCGGCTGGGTTTCGACTTGGTCAAACCATTACTTTTGAAAGCACTTAACAAAAGGAACCCCTTTCGAAAACTAATAGTTTAAACATAAAATGACAACCTTCATCAAAAGCTGTTCATGAACTCCTTTCAAAAATATTCGTTTCGAATAGGCCGCAAGCTCTAAGCAAAAGAAAGTAAATACTTAACTTTTGAAAATCAAATAGGGTTTTAACCCCATCGAAAGCATTCCTTTCGACACCATTGCTTCCGCTTTTCCTCCAATCCACTATGCACCAATTGAGTGATACGTCGTGTATTAGTTTCTACTAGGTTGGTTTTGGTAGGGTTGGAGCGGAAGCAATAGAGTTGAAAGGTATTAAAGGAGGTGGAACATACTTTTATGATTAAAGGCTGAAATCATGCACATTTTTAATAAATGCTTTAACTAACCTGTTTGTGTAATATTTTAAGTGATGGCCTTAAAAATTTTCACATACTTTACAAAATATCTGCCACATTTATCAGATCTAAATCAAAGGAAAATTCACATTTAAGCCCTTCCATTAAGCAAAACCAACATTTCAAATAAGTCCCTCTTTTAAAATTATTTATTTTTCCCAGTAAATCGATTGGAAAAAATCCCTAAAAATCGCAAAAATTCAATTTCATCAAGTTATCTAACATATTAAAATTTCAGACCCAATTTCTTCCTTAAAGTATTAAAATAAATTTCATATCCAATTATAGCATATTTTCCTTTAGAAATCATAATAAATTCTCCATAGCTTAGAAAATTATAAAAAAAAGTAAACTATCTCTAAATTCATGTTTTACCTAAGATATAATTTTTCCATAGCATTCTAAATCCAATAATAATCGGGTTTGCTCTAAAACCATGCAATTTCATATGTAAATGAATTGGTTTAAATCAAACATGAAATAATCTAAGCATATCATCATCTAAAACATCCTAAAACTAATCTTAAATCCAAAAACATATGATAAAAAATGATATAAAGACGGAATGAATTATTATTCGCCTTAAATACAATAAGGAATTTGAAACTTGTTATTGATTAATCCTTCCTAGCATTGATCCATAGCTCTAGATTGAATTTTTCTCTTTTCCTCCTTGTTAATGGACGGCTCTAATTTAGGTTCTTGATTTGCATTTCAGAAAAATGAGAAATAAAACATGAATAGGCAATTACAAAAAGTGTATATCCATGAGTATGAGGAGGTGCGGCTATTTACTAATATGCTCATGTGTACATTAATTAACTTACATACCAAATTAATCCCATTTATGTTATTGTTAAGAACGACCCTATATGTTTTATCCAAATCTCAATCCCTTTATCATCATTATTCGATTTAATTTATCTAATTAAATTTTCTAAATAATGTTATCATAAAAATTAGAGATGTTACAAAAGTGCTATATAAAAGTAAAACGTACCCTCAAGCCTCATCAACCAGGAATGACTAAAATAGGGGAGATGCAGTAGGGCTAAGTGGGTCGCTCCCATGTAGTGTATGATCATCCATGTCTAGAGTCGATATTATCTCTCATTTGGATGCTTTAAGGCCCATTAATGAAGTGGTGATCATATTCGGTACTACCTGTTAAATGATAGGCCGGTTCTGTATTGGCAAGGGATCCTAGCGAGGTCCTCGGTGTTATTTTATCTAGAGATGCACCGTAACGGGCGGTGCGTAAGTAGTGCAGTTATAGTATGGAATCCATTCTCCTATAAGAGCCTTTATGGCCATGATTAATAATTATTTGTATCTTAGACACTATTATAATATCAGAGAATTTCGTATGAAATGGTTTGGCTATCTTACGGTAGAAACTCGTCCATTTTTATGTGCGGTGTGGTCTTACGAGATACTTTTGATGTTAAAGTTTTTTTAACTTCAAAATCTATATGGATGTGTCTTCTCACGTTGGTTTTCTATACTGACTTGAGTATTATTTATTTATACTGCTCGGGTCAGACCAATCATGTTACAAATTTAGTTTTGATGCTTTGGAGCTTCAGAAGGCAAGCTAGAGGCCTAGAGATGTATTCACGTAGATGATTATTTTTTGGATGCATTCATTGTTTTATTTATTAGCAATTGTGAGGATATGTGTTATAACTGTCCGGGCTGAAATAGTTAGTATACTCAGTTGATGTTTGTATATACATATATTAAAATATGTTTTTGTTTAAATATTTGTTGTACATTATAGATTATTCATTCTACTATAGGATTCTGTGTTGTTTAGTTTTTTGTTTCTTTCTTCCTTCTTTTCCCATAACGATCGAGATTTCCAGCATTTGGTTGCTCGACAAGCAATATAGTGGATATGTTAGTGTTAATTTTCGAGGGTTGAAAATCCCAGCTGTTACACTTGGTATCAAAGTGCAAAGCTAAGCGAGAACCTTGGCTTTGGTGGGGATTACTCATTAAAGATAGGATCAGTAGCACCATAGATAGAGTTTGAGAATGTGTATATATGAGCATATTTTTTAGTGATATAAAAATGTTTATATTTTGTTCATTGATCTGTTGAGTCGCTTATGGATTATAGTCAATACGAGTAATTAACATTATAGATAGGGTATTCTAAACACTTGAATAGAGTAATTCGACATGGTATTATTTTGGAATTAAGTAAATGAAATAATTTTACCTTAATTATATTTTATATATAAAACAACAATCTTCAAAAATTATTATGTTATATATGGTGTGTTTGGTTGTTAGTAAACGTAATATTTCATTATCATCATTTGTTGTATTTTGTATGTGTTCTAATAAAAGTTGTCATTACTATAATGCTAACAAGATAAAAATTAAGGGATGGTTTTATATAACCAAGTGAAATTATATAAATATGGTTTATAAAAGCGTTTTATAAATAAAAAGGATTTAAAAGCTAAGAATTTGAGAATTTAAAACTCGGTGATTTTTAAAATTGTTTTTCAAATGTTTTGGAAGAATATTAATAGTATTATTTTGAAAATATTTTGATTAGAAATATTTTAAAAGAATTTAAAGAAATAGGAAGCCCTAAACTCACTTCGGCTATTGGAAAATAATTTTGATGATGATTGTAGCACCATTGACATTCATTTTTGAGTTTCTATATGATGAATTACTACCATTAGAGTTTTGTTTTGGTAAATCAAGTTTTGATTTTAAAATTCAAAAGAATGATTTCAAAATTATTTGAAATAAGTAAGAACATGGTGTTTAAACTCTAGAAATTTTCATTTAAGTGTTTTATGAAAATATGAGAAAATAAGTTTTATAACATATAAATTTTGAGAATTTGTAAAGTATAGAAAAAATTTAAATTGTTGAGATGAATGTTAAGAAAAGTAAATTTATTTTAACTTAAGTAAATTGAAGTGATTTTTGAAATGAAATTGAGTATGATTTGAAAAGAATACTTAAATTGAACAGTGAATTGAGTTAAATGAGATTGAATTTGATTTAAAATGGATATGGACTTAAGTTGTGAAGTGATAGTAAACAGGAGAAGTGTTGTATACTGTATATAAAATTAAGTAAAATTTTATGAAATGATAGATAAATGAATTTAGTATGGAGCGAAATGTTGTTAAACTTAAGAAAAATTTGATGGAATAGTTCTTAAGTGAAATTAGTAATGAAAGAAATATACGAAGAAATAAGTGAAAGTGAATTAAGCCATGTGAATAGTGATTATGAATAAATAAATGTAAGTAAAAGAGTCCGAATAAAGAAAAATAATGGGATATAATGGGAAGCCAATTGAAATAAATACTTAAGTTGTACGTATATTATTTTGTTTGCATAATTGTTTGATCTAGATTCGAGTACATTTCGAGATGGTTTACATCGGTCTGTGTCAGAATTTTTCACTCAATTCTTGATGGCAAACACAGAATATGAATTTTTGATTCATTCTATAATTCTTTGTCATATCATATAGCTATGCAAGTAGCATGGGTTTTCTAATCAAGGAACCGGATCTAAGTCTTCACTAGAGTGGTTATGTGAACGATACTAATTCGAAAGTGAAATTGTATGATCGAGCGATCAGATTTGATATTGCGCATGAGTGGTAAAGATACATCTTACGGGCTTTATCATAATTAAATGTTTGTTATGGAAAATGCAAAAAATATGTTTATGAATTACATCATTGCTAAATATGACGCAGGCATATAGAAGCAAAAGCTAGTTTGATGACTTAGGGTTTACGAGTAGAATTTGGTTGCCCGACAAATAGGTAAGTGTCTATATTGTTGTTTGATTTGATGGTTTCTTTATTGAGCCACTTGATTTTTGTTTCCATTTGGCTGTTTTGGGTCCGTAGTGAAGAATTATAATTTTTCGATCGAACCGCGCAAAGGGAAAGCTGGTGAAATTTTCCATAAATTTAAGGTGTTAGAATCTTTTTGAAAATTTTGAATATTTTTGATAAGTAAAATTTGATGTTTATGTTATGATTTGGAATGATATTAGTTGGAATCTATGAGTGAATTTAAAGACCTAGGAAAGGTGGTAACGAAGTTTCAACAAATTGATTTTTGGATAGTTAAAGGCTTAAAATAAATTGACAATCTATTACAACTAATTTATTTTAAAAAAATTAATGGGTTTTAGCATTTTCTTATTTGCTAATTTCGAGGATGAAATTCTTTTAAGGAGGAAAGAATGTAACGACCCACGATTTTTAATGTTTCGAATAAGAATGTTTAATTTATATAAATATTCAGATTTGATTCAAATATAATAGATAATAGAGAGATCAATTTTAAATATAATGACTTAATTTTCGATGATGTATTTTTTATTTAATTTATAGAATTTTCCCATAATTTTTAATTTGGAAAATTATTAAATTTTTGTTTGAAGCTTTTTGTGCCAAATGTCGGTACTTTTAAAATTTACCGAATAAGTTAACCGGTGTATTTTATTGCTATTTTGTGACGACGTCACAGTATTGTACATGATCGTATTTTTATTTTTATCGTTCACGGTCCATATGTTAACACAATGTTGGGGAGCGCTGTACTCCAAAACTTTTAAATTGAAACAATTTCAAACAATTTTTTTAAGAGAAACGGGTGTGTAGCGCATTGCTACACAGCCGATTAGATGAAATATATTATATATAATAGGAGTCGGGGTCGACCAACAAGCCTGGTCGATAGCCCATAGAAGTATTCGCAGATAAAGAAAATCCCAAAAAGAAAAATGCAGCCAGTTGTATATACAATAGTAGAAGCAAAGTTATAATGTAAACAGTCAAAGTGAGGGCATTGTTAAGTGTGAGCTGAGTTAAAGATCCCGTGAATGCAGCAAAAGGGATCCACTAATTAGGCTGGATCATGAGCAGTCAATCTGTAGAAGCGTTGTTATTGGGAGGAAGACGCCAAGCGAAGGGACGCCTATGCACTGAGCCTGTCCATAGAGAAAACAAATAGGAGATTTTGTTACAAATTCTATCAATACTGCTTTTGGGTTTATTGAAAACATAAGCATTTCTTTCTTTCCAAATGCACCAACAATAGATAGCAATGAAGGAATCAAGAATTTTATCTGGTTTGCTATATGCCAATGATCAAAGAACGAGTGTATGGTCGGGATGTAGCCAATAAGGTTGGCACTGGCCGAGGCTAAAACGTAATAGGAGAAGTCACATTCGAAAATAAGATGAACAATGGATTCTTCATGTATAGAGCACAAGACACAACTAGGGTCTAGCTGAGTGTTCCAACGTCTGAGTCTATCTTTAGTATTAATACGGACATGGATGAGGCACCAATGGAAAAAAAGGATGCGGGGAGGGAGTCTGCATTTCCAAAGTCTTGCAAAAGAGAATGACCTACCAGGATGGTTGAGGGATGAATAGCAAGAGGCAACCGAAAAGATTTTCTCTGGAGCCAGAGCCCAGATATAGTAATCTGATGAGTCCTTGAGTTCGATGGAAAGGAGTAGGTTAGAGGTTGAGATAAGGTCTATCAGCGTGTTAAGGTCAAAGAGAGTAGGGGGAATATGTTGGTTAGACCAAGGGAGGTTAAATCAGCAACAGATCTGTAGTGGTGGGAGATATGGAGAAATAAATTAGCGAGACAGTGGATGTGGGGTGACTGATCTTGCCAGATATCAAGCTTGAAAAGGCAGTTGTGGCCGTTGCCAATGGATACGTGGAATAAAGATTTTACTCGGGGTATAAGTTTTGAAATCCTGCCCAGAATGGATAGGATGAAAGGCACAGAGAAGCATGAAGGACCAAATGAGGGTTGGATTGGTAATGATACTGAAGGATCCAATCTTTCCAGATGAAGTGACCCAGAGTGATGATACGCTAAAGCCATTTGGATAAGAGAGCGATGTTGAAGGAGCAAAAGATTAACTAGCCCTAAACCACCGTAGTCTTCGTGCAGGCAGACTGACTTCCAATTGATTAAACATTTCCCTTTAGAACCATTCCAGAGAAAAGAACGCCTACTAGAATCAATTTTATTTATAACCCATTTCGGCAGTACATGAAATGACATCCAGTGCGTGGGGAGGGAAGATAACACTGATTTGACAAGGACAAGGCGGCCTGCGGCAGATAGGGAGTTGATTTTCCATGTTAATAATCAAGATTCGATCTTGGAGGTTAGCAGGAGCCAGTCCTGTCGAGCAAGTTTGGTGGGTTGAAGAGGGATACCAAGGTAAGTGATGGGGAAATGGTCAAGTTTACAGTTGAGCAAAGAGTCAGAAAAGGGGCCGAGGTGATGGGGGTCGTCGAGCATAAGGATGGAACTCTTATAAAAGTTGATGGATAGCCCGGAGATGAGTTCGTAGATATATAATAGGACTTTGAGACAATGAAGGTGGTCTAGATCTGGGGAGATCAATAATATGGTGTCATCAGAAAATTGTAAGTTGGAGACAGACAGCTCAGAATTGGGAAGGTTGATGCCAGCAAGGAGGCTATTGGAGATGGCGAGTTTGACCATATGATTGAAGACATCCGAGATGAGCACAAAAAGAAGTGGCGAGAGAGGGTCGCCTTGTCTAAGACCACTGGCTGGTTTTATATGCCAGCCTAAGGAACCATTGATAGAGATAGCTGAAAAGCTTGTATCTAGTATACATTTGATCCATTTACACCAAGTATCTGAGAAACCTCTGTGTTTCATAAGGTCAAGCAAAAAATACCAATTAACAGAATCGAAAGCTTTGGAGAAGTCTAATTTGAGGAGGGCTCCTGGGGTGGAGGAGTGGTGACAGAATGAGATAACTTCCTGGGTAGCTGCAACACAATCTAAGATGTTTCGGCCCTGGATGAACGCCGGCTATTCCATGCCAACCAGAGATGAACCAATAACCATTTGCAGACGATTGGCGAGGAGTTTAGTGATAATTTTGAAGGTTATGTTGAGGAGAGTGATTGGGCGAAAGGAAGGGAGGGTGGTGAAACCAGGGGATTTGGGGATGAGGATGATGTTGGCATAGTTTATCTTGCAATCAGTGAGGGATTAGATTGAAATTCTACACACATATCAATAATGTCGGATTTGATAGTTTCCCAAAAGTGTTTGAAAAAAAGAGGTCCAAAGCCGTCCGGACCAGGGGTTTTATCATCGGCCATATCATTAACGGTCGACCAAATTTCTTCTTCAGTGAAGGGGGAATCGATAGGGATAGGGGAAGGTTGGGATAGAGGAGATTCTTGTCAATATGGGGAGATGAGGAGAGGTTCTTCCAAGGAGGTTGCGATAATATTCGGTGAAGAGACGAAGGATGTCAGATTGATTGGTGAAGATGGTATCATTATGGACGATTTCCGAGATGAAAGTTGATCTGCGGCGACCATTAGCAATATAATGAAAGTAGGCAGTGTTCTTGTCCCTGTCTTCAATTCATTTGGCTTTAGAACGTTGCTTCCAACCAATCTCTTCTTGCTTGATGAGTCTATCTAGTTCTACCTCCAACTCATGCAGGCGAATAGATTCAGGTTCAGACAAGGGGCGGGATTCTTCTAGGATGTTGAAGTGTAAAATGCTATCTTGGGTCTCCTCAATACTAGAGCGGATCGAGCCCTAGATGGATTTTGCCCATGGTCTAAAATTTACCCTCAAAAATTTAGACACGCACAGCATCATTCCGTTATGTCCTTTTGCCATTGACTTTGTTTGTATCATAGGTTACTTTGATATGAAGTAAAATCTTATATATATATATATATATATATATATATATATTATATATAGTGTGTGTGTGATTATTACACGCTGCTTCTTTCACATGTTTTTGTCAACTTTGGATTAAATGGTTTTTCTTGTATTGCTTAGGTTGAAGGTAATTTTGCCTATATACTCACATTAGCACGCATAAAAAAGAAAAAAGAAAATGTATACACAACCAGCACTCTCACTCCATTTTCTCTTCATCTTTATTTTCTTTTCTTTCTCTAAAGTATGAGGACATGCAAGGGAGCATTTTTTTCCTTTCCTTTCTCTCACATACACATTCATTACTTTCTCAAGTGCCAAAATAAACATAGGAAGGCATGCATTTTTGTGTTCTTATGTGTAGCTTCATGTGTAGGTATGCGTAGTTGTGCATTGTTGTAGCTTGCATGTGTATGTTCTTGTGGATACTGTTAGGATGCAAGTGTGAGGGTGCATGAGTGTTGGGCTTTGGAAAGTGAACTGTTGCATGGTAGGAAATGCGAGCAGGCGAGAGAAAGATAGTATGCTATTTGTGTGCTGACTGAGGTGAATATGCATGAGTGCTGAAGGTATTGAGAAGTGGCCATGAGTTTGGGGTGATGGAGTAGCAAGTGAAAGTATGAATAATAAAAAGGTTAGGGATGTGTGCAAACAAAGACGAAAACGGATGCATGTGGATGACCAGGTTTGGTGAGAGCATGCACATGAAGGAAGAAAGGTAGGAAACAGTAATGTGAGAGAAGAATGAAAGAAAGTGGGAAAAGAAAGAATAGTGGTGCTACTGTTTAAAA
Source organism: Allium cepa (assembly GCA_030765085.1). NCBI lineage: Eukaryota > Viridiplantae > Streptophyta > Magnoliopsida > Asparagales > Amaryllidaceae > Allium > Allium cepa. The sequence goes on along the minus strand of CM060943.1, from coordinate 419,712,192 downwards.
GGATGGAGTTTGCATTTTATCCCCTAGAATTGTATTCATTTGGGCATGTTGTATGGGATAAAGAGGAATGTGCTGCTGTTCGGGCATGTAGTATTAATTTGTGATGCGTTAGTGGGCCATCCATTGGGCATTGCAATGAAGTGGGTGAGATTTATTTTAATGTTTAATTTATTAAAATAGTTAAGTTTAAATTGTGTTTAAGCTTTAAAATCGAATAGTTCCCATACGAAGTCCGATGAATCCGCGGTCTCCGATGTTCGTATTGATGAGGTCTAGGCTATGGAATTTATTTGGTGACGATTGGATCTTGTTGAATTTAACAATGAATTCGAACGTTGTTCGGATTCAATCGGAACCAAAACGACTCGTTGACAATAAAAATTTAGGTGAGTTAAACTCACCTTTTTGGCTAACTAGTAATATTATATAGTTGATAGAAAATGTAGATTGGATGTTTGGATAATTTACTATTTTATCAACTGGTTTAGATTTATTCCCGCCCTTGGAGCGGAGGACCTTTTATATATACGCACCTATCAGCAGATGATCCATATTATATAATTATATACGTTTTGTGACACATGGGGACAGGTTGGAGGGATCCAATAGAATTCCTCACCACTGTAGACTTTATTTTGGTGTATATATATATATGCTGATATATATACGAGTTGTGATGCAAGTGGAAATAGGTTGGAGGAACTCAATGGGATTCCTCGCCATTTATTGAAATGTATTTAATAATACTTTTGTTGAATGATTATGGAATGTTAAACTTGATTGGTAACCTTATTGGTTATGACATTGTTATATGAGCGACTGAAAACTCTGTAGTGATAGGAAATTAATACTGATATTGGTTAAGCTTTATTAACTATTAGCCTCATATTAGTATTCTAAAATACTATAAATTGTCATTTGAGTTGGAAATGGGCATTTAAAACAAGAAATGATTGTAAATCCGAAATTGGGTTTCAATAAATATTTTGTTTTAAAGGATTTAATATCTATTTTATTCCTGCCTATTCATCTATCTTTTCTAAGTTATTTATATTTAATATAATTTTTTATTTATTTAAAGTTGTTTAATTATAGTTAATGTTGTTTTAAAAATATTTATCAATATTAACTATTTTGAAAAGTTAATTATTCTAATAATTAATATGAAATTTACAACAATGATTATTATTAATATTTTGGAAGTTAATTATTATTATTTATAGTCATGGTAAAGATTAGTTATTATGTTTATTTAGAAATGTTATAAAATAATTATATATTATTTTTAAGATGTTTTGAAGTTAATAATTATTGTTTATTTACAACTATTTATTGTTTGTAGTTATTATTATATAATAGTGCTTTAAAGTAAATGATATTATTTAATTTAATTTTTTCGAGACCCGCAAATAGAGTTTATAAACAGACTTGGGGTTTATAAGGGAAGTTTTATGAAATGGTTTGTAGACTTAAAGATGGATTATTTATGAGGTAAAGGAGTTTCATAAATGGTTAGATAGTTATAAACAAATTTTAGAAATGGGTTTATAGAATTATAAGAGGGGTTTTATAATGAGTTTTATGGATTTATGAACAGTCTATAAAAGATTTGAGAACTAATTAATAAAGAGTAATAAATGTTTTAGAATTGCATAAAAAGGAAATCTTCCTCCGTTCTGTGAATATACTTATACCATGAGATAAGTATATGGATATTTTCCAAGTATTGAAAATACATAGATTCATGAACATATTTTTGTAAATTATTTTGATACAAGTATACCCAGATGTATTTAATTAGTGGAAAGATTTATAAAAGATGTTTGTGGTTACTTATGTGCTTAACCATTATTGTTTTTCCCTTTTGAAATAAATCCCTGATTTGAATTTTTATTTATTCAATAGTTAAAAATCGACTATAGAATTTGGATCCAAAATGTAAGTTTGGAAATATCTAAGAGAAGTATAAATCTCGTTCATTCTCCTAGGATATTGATAAGAAAATCGGTCCACTAACGGTTAGGAGATGACCTCCGCTCTTACCTTCGATTGTTTATTTCCTAAAGAACTAGGGATGAGTTTACCAGAAACCATTAAAGGATGTTTTGGAGAGACCGGGACCGGACATGTTACCCGAAAACCACTTCAATTCAATTTAAGCATTTTGAAGTGAAGAGCATTTCGAAGTGAAGACATCTTGAGGATGATGGAATTGAAGAAGGAGCTTTCAAGCTTTTCATTCAGCCCTAGAGTGACTTATATGGATGAATGCTGGAATTGCATTATTTCCTAGAGGGCAGATGTTAGCGCCAAAATTGATCACTAACACCCAATCGTCGATGAAAGCACCAACTAAAAGTCAAAGATCATAAACATAGTGTAGGTAGAGAGTATAAATATGAAGAACAATAAAAAATTAAAAAGAAAGTAGTAATAACAGAGGATTTATAGTGGTTCGATTGACTCTGGCCTACGTCCACTCCAGAAATTTCCTTTTTATTGATATGAGAATCAATTACAGTTACAATCCGGCATTTATAAAACAATAACGGTAGAGTAGCCTTAATGAAGAAGAGGAATGGAAATAGAATGAAGATGCCTCTTTCTGAAGCCCGTCCTGTCTTATTTATAGGCAAAATTCGAGTTTCTGGGCTTCCTGAGTGGTCCCGGCCCATAAAAACTGTAGCCGAACCTATGCCCTTCGTCACAACCAACCTTGAGCTTTGAATATGCCGACTGCAGCATCCTGGATAATAACCCGAAATGAACCTAACCATCACTCGAAGCAAATCACTCCACGACTCGAAGCAACTCGTCGCTCTAGCATATGTCGATCCATCTCAACTTCCCCTACTGTCTACCCGGAGAAGTGTTCGTGCCGAACCGAAGAGAATGTGCAACCGACACAAAGCAACTATAAATGCCGACCATGTGATACGTCGACCACCACTTCTTCTGCCAACCCGATCTTCTTTAACCGACCTGGAGTTTGTCTTTAAGTCATGCTGACCCACTTCATTCCCATTAGCCAATCCCATTTCTTTATGCCGACCCGGAGTTTTGTTCATGCCGATGGGAGTCCATCTCAAAGCCAACCATAATTGTCGACCCATTCGTGATGTCGATCCACTCATGATGCCGACCCACTCATGATGTCGATCCACTTATGATGTCGAGCCACTTGTGATGCCGATCCACTTATGATGCCGATCCACTCATGATGTTGATCCCATGAGTTTCAGCCAACCCCAAGCAACTTAAAGCACAACTTAATGTGACCCGATGCAATCTACTCAAAAACCCGAAGCAAGTCGAAGTGCGACTTGAAGCAAATTTTAGGCAACTCGCGACAACTTGACTTTTAACAAAACTTGTATTTCAAGTATCCTACGTCTTCTGTCCATCGACTATGTCGAATCCTAGCTTCATAATCATGTTTATCGTCCGTGATTGATCGTTTATCCATCCAGTCGAGTCGAACCCATAGTATTCCAACATCGACAGCCGTGTAGTCTATTGGGTTAAATCCGCATATACGCTGCCTTGCCAAAAGGCGGGTTAACACTTTGCCCCTCAAATCATGCCTTGCGATCGGAAGGTGTGTTTTGAATAGTTTCAAGCCTGATATCCACAATCTGCGGCTGTTATGAGTTATCATCTATTCCCAAATCCATTAATCGAATCCACGGTCTCTCCGTATTGTTTCATTCTAGTCTGAGGCCTCTCCAGGTCCTGTAATCCAAATCCAGGACCTTCCCAGGTCCAAATCCAAAGCCGGGACCTCGTCGGGTTCTTATCCTAAACCAAGACCTCGTTGGGTCCTATAATCCAAAACCGAGACCCTGCTGGGTCCATACCCAAAACCAGGACCTCCTCGGTTCCATATTCAAAACCGAGACCACTCCAGGTCCATATCCAAAACTAGGACCACTCTGGGTCCTTAGCTAAATCTGTAGCTATTCGAAGCCACTATCCAAATCCATTTCACACCTTAGAAGTCATTAATCAAGTCCCATGATCACTCCGGATCATTGACGGCATCTTCGGACCCTTGTTAAGCTCAATCCAAACTTAATGATTCTTGTGCTTCAGTGAAGCAACCTATCCTTTGCACTTATTTCATCGTCCTTGCACATCAAGCGATGCCCTGATCCTCTGAACTAATATCAGCCTCCCTCGGCCCTTACTGGATCTCATATTGTCACTCTCCGGTGAAGGGGAAACAGCGTTGAGCGAGCTGTTCCTATCGCTCTCTGGAAAAAGGGCGTCGCTCCCTGCACTCCGGTACAATATCCCTGAACATTAAGCGGTGCCATGGCTTAAATCCTAGGCCAATTATAGCCTCTCTGGGCTCTTACTGGATCTCATCCTATCACTCTCCGGTGAAAGGGAAACAACGACGAGTGAGCCGATCTATTCGCTCTCTGGTGAAGCAGCGTCGCTCCCTGCACTCTGGTTAGTGTCCCTGAACATAAAGTGATTATTTTCCAACTAACTTTCAATATCCATCCCGTAACTCTTCAATTAGGGGTTTGTTTCATAAAATCCAAATTCATTTATTAAATTCAAGTTCTAATGTTCGATAATAAAAACAGAAAAAACCAAGTGTTGCCTCTCCGAGCAGAGCAGTCTATTACCATCTTAGAGCATGCCCAGGGATTACTCTTGTTCCCCTACATGTGTAAGTGGCATAGCTGCTTTATTTTTTCAAAATAAAATCAGAAAAAATTATTCGACGACCGAAGTCGAAATCCTAAACTCGGCCTTTGCCATCATGAACAATGGATGATGAGTCGTGACACCATTCTAGGGTCGTTTCTATTTGATCCAGGCAGTAGCTGCTCGTGTTCTACCACTCTCATCCGATCCCTAACATACTGTGGCAATCTGCCACCTGTAACATGTTCCTCCACCACGTCCTTTAAGTGGCAGCATTCATTCGTGGTATGCCTTTCCAGCTCATGGAATAGTAAGTACTTCCCGCTCCTGCATTCCCATTCTGTGGGATCCCTCTTAGGTGGTTTCCGATAGGGGAGCTACCCCCGAGTGCATAAGTAAATCCATTCTGGATTATCTATCAGGCCTGAATTTATTTCGCATTTGGGTTCTCGACCTCTCCTCCGTTTGTCAGAACACCATATCAATCTCCTACTTTCGTTTTCCTTTATCTATTCCTTGTCCTTCTTCAGACATTCCCTCGCCTTGCACAGCATTTGTCTCCTGCCTCTCGGTGCGTGAATCCTCTATCTGAATGAATCTTTCTGCCTCATGAAAGAACTCTCCAAGATCTTGTGGTGGATCCCTCGCCAAGGAATTCTTAAACCAATGCCTTCAGCAATCACTACTACCGCCATCATAAAAATCATTAATGGATCCGGGCGATCTGCTGAAACTACAACTGCATTGAACCGCATCAGAAAACCCCTCACAGACTCCAATATCCTCTGCTTCATCGATGCCAGTGTCATTACATTCTTGGGTGGCATCACGTGGATCCTAACTGTCTCATAAAGTGTTCCACTAGCTCACCCCATGTCCTGATTGATTCATTCTCCATCTTCCTAAACCAGAGCGCAGCCAGATCCATCAGGTATAAAGGGAAACATCTTGCCATCACTTCCTCGAATGCCCCCAGCACTTACATATATATGATGTATCTAGTTTCATGCATTGTTGGGTTCGACTTCCCATCATAGGCCCCCAGTATTAGCAATTTGAATTCTGGAGGGTTCCTTGGGTTTCTTATATTTGGAGTGAACGGACTCTGACTGACTTCCTCCAGGCCTCTCCTCGGTAGTCGCCCTCTCATAATCCTTCTTATCAATCTTGCTATCCGCTTGTCTCCATTTTGAGGTGGTTTCCTGTTTGCATCTCCACACTGCCCTCGATGTCCTGGAGGATATTCTGGGTAGTAATCTTCATGTTGCTCAATCACATTCACGTTGGTCCCAACTCGCTGAGCTTCATTAACAGTCCTTCCATCATCCAATCCCGAGGGTCTGCCCCCAGGCCTCTGCTGATTTCCTTCAATCTCTCCATTCTGGTTCTGGATCTAACATCAAGAAATTTCTACAGCCCCTACTCCTAGCTCTGCATTGCCAGCAGCTGAGGTTGGTCCATTCACTTGAATTTGCACTCCAACTTGCCCAACTTATCAGAGTAGGTTCTGTATCATGTCCTCTTGACTCTTTAGCATTTCTTCCATCTCGTCCCTAATAATATAGATTGAGGTCTGATTAGCTGCAGAGGAAGCCTCCTGACTTCCTTCTTGTGAACTCCTTTTCGCTCTCTGTCTCCTGGTTGATTACTTTGCCATAATTTCCAGAATCTGAGTTTCTAAGCCTTTAAATCCAAAATTCAAGCTTTAGAATCTCTGAGTGCTAGCTTTCTCAATGAAAGCACCAAAATGTTAGCACTACAGTTGGTCACTAACACCCAATCGTCGACGAAAGCACCAACTAACAGTCATGGATCACAAACAGAGTGTAGGTAGAGAGTATAAATATAAAGAACAATGAAAATTAAAAAGAAAGCAGTAATAACAGAGGATTTATAGTGGTTCAGCTGACTCTTGCCTACTTCCACTCCAGAAATTTACTTTTTACTGATATGGGAATCAATTACAGCTACATTTCAGAATTTTTAAAACAATAATAGGAGAGTAGCCTTAATGAAGAAGAAGAAAGGAAATAGAATGAAGATCCCTTTTTCTTAAGCCCCGCCTACTTTATTTATAGGCAAAATCCGAGTTACCGGGTTTTCTGAGTGGTTCAGGCCCACCAAAACTGTAGCCAAACCTATGCCCTTCGTCATGACCGACCTTAAGCTTTGAATATGCCGACCTGAAGCATCCTGGGTATTAACCTGAAGCAAACCTAACCCTCACTCGAAGCAAATCACTCCACGACTTGAAGCAACTCGTCCCTCTAGCCTATGCCGATTCATCTCAACATCTCCCTATTGCCGACCCAGGGATTTGATCATGCCGAACCGAAGAGAATAAGTAGCCGACCCAAAGAAACTATAACATGCCGACCCTTTGATACGTCAATCCCCACTTTTTCTGGCGACCCGATCCTCTTTAGCCGACCCGAAGTTTATCTTTAAGTGATGCCGAACCACTTCATTCTCATGAAACCGATCCCATTCCTTTATGCTGACCCGAAGTTTTGTTCATGTCAACCCGAGTCCATCTCGAAGCCAACCATAATTATCGACCCATTTGTGATGCCAATCCACTCATGATGTCGACCCACTCGTGATGCTGATCCACTTATGATGCCGAGCCACTCGTGGAGCCAAACTATTATGATGTCGATCCACTCATGATGTCGATCCATTCATGATATTGATCCCATGAATTCCTGCCAACCCCAAGCGACTCGAAGCACAACTCAATGTGACCCGAAGCACTCTGTGAGAAATGCGGAATACAGATTTTAAGGCTAGGATTAACAATAGAGGGGGTGAATAGTGTTTAAAGAAATTACTAAATCTTTTTGAGTTTTTGTTAAATTGAACACAAATGTTTGCAATATTCAGACATAGATATGATTACAGAATTAAACACAGATGCAGAAATAAAGTAAAAGCAATAAAGGAAAGAACACACCGAATTTTATACTGGTTCGGAGTTACCCTACATCCAGTCCAGCACACAAGTATGGATTTCCTCTCAAAAGCAATTGTACAATTACACCCTCGATTTCAAGGCTACGAGGTACAACCTCCAGATTCACAATTCTCTAGGTAGAGATACTTGATTTTAGGGGCAACAAGTTCACCCAATTGATTTCCTAGGCTACAATCACACCTTTTCTAACTTGATTGATTTCCAAGGCCACAATCATACCTTTTCTCGCTAACTTGATTACAGAGAAGTCTATAACTCTGAATAGCATTGAGATCTTGTTGAGATAGTGATAGAGAATCAAACTAGAAATGATCTAGTTAGATTCAGTGTTGATTTCGGCAGAGTAATGGTAAGAATATGTATAAAGAAACGTGGTAGAGGAAGAGGAATGAAAACCAGAAAAATATGATTAGAAATTCGTTGAAAACATCCCTTATTTATAGAAGAACAACAACCATGTCCATTTGTGAAGGGATATAACTAATAGACACTTCTTTTGAAATTCAAAATTTTGAAATCAACTACCACTATGTCGACATGGGTATCTTGAGTATGTCGACATCCCAAAAGAAATTTTGGTGGGTTTTTTCCTTGAAAATAACTTTTATCTTTTATTAAAACCATTTTAAACTTTTATAAATATACCTAAATATAGTTAAAATACATAAATAAATATAGAGAATAATATTTTGGTATATATATAAAATTTTACTATAATTTTATGTTTAAATCTAAGTATAAATATTAAAAGTTAAATATATTATTATTAAAAGATAGTTTAAGACTAAGGATAATTTGATTTTGAAGATAAAGATTATTTTGAGGCTAAAAATATTTAAAACCAGGATAGATGTTTTTTATTCTTTTAAAATGAAGGTTTTGAAATCATTTTGAAAACAAGATATAATTTTGTAAAAACATTTTGAATAAAAGTTAGTGGATATAAAACAATGTTCCACTGGATTTTTCGTAGGTTCCATCCTACTTAAGGTTCCATCCCTTTAACAGGCTGGAAGTGGATTCCATTCCATGAATAAATTGGATTTTAAATGCCAGTGCTTTTCTAGGAGTTTTAACAAAATTTCTAATTAAATTACTTATTCTTGAAATCTTGAACTCTTGATAAGCTTGATATTCTTAATACTCATGAGTCTTCAATCTTGATATCTTGAATCTTTATACTGTATAGTCTTCATTGTTGGTACCTGCATGGTTAAATCCTACATATACATATATTTCTAAATTATAATGTTAGTATTTATATTTTATAATCCTATTCTAAGGTTGTTGTCATCAAAACCATCATCTTAAGGGCTAACAATCTCCCTCTTTTTGATGATGACAACCTTTGTCTATAAAATATTACTTCTATCCTAATAACTCCCCCTAAACTAATAGTTCCCCCTTAATCTATGCCTAACTATCCTATTTTATATTTCTCCCCCTTTGTCATCAACAAAAACTAACTCCAAACTGTATAACTCCCCCTCATTCTTGGACTAAAGTACCTGCATTAATAAACTACACAATGGAGTATATAATAGATAGATTAAGTGATAATTATACTTATAGACAAGATAATTAATTAAAATCATATAAATATCAATGCATATTTATACATGTTTTTCACACCAAATATCAATTCAAATCAAATCAAATCAATCAAAGCAAACAATTCAAATCAAACAATAGCAATCAAATCAAACATTACGACGAACTTCCACCCATCCTTCTTCTCCAAATATAGGGTCTGCTTTAATGACATTCCAATTTTCATTATAATTAGTGAGAGAGACTGGAGGATGTGCTTCGTTATCATCCTTGTGCAGAGAGGAAATCATCAATCGTATTGCATCGCAATGCCTTTCTTGCTCCTTGATCATCTGCATTTAACTCAACTCTAAGTGTCGCTGGTTTCGAAGAATGAACGAAAGAATATTCTTGAAAGAATTAAGAGTCTCTTCAAGATTTTCGGATAAATTATGAATTGGATTGGCCATATTTTAGTTTGTGAGAAGAATGAGAGACAAAGTAGATAAGAAATAATATTGAGTGATGAATTCTGGAAGAAATTGGTATTTATGGGTGTAGAAATTCGTTTGAAATGAATAGACATAAGGTAGTTATTAAAATTTCAAATTCAAAATGAAATGTCATTTCTGACCAGTACATGTCGAAATGGTCATAGGGGGGATGTCGACATGGTGTAGTGAATTTTGATGGCTTATTTTGATTTTGTGAACAATTGTGTGTGTATATATATTTATATAATATATTAACATTTATTCGGGAGATAAGATAAGCTAGATAACAGAAAAGAAATTCAATTTCATTTCATGATAACACGATACAACGATTAAACACAAAGAACTACATGAACTTCTAAATTAAATCAAAATAAACTAATACAAAATGAAATGAAAAGATAGAACTAGTTAGAGGATGATGAAGATGAAGATAGTCCAAGCTTCTTGTTGATTTTGGAAATAAACTTGTTCATCTTGGATGAAATTTTGTCCAACTTCTTACTAACGGATCGTTTAAGAATCTGTTGATTCTCAACAATGGTCTTTTGGTTTTTGAGAAGGGTTTTGTTGGTTGGATTAGGACGATAATCAATGCTTTCCAAAGATGTTTCACCTCCTTCTTCTTCAATTTCCATTTCCATTTCATCCCTTTCTTTTTCTTCCTCTTTCTCTAATTCCATCTCCTCATGAGCCAAACGCTCTTCCTTTTCGGCAAGAGTCTCATAAGGTTGAAAAACAAATGGAATTTTCATAAGAGAAATATTGGAATGATTGAAAACCTTTCTTGAAACTAATTCTTCTCCTTTGAAATCTGCGCCAAAATAGTTAAAAATCCGAGTGAGATAGATTCCATGATACAAAGTATCTCACCCATTTCAAGATTTTTGGGACGATGTTCATCTAAAATACTTGCGCCCAATTAATATCATAATTTCCAAAAATAGCAAAAAGTGCTTTGCAAACTTTTGAAGCAGGATTGTTAAAATTCCATGATCTTGGGGTCAAAATATGTTGCAAAATAAGATTAACAATTCTAGTTTTTGGTCGAAAGTTTCGATTTTTGAATTCAAAATCATCATTTCCTTCGAAAATGTAATGAAACGTCTCATGATCATTTTCATCAATATTAAAACTAGGAAGATCCATTCCCGTGCTTTGCAATTGAGAATGGTACCCAAAAGATGACAATTTAAAACGATTCTAGTGCCTTTGACACTACTCCAAATCTCATCATCGTTTCCAATATAAAATCCACGGTTTAAATTTGCATAGAGAATTTTAACAAGATTTGGATAACAAACAAAATCATTTGAGAAGCATCAATAAGATTAAGAATTTGATTATTTGCAAAAAAAGAATCAATTTCATAAGAAGAGAAATTTTGAAATATAGCAAACTTTCCAGGACGGACTTTTCCATTGTTAGCACAATTGATGTATGCTTTCATGGCCTCCGGATCATTGAAGAGTTGCTCTTTTATCTTTTTGTAAATTCTCATGGTGGAGGGGTTGCTTGAAGAAGCCATTAGAGTAGAGAGTAGAGAGCTCGAAGTTTTGAAGAGAGAATTTGAATTTGAAAATGAGAGCGAAAAGATGTGATAAAAGATAGTGAATAAATAGATCCTCAATGGACATGTTCTCTGGTCAAAAGATGCCTTTTCAGAGAATTGAATGAAGTGAAAAGGTGGAGGGAAATTCAACCATTTGAATTCAAATTTTGAATTTCAAATTCTGTACCCATTTCGACATCATGGTGGGGACCATGTCGACATGTGTCTTTGAATTTCCATGATTTATTTTTCCTTAGTATTCTAATATATATATATACATACATACATATATATACTTATCATTTTTAATGTATGTATATGTATCTGAAATAATTCTGAAATTATAGTATATTCTATAAAATATTATAATACTATTAAAATTAAGAATAGAAATAATAATAATAATAATAATAGTAAAAAATAAAATTTTAAAATTCAAACAACACACAATTCAAAATATATCAATCAAGCAATTAAGCATCCAAATCTAAGTATGCAATTCCAACCAATTGTATTGTAAATGCGTACCTTTTTCTGAATCCGTTTCTCCGAATTCGTCGAATCGTGAACTGCTATGAAACACATATTTGAATTATTTGTCTTCTGATCATCATCGCTTGAGGACGAGTCTGAGTCATCTAGAGTAGCAGTAAATGCACGTTTTTGTTTCTTTACGGAATCATTGTTTGTAGGAAGATTTTTCCTATCTGGATACGGACAGTCTCTTTTGATATGGCCTGGTTTGTCACAGTTGAAACATTTGATATTTTTTGGCACTACATTCTGATTTCCAAAGTTCTTATAGTTGTTTCTCTTGAGATTGTTCATATTTCTGAATTTCAGGAATTTTCGAAAATTCTTGGTCACAAAGGCTATCTCTTCATCATTATCGTTATTTGAGTCTGATCCATCGGCCAATGCATTAAATGCCACTGATTTCTTTTCAGATGCTTTGCTTTCTCTTCTCCCAATCATTTGGACTTCAAATGACAATAGATTTCCAATTAATACTTCTATCTTTAAGGTACTGATGTCATTTGCCTCTTCGATCGCAAATGTCTTTTGATCCCATTCTGGAGCAAGAGAATTGAAGATTTTTCTGACTTGATCTTCTTTCGAAAATTCCTTTCCCAAGGATATTAGAGAGTGCACAATATCCTGAAATACACTATACATGTGTGAAATAGACTCATTATAATTCATTTTAAATAATTGAAATTGATTTGTGAGCATGGAAATTTTGGTATGTTTAACTTTGCTTGTTCCTTCGTGAGTAACTTGCAGAATTTTCCAGATTTCATATGCAGACTTACAAACTGACACTCTGTTAATTTCATTCCTATCAAGTGAACAAAACAGAATATTCATTGCTTTAGAATTATTTTGTGCAACAGGCTTTTGCTCAGTGGTCCACTATGCGTAATCAGTTGTGGGTTCAGAATATTCAGCCTGTGTGATATTCCAAGTGTCTAATCCTATAGGTTGTAAATATATTTTCATCCTACATGCCCAATATGCATAATTACTGTCATTAAAAAGTGGTGCTCTGATAGTAGACTGACCTTCTACAAATGAACTAGTGATTGGGATGATAGAACTAGTGTTAATATTGTTACCAGTATCAGTGTTAGTAACCATTTTGAAAAAAATTTAAAATTCAGATTATGAAAACTTTGAAAACCTTGCTCTGATACCAAATGTGAGAAATGCGGAATACGGATCTTAAGGCTAGGATTAACCCTAAGGGGGGGGGGTGAATAGTGTTTAAAGAAATTACTAAATCTTTTTGAGTTTTTGTTAATTTGAACACAAATAAATGCAATATTCCGACACAGATATGATCACAGAATCAAACACAGATGTAGAAATAAAGTAAAAGAAATAACGGAAAACGCACCAGATTTTATACTGGTTTGGAGTTACCCTACATCCAGTCCCGCACACATGTACGGATTTCCTTTCAAAAGCAATTGTACAATTACACCCTCGATTTCAAGGCTACGAGGTACACCCTCTAGATTCACAATCCTCTAGGTAGAGATACTTGATTTCAGGGGCAACAAGTTCACCCAATTGATTTCCTAGGCTACAATCACACCTTTTCTAACTTGATTGATTTCTAAGGCCACAATCACACCTTTTCTCGCTAAATTGGTTACAAAGAAGTCTATAACTCTGAATAGCATTGAGATCTTGTTGAGATAGTGATAGAGAATCAAACTAGAAATGATCTTGTTAGATTAAATGTTGATTTCGGCAGAGTAATGGTAAAAATATGCATAAAGAAATGTGGAAGAAGAAGAGGAATGAAAACTAAAAAATATGATTAGAAATTCGTTGAAAACTGCCCCTATTTATAGAAGAACCACAGCCATGTCCATTTGTGAAGGGATATAACAAATAGACCATTCTTTTGAAATTCAAAATTTTGAAATCAACTGCCACTATGTCGACATGGGTATCTTGAGTATGTCGACATCCCGAAGGAAATTTTGGTGGTTTGTTTTTCCTTAAAAATAACTTTTATCTTTTATTAAAACTATTTTAAACTTTTATAAATATACTTAAATATAGTTAAAATACGTAAATAAATATAGAGAATAATATTTTTGTATATATAAAATTTTACTGTAATTTTATATTTTAATCTAAGTATAAATATTAAAAGTTAAATATATTATTATTCAAAGATAGTTTAAAACTAAGGATAATTTGATTTTGAAGATAAAGATTATTTTGAGGCTAAAAATATTTAAAACAAGGATACATGTTTTTGATTCTTTTAAAAGGAAGGTTTTGAAATCATTTTGAAAACAAGATATAACTTTGTAAAAACATTTTGAATAAAAGTTTAGTGGATACAAAACAATGCTCCACTAGATTTTTCGTAGGTTCCATCCTACTTAGGATTCCATCCCTTTAACAGGCTCGAAGTGGATTCCATTCCACGAATAAATTGGATTTTAAAATGCCAGTGCTTTTCTAGGAGTTTTAACAAAATTCCTAATTAAATTACTTATTCTTGAAATCTTGAACTCTTGATAATCTTGATATTCTTGATACTCATGAGTCTTCAATCTTAATATCTTGAATCTTTATACTGTACAGTCTTCATTCTTGGTACCTGCATGGTTAAATCCTGCATATACATATATTTCTAAACTATAATGTTAGTATTTATATTTTATAATACTATTCTAAGGTTGTTTTCATCAAAACCATCATCTCAAGGACTAACACATTCTACTCAAAAACCCGAAGCAAATCCAAGTGCGATTCAAATCAAACTCCAAGCAACTCACGATAACTCGACTTTTATCGAAACTCGTATTTCAAGTATCTCACGTCTTTTGTCCATCGACTATGCTAAATCCCAACTTCATAATCATGTTTATCGTCCGTGATTGAACATTTATCCATTCAGTCGAGTCGAACCCACGGTATACCAACCTCAACAACCACGCAGTCAATTGGGTTAAATCCGTCTATACACCGCATTACCAAAAGGCGGGTTAACAGTAGTGTTAGCACTCCAAGTGAGAAGTGTTAAATAAAAGGTAAAACTATAGCCTCAAGCCTCATCAGCCGGGAATGACTAAAACAGAGGAGATGTAGCAGGGCTATGTTGGTCGCTCCCAAGTAGAGGAGGACTTTAGTCTCGACTAGAAAGGATGGCTGAGGAAGAAGCGACGCTTATGTGTTCCTACTATAGAAAACTTAAGGAGAGAAGTCCTAAAAGAGTGTTATCGATCCAATTTCACGATCCATCCTGAAGGGACTAAGATGTATCATGATATGAAGAGGTGCTTATATTGGGAAGGGATGAAGAGTGATGTTGGCTTACGGATTAAGCAGTGCACAAACTGTCAATAAGTGAAAGCCGAACACCAGAAACCGAGTGGGTTGCTTCAGCCTTTAGATATTCCAGTTTAGGTGTGGGATTCTATATCCATTGATTTTGTTCATCGGTTGTCAAGATCGAACAGGGGAAATGAAAGCACATGGGTTATAGTGAACCGGTTGACCAAGAGTGCCCTTTCATTCTAGTCAAGGCAACCAGTATGGCACCCTTACTGGTGAAGTTGTTCGTGAAGAACATAGTTAGAATTCATGGGATTCCTAGTATCATAGTCCGTGATAGAGATGCATTATTCACAGTGGATTTTGGAGAAGTCTACAGGAGGTAATAGGTATCAAGATCAAGATGAGTACGGCATGTCACCCAAGGAGGATGGGAAGAGAGAGTCAATAAGATACTCAAAGATTTATTGAGAGCTTATGTATTAGATTTTGGGGAACTTGGGAAGACCGTCTACATTTGATTAATTTTTTCTATAATAATAGTTACCAAACTAGTATAGGAATGGCGCCTTTTGAATCTTTGTATGGAAGGGCACTCAAATCGCCAGCATGTTGGTTGGAGGCTGGAGATAGATTAGTCTTAGGTCCCAATACGTTTAGAGAGGCGTTAGAGAAAATTGAGTTAATCCGAGGATGGAGGAAGGAAGACAGGAAAGTTATGTAGATAAGAGGCGTAAATACCCACAGTTCTCAATGGGAGATAAAGCTTTTATTAAGGTGTCACCGATGAAGGATATGGTATGATTTGGAAAGTTAAGGAAGTTAGCCCGGATATATGTTTGACCATTCCAAATTATAGAGAGGATTGGGAAGCTCACATAAAGAGTAGAGTTGTCATGTCCATAATGTATTTTATGTGTCTCATCATCACAAATATATGCATGATCTAGAGATTAGTATTCCTCTAATAGGGTTGGAAGACTTGATAGTACAGCCAAATTTGACTTTTGTTAGACAACCAATCTGGGTTGTAGCGAGAGATGAAAAACGATTGAGGAACAAGATATTTGGGTTGGTGAAAGTTCAACGGAGCAACAACGAGAAGGATTGTACTTGAGAGATAGAAGACATGATTAGAGATAATTATCCTGATCTACTTTAAGGGTATTTTAATATTAGATTCATATAGATAATTGCTAGTCAGATAGACTAGTATGGTTATTAGGAGTTGTTACAGATGATTGCCATGTTTAGTAGACCTTGCTGAATTTCGAGGATGAAATTCTTTAAGGAGGTAGCCTGTAAAATCCCTAATTTTTGATAACATTGTTCGAGAGATTTAATTAGATAAATTAAATAGAATAATGTAAGAGTTAAAATGATAAAGGGATTGATATTTGAAACTAAAACTTAAGGCCATACTCATGTATCCTTTCATTTCCTCATGTTCATTTTATTTCTCAAAAATAAAACAAACGTGAACCTAAAAAAGCCGGCCATTACAAGGAAGAGAAGATGGGAAGATTAAATCAAGGTAAGGAATTAAAGCAAGGGGATTAATCTTAAATCAAATCTCAAAGCTCTTATCATATTCAAGGTGAATGGTAATTCATTCTACCTATATTTTGTTTTTATAATCATATGTTTTCGAATTTAAGATTAAATTCATTTTTATGACTTTTTGGATGATGATATCCTTGAATTATTATATATTTGGTTTAAACCAATTCATTTACATATGAATTTGCACAGTTTTAGGGAAAAACCAACTTTTATTGAAGTTGAAATGCCATGGAAAAATTATATGTCTGGTAAAACATGATTTTAGACATGGGTTTTAATTTTCATAATTTTCCAAGCTATGGAAAATTTATTATGAATTTCTAAAGGAAAACATGGTACATTTGGGTTAAAAATTTATTTCGATTATTTTAGGATGAAATTGGGTCTGAAATTTTAATACGTTTGATAACATGATGAAAGTGAATTTATGTGATTTTTGGGAATTTTTCCTAATTAATCTGCTGTGGAAAATAAATTATTTTAAAAGAAGGACCCTATTGCAATATAAGTTTTGCTTAATGGAAGGACTTAAACGTTAATTTTTCCTTGATTTAGATCTGATAAATGCAGCAGTTATTTTATAAAGTATTTAAAAGTTTTAAGGCAACCAATTAAAAGATTACACATAGGCAGGCTATTTAAAGCAATTACTAAAAATGAGCACGATTTCAGCCTTTAATCAGAAAAGATGGTTTCGCCTCCTTTAATAATACCTTTCGACTCCGTTGCTTCCGCTCTAACTCAGTCAAAACCAACCCAGCCGAAATTCACCTAGTCGAAACCAATGCACAAGGTATCACTTAGACGGTACGCAGTAGATTGGAGAAAGGCATAAGTTATGGCATCGAAAGCAATGTTTCCGATGCGGTCGAAACCTTAGTTCTATTTTCAAATTGTTAAGTGCTTGCTTTGTTTTATCTAAAGACTTTGATGTAGTCGAAACCTATATTTTCAAAAGGGGTTTTTTCTGAATAACTTTCTAAGTAGGTTGTCATACCATGTTTTAAGTAGGAGCTTTCGAATGGGTTCCTTTGTTTTTATACAACACTTTCGAAAAAGATGATTTTGACCGGGACGAAACCTAGCCACTATTCTTTACCTTTTGGATATATTATAGCCATCAATGCTTTCAAAGGGTTCTCTTTGTTTTAAAATTAAGCTAAGTCACTTTAATTGTTTTCGAAGGGGTTCAAGGGTTTCAAAGGTAATGGTGTGAAAGTAGGGTTTGATGTTATCCTTCAAAGTTTTACTCCAAAGTTTTTGAGCTTTCGAATAGATGGTTCCAACACCATCAATTTCTCTCCAAAATTATTTTATTAAAGGTTTCAAAAGAGATACTTTCATGTGTAACCACTTTGACCCAAAATATATTTTTAAGTGTGAAACCCAATGTTTTCAAATAGGGTACTTTCATTGGTTTCGAAGCTATATTTCTAAAGATTATTTAGCAATGCTTTGACACATTCAAAAGGTATGATTTGGTTTTGAAAGGATTGATTTATAGAGCTTCGAAAGGTATATACTTATAGTTTTGAAAAGAGGTTTACAATGCTTTCGATGGAGGTCTTCCAGCAGT
The DNA here is from genome assembly GCA_030765085.1 of Allium cepa. Lineage (NCBI taxonomy): Eukaryota > Viridiplantae > Streptophyta > Magnoliopsida > Asparagales > Amaryllidaceae > Allium > Allium cepa. The sequence goes on along the minus strand of CM060943.1, from coordinate 419,694,043 downwards.
TTCGTAAGTGATGTCTTAAGGTTTCAAAACAAATACCCATTCCCAATTTAAAGGAAATACCATGGCATAGATAGTGATTTTTGAGAGTCTTACTTCTTCATATATTTATTCACATCATAAACAACCCATAACGGTACTATGGGAAAGGGCAGAATAACCAGCTAGATTGACTCGGTAGTGAATATAACTTTAAGAAATGTTAAAATCTTTATTAAATATATTGGCGGAGGGCCAATAGGTTCACAATAAACCCATGAAAACTGTATGAAGGGAAAGATATTGGCAGGGGCCAATAGGTTCATAGTCGGCCTATGAAAACTATGATTTGATATTGGCAGGGGCCAATAGGTTTATAGCTAGCCCAAGTAAACTATATCCAGATTAAGATATTGACAGTTAGTCAATAGGTTCCTAGTCGGTCCATGAAAACTAGGACAAGAGAAAAGATGTTGGAGTTACCAATAGGTCCTTAGTGATCCCATGAAAACTATGAAATCAAACAGGTAAGCCATATACATTTTACCGGTTATTAGTGAGCCCTTGAAAACTAATAGGTTAAAAGTAATCCTAGAAACTATAATTGAGACAGATAGTTAGAATGACTACGGATGGTAATCCAGAATTAACTTACTTGTTTGCATATCATCATATTATTTTTGAATTGTTTTAACCATTGTGGATGCAGCAGCACGGTATATGGTTTTATAAAGCTCAAGATACTAATGGGGGAAAACCCGTTCTACTAAGCGGCATGGTCTCACTAGATATCTAAATGATTTGAGATGGTAGATTATTATTCATACCAGGCTTTATGTCTGACTCGAAGTTTTTTTTTCCCTTAAACTCTCGGGTACTCAATTGATTTTGAGTAGTTTGAGCTTTATGGTTTTCTGGTTTTTTTTAGATGAATAAAGCTTTCGGTGACGTGCAGGAGGGTATTAAGTACATAGAGTTCTTTTACTTCTGTTGTGTTTGGTTGTAAGGGCAAACTATTGCCATATTATACACTTTGATCATCCAAGGAGACATCATCATATGTCGCTCTTAGCGTATTTTGTAATAAGTATATTTTGTCTGAACATGATCTGCGCTTTGGGATTATGTAATGAATTTGAAATATTTTGAAATGAAATGTGGATTTTTTTTGTTGTTTTAAATTTTTTCCATATTGATGTGTTTTTATGTATCAATGTATATAACATTTCTACATTTGGTCATCGAGGATTAATAGCTATGGATGACTACAACATCCATAGCCGTGAGTTTGGGCCTCTAAGTAGGGGGATGTTACAGGTGAGGTCCTCCATGTTATTTTATCTAGAGATGCACTGTGATGGGTGGTACCCCAGTAGCTCAATCATAGTATGGAATCCATTCTCTAATACGAGCCTTTACGATTTTAGTTATAGACCTATTATGTTGGAATTTAATTAATGTAACAATTTCGGCTAAGTTTAATAAGTATATATATCTTAGACATCATTATAATATCAGAGAATTTCAAATGAAATGGTTTAGTCATCGTAAGGTCAACCCATCCATGTTTATTTAAGGCGTGGTCTTATGAGAAACTTTTAGTTTCAAAGGTTTGTATAACTTTAAAATCCAACTGGGTGTGTCGTCTCATGCTGGTTTTCTAGACTGACTCGGGTGCTATTTATTTATAATGCTCGTGTCAGACAAGCATATTACAGATTTAGTTTGGATGCATTGGAGCTTCATGAGACATGCTGGAGGTCTAGAGATGTATTCACATAGATGGTTATTTTTTTGCTGCATTCATTGTTGTATTTATCAGCAATTGTGAGGACAGGTTGTTATAGTTGTTTGGGCTAAATTAGGTTAGTATACTCAGATTGATGTTTGTATATACATATATTATGGTTTGGTTTTGTGTAAAGATTTTTTGTATATTATAGAATATTCATTCCGTTGTGAGATTCTTTGTTGTTTAATTTCTTCTTTCTTCCTTCTTTTCCCCTAACAACTGGGTTTTTTGACATTCGATTTCTTGTCATACAATACAGCAGGGGTATTACTGTCAATTTTCAAGGGCCGAAAATCCCAGCTGTTACATTGTCTATGCTCTCCTTCTACTTGAGAGCGTGTTCCCCCCTATTATAACCTTAAACAATTCATACTCCCTCCCTTTCGTCATTCGCTCGAAAATAGCACTCTCGAATTCAATGGATTGAATATTGATGTAGTAGATTTCGCATCACCACATCTTTTGGTGTATTAAAGATTTCTTAATAAAATTTGACGCCAGCAAAAAGAGTTGTTGGAATGCGGCTGTAAATGTAGAGGACTGAGGTAGAAGAGTGATTGAATAAGCAAAGACACTTTGAAATAGACAGGACTGTTGTAGACAGTAGGAGGCCGGAATTTATCGAGTTGAAGAAGTTTGAGCCGATGTATGAGGTGGAACATTAGCATAAATAAGCCCACGGTGCTCCAAGCAAACTCTTGAGTGCTTAGAAGGGTCGCGAGATAGCTCAAGGTTGGCTTCTCTTTTCCTTCTCTACTTATCCCTCTCCCTATCTGTCTCTCTATTGGCCTTGCCGGCTTCATTGTGGTCGCGATCTTTCCTGCTTCGCCTTTCTTCCTTGAATTCCAGCGATGAGGTGGATGAGGATAAAGAGTTTGGCCTCTGTATCTACTAGCATGGCGGGATAACTTCTCATAATAACTGAAGCCCGTGGAACCCAAAAAAAGGAAGTGAACGGTACTAATATTGGAATTTAAAAGTAAAATTCTTAAGAATGAGTGTCCATGATCCCAGTGAAGTGTGTGGTGCCGATGACCCCTCAATTACTCAACCAACCATATTGCTGACGTGGGAATCTCTCCCCCTTCGCTTTCAAAGCACATGGCAAAAAAGTGAAGTCTGAACCAACATCCCCTAAAACGTCGCTAACAGTTAAGTTGATCTCACCGGTGTCACTTAAATCGATGAAGATGCCGCCATAGGGGCAGGATCAGCGTAAAATCTCAAATAAAGGTGATGTAGATTAATCTCCAACCATTTCGGAATTTATCATGGCAATGTGTTCCTCAAGGGGCAAGCTAGGGTGATAAGGATTCATCCTAGGCAACTCACTGAATGATTCATCCCATCCTTCACTATCACGATAGTCGTTATCGCTATCACCGACACCCTCTTCTTCCTTAACCACTTTTTTACTTATCTCCTTGTGAATCCCTCGCTTTTTGGGATTGGAAACATCCTTATGCTTTCATCTCTGTAGCTTGGAATATCAGCTTCGAAAAGCCTTAAAAGCTCTTTCATAATGATCTCTTCAGCATGTGCTGCGTCGGAAGGACCTGCAACTTCTTCGTGAACATTCTCGTCGGAGCTACGAGTGGTGGCAGAAGAACAGGTATGAGCCCTAGAGCTGCTTTGTAGTGGAGACTCAGTAATTGAACATCTCATATGGTGAAGCGGACCACACCGCCATATGTTGTCATTCATTAAAAGGAACGCAACGGTGCATTGATTGAATCTAACCGCCTTTGGAGCATTAGATGTTCTCTCGGGCTCCTCTCTATCTTTACGAGCTAGGATGCCTATGAGGACTCACACATAAAGTTAGAAACTTAGGTATTCTATCATGGGAGAAGCAAGGGGAAAGATACGTACATCCATTAAGCCAGAGCCGATTAATACCATGCGGGCATCGCATGAAGAAATATTTGTTCTTGAAGGCAGAACGCTTGTTGTGGAGCTTTTCAATCATTTTACATCTCTTTCAGCCCTCTATTATCAAATAGGATAGGGAATCTCGACTTTTCTTTAATTGCATAAGATAAGTCAGCTCATTGAATCTCTAAGGCCGATTGAATCTATTCATAAAGAGGACATACATCAAACTTAGAAGAGAATAGCAATTTGAGTGGACTTGGAATGGATCTAGTCCAAGTTATTGCACCATCATGAGAAAAGGATTGAATGGCGGAATGGCACCGCCCAGGAACATATACTGATTTCATGTTGTGAAGTCTGATGGAGGATTATGAGGAAATTCAGCTCTTGTCAACAAATGGACATATTCCTGAGGGATGGCATGTTGGAGACATATGTTCTGGAGCGGCCTGGCAGGTAGAATTGAGAGCACCTACTCCAGTGGGTTGTTCAAGATTCTTAATCCTGGAGGCAGCTAACCTAGAATCGACTCAACTAGATTTATTTGACTTTAGGATTCAGAAGTTTCAAGACGGCTTGGCTCGACAAGGATGGATGGCGAAGATTGACCTGTAGAAGACCCAGCTTTAGGAGGAGTGGACGTTCCTTCTCCAGACTTAAAACGGGGTGATCGACGAGTCATTTTAAACAATAAAACTTAGCGTTCAACATGGTTATGTATGTTTTATTTTGAATAATAAATCCATATGACCAACGCTAGAAATCAAAAGGATGTCAAAGTGTGTTGACTAATTGGATTTTGAGCATTGACTGGGGAAAGTGTAATGTTTTACTTTATGCAGTGTGAGTCCAGTGTCCAGTACACCATGAACAGACCATCTGTATAAATAGCTTGCCTGTCCAAAAAAAAGAACCATTTCGTATTTCAAAATTATATTTCAAAAACTACCTGTTATCGATGAGTAATCAGTAGTAGTGCCGCTATCTAGAGCGACATGGAAAGGTTTTCTTTTTGCCAAGCACCAGAAGTGTGGAAACGGGAAAAGTAATCTGATGGGATTATCCACAACGTTCAATCGTGGAATAAATCATTGCACTGGAATTCAAACATTGATAGAGATTTTTCTAAATTCTCAAAAACAGATGGTAGAATCCAAAAAACATGATTTGTCTCCGAAACAGCATGCACTCGACAAAGACAAAACTCATTTGCATCACCGATCAAACACAACCTATATTTCAACCATCACCCTTCAATTGCAATAGACTAAATCCATATCGCCATCGCCATCATCGTGAAACCAATCGCTGTTAAACTCAAGCTCAAAATCAAGTTGGAACTAGGGTTTCTGAGTTAAATTAAGCCTGAGTTTTTTAGGCGATAGGTCTGGTGGCAGTGATGCTAATGAATGGCGGCTAATAGCTCTAGGCAATGGCGGTAGGTGGTAGCAATCACATTTAGCTCGGTGGTTGGCTTAGGTTGGCTCAGTTCGGAGGAAAATGGATCTGGGGGAAGTCAAATAGCTCCATGCAATGTCAATCAAAAAATAGAAAGTGAAGCTCAGAGAATTTTAAGTACGGAATTTACATGATTGGGGGAAACCTAAATAACTCGGTGTCGAGTTGTTTTCCTCCCCTTATGTCTTCCTAAAACCATTGCATATGATGTTTACGCTAACCGAAAGCGCGAAGTAATCTTCGGAGTGTAGATTAAATCTCTAGTTCAGAGGAATGGAATTCCAGCAATAACTAAGCCGAATGGTTAAAAAGGAAATCTACCAAGTAAAAGCGATGTCTAGACATAGCAGTTGAATAATCAACTGGAATTTACAAGATAGTTGTTTCGAACTCACCTCAAACTAGAGCATGCTTTGTTTTCATTGAAAGCATACTCTGGGGGACTCGTATTAACGTGTTTATTAACTAAGCAGATCTCAGCAAAAGTTAGAACGTTAAAAAAGACAAAATGACTTGAAATCTTGGTAGCACATCTAGAAGAGGCAAAGAAGCTACTCGAGGAAATTTCACCCAAACAAGGGGAAAGTAAATAAATCAACATTGAATAATTTAATGCGGGGTCGAGTTAATTTTCCTTCCCATATCTCTTCTCCAACTTCATGCGACTCATTATCTACCTCTTCCACTCATGACCAAGTGATTTCTTAAAGTTTAGATGACCATTTTCCAAAGTTGAAGAGAAGACGCTTAGAAAGAAGAATAACTCAAGTGATTGTGGAACGATCACTAGAATCCACTAATAATCGATGGAAAGAGCATGGAGTATAACAACCTGAAATTGGAAAAGAAAATTAAAATGTTGGAGTGATTTCCACTTAAGGAAATAAATCAGCACCGAGTCAAATGACTCGGTACTGAGTTATTTTATCCACTCGGTTGCCTCCGTGTTTTATTGTCTGACCTTGGGCTGACGTCTGAACTCTACTACGAGCAGGCTTCTAACCCAGTACACCTATTTCCTTATAAATACAAGTCATAGTGCAACCAAAATCGAATCTTCTCCCTGTTATTTCTTCTTCACTCTAGATTTGAGACTTCATTTGTCTTCACCATCTTCATCCCTCACAATAGTCATAAAGGCAACAACTCTTAGCAGTTCTAGGCCTTAGAACTTATCAACTTCTTGTACTTATAACTCTAATTTTATGTAATTTCATATAAACTTTCTCAGATCCATAATGGATAAAGTCTATAAAGTGGACATAGGCCAGAGATTGGTGAACCGCTATAATTTTCTTATGTCTCTCTATTCTATTCTCTTTTATTTTCAATATTATCTTCTGGGTGTTGATCTATTTTTGGCATCAACATGTGTCAACACTGACCATATATACTGAATTAGAAGAATCTTCTCTTGAGTAGTGTTTCACTTCATAAGTCTCGATGCTTGCCCAACTATGGTTATAATATGAACCAATATCATGTGATTGACCATAATCAAAGCAATATCTCCATTCATAAGACACATAATACATTCAAGTCAAATATTATTGCACAATATTATATGGGATTTTTTATTTGACTTCGATAAAATAACCTTTAGAGGATTCACTGTAGATTATTCTGTAAGCATTCCAAATTACTATAAGTACATAACCTATATGTTTTCTATAGCAGTCATGAATACTTAATATCCATTGCATGGATAACGTTATATAGACTGGTCGTTCTTGTATATCAGAATCTCATTCTCGAAATACCATACGTCTAGCAACATTTAATGATAAATGTTTATTTATTTATATGATCCAATACCCATGGCAACAAACTATGTCGTAACTGCGGTTGACCAAAAAAATTTCTTATGGATTTGTACTTGTATGTTATAAGTACTCTTAACACTATGCATATATGCTTATAACAGCCTATGTAGTAAATATCAGATAATATCATTGATATATCTCATGTCGCTCCTAAGCCGATACGTTTTCAAAATATCGCTTGAAATACTACTACTGATATATTGCTTAATATTTGTCGATATATCGCTTTAACGTCCAGCGTATAATACCTAATATTTTCTAAGAATATCGTTCATTATTGTATGTGTCAGAGAAAATGTATTTACAAATACATATCTTCATATTCTCAATATTTCTTTTTTGTATATGTTAAATGACAATATCAAGACTATATTAAAAATCCCAATGCACTGATTTTTCAGTTTTAGCCACACTATTTTAGTCTTCTTCATTGGTTTTCAATAAAGAAAACTCTACTAGTTCCATTATTATATATATTTTATTTTCCATGGAGGCTTTACCATTAAAAACAAGATCATGAAAGAGCTACTATTTTTTTAGCAGTTTTTTATTCCCCATTTCTAATTGGTAAGTTAGCTTATGAAAATTAATTATATTAGTTAGTGTCATGCACCAAGAACTAAAAATTAAAGAATGATAAAGTTATATATTTGGCATATCGATAAGAAACGAACTAAAATAGTAATCGATATCAAATCAACATTACTTATTCGATAAATTAAGTGAAAACGGTAAAAACTATAAATATGAAAATTTTAGGAAATTAATATCAATGGTTAAATGGTTGAAGAAACAATGAATGAAACAATGAATATATTAAAAAAATAAAGGAAAATAAAGATGTACAGTACATGAATTTCTCTATTTTATGGGCCTATAATATGATTGTGTTTAATAGAATATCTCAGTAAATGAATTATAATCTACAAACTGTATGCATCAATCTACAACAGTAATTTAAGATTATTTATCTAAATGTTTGAAAATTGACATCAATATAACATCATAACATAGTTCAATATCGTTTATAACATATTCTAGACATGTCTAATATTTTGCCGATATTATCTGATATTATCACCATATTTTGAACATATCGGTACTTGACGGATACGTACCTGATACCAATATTAACTACTTAGAAAATAACAATAAAACCTAAAGCATATGTTTATTTTGAACAGTATTTCTCTTAAATCAAGTATATAACTGTATTACATAAATACTCATAGGATATACCCCTTACTCTATCAAATTATGTGCCTACTAATAGGGCTATACAGCTTGAACCGTCTGCCTATAGCCTATATCTATTGATGATTTCTCTACACTAATTTTCTTAAACAAAATAGGGCATTATTTATTTATTAATGTTAAAGAAGGAACCATTGCACTACTCGGTATATTTCCAAGATTGTTTTATACTACCCATTTCCTACTCAAGGAAATTCAATAAAATGACATAAGAAACTAAACCTCAAAATTCTTTAATACTAAGAAAATCCACCAATGCATGAAAATACTAAACTTAGGAAAAAGGGTCATCGGTAATATTGGATGCTTTTGAATCAACCTGCCAGAAGATGGAAATCACTTCCATAACCAGAGAAACAAACCTCAATTTTTAAGTCCTCTATGTTTGTTTGAAGAAATAAAGCAATCAAGTTGCAACCCCGATTGCTTTTAAATGTAACACATATCAGTCACCTCTCTTCCTTGTCACAATAATACACTTATTGCATCTCTACAATATCTCAACTTATTGCATTCAAAATTTTAAAGGCATTTGAGATAGAAAAAAATTTGTATTTTCTTTCGATATCCATATCTGGCAAGTTTTTTGCTCCAATTCATCATAGTAAATATTTTTACTATCCTGTGAAATTTGAAATTTTGATTTGGTTCTATTCTCCTTTGGTTATATTATAATGATAAGTTGCGTTATAAAAATACAAATCATAATAAACCCCATTGATATAGAAACTAAGTATTAATGTTCATAATATACGACTATTACAATGCTTTAAGAGGAGAAACTAGTTTTTTAAATGTCATTAACTAAAGGTAAGCTACCTTTAATTGAACAATTATTGAAATATTTAATTTCTAAGTTACATAATCAAATTCGTTGTCTTTGTGATTGAAAAGGGAAATAAACTAACCTCAAAGTAAATTATCACTTATGCATATATTTTCTAGACTAATGAAGATAACTTTACATTATATTTAAAGAACTACAAAAAAGTGAAATGTCTCATATATCGCCTTTGCAGATAATTTATAATAAAACAAGTAATAAATGGATTGCATCTTTCATTTAGAAATTTATTTTCCTGATCCCTCGTTTAATATTTCCACTAAAAGTCATAGGAATTCTCAAAATAATCAATAAATGATGGTTGAAGGTATCAATTTTGATATTGATAAATATGGATCGATGAAAAATATTGTGTTGTGTTAGAGCTTGGTCAAAATCTCATATTAGGTTATCGAAATCAGGATTTTGATTAACAACGTCAAAATTAGTGTTTCTAAGGTAGAGACTGAAGGAAGAGAGGTCGGTACTATTAGATGCAGAGTCAACTCTGTGAGTCAAAAGTAGCACTTAGCAATAGCGGTGACAAAGGGCATTCAGAATATGAAATGAAATGATGGTACAATTATTTGCGATGCATTATTTTTATGAAGATATTAGTGGCTTGTTAATAATACTCACGTATTTTATATTGTAATTGTTATGGATAATATTCACTTATTTGTGTTGTTGCACAATAAATACTATTAAACGTATACTTATTTGTAGTACGATAAAAACTAATTATTTTGCTCTGCAATTGATTGCACTTTCGAAAACCAAATTTTGTAGACATATTCATAACAATTTTTGAGGATATTTAATTCTACATTAACATTCAAAATACATCAAAATAATATATATATATATATATGTATGTATGTATGTATGTATGTATGTATGTATGTATGATAGTGATTGAGGAAAAATTCACAAAACCAAATATGACATCAGTTGAGGAACCATTTTATGAATATAAAAGATGGGACTTGATTTACATATTTCTTACGTAGATAAAATATGATTAAAAGTTCATTACAAAACTAAGCATAAATACCCTTATAAAATTACTGAGTGATCCCCAAAAAAACTAGATTGACGTAAAAAATATATGAACATTCCTTACCTTTTCTCGGTTTTAATAAGTTTTCTCATTTCTTTTTAAAATGTCTAAATGCCACCATATCCAACCAAAGCGATAGAAGAACTACGCAAAAGTAGATAGATAGGAAGTCGGTCCACCACATGTTATTCCAATTCTTGCTATAACAATTCATGTATGTATAGCATTAGTACTCTTTCATTCTAAATAACTATTATGGTAGTATTCAAAATCAGAAATGATAACCTTAAAGTATTTATATAATTGCCTATATATTATGCTCAGTTAGATAGAAGCTGATCTTTACTGTTATTTATATCATATAGATGAAATACATTAATGTTCATGGAAGCTGACCCAAGTGCTTTTATCAATTCATGAAACACTGCCCGAAATGATGGTAGCTCGACTTGAGGTTGGTTAGCCTGCCGTTTTCCTACTTACTAAGCCCATGTAGTCATATGATTGTTATGTACTTTAGGCCTTCATAGAGAGATAATGACCTACAACCCATACGTTTCATTTTTTCGAATATAAGCTAAGAGTTACTCCCATAGATTTTTATATGTTAAGCAGTATATAGATTAGAGTTCTTGAGCGACACCTTTGTCGTTTGATGATGCCAACAATTTTTTATAGTTTAGCTTGGTATTTCTACCATAGTGTGGAGTGCAGTGGTTAGCAATGGGAGTTTCTCCTTTGATCAATTTGTAATAATACATCATTTATCATAGAGAAAACATCGAGATGGTTGACGATGTTATTCGAGATATCTTCTTTACTTATTTGATTTGTCATTTAACTTGAGTTAAAAGAACATGATTCGTTTGGGCTATTTTGCAATGATAAAAATCTTAATCAAATTATAGCATAGAATTGGAGATGCTTATACCAGATTCTTTCTACAGTACACTACACATGTATATGTTAGGCGATGTTGAGGAAATGTTGACTTTTTAGCGTATGTTGTCGCTAAGGTGCTATGAGTACACGATAAGCATGCATGCACATGTGCTTTAATCAGCTAATCAATCGCCTAAGCACTATTTCAGGGATGAGATGATAGGAGTCTCTTTATTATGTCAGATATATACTCGTAAGGATGAAATATGACTTGACAGAGGCTCATTCGTAGATAAATATGGATAACTAAGGCAATATTATTGAACATCTTGGTCTAGGTATTGGGATACATTGTAGGACTAGAGAAAATGACTCATGTTTATCCTCTTATCATTGCATGATTTCTATTGAAACACAAGTACCTTCACATACACTAAAATTAGTTCCTTTACAGCATGTGAGAGAGATATGTCATTGCCCAACTACTAATTTATTGTATTTGCATTTTGACATATTACCTTGTAATAACATGTTCAGTAGGCGTCAACTTATTGGTAAGCAGTACATTTTAGGGACACAGACATACCACTTTGGATAGACATTAAGCACTCCTTCTTTATTGGATCGTATCATGACACTTATTGGTTTAGACACTCCATTACAAGACATGTTACAACATTATTCACATAAGATTAATCTCGATTATCTTGATCTTTGTATATCAAGAGGCAAAAGGGAAGTCTTTCTCTTATATATCTAGAACCATCTAGGGCTATCATGTCATCAACTGCCTTTCTAATAAACTCAGCTTTCAAAAGGAATTCTTCTTTGTGCTCTATCCTTCTGCATTTTCTCAGAAATGGCTATCTAGATGCAAGTATTGCTATCACATACTATTTTGACAACGTCAATTCATCAGGATTGTTGACCCTCCTTTTTTTCATGAATTCCCAAATATTCCAAGAAGGCCTAGTAGCTCTGCTCTGGCGGGTACCCTTCGACGTCTTCTTGCCATCCTCTTGGACCGCAATCGTAGCTTGGACCTCGCACTAAATGTCAGTAAAGGTGCCTAGCCTGCTTATGAGGCTGAGGAGAATGTAGATGTTCCCTCCGTTCAAGATCCCCAAATCTATTTAGAAGAGAATATGGGGGAGATAGAAATAGGGCATCATTGGAGGTAGAGGCGAAGGTGATGACGATGATGATACCAATGACGACGAGGGCGACAATGAGGATTTAGACCTTGGCCACAAATCTACTGATGAAACAAATGGTGACGATCAAGTTCATTTATTCCTCGATGACTATAGTTAAATATTATCCCATCTCCCTCATTTTTACATCCACCTTCAGTAATAATATAAAGACATTAATCCCTACGTTTAGAGATATGTACGACTCATCAAGAGCATTCTAGATAAACATGTGTATTACAATCTCGATAATATCAATATTAGTGACATCAGCTATCTTATGCGCCTACTATTGGAGTAGGGGAGATAACACCAGTTAGCAAGCTTCAAGAACATGGTCCATAAGGGTATTAGACACATTAACACCTCACAACACTTCAAATCACTACACATTCACATTGCATGTGTTTGACTTTAATTTCTAGATCTTAAGTTGGCTGCGTTTCATTTTTGGTTCCTTGGATCACCAACATCTTTTTGATAAGCTTTGGAGCTATAATGGTGAATATCAAGGGGCTGGCGCATCACATCGTCAATGCAAGTCATCTCACTAGTCTGACTCAACTAGGTATCACAGAAGAGAATAGGCAAGGCGAGAGAGAGATTACAAGCACCGTGATGACCGCCATGGAGGATCTGGTAGGACTCACCTTCTCAGCACATAGCTCGCTCCCTGTTGTCATAGAGTTTGGATAAATATTCAACGAGGTCTGATCATGTCCCTTCGATCCAACTTCCTACATCGCTAGCTTCAATGCCACCTATAACACAACCGATTGTATCCTCTCATGAGCCTAGAAAATTTGCTGGGCCATCTAGGTCTGTCTCTTCTAACCCTTCTGGATGAAGCCATGGTAAATATCAACTTCCTTTTTCTTTTTCAGCTGCGGTGATTGAAACTATCTCGAACTTACATCTTGTTGCCATGAAAAAGCTTTTTTAAAGGTTCACTTTGGCGGGGTCATATTTGTTCCTACCTTGAAAGAAATTCCTCACTCCATTGAGCTTGGCTTGCTTGGTGATGTATACGATCAATACTACAAATGGAAAAGACTAGTTAAAGCCTTCTTCGAAGTAAATAAGGAGAAAACGGTGGCCCTTGAAGGGCAAGAGCTAATAGAAGAGAATAATAAGAGCATTATTGAGAATGTAGATACAGAAGTTGAAGAGCTTAAGACCTCCTTGACCACACCTAAAAAGAAGTTGGAAGCGAAAAACAAATTATTTCGAAGGGCTATCAGAAAGGCAGTAGGATCAAGTTGAGGATGCTCATCACAAGAGGCAAAACCTTACACTGGAAAATAAAAGACTTCGAAATACCGTCGATGAGCAGGCATTAGAGATTCAAAAGTTGAAAACTGCACTAGAAGCTGAGAAGATGGGGAAAGAGGACGCGCCCACTAAGGCTCGAGAATATCGCAACGAACTATTAGACTCCCGACTAATGCAAATGGAAGTCGAGACTCAAGTGAAGATTGTTGAGGATCGAGTCAAGTCTTAGGTCTAGCTTACTGTAGTCAGATTCTATGTGAATATTGTCATGTACGAGAACATGAGGTGGCGTAAAAAGGGGCATTCTAGGGCCTTAGCTATGGCCTATGAGGAAATACTTAGGCAAGAGTCGGAGCATTCCAACGGTGCTAAGATTGATGAGGAGGAGTTAAAGCTCAACCTCCTAGAAGATGAAGATATAGATGCACTCGAGGTTAACAAACTTCTTGTCTATTAGTGCCAAGCCCAAACCTAGCTCTAAAGGTGTGGGTGGGAGTTCCACTTACGTTCCTAATGGGCCTTCAGCAGAACCTTTAATGCAAATGGCGATTACATCTGATGCTACAATCTCTTCTATAACAAAGCCACTAACCACTGAGTTTGTTATCCCTCCTTCTGGTGCTTCTACAACTTCCTTTTCCATTGTGAGTCTAGGCATTTCAACTACTTTGACATCTTCAGCTGATGTACGCTACAATCCCGAGGTGGCTGGCTATACAAATTCAAAGTTGTTTCCAAAGTTTCCTATCTTAACTCCTATCATGGTGGGAAGTTTTATAGGGACTCCGTCACATATGGCCTCCACATCTCCTGGAGGTATATCACTAACTTTTCTTGTATTCAAGATGGCTCACATGACTCCGGTTAATGTCTTTAATCTCCAAGTTTCAGGATCATATGCTCTTGCCCCCTTGCCAGAAGGATACTCTTCTTTAGGCACTAAAACTACAATGACCGAATCAGTTATTATGTCCACCAATATTCTGATTCTAGCCTTGTTAGTAATTCATACTCCTGGTCCTGATGCTGAAACGATACACACTTTGAATGAAGAGTCGCGGGCAATCCTAACGAGATATAGAGGTATGAAGACATATTTGTTGTGCTAAAAATTGACATAAAACCCCAACAATCAATTTAATGTAACAAATCTAATGAAACAAATGAAAAGGCGGTAGAAAAGACACAAATTTTATATTGGTTAAGAAAACACTGCATCCTATGTCCACTTTAATCTTATTATTTATTTGGCTCTCTCCGGAATACAATGATTACAACTCCAATTTTACCATAATCTTGTAAATCTCTGATTTGGCAAAGCTTTCTAAGAATTTGAGATCCCAAGTGCCAAAAGTCTAAAAAATCCTTCTCTAGTTGAAGGTAACTTCATATTTATATGCAAATCTTTGCACCAATATTGCAATTCATCCCTGATCAAGTCTCGATCTCCAGATTCGAACATCCATGAACGAATACCGAGTCAGACAACACATTTTTGGGAACAAAATTTGGTCGGTACCGACCTGAATTTAGTCATCTCAACCTCGTTTTCTCCTATGTCCAAACTTCCCTCGCCGACCTCTTTCCATTTCAAGCCTCAAAATAAGGTCGGTGATAGCCAATTCAAGCTGATATTGACTTGAACTGTAGACTATGAACTCCGCCAAATCCCTTGTATTTCTTTATTCTTGGTATTCTCCAAGTCTTGAAGTTATTCCTTCATCACTCTAAAGTCTAATCCATTTTTTTGGGCCTGCTCTGAGATTGGAAAATTTAGCCATAACACTTTCCCTAAAGTACACCGTACGATTGTAAGTGTGCTTTTCTCAAGAACAAGTTCCAAGATTAATCAATCATCGACACTCAAGCTCTTCGACTATCCGTCAACCAATTTATGGTGAATCATCTGGTTCCTTAGGATGTACCTGCAAATCAATGGTCATTCTAGACCATAATAGCTAAGGACTCTAGTCCTTGCTTAAGTATTTAGTCCTTGCTTAAGTATTAGTTGTAAATCATAATCATTCCTTATTCATCCAGGTATTATTTCCAAATTCATCTTGGTTCAGTTGGTGCTAAGTTACCACATATCATTATTGGAGCTATCCTATGTTCACCTAGGGTTAAGTTATCATAAGCCGGTATGTGTGTAATGACCCCACCTTTATACCCATAATACTCAAGAGTATTACTAACTAATATTGTTGATTAAAATGGAGAATAAAGCGATATGGGACACAAAGTGAATATTTCCTTGGGCTAACACCAGTATGTATCTCATATTATATAAAAATCACCATAGATGTACACACTCTCAATACAAAGCAATAAACAATGTGCTTTCAGGATAGAACAATACACAATATATAAATTAAATAATAGAGAGAACATAGAGTCAAAAAAGCCGCGATAAATAGAAAAGTATACATAGATCCAAATTATATCACAATTACGCTGCCAACAAAACATCAAATACATGAATCCAATTACATATCACAAGTATTAATGACTACATATGATAATATCCTACCCTTCGTTTATACCCAACTTCCATAAGTTGGCCATCTCATCCCTCAACTTGAAATGTCTCAAATTGACCTAATAATTGTAAATAATACACCGGTCAGCTATTTCTAAAAGGATAGATGTAATATAGTATGCGGTGATAATGTATAAAAAGGATAATAGTGATAGCATACCAGTCTCAAATTATCTCCAAAACAACATCCATAAGAAACTCATACAGAAAAGTTCATCGCCTATATAAATCAAATCAATAGAAAACAAGGAAATCGTACGCGATGGGTGAATCATCCATATCTAGGAATCATCGTCATAATCCAGAAATCATCAATAATGAGATATCCTCAAGTATAGTCAGGCCTGAATACAGTAATGCCCAAATATATCTTTTTGTCACATTATAAAACATCATAATCAAATCCTAGAAATCAATAAAAGGTTTGGTCTAGCTATGGCAACGCTCAAGTATAAACCAATAATGAGCAGGCCATCTGCCTGAAAAGAATATGCCATCTACATGAATAGTACAGGTCATTTGTCTGAAAAGGATATGGGGTTGACCACACTCTAGACACGGCAGTATGTATAATGTTATCTTATGTATGCCTATCTACCATGAAAACTGAAACCACATGAGAGGCTGATGGTTGCGTGCCCACTCTAGGAACCCAGGGTCTATTAAAATCCTATTGAGTATCTGAATCTGTTCCTACAGTCCAGTTACTTCAAGAACATGGTGACCCCATCCATCAATGGCTTGTCTTTGTCCAGCTTCGATCATGACCCTACTTTGCCCCTAATGGTAATAAATTGCTGAAACACAAGGGGCTAAAGGGAAACTACCCTACCAAAATCTATGATGTGCATCAAATATAATACATAACAACGGTGTCGTGGATCTGGGGTATGACCCTAAGATCAGGCCATTAATGTGGATACTGGCCAATCTGGTTCACTTCTGAAACAAAAAGGAAGCTGGAAAAAGGAAACCAAAAACATTATAAAAAATGATCGACTCACGACTCTACATATTGGCCGACGCATGGCTCTGACCATAATCAACGCAGCGAGTATCGCATGTAAAATACCACTGTATAAGTGTCAATCGCAAGCAAAAGAATAACCAAATAAATATCATGACGATGTCCCATACCACCACGTATAACTAATATGTTTATTCAGTGCTCACATATAACATACGCTCCTTCAATATTATATATAACGAGTCCAAAGAATATTTGAATAAGTATTATCGAATGCCCAATCTCAAACGGTATTACTAATCCGTTTATTCAGATTCCTCATCACGTAAATAGAATATCAATAAATTATACAAATGGATGCCGTCACCGTATATAATCACATCAAAGGCAATTAATCAAATTAATAACTAACGGTGAATAATTCATAACAATAAATCAATGTGGCAAAATAAATAAGAAATTATAAAAATGATGAAAAATAATATTATAACAAATATATATGTAACGACCCGAAATCTTCGAACCCGAAAATTCTAGATAGTTATGAAAAAGAAGAAAGAGATAGAAGAAGAAGAAGATCAGAAACACCAACATCTCACATTCGCAGCGGATAAAATATAATAATAAACAATAACAGTTTGCAAAGCAATACTATATCTATCGATTACATTTTAATACATCAGAGTTACACACATACTCAAACACTGGACATATACAAATCAACATGTCTCAGATAATGAAAAATATATTACAGCGGAAATACTCCATACGTTCTTGTCATCCAGCTCGCCTCCTGAGCTCCAGAACGTCCTTATCTGAAAATCTGTAATACTCGGTCCGACCCGAACATTACACCAAAGTAAAACCCGGGTCAGGCTGGAAACCAGCGTGAGTAAACTCATCCAACATGGAATACTGAGCATGCAACTTATATAGAACCAAGGGTAACTCGAACCAAATTACAAGTTCACAATATGTTATAGACATAACTTATTTCACACATAAGTTTTCTAAGTACTAAAGATTTAGATTTAAATAGTCCAACTTCTTTAAATCACTTCATCCTAGCCTATAGATTTCACATATCAATCTATAAAAATTCGAAGTGATTTCGGGTATTTCCTAATACCCGACCCCGGTCTCTTCGAGTCTCAGGTCATCCATAATCCAAGTTATCCAAATTAAACACACAATATTTCACATCAGAGATATCAACTCATTCAAAGCATCCAATACCATTCAATCATTCATAGCAAACCTTAATCACATACAAATCAATTCAATTGACTCTAATTGAATTTCGAACCTCAATCACTTAGATTCCTTCATAAATTAATTCCAAATCAATTAATTAATCAACCCTTCCTTATTCATCTTAATTAATCACCCTGGATTAATTATCTTTAATTAATTTCATGATATTAATTATTCTTAACTAAATCGATGGGTATCTTTAATTACTTCACAAATTAATTAACTATAATCAATTACACTAATTCTTAATTACTTATATTAATCAATTTCTCATAAGTCACTTATGATTAATTCATTAATCTTAATTAATCAATCTTTAATTAAATCATTAATTATATAAATTAATGATTTCCAATTACATTTTAATTTATCCAATTCTAATTTAATTACATTAATTAAACCATAATATTAATCATTCTCGATTAATCCCCAACTGTAATTAACTATCTTTTTATTTACTTCATTTAAAAAAATCAATTACTCTTCAATTAACTATCTTAATTAATCTCTTGATTAATTTCACAAAGTAATTATATTTTATTAATTACATTAAGTAATTACCTATCAAACCATCCATTGATTATTCTACATTAATTAAACTTAATAAATTAATCTTCATTAATTAATTCATACCCTTAATTACTAAATTAATCGACCCAAATCATTAATTAATTGAATTAATTAATTATCCATTTTAATTACCCTACTAATTTGATGAATCAAAAACCATTAAGCCCTTATTAACTTAAAATGAAAACATTTTCTCATTTGTGATTTAAGTTTAAAAACAATTTAAAACCCGAATACTTCGAGTCAAGCAACAATTAACTCGAGAACTAACCAAAACCAAAATCACTCGATCATCGATTTACAGTCCACATCAATCAATTTAATCATGCAACCAAATACTTAAATTTAACTATTTAAATTTAGAGAAAAATCCAAAGGAGTGAGATCTACTCACCTTTGCTGTTAATTGCAATCCCCTTCAATCTTGACTTTGGTTTCATCATAATTTTGACCTTGTAAAAACATTTACAGTTTATTATCATTTGAGCTAATCAATTACCACTTAATAAATTTAATTAACCAATAATGTAATTTAAATTATTTCCCTATTAAATAATTTTCTTTAGTGACTAAGATAATTAAATAAGTTAATTTAATAAATAAATCTCCATTATTTTAAAATTAAACTAGCAGATGAAAATAGGTATACATATATTTTTAAACTATATAGTAAAGAGAAAGCTATATACATTTTAAAAATCCACTTTTTATAAACACTACAGCACTTTAAATTTTTCGTCAACTTTATCTATAAAATAAATAAATTTTCTAAACAATTCAAAATAATAAATTTCTCTATTGTAAATAACAAAATAATAATTTCTTTGCTGTAAAAAGAACTTACATTCCTTATTAAAGATCTAAATTTTTTATTTATGTTTATGAATTTAAATTGGAAAGAAGAGAATCGAATACCTCACCATCAATCGCTCGACATCCACTGCCTCCACAGCCGACTTCCACTTCCACTTTCTCCCAACACGAGATCCAACTCGATGTATTCACGATAGCTTCCACTTGCCTTGATTGCAGTCTTCCTTTGCCACCAACGATGCCCCAATTCAAACCAGATCGAGTGTCATAATCCAAGTCACGCTACTGCTCCATCATTCGATGCTATAAGGGCAACTCATGCGTAGGCGAGCATCATCCACTACCAGCTGCGCCTTCAAGCGCCATGCACGTGAGTATGAAAACCCCATCAAATACTACTCGATTACTGCCCTCGCCCGTGCGTGATGCTGCCCAGGTCGCGACTTGATTCCGCCATTATTTTTTTATTACTTTTTTCCGATAGGATGAACTCGGCCTTGATTAGGGTTTGAATTAGAAGAAGGAGGGGGTTTCAATTTGAAAGAGGGGAGCCTGATTCAAATCGGCTTCGGCTATTTTTTCGTTCTCTTTGATTTTTATTCTTATTTCGGTTTGACTTTTCTAAAAACAACGAAGAGATATTTTCCTAAAAGAGGCTTCGGGTATAAGCTTGACCATAATCACGTGACTAGGGTGATTTAATTTTAGACTTTGAATTGATTTTATATAATTGAATATTAAAAATATCTTGTGTTGCATACCGTGAAATTTCGAACTCCAAATGAGGCGTGCGACCTGGCATTCATAATGTTATACCGCTATTTCGGACGCAATGGAAAAGGTTTCGAAGGCTTATTCGATCATAGCGCAAGTTACGGAGATAAACGATCAAGTTTAAATTAAATCGATTAAAATAGCTTCTATGCGTTTGGAGCTGCCAGGGTCAAACGAAAACTTCGATTGCTACGAAAATTGAAATCCGAAAATAACTAATTATTACGGATCCAATGGAACTGGTTTCGTCGAATTCTGAGACTGTGCCTCGGAAGGCTATTTTTAAATATCGATTTAAACGATAAATTCCAAAACTGAACAAATCACCTTTAAATTAAATTTCAACCATTCTACTATCTTCATTGTCTTACAAGCCTTCAAATTATTTTTAACAGGCTTAAACCTGAAGATTCAATAATTTACCCAATTTCAGTTCATTAAATCCAATAACTCAATTGCTGAATAATAATAATATTTGAATTCAAGTGAAAAATTAACTTTTTAAATATTTAAAATCAATTAATTATTCCAATTTAAATTGTTAAAAATTCTGGATCGTCACATTCCTCCCCCCTTAAAAGAATTTCGTCCCAGAAATTACTAGTTAGGAAGAATGTTCCAATACCCGTTTACTTTTCCCTCAAAACCAATAGTTATATCAACTTGCCATAACATATTCTTTTATTAAAGACCCACTATTACTTCAACCAACTTCCAAAAACCTTCCATAGTTTCCAACAACATTATTTACTTTATTTATTCAAATCTAATTTAAAATTCAAATTTAAATTATCACAACTTTCTCAAAACATTTCTAACTCTCTAAATTTTTGAAATTTTTTTCCAGCGTCTCCTTTGCACGGCTAGCTCAGTACAACTACAAAATGCCTCTACGGGATCCCAAATTCCAAAAGAAAAAAAAAGCCAAGTGGCTAGATCAAAAACCCAATCCAATTTCATACAGAAATTTAAATACATACCTTTTTGTCGGGCAATTCACATTATCTCCCAAAATCAAATCCAATTTTCTTTTCCCTTTATAATACCTGCATATCCTACTTAGCAATAATATTCAATCATAGCCTTTTAAAATCTTTCATACATTTCCGTACAGAAGTTTTCATATCTATTTATATTCAAATTAGTTTTCCCCATTTTCATATGAATTCAATTTGTCTTCAATTCTGAATATTGAATTTTATTTTCCATTTATAACTGATTCATATCATTATTCTAAATTAGTTTCATCCATTAACTAATTTCAATTTCCAATCTGAAATCGTTTATCGCTAACCAAATTTTTTCCCAAAAATTTTCTAACTCCCAAAAATTTCAAATTTTTTTGGGCAGAGTCTCCTTTGTACGGAGTAGCTTTTGCAATTTGACAAGAGATATAAATATATATACATTGACCCACCCGGTCGGAAAAACAAAAACAGTTCATATTTTCTATTTTTATTGCGTATGCGTACGTTTATTTAGCATTTTAAGCAAGCGGCTTATTTATTTTGGCAATTAGTGCAACCAAATCCAGCCAAGCGGCTTTCCGGTACCTTTACTTACTCAATTTAAATATGTAAGTGCCTTATATAGAAAATTTATTAGCATTTCACTTACTTTCAATAGCTAAACACACGCATTACATAAGCAACAAGCACCAAACGCTTCCCATAAGCGATTTATATGATTTAAAGCTAGTCTAAATGCTTCCAACCAATTCATATGCCATTTCATTCAATTTTAATGGTTTACAACTCAATTTCTTACATTCAATTTATTTTTAATCCAATCAAGCTCATATTCAATTTAAATGATTCAACAATCAATTTTATTTGCTTCTATTAATTCGTAGAATTTCTCTACCTTCGTTTACATCAAAGACAACTATTTTTATGCAAATTCGGCGATACTCGCTTAATAGAGTATCCATTTTAGTTTATAACTATTTCAAATTAATTTCAACTCATCCTGTTTTTAATTCCATTTCATTTCTAGTTTATTCACCAACCATACATTTGCATTCCATTTCAATTTCGCAACTGTTCCATTCAAAATAATTTATTAAGCTTGGCACATTCAATACTTATAAATTAATAACCACTTCCAAATTAATTTAACCCATACTTTTATGATCTTTCACTTTTGCTCGAACTCAAACTCCTACTAATTTTAAACTTAAGTTAATTTACTTTTTTTTTCAACTTCATAACTTAAGCTCACATCGTTTGCAAATAAATTTTCTTTTTCACCTTACTTGATTCTATTTCAATCAAATCTCATCTCATTCTACAAATTTATTTGATTAGTTATCATAAATTAAATTCCCAATTCAATTCATTCACGACTCATTTAACTAATTACAAGGCCATTTTCAATTTATTTCTACCTACCTGGGTTTTGTTTGCAATTCAAACCATGTCTATTATAATTCAATTTCATTTCATTCGACACATTTCCCTTATTTCTAATTTACTTGCAAATTTCATTAGATATTATTCATATCACACTCGAATTTTATTCCTAATTCAAACCATCACTATTTCGATCCAACTCTATTTTATTTTTATTTTTACAGCATCTCCACTTATTTAATTCATTATCAAATCCAAGTCGAATTTTATTTACAATTTGAATTCATTTCCAAACTCCATTATTGACTTACAATCCATTTTATTTAACCGAATTAAATTTTATTAATATATTCACTTGACTAATTTTATGTGGCTAACTAGCTTATTTCCAATTTTTAAATCAATATTCGATTTTATACAAAAAATCACTTTATTGAATTTTCCTGAATTCAATTTTTTTTTTTCATAATTCCATTTTGGATTTCTTCCATTTTCCAAAATTCCAACATTTTTATTTTAAAATTTTAGAAATGCTTTTAAATTCAGATAATACTATTAAAATAGCTTTTTATAAAAATATTTCTTATAACTCGATGTCTCAGCCAGTCCATCCTTGTTCTTACAGAAATTCAGTCATACGTTGATCAGGCGTAGGACTGAAAATCTATAAGTACTTTGTAAACCCGTTTTCAACATCCAGTGAAAATATTTGGAAAATAATTTTATTGAAACTATAGAAAACAGTTTTTTGAAGATAGAGGAAATATCTTTGTGAGAATGCTTTGGAAATCATCACCCTCATCCATGGTCGCAGTTACATCCTGGGTTACGTTGCCATCGCAGCAAAAGTCCATGTAACTGTAGGCACTCCACGCCCCTCGATTATGCCATGGAACCCACAACAGATCGCAGTTACATTCCAAGGTTACGTTGCCATCGCAGCAAAAGTCCATGTAACTGTAGGCATCAACACCCCTCGATTTTCGCTACCAAAATGAAACTTCTCCACTCCTACATAGGTTGCAGTCTACCGATGTAAAACCAAATGTAGACTGTTGGCTCTCAGCAGCACACACGACTTTCGCAATGTTACCATAGGTCGTAGTCTACCGATATAAAATCAAACATAGACCGTTGGCTCTCAATGGCACACACGACTTTCGCTGTGGTACACACTACTCATAATCCTTAGGAACTAGTTTTGTCCGGACTCCTCACAGGATCAACTTTAGAACCCCCTCCTTGGGGCTCAAGGCAGCACCACCCAGTGGCACTCCTGAGAAGTTCATTTCAAGGGAGCGCCTTTTCCCCCAGAACCATCATCAAAACACTTTATACTATACACATATAGTATCTTTCAAATCATACACCTAGTATGATCTCATATAAAGCTCCTTTACACAAAATCGATTATCCAAAAATCGATAATTCTCAAACTAGGCTTTCCAAATTTCAATATTGATTTTACCTAAAAATCAAAAGCCTTTCCAAATCCAAAGGTTCCCAAAACCTTTTTATAAAATCCTCATAAGTTCCTTTATATATATATATTCAGATATATAAAAAATTTAAAACTTTGGATCATTTCAAACTTGTATAAAACTCCTTTTTATACTTCAAACACTTTAAAAATCCTTTTCTTCCGTCAATAGATACAACAAGGGAAGATTTATCTTATATAACAAAGATATATAACTTTATTTATTCAAAATAAAATATTCAAATTTGATTATTCTATTCAATATCAATTTCATTCAAAACTGTACGATGTACATTTATCATCCGTAGGCTATACCAATCTGATCGCTCACTCGATCACACAATTTCACTTTCGAACTAGTATCGTCCATCCGACTTCCTAGTGCGGACACAGATCTGGTTTCTTGATCAGAAACCGTCATTCTCCTTGCATAGCCATAACTATGATAGAGAATATCTAGAACCAATCAACAATCCATATCCAGGCTCGCCGACGAAAATCGAGTGAAAAATCTCAACTCGGATCGATATTGCTATCTTGAAATTCTGTGCTCGAATCTGGATCAAATCACTATGCAAATAGAATAATATACGTACATCCTACGTATTTATCTTCATTGATTATTAACTAAATCAATTCCTCTTTCTATTCACATTTCCTTTAATTTCTATCCACATATTTACAATGCTTTAATTCCATTGGATTATCACTCTAATTCTTATCTCAGTTGGGTATTTAATCAATAACAGTTTGAACTCCGACCAGATTATTTTTAGAAAATAGCTTAGAAATTTTAAAAATAGATAATTAGTTGAAAAATAATTATTAGTGTGCAAAATAGCTGTAAAATAGTTAACTAATTATAAAATATTTGGAGAATAGTTGAATAGCTTCAGAAAAGTTAGATAATTACAAAATAGTTGTAAAATAGTAATAATTTTTGATATAGTTGAAAAATAGTAATTAGTTAATAAAACAGTTGAAAAATTGTTAATAGTTCCAAAAATAATTGTAAAACAAATATAAAATAATTTGGCTTTAAAAAGAAAGGTTGTATTTACATTAAATAGCTTGGAAAAATAAGTTTATATTAAAATAATTTATATTGAAAATAGTTGAGAATCAAAACTGTTCACTTTCCCCATCAATTCATTTTAAATTTCCACTTCCGTTTAAATTGACTCAATTCCAATTTGAATAACTTCAATTTCCATTGAAATGGATTTAACCCCAATTCAAGTTAAATCAATCCTTATTTCCTTCCTAATTTAAATCAAATTCCATTTGATTTTAAACCTGTTGAACTTCAATTATAATTTCAAATTATTCCAATCAATTTTGGACTATTATCAATTGAACTCACTTCAATTTCAATATATTTTCAAGTTAATCCAATTAAAATTTTGCAATTAAATTTTTAAACTTATCCATCTTCAATCACAAATCCAATTAATATAAATCAAATTAAATTTTGAACCAATTCAATTTCAATCTCAATTTTAGACCATCTCGAATTATATAAATTCGAGTTAAATTCTCAAAGGTTGGTTTAAATTTTTAAACAAAATTAGCCTTTATTTAAAGTTTTTAAACAATTTAATTTCTGAGCTCAAATTCAAGAATTTCATTTTAACCAATTTAATTTTAAATTGGGTTGTATTTCTGCTACCACTTAATTTAATTCCAGTTCAAGATTTCAATTTGGTTGTATTATATTACCGCTTAATTTAATTCCAATAATTTAACAACCAATCACCTTAATATTTGTTAGAAGGAAATATTGCTTTATATATCAAAATATATTTTTAGATAAACCATTTAAAAATTTTATATAAGAAAAAACAAGTACGCTCTCATATATATACACACACACACACACACAGATATATATATATATATATATATATATATATATATATATATATATATATATATTCAACTCATTCTAGAGTACTACGGACTCTATTTAATGAGTAATCCCCACCAGAGCCAAGGTTCTCGCTTAACCTTTCAGCTCTGATACCAACTGTAACGACCCGAAATCTTCGAACCCGAAAATTCCAGATAGTTATGAAAAAGAAGAAAGAGATAGAAGAAGAAGAAGAAGAAGAAGATCAGAAACACCAACATCTCACATTCGTAGCAGATAAAATATAATAATAAATAATAACAGTTTGCAAAGTAATACTATATCTGTCGATTACATTTTAATACATAAGAGTTACACACATACTCAAACACTGGACATATACAAATCAACATGTCTCAGATAATAAAAAATATATTACAACGGAAATACTCCATACGTTCTTGTCATCCAGCTCGCCTCCTGAGCTCCAGAACGTCCTTATCTGAAAATCTGTAATACTCGGTCCGACCCGAGCATTACACCAAAGTAACACCTGGGTCAGGCTGGAAACCAGCGTGAGTAAACTCATCCAACATGGAATACTAAGCATGCAACTTATATAGAACCCGGGGTAACTCGAACCAATTTACAAGTTCACGATATGTTATAGACATAACTTATTTCACACATAAGTTTTCTAAGTACTAAAGATTTAAATTTAAATAGTCCAATTTCTTTAAATCACTTCATCCCAGCCTACAGATTTCACATATCAATCTATAAAAATTCGAAGTGGTTTCGGGTATTTCCTAATACCCGACCCCGGTCTCTTCGAGTCTCAGGTCGTCCATAATCCAAGTTATCCAAATGAAACACACAACATTTCACATCAGAGATATCAACTTATTCAAAGCATCCAATACCATTCAGTCATTCATAGCAAAGCTTAATCACATACAAATCAATTCAATTGATTCTAATTGAATTTCGAACCTCAATCACTTAGATTTCTTCATTAATTAGTTCCAAATCAATTAATTAATCAACCTTCCTTATTCATCCTAATTAATCACCCTAGATCAATTATCTTTCAATTACATTCAAGTAATTATCTTTAATTAATTTCACGATATTAATTATTATTAACCAAATCAATAAGCAATCTTTAATTTCTTCACAAATTAATTAACTATGATCAATTACACTAATTCTTAATTACTTATATTAATTAATTTCACATAAGTCACTTATGATTAATTCATTAATCTTAATTGATCAATCTTTAATTAAATCATTAATTATATAAATTAATGATTTCCAATTACATTTTAATTTATCTAATTCTGATTTAATTACATTAATTAAACCATAATATTAATCATTCTCGATTAATCCCAAACTGTAATTAACTATCTTTTTATTTACTTCATTTGAATAAATCAATTACTCCTTAATTAACTATCTTAGTTAATCTCTTGATTATTTCACAAAGTAATTATATTTTATTAATAACATTAAGTAATTACCTATCAAACCATCCATTGATTATTTTACATTAATTAAACTTAATAAATTAACTTAAACCTTCATTAATTAATTCAAACCGTTAATTACTAAATTAATCAACCCAAATCATTAATTAATTGAATTAATTAATTATCCATTTTAATTACCCTACTAATTTAACGAATCACAAACCATTAAGCCCTTATTAACTTAAAATGAAAATATTTTCTCATTTGTGATTTAAGTTTAAAAACAATTTAAAATCCGAATACTTCGAGTCAAGCAACAATTAACTCGAGAACCAACCAAAACCAAAATCACTCGATCATCAATTTACAGTGCACATCAATCAATTTAATCATGCAACCAAATACTTAAATTTAATCATTTAAATTTAGATAAAAATCCAAAGGAGTGAGATTTACTCACCTGTGCTGTTAATTGCAATCCCCTTCAATCTTGACTTTAGTTTCATCATAATTTTGACCTTGTAAAAACATTTACAGTTTATTATCATTTGAACTAATCAATTACCACTTAATAAATTTAATTAACCAATAATGTAATTTAAACTATTTCCCTGTTAAATAAATTTTTTTAGTGACTAAGATAATTAAATAAGTTAATTTAATAAATAAATCTCCATTGTTTTAGAATTAAACTAGTAGATGAAAATAGGTATACATATATTTTTAAACTATATAGTAAAGAGCAAGCTATATACATTTTAAAAATCCACTTTTTATAAACACTACAGCACTTTAAATTTTTCTTCAATTTTATCTATAAAAAAAATAAATTTTCGAAACAATTTAAAATAATAAATTTCTCTCTTGTAAATAACAAAATATTAGTTTCTTTACTGTAAAAAGAACTTTACATTCTTTATTAAAGATCTAAATTTTTTATTTATGTTTTTGAATTTTAATTGGAAAGAAGAGAATCGAATACCTCAGCATTAATCCCTCAACATCCACTGGCTCCACAGCCGACTTCCACTTCCACTTTCTCCCAACACGACATCCAGCTCAATGTACTCATGATAGCTTCCACTTGCCTTGATTACAGTCTTCCTTTGCCACTGCTGATGCCCCAATTCAAGCCAAATCGAGTGTCATAATCCAAGTCACGCTGCTGCTCCATCATTCGATGCTATAAGGGCAACTCACGCGTAGGCGAGCATCATCCACCACCAGTTGCGCCTTCAAGCGCCGTGCACGTGAGTACGAAAACCCCATCAAATACTACTCGATTACTGCCCTCGCTCGTGCGTGATGCTGCCCAGGTTGCGACTTGATTCCGCCATTATTATAATTTTTTCCGATGGTATGAACTCGGACTTGATTAGGGTTTGAATTAGAAGAAGGAGGGGGGAGCCTAATTCAAATCGGCTTCGATCATTTTTTCGTTCTCTTTGATTTTGTCTTCTTCTTTCGGTTTGATTTTTCTAAAAACAACAAAGAAATATTTTCCTAAAAGAGGCTTCGGGTATAAGCTAGATCATAATCACGTGACTAGGGTGATTTAATTTTAGAAATTGATTTTATATAATTGAATATTGAAAATATCTCGTGTTGCATACCGTGAAATTTCAAACTCGTAATGAGGCGTGCAATCTGGCATTCATAATGTTATACTGCTATTTCGTACGCAATGGAAAAGGTTTCGAAGGCTAATTCGATCATATCGCAAGTTACGGAGATAAACGATCAATTTTAAATTAAATCGATTAAAATAGCTTCTATGCGTTTTGAGCCGCCAGGGTCAAACGACAACTTCGATTGCTGCGAAAATTGAAATCCGATAATAACTAACTATTACGGATTCAATGGAACTGGTTTCGTCAAATTCCGAGACTATGCCTCGGAAGGCTATTTTTAAATATTGATTTAAATGATAAATTCCAAAACTGAACAAATCACCTTTAAACTAAATTTCAACCATTTTATTATCTTCAGTGTCATACAAGCCTTCAAATTATTTTTAACAGGCTTAAACCTGAAGCTTCAATAATTTACCCAATTTTAATTCATTAAATCTAATAACTCAATTGCTGAATAATAATAATATTTGAATTCAAGTGAAAAATTAACTTTTTAAATATTTAAAATCAATTAATTATTCCAATTTAAATTGTTAAAAATTCCGGGTCGCCACAATATAACTAATATATTATACTCTTAATTATTGAATAGTACCTTTAATTCATTTATATAATCTCAAAATTGGATTTAAATACGAAAATTCATTTCCAAATACACACACACACACATATTCAAACTTACAAATCACCTAATTACATATAATTATAGAATTCATTTCAATAATTTTAAATTTACAAACTATGTTTAAATGAATTTACATTAAACAAAATAGAATTCTATAATGAAAGCTAATCACTAAATTTGAATAGCTTATATATAAAAACCCACACACACACGTATATATATTAAAAAATTTCTAAACATGTACAATAACTCTCCATAAGTTTTGATATCATATAAAGTAAGAATCTAAAACATTCATCGAATATAAATAAATAAATAACCTATATATACAAAATAATATTTGAGAAAACAAAAATATGTAGGTTCACTTGACTGGAACTTCATCTCAGTTAACCGATCCAAGTCTACTAAAACCATAAAGAAATTGACTAACATAGGGTGTTGCTCTCGAGTTAGGATTTTGTACTAGGTTAGTTGGCCGAATATTTTGCTCAGCCAACTAAATTAGGTTTTAGTTTACTAAATTTTTTTATTTTAGTCAATTGAATTTTTGAAGGTTGGAAAATGATATAATCAAATACTACTTCAAAATAAACTAAATAACTTTTAAAGAAATTTCTTTATATTTCAATCCACTAGTATATAGTTTAAATATTTATATAAATATATATATTCAAAGACATTATTTATTATACTATAATCAATTAATAACATTCAAGAGTCATTTAATAATCCTCTACAATTATAGACTAATCTCAAATAAATTTATATTACGCCAAATAGATTTTTTTTGAAAGAAAGATATACATACATATGTTAAATCATAGTAACTTTTATATATTTACATTTAAATAAATTACTAAACCTCGTATTTTTACAATATCATAAAGTAACGTCAAATAAATTTACTTTAAGAATAATAGATTTCTTGAATAAAGATATATTAACCTATATTATCCTTTTAAATATATATAATAAATTATAAATTTCCAACCATTATAATTATTCAACAGAGAACTCTTTATATAATATGCAATATCAAATAACACCAACAAACATGAATTTAAACCAAATAGAAATATAATGGAAAATATAGGAAAATAATAAAATTTATTTCAAGATGCCAAAATTTCCCAAGTTCAGCCAATTGAATTAGTGAACCAAATTATTACTTC
Organism: Allium cepa; assembly: GCA_030765085.1. Lineage (NCBI taxonomy): Eukaryota > Viridiplantae > Streptophyta > Magnoliopsida > Asparagales > Amaryllidaceae > Allium > Allium cepa. The sequence goes on along the minus strand of CM060943.1, from coordinate 419,663,129 downwards.
GGTGTTCTTATTTTTGGATTTTCCTTTCGACAATGAAATTTACAAGGGTTCGGTCGACTGATATTCTCCCAATTGACTTAATTTCTAGAAATCTGAAAATGCCTATATATAATTAATTAAAATCCCAACATACCTCAATAGTATCCAAAATCAATCAAAGAAAACTAACAGAGGTTCCAACAGAGGTGAACATATACAAAATCCATACAAACGAACATATACAAAATGCAATTCAAGTATGTAAGTTATGAATGAAGAAAATACTCACCTGTCCATAGCTAATGTAATTTGCCTTAAATCCATTCATTACCTCAACTTATGAAAATCTTTATACTCCAAAACTTAGACAAAATTCAAACTTCTTCATAGTATATGGTGTAGCATGGCATCAAGAAAGATATATTTTAATTTGGGAATTATTGAGTTATATTTTATTTTAATTCTGGAATGAAGAAAAGGGTTTTCATATTTTTTCATAAAGAATGAAGACAAGTTTCTTTTACGTAAAGTGCCTTTGATGATAATGAAGGTAACTTGCTTTCCAAATGAAAATTGAAGACAAGTTTAGAGAAGGAATTCTTTAGACACAAATCTTATGAATCACATATATTTAGGTTTGGGATTATACACAACCCAAACTACTTCTATTTTTCTTCTTTCTTTTCTTTTAAATCCATCATTCCAATTCAAAACAGTATAAAACTTCAATTAAAAGTCATATTATTATCATTAAAATGTTTATGCAACATTATGAAATTTTTATAGAATTCATTTCCTAGAATTATTTTGTTTTAATTAATTATATCAAAACCATTATATTAGGCCCATTAAATAAAAATCCTTGTTAATCAACCAAAATTAATTCAATCTTTACTTAATAATTACTACTACCACAAATTTTCATTTCTTAATCATTATAATATTTTACAAAATATTAATCCCATAAGTTAATTTATTTACATTAAACCATTCCATAATTACATTTCAAATCGATCTACCAAATAAATTCCAAATTACTTACTTAAATAATAATAGAACATTTTTCCTCTAAAAATTATTTACTACCTCAACTGCTAATTTATTAGAGTTTATAAAATTACTTTCATCATATTTAAAACTATTTAAAAGTCAAAAGTATAATCGTCTTCAATTAAACATTTAAACTCCTCATTTTATAAATGACTCAAAATCTTCGTACTATTTAACTTCTCAAAATACTTCACTCAAAAAGCTATTTAATAACTCTTCCCAAAACAACTTAGATTCCTTTAAAATATTTTTATTATCCAAATTCCAATATTTGTCAAATAGTTCCAAAATTATTCTTAGTTAATATTATAAATCCATTTAATTTGATTAAATCACCATTACTAATATTAATTAATTGCTGCTTAACATCGGGTTGTTACAATCTATATCATCCATGTTCGCCAAGGATTTATGTATCATAGGTTAATCTTAGGAGTGCACTGCCACCGATTGTAACATTACTTATAAATCACCTAGTATCATACAACATCCCATTATAAGTGAACCCAAATAGATCGAGGCAATGACAGTCATTAATCAATAAACTCATTATCCAATTATAAGGCATTCAAATCCTAAGGTCTAGATTGGTTCTTTCCGGATCACCTAATCTATGTCCAATCTAGGGATCGATCTCTCATGTACCCTGGTTAAAGTGATTACCTATAAGTATTATAATTTAATATTTATAAGTAATCACTAAAACTAGGGTTGTTACAGATCTAGATCGTACTATCGATGTCTAATCTAGGGTCAGATTTCTTTGGATCGTACTAACAATGTCCAATCTAGGGTCTGATCTCCCTGGATCGTATATTCATGTTGAATCCAATCGGCATGCTTTTCGATGAGGGGACCAACATCCAAGCAAGTTCATCCTTTCGCTCTCTAGCAAGGGAACTTACTTTTCTATACAAGTCCATCTACTCGATCTCTAGCAAAGGGACTTGTACGTTATGGTTCATTACTCCATCTCTTTGGTAAGGAAAACCATGTCTAATCAGTTTATATATCAGCTATTATTTTCAACTAACTTTTAAAATCAAATATTCTTTTACTAAATCCAAATCAAAGCAATAAGCAAACATCCTAAATGTCTATCCAATTAGTGATTAGTTCAAAACAACCAACTCGTAGCGTCCCTTGGTACTTTTCAAGGTCCCATACATGTGTAAGCGGCCTGAGAGTAATGTTGTTAAATTTGTTCAAAGAAAAAACAAAATGAAGAAATTGAACCTGACTCGTATCCATCCCCATCAGAGGATAATTATTCTTGACTAAAATCCATGATCTTTTCCTGATGCATTCGCGTTATATTGTGGTATCCCTTGCAAAATCACTGCGGTTTGGTTCCTGATGTATTGTCGCAACCTTTGTTCCGAGCCCGCTCTTCTATCAGATCTCAAAGATGCCTGCATTCATTTATTTCATTCTCATCCATCTAATAAAAAAGGAAAAATCTTCTGGATTTTTTCTTCTGACCCATGGGTTATCAAGCTAGCCTCTAATAGGGAATCTACCTAGTAGCATCTATGTATGTCCTCCTCAGGGTTTTGGTAAAATTAGTGTAGGAAGGTAAATTCGGTTCCCTCATTTGCCGCTTTGGTCTATCGTAGCCATCATCAGCCTTTCACTTTCCTTTTGTCTTTTCTCTGTCCTACTAAGCACAATCCTCTGTCATCCACGGTATTAACTTAAGCATTTTCAGCCCCAGCATCCTTCTAATGCAAGTATCTCTCAGCTTCAAGGTAAAACTCTATAAGATCCAACGATGAATCCATTTCCAAAGCAGTTTTGAAGTCGGTCTTATTCGCAAGTCCAGCCACTACCGCCATCAAAACTATAAGGGATCAAGCTTATGGGTTGCACCGACTTTTATGTTAAATATAGTTAGATACTCCCTAGGGTTTCTCCATCCCTTTGCTTCACGCTCGAAAGCATCATCACATTCTTTGATCGAAAAATGTGAACTCTAAACTATCTCAAAAATCTATCTACCAATCCTGCCTATGTGCTTATGGACCCGTTCTCTAACTGCCATAACCATATAGTAGCCAACTTTGTCAAGTACAATGGGAATAATCATCTTATTACCTATGTGTATGCACCCAACACCTTCATATGTCAGATGTTTCTCATCAAATGAACGATCGGATATGTCCTACCGTTGTACAGTTCCAGTGTCGGTAGCTAGTGGACTCCTCGCCTATTAGATGTTAAGGGTAAGTGGATTTCCATTTATATCCTCTAAACTCTTGTTTGAAATACCTCCTGTCATAATTCTCCTAATCATTTCAGTTATTTGGTAATTTTTAACTAATGGAAGTCTCTGATCCATGGCTCATTCTACCCTCCCTTCCTATGATGGGCTCCTAGTTCTAACTCCGATTGTAGTGCACCCATATTCTGATTTGCATTTCTGGCTCTAGCATTATCTGCTGTCTGCATCCGAGCTTCCTTTAATTTCAGATCCATTATGCCTAAATGTAAATTCATGTCGGCACAGATCTAACTCTGGTCATTACCTATATGAATCAGTGATGAGGGCTCAGTTTGCTTTATCCTAACCCTAAATGTTCCCACATTGGTTTCTGGCCTTTGGTTGAGTTCTAATCGCTCTAGTTGTTCTTTGTTGATTCATCCTTTTGAAAAATTCCGCAATCATTTCCTGCTGTTGAGCCATATCTCATCTTGCATCTCTTTCATCATCCTTTCCATATCCTCTTTAGTCATGTAGATGGATGAATTAAATTTGAGGCCACCTCCTTGATGCCCTCATGCTTTGGTTGACTTGGTCTTGTAATTACTCTAGTAGGAGCACTTCATCTCTTCCAAACTTTAGATTCAAGCTTAAGGTCTTCAATTCTAGTTTTTTCACATTGAAAGCACCAAAAATATTGCACCAAAATTGACACAATTCCCCAAAGTTGAATGAAAGTTACAAATCCAACAAAATAAATGAAAAAGCGTTATAAAAACACGGTTTTATAGTGGTTTGGAAAATACTCCAGCCTACATCTACTCTAATCTTCTTTGATTGATTATCTTTGGAATACAATAATTACAACTCCAGTCCAACCATAATCTAGTAGTTGGTAAAACTTTCTAAGAGTTTTAGATCCTTACTGCCAAAATGTCCAAAAGTCGTTCTCCAGTTGTAGGTTGCTCCATATGTGTAGGCAAATCTTTGCACCAATCTTACAATCCAGCTCTGGTCAAGTCTCGATCTCCAAATTCAAACATCCAGGCATGAATACCAATTTAGATAGCATGTTCCTCGAGAAGAAAATTAGGTTAGTACCAACTTGAATTTAGTTATCTCAACCTCTTTTTTATCCCATGTCCAAACTTCCCTCACCGACCTCTTGCCATGTCAAGCCTCAAAATTAGGTCGGCAGTCACCAATTCAGGTTGGTACCGACCTGAATTAAAGACTTAGAACTCTACCAAACTACTTTTATTTCTTCATTTCTGTATTCTTTATATTCTCCAAGCCATTGGAGCTATTCCTTCATCACACTATAGTCCAATCCATCTGTTTGAGTTTATTATGAGACTGTGGGAAATTTGGCCATAACATAGTCATTACTGGGGTCACTAAGCATCCATGTAGACCTTCAATATAGGAGGAGAAGAAATTTCAGAATAATAAGGTTAAAGAAATCAAGAAAGAGAAGATGCATGACATTCCTCCTACACTTTAAATCTTATTGCCTTTACCATCCATCATTATTCCTATCTTCGCTCCTGCTCCTGGTAGCATCCAATCTGATGCTCCTTAGTCTCCAAGGACTGATTATGATTGGAATACTAACCCTAAGGGCTATTTTTCTAGGGCCAAAGATGTGGAAGGAGCAGTAGGTTTGGAAAGAAGCACATAAAGATATCTCTTAAGGAGAGAAACATAAAAGGTAGAAGAATAGGAATGTCTAGTTAATATCCATTTATCTTATTAATTATTCGCTTGTACTTGTTAGTTTTTGATTTATGTACATAGGCTATTGTTGTGCAGGTATGTCCCTCGCTTCTCTGCAAGCTTGTTTGTTATGAATAAACAAGTTTTCTTTTTATATTTCTATTTCATCTAGCAATGTACTTAGTCTATTTATGTTAATAGGGATTGCATTTACATCATAGCAATGTTATTAATCCATCACAATCACGTATATGTGAATCACTTCTCACCATTGCTTGATTACATGTCACTATTGTAACGCCTCACCCTGAGACCCACCTTAGTAAAGAGAATTAACTAGTAATTCCGTTTACTAAAGCGGAGAATAGGGCTGGTTAAGGGCGACCATCTAAAACTTTATCTTAAACATATACTGAGTACGTCGATAAATGCAATATGTTTTTTCTTCTCTATCTTAATGGATTGACATACCCACTAAATACTTAATCCAAAACTATAGGTGGCTAATGGATCTATCAGAACAAAATACAATAACTAAATGTAAAGCACATCACAGAACAATAATCAACATCATATATATACATATACACCGGTACATGTTTAGTACAATACTATATGAATACATTAAAGGTGGTACTCGACCACACCACATACATTGAATCAAATATAAATATATCAAAGTTTGCAGAAGAACAAAAATTACTCAAGAGAAAGGAGAGCTGATATCCAGCATCAAGTTGAAGCTAAGTCCAATAGATGATACCTGAAACAACTCGGTCTGACCCGAGTATAAATACACGGGTCAGTCTAGCTACACAAATCTATCAATATCGGTAATATGAAGCAGAATAGACATGAAGATACTTCTTCTCGAAAGAGAAGAATGAATCGATAAACTCATAAGCTCGACACTTAAGTAACAAACGCTACTTAGGTGAACAAATACCTCGAAGGAGGTAATCCAAACACAATACTCAAATCAAACGCAAGTGTCTCATATCATCGGCGACATCCAAAATGTCTACATGGTTTCCATGAACCATATCTCCTCAAAAGGAGAAACATCAATAAACACTCTCACCAAAATGGAAAACATAAAACATTCTCAAATAGGATGATCTAAAATTCAATTATAGATGAATCTCCGCATTCAATTATACCTCATCTCATCAGTATAAATGCATATAGACCTCAATCTCAACTTGCCAAAATGGCATAACCCAGAATATCCTATAAAATCCTGAAATTATCCAAGCTCATAACTCAAGGAACTCGATAAGAGTTCAAAACACCATTATAGAAATCACCATATATATAACATATCATAGAGCACGAGGCCATCGATGTAATAAAACATCTTAAAAAGGTGAAATCACAATAAAATAGAGAACTCGAAAAATCTGGATTGGCCAAATCCCCAATTGTAATGCCGAAGCAATGCCGCACGGGCTAAACTCGAACGGCTGTAGCCTCATACAAGGGCGCTACACCTCCCAAAGCAGTTTGTCCTCATGACAAGGTCGCTGACACCTCTTCAAGCCATTTTTTCAGCCCTAACAAGGTCGCTAACACCTCCCAAAGCAGTTAGTCCTCATGATAAGGTCGCTAACACCTCTCGAAGCAGTTCTGTTAGGTAAACATCGTGAATGTGTCAAAAACTCACGAATAGGAACCCGAAAAGTGTTAACATGCGTCCCATACCACACATTCAAACTTAGCGGTTTACTAGCCGTTAGTCGATGCCACACTAGAAACATCATAAAACTCAGAAAATTATATCTCGCCTAGTCTCATTGGTGAGTGATAAAGAGATATCATACTTGTCTCATCTCATCAACAAGTATTAAATGGCATCCTAACTTGTCTCATCTCATCGACAAGTGAAAACATCATAATGGTTCCTCATAAACCATAAATCTCAAAATATGAAATCATAAACTCAAGACTTGCCTTATATCATTGGCAAGTAAACAAAACATCGTGATGGTTCTCATCGACCATACTCGTACATAGGAGATCTCAAACCATAATACTTGCCAAATATTGGCCATCTTAAATAATTCCAATAAACAGAAATTATAAAACTCAAAATACGCCATAAAATGGCAACACATCTCAGAATCAATAATCTCAAATAGCTTTGATCGTACAAGTCCAAAATTAATCGAAATAGTAAACGCACATGTCTCATACCACGTGTTTTACTAAATCGTTTAATTCTCTTTTTCATACGTTCGAATTGTATAAAAGTGTATATTTTATTTGAGAAAACAAGCTTTTGAAACAATTTTCCGAAACGATATTTGAAAATTCCCTGAATATATAGAATAAATAGATTTTACAACTTAAAATAATTAAAAAATATTACATAATAGTTATTTTAATGCCAACTTGTTTTAAAAATTATTTCAAAATTGTTTGGAAAAATCTGTGCCCGAAATCAAAGAAATCACTCAAAACCGTCATTCAAATTCAATCCAAATTCAAATCAAATTTGAATTTCAAATTCATCATAACTTGGCTAGCCTAGTGATAGGAAACATAGCCATCAAAACATTTCAGAAATATCACAAAACATGAAGTATAAGTTAAAAATCGGACGGAAAATAACATAAAACACTTAGCTAAAATAATACCCAAGTCAAATCTTCTCTAGGTTCAACGTTCGAATATAATATAGGTGACTGAAAAATCTTTGATTGAAAAATTAATGTACACAAAATAGAAAACTCCATCTTTCAAACAAAAAAAATCAATGAATTTGGACTGGAAATGAACAAATTACACTGTCTCAAACATGGACTCAGGCCATGTTTGCAACAGTTCAAAAACCAAAAATGCACAAGCTTGAAAATCCTTTGGAGTTCAACTTCCAAGCATGAAAAGGAGGAACAAATTAGATTGGATTAAGCTGAAAATTTCTAAGCCTATAATAGAAAACTTCAGCTTTCAAAAAAAAGAATCATGTAATTTGAATAAAGTGTGAGAAAATTATGATGTCTCAAAGTCGGACCCAGACAGTGTTTTCACTGTAAAAATCTGGACAAAAACATGCTCCGAGTGAATGTTCGACAGCATGTTTTTATAAACTATATAGGTCGAAATGACCTGAAATTTAGCACGTATAAAGAGAAAAAACTAAATTTTAAATTGCATGAAGAATCATGCAATTTAGATGAAGCATGAAAAAGATATGATGTCTCAAATTTAGACCCAGGCAGTGTTTTCACTGTAAAAATCTAGGCAAAAACATGCTCCGAGTCAATGTTTGGCAGCATGTTTCTATAAGCTATATAGGTCCAAATGACCTGAAATTTGACATGCATAAAGAGAAACTTTAAATTGCATCAAGAATCATGCAATTTAGACAAAGCATGAAAAATATATGATGTCTCAAAGTTGGACTCAGGCAGTGTTTTCCTTGTAAAAATCTAGACAAAAACATACTCCGAGTCAAAGTTCGGCAGCATGTTTTTGTAAGCTATATAGGTCGAAATGACCTGAAATTTGGTATGCTTATAGTACAAATCTTTATCTTTCAAATAAAAAAAGAGTCATGCAATTTCAATAAGACACTAATGAGTTATGCTATCTCAAACATAAATTCGGGCCATGTTTTCAGCAACTCAAAAAACACAATTTCTACAGGCAGAAAAATCGTGTTTTGTTTATTTTTTAGCAACGGTTTGAATATTCAAATGACAATATTATTCAACCAAATTTTGCAGAAAAAAGTTCAACATATAAACTTGACTCAGAAAAAGATCCGGCAGCATTTCGTTACCGAAGACGAAAGTTATGTACAGCCAAAGTAGGCACTTCAGACCAAAAACAAAAATATAGTTTACAGTGAATAAACTTTTGCATAGACAGCAGATTCAAGCAATTTATCAAGCGATTTAGCTAGTATTTGTGAGATACTGTTTTCACCTTGCTGATTTGTTGCAAAAGCTCGGATATTGGCAGAAAGTTTGAAGCATTGGAGCGATTCTTGCCTTCAAGAACCTGTAGAGGAAAAATAAAGTACATGCAAACCACAATAGAAGAGATTACATACAAACCCAATCTCAAAACTAGATTTTGATGAAAAGATTGTTGCTTTGGAAGTGATTACCTGTTGAAATCTCTTTACATTGATTAAAAAAATAATTTAATTGAAGAGAAAATAAGATTTGAGCTTTAGATTTGGAAATAGAGAGGGTTTCTTAGTTTTCTATTTCTAGTTTACTGGAGAAGGAGAAGTAAATGTACAGGTAAAATAAAATGAGGAAGAGAAACTTTTCTCTTCTCTTGTTTATGTTAATTAATGGGCTTTGGACCCAAAACTAAAGAAATTAGCCTAAGAAAATAAAGGATAATAAATTTTATCACTAAAACACACAAATACACTATGTTGACAAATAAAACAACATATCTTCACTTAATTTCAACACAATAAAATTTATATGAACACATTTCTATGTTAAATAAATAAATTATACGACAAATAAAAAGATAATTTTTTATAAAAATATTTTTATTATAAAAAAAAATCTTATTTTTTAAATAAATAACCAATTTACACAAATATTTACACAAGACGCCATTTTTAACACCAAAAATTTCACAAAAAATATCTTCTTGCATAATAAAATGCAGTAAATCATTCTAACATTGTTTCATAATCAAAACTTATTGTTAAACAAAATTTCATATTTTTATTTATAATAACCTCATATTTAAACAAATACTTCCTTTAAAAATCATTAAAAGAAGCATTTGGGAATAATTATAAGAATTATTGCACTTTCATTAAATAAAATCATATTTCACTCATAATTCTCATAAACAACCAAGATAAAGTTTGTAAAACTTTATTTTCATATTTTATTTCCAAAATCCATTATTTATTCCAAAAATAATTTAAATCTCCAATTTATTTTTAATTCACAATATTAAATTATAACTACCGTTATAATTCAATATTCACATGTAATTGCCAAAACCAGTATTGTTACAACTATTCTATTTAGCTTATTGCAGCCAAAATATTCTTCATTTGTGTAACATCCCGTAATTTTTACGACGATAATTAGAAAGAAATTTAATAAATAAACAACAGTGCTGAAAAGTTAAAAAATTTAAATGCTAGAATTAGGCTACGAAACTTGCATCATTGGGTTCATGGTGATTTTCTGATCAATTTTCATACATAAAGTTTTTCAATCAAAGTTTAAACGAAAAAGTTATTAATGTTTGAAGGTTTTGAATCGGAATTTACTATATATGTAATTATGGTAATAAAGGTAATTGATATTAATGAAAACTTAGACCTTAAGAAATGTTAACATTAAATTATATAGGAGAAAATATGTATATATATATAATGGAAATAAATTATCTTGCCTAAAAGAAGATGGAAAGAAATTAACAAAAATAATACAAATGGAATAAGATTAAACAGATCACCAAAGATTGATTAATTAACGCCAAAACATGACATTTGTTGACGTTATTTTCCTCATGGTCGACCGGTAGCAGTCCACTGTATGTATTGGACAGTCGACCTGTGCGAATAAGAAACGGGCAATAACATATGGCCGAACAGCCTAAATTTAATAACCATTTATTAATAGATTGGATTGATTTTAGAGCCTATAGATATCGGCCAAGTTTCTCGCTTCTCTTCTCATATTTTCTAGGTCATAGAGCATAGCTCCTCCATTCCCTTTTCTTTACAATTTCAATAACTCTAAACGTAGTAAAACTATTATATACAAGTAGAGAAAAGTGGAGAATAAGAGAAGAAAAGAATATGATCGATTTAGAATATAGAAACAAAGATACATCGTGAATCTTAAACTAAAATCTGAATTTAACTCAATCATTTCCCCAGATCTTTAATTCTAATAGGTGTATATCCTTTTTATATTTTGGATTTAAAGTAAGATGGGGTCAAATAAAAAGATAACGAATCTAGATCTGGAGAATTGGAAAGCTAAAGCAAGGTGGGTGGGATATTACATATTTTGTAATAATATTGGATTTATATCGTTGTCGATTTATTCATTTATGCCTAGATATAAATCACTGTTAGGATATTTAATTTTAAACGCATAAGGAATTAATATAAATCATGAATTTGATGTTGGATTTCATAGGCATAAGAAATTGATGTAATTCACGAATGGGATATTTAATTGTATATGCGTAATGATTATGGAAAATAGGCCTATATGTTATAGAAAACCCTAAACTTGATAGATACTGTATAAGTTTGGATTTGGAAAGTTAGAAGTATAAATAGTCCCTAGATTTGTAAATAAATTATTAATGAAATTGTAACGTCCCGCCTTTTCGGGCGGTTTAAATCGACACACATACCAATTTAAACCATACGCAAGGGCGGATTGTTATGGGGTAAATGAGAAAAACAAGAAGGAAAAAAAAACAAAACAGAATCTCACAACGGAAGGATAAAATATAATAATCATATATACAGTTCATGAAGCTGTTTTTAAAAAAACATTTGATTATATCCACATAATACATATCAGAGTTACACATACCAATAACAATGCAGCGGAACAGTATGAGTGTAGTGCAATAGAATAAATAATAATAATACGAATCTTCGTCCTCCAAAGCTAAATCTTCAAATCCTGAAACGCTCGGACTGACCCGAGCGAATTGGAAAGACAAAACACTCGAGTCAGAACTAAAAGATCTTATGTAAGTTAAATTAACAGGGATAAATATGAGTGCAGTAACTCAAAAGATGCTCAGGATTTACATCTCCTAAGGATCCGTTAAACTATTTACTATGTAGTATATTGCGCTATTATAGTAGTGTCTATCTATAAAATAAACTTACTTTTACATAGCATTAAGGGGTTACCCATATAGCCCTTAACACAAAATATATTCCCATAGTCTATACAGTACCGTAATCTCCCCCGTACTGGGCGTCGTCAGAGGGCACTCCATAGGTATGGTACAAAGCCAAAATCGTATAAGGGCGCTAGGGTAGGTGACACGGCACAACTAGGCAATGCCAGGGTAGATATACCAATTACACTTCCGGGTCGGTGGTAACGCATAGCCGCAGCTATCGCCCACCTCGAGCGACACCACCAAATCAAAGAAATCAAAAGTGGCCACCGAATCAAACTAAAAGTCAAAGTATAATATCGAAGGGATGTGTCCGATCAAAGGTGCTACCTTATTAACCCGTCAATCGCTCCTGTTTTTGCCACCTTATGCCAACTCACGGGAGTTGGGTCCACGTATTTACCTTACAGGAAACGCCGCCACCAACCTACTTCATTCTGGAATCTCCACCGTGTACACGGTTGTTAAAGTGGTTTTCGGAGTTGGCAGAGAGTATGACAACTTCCAATCCCGGTCTCTTCAACAACCAAACGTTATTAATACACCGCGGTCCTTTAAAAATAATTTATACTTTAAAACCAGAATAAAAATTTTCATTTCAAAACCCATAAATACGATATCATTCCCTTTTAAAACCCAAATAAAAATGATATCATTTTATTTCATATATATTTCTTTTCCAAAATCATGCCACTTTTAAAATTTATAATACCTCGAAACCAAATATTTATATTTTAACTTTCAACATAATACTTCGAAATCCATAGTTTTAAAACCATAACTTTCAAACTTAAATGGTTTGGATATTCAACAATATATAAAATAAAACAGTTGAATTAAAAAAAATTAAAAATAAATAAATCCCACTCCTTCACAAATTTTTATTCGTTTTAATTCCAGTCTAAACCCATAACTTTTAGATTCACTTTGAGTTTAAATAAAACACTTCGATTTCAGTATTTTCTAACTTTGAGTATTTAATGAATTTCAAAACTAAGGTTGCGAATTTAAATCAACAATTCATTTTCCTATTATTTAGTTTGAAAGGTTTACATGATAAATCCATAACCATTTAAAATAAACTAAATTTATTTACACTAAAAATTTCCTTCGATTTATTTATACTAAAATTATTTATTAAATCCCGTCATAAATATCATAACTTTAAAATTTCTAATTTTAACAAGTTAATATCAACTTACGGAGTCAAATTTTCAAATAAGCTCAATTTATATTAGTTTCAAATTTTGTCTTTCAATCTTTATTGATTTAAATCATTTAACTGTATATATATATATACAAGATCTTAAACCTGTACTTAAACGTATAATATAAATTATCAAATGCCATTTTTCAACTTATTCATTTTTATTTAACAAATTTATGCATAGCTTAAATTCAACAATTTAACTATGTATGTATATATAAAATATATTTATATCATATCCAAATTTAATATTTATTTAACCGTATCATATCCAAACCATAAAATAATTTAAAAAATAATTTTATATATATACCGCGGTGCCTGTATAACATTTTCTATCCTATGGTCAAGTGATACAGATATTTATCATTTCAATCCGTAATTTAAAAATAAAAAATGCGGTTGTATATCATTTCAAACCGCAATCCCGAATGAAATGAAAATGCATGATAACTTGCAGTTTATATAAGATAGAACACATCATCCATTCACCCAATATCAATCATCAACCAATTTATTTCAATCATCATTAATTTATTTCAATCATCGTCAATTTAAACAAGCATCAATATATAGCATATGCAGTATAACAGGAAATAAATGACAGTTATTAACTAACAGTTTATATTCAAAATAAATTTAATAACTGTTTAACTAGCAGTTTTATGCAAGTAAACAAATTTTAACTATCAAATTTATATGAAATTATAAAATTAATTAACAGTCAAATTAAATAAATGCGATTTAATAGAGATAATGAATAAAACATGCCAATAGTCATAAATAAATTTATACTCATATCTAAAATCTATTTAACAAACATAAGAAATCTTAGAAGTTGTGAGTGGGTTAAAACACTCACTGTTTGAATTCAAATCCAATTTAAATCCAAAAATTCGACGGTCGCAGAATCCGTCCAAACCAGTGTCATCAAGTCCGGAATTTAATTACGATCCTAATAAAAAAAATTGCGTGTGAAACGGAGTTCGTATGTGGAAATTACCATTGTAAAACGATTTGGAAATTTAGATAAAAATAAATAAAACAAAATAAAGAAAAAAAAACACCGTACCACATGGCCTTCATCTCGTTTACAGGAAACCCAAGTCGCGTTCGAACAAAGACCCCCCTAGGGTTTACAGCCGCCACCCCATACGCAGCTGTCGACGCTTCCTCGACGGCCCTTAGTTCGATCGGCCCACACCACAGCCTTACCCTCCTCACGCCGCACCTCCCCCTAGGTCACGGCCACCTACGACGTCTAGAAGCGACGCACCGCAGCCTGCTCTAATGTCGAAAACGAGGCAAAAATCGAGCACCAACAGGCCAACGAACCGTATAGATCAGCTCGTCTCGACACTCTCTACAAGACCATGCCACCCGATCGTAATAACCTCGCAGATCCACCGTCGATCGAAGCCTTGCTCTATGGACGGCCGAAACTAATATCCTGAATTCTGGAAAAAACAGCAACTCGGATCGAAAAATGAATTACACCATTGAATTACGCTCGTTGAGAGCATCAACATATATTTTTTTGGGATTTTTCTGAGAATTTTAAATTATGACTTTGGATTTGATTTTTTTTGAAATTGAACATGGATCTAGGGTTTCTAGCCATTGGAAGAAGAGAAGGAACTGATGAAATGAACGCACAAACAAATGAGAATAGATGGGTTAGGGTTTATAACTGGGTTTATATAGGTAGGTTAGAGATTTGAATAGATGGATCGGATAAACAAACGTGCTAACGCTAACGTGGCCCAAAATGCCCGTTCTAACCCCGGAACGAAATTGGGTAAACCCAAATATCAAAATAGGTATTTTAAAATATTCTGAACGTGATGGAAAAAGTTTCACGTCCGAATTCCATCGTATGAAGAAGTTATGCTGAAAACAATATTTTCAAATTGATTTCAAATTGATTTCAATTAAATCGATTTGAGGGCGTTTCGAGTTCGTACGATCAAACGACAAGTCCGATCGCTACGAAACTTGAAACCCTACAATAATTCACTGTTACGGATCCGATGAAACTGGTTTCGTCGAAATCCGAGTCCATGACCAAAATGGCTATTTTCATATTAATTAAATATATTCAAAATAAATAAATAAAATCCAATTTTATATTTAGATTCTAAAATTGACTCATTTTATCACTTTTAAAAAAAATTCTTAATCATTTACAAAATTCCAACAAGTTTAGATGTCAAATTTAAATAAGGTAAATTTATAAATTTCAATGTAAATCCTTAATTTCATTAAATACCCAGATTATAAATAATATCCTAAAATTTCGTTTAGTTAAATAAATTAATTAGTATTCCATTCATTCCTGTCAAAGTTATGGATTAAATATTGGATTCCAAATTATCACACAAATTTCTCATATTATCTTTATTTCAAATAACTAATTATTTACTATATCCAATCTCATTTAATTGCAATTACATTCAATTATTGGACTTTAAGTTTCAATATAAATAAATAAACCCTGATTTCCATTCTTAAATTCGCTATTTATCATAATACCATCCTGGGTACCATTTATTTTAGTATATATATCCAGATACTTTAACATTTTCCAATTGTTTATCTCAATTGCATAACATTAAATTTATATTTATTGCAATGGTTTCTGATTTAATTGAACGAACTAAGTATATAACTCATAATATTTGTTGTAAAACTCTCAATCCCACATTTATAAGTTTGTTATTTCCACTCAAACATTATAGATATTTACCGGTATAGGTTTTTATTTAATCATTATTTATTATATATTAATTAGATAAATTTACTCTTTAAGTCCGTTTAAATTTATTACCAAATACCCATTTACCTTTCCCATCAAATTTGAATTCCATTCAATTAATATAACAATCACTTTCCCATTCACACCTTATTATCAACCCACAATTATTGCAATTCATTATCTTATATTGATTTTATACAATTACCATTAACTTTACATTCAACTTCTATCCAATGTATATCTATTCGTCAATCAAATTCGATATTTACTTTTCTTTCCTTCTATTTGATAAATAACCTAGTATACATTTAGCTACATTCATTTCATTCTATTCATTTATGGGTATTGCATTGAAATTTAATTTATTAGCTAATACCAACATTATTACCATTAATTACAATTGGATTCCCAATTTTATTCAATACCCTGAATAAATAACATATATATTAATCAAATCCTTACATTTTTTTTTCACATATTCCATAAAAAATCAAATCATAACATTTAAATGATTTTATTGAATTGGAATTTCATTCCAGTCGTAAATTATTAACTTGCAATAACATGATTCCTTAATTTATTTCAATTGCCGTTTACACTCTTTTATTACATTAAATCAATTTAATATTTTCATTAATTTCTCATATTAAATTTTTTATCCAGGTAAGAATCCTTTTTCTACTTAATTCATTTGGATTTTATGCAGATTTCTATAAATAGGTTTTAAGTCACCATTTACATAATGTATTTTAGCCTTCATTTTAACATTTATTTATCCCCTTTATTGTTTCTACTAAAATAAATTACAAAAATCCTATTAAATAAACAAATTAAATTGTCGAAATATACGGGTCGTTACACTCTCCCCCACTCAAAACTTTTCGTCCCCGAAAAGGAAAAGAAGGGAAAAGAAGAATTCAATAACAATACATCTTATTCAAAATATTTAACTTATAAACAATAATTTACTAAATTTATTACCTTAAATAAAATATACCCGTTTTATAATCATTGTATCCTTTTATGCTTAAATTACTGAAGTTTGGAAAAACATTTTCAAAATATTTCTAAGTTCAAAATTTTACGAAAAATATTGGTAGAGTCTTCTTTGTACGGATAGGCTCGAGAGAAAATATAATATTAAATATAACAATTATATACATATATTATCCAAAATATTATATCCCAACATGGGAAAATATATAAAATAGCGTTATAAACCGAAATCCGAAAACGTACCTATTTGTCGGGCAATTTACGCTTAATTTATGGAACCTAAAAGCAGTAGCAATTGCTTCCATAACCTGAATTTTACTTATAAAATCTAAAAGGGTTAACTATTTATATAAAGTGAAATATTTAAGTGGTTTCAATCACTAACAACAATTGAATACAACAACCAACAATTTCAATAAACAGCATACACAGCAAATACAAAACAACCATTAAATCAAACAAACAAATAATTGTTCGGGTTCGAAACTTTTAAATTGTACGGAATGAAGAATAACTACTAGCGCATCGTTTACTCAAAAGTCTTAGATAAAACTAAGTAGATTATTCATTTACCCAAATCCAATTTTATTAGCATCCTTGCCCAATCAACCATCAACTAAACAACAACAAATCCAAACAACAATCAATTTATCTTATTATTAATTCCATTTCGTACATTTGTTGTTTAGTTTCTCTTTTATTCATACCACATAAATTTCCTTTTTATAGTTTACATTTATCTCTAACAACTTTTAAATTTTATTTACTCATTCAATGTTTGTTTCATTTATTTTCACTTATTATTTCCAATTTTTCATTTCCATTAACTCAGGTCATGCCAGTTCTTTTTATTTCATTATAATTATTCATTTATTGCATGCCCTCATTTATTTACATTTGTTTATACATAGTATTCATGCCTCATTTAATTTCTTTGTAACAACCCTGTATTTTGTAATTATTTTATTGTATATTTTAATTATTTTTAATGTAAGATTTTGATTTAAAAACTTATTTTACTTATTTGAAATGATTAAATTTATTATTTAAATATAATCTTGATCTTTATACGAGTTATAATTCCAAACTTGTGTAAGTTGAATATTTGCCTGAAATGCTGATTTTTGTCAAAATAGTCAAACTGTGACTTTTAACTTAAAATTTTAAAAGTTTGAAATTTATTTATTTTTCTTTTATTATGAAAGTACATAAAATTCTAAGAACACCACTTTTCGTTTTGTTGAAATTGGATGTAAATTGTGAAAGTTATACCCTTTACAATATTGTGCATATATAGGGTTATTTAACAATGACTATTTTAAATTGAATAAATTACTTCTTCTTTGTTATATTTTATTTTAATATGTAATAATATATTTTATTATGTTTATTTTGACTTTTAAATATTTTTAAATGATAATAGAATTTTTCCAAAATTTACTGTATTTATTTCCTATTTTTAAAGGCTGTTTTATAATTTTCTGCTATTTTCTTCATATGAATTTTACTTAATAATTTTTTTTTTGTGAATGCATTTTATTTTATTTGTTATAAATATTTTTACATGTCCACGAAGATTTTCTAAAGTTCATTTGAAATTATTTCTAATTTTTAAAGCCTAGTCTGCAATTTTAAGCCATTTTCTTAATTTAATTATATATAATTAAAATTTATTTATTTATTTTATGCACTCGCTTTTATTGCTGTGTTTTACTTTATTTTATTCATTTTACATGTATTTAAATTTAAGAAAATTTTTCCAAAGTGTATTGAAGTTATTTCTAATTCCTAAGTCTAGTTTTCATTTTCTGTGCCATTTTTCTTATTTTAATCATATCTAATTAATAATTAATTATTAATATTTTGTTTATCTGTTATATTTTCGAATTCTAACTGAAATTTATAAGTGTTTTCAGTTATTTAAGATGTATATGAATATATATAGGAAGTTTAAAAGGTTTGAAAGCAAAGAAACGTAAAACCGTTTTAACGTTTCTTCTTCCGTTTCTTTTCTAATTAATAGATTTAATTTCCTTTGACCGTTCCTTTCTTTATTGTAGTTGTGCATTTCTTACCTCATTTTCACATGAAAACATTCCTCTCCACTTCATTTTTCACGGCTAGAAAGGTTTGGTAATGGCTCCTCTTTTCCTCTTCTTTTTGCTCTTCTTTTTCCATTGTTTTCTTATATTTTGCCTTGTTTTCTCATGTGTATTGCTTGGCCTCTCCTCCATAGCCACGGCCACCACCTCCTACACCTCTTCCCTGCCATCATCACCAGCTACCCCTCTGGTCTTGACCAAGGCCGAGTCCACCATGGTGCCAAAACTCCAAAAAAATGCAACAATGCCCTTGAACAATGCTAGTTCGACCACCTTTGCCTCATCTCCTTCATCTCCACTTGTTGCCTTGCCTATATGATGTTAAACCTGACCTATATGATGTCATACCTGAGCCAAAGCATCATCATAGCCAAGCATAAGTGTCCCTAGGCCAAGCATTGAAGTGGTTGAAGTAAGGTCCAATCTATCTTGTTCATTTTGCTTTGTATTTCAAAATTGTTTCAATGTTATTTTATGTTGAATGTTTATATATTGTCTTGTTTGTTTTGTTTTGGGTTGTTGATACAAAATCATATCTTGGCTATCTTTCAACTCAAATCAAAAGTCGTGCAATTGTGCTTTGTCGTGCCTTTGGAGTCGTGCTTGTTTGTTGTTTTGGTCTCTAGCCTTGAAAAAGTGAGTCTTTCTCACTCTGACATTTATACTTATGAAAAGTGAATTGATGACAAGTGTTTAGTAATAAAAAATGTTTATGCAAGTTAATGATGATCATATGATATGCTATGCCATGTTACTACCATATTATTACCATGTTAAAACTGTTAATTTTCACCTGACATCCGATGTATGACTGTATATTGTGATATTGACCTTGTTTATATTATTTCTGCATATGATCACACTACAAGTTCCCTGTTAGAAAAAAAATGTTATGGGCTGAAATGATAGGCCTGAATGGTTTTAAATTTTTCATTTTGACTTGGGATTGCGGGTTTGAAATGATAAAACCCGGATTTTCTTTGTAAATTATGGGTTGAAATGCTATATTACCCATATCACTTTACCTAGCGTAGAAAATTATATACAGGCCCGTAGTTAAAATATGTTTTTCTAAAATTTTAAATATTTTAGAAATTTAATTATTATAATATTTTGATTTTAAATTTAATAAAAAAAGGATTTTTGTAAATTATTATTGATTTTCTGAATAATTGTAAGTGAAATGAATTAATGAAAAAGTTAGAAATTTTGAACGTAAGTTATTTTGGAAATTTTGATTTAATTATAATTGGAAATTTAATTGAATATAATATTATGATAAATTTATGATAATTTGAATTTAAATGAATTTAAAGTGATTTTTATATCATATTAATGAGTTTAATGAAGTTGAAATGTGAAATGAATGAATATTGTAAGTTGAAATTTTGAAATATAACTAAAACTGGAAATTTATGAAATTGACGTAAAAGTGAACTTTTAGTTAAGTAATGTTGGGCGAATTCTCACCCAGAAAATCTCGAGACCAAGAAGTGTCATTTTCACCCGGGTTTGCAACCTCCATTCCATCAGCTCCTATCGGCGATTCGAAAGAACAAGTTCCATTCGGCAGTGAGGGCTCATTCGGCATACAGGTTCATCCGGCTATGCAAGGATATGGGCTCATTCGGCACTCCAAGTTAAGGTCCATCCGGCGTGATAGCATTCGGTATTCTCCCTCATCGCCCTACCACCAAACTTGTTTGGTGCCGGACCAAACACCACCGGACCCAACACCACCGGATCAAACACCGCCGAACCAACTCCCAAGGCCATCACCGAATCAAACGAGCACCGAACCACCTCATTACCACCGGTCCATACATACCACCGGTCCATACCTACCACCGAATGGAGCTCCGCCGAACCAGATGATTGCCAGTCCAGATTGCTTCAGCCCGGACCCACCAGCAGTTATATACTTCCAAGATCCCTGCCCCCTACCTCATTCTATAAATAGAGGGGCAGGGGTACAACAATGGCAGACAGGTTTGAGAGCTCAAGCAAGGAAGGAACTTTCAAACTACTTTCATATACTTGTATACGAAGCATTGTACTTGTAATCCGAAAGAAAGAAGATAATAACATATAAAGTGGACGTAGGCATATTCCGGCCGAACCACTATAAATCTGCGTGTCTTTTACATTTCAGCCCCTACTTTTATCATATTTACATAACTCTTCTAAACCATTGAAAATCACATATAATCAACTAAATAATACGACTTGGAGGTGTTTGTCCATTTTTTGTGCAAACATTTTTGGTGCTTTCATTGAGAGTTGAACTCAAGCTTCATCTTCTCCCACTCAACCTTCTTCCTAACAACATCGCTCGTTGCTTAGAAATCATGCCTTCCAAACAGAGAAAGGATGTTAACAAAGGAAAGAACATCGCAACTAGCAGCCTTCCAGATCCTGCAATCGCAGATCAGCCCACTTCAACAGCGGTACCAGATGAAAATCAGGAAAATCCAACTGGTCCCGCAACGGAACAACCAATCACTAGGGCAGATCTGGACAGAGTTGTGGCTGAAGTAACTAACCGCTTCACATCCCAACAAGAAGCTTTGGTGGACCAACTCATGTCACGCTTAAGGGATGCTGAAGAGTCCAACCGCAACACTGAATCATGGGGTGAATCCCAATCTGGAGGATCTCGGAGGCAAAAAAGGTCTTCCCTCTTCGAAGAAGCTATCAACAGGAACAACAATGATAGGGGCCGCGCCCGGACTCAGCCCGAATTCCGACTCGAGGAAGCCCTTGGAACCGAACCCAGTGGGGGAGGCACCAGGCGAGGGTCGGATGTAGCTGAGCCAGTCATGCCACCTAATCATAGAAACCCCGCTGAACGGAGCCGAGCTAGAACCCAGCCCGAAGTTGACCCCATGGATGTGCTCGAAACAGAACCCCACAGGGGAAGATCAAGGCGGGGGGCAACTGTAGCTGGTCCTAGCGTGCATCCGAGCAGCCAAAGACAACCACTGGATAATGCTAGAAGTGATAGACTGTACCATCCCTACAGGTCATCTGGACGAGATAGATCCCGCAGGGAAGAGCCAAGCTCATTTTTGTCCGCTCCAAGTTCTGACGAACGAATGACACGATTATTCAGAGAGTGTGTCCAACGAGAGCAAAGGGACCGGGGAATAGGCGCTAGGGTCACCAGCCCCTTTACCCGAAATATCGAAACTGCCATCACTCCCCGGGAATGGAAAATGCCAACCATGGAACCTTACAAAGGAACTTCCGACCCCATCGTACACTTGCAGAGATACACCCAGCATATGCTCATGAGTGGAGCAACAGAAGGAGTATTATGTAAATGCTTTCCGCTATTCCTAGCAGATCTAGCTACCTCCTGGTTCTGCCATCTACCCCAAGGATCCATCAGCTCATGGGTGATGTTGAAAGAAAGGTTTATTAGCCAGTTCCGCATCCATGTGGAACAACCCAAGGATGCTTATTCTCTATCCAATGTCAAACAGAAATCCAGAGAGACGCTGCAACAATATCTAACGCGGTTCAACGCCGCAGCGGCAGCAGTTCAAGATGCCGATGAAAAACTCACTCTAATGGCCCTCTGTAGTGGTGTACATCCAGACACCAAGTTTGCTAGAAGATTAACTAAGGAAAAGCCAGCTACCTTGCCTGATTTCTTCCATGAAGCTGGAAAGTATATGAGACTTGAAGACGCTGCTACGGAGAGGCAGTCAGGGCAACAAGGTAAGACAGTTCAGGACAAGGTTCCCACTGCGGCTAAGGACGCTCGAAGAAATGAATCTAGAGACAATGCTGGGGGCAGAAAGGTCGAAAAACGCCAATATCGACCAGGACCGAGATTTGACTCCTACACTCCTTTGAATGACACAATCGAAAATATCTTCCTAGCCACTCAGGGCGAACTAGGATACAAGCGCCCCCCGCATAAGAAAGAATCAGATAACGCACTCAAGTCCGGAAAGTTCTGTCACTTCCACGAATCCCACGGACATGACACCAATGAATGCCACCATCTTCGGGACTTGATCGAAGAACACATTAGAAGAAGAAGACTGGAACGCTATGTGAAGGGTCAGAACAGGACTCCAACTCCAGCCAATGAGAACTCAAAGCAACCCCTCCCAGAGGTAGGCGGAGGGAATCGCAACAATCACAACACCAGTGGCTCTAGTCAAGAGAAGATAGTGGTCCTTACCATCTCAGGAGGACCACACATCGCCGACAGAAGTTGGACAGAGATGGAAAGGTACGGCAAGTCGCTTAGAAATGCAGAAGGCTATGTTAACTCCATCACGGAAGAACGCCACCCGAAACGAAAAGAGAACGACGACATCATATTCAGTAGGCGTGATTTGGAAGGAAGACAGTACCCACATATGGATCCTATGGTCATCTCTGCCTGGTTCGGTCCAGCTAAAGTTTTTCGGATTCTAATAGACACAGGAAGCTCCGTAAATATCCTATTCAAACATGCTTTCGACAAAATGAAGTTATCAATGAAGGATGTATCCCCCTGTGACAAACCACTGCACGGTTTCACTGGAGATGCAAAAATGCCCCTCGGGCAACTTGACCTCTTCGTCGAAATAGGAAGTCATCCCCGCTCCGTTGTGCGAAAACAAACGTTCGTACTAATAGAAAACCACTCGGCTTACAACGCCTTCTTGGGAAGACCAGCCTTGTCTGACTTCCAGATTGTATTAGCCCCCTGGTGCCTAAAAATGAAATTTCCAACAGACAACGGAGTAGGAGAAGTAGAAGGAGATCAAGATGCTTCCCGAGACTGCTACGTAACTGAACTTCGCAATAACCGCAGAAAGAATAAAGGAAAAGGTGCAGAGACTACTCTCTGCATGAAAAGCTTCGAGGCATAGCAACTAAAGAAAGCCCCTCCTCTTCGATACACAAGTGATCCCTTCAATGAACTAGACCCCAGGGATAAAGAGGAGGAGGCTACCGCCGAGCCTGCAGAGGCTATGGAATTCGTATCTGTAGATAAGCACGATTCAAGTAAACTATTAAAAATCGGATCTCAGCTAAAAACGGAGTTGAAAGATCAACTCATTGACTTTCTCCGCCACAACTTAGATGTATTTGCGTGGACCCATGCCGATATGACAGGAATCTCCCCCGACATAGCATGCCACATGCTGAACATCGATCCCACCAAGGTGCCAGTAAAACAGAAAAAGAGGAGCATGGGGGAAGAGCGATCAGCAGCCCTTGATGAGGAAGTAAAGAATCTACTTGCTAATGGCTTCATACGGGAAGCCATCTACCCAGAATGGATCGCTAACCCAGTGTTAGTAAAAAAGGCCAATGGAAAGTGGCGAACATGTATTGACTTCTCCAATCTGAATGACGCTTGCCCAAAAGATTGCTTCCCACTTCCCCGAATCGACCAACTTGTGGACAGCACAGCCGGACACGAACTCCTATCTTTTATGGATGCATACTCCGGATATAACCAAATTCCCATGCACGCTCCTGATCAAGACCACACTAGCTTCATCACTGACCGCGGACTATATTGTTACAAAGTCATGCCTTTTGGACTCAAAAATGCTGGAGCCAACTATCAGCGCCTCGTCAACAAGATGTTCGCAGAGCTAATCGGACGAACTATGGAAGTGTATGTGGATGACATGTTGGTAAAGTCCAGGAAAGCCGACGACCATGTAAGCCACCTGGGCGAGATGTTTCAAGTACTTCGCCGATATGGAATGAAGCTGAATCCTCTAAAGTGCTCCTTCGGAGTATCATCGGGAAAATTCTTGGGATTTATCGTCCACGCCAGAGGAATCGAAGCAAACCCTGAACAAATCCGGGCTCTAAAAGAAATAAGGATACCCTCCACTCGAAAAGAAATGCAAAGCCTAAACGGAAAGGTGGCCGCCCTAAGCAGATTCATTTCCAAGGCAACTGACAAGTGTGTCCCTTTCTTCGAAGCTCTCAAGAAAGACAAAGGGAGATTCGAGTGGACCGATGAATGCTTAAAAGCCTTCCTCAACCTAATCGAACACCTTCAGAGACCACCAATACTCTCAACTCCAAATGAAGGTGAAGTGTTATACCTATACCTCGCTGTATCATCTCATGCTCTAAGCGCCGCCTTGGTAAGAGAAGAAGACCGCACACAACGCCCGGTTTACTTTGTAAGTAAGAGATTTACAGGGGCAGAGGCCAGATATCCTAAACTAGAGAAATTAGCATATTGTTTATTGATCGCGTCACGAAAACTGCGACACTACTTCCAGTCTCACTCCATCAGGGTTCTAACCGATCAACCGCTAAGACAAGTGCTCCATCGTCCTGACACTTCTGGGCGACTCCTCAAATGGTGCATCGAACTAAGTCAGTATGATATCACCTACCATCCTCGCGCCGCTATCAAAGGACAAGCCATGGCCGATTTCATTGCCGAATTCACTACCAACGAAGGCAAGGAACAATCCGAAGTAGCAAAAAACATCAAGTGGAACCTCTTTGTAGATGGAGCATCGAACGAACAAGGCTCGGGGGCAGGAATTGTGACCATCACCCCCAGGGGAAGAAAGTTGTACTATGCATTAAGGTTGGAGTTCACGGCCACTAACAACGATGCTGAATATGAAGCAGTAATAGCGGGATTGGAGCTTGCCCTGGAAATTGGAATCAATTCCTTATGTCTTCATAGTGATTCTCAGCTTATCGTAAACCAGGTACTAGGAGAATTCCAGACTCGAGGAGAACGACTCACAGCATACCTAAAGAAAACCAAACTGCTGCTCGATCAATTGAACCACTATCTAATCAAACATATTCCTTGAGAAGAGAACCAAGAGGCAGATGAACTTGCAAAGCAAGCTAGTATGAAGAATAGCACCATTTTCGGAACACTAGCCATCTCAAGACAGCTAGCCCCAAGTTTCGAACAAGTAAATCTGGTAACTACAATCGAAGAAGGAACCTGGATGACTCCTATCCGGAAATATTTGCAAGATGGCACACTGCCCGACAGGCGTAATGAAGCCAAGAAGATCTTGAGGAAAGTTCCCCACTACACAATACAAGAAGTCATCCTCTATCGGCGTGGCCTCTCTAGCCCCTTATTAAGATGCGTCGCCGGAAGGGAAGCCAAGGAAATCTTATCAAACATCCATCAGGGAGGATGCGGAGATTACACTGGAGGGCAGACTCTGGCAAAAAAGATACTCCGATATGGATATTACTGGCCCACACTAAACAAAGACGCCTTAGACTTCGTCAAGAAATGCGACAGATGTCAGAAATTTGCCAAAATTCCTCGACTGCCCACAAATGAAATTACTCAAATGACCGGCCCTTGGCCCTTTGCTGTATGGGGAATTGACTTAATTGGCGAACTGCCAACGGGCCGAGGCGGAGCCAAATATGCTATAGTGGCAGTCGATTATTTCACCAAATGGGTGGAAGCGGAACCTCTAAATAAAATATCTTCAGCAAAAGTTATCAACTTCTTGATCAAAAATATTCTGTGCAGGTATGGAGTCCCACTCAAGATCGTATCAGACAATGGACTCCAATTTGACAGCGAAGAATTTGCCGACTGGTGCCAAGAGCATGGAATTCATAGAAGCTTCTCATCAGTAGCTTATCCTCAGGCAAACGGATAAGTTGAAGCTGTCAACAAAATTCTCAAAACCCTAATCAAGAAGAAACTTGAAAAGTCAAAAGGCGCTTGGGTGGACGAACTTCCTACGGCACTATGGGCGTACCGCACATCTTTCAGAACATCAACGGGACATACTCCTTTCTCTTTGGCATATGGATCGGAGGCAATGCTCCCAGTTGAAACTATTGTGCCTTCCCACCGTAGGATCCACTACAACCCAGAGGAAAACGAAGAACTCCTCCTCATGTCTTTGGATCTGATTGAGGAAAGGAGAAACGATGCAGCACTCAAAGCAGCAGCTCACAATCAAAAAGTGGCAGCACTATACAATTCCAAAGTCAAGCATCGCAGCTTACAAGAAGGAGATCTTGTCCTCAAGCGAATCTTCCCGCGCCCCGGGGCACTGGACCCCATCTGGGATGGACCATATGTAATTCATAAAGATCTCCACAACGGAGCTTATATTTTGTCAACAGTGGACGGAGAGGTGTTCCAGAGGGCATGGAACATCCGACACCTCCGTCGATACTTTTCTTAACTTGTACTGCCCATATGAAGTGAATTAACAAAGAGAATCAGTGGACGTAGGCATTTTCGTGCCGAACCACTTTAAAAAATCTTGTCTCTTTTTAACTTGTTCCTTTATGTCTTGGCTACTTGTTAAGTTTTATCCCTTTCTGTTGAACAAAATCCTATGGCATCTCCACTCAAGACGCACCGCGGCCTCATATGGACTAGGCCTAACAGGTACGCTACGATCCTATGCACTCGCCAATGAGACACTTTTGCTCCAGCATCCCTCTGCTGCGGGTTAACTCATTGCTCGCGCCTGCCCTCAAAGCCAACTGTAATGAGCCGATCATAAGTCATCATAAAGGCCGACATAGCCGATGGCAGCTCATTACGGCGTTCGGCTCGCCGGCAACTGTGAACCTACTTTAAGCCCCAACATAAGGTGTGGCCAGCCAGGGGTAGTTCACGGCCAACGGCACCCACGCTAGCCGGCCACGGTAAATCGAACAATACCCACGATTACGGACCATAATGGTTCGGGTAGTTACCATGCGCGATCTCGGCTCCGATGTGTCTTAAGTGCTGCTGTGGTAAAAAAGAAAACTCCCCGCGGAGGCGTAAGATGGGTGACAAATGTCTCCAAGACCCACAGCTAGGGAAAGTGACTACAAAACCCGTTTGCCACGAACTTAAGCACATCGACGGCCTTCCGTGACTGGAAGTTTTACTTTTACTATATTTCCATTTCATTTAAATACTTTTCTCCTATCCTGTATAACAAACTCTAAAGTACAGGAAACCAAATAGGAAGCATTCACTCATGAGAAACTAAGTCTGCATACTGGGTGGCAGGGTACTCAGCTATATCCGTGAACAGTTACATAAGACACTCTAAGCTACCGCCTGCGAATGACACATAAAGGACGGTACTCTCTTTTCTTGTACATAAATACGTAACTATAGCTTGTTCATACAATAACATTGCAACACATGAAATTATATTTCTAGCAAAAAACTTAGCATCAAACACAACTAGAATCACAGGCATATACATAATTATATTTCTCACGCAGCACATCAAGATGACAACAACATTTAAACATAACAACATCAGCTTATATTATAAAATCACACGAAGTTATTCTTTGCAAATAATATTATTATAGTTACATGTCAATGACTAACGTAAACAGTGATAAAAAGAAATAAAAAGGTGGCAGCCGCGTCCACACTCCATCACCAACTTCCCCAGTCTACTTAGCCGCAGGATCAGAGCCCCCAGCATGTGGATCAGGAGTCCCACCTGTCCAGTTCAGAAGAGGAATTCATTAAACGAACGATCAAGTTATGAAAACACGGAAAGGAAAGAAAGGGAAAAGAATAACTCACCAGCATCCGCCGCTTGATCCTCATCATCCAACTGCACGCCCGCTTCCTCTGCAGCAAGCAGCCGCATTCCCTCCTTCACCGCCGCTTGCTCCTCCTTCGAAAACTGGGCAGTAACCGCATCCAAATTGAAAGCCTCTCCGCCTTCCTTACCCGCGTTCACCCTGGCCTCCTCTAAAGCCTGGAGATACACCTTGGCCATCACCCGAGGGTAATCGTCCATCCAAGACAAGCCGCCCTCCTTCCAAGTGTGGAAGTACATGTCCTGCAGCATCTCATCCATCATCCCCTCATTCTCCTCAAACTCCCTCACCCGCGCCTCGGAAGCTTGCAACTTGGCGACGACAATGTCCCTCTCTGATTGGTATCTCAAGCAGTCAGCCTGGAGAGACCTCCTCATTTCCTCCTCCTTTAACTTGAGGGACCTCCTCATCTCCTCCATCTCCTCCTTCAACTCGGCCTGAGCCATCTCCGCAGCCTCGAGCCTCCCAGACAACTCCTCTACCCGCTCAAGATCCGCATTTCGAACCTCGTCCACCGTCGTAATGGCCATGTTAATCCGTTCCCTGCAAGCGACCTCCATCTTCCATAATTCCGCCCTACTGGCCTTCTCCATCGTCTCTTTCAGCCGCTTGGAGGCTTCCTCATGCTGGGAAATCTGGATGGCTTGATCGGCGAGCTGCTTGGCCTGATCGGCAACTTTTAACCTCAACCGAATATTAGCACTCCCGATCTCTTCCCCGGCCTTGGCCAATTTAGCATGATGCTCCATTAACTTCTTGGTCTCTGCGGCCACCCGATCGATGTTAGCCTTGGCTTCGTCCCCCATGGTGACTACCCGTGTTGTAAGTAAATCAAGATCTAAAGACTTGGCCTCGTCCAGCACTCTTACCATGGGGTTGCGGGGAAGGAGGTGCTCGCCCGTGGCCTCATCAAATGAGATATCCTGAAAGCTCGGATCTAAATCAGGATGACCGGCAAAAGGGTCACGAGGCACGGGGCGAGGCACATCAGGACGCCTTATACGAATAACAGTTGGGCTCTTGAAAGGAGGATGAGGGGGGCCGGATTCCGTGCTCTCCTCCGTAGTATCACGAGGAGGCTGAGTAGGAAGCTGCGAACCAGGGGAAGACTCAAATAAGGAACGGCTCCGCTTCTTTTTCCGAATGCCCTCTTCAATGACCCCAAGAAGAGGGCGATAACTGACTACATCCCCAGTGCGACCAGTAGAGGGTTTCGCAGAAGCTCTCCTCGACTTAAACTGCTCAAGGCGGTGTCGAACGTCCGACGTTTTAACCACCCGGCCTGCCCCTGGAATAAAGAACAAGTGTTACGAACATACAATAATCCACAGTTCGAAAAATGTGTTAAGTTAAAAGGAAAGAAAAGTGAGAAGACACGTCTATTATACAAACCCGGCGGAGGAGTGGGATACTGCAATAAGTCCTGGATCTCATTCCAGGACGGAAGTGAACCGTAAAAAATTTCTAAGTCCCTATCGAAAATGGAATCGGCAGAAGACAAAAGTTCACCTTGCATCGCCGGAATCGCCCTAGCTGAGGAACCCTTAGAGGATGGGTCAGTGCCAGCCACAGCTTTGCCGGTTTCCTTTGCCTTCTCCGTTTCCGACTCTCCCTCCGACTCCCCGAAGGCCCGACGGAGAGCCTCATCCAGTTCAAGGTCTTGCTCAGAGGTTAGGGCACCGACGCCATTACCACCTTGACCGTCGCCGTCTCCTCCACCCTCCGACCCTTCTCCAACCTCGCCTCCTTCCTCCTCTTCTACACCTTCCTCCTCCGGGACAGTCGGACAAGTGCTTGGAGAAGGGCCATCAGACTTCTTCAGCTTCTCCCCCCCGACAACGGGACGCTCTGCAAAAGGCTCCCTCTTACCGCTCTTCACCGTAGCCCCCTCCTTAGCTTTAGCAGCCTTCTCCTCAGCCGTATCCCTTTGCTTAACCACGGACTGGTGCGGTAAGATCAAATTATACTCCAAGAGGGTTGCGTTCCTGATCAAGAAGGAGGCCGACCGGTCCCGTGCCGGAATAGCCTTTAGTTCAGCAGCCATTCGCACCAAGGAATCATCCTCCACGACTGCAATACCACCTGTCGCTAGCCAGAAATAGAAGCATGTCAGAAAAAACACTACAGTCAAAACATCGAAAATATAAATGAAATCCATCTTACAGCCGGAAGTGAAAAGGCGGAAAGAAACAGCATCGTCCTTGATGAAGAACCACTCTTTCTTGAACATGGTAAACTTGGAATATAAGTCCAGGACTGGTTTGAAGGGCACGGCCGCTTCCAGACTAATATACGGAGACCCCTTCTTATAGCCTCTCAGGTTGTACAGGTATCGAATTTCCCGGTTAGAAGGAGGACGCCCGTACCTCCTCTGGAAGATAACAAAGAGGCTCACCAGGATGGCATAAGAGTTTGGCTGAAGTTGGAAAGGAGCCACCTTCAAATATGTGGTGAAACTTACTATCCAAGCATTGATAGGAGGGATAGCACCGCACATACAATGGTATCTGCTATAAGCAAAATAGCCTTCGGGAGGATTATATGGCATCACTCCATCTCCCGGCAGCAGCATAAGAGCCCTATCTATCCCGAAGGAACGGGATATAGCGTCAAGTTGCTCCTCCTTTAGGGAGCTGGGAAAGCAATCAGGGGGGGAGATCAGAAGTTCCTGTGGACCATATCCATCCACTAGCGACCTCGGAATAGGTCGATATTGCCCGGATCCTGGTTGGACTGGGGGCAAGGAAGAAGAAGACTCTCCTGTGCCTCTAGACTTCTTTCTGTCCGATCGTGTTTCCGCTTTGCGAGACATTTCCTGCAGCGCAAGAAAAACTTGATATTAGAATAAGAAGTATAGAAACATAAACAAGCAAGTATATAAGGCAAGCGTGCAAAGAAGTCTAAGATTCCGCTCAAGGTTCAAGTATGAAGTCTCATTCGGCGGTGCAAGACGAGTTCATTCGGCGTCAAAAGCATATGGTCATTCGGCACTAAAATCCCATGCTCATTCGGCATACATATCATTCGGCCCTAAGACATGAGTCTCATTCAGCATACATATCATTCGGTCCTAAGTCTCATTCGGCTATCCAATACACACCGTATACATTCGGCAAACAGGACCATTTGGCAATCAGGACCATCCGGTGACAAGAGGTCATTCGGCAAAAAGTATATATATACCTGATTCGGTATAAACTGGTTCGGCAAAGGGTTTGGTTCGGCAGGTCAGCTGATTCGGCTCTCTGGTTCGGTAAGGGAAAACCAAGGGGAGTACGGCCTCTATATATAGGCGAGCTCAGGGCCGCCGAACCAACTGGTTCGGCCCACCGGACAGGAGCACCGGACCAATAACAAACATACCAAACCAACCAGATACCGAATGAAACCAAAACCGGATGAGCACGACTGGACCGACACAAAACCGAATGAAATCTCTCTCTACCGACAACAACCAGTGACTAGGGGCATGCAGAGTGCCTCACGCAGATAAGTACCGAACTCCAGAACTAACTAATAAAATCAGGATTATGATGACGATGAATAAGTCGTAAAACTCTCATTAACATGGATTAATCGTTTACACGTGTACGCAACCACGAATGGTCCATAGGCACGCTCTGAATGGTTATTAACCTTATCGTCGTGGGAATTTACACTTTGACACGCCTTTTTAAACTCATGGGTGAAACAGATATTTGACTCTGATAATTATGAAATGGCTAAGCTGCTTACACATGTACGGGGTCGCGAACGACCCCTAGGCATGCTCCGAGCTGGCGATAAACCATCTTGACAAACGATCCAGGGACCCACTCTGACATAAACCTGGCATCGCTGATGCTAAGCCCCCTCGGGGCTCACTCTTTCGTCCCGAACGGCACAGTTCACTTCATCTCGAACATTTCGATCATGAACGATCGTTATTTGGAATCACGCTAAAACTGTAATTTCCTTTGCAGGACATCAACAGAATACGGACGCCCAACCCCTGGCGTTACAAAGCTAGTCTTCCTACCACAGGGAAAACAAAGCGCGACACATGCAAGCACGTGCCCCACTTTGGGGGGCAAATGTTGGGCGAATTCTCACCCAGAAAATCTCGAGACCAAGAAGTGTCATTTTCACCCGGGTTTGCAACCTCCATTCCATCAGCTCCTATCGGCGATTTGAAAGAACAAGTTCCATTCGGCAGTGAGGGCTCATTCGGCATACAGGTTCATCCGGCTATGCAAGGATATGGGCTCATTCGGCACTCCAAGTTAAGGTCCATCCGGCGTGATAGCATTCGGTATTCCCCCTCATCGCCCTACCACCAAACTTGTTTGGTGCCGGACCAAACACCACCGGACCCAACACCACCGGATCAAACACCGCCGAACCAACTCCCAAGGCCATCACCGAATCAAACGAGCACCGAACCACCTCATTACCACCGGTCCATACATACCACCGGTCCATACCTACCACCGAATGGAGCTCCGCCGAACCAGATGATTGCCAGTCCAGATTGCTTCAGCCCGGGCCCACCAGCAGTTATATACTTCCAAGATCCCTGCCCCCTACCTCATTCTATAAATAGAGGGGCAGGGGTACAACAATGGCAGACAGGTTTGAGAGCTCAAGCAAGGAAGGAACTTTCAAACTACTTTCATATACTTGTATACGAAGCATTGTACTTGTAATCCGAAAGAAAGAAGATAATAACATATAAAGTGGACGTAGGCATATTCCGGCCGAACCACTATAAATCTGCGTGTCTTTTACATTTCAGCCCCTACTTTTATCATATTTACATAACTCTTCTAAACCATTGAAAATCACATATAATCAACTAAATAATACGACTTGGAGGTGTTTGTCCATTTTTTGTGCAAACAAGTAAATAAAAAAAAGTTATATTTGAGAATTTAAACTTAAGTGTTAAGTTGAAATTTAATGTAATGGATATTAAAAATTCAACATTGCATTTTAATAAGTGAATTATTATTAAATCTAGATTTTTGAATGGTAATTTAACCCTGTAAAATCATGAACTTGAGGAAAATTAAATGATGTTATAAATGTGAAAATGTATGACTTAATAAGTTAAAAATGTTTTAATAAAAATATATCTGGTTGAGAAATTTTATTGAATATTTGAAGTTAATTGACTGCATTTTTGAAATGATATTAATTACAATGTAAATGATATTACAGCAATTGTAAATACTGTAGTTGATGATAATGAACTAAAAAAAAGATGCTATTTAAAAAAACTATTATAGAAATTGTTGTAAGTACTATGATTTTTGAATTTAACTAAGTTTATTTGAAATTTAAGAAAACTTTATTACAACATTTTTAAACGTTGTCTTTTGTTAAATTGAACTGTTTTGAATGTAACTTTCCGTAGAGTTTTCTAAATGATGCGAAAAGTGAATTTTCACTGTTTTGATAAACTTAAGTGAATAAATGAACTTTGGAAGTTGAAATTTTTTGAAATTTAATAATTTAATTATTAAGCATAATAACTTCATTGAAATGAAAAAAAAAAGAATTTTTGGAATATAAACTGTTTTAAAATATGAATTGAAATGGTATTTTAGATTGAATAAAATGAATAATGATTTGAAATGAATGAAGTTTTGAAAAGATACGATATTTTGATATATTAAAATGATTTGAAAATGAAGTTTTGAAAGGATATGATATTTTGATATATTAAAATGATTTGAAACGAAGTTTTGAATTTTTGATATTAAATGATTTGAAAAACGGAGTTTGAAAGATAGGACATTTTGATATTAACATGATTTAAAAAGAAGTTCTGAAAGATATGATATTTTGGAACTGAAAGGTAGTGTTGAAAGGGTATGAAAATTTAATATATTGAAATGGTTAGAAATGACTTGATATTTATTTTGATAAATATTTGAATTGAAAGATATTTTACGATGATATATTGAAATGGTTTTGGAAATGATTTAATCTTTATTTTGATAAAGATTTGGATTGAAAAGGATATTTTATTTTGAAGTATAAAATATTGTTTTAAGTTATAACTACGGGTTATAATAACGATTGGTTGTTAAAGAGACCGGGATCGGATATTGTCTTATAGCCGGCTAATACCGAAAACCACTTTAACAACTGTGTACGCGGTGGAGATTCCAGAATGAAGTAGGATGGTGGCGACGTTCTCGAGGTATATTACGTGGACCCAACTCCCGTGAGTTGGCATATATGACTTAAACAGGAGCTATACCGGGCTACACAAAGGGTCGCACCCTTTCATCGAGCATGATCCATCGGAAACCATTCTATTATTGTTGTGATTCGATTCGGTGGCGCCACTTTGATTCGGGGGTATTGTTCGAGGTGGGCGGAAGCTGCTGGCTTGCCGTCACCACCGGTCCGGGAGTGCAAACGGTGTATCCACCCTGGCATTTCCTTGCGTGCCGTGTCATATCCTTATATCGAGCCCACTACGATTTTGGTTTTAAAGATCCGACCGCGTTAAGGTTCACCATCCCCTTAACGCTATTTTCTATATGATTATACATTACTGATTAGACACTACCGTATATAGCGTATATTACTACATAGTAAATAGTTTAACGGATCCTTAGAGGATGGGCGGTCCCAAGCATCCTTTAAGTTACTGATGCATTTTGTTACTGTTCACTTGAGTTGATTTACAGTTTATAAGTATTTATGTCCTGACTCGAGTGTTTTGTGTTTTGCTTTACGCTCGAGTCAGATTGATTGAGTTAGCATTCAAGATTCACCTTCGGAGTTGGAGCTTTCCTTGAAGATCCAGCCATCTATTTTGTTTCAGTATCCAGTGTTTCAGTGATGTATCTGATTTGTACCTGATGTATCTTGTTACTCTTCGGTTGTATCTTATTTAACCCTAATGCATCTTATATTTTATATAGTAGCTTCATGAACTACTATCTCTTTTTCTTCCGCTGCATTATTATTACTCTGTGTCTGTGATTTGTGATTTTATTTACTGTATATTATAAGGTTTGCTAAAATTTTATTTACAACGCGGTATTTTGAGCAATTCAATTTCGGCATGAGTGTCTACCTATACACTTATAATGGATGCGAATGGCTGAAAATACCTGGTCGTTACAGTTGGTATCAGAGCCAGGTTAGCTCTAGGCAAAACGCAGCATATGGAGTGAATGTATTTACAGAATCACTTTCATTCGAGTTTGAATCTCTCCCTTTTGACTCGATTCCTTTGAATTTTGGAACGTTCCCTACAGTTCCAAAATCCATTCGTATCCTCACTATTCATCTTCTTTTGACTCTGGAGCATTCCATAACTCCGCTTCGAATGATCTTTCTAGTGAGTCGGCGGTCACGCCAATTTCAAATTTAATTGAAAAAGGGGGAAAAACTCCTTTGCAGTTAGCATCGATTCACCAGAGATTCTTATCTATCCTTGGTTTAGATGCTAATATCTTTTGTTATTTCAAACTCTAACTCTTGAGATCGAATGTAGATTTACCCTAGAAAAATCAACATTGATCTTATTCTTTAAGTCACGGTTGACCCGGTTAAGGTTGCCCGTGATTTATATAAGCTTATCCATCTTCTATTCTGTTATTTAATCATGTCATCCTTGTTTCCAACTTATTTTTAAATCATAATCTCCTTTGATTTGTGTTAATCAAAAACAAAATTTGAATCTCTATCCTTCTTTGAAAATCTATTCATGTATAGTGTATTTGTAAACTAGTATTTAAAATTAAAATGTTTTATATATTGTGTTGTTTGAGTTGTTGATGTTGAGTTGGGTTTCTGATCGATACGTCTGATCAGCGCTATCGATAAGATTTCCAAAACACTTTGACAGAACAAACGGACACAATATATTTTTAAAAAAAAATTGGTTAATGAAATAAATTTTGATATATAAGTAAATTTATGGAACTTAATGAAATGATTTAAATTGATAATTTGAAATGATAATACTTGATTTATCATTTATTGTTCTACAAATAGATTTATAAATATTTGTTCATAAATTTATTTGGGAACTGAAATGAATTTAAAACAAGAATTTTAGGATTTAGATTCCGATTATTTCGAACTTTGGTTTAAAGTTTTAAAAGATTATATTATTTAAAGTATTTTGAATAGTATTTGTTTTCAAAGAATTTTAAAGGTTTAAAATTTGTGCTCTTCTCTTTGTCCCTGGAAAATAACTTCGGTGATGATCGCGACATCATCGACGTTCATTTTCGAGTTTCGAAGTTAAGAGAGTGTTCTGTAGTCTTGCTACAGCTTTGTTTTGAGAAATTAAATTGATTTGAATTTCTAAAATATGACTTGATTTATAATATATATATATAGATATATGATTGAAATTTGATTTGACATATTATATATGTATATATATTATTTCCTATCTCTAAATGGTCTAAAGAAATCGGAAATTTAATTCTTAAATTCTATTTTTAAAGAATAATTTCAATTATAAAAAGAAAATAATTTTTTTTTTGAATAAATGATTTAAGCTTGAAATGATTAAATTGGAAATTTTATTTGTATAATACAATTGCATTCAAATATAACTTACCAAAATTTCAGAAGTTAAAAATGTAATTGGATAATATACGATATAAAAAGATTTTATAAATAAAATTTGAGTAGTTATAAAAAAAAGTGTAAACATATTTAGCATGAGTGATAAATATATTGAGAGGAATAAATTTAATTTTGATTAGGAATAAAGAAGAATAAAATTTATTAAGTACAATGTGAGTGTAATAAATGATTATTTTTCAAACCCATGGTTCTAAAAATTGTTAATTTAAGATGATTGGATAATAAGATGATGAAATTTGAGATAGTTAAGATTTAGTTAACTTGTGTAAAGATTTATTCTCTGTTTAAGTTGAAATCTCCATGCTTTCAAATTCATTTCCTTATTTTGTTTTTCAAACTATCTTTTGGTTGTCCTTATCATCCTTATCTTGCTATAGACGGGTATAGGCACCTTTCTATAATATTTCTGTTTAGAAATCTTTCTATAATCTTTGATAGACCTTTGGTAATCATTTTGAATCCACCTTTTTCGTGCTTGTGTTCTTGATTCTGGAGGATCTTGGAAAGATCACCTCCACCTTGTTAAACTTACCTATAACAACAGCTATCAGGTATAACTTCAATCTTCTTGTCATCTTATCTTAATCCTATTTCACTCTATCTTTTCTGTGCCCTTCCATACCTCATTCCTTTTCGGGGACGAAAAGTTTTGAGTGGGGGAGAGTGTAACAACCCTGTATTTTGTAATTATTTTATTGTATATTTTAATTAGTTTTAATGTAAGATTTAGATTTAAAAACTTATTTTAGTTATTTGAAATGATTAAATTTATTATTTAAATATAATCTTGATCTTTATATGAGTTATAATTCCAAACTTGTGTAAGTTGAATATTTGCCTAAAATGCTGATTTTTGTCAAAATAGTCAAACAGTGACTTTTAACTTAAAATTTTAAAAGTTTGAAATTTAATTTTTTTTTCTTTTATTATGAAAGTACATAAAATTCTATAACACCACTTTTCGTTTCTTTGAAATTGGATGTAAATTGTGAAAGTTATACCCTTTACAATATTGTGCATATATAGGGTTATTTAACAATGACTATTTTAAATTAAATAAATTACTTCTTCTTTGTTATATTTTAATTTAATATGTAATATTTTGTTTTATTATGTGTATTTTGACTTTTAAATATTTTTAAATGATAATAGAATTTTTCCAAAATTTACTGTATTTATTTCCTATTTTTGAAGGCTGTTTTGTAATTTTCTGCTATTTCTTCATATAAATTTTACTTAATAATTTTTTTTTTGTGAATGCATTTTATTTTATTTGTTATAAATATTTTTACAATTCCATCAATATTTTCTAAAGTTCATTTGAAATTATTTCTAATTTTTAAAGCCTAGTCTGCAATTTTAAGCCATTTTCTTAATTTAATTATATATAATTAAAATTTATTTATTTATTATATGCACTCACTTTTATTGCTGTGTTTTACTTTATTTTATTCATTTTACATGTATTTAAATTTAAGAATTTTTTTCCAAAGTGTATTGAAGTTATTTCTAATTCCTAAGTCTAGTTTTCATTTTTTGTGCCATTTTTCTTATTTTAATCATATCTAATTAATAATTAATTATTAATATTTTGTTTATCTGTTATATTTTCAAATTCTAACTGAAATTTATAAATATTTTCAGTTATTTAAGATGTACATGAATATATATAGGAAGTTTAAAAGGTTTGAAAGCAAAGAAACGTAAAACCGTTTTAACGTTTCTTCTTCCGTTTCTTTTCCAATTAATAGATTTAATTTCCTTTGACCGTTCCTTTCTTTATTGTAGCTGTGCATTTCTTACCTCATTTTCACATGAAAACATTCCTCTCCACTTCATTTTTCACGGCTATAAAGGTTTGGTAATGACTCCTCTTTTCCTCTTCGTTTTGCTCTTCTTTTTCCATTGTTTTCTTATATTTTGCCTTGTTTTCTCATGTGTATTGCTTGGCCTCTCCTCCATAGCCACGGCCACCACCTCCTACACCTCTTCCCTGCCATCATCACCAGCTACCCCTTTGGTCTTGACCAAGGCCGAGTCCACCATGGTGCCAAAACTCCAAAAAAATGCAACAATGCCCTTGAACAATGCTAGTTCGACCACCTTTGCCTCATCTCCTTCATCTCCACTTGTTGCCTTGCCTATATGATGTTAAACCTGACCTATATGATGTCATACCTGAGCCAAAGCATCATCATAGCCAATCATAAGTGTCCCTAGGCCAAGCATTGAAGTGGTTGAAGTAAGGTCCAATCTATCTTGTTCATTTTGCTTTGTATTTCAAAATTGATTCAATGTTATTTTATGTTGAATGTTTATATATTGTCTTGTTTGTTTTGTTTTGGGTTGTTGATACAAAATTATATCTTGGCTATCTTTCAACTCAAATCAAAAGTCGTGCAATTGTGCTTTGTCGTGCCTTTGGAGTCGTGCTTGTATGTTGTTTTGGTCTCTAGCCTTAAAAAAGTGAGTCTTTCTCACTCTGACATTTATACTTATGAAAAGTGAATTGATGACAAGTGTTTAGTAATAAAAAATGTTTATGCAAGTTAATGATGATCATATGATATGTATGCCATGTTATTACCATATTATTACCATGTTAAAACTGTTAATTTTCACCTGACATCTGATGTATGACTGTATATTGTGATATTGACCTTGTTTATATTATTTATGCATATGATCACACTGCAAGTTCCCTGTTAGAAAAAAAATGTTATGGGCTGAAATGATAGGCCTGAATGGTTTTAAATTTTTCATTTTGACTTGGGATTGCGGGTTTGAAATGATAAAACCCGGATTTTCTTTGTAAATTATGGGTTGAAATGATATATTACCCATATCACTTTACCTAGCGTAGAAAATTATATACAGGCCCGTAGTTAAAATATGTTTTTCTAAAATTTTAAATATTTTAGAAATTCAATTATTATAATATTTTGATTTTAAATTTAATAAAAAAAGGATTTTTTGTAAATTATTATTGATTTTCTGAATAATTGTAAGTGAAATGAATTAATGAAAAAGTTAGAAATTTTGAACGTAAGTTATTTTGGAAATTTTGATTTAATTATAATTGGAAATTTAATTGAATATGAAATTATGATAAATTTATGATAATTTGAATTTAAATGAATTTAAAGTGATTTTTATATCATATTAATGATTTTAATAAAGTTGAAATGTGAAATGAATGAATATTGTAAGTTGAAATTTTGATATATAGCTAAAACTGGAAATTTATGAAATTGACGTAAAAGTGAACTTTTAGTTAAGTAAATAAAAATAAAAAAAAAGTTATATTTGAGAATTTGAACTTAAGTGTTAAGTTGAAATTTAATGTAATGGATATTAAAAATTCAACATTGCATTTTAATAAGTGAATTATTATTAAATCTTGATTTTTGAATGGAAATTTAACCCTGTAAAATCATGAACTTGAGGAAAATTAAATGATGTTATAAATGTGAAAACGTATGACTTTATAAGTTAAAAATGTTTTAATAAAAATATAACTGGTTGAGAAATTTTACTGAATATTTGAAGTTAATTGACTGCATTTTTGAAATGATATTAATTACAATGTAAATGATATTACAGCAATCGTAAATACTGTAGTTGATGATAATGAACTAAAAAAAAAGCTATTTAAAAAACTATTATAGAAATTGTTGCAAGTACTATGATTTTTGAATTTAACTAAGTTTATTTGAAATTTAAGAAAACTTTATTACAACATTTTTAAACATGTCTTTTGTTAAATTGAACTATTTTGAATGTAACTTTCCGTAATTTTTCTAAATGATGCGAAAAGTGAATTTTCACTGTTTTGATAAACTTAAGTGAATATATGAACTTTGGAAGTTGAAATTTTTCGAAATTTAATAATTTAATTATTAAGCATAATAACTTCATTGAAATGAAAAAAAAAAGAATTTTTGGAATATAAACTATTTTAAAATATGAATTGAAATGGTATTTTAGATTGAATAAAATGAATAATGATTTGCAATGAATGAAGTTTTGAAAAGATACGATATTTTGATATATTAAAATGATTTGAAAATGAAGTTTTGAAAGGATATGATATTTTGATATATTAAAATGATTTGAAACGAAGTTTTGAAAGATATGATATTTTTGATATTAAATGATTTGAAAAACGGAGTTTGAAAGATAGGACATTTTGATAATAACATGATTTAAAATGAAGTTATGAAAGATAGATATTTTGGAACTGAAAGGTAGTGTTGAAAGGGTATGAAAATTTAATATATTGAAATGGTTAGAAATGACTTGATATTTATTTTGATAAATATTTGAATTGAAAGATATTTTACGATGATATATTGAAATGGTTTTGGAAATGATTTAATCTTTATTTTGATAAAGATTTGGATTGAAAAGGATATTTTATTTTGAAGTATAAAATATTGTTTTAAAGTTATAACTATGGATTATAATAACGATTGGTTGTTAAAGAGACCGGGATCGGATATTGTCTTATAGCCGTCCAATACCGAAAACCACTTTAACAACTGTGTACGCGGTGGAGATTCTAGAATAAAGTAGGATGGTGGCGACGTTCTCGAGGTATATTACGTGGACCCAACTCCCGTGAGTTGGCATATATGACTTAAACATGAGCTATACCGGGCTACACAAAGGGTCGCACCCTTTCATTGAGCATGCTCCATCGGAAACCATTCTATTACTGTTGTGATTCGATTCGGTGGCGCCACTTTGATTCGGGGGTATTGTTCGAGGTGGGCAGAAGCTGCTGGCTTGCCTTCACCACCGGTCCGGGAGTGCAAACGGTGTATCCACCCTGGCATTTCCTTGCGTGCCGTGTCATATCCTTATATCGAGCCCACTACGATTTTGGTTTTAATGATTCGACCGCGTTAAGGTTCACCATCCCCTTAACGCTATTTTCTATATGATTATACTTTACTGATTAGACACTACCGTATATAGCGTATATTACTACATAGTAAATAGTTTAACGGATCCTTAGAGGATGGGCGGTCCCAAGCATCCTTTAAGTTACTGATGCATTTTGTTACTGTTCACTTGAGTTGATTTACAGTTTATAAGTATTTATGTCCTGACTCGAGTGTTTTGTGTTTTTCTTTACGCTCGAGTCAGATTGATTGAGTTAGCATTCAAGATTCACCTTCGGAGTTGGAGCTTTCCTTGAAGATCCAGCTATCTATTTTGTTTCAGTATCCAGTGTTTCAGTGATGTATCTGATTTGTACCTGATGTATCTTGTTACTCTTCGGTTGTATCTTATTTAACCCTGATGCATCTTATATTTTATATAGCAGCTTCATGAACTACTTTCTCTTTTTCTTCCGCTGCATTATTATTACTCTGTGTCTGTGGTCTGTGATTTTATTTACTGTATATTCTGAGGTTTGCCAAAAATTTATTTACAACACGGTATTTTGAGCAGTTCAATTCCGGCATGAGTGTCTACCTATACACTTATAATGGATGCGAATGGTTGAAAATACATGGTCGTTACATGTAACGACCCGCCGCTCTGACCGCCTCTAGTCGGTAATTAAACCAACTCGAAACGTTCAAAATGACGGATTGTTGGTCAGTTTATAGAGTTTAAACAGAAACAGCCACAGAATCACAGAATAATCATAATATTATTCATAAATGAATTTTTCTTACATACATATATCAGATTTTGTACAATGCATTTAAATTTTTATACAGCGGAAACAATTTATTTTATTAAGTACAAGAAAATTTCTTGAAAAGCTTTAGTGAAGTGCTTTCCCCAACTCTCTCTAACTTCGCGGCCTGAAAATCTTCAAGCTGTAAAAATACTCGGTCTGACCCGAGTATTATATTCAAAAGAAAATAATACACAGGTCAGTCTAATTCAAACTCAGTTATTAGTGCATAGAAGCAATAATAATCAAACAACAATTAGACGACAGTCAATATAAATTTACCTATCCGATCCTTTAACAAGTAATCGAATAACGGTAAATATAACACTTAACAGTGTTAAACAACAATTCAACAGATTCAGATTATCAATGAGATAGATGAAGGGATTATTGATGAAGATCATTTAGAAAACAATCAAAATTTGCCTAAACGGCAATTAACTACAAAATCATCAAAATCGATTCAAAATATATTGAATTGGCAACATAAAATAATTTTCATCAAAAAGAAAACATCATTTTAAACATTAAATTGGGTAGGGCTGCAGTACACACACGCGTATACGGCCTCGCCACATTTAAAATGTCAACTCTGTGGCTGCAGTTCACGCTTGCGTGCACTGCCTCGCCACTATCGTGATGACGTACTCAAAAAAGTCAACGAACCAAAATCAATGAAGGTTCAAATATCGATTCAAAATGTCGATACTACGTGGCTGCAGGGCACGCACGCGTGCGCTGCCTCGCCACAACAACTTGTGAAATAAAACAAGTTTCCATACAACTTATTACTGCACATTTCAACAAGTGCAAAATTTCCATAAAAATGAAACTGCGGTCACTAATGAACACAAGGGCGAGCTGCAACTAATACTGCAGTCACCACAAGCATCGCACTTGAAAACAACTTAATGCAGCCCCTAACCCAAGTGCAACAGGGTTTCAAATGAAGGGCAACAAGTATTGCATCAGTGAACAACTCAACAAATGCATATACAAGAATGCAACAGTGACCAAAGTCAAAACAAAATCAGGTTGAATAGAGGCTACAAGTAGTGAACTGAACACACATGAACAATGCAGGTGATAAATGGAGTGTTCAATGCAACATGGAGAAATCAGGACATGAATGCAGTAGTGCACCGGTCAGTGCAAACTACTCTGACAACAAGTATGACTGGGATGCATACATGAACAAGAAATCAGCCTATAATGGCAAGTGCAGACTCAAACTGCAAGTCAAAACTGCAACAACAAACTCAAAACAACACACATATGTATATGTGTATATATGGCATATACCAGTGGATCAATTCAGTAC
Organism: Allium cepa; assembly: GCA_030765085.1. Classification (NCBI taxonomy): domain Eukaryota; kingdom Viridiplantae; phylum Streptophyta; class Magnoliopsida; order Asparagales; family Amaryllidaceae; genus Allium; species Allium cepa. The sequence continues at coordinate 419,619,076 of CM060943.1, read as the reverse complement.
TAAAATCAGCAAAGGCAAGGTACCAGTTCAACTCGAAAGCATCACAACACAAATGTACATAAGCAACAATGCATTGTACATTAAGTGATACAACAATGCAACACCAATGACAACTTTTAAAACCAAGTATAAAGCAGTGTCAACGAGTACTGTAAGTAAGACCAGGATGCAAGTTAAGGCAAGATTATAGTGCAACACTTCAAATATCAATGCCAACAAACTGAACTGGATAGTGCACCGAGAATGAGGCAACAGAGCAAGGATCCAGCACAATTTTTATTTATTTATTTATTTATTTCCAGTCACAATGAAATCAAGGCATCAAGTATACACAAATAACCAGTACAGTTTAGTATGCTAAGCACAGGAGACAAAACACATACATATGGAACAGTGTGGCAAACAGTCATATATATACAACATGAATGCATATATATATATATATATATATGTAAATATATATATATATATATATATATACATATGAAGCTACGCCACAGTATGCCACAGAGGTAATGGAACTGCAGTTCCAACTTAAAATGGTAGAGCCTAAAAAAAAAGAATGTTTCAAAGCTAAGGCCAAAACTAAATACGCAGTTCAAAAATCAAAGTCCAGTGAAACTCAAACAACAACAAAACTGCGAGGAGCCAAGACATGGCAACAATGAATGTACAGTTCAAATGAACATCAAGGGCTAGTTTCGGCCAAGTGTACAAATGCAACCAAATGTGCAAAGATGCATAAACTTGCTTCATCCCAAATATCAACTGTAACTATTGGATCAATCATCTGAAATTGGTAAAATGAAATTTTATTTCAAGTACAAACTGCTCTCAAATTACTAATTTTAAAATCTTCGTTTTTGTTTTTAAAATCATAAAATTCAGTAAGCATTCAAGTTATCAACTGGAATTAGATTTTTTATAGAGATTGAATTTATCAATTTGTTATTTGATTTCCTGTAGTAGGCAAAATTACAGTAGTGCTCTTTCAGAGGTGATTTAAACATCTTCTTAAAATCTCGATTGAGGTTTACAATCTTGTTTTCAGTTGAAAACAAACTTAACTTTGAATAAAAATCAATCCTGATCCATAACAGAGGATTTGATCAAAAGATTGATTCAAGATTAAACTTTGAACCTGGAAACTAAATCAAATAAAACATTCAAACACATAGCAACTGCACGCAACCAAAAAATTATACATATACAAAGATATACTTATGTATATACTTGCAATAACTAGATAAACATGCCACAGAGTTATATACTTAAACCATTAAAAATTGTTATGTTACTCACTTATTGATCATCACAAATAGTTTATGGTTCCAGGGATTTGACCAGTTAACCTTATATTAAATTGTTTTAAAAACATGAATCTGATCATTTCTAACAATTTTTTTTTCTTTAAGGACTATAACTTAAACTGTTTACAAGTTAAAATATGAATTTTCATAAAAATTTAGGGTGTTGTTCAGGCTACAGAGAGGTGTGAATATGAATGTCATTTCAGACAACACATACCAACAGATATATATCAGATTTAAGGCCACTCATAAGCATCAAGATACTAAAACATGTTAAAAGATTAAGAGAAGTGGTTTGCTCACTGCCACTTAATAACGCAGATTCAACGAAACAAAAACAACCTAATTACCAAACTCGAAGTTGTTGATAAAAAGAAAAATCAAGTTGAAGTCGATATCGAAACAGTTCAAAATTTCACCAAACCATATAGTTGAAACAATAAGTATCAACGTATGCGAATTTAATTAAATCACAAAATCATCAACATCTGAACAAATCAAATGGTTGAGACGAAGCCCAACAAAAATCAGAGAAAATCAACTCGAAACAGAGATGACAGAGAATATTGAATAGTTTAAAATCAACATCGAAACCAAAAATCGACTATCGACAATAGGTATTGAATTAGATGTGAGGGATATAAATCACTCACCTTTGTCGAACGAGTTGGGGCAGCACGCGAGCGAATTTGAAGCCGAAGCCCTAATCTTGGATCGAAGAACGAAGAGAAATGAGGACGGCCATTATTTTCTTTGTTTATTTATTTTTTTTCTTCTGAAGATTTGAGATGAGGAAAAGAGGAAAAGGAGGTAGGGTATAAAAGAGAAAGAGGGACGTGAATTTTGCGTGATGAAAGGCACGAGTTAAGGCGTGATGGAAGGCGCGTTTGTAGGTAAACCAAGTATAAGGCAGTATACTTATTTATCTTTATTTTATTTTCTTTTTTCTTTTCTTCATTATAAATTCAATTTGTTTTGTAAATTGTTTTCTTTCACTTTGTTTTCGTTTAATTTTGTTGTTAAAACTTTAACTAAGTGTATTTATTTATTTGTTTTGTATTGATTAAAATTTATTCCTTTTTATTTTAAAGAGAAGAAAATATTATTTAAAACTAACCATCCTTTTTAAATTTAAATAATAATTCTTGTATCTACATTATTTTTTTTCCTAAGTCATTTGTTCAAATTTTAAATACCAATTCAATTATTCAAATTCAAAGCTAATTCAAATTCTATTCAACTTTTCACTAGATTAAATTCAAATATTTAATCGCCAATTTATTCTGATAATTTGAAATTCAAGCAAAATCATCATTTAAATATTTAAAATCAATTAAATAATTTCAAATTAAATTGTTCAAAATTCAGGGTTGTTACAATCTCCCCTACTTAAAAGAATTTCGTCCCGAAATTATAAGTTAGGAAAAACGATTGCTAAAATCTCACCGATATTTATACCCTACACAATTTTATCAAGTTTCAAACTCACAAATAAATATAGGATTCATTCCATTTATTTTATTTCACTAGTTTTGTTCATCAATTTCAATAATCAAGACAGAAAAGTCTTTTACCAATTTTTTTTTTTTTTTGACTTACAAAGCTCAAATTTTTAAACTTGAAATCTTTCATGCTAAATATTTGCATATTACATCATTTCCAAAGCTGTGTGCTTTCAAGATATTTTAAAAATCTTCTTCCTTAATTCATTAAGTTAGAATTATGTAATTCTAATTTCAGATTATTGATTTTCTATTCAAAGTTTTGAAAATACTTGATAACTCGAAGTTTAACAAGTCCATCGTCGTTCTTACAGACATTAGGCATACGCTGGCCAGGCGCAAGACTAAAAATCTCCAAGTACTAAATATACTTGCTTCAACTCCCAGTGAAAATACTTTTTAAAAATTATTTTAAAAATGGATATGGAAAGCACGTTCCCCCATGGATCACAGTTTACCCGGCGGTTACGCTACTATCTCAGTAGAATCACTTGTAATCTTAGATTTCTCATCACTCTTGAATTTCGCCATGGTTGTCGCCTTAGATCGCGGTCCACACGGCGGTTACACTACTATCTCAGTAGAATCGCTCGTGGCCTTAGGCATCACGCCCCTCGAATTTCGCTTCGGTTTCCAGATCGCAGTTTACTCGGCGGTTGCGCCACTATCTCAGTGGGATCGCTTGTAACTGTAGGCATCACGCCCCACGAATTACGCCAGCATCAATTCACATAATCCCAAACACGATGATCCATCGTGGGGGATATCATACCAGTCCCAATGGACATTCCACTAATGGAATTCTACGTAGCTACGATTTCCAATGGACACTCCACCGAGTTCCAATCACATTCACACATAATAAATGGAAGGTACATTTCCATATACTCAGTTTTTAGAAAACATATGTCATATACATATAGTACTTCATTTCACATTTCGTACATATCATACCTATGTAAACTTACACAGGATTTTCATAATAATGACTTTCCAAACTGATAGTTTTCGATTATATTCACATATATAAGTTACGAAAACTCAATTCACATTCACAACAAATAGAGGATTCCAAATTTTCCATCACGTTTAAAATTTTCCTCTAAATCGATTTGAAAATTTAAGGTTATCTCAAACCTAATTCACATTCACAATCCAATTTATTATCGACTTCACATTCGATTTGGATTTCACGTTACATCGTCAATTCTCAACACATAATTGATGTCTATCGATATATAACCTCTAAGCTCGTACGTCTCAGAGAAGGGTGTTAAGCTAAAAGAATAAATTCTCCGCCACCACAGATATATATTTAATAGAGATCAAATGCTATGTCATCAATTCACAATGTTAGACATACAATCCCAATCGACTATCCAAAATTCAAAGCTCAACTTATATTGTTTTTGGTGTCAAAGTTAAACTCAATTTTAACTCAAGATTCAATCTTTTTTTTTTTGGAAGATTTCCAAGTTGAACTAATTGTTCACATTTCTCAAAATAATATCTTTACAAGATATATAATTTTCACACTTAGCCATTTGAAACTAATTTCAAATACTCATTTTTTTCAATTTATCTTTAAAAGATAAAATTTCAAACCTTTCATTTCATATTGGAAAACATTTCCATACTTATTAAATAATAAGTAATTCACAAATTCTTTTATTTTCAACACGGAAAATATTCAATATACTTGAATCAAAATTAAGTATATATTTCACTCTTTAAGGAAATCATTCTTTTAAACACATTTATTTGAGTTAAAACGAATGTTGCGTAAAACATCGTTACGACAACTCAAAATCACTAGTATAGGGATCGGATTTAAGATAGATATATAAATCCCAATACTATAAACAACATTTCCTTTCGGAAACCATTTACTATAACAACAGTGTTATAGTCCACCATTTTCTTATTTCTCGAAACGCCTATTTCAACAATTGAATGTTTAAATCTATGTATTCGATATTTAATGCATTTTAAAACATCTTTAAAACCATTAACTTTTTCAACTTCGACTTAATTCATAGTTTGAATTCTTCATACTTTTCATAGTATTAGTTTTAAATCGATTTCAAACTTTTCAATATTAAGTTTTTCACTTAATTTAATTTTCCGCACGTTTAAATTCAAATTCATCACTGAATTTATTAAACCTATAATGGATTATCCTGTTGACAACTTCAAATTTGAAATCTAAATTTCATTTGAACTTTACATTTGCTTTCTATTTCAAAAATAATCAACTAGTTCTTTAGTAAATTATTCATCAAATTGGTTCCATTAAATCCATATTTCCCCATTAACCTCATTTCACAATATCACTTCCCTAAAACATATCCGTTTTAGTCAATAATATATTCACTATCCAAAATCGCGAATATACTTATCTATTCAATTCAGTGTTTCTACACTTTTATTTAAATGATTATCCACTGTCCAAAATCGTGGATAAAATTCCCAAACAACATTTACTATCACAATATTTAACTTAAAGGATAATTCGCTGTCCAAAATCACGAATATATCTCCTTTAATAAGCTACAACAATTTACTTATCAAATTCAATTGATTTCGAACTTATAAACAATCTTCACAAATTCCATTTCTATTTATAAAACTTCCATTTATAAATCTTTTTTATTAATTCAATTCAATTCAATTTATATAACTCAGTTATATACCAAAAGTCCATTTATAAGTTAAATACTTATAATCCATTCATTCACTAAATCGTTCTTCAAAACATTTGAAATTAATTCTCAAAAGAATTCAGAATCAAATTCTCAAGTTATAGTTTAATTATCCTCTTGGCTATAACTAAATTGAAATATCATTTTATTTCACAATTATCATTTTGTAGATATTCACAATATTTGATTCAAATCAATTCATTAATTCACTTCACTTAACTTTTATTTTTCATTTTCCCTAACTCTCAAAAATTCGATAATGAGTCTCCGAACGATTGAAACTCAAATCTAAGAAGACCTCACCGAAGAGAACTAACGCAAACTTAAATTTAGAGAGGGGAATTTTCAAAATAATTCTAACTTTCAAAATACCTTTTTATTTTCCAAAGAAAACAATTTCAAACTTATTTAAAGTTGAAAAACATTTTTCTTTAAAGTGTTTCTAGTAACTATTCATATTAAACATCATAAACTGAGCTTTGAGTAAACCAAAGCTCTGATACCACTTTTGTAACGACCCGCCGCTCTGACCGCCTCTAGTCGGTAATTAAACCAACTCGAAACGTTCAAAATGACGGATTGTTAGTCAGTTTATAGAGTTTAAACAGAAACAGCCACCGAATCACAGAATAATCATAATATTATTCATAAATGAATTTTTCTTACATACATATATCAGATTTTGTACAATGCATTTAAATTTTTATACAGCGGAAACAATTTATTTTATTAAGTACAAGAAAATTTCTTGAAAAGCTTTAGTGAAGTGCTTTCCCCAACTCTCTCTAACTTCGCGGCCTGAAAATCTTCAAGCTGTAAAAATACTCGGTCTGACCCGAGTATTATATTCAAAAGAAAATAATACACAGGTCAGTCTAATTCAAACTCAGTTATTAGTGCATAGAAGCAATAATAATCAAACAACAATTAGACGACAGTCAATATAAATTTACCTATCCGATCCTTTAACAAGTAATCGGATAACGGTAAATATAACACTTAACAGTGTTAAACAACAATTCAACAGATTCAGATTATCAATGAGATAGATGAAGGGATTATTGATGAAGATCATTTAGAAAACAATCAAAATTTGCCTAAACGGCAATTAACTACAAAATCATCAAAATCGATTCAAAATATATTGAATTGGCAATATAAAATAATTTTCATCAAAAAGAAAACATCATTTTAAACATTAAATTTGGTAGGGCTGCAGTACACACACGCGTATACGGCCTCCCCACATTTAAAATGTCAACTCCGTGGCTGCAGTTCACGCTTGCGTGCACTGCCTTGCCACTATCGTGATGACGTACTCAAAAAAGTCAACGAACCAAAATCAATGAAGGTTCAAATATCGATTCAAAATGTCGATTCTACGTGGCTGCAGGGCACGCACGCGTGCGCTGCCTCGCCACAACAACTTGTGAAATAAAACAAGTTTCCATACAACTTATTACTGCACATTTCAACAAGTGCAAAATTTCCATAAAAATGAAACTGCAGTCACTAATGAACACAAGGGCGAGCTGCAACTAATACTGCAGTCACCACAAGCATCGCACTTGAAAACAACTTAATGCAGCCCCTAACCCAAGTGCAACAGGGTTTCAAATGAAGGGCAACAAGTATTGCATCAGTGAACAACTCAACAAATGCATATACAAGAATGCAACAGTGACCAAAGTCAAAACAAAATCAGGTTGAATAGAGGCTACAAGTAGTGAACTGAACACACATGAACAATGCAGGTGATAAATGGAGTGTTCAATGCAACATGGAGAAATCAGGACATGAATGCAGTAGTGCACCGGTCAGTGCAAACTACTCTGACAACAAGTATGACTGGGATGCATACATGAACAAGAAATCAGCCTATAATGGCAAGTGCAGACTCAAACTGCAAGTCAAAACTGCAACAACAAACTCAAAACAACACACATATGTATATGTGTATATATGGCATATACCAGTGGATCAATTCAGTACTAAAATCAGCAAAGGCAAGGTACCAGTTCAACTCGAAAGCATCACAACACAAATGTACATAAGCAACAATGCATTGTACATTAAGTGATACAACAATGCAACACCAATGACAACTTTTAAAACCAAGTATAAAGCAGTGTCAACGAGTACTGTAAGTAAGACCAGGATGCAAGTTAAGGCAAGATTATAGTGCAACACTTCAAATATCAATGCCAACAAACTGAACTGGATAGTGCACCGAGAATGAGGCAACAGAGCAAGGATCCAGCACAATTTTTATTTACTTATTTATTTATTTTCAGTCACAATGAAATCAAGGCATCAACTATACACAAATAACCAGTACAGTTTAGTATGCTAAGCACAGGAGACAAAACACATACATATGGAACAGTGTGGCAAACAGTCATATATATACAACATGAATGCATATATATATATATGTAAATATATATATATATACACATATGAAGCTACGCCACAGTATGCCACAGAGGTAATGGAACTGCAGTTCCAACTTAAAATGGCAGAGCCTAAAAAAAAAGAATGTTTCAAAGCTAAGGCCAAAACTAAATACGCAGTTCAAAAATCAAAGTCCAGTGAAACTCAAACAACAACAAAACTGCGAGGAGCCAAGATATGGCAACAATGAATGCACAGTTCAAATGAACATCAAGGGCCAGTTTCGGCCAAGTGTACAAATGCAACCAAATGTGCAAAGATGCATAAACTTGCTTCATCCCAAATATCAACTGTAACTATTGGATCAATCATCTGAAATTGGTAAAATGAAATTTTATTTCAAGTACAAACTGCTCTCAAATTACTAATTTTAAAATCTTCGTTTTTGTTTTTAAAATCATAAAATTCAGTAAGCATTCAAGTTATCAACTGGAATTAGATTTTTTATAGAGATTGAATTTATCAATTTGTTATTTGATTTCCTGTAGTAGGCAAAATTACAGTAGTGCTCTTTCAGAGGTGATTTAAACATCTTCTTAAAATCTCGATTGAGGTTTACAATCTTGTTTTCAGTTGAAAACAAACTTAACTTTGAATAAAAATCAATCCTGATCCATAACAGAGGATTTGATCAAAAGATTGATTCAAGATTAAACTTTGAACCTGGAAACTAAATCAAATAAAACATTCAAACACATAGCAACTGCACGCAACCAAAAAATTATACATATACAAAGATATACTTATGTATATACTTGCAATATCTAGATAAACATGCCACAGAGTTATATACTTAAACCATTAAAAATTGTTATGTTACTCACTTATTGATCATCACAGACAGTTTATGGTTCCAGGGATTTGACCAGTTAACCTTATATTAAATTGTTTTAAAAACATGAATCTGATCATTTCTAACAAATTTTTTTTCTTTAAGGACTATAACTTAAACTGTTTACAAGTTAAAATATGAATTTTCATAAAAATTTAGGGTGTTGTTCAGGCTACAGAGAGGTGTGAATATGAATGTCATTTCAGACAACACATACCAACAGATATATATCAGATTTAAGGCCACTCATAAGCATCAAGATACTAAAACATGTTAAAAGATTAAGAGAAGTGGTTTGCTCACTGCCACTTAATAACGCAGATTCAACGAAACAAAAACAACCTAATTACCAAACTCGAAGTTGTTGATAAAAAGAACAATCAAGTTGAAGTCGATATCGAAACAGTTCAAAATTTCACCAAACCATATAGTTGAAACAATAAGTATCAACGTATGCGAATTTAATTAAATCACAAAATCATCAACATCTGAACAAATCAAATGGTTGAGACGAAGCCCAACAAAAATCAGAGAAAATCAACTCGAAACAGAGATGACAGAGAATATTGAATAGTTTAAAATCAACATCGAAACCAAAAATCAACTATCGACAATAGGTATTGAATTAGATGTGAGGGATATAAATCACTCACCTTTGTCGAACGAGTTGGGGCAGCACGCGAGCGAATTTGAAGCCGAAGCCCTAATCTTGGATCGAAGAACGAAGAGAAACGAGGACGGCCATTATTTTCTTTGTTTTTTTTTCTTCTGATGATTTGAGATGAGGAAAAGGGGAAAAGGAGGTAGGGTATAAAAGAGAAAGAGGGACGTGAATTTTGCGTGATGAAAGGCACGAGTTAAGGCGTGATGGAAGGCGCGTTTGTAAGTGAACCAAGTATAAGGCAGTATACTTATTTATCTTTATTTTATTTTATTTTTTCTTTTCTTCATTATAAATTCAATTTGTTTTGTAAATTGTTTTCTTTTACTTTGTTTTCGTTTAATTTTGTTGTTAAAACTTTAACTAAGTGTATTTATTTATTTGTTTTGTATTGATTAAAATTTATTCCTTTTTATTTTAAAGAGAAGAAAATATTATTTAAAACTAACCATCCTTTTTAAATTTAAATAATAATTCTTGTATCTACATTATTTTTTTTCCTAAGTCATTTGTTCAAATTTTAAATACCAATTCAATTATTCAAATTCAAAGCTAATTCAAATTCTATTCAAATTTTCACTAGATTAAATTCAAATATTTAATCGCCAATTTATTCTGATAATTTGAAATTCAAGCAAAATCATCATTTAAATATTTAAAATCAATTAAATAATTTCAAATTAAATTGTTCAAAATTCAGGGTTGTTACATTACATTCTTCGCCTTTCCATTTTATTTACTTAAGTTGAAAATCATCTATTTGAATTACTTACCTTTAATTATACTCACTTATAGTAAAACTTTAATTATAACCTAAGTTTATAACATTAAATTCCCATTTAACATCGATTTCATTGAATACTCTCATTATTTCAAAATTTCTACTTGTATAATATTCTGTTACAATCTCTTATTAAACATTTCAACTTTTAAAATTTGGTAAGTTATATATATATATATATATATATATATGTTATTTAAGGAATGTAATTGAAAGTTATACAAGTTTTCTCATTTCTTTTAATTAATTCATTGTTCAATAAGTTTTACCTTTCCCTTATAAGTTACAATTTCAATTTACCTTGTATTCCTTTCATTTATTTAATGCTTACATTCCATTGTTTTTAATTATTGTAACAGTTTAATTACCCTTACATTTAAAACTTTATAGCATCAATTCTTATAAATGAAGAATTTCATTAATTCATTTACTGAGGTTTACAAACACTTGTTTACATTACTTATCTTCCTATTATATTAAAGTTTTACTTTAGTTAAAGATTCCAATTATTAATTACCAACCTTTCATTTCACTACAATAATTGAAACAATTTATTAATGGAAATTTAAGAATTTAATACCGGGTTAAATTTCAAATTATTTTAAAATAATAGATAAATATATTCTTACAACTTATATATCTCTAATTATATTTAAAACAATTCAAAATTTTTATATTTTTCAAAAATGAATCTGCAGTAAAACTACTACAGTGGCCTTCCCCTTCGAAACTCGAAAATGAAAGTCGATGATGCGGCCGCCATCACCGAAATTATTTTCCAGCGACAAAGAGGAAAGTACAAAACTTATTTCTTTCCAGAATTTCTTTAAAATCATACTTTCAAGTTTTATTGAAATATTTATATCAGAAAATATTTTTAAATACTATTAATAAATTTCAAAATCCTTTGAAAGAAAATTTTCAAAATCCTGAACTTAAGTTCTACAATTTCCAAATTTCATTGATTTTATTTTCAATCTTATTTTACCTATTATTTTTAAATTTTATTCCTAACACCCAATATATTTCAGCCAAATATAATCTTGATAAAATTTATTTTATATATATAGAAAATATAATAGGAAAAATTATTTCATTCACCTATATCAAAACAAATATTGTGTCCTTTTGTCCTATTAAGTGTTTAGAAATCCCCATTGATGTCATAACGTCCCATGCATCAATCAGAATTTATAAATACAAAACGGAAAAAAGCAACACAATATCAAAAACCTTTTTATAACACTAACAAGTACGCTCTCTCATATATACACTCAGCGACTCCTATAGGGTATTACTACCCTATTAATAAAGAGTCAAACCCCACAAAGCTAAAGTTTATCGCTAAACCAAAGCTCTGATACCAGATGTAACGTCCCGCCTTTTCGCGCGATTTAAATCGACACACGTGCCAATTTAAACCATACGCAAGGGCGGATTGTTATGGGGTAAATGAGAAAAACAAGAAGGAAAAAAAACAAAACAAAATCTCACAGCGGAAGGATAAAATATAATAATCATATATACAGTTCATGAAGCCATTTTAAAAAAAACATTTGATTATATTCACATAATACATATCAGAGTTACACATACCAATAACAATGCAGCGGAACAGTATGAGCGTAGTGCAATAGAATAAATAATAATAATACGAATCTTCGTCTTCGTCCTCCAGAGCTAAATCTTCAAATCCTGAAATGGTCGGACTGACCTGAGTGAATTGGAAAGACAAAACACTCGAGTCAGAACTAAAAGATCTTATGTAAGTTAAATTAACAGTAATAAATATGAGTGCAGTAACTCAAAAGATGCTCGGGATTTCGTCTCCTAAGGATCCGTTAAACTATTTACTATGTAGTATATTGCGCTATTATAATAGTGTCTATTTATAAAATAAACTTACTTTTAAATAGCGTTACGGGGTTACCCATATCGCCCTTAACACAAAATATATTCCCATAATCTATATAGTACCGTAATCTCCCCCGTACTGGGCGTCGTCAGAGGGCACTCCATAGATATGGTACAAAGCCAAAATCGTATAAGGCGCGCAAGGGTAGGTGACACGGCACAACTAGGCAATGCCAGGGTAGATATACCAATTACGCTTCCGGGTCGGTGGTAACGCATAGCCGCAGCTATCGCCCACCTCGAGACACACCCCCAAATCAAAGAAATCAAAAGTGGCCACCGAATAAAACCAAAAGTCAAAGTATAATATCTAAGGGATGTGTCCGATCAAAGGTTCTACCTTATTAACCCGTCAATCGTTCCTGTTTTAGCCACCTTATGCCAACTCACGGATGTTGGGTCCAGTATTTACCTTACAGGAAACGCCGCCACCAGCCTACTTCATTCTGAAATCTCCACCGCGTACACGGTTGTTAAAGTGGTTTTCGGAGTTGGCAGAGAGTATGACAACTTCTGATCCCGGTCTCTTCAACAAGCAAACGTTATTATAACACCGCGGTCCTTTAAAAATAATTTATACTTTAAAATCAGAATAAAAATTTCCATTTCAAAACCCATAAATACGATATCATTCCCTTTTAAAACCCAAATAAAAATGATATCATTTTATTTCATATATATTTCTTTTCCAAAATCATGCCACTTTTAAAATTTATAATGCCTCGAAACCAAATATTTAAATTTTAACTTTCAAGATAATACTTCGAAATCCATAGTTTTAAAACCATAACTTTCAAACTTAAATGGTTTTGATATTCAACAATATATAAAATAAAATAGTTGAATTTAAAATCTCTTTAAAAATAAATAAATCCCACTCCTTCACAAATTTTTATTCACTTTAATTCCAGTCTAAACCCATAACTTTTAGATTCACTTTTAGTTTAAATAAAACACTTCGATTTCAATATTTTCTAACTTTGAGTATTTAATGAATTTCAAAACTAAGGTTGCGAATTTAAATCAACAATTCATTTTCCTATTATTTAGTTTGAAAGGTTTACATGATAAATCCATAACCATTTAAAATAAACTAAATTTATTTACACTAAAAATTTCCTTCCATTTATTTATACTAAAATTATTTATTAAATCTCGTCATAAATGTCATACCTTTAAAATTTCTAATTTTAACAAGTTAACATCAACTTACGGAGTTAAATTTTCAAATAAGCTCAATTTATATTAATTTCAAATTTATCTTTCAATCTTTATTGATTTAAATAATTTAACTCTATATATACACAAGATCTTAAACCTATACTTAAACGTATAATATAAATTATCAAATGCCATTTTTCAACTTATTCATTTTTATTTAACAGATTTATGCGTAGCTTAAATTCAACAATTTAACTATCTATGTATATATAAAGTATATTTATATCATATTCAAATTTAATATTTATTTAACCGTATCATATCCAAACCATAAAATAATTTCAAAAATAATTTTATATATATACCGCGGTACCTGTATAAAATTTTCTATCCTATGGTCAAGTGATACGGATATTTATCATTTCAATCCGCAATTTAAAAATAAAAAATGCGGTTGTATATCATTTCAAACCGCAATCCCGAATGAAATGAAAATGCATGATAACTTGCAGTTTATATAAGATAGAACACATTATCCATTCACCCAATATCAATCATCAACCAATTTATTTCAATCATCACTAATTTATTTCAATCATCGTCAATTTAAACAAACATCAATATATAGCATATGCAATATAACAGGAAATAAATGACAGTTATTAACTAACGGTTTATATTCAAAATAAATTTAATAACTGTTTAACTAGCATTTTTATGCAAGTAAATAAATTTTAACTGTCAAATTTATATGCAATTATAAAATTAATTAACAGTCAAATTAAATAAATGCGATTTAACAGATATAATGAATAAAACATGCCAACAGTCATAAATAAATTTCTACTCATATCTAAAATCCATTTAACAAACATAAGAAACCTTAGAAGTTGTGAGTGGGTTAAAACGCTCACCTTTTGAATTCAAATTGGATTTAAATCCAATTAAATCCAAAAATTCGACGGTCTCAGAATCCGTCCAAACCAGTGTCGTCAAGTCCGGAATTTAATTACGATCCTAACAAAAAAAATGCGTGTGAAACGGAGTTCGTATGTGGAAATTACCATTGTAAAATGATTTGGAAACTTGGATAAAAATAAATAAAACAAAATAAAGAAAAAAAAACACCATACCATGTGGCCTTCATCTCGTTTACAGGAAACCCAAGTCGCGTTCGAACAAAGACCCCCTTTGGTTTTACAGCCGCCACCCCATACGCAACTATCGACGCTTCCTCGACGGCCCTTAGTTCGATCGGCCCTCACCACGGCCTTGCCCTCCTCACGCCGCACCTCCCCCAGGTCACGGCCACCTCCGGCGACAAGAAGCGACGCAGCACCGCGTGCTCTAATGGCGAAAACGAGGCGAAAACCGAGCACCAACAGGCCAACGAACCGTATAGATCAGCTCGTCTCGACACTCTCTACAAGAACATGCCACCCGATCGTAATAACCTCGCAGATCCTCCGTTGATCGAAGCCTTGCTCTATGGACAGCCGAAACTAATATCCTGAATTCTGGAAAAAAAGCAACTCGGATCGAAAAATGAATTACACCATTGAATTACGCTCGTCGAGAGCATTAACATATATTTTTTTGGGATTTTTCAAAGAATTTTAAATTATGACTTTGGATTTGATTTTTTTGAAATTGAACATGGATCTAGGGTTTCTAGCCATTGGAAGAAGAGAAGGAACTGATGAAATGAACGCACAAACAAATGAGAATAGATGGGTTAGGTTTTATAACTGGGTTTATATAGGTAGGTTAGAGATTTCAATAGATGGATCGGATAAACAAACGTGCTAACGCTAACGTGGCCCAAAAAGCCCGTTCTGACCCCGGAACGCAATTGGGTAAACCCATATATCAAAATAGGTATTTTAAAATATTCTGAACGCGATGGAAAAAGTTTCACGTCCAAATTCTATCATATGAAGAAGTTATGATGAAAACAATATTTTCAAATTGATTTCAAATTGATTTCAATTGAATCGATTTGAGGGCGTTTCGAGTCCGTACGATCAAACGACAAGTCCGATCGGTACGAAACTTGAAACTCTACAATAATTCACTCTTACGGATCTGATGAAACTGGTTTCGTCGAAATCCGAGTCCGTGACCAAAATGGCTATTTTTATATTAATTAAATATATTCAAAATAAATAAATAAAATCCAATTTTATATTTAGATTCTAAAATTGACTCATTTTATCACTTTTAAAAAAAATTCTTAATCATTTACAAAATTCCAACAAGTTTAGATGTCAAATTTAAAGAAGGTAAATTTATAAATTTCAATATAAATCCTTAATTTCATTAAATACCCAGATTATAAATAATATCCTAAAATTTCGTTTAGTTAAATAAATTACTTAGTATTCCATTCATTCCTGTCAAACAGATGGATTAAATATTGGATTCCAAATTATCACACAAATTTCTCATATTATCTTTATTTCAAATAACGAATTATTTACTATATCCAATCTCATTTAATTGCAATTACATTCAATTATTGGACTTTAAGTTTCAATATAAATAAATAAACCCTGATTTCCATTCTTAAATTCACTATTTGTCATAATACCATCCTGGGTACCATTTATTTTAGTATATATATCCAGATACTTTAACATTTTCCAATTGTTTATCTCAATTGCATAACATTAAATTTATATTTATTGCAATGGTTTCTGATTTAATTGAACGAATTAAGTATATAACTCATAATAATTGTTGTAAAACTCTCAATCCCACATTTATAAGTTTGTTATTTCCACTCAAACATTATAGATATTTACCGGTATAGGTTTTTATTTAATCATTATTTATTATATATTAATTAGATAAATTTACTATTTAAGTCCGTTTAAATTTATTACCAAATACCCATTTACCTTTCCCATCAAATTTGAATTCCATTCAATTAATATAACAATCACTTTCCCATTCACACCTTATTATCAACCCACAATTATTGCAATTCATTATCTTATATTGATTTTATACAATTACCATTAACTTTACATTCAACTTCTATCCAATGTATATTTATTCGTCAATCAAATTCGATATTTACTTTTCTTTCCTTCTATTTGATAAATAATCTAGTATACATTTACCTACATTCATTTCATTCTATTCATTTACGGGTATTGCATTGAAATTTAATTTATTAGCTAATACCAACATTATTACCATTAATTACAATTGGATTCCCAATTTTATTCAATACCCTGAATAAATAACATATATATTAATCAAATCCTTACATTTGTTTTTCACATATTCCATAAAAAATCAAATCATAACATTTAAATGATTTTATTGAATTGGAATTTCATTCCAGTCGTAAATTATTAACTTGCAATAACATGATTCCTTAATTTATTCCAATTACCGTTTACACTCTTTTATTACATTAAATCAATTTAATATTTTCATTAATTTCTCATATTAAATTTTTTATCCAGGTAAGAATCCTTTTTCTACTTAATTCATTTGGATTTTATTCAAATTTCTATAAATAGGTTTAAGTCGCCATTTACATAATTTATTTTAGCCTTCACTTTAACATTTATTTATCCCCTTTATTGTTTCTACTAAAATAAATTACAAAAATCCTATTAAATAAACAAATTAAATTGTCGAAATATACGGGTCGTTACAGAAATCATATTGGGATTCTAGATTTGGGTAGTTTATATAGATTGTTTAACATAAATTAGAACTGGTTATAATTTAAATTGGGATTAGACAATATTTTAATAATTTGGAGTTAATTGTGTAACAATGTGAATTTCTATAAATAGTCTAAAATTACAAATAAAAGTGTATTGGTTGAAACAACAAGGAATGTGAGAAAAAAGGAAGAGATGTACAAAATAAGGGAATCACCATATTTTAACTATCTATTCCAACAGAAAAATAAAAGATAGTTCCTTGTTATTTCACATATAACACAAATCATCTTTTAAGTAATTTATAGAGAACTATAGTGTTAACAATTTCCTTTGGGAAAGAAGTAATTCGAATGTATTAAGGTATAAAAATCCTTAAGTATAACTGAAGTAATGTACATAGGAATAATAATAATAATTTAAATGCAAAACATAAAGTATATAATTTAAGATGGTGTAAAAAGCAAATGGTAAACAAAGAAGATACAATTAAACGAATAAGAAAGTAATAACTCTAAAAAGGTAATTACGGAGAGATATTAGTTAAAAAGGAAATCTAGAATTTCATCCAATAATGTTAAATGAAAGGGACATAATAAATGACACTTAAGTCAATAAATGGATAATAAATGATAGTAAACGACAAGAATAAATTAGAAGTAAGTTATGTAAGATTTATTGAACAACAATGATTAAAAGTAAAGAAAAGTAATAAGTAAATGAATGTGTGTTCAAATATACGTTATGACGAGCGTGAAATCTATATGTATGTATGTATGTATGTGCATGTAAATGTGCATATTTTTACCACCATATTTAATCTATTTAAATTAAATAAACGATCATATTGGGTATTTTAACTTGTTTAAACCAAATTCAAATTATTTGAAATTATCACATATTCATCTTCATCCAAGGGAAAAATAGTTATTTTTGTGTATAAATTAACTTGAAAAAATTTGATTAGAAATTTCCATACTATTTTGTAGGAATTTGATTTCAAGTTGATTCATGAAGAAGATATGCATGCACAAAAAGATCACAGAGGAATGAATATGGAAATAATTCAAAGTGAAGAACATGGAGGATCTCACATATTCACCACCTTAGTGTACAAATTAGATGTTAATGCACATGCTTATGGAATTAATGGCTTCATATACACTTAAATGATGATTAGTAGAAGCTAATGATTACTTGGCCTCCACACTTTCTTAAGGGTATTTTGAACACTCCCAAAAATATGAATTAGGATTTAACACATGTATATATACCCCTTATGTTTCATGTAACCCATCTCTTCCTCTTCGTGAGTTTAGGCTCTCTTCTCTTAGTCTCTTCTCTTAGGAAAATAAATGAGAGCTCGCTTTCTTTTCATGGCTACTTAGCCATTTTTATTTTATGTAATTTTCTTTTCTTTTATGCAATGTTATTGTTTCTTTTTAATTACATGTCCATTTCCTTTAATGCAAGTAGTGTAGATTTTCCTTTATGCAATTAGATTAGTTGTCTTTTTCATTAGCTTTCATTTTCCTTTCTTTTTATTCAATGTTGCATGCTACATTTGTTAATCCAATGACAAATATGAGAGGCTAAACCCCTTCAATTTAAGGGTAATGAAGCTCTCTAATTATGTAACTTCAACTATTTGTTAACTCATGCTCTCTTTTTGTGCTTAATGATGATGATAGAAATGGTTTAATTGTTGTTTTTGCTTTGAATTTGATAGCCTATATTGTTGACATCAAATAGGCTGTGCTTAAATAATCACTAACACAAATGTCTCTTCAACAAAATATGATTATGGCATAAGAAAGTGATTTTAAATTCAAATTTGATGGTCTATATTTCTAATCAATAGTTAATAGACCATACTTAAAATAGATTTTATTTTCATTTTCTTTGTCAAAGTTCATGAAAGTTAGTAAGTGCTTTGAGGGATGTGTTATAGTTTGATGGCTTATGTTAGCTAATCAATAGCATAAATATATCATCCTTATGATAAGCACGTCAATTAAAGCACTAATGACCATAAAAGGGAGATCATGATTTTATATATGTTGAACTATGTAATCTAGAGAGTGAATTTATTATCTAAATTGTCATTTAACTCTTATATTTGCATCTCTTTTCTTTTAGTTAGTTAGCTAATTTTCTAATTCTCTAGTTGAACTTTCACTTGACTTTGGTTTAATTTGATTGAATAGAATTTTTAAAATCATCAATTCCCTATGGATCGACCCGTATTAGCCACGTGCTACATTCGTACACCGTGCCCTTGCGGTGTAAATTTTATTTCAAAATTCATTCGTCTATTTTCTAGTTCATATACGTTTAGCCGTCCGAACAAGTTTTTGGCGCCGTTGCCGAGAATTTGCTTTGATTTTAGTTTTCTATTATTCGGATTAGTTGTTGCTTGATTTTTGTGTGCCTTTATTTTGTGTGTGTGTGTGTGATTTTGATTGCATTTTGGTTTTGTTTGTGTTGTTTGTTGGTTGTTTACGCATTTGAATTTGCATTAAAAAAAATTATACAATTGCATTTAGAAAAAGAAAAGTGTTTCATTCCATTTCATTTTCAAGTACATTTTCAATTTACAAATTACAGTCCATTTACAATTTCCCATTAAAAAAAAGGCACTCTTTACATTTTTTGTGTATATTTTACTGTGTACAAAACTGCTTTCTGCCTGTTACATTTCAAACTCCGCTGCGTACATACTGCCTCTATCCACAAAACAGCCTTCTGTCTAAATACCAAACCACATTCCCTCTGCATCATCCCTCTGCAAGTCCATATACAACCACTTCACATACCAACATCTCACCACCATACATTCATCGATAAACTTCACCAAAATAACCATTGCAACACCCACCATTTCTGTCACCAATACGATTCAATCACCTATCATCCCTATTCACTACCCATTCTCTGCCTACATACCACACCGATAAGCTACAAAACATTCATCAGCAGTTCATATTGCAATATTGACCACTGTCATCTGCTTCAATTAGCTTCTTTTCAACATTCATCCTCCAATCTCCCCCTAACCATCAAACTTCCCCACCTGTTTCTGCAGATCATCAAATTTGTGCACAACTCCAGACAACCCAAATCCAACAACAACTCCTTTCTACACCTCCAACCTCACCCAAAACCATCTGCCTTCCCTTACCACCACTGTCCATACATACATTACACATCATCTACATCATCACTTCCCCAATACCACATATACCACATAATCGACAGTACAAACCACATTACCATTCACAGAATACAACTCCTATTCAACATAAATCAATACTGCTGCTGTCACTTGTCCTCGACCAGCCACTACCAACAAGCAACCCCTCTATCTCTAAGAGTTCAACCAATCACCACCAACCCAATGCAGTACACCTTTACAACATCAGTTCCATCAACAACCTACCATCATCACTGTCAAAACCAATCTCTACCACAACAATACTTATTCACCAGAAAAAAGAAAAAAAACTGTTGCATTTCAAATACCATCTGCTGTTCTGCCTTGAATACATCAACACAAGCCACAAATCGCCTTCCTCTGCCCTTCACTTCTCCGCAACCCTGCAAACACCCCACAAACACATCAAAACAGCAAACCCACTACAATCAAAATCGACAGCATAGCAACCCCTCTTCAACATCACCATACTCGACTGCCATCACTTCTGTCAACAATACTGGAAGCCAGCAACCACTGCATTGCCACCAA
This sequence comes from Allium cepa, assembly GCA_030765085.1. Classification (NCBI taxonomy): domain Eukaryota; kingdom Viridiplantae; phylum Streptophyta; class Magnoliopsida; order Asparagales; family Amaryllidaceae; genus Allium; species Allium cepa. The sequence continues at coordinate 419,598,331 of CM060943.1, read as the reverse complement.
GTTACGGCCTCAATCCTTGCCCACTGCCTTCCCCTGTTTCTACGCCACATCATCGCCATACATTCAATTGCTAACAAAAGTCGAGCGAGCCTCACCTCCTCAACAATCGCCCAACCCAATCACTAGTCATCAACAACCACATCGAACCCTCAATCGCCTCATCGCCTGAAACCACTTTGCAACCTCCTCAATACTGTCAACATCCCTAAATTCACGATCCACTCCAAATCGAACCTCAAAACCCAAAATTCGCTTATTCCAATCCTCTGAACCAACCGTAGACGAAGCCTCAATCCCCTTTCGTAAACCCACGAGCCGATTTCGAAAAAAAAGAGGCGCTTTTGATTTGAGAAAGTAAATTCTATTTGAGGAAATTTGGGAATTAAAAGTTTTGATTTGTCTGTGTGTTATTTCGTGACATTCGATTGGGAAGGTGGAACGTTGTTTAACTTTGTTTATTTTAATTGGGCCGAGCGCAATTGTAGTTGAAAAAAAAAGGGTTTCAGTTTGTTTTGTTTTCTCTTTTTTTGTTTTAGTTAGTTTTAAAGTCCATCTCTTTTTTTTAAAAAACAATTGTTTGTTTTGTTTTCTCTTTTTTTGTTTTAGTTAGTTTTAAAGTCCATCTCTTTAAAAAAAATTGTATAAAAAACAATTGTATATATTTTGTTCTTTTTCTTTTTGTTTATTTTGTTTCATTTGTGTTTTTTTCCATTTGTTTTTAGTCCAAAAAAAATCAAGTTTGAATTTGTTTTGTTTTCGTTTTAATTTATTATAAGTTTTACCCATATATATATATATATATATTTGTGTTTGACTTCTTTTCAGGTTGTCAAAGTAGATAAAGGAAGGAGTTGCTACTATAAAACTGCTCTGCTTGCTTGCTTAAAAAAATTGCTGTTTTCATCTCTAGTTTTAATTGAATTGCATTGTTGTTTCCTTGTATTTAAAAAAATCCAAAAATAAATTTCATTCGCAGTTGCATTGTTAATACATGTTTAGTTTCAGTATTGCATTTCATCTCAGATTTGATTAGATTAGGCATCGATAACTTTTAATTGTAATTCACAATTGTTTTCTCTGATCAATTTTATTTCTTGTGTCTAGGTTGCGGCAGAGTAATAACCATTTATAAATATTACGGTGATTCGTAAATATTATAGTGGTTATTTCTCTGAAGATACTTAAACCTTCTGCTTCATTGCAACGGTGATTCGTGGTGCACCGATAGACCCTGCCCGTTACCTGGCTGAGAAATATTTTTGTTGATTTAAGATAAAGTATGGTTATACAATTTTGAGTTAACTTAGGATAATAATTTGTAATTAGACCCTTGCATTCATATAGTTGCATTAGTTCATGCATATTTAAAAAAAATTCAAAATCCAAAACTAGAAAAACTGTAAATATTCCTCTTCTTTTTCATCGAAATTTTTATATCCTTTTTCTTTGAAATTTAAAAAAAAATCCAAAATAATTTAGGAAAAACAAAATCCAACAAAAAGTATAAAACCTTTTCAAAAACAAAGAAAAAATTCGAAAAAAAAAACAAAAATCAATTTCCCTTTTGAAAGTTAAATTTTATTTGTAAATACTTTTCCTTTATATATAAAAAACCAAAAAAAATTCTTGAAAATGTCCGAATTTCCATATTCACATGAAATTTACGACAGTTGTGAAAATCAATATGATCCATATAATTTCACATCAAATTTTTATGGATATTTCAACAACAACTATTGTTTAAATGATTCAAATTTGGAACAACAAAGTTTTCAAAACACTGACCAACCTTCAAATCTTGAAAATAACATTTTGTCTTTACTTGAAATCTCTACACAACAAAATCAAATGATAAATGATTTGTGTAGTTCATATTTGTATGATAATTCAAATCAAAAATTTTCAAAATAATCAAGAGTTGAATTCACTTTAAAATTCAAAGGATTTCGAGTATAACCCATGCCAATTCAATTTTGAGTTTCAAAATGAATTTCAAAATCAAGTCAAAAATGTGAACCAATTTTCAAATAATTTTGGCAATGGGAATAGTTTCAATAACGATACGATTTAAAACTTTGGTTATCAACAAATTCAAAATGAAAATTTTCAAATTAATAATCATGAATTTGCTTTTATTGACCAAATAGAAAAGGATAACGGGGATTTATTACTTGAAAAATACAAAACTTTTCGTGAAAATCATAATCAAATCTCAACTTATGAAGAATCAAATAATAATCTACCGTTTATCGGAATTGATAATTCTTGTTCTCAATAAGTCCAAATCGAAAATTTTCAAGTTAATAATTACAAATTTGACTTTATTGAGCAAATGAATGAAATTTACGATTAACACGCAAATTTGTTGATTAAAACATTGGAAAATTTTCGTGATAAACAAAATCAAATTTCAATGTGTGATGAGTCAAACGACAATCCATCTTTTACCCAAATCGATGATTTTCAAATAACAACCTTTGAAATTTATAATGACGATCTTAATCAAGTTGTTGAAAATTTGGTAATTGAGTTGGATTTCAATTCTTTTGAGGGTGAGAAACTCGATTTAAATTTCGATCTTCCTTTTTCTGAAAATTTCAATACAACAACTTTGGATTTTGAAATGGATATACGCAATGAAGTTGTTGATAATCCAATAAAGGAAGACGAATTCAATGAACAAGATTTCTTTGGACTTTTCGAACATAAGTTGTTAAGTTATGAAAGGGAAGATTTAAATTTCCATTTCAATTTTGAAATTGATAATTTTGAAAAATTTGTCAATGAAGAACTTGAATTTCAATTTGGTGATAATAAACTTGCATTTCAATCAATTATTCTATCAACCCCGAAAATTATCGAAAAGGAAACAACTTGTACGATTTTTAATAAAACGACATTCATTTTTCCAAATCCACATTCGATTCCGAAATCTTTTATGGTTTGGTTTTCTGCGCTTAATGTGACGCTCCACCTCTATACTCACGCTAGCCAAGGACACTACGGAGTAATGCCGTCAACTAGCGTGAAGAATAAGACTGTTGAGGAGCGACCATCCGTGTAATTGCTTTGTGCGAGCACCGATATGTCAGATAGTATAACATGCATTTCATTTCAAGAGGAAATCCGACATACCGATACAAACTCGAAGCTACTACATGTTTGCGCCAAAATTGGTCACAAACCCCAAATACCGTGAAAGCACCAGTGTATGAACACAAACCAATGATATTCAAGGAAAAATATCAGATCTCAGCAGATATCAAACAGCAATTCAGAAATAATGAACAAAGACACAAGTTTTATAGTGGTTCGGCTATCTCCGACCTATGTCCACTCCAAAGTTTTATCCTTTTATTGATTATCCTTGATGATTACAGATGATTACAGCAGTAAATATGAAGAATTTCCAGTACAATAGTAGTACCGAAATGTAGAAATGAATCCGGCAGAGTCTGGATGTTCAATAGCCAAAAGATCCTTTTTCTGTAGGCTTCAGGGTGCTATTTATAGGCATAGGAGGCTGATATTGCGCTCAAACTTTGGGAGACTCCTTCTGGCACGTGAGTGGGCCCACGCGACTGACCCCACCAAGTTTCGACTCGATCTGTGATCGGTACGAAGTGATTTCGTATCCACCAAAAAATGATCCAATCGAGCTGAAACTTGGCAGGAACATTCCTTACCTTGCATGCAAGCCGCTGTGAAAATTTCGTTGCATTTGGATCATTGAGTTATGATCGATTCGAAATTGGGTTTTCCATTGGCTGTCATCTTCGAACCCGCCAGTTCGAATCCATTACCTTCGACTGCATCTGAAGCACGCGCGCGCAATGACGTGGTGCTATCCTCCCGGGTCGATTCGAATTATGCGGCGTGTTGACTCCACTTGGTGCGCCAAGTTGAATGCTTCCTTCCTAGAGACGTGCACGTATCCACGCTTCATGCTTGCACGTGTCCATCACTCCTTCATGTGCTCAACCATTCGCTCTCGTATCGATCGCAAGGGGAGTATTTCGTATCGATCTGATCGATACGAAAATGTTGAATGCTATGGATACGAACGGAAGGCAAACAGATGGGTACGAAACCATGCACGATGATGGATACGAACGAAGCCTTACCTGATGGATACGAGCGAGATTTTACCTGATGGATACGAAAATGTCAAAGTCCGTCTGCTATTGATACGAGAGTATCGATTCGAAGTACGCCACCTCTTCCCATCCTGACCGATACGAAACCATCGAGCCGTGCCCATGCCTATCGATACGAACAGTATCGATCGAAGTCCTTTATCCTGCTCGTCCTTGGGATCGATACGAACACTATCGAGCCGAATCCAACACCTGACCGATGCGAACTTCACTGAGCCGAATCCATACCGATCGATACGAAGTGTATCGATTCGAACCATCATCTGATTGGTGCAAAGCCGATCGATACGAACTCCTAAGTTCCTGATCGATACGAACTGTATCGATTCGAACCATCCTTGCGTGCCGATGGGTTTGAACAGTATGTTCTTCCTACCTTGCATCGATCATATCTCTTTCATACAAACTCCGTTTAACCTGAAATTTGAAACGAAGCCTTTCCTAATCCTTATCATCATCTCCAATCAATTTCGTCCCGATCGGAGTTCAACCAAATTTTGACGACATCGGTCGCAGCCTTGCTTTCAATCGATCTCCAATCCCGATATCCATCATTCCTTGCCAATTTGTTGATATTCCAGCTTTGACCAAAAAGTGGGATAACACTTTGCCCCCCAAAACATGCTTTTTGATAAGAAGGCGTGTTTTGAACAGTTCCGATTCCAATATCCAAAGTCCATAGCCATATCGTCAGAGTATGTCATCTTGACTGCTCCGAGTTGATGCCCAATTCCAAATCCAATAATCAAAGCCTTAGCCAATTCCATATCCATTCGAACTCGATAACCGAGTCCTAATCCATCCTTATTCAATGGCCAATAACCGAATCCAGGACCTCTCAGGGTCGATATCCGAATCCATAACCTCTCCGGGCTCTTGCCAAGCGCAATCCATATCTGACGACCGTGGTCCAGTGTCCCTGAACGTTGAGCTAACCTCTCCGAGTTCTTGCCAAGCGCAATCCACACCTGACGACCGTGGTCCAGTGTCCCTGGATGTTGAGCTAACCTCTCCGGGTTCTTGCCAAGCGCAATCCACACCTGACGACCGTGGTCCAGTGTCCCTGGACGTTATACAAAGCCATGGCTTAAGTCCTAAGCCGAATCCTGGTCTCTTCGGACCCTTGTTGAGCATAGTCCATACTCAATGACCTGAAACAATAATCGATAATATGGGGTCTAAGTCCTAGGCCGAATCCTGGTCACTCCGGACCCTTGCCGAGCATTGTCCATACTCGATGACCTGAATGAGTCAATTTACCACGTTTGGGCAAAGTGACTCACCCCTTGCCAGGCATAATCTATACTCGACGACCATTTATCAAAAACCAGATAAAAATCTAATCAAAGTCCAATCCAAAATCCAAATCCAAAATCCAAATCAAAACCAGAAAACCAGAAATCCAAACCAGCATCCAAAATCGAAAACAATCATCCAAAGAAAAATCTAAATCAAAAAGCAAGCAAAACCAAGAGCTCAATCCAAACTCCAAAACCAAAATCCAAAAAGAAAAGCAGTGTCTGATCCAAAAACAAAAGATAAATTTCACAAACCATAGCATTGCAGTTTATCATCATTCAGAGCATGCCTAGGGGCTATCTCTGTCCCCGTACATGTGTAAATGACTTGGTTGCTTGCCAGTAGTTCGCTACTTATTTCATATTATCCTGGTCAATGGATGATCAATCGATCATCATTCCTGGGCCTCCCACGATCGTGGCTTGAGGTAGGCGGCGGTTGCTCCTGCTCCGCCGTTGCATTCCAGTTTCGACATATTGTGGCAACAGTCCCTTCCTGACATGCTCATCGATTATATCCTTTAAATGCCTGCAGCTGTTGGTGTCGTGTCCATCCAAATCATGGAAGAGACAATGCCTTCTTGATGTCCTCTCCCATTCTGATGGTTCTCTCCTAGCCGGCCTTCGGTAGGAAAGGCGATTCCGAGTATTCAGGTATATCTGCTCCAGCGTCTCGTTCAATCCTGTGTATGTAGAAAACTTTGGATCCTTCCGTTGCGTCCTATTTTTTCCAGAATCATCGTCCAACTTCCTTTTTCCTTTGTCTTTATCCGAACCTTTGCTGGATGGTCCTCCACCCTCAGTTGCATTAACCTTTTTCAACTTTAAATCCGTACTCGCATCTTCCTGCCGAAGGAACCTCTCTGCCTCATGAAAGAATTCATCAAGATCCTGTGGGGGATCTCGTATCAGAGATACCTTGAAATCCGAATCTTCCCTGACTCCTGATACTGCTGCCATTAAAACCATCGATGGATCAGGCCGATCCACCGAAGCGACTGCCGCACTGAATCGAGTTAGAAAAGCTCTAAGCGATTCATCCATCCTTTGTTTTACCGATGTCAGTGTCATCACATTCTTCGGCCTCTTGACATGAACCCGAAATTGTCCCAAAAACCTTTCCACCAGTTCCCTCCAAGTCCTGATAGACCCTTCTCCCAGCTGCCTAGACCACATTGCAGCTAGGTCCGTCAAGTATAAAGGAAAGCATCGTGCCATTACTTCTTCCGATGCCCCCAGCACCTCCATGTGTCTGGTGTACCTCATCAAGTGATCAGTTGGATCTGCTTTGCCATCATATACCTCCACGCTAGGTAGCTTGAACTTAGGTGGATTCTGAGCCATCCTTATTTCCCGAGCGAATGGACTCCTGTTCACTCCTTCCAAGTCTCTGTTGGTCAAATCACCTCGCACGGTTTTCCTGATTATCTCTACTAATCCAGTATTGTCCGTTAGGGGTTGCCCCCCATGCCCCCGAGGGAACTCCGGCACATACTCTTCATGTGGCTCACTAGTAACAATGTTAGCCTTGGCCTGTTGAACTCCTTCCTAAGGTCCTCCTGTATTGGATCCTGTGGGCCAACCCCCAAGCCGTTGTTGGTTTCCTTCTGGCTCCGTATCCCGTCCTTCATTAGGTTCCACAACCCTAGTTCCTTGTCCTGCATCTACAGCCGCTGTAGCTGTTCCTAAGTTCTGCATCCCTACAGCTCTCATCTGCTCAAAGAAAGTCTGCATCATTTCCTGTTGACTTTTCAACAATCTCTCCTGCAATGAATTTGCCATAGCTTAGATCTCATCCCAGGTTATGTAGATCGAAGCCTGTCCTTCCCCAGCTCCAGAGGATGCTTGTTGACTTCCTTCCTGTTGGCTTCTCTCAACCCTTTGCCTTCTACTGTTTTGCCTAGTCATTGTCCTCAAATCAAGACTCCTCAACTCTTCAAACCTGAACTTCAAATCCGATGTAGCGGGTGCTAGTCCTTCTCAGTGAAAGCACCAAAGTGTTTGCGCCAAAATTGATCACAAACCCCAAATACCGTGAAAGCACCAGTGTATGAACACAGACCAATGATATTCAAGCAAAAATATCAGATCTCAGCAAATATTAAACAGCAATTCAGAAATAATGAACAAAGACACAAGTTTTATAGTGGTTCGGCTATCTCCGGCCTACGTCCACTCCAAAGTTTTATCCTTTTATTGATTATCCTTGATGATTACAGATGATTACAGTAGTAAATATGAAGAATTTCCAGTACAATAGTAGTATCGAAATGTAGAAATGAATCCGGCAGAGTCTGGACGTTCAATAGCCAAAAGATCCTTTTTCTGTAGGCTTCAGGGTGCTATTTATAGGCGTAGGAGGCTGATATTGCGCTCAAACTTCGGGAGGCTCCTTCTGGCACGTGAGTGGGCCCATGCGACTGACCCCACCAAGTTTCGACTCGATCTGTGATCAGTACAAAGTGATTTCGTATCCATCAAAAAATGATCCAATCGAGCTGAAACTTGGCAGGAACATTCCTTACCTTGCATGCAAGCCGCTGTGAAAATTTCGTTGCATTTGGATCATTGAGTTATGATCGATTCGAAATTGGGTTTTCCATTGGCTGTCGTCTTCGAACCCACCAGTTCAAATCCATTACCTTCGACTCCATCTGAAGCACGTGCGCGCAATGACGTGGCGCTATCCTCCTGGGTCGATTCGAATTATGCGGCGTGTTGACTCCACTTGGTGCGCCGAGTTGAACGCTTCCTTCCTAGAGACGCGCACGTATCCACGCTTCAGGCTTGCACGTGTCCATCACTCCTTCATGTGCTCAACCGTTCGCTCTCGTATCGATCGCAAAGGGAGTATTTCGCATCGATCCGATCGGTACGAAATTGTTGAATGCTATCGATACGAACGGAAGGCAAACAGATGGGTACGAAACCATGCACGATGATGGATACGAACGAAGCCTTACCTGATGGATACGAGCGAGATTTTACCTGATGGATACGGAAATGTTAAAGTCCGTCTGCTATCGATACGAGAGTATCGATTCGAAGTACGCCACCTCTTCCCATCCTGACCGATACGAAACCATCGATCTGTGCCCATGCCTATCGATACGAACAGTATCGATTCGAAGTCCTTTATCCTGCTCATCCTTGGGATCGATACGAACACTATCGAGCCGAATCCAACACCTAACCGATGCGAACTTCACTGAGCCGAATCTATACCGATCGATACGAAGTGTATCGATTCGAACCATCATCTGATTGGTGCGAAGCCGATCGGTACAAACTCCTAAGTGCCTGATCGATACGAACTGTATCGATTCGAACCATCCTTGCGTGCCGATGGGTTCGAACAGTATGTTCTTCCTACCTTGCATCGATCATATCTCCTTCATACAAACTCTGTTTAACCTGAAATTTGAAACATAGCCTTTCCTAATCCTTATCATCATCTCCAATCAATTTCATCGCGATCGGAGTTCAACCAAATTTTGACGACATCGGTCACAGCCTTGCTTTCAATCGATCTCCAATCCTGATATCCATCATTCCTTGCCAATTTGTTGATATTCCAGCTTTGACCAAAAAGTGGGATAACACTACACAGTGGCTATGTGGTCTTCGGAAACAAATATAGAAATAAACATAACATAAATCAGTCACAGATATTCATATCACAAAGGTGGAAACAGATATGAATATAACACATATAAGTGTACATCAGAGTAGTGGTCAGATATGATCCACAATATCACAAAAGAAAAGATACAAATGCTACATCAAAGAGTATGTATACATCAAGGAGCCTCTATCTCGAATGTATAACAACAAAAACTACCAATCTAATGTAGTTAGACAAAAGTCAAACAATGATGATCCCAGATAAGGAGTCAAGCAGAAGCACCTATAACATCTCGGTCTGACCCGAGTATTATTTAATAAGAAAATAATAAACGGATCGGTCTAGCTATAAATATCAAATTAAAATGAGATAGAATAAGAGATATGACAAAAATGTATGATAACAATAATGCCATACTGTGATAAGTATGCATTTGAAAATCAACCAGAGATTAATCAGTATCACAAGAATCTTCTCACAAATAAAAAAAACATATTCTTTATTTTTATTCGCCAAGTCACAAATATTGGCAATCATCTCAATGCTAATCGTAAAAGTTGTTGAAACACAAATTCACCAATGCACAAATATTGATAAACTCATCGATGTAAATCACTAAAATTGGTGAGACAAAAATTCTAGAAATCATCATTTAGAAATCCAGAAATCACAAGAGGGGGAGGCCTATCACAAAACGGAAGCATGAAAACTCGCCAACACGTGTATCACAAAACGAAACGCTATTCCGTGATTGCTAACCATTAATTTTGAGCCGAGGCTCCACAAACGGCCCGAAGACCATGGGTCGCTACCACACCAATTTTGAGCCGAAGCTCCATAGAAACGGGGTTTAGTCTCCCTCGCAGACATTGCACATTGCTAGTCTAAACCACAAAATCATCATCATCGATCATCAAGAAGTGTCAATTACACTAAGCTAGTAAATAAATGAGTTTAGCTTCATGTCCCATAACCACTGGCTTAACTTAAATATTTACGAACAAATCGTAGATTCCCACTCACAAATTGTCACAAGAGTTTCAATCGAACAAGTCCAAAAATTAACTGACGAAGTAAACGCAAGCGTTTCATACTACTTGTCTTACAAAGCCGTTTAATTAGATTTCTCAAACGAATGAAGTCAAGATTTGTATATACTAATAGATTAGAAAATGGTCTTAAAAGCGAACTTTGTATCAAAAATAGAGAAAATAATCTTTATGAAAGGATTTGAATATTTACTGCTAGTATTGAAACCTTTGCATTTTAAAGTGACAAGCCACAAAAATGATTGTATAAACAATCAATCATCAAAAATTCACATTTGAAGACGTGAATTAAACCCAATGAAATCGATACCAAACCCATCAAAATGGATATTCCCAAAAATACAAAGAGAAGTCATCAAATTCGATAATAGTGATAACAACTAGTCGGATCGACCAAAAATCGATTAGCATTGGAGTTTTACTCAAAATTAGGCAAATAGGCAGATATGCACAGTTTCAGACGTCTGAGGGGTTGATCCAGACGTCTCGATTTAGTTTCTGGAAATATTCCAAAAAACCAACCAGACGTCTGGTTCGGCAAACCAGACGTCTGAAACCATCCAGACGTCTGGATTTAAGAATCATACGTCTGGGATTGGTTTCTGCTTTTTTTATTTTTCTCTGTCATGTATAATTTTCTCCACGAGGCAAAAATAGACTTCTGGCATTGGTATCCAGACGTCTGAACACCTGGTTAGGGCAACAATTTGCCTAGGCCATGATGACCAAAATGATTTCGGGAGCAATCAAGCGAGCAACGGCGACTAAGGATTTACGTCTAGCGACAACCCGGCCTTATAGGCTCTTCGATGCATCCCAAACAACATAACCAAACAGCCTTAGTAGGATTTTCACAAAATTGGACTTCGAATCCAAAAATTAGTAAATCACCTAATCAATTCAAATCAAAAGCAAATGATCATGAATGGATGTTAGGAATTCATACATAACCACAAATATAGATATAGACATAGATGTGAGATAAAAATCTCACCTTTTACACAAAAACGAGGGAGAGGAAGCTTGAAAACAAAGGAGGATCATCCACTCTTCAATCTCAACTCTAAAAGCCCCAATCTAAGATAATAAGAAATATTTCACAAATTAGGTTATAGGAAATTTCTGAAATTGGAGAGAGATTGAGATGGAAAAGAAGAAGGAGATGCTTACCTAAGCTTCTCTTTGAATTTGGAACTAAAACTTGGATTTGCTAAAGAACTAAGGCTTAGGATTTTAATTTCCAATCCCCTCCACCATTTTTTCTAAAGCTTGAGTTGTAGGACATATTACGAAGGAATGAAGAGGAGTGGAGTGGAGTTGGGTTGATATGTTAGGTTAATGGGCTGAAACCAAACCCAAAGCCCTAAGTGAAAAGGTCGAAATTTTAGCTAGCTCCAAACATATCGATGTTTATACTCAAAAAGGTCGCAAATGTCATTTTAAACTCAATGGAAGTGGTTCCGAGTCCTAATTTGACTGTTTGCAAAAAGTAACCTTTTCGAACTTAAATCCGACTAACGATGCTATATTTAAATAAAATATTTAAATATACAATCGCAAAATATGTGGGTTGTTACACTTGAGCTGTGTCTTGCATATTTGACGAGACAAATGAATCGGTCTTTGGAAGACCGTTTCATTTACTTTTTGACGATGTGCTTTCTTATCTTATGTAAATACCATTGATTTTCATTTAAATAAAGGTCATGTTTTTATTTTTATTCCTCTTGGGTTAACTATGGGGACACAGTCAAAATCAAGTGTGGGGGATGCTCACCTTCATTTTTAATTTTTCATGTTTTATTTTTGCTTTTTCTTTTAAAAACTCAAAAAAATGTTTAGAAAAATTCCAAAAACAAATTTTCTTTTGATTTATTTTTAAAGAAACAATAGAGGATATGTATGGTTTTGGCTTATTAAATTGAAAATTTTGAAAGTTTATTTATCTTAACAAAAATAAAAATGAAGTTTGATTACAAATAACAATGGTTTAACTAGTATATAGGAAGACTCGTACGTGTTAATTATGAAATACATCCTAATTAAAAATCTTTGTTTTAAAAAATGGGTGATTTAACGTAAAGATATAGCATTTTTTTGTCTTCTAAGTTAATGGTGCTAAGATATTTTGCAAAACTCTCTCTTAAAAAAAAATATAAAAAACAAAAAAAATAATAACATCCAAAGTATTCACTCTCATTTAAAAGTCCTCACGGTTATGCATGGGTGAATTACTTGGAATATTTGATTATGTGCTTTCATACTCATTTAAAAGTCCTCACGGTTACGCATGCATGAAACACATGTAAAAAGAAAAAGAAAAACAGACTTAATAAAAACCACCTATGGTCGATGGGTGTATGCACGAAAGTGTGTGCACTCGCCATGCTCTGTACTCCCCTCACATAAGCCCGAAAGACAGTGCATGGGTGGTATATCCGGCCTCAGTTTATCAGAGTTAGGTGTGTAATTTTTCTTGCAAATAATGAGAGAGCAAGCAATGAAATCCTAGCACTACTTTTACTTATTTGATTTGATTTGTTATTTGAAAGAAATGAAAATACCACTTTGATAAACTTTGATAATCAACTAGAGATCCATTTCATAGTTACACTCTGTTATTAATCAAAACAACGAGTTAAACTATAGTCTATTTGTTATGATAACTTGGTTTTTGTTGGAAATTTTGACAAGTAAATGACATAAAATTTCAAGATAATAGCCAAAACCTATTTTTAACTTATTCGTGTCAATTTAAAAACAATTCCTTCATTTTTAAATATTTTCAAAAACTTGCATTCGTCTCTTTGTAAATAAATCTTGCATTTTGTAAATATTTTCATCCTGCATTTGGATTTTGTGGGTAGTATCCGCTGAAAACCCTCACGTGACAACACTCGTCCTACTTGGGCACCCAGAGGTTTAACGGCTTGTTGCATACACTCAATGCAACCGTGCTCCCTACGAAAACGGATTTATCTTAGTTTTCTTTATTCGAGAACGAATAAAAAGATAAGTGTGGGGTATTTGATGTGCACGTAAATGTGCATATTTTCACCACCATATTTAGTATATTTAAATCAAATAAATGATCATATTGGGTATTTTGTTTAAACCAAAATTCAAATTATTTAAAATTGTCACATATTCAACTTCATCCAAGGGCAAAATAGTCATTTTTGTGCATAAATTAACTTGAGAAAATTTAATTAGAAATTTCCATACTATTTTGTAGGAATTTGGTTTCAAGTTGATTCATGAAGAAGATATGCATGCACAAAAAAGAACACAAAGAAATGAAGATGGAAATAATTCAAAGTAAAGAACATGGAGGACCCCACCTACCCACCACCTTAATATACAAATTAGAGGCTAATGCACATGCTTATGGAATTAATGGCTTCATGTACACTTAAATGATGTTAGTAGAAGCCAATGAATACTTGGCCTCCACATTTTCTCAAGGGTATTTTGGGCACTCCCCAAAAATATGAATTAGGGTTTAACACATGTATATATACCCCTTATGTTTCATATAACCCTTTCTTCTTCTTCATGAGTTTAGGCTCTCTTCTCTGAGTCTCTTCTCTTTGGAAAATAAATGAGAGCTCACTTTCTTTTCATCCCTACTTAGCCATTTTTATTTTATGTAGTTTTCTTTTCTTTTTACGCAATGTTAATTATTGTTTCTTTTTAATTATATGTTCATTTCCTTTTATGCAAGTAGTGTAGATTTTCCTTTATGCAATTAGGTTAGATGTTTTTTCATTAGCTTTCATTTTTCTTTTCTTTTTTTCAATGTTGCATGCTACATTTGTTAATCAAATGACAAATTTGAGAGGCTAAACCCCTTCAATTTAGGGATAATGAAACTCTCTAATTATGTAGCTTCAACTATTTGTTAACTCATGCTCTCTTTTTGTGCTTAATGATGATGATAGAAATGGTTTAATTATTGTTTTTGCCTTGAATTTGATAGCATATATTGTTGACATCAAATAGGCTGTGCTTAAACAATCACTAACACAAATGCCTCTTCATTAAAATATGATTATGACATAAGAAAGTGATTTGAAATTCAAATTTGATGGTCTATATTTCTAATCAATAGTTAATAGACCATACTTAAAATAGATTTCATTTTCATTTTCTTTGTCAAAGTTCATGAAAGTTAGTAAGTGCTTTAAGGGATGTGTTATAGTTTGATGGCTTATGTTGGCTAATCAATAGCACAAATATGTCATACTTATGATAAGCACATCAATTAAAGCACTAATGACCATAAAAGAGAGATCATGATTTCATATATGTTGAACTATGTGATCAAGAGAGTGGATTTATTATCTAAATTGTCATTTAACTCTTATATTTGCATCTCTTTTCTTTTAGTTAGTTAGCTAATTTTCTAATTCTCTAGCTGAACTTTCACCTGAATTTGGTTTAATTTGATTGAATAGAATTTTTAAAATCATCAATTCTCTGTGGATCGACCCGTATTCGCCACGTGCTACATTCGTACACCGTGCGCTTGCGGTTTAAATTTTATTTCAAAATTCATTCGGCTATTTTCTAGTTCATAGACATTTAGCCGTCCGTACAGTATGTAGACAACTTCGTAAATAAGAATGACATAGTCATTAGAATGGGTTGGAATGTAAGGTTAGTAGTGTTACACAATATAAGTCTGCCCACTACAAGGGGCTACCAGCAGTTATGTATACATTATACTGATATGAGGCATATCTAATCTTAGGAACCATGGAGAGTATATGCTTTCATAAATAAAGAAATACACTAATAAAAAGTGGAGTCTGCTTCAAAAATAGGAAAAGGGGTATTGCCTTGATTGAGCAAGGTAATCTAAATAACATGGCGAATAGCTCAACGCTATGTCAGCAGGTATGGCACTAAATCAGGAGTAGGAGCTAACAGGTTAAGTACATCATCGATCCAAAGCTGTCAAAATAGTAAAAACAAAACACACCTAGCAGGCAACACCTCTTACTGGAGTAGGTCACGTTAAGTAATGCACTGCCACAGTTGTTAGCTAGTTTGTTTATTAAGGAAAGGCTAGCTAAAAAATAGAAGAGTTCTTTCAAAAACTAATGGGGTAGTCCACGAAGCCGAGTCCATAATTGGAAGCAAACAAGTTAGTAAATCCCCAAGGCGGGATAGAATACTGCTAAACTTTTGTGATGCTGTTGTTATACACTAACAGGAGGTTCTACTTTGTACGCGAAAAATTTGGCCTAGACGTTGATGATGATGCCCGGCAGTGCAGAATTATGAATATCAACAAGGATAGTATCTTGGTCCAAAGGGGGACTGTGGTACTTATATATGTACGTACGTATGTATGCATTCATGTATATATGTAATTATAGTCTACTTCGAGTAGATCGGCATATTGGGGGTATCGTACGCAAATGTGGAATCGAGATAACTAAGTAAAATAATAATAAGGGACATGATACATAATGGAAAGCAATTGGCATAAACTAGTGTTATGTACAAAATATATAATTCACCAATCACCAGAATATTGTTTTGACCCCCTTCTCGTTAAAACCAACAGGATAGATTTAAAGGGACAGGTGCAAGGCTAGAGCAGTGAATGGACAAGTTTCCTAATATATGCTCAGCACTGACAATGACACTAGACATTGAAAGTGTCAACCTTGGTCAGTAATTATTTGTTCAATTATACTTTACTATTATACTGTAAGTTATATTGATAGTGCGATATTTATTTATTTACAAGATACCAAACCAATGATCCGTGCTTTAATGGACTTGGGTTTTTGATTTAGCGAAATTCAGGCCACTGAGGTACGGTTGTTACAATTTGACAAAACAGAATTATAATTGTATGGCCAACACTATAGCTTACTTAGTTTATCTCTAGTCGGGTTCCATTTGACCAAAGATAAGGTTGGATTTTTATATCATTCCCAGTCTCCTGGAAGTAATGTTTTAGATGCCTATCTTCGAACACTCACACTTGATCTTGCCTATCTTTGGGCATTGAACATAAGCGTTCACCTTGAGTACTAATGTGGATGCCTATCTCTGGACGTCTGAAACCAATCTCGTCTAACTCTGGGCATCGATCCTAATTAGATTAGTAGGTTCATTCTCCTGTGGGGTCTTATCTCTTAGATCTGAAGGGTAAGATGCCTATCTCTAGGCATCACAACTAGACCTTGCCAATCTATGGCTACGATCTTAAAACTTGCTTATATCTGGAAAATGATCAAAAAATATAAGTATAAGGCGCATCATCACAATCAACCCTCGTATGTTTATACTCCTATGCTCCGATCATGGATTGATGGAGTTCATTGGTACCTATTTCTGGATACCTCAAATGGTTATATTCTCATGATCTGATCATGGATCGAGAGAGCCCATCGATGCCTATCTCTAGGTACCAGTATACCTACATTTTCAAAATGTAGATCATTCAATTTTGTTGTTGTTTACAGCAGAAGGTTAGGATGATTAGAATACAGTTCCATTGATGCTTAAAGCCAAATCATTTTGTATTCATAAGAATGGCATACTCTGTGTTATTGCATCAGAGCCTGGTTAGATATTTACAAACATACAGTTAAACGAAATAGCATCATAGATGATCGTTGTTCCATGCCCTTGGAAGTGGGGTTCATCAATAGTTTCCATCTTGAATGTTCCACCTCCAAGCTTGTGTTCATGGCATACAGACCTTTCCAGTTCGATGCCAAAGCGAGTGGGACAGGGAAGATCCATTGTAAACGAGATGCTGATCTTGAAGATCTGATTCCTAAGCTTTGCATTAAATTGTCGTGCAATTCTTTTCTAGAGCAGTAACCATTAAGTCAACTTCTCCATGCTTGTCATCGATCATATCAAGGGAATCGAGCAAGAGTTTCTCGTTCAACTTAGGATTATAAGGAATCCTAAGATGAGATGAGACTTCCAAGTCAATTGGAATCATGACCTTTGATCCTTAGGCTAAAACAAATGGAGTATGGTCAGTCGCAGACCTGTGAGTCGTTCGGTAAGCCCATAGTGCTATGGGTTACTCATCAACCCACATGCTTTTGGGCCTTTGTCAATCGTTTTATCAAGATATATTTGATGATCTTATTCAACACCTCCACTTGTCCATTCGCATGTGGATGTGCTACAGTTGCGAATCTCTTTTCAACTTGGCATATGTTGAAGAAGTCTTTGAATTCGACATCGTCGAACTGAGTCCCATTATTGGAAAGGATGGTTTGCAGGATCCTAATCGATAGATAATTTTCTTTACTGTGAAATTGATCACTTTCTTCATCGTGATCATAGCAAGTATTTCTTCTTCAGATCATTTCATAAAATAATTTACTGAAACAATGGCTACTGTGCTCTACCTTTTGACATCAAAATCACACCGTTGACGTCAATTCCCCAAATTGGAAATGGCCACGGTATGAACATTTATGTAATTTCTGTAGATGGGGATGTAGGAACCTTTTCAAATCTTTGGTACCTATCACACTTTCTGGTGTAATCTGCTGCATCCCGATTGATTGTTGGACAAAAATATCTATAGCAAATAATCTTCCTTGCCAGAGTTTGTCCGTAGATGTAATCGCCCAAGCTCCCCCATGTACATCCGTAAGGATCCTTTTAGTTCATTCGTTAGCGACATCGTAGTAGGGGAGTGAAGAATTCTCTCCTATATGACATTCCTTCTCGAATGATAAATCTTGGCACTTTGTTTAGGAATTTCCTTCGTTCATTCCTTACATTCGGGAGAGTCCCCTTCAAGAAGTACTCCTTGATCGAAGTCATCCATGATTCATTTTCTAGCTCGGCCTACAAGATCCAATCAACGTCCATCTGGTCGATGCTCGGAGCTGATAATACCTCCACTGAAACCAATCTCATGATTTTCACATCCCTAGAGCTAGCTATCCCTTCTAGTGAATTAGCTTTCATGTTCTCCTTGTTAGGAATGTGTGTTATCATGCAGTACTTGACGTCATTTAGCAGTTCTAGGATCTTCCTCAAATAAGGGGCTAGGCTTTCTCCCTTAGCTTGAAACTCTTTCTTCACTCGGAAGACCACTAATTGAGAGTCGCTAAATATATGCAATATTTTGACTCCCGATTCCTTCACTGTCTTGAATCCCGCAATAAGTGCTTTGTACTCGGCTTCGTTGTTCGTTATGGCGAACTCAAGTTTCAATGCATTACAATTTGCTTGTTCATCAGCGGTAATTAAGATCAATCACACCTACCCTAAGGCAACACCTAGTGCATGAAAAGATATTGCCAGATAAACGAACAAGTCCTCTCCTTCCAAAGGCTTTGATAGAACTATTGGTCTCTGCATATTATTAAGACCTGGAAAGCTTCTTAATGCTCCAGTCTAGACAAATTTCATTTCACCTTTTTTGGGCATCAAAGAACGAAACACATTTATTTGTAGCTTTTGAGATAAATCAACTCAATTCAACAACCTTTCTACTCAAACTTTGCATTTCCCTCCTTATCATTGGGGCTTCGATATCTCTCAGTGCCTTAATCTACTCTGGATTGGCTTTTATGCTCCTTTAGTTTACTATGAAACCAAAAAATTTATTTGATGAAACTCCGAAGGAACATTTTGGTGGATTAAGCTTCATTTTGTATCTTTGAAGCACATCAAACATCTATGAGACATCTCTCATATAGTTGACTGAACGTTGTGACTTCATTAGCATATCATCCACATAAACCTCCATTGTACGTCCGATCTGATTCTTGAACATCGAATTTATCAACTTCTAGTAAGTTGCTCCTACGTTCTTCAGATCAAACAGCATGACATGGTATCATTACAGTTCTAGGATAGTGAAGAAGCTAGCATATTTTTGATTTAGAACGTGCATTGGCATTTGGTTGTATTTGAAATAAGCATCCATAAAGGATAGAAAGTCATGTCAGGTTGTTGAGTCCACAAGCTGGTCAATCTTCAATAGTAGGAAGCTGTCTTTTGGGCACGCCTTATTCAAGTCTGAATAGTCGATGCATGTCTGTCATTTTCCATTAGCCTTCTTGACCAGCAATGGATTTGATGCACATTCAGGGTATAGAGCATTGCGGGTAAAGCCGTTGGCCTTTAGCTTATCCACTTCCCCTTTCAATGCAATGGACTGCTCTGGACTTAGGCTGTGCACTTTCTGTTTCAATGGAGGACATATGGGGTTCACATTCGATGTATGGCATGCTATCTCCGATAATATTCTGCACATAATGGAATGCATATAGGCAAACACATCCAGATTTGCCTAGAGAAACCCTGCCAACTCGTTTTTCATCTTCACACTAAGCTGAGATCCGATCTTCAGGACCCGGATAGGATATCCTTGATCGATCAGGATGTTAACCGTTAGCTCAGCTATGATCGTCCTTGCATCCTCTAGCTCTTTGCTCGAGCCATAGATTTTTAGAATTTACTATGTCATTCGAGCTAGAGCTTAGGCGGTTGTTGCTATGCGTCAATCGATTTGACATAGAGAGTCTTCTCTACATCCTTTCCCTTCTCGCATCGCTTTTCTTCTCTCAACTACACGACATAACACTCATGTTCCACATTCTGGTGAAGGATGGTCACCTTCACAATAAAGGTCAAAACACGCACTCTCTTGCGGTCACTTCACCTACCTTTATCGGCAAGTCTCCACATCTAACAGGCTCTGCAGCCTCTACGGTGAATCCTTGAATTCGGTATTTACATGGCTTCAGATGGCAATCCACAATCATGTGGTCGTATGTCATCTTAAATAAAATGTTTATTGAGCTCCCATAATCAATGAGAATTCGCTTCACAGTCTCATACCCAATCATGTCCATTATCACTATGGGTCAAACGTCAATGCATCTACCTTATCAGCATCATGATTTCTGAATACTATGCCATCTATCATCATCCTTAGCTTCTTTGTAGGAGCTTCATCTTCGACAGCAAGGTAGCTCTCCTGAACAACATGCTTTAGAGAACTCACTTACCTCTCCATCTCGTTCTAGCTTTTCTCAACTGAATAAGGTCCATCAGTGATTGTGTTGATAATAATTAATTTTCAAGGCTGCTTAGGTTCACCTTTGCTAGGCCCAGCCTAACCGCGTTGAAGCATTTTCCCCTAGGGTTAAACATTCTCTTGTCCGCCATCCTGCGGGGATTTCACATATTATTGGAGATTCCTTTTCCAAATCAAGTCCTCAATTACATCTTAGAAATGTCTGCATTCATTAGTACTATGCCTTCCACGTTTCATGGAAGCATCAATACTTCCTAGACATTGTCTCTCTTTCTGTCGACTCCCTCCAAGCCGCTTCTAATAGTTTTCAATGCCCTACGTCGCAAGGTAGATATTTTTGACAGTGTTGTTAAGCGGAGTGTAATCCTCATGTTTCAGGTACCTCATATAGTTTTTGAAGTTTGATTTCCTACCTCATATACCCCTCTCCTGTTTGTATTCTTATTACCAACATTAATAGTAACATTTTCAACGCTCTCATAGGTCTGCTTCACATTAACGTTACTTTGTACCACCTCGGTTGATTGCCTTCCGCCAGCCTTTCCAATTGTCATATCAACCTCTTTCAAACGCAAAAATTAGGTCACCTTTCTACAGAACTCTTCCATGGTTAGTGGCAATTTCATCTTCAGCCACTTATCGACGTTTCTGGATAGATTCCTCTTATAAAGCCATTAATACAATGTGTTCTTTAGCATTGCTTATCTCGGTCACAACCGTATTAAACCTCCTTGGGAAATTTTTCAAAGACTCTCCAGGACTTTGAAAAATGTTAGATAAAGACATCACATCTTTTGGATGACCAACATGCAGCTTGAACTGCTCCACAAATCTTTTTGCGAACTTGCCAAATGAGGATATGGATTTCGACAGAAGTTGAGTAAACCACATCGTAGCCACTCCTTCAAGGAATATCGAGTCTACATCGCAAAGCATCCGTATCCTTGGCACTATCCATGTGTCATTCGTACTTCAAGAGATGTCTCGTATCCGTCGTTCCTTTGTAAGATGACATCGTAGGCATTGTGAATATCCTGGGATACTCCTTCTATAAAATCTTCTCAGTAAATGGGTTCTTGCTAGGAAAAAAGCCCTAGTCATCATTATTTCTAGCTGGTTTTCATTCACCAGCTTCCTCACCATATCAGCTAAAAAACTGGTTCTATCGGAACAGCTGGACAACATCATGGTCTGCCCCGAGTGTTTGCCTGTGCAAACGGTCTCGACTAGTTCCATGATATCTGGGTTCTCTTGTCTCTAGGAGAACCATTTATCCAATCGATCAGTTTCTATATTCTCTATGTGACGGGTTAACAACGATCGTTTGAACTCCATCACTCTGGCCACCAACAACAGGATCATCATCAGCATCAACATCATCTTGTAAGTCAACAAAAACATCATTGTTCACAACTCGGGAGGTAGGATTGGAATCAACTTGTGAAGCCAAAACGGTGCCGAGTTGTTCCCTACTGACATGAGTTTTTCCAATTTCAAATTTTGAATTCTTAGGTCCCTTCGTCTTCATACTCTACTTTCCATCTCTGTGGTGTTTGTCCGATGAGGAGGAACTATCTTCTTTCGAATCTAAATGTGACAACTCCTTTCTGTTCCTGCTACAGCTTTAAGTAGTTGCATTATCAAATCCATATTTTTCTTCATCTACTTCATCATGGCGTTATGGCTCTCCATCGTTTTCTCATTCATTTCCCTCCTCATTCTATCCAAATCAACCTTGGTGACCATTTTTGTTGCGCTCTGGATTTTTGCAATACTAAGTTGATTGGTTTCCTCTCCACGCTGAGAGCCATCATTCTCTGCATCGTTAGTGGGTTTGGAGGTAGTTGACTTTTCCTTGGCATTTCTAGGTATCATCGTTTTTGTAGATCATATGATAGATTTTAAGAAAATTTAAATAATCACGGATCTTCTAACAAGACTTGTAGATCTACTTCATGGATTATAGGAATCCAAAGGCCGAAGATAGATCTACATTCAGGAGGAAGTTCAAAAAGGAGATCGTGGCCACGTTGTAGGTAGTCAACTCGGCACCGAGTTGTACTTCACAACTCAGTGCCGAGTTGTGAGTTATGTCATTTTTGGACTTTTGACTTCATACTTCTTGTTTTCTTGATTAGAAAGCTTGTGGTCGATCTCCCTTCACTCTATGTTGTATGTTTGCGTGAAAAATGGCCGCAAACACCCAAAGTCGTATGAGTTGACTGATTTTATGTTGTTCTTAGTGATTTGGGTGATTTATGCAAATATATGAAAAGCAGGGACTAAACTGTAAAAGACACGCAGATTTATAGTGGTTCGGCCAGAACGTGCCTACGTCCACTTTATATGTTATTCTCCTTTTTCTCTTCAGATTACAAGTACAAAGCTTTGATTACAAGTATCTAAAGTTGTTTGAGAGTTCCTTCCAGGCTTGAGCTCTCAAACTTGTCCCCCATTGTTGTACCCCTGCCCCTCTATTTATAGAGTGAGGCTGGGGGCAGGGGTCTTGGATGTTTATAGCTGCTGGTGGGCCTGGGATGATACAATTTGGACTGGCAACTTTCTGGTTCGGCGAGGCTTGGTTCGGCCGTTCTTGGAGAGAAGGATGGTTGGACCGGTGGTAGGTTAAGTAGAGCTCGTTCGGTGGTAGGAGTATGGTCCGGTGGAGCTTGGGTTCGGTAGGAGGATGGAGAGTAGTGTGGTTTGGTGCCACATTGGGTTTGATTCGGTGGTTACTTGGTTCGGTTGATGGAGTGTATGGTGGACCGGTAGCGAATGGTGAGATGGGCTTTGGTTCGGCAGTGCCTGGGGGAGTTTGGCTCGGCAGGGAGTTGGGAATGCCAAATGAAGAGTGCCGAATGAAGAGTGCCGAGTGAAGTGTGCCGAATATGGGGTGCCGAATGAGCCCATGCCGGACGAACCAAGGCACCTTGACTGCCGAATGAGATCACTGCTGAATGAAACTTTAAACCTTTGATACTGAATGGACTTTTATCCTTGAATCCCAAACCCTTATACGCTTGTTGGCTGCTTCTTCTTAGCTCGATCGTGGTGGAGGCTCGCTCAACATTGTCATTCCAGTTTTGTCCAAAAAATGGGATAACACTTTGCCCCCCAAAATATGCCTTGCGGTAGGAAGGCGTGTTTTGTAATGTCATGAGCTGGATGTTCATATCCTGGTGACAACCTGTAAAGAGCTTGATATTTTATATAGCCCCAAATGACGACCGTTCGGGATCGAGCTATTTGGGATGAAGCGCGGCCGTTCATGGTCAAGCGCTTAACTTCAAATGACGACCGTTCGTGATCAAGTCATTTGCGGTGAAGTGCGACCGTGCGCGGTCAAGCGCATAAATCCGTGCGCCGATCGTTCGGGATCGAGTCATCTGTAATGAAATGTGACCGTTCAAGGTCAAGCGCTTTACTTCAAATGACGACCGTTCGGATCGAGTCATTCGAGGTAAAGTGCGACAGTGCGCGGTCGAGTGGGGACCGTTCAAGGTCAAGCGCTTAACTTCAAATGACGATCGTTCGCGATCAAGTCATTCGAGGTAAAGTGCGACAGTGCGCGGTCGAGTCTGTAAGTCCACGCGTCGATCGTTCGAGACCGAGCCATTTGTGATGAAATGTGACCGTTCAAGGTCAAGCGCCTAACTTCAAATGACGATCGTTCGTGATCAAGTCATTCGAGGTAAGGTGCGACAGTGCGCGGTCAAGTGGCGGTCCTCAAATGATGATCGTTAGCGATCAAGCCATTTGAGGTAAAAGCCATTTGAGGTAAGGTGTAATAGTTAGTGATCAGGTGGCGGACCTCAAATGACGACCGTTCGCGATCGAGCCATTTGAGGTAAGGTGAGTTGTGCCGTTCGAGGCGAGTGGTGCCGTTCGAGGCGAGTTGTGATCGTTCGCGATCGGGTGCCGTTCGAGGCGAGTTGTGACTGTTCGAAGTCGGGTGCCGTTCGAGGCGAGTTGTGACTGTTCGAAGTCGGGTGCCGTTCGAGGCGAATTGTGACTGTTCGAAGTCGGGTGCCGTTCGAGGCGAATGAGTGTGCCCGGGGGGGACTTAATATTATCAGTGTTGGAGTCATTGTTTGGGGGAATTTTTCGAATCAAAGACTTCGGCAGTTCGTTGCCATGCAATAGGTGCTCGTGGACCGTTCGCGATCCAACGGGCATACAAGTAAATAATTTTTTCATAGAATTGTAAATGTTAAAGCAATAGTACCTTACAGCAGAAATGTCCAAACAGGAAGAATTCAGATGTTCAAATCAAAACAAAAGCAAAGCAAGGATGTTAAAGTGTAAGTTCCCACTTCGAAGCAGCCAATGATCATTCAGAGCATGCCTGGAGATCGTTCGCGATCTCGTACATGTGTAAATGATTTAATTGCTTTAGTGGAAGCTTACAACCTGTTCATCGTTATTTTAATCAAGCAATCAATGGATAATCAAATGGTGCCCTGATCCAGGGGCACCTCTAGCTGATGTAGAGGGCGGTCGCTCTGGCTCCACCGCTGGAGTTCGCCTCCTCACATACTGAAGGAGCATACCGTTCCTGATATGCCCTTCCACCTCGTCCTTCAAATGCCTACAATCATTAGTGTTATGACCATTCAATTCATGAAATACACAAAACTTATCTGATTTTCTTTCGTCAGAGGTTGGATCCCTTCGCATTGGTCTACGATACGGAACCTGCCCCTTGGTATCCTGATAAATCTGTTCCAAACTCTCATTCAGCTCTGAATAGGTGTTGAAGCGTGGTTCTCTTCGTAGCCACTTTTTCCTGTCATCATTATCCTCAGCTTTTCTTTTTCCTTTGCTAGTCTCCGCACCCTTTCCAGGTGGGTTTCCGCTCTTGATTGTGTAAACTTCATCTTCTTCCTCTCTTTCTGCACTAGCATCTTCCAAACGCAGAAACTTTTCAGCCTCATGATAGAACTCTCCCAGATTCATAGGCGGATCCTTGGTTAATGAATTCTTGAACTCTGTATTAACAGCTATTCCAGATACAGCTGCCATCATGACCATAGCTGGATCTGGTCGATCCACTGATGCTGCGGCAGCATTAAATCGCGTTAGAAAGCTCCTCAAAGTCTCTCCAGTTTTCTGTTTCAAGGTTGCCAAAGTCATCACATTCTTGGGTCTCGCAATATGAACCCTGAATTGCCTCATGAATTTCTCAGTTAAATCTGCCCATGTTCCTATGGAGCCGCTCTCCAGTTGCCTAAACCATAACGCTGCAATGTCCGTCAAATACAGTGGAAAGCACCGGGCCATAACCTCCTCTGATGCCCCCAGCACTTCCATATGTCTCATATACTTCGTTAGATGGACCGTGGGGTCCGTTTTCCCGTTGTACATGTCCAATGATGGTAGCTTGAATTCTGGTGGGTTCCTAGCCGTCCTAATCGCAGAAGAAAAAGGACTCCTGTTTACATCTTCCAAGTCTCTGTTTACTAAACCGCCTCTCATAGCTCTTCTAACCATCTCTGCTAATCTGTCGTTGTTTCCAAGCTGTAGTTCTCGTTCACTGTCTTCGACCTGCCCGCCAAGTCCGCGGGAGTTTCCATGTGTATGCCTCCCTGGCTGAACGTTCATTCCTCTGTTGCTACCAGGTGGCTCGGATGCCCCCATCTCACTTCCCGGGGTTGGATCAACATGCTCTGCGTGAGTGCCCCCTAGCTCTGGTGCTGCGCCAGATGGTCCTGCTCCGTTCTGAATTCCAGTCGCTCCTTGGATCTGTGCTCCAATTTGCCCAATTTGTTGAAGTAAGTTCTGGATCATCTCTTCTTGTCTTCTCATCATGACCTCCATCTCATCCCTAGTGATGAAGATCGACGCTTGATTCCCTCCTGAGGAAGCCTCTTGACTTCCTTGGTGTTCACTTCTCTCTGGCCTTTGCCTTTTACTTGTTTGTCTCGTCATAACTCTTAGATCTGAACTCTTAGATTTTCAAATTCAACTTCTGTCCGTGTAGCGGAAGCTGGTTCTTCTCAGTGAAAGCACCAAAATGTTTGCGTGAAAAATGGCCGCAAACACCCAAAGTCGTATGAGTTGACTGATTTTATGTTGTTCTTAGTGATTTGGGTGATTTATGCAAATATATGAAAAGCAGGGACTAAACTGTAAAAGACACGCAGATTTATAGTGGTTCGGCCAGAACGTGCCTACGTCCACTTTATATGTTATTCTCCTTTTTCTCTTCAGATTACAAGTACAAAGCTTTGATTACAAGTATCTAAAGTTGTTTGAGAGTTCCTTCCAGGCTTGAGCTCTCAAACTTGTCCCCCATTGTTGTACCCCTGCCCCTCTATTTATAGAGTGAGGCTGGGGGCAGGGGTCTTGGATGTTTATAGCTGCTGGTGGGCCTGGGATGATACAATTTGGACTGGCAACTTTCTGGTTCGGCGAGGCTTGGTTCGGCCGTTCTTGGAGAGAAGGATGGTTGGACCGGTGGTAGGTTAAGTAGAGCTCGTTCGGTGGTAGGAGTATGGTCCGGTGGAGCTTGGGTTCGGTAGGAGGATGGAGAGTAGTGTGGTTTGGTGCCACATTGGGTTTGATTCGGTGGTTACTTGGTTCGGTTGATGGAGTGTATGGTGGACCGGTAGCGAATGGTGAGATGGGCTTTGGTTCGGCAGTGCCTGGGGGAGTTTGGCTCGGCAGGGAGTTGGGAATGCCAAATGAAGAGTGCCGAATGAAGAGTGCCGAGTGAAGTGTGCCGAATATGGGGTGCCGAATGAGCCCATGCCGGACGAACCAAGGCACCTTGACTGCCGAATGAGATCACTGCTGAATGAAACTTTAAACCTTTGATACTGAATGGACTTTTATCCTTGAATCCCAAACCCTTATACGCTTGTTGGCTGCTTCTTCTTAGCTCGATCGTGGTGGAGGCTCGCTCAACATTGTCATTCCAGTTTTGTCCAAAAAATGGGATAACATTGTATGTCTATAATTTGCTCTTTGAT
The DNA here is from genome assembly GCA_030765085.1 of Allium cepa. Taxonomy (NCBI): domain Eukaryota; kingdom Viridiplantae; phylum Streptophyta; class Magnoliopsida; order Asparagales; family Amaryllidaceae; genus Allium; species Allium cepa. The sequence continues at coordinate 419,571,183 of CM060943.1, read as the reverse complement.
CGCCTTTAGGTTGCCTTGTTAGTTCGCATGTAAGGATCGGTACCAAGTCGAGTGGCTCAACTCGGTGCCGAGTTGGCACTTCATCTTTTTTTGTTGACTTTCCTTTATGTCACTTGTTTTTTTTTTGGAAAACGGTTAGCTTTCTTCATGTTGTAAGTAAGACCCTATGTCAATCTTTGAGTTTTGGTTGAATTCTGCCTTTTCGAGTTATAGTTATGTATCTTTGGTTTACTGTCTGGCCATTTTATGGTTTTGGTTTGTCTAGATATGATTTGATTCGAAAGCACGATAGCACTGTATCATCTGATCAAGCATATTTTCTACTCTGGTATGTATACTTTTGGTTAATGGAGGGGGCGATGATCTAATTGCTTCAAGAAGAGGATTAAAACAAGGAGCCTCTCTATCCCTTCTCCTCTTTGATCTTGCGGTTGATGTTTTATCCAGACATCACTTGTAGCTTGAAATGGCTAAATAGATAAGCTTGCAGCTGACTTGGTGGTGGTGCAGTGACCATTTTACAGATGCTGATAATTCCATCATTTTAGCTCAATCAACGTATCGTTGTCCTGAAATTTCTTCTATATGGTTTCAAACTAGCGCCAGGACTTAGAATTAACTTCATAAAAAGCTCGATTATCACGCCTGATGGAATCACTAACGATCAACCCCTGGATGTTGCCTCTTCCCTTAACTGCGAAGTTTCCTCACCACCTATCTTGGCATCGCCTTAAGACTTGAAAATTTTCATCACGAAGACTGACAACCCCTGACTGGTAAGGTCGATCCCAAACTTTCAAACTGGAAAGGACATTTCCTCCTAAGAGCTGGTAGACTTGTGATTGTGAAAGCAGTCCTGTCCTCCATCTCCACCTTCTGGCTATCTTACTTCAAGGCGCCAACGTGGGTTATAAACAGACAGGAGAAAGTTTCTTTTGGAATGTTCAAGGGACCATCGGCTCTACTTTTTATTTAGTGGTCTGAGATTTCGTTTGTAGGAACAAGTTACAAAGTGGGCTTGGTGTTCCCAACCTTGAGGAATTCAACATTGCACTTTTGGAAAAATGATATGGAATACGCTGCCAAATAAAGATGCCCTTCGGAGGAAAAGGGGTAAGCCATGCATACTATGGCAACAATATGCACCTTCCTCTGATGACCAAATCCAAAAAAAAGCAAGTTCTCTTCTTTTTAGAAGAATATAACAACAGCTCTGAACAACTTAAACTTGGTTTGGTATTCACAATCTAAAATGGTGAAAAGACCTCCTTTTAGCATGATTGTTGGTTCACAGTTGGACACGTGGCCATTCTTTAACCTGAGCTTTTTGACATCACAACTGGCCAAGACATTTTGCTAGCAAAGCATTTAGAAGTGCTCCGTGCAACACTACCTTTAGTAGTGGCCTAGAAAGTGGGACTCTTAGACTATTTCTTAGCATGATGACAAGCATATCACTTGCTTTACCCCTCCAGATTCCTTCTCTTGGGGTCTAAACTCTAAATTTAGCACCTGTTAATTGTATGTGCAGTCGGTTAAAATTTTCAGGTAGAAATTACAATGATCCTAAGCAAATCTGGAAAAGTAAATTTCCCACAAAGGTTAAGTTGCATATGCAGCTACTGATTCAAGGAAGACGTAGTACAATTGCCAGACTCAAAAGGAATACTTAGGTGGTGGTTGGTTTAAAAACAAACTTTGTGTTTTCGGTGTTCATATTATGTATGTCAAATATGAGAAGAATAAAGAAACGACGAATGTGATGAAAGATGGATGGATGAAAGGACAAAGGGGATAGACGGACGATGGAAGAATGTATTGTTTCACGTGCTTATGTTATTTCTCAAAACATAAAAAAAAAAAAAAAAGTTGTTTTCCATTTTGTATGTTAATTTCGTTTTCTAAATTGATCGTTTTCGACAATATAGATGAATCGTGTGATTTTTGTATGGACAAAAATCCAAAATTAGAAATACAAACCAAACACTACGTTAGTTTTGTGACAGTATGCTCATTTTGCAATTGCATATGTCAGTTGCAGATGTCATGTTTCGTTGGTGCGTTTTTGTAAGCCTAGAGGAACTTTATTTGTTTAAAGGCAACCACAACTGCTGCGCGGACCTAACTTTCTATGTGATTTATTATGGTAAAACCATAGATATGGCTAAGCAAATTCTTTCAAACCTGCTCATCGTGTTTCTGAAAAAATAAAGTTCTCCTGCATAGATTATTTCACCGTTGGAGAATCGATTTTTGAAGAACGTAAGATTAAGGATTGGGTAATTCTTCAGTTGGAGATGACATGATAGTTAACTAAAACTACTAATGTTGCAGGAAATTTTGAAAACGGTTGTTATAGTTGGAAAGAGTAATTAACCACTAGCTAAACAAACATCCATAATATAAGCCTCTAGTAAACAAATGCATATGCGTAGTCATCTGTGAGATTTAAGCACTTGTTAAACAAATGTCATAAGCATATGACTATCAAATTTATAAACCGAGCAGTCTAATAAACTTACGTTCTAAAATTACAAATTTTAGTTATGCATCCCAGACTTTATTAAAGATGCTATTATAATCATAAACAATGACGAAATTACTTAATATTTTTTTATAAAAAAATAGTAAAGTCTATTGTAAGCAAAAATGAACTTAATCATTCTCGAAGAATAACTGAATAATTTACTTATGTTGGGAACGTTTGAACGATAATTTTCAATTCCATAACATTTCATAGTAAAAACAAAAGCAGCGTCAATACAATTGATTAACAATTGCACAAAAATTGTATCTTTACATGTCTTCTTATTAATAAAGCACAAACATCCTTGCACTTGAATAATAAAAATACAAACCACTGAGCTAAACCAGACCGTATGCTTTACAAACTTCTTCATAGGGAAGAAAGAAAAAAAAATGAGTTGTAGGCTGAATCAATAATGACACAAGTCACTCACCCTTTCATAGCATAGCACATTGCAACATGACATGCAAATGGAGCAAAATGTAGGACAACTGCAGACAATAATAGCCTTCAAGTTCGTAAACAAATTTTCTTTCAAGAACACCTCATGTGCAACCCAAACATATCTTAATCCTTTGGAAGCATTTAGAAGTAAGTTTTCATTATGATCTAAAAAATGTGCTAATAATATTGAACTATAACCTGGGGGCAAAACATCCTTTAGATCCTTAAAAAACATACTTGTAAACGCTTACAAAGCATTAAACCTTATTTTAGGGGCACATTCTGTGTCTATAGACCTGAAGGAAAATCAGTTTTATGACTTGAATCCATAATTAGAGTTGTCAAGAAACCAGCACAAAGACAACAAGAAACAGCTTCCTTTGCATTTCACATTATCGTGCATCATTTCCATTACCGGGTTGTTCCAGAGAATTTCACCATGAAAAAAAAATACATATAGGGTATATGTTTTCAGTAACTTCGCGTTTGGCATAGTGGATCATAATCATATGCTTCACCTGCTTTTACAAATCTTCCTTTCACACGCCTTCTAACATCTGCCCTTGCTTTACGTGAAGCGTATCTTATTTTCTTGTCGAATCTGAAGGTTCAATAACGTAAATAAAATCATTGTTTTATATTTAACTTAAATATGATTGATGCCATGCTATGTTTTCAAACTTGGCATGGATTAACATCTTAGTTATGAATTTATGAGTTGAAGTTGTAGTCTATAAAGCATGGAACAGGAAGAAAGTAATATGTGAATGTATGACCGTTTACATACTTGCGATTTTTCTTCTTCTCCCTGTAACGCAAGACAGCACTATCCCTACTAGCTACAGCATACGAAGAACACTCAGCCCCAGTAGTATACCAAGGTGGTTCACCCATGAGAAGCATGGAGGACATTTCTGTAAATTCACCCGCACTACTTTCTCCAGTCATTCCTGAAAATGTAAGAGATATACTCGATCGAGCAGGCCTTGCTGGCAAAGATGATACGCTAAGCTCTGCTTTATTCATGGAATCAGCAGACGCTGCATTGCTGTATTCTGGCTGCATTGACTTCACATTTTTCACCGATGCCTGTCAATTATAAAAAAAAAACAAAAATATATATGATATAGTGATCTTATACATGTAACACAATGGAGGTTGCATAGATACTTAATAACTAAGAATATGGTTCTGAAATGTGAAGATGGTTAAAAAAATCTTTAAAATTTATTACCTCGCCCATTAACTCTTCCTGACATGGTATTTCCTTGGTATCAAAGAAGCAATCGAATCCTACATCATCGAAAAATTGTCCAGGCTGGTCATTGGGTCCACCAAATAACTCTTCATAGTTCTCAAATGTCAGATCAACATCATCCACTTTGAAATCTTCAAAAAATCCGCCTTTACACATTTCAGTAGCTTTTGTTTCAGAGCCGGAAAACTGCATAATCAAACACATTTCCAGTTTATACAACTTCACAATGAAAGTGTGCAAATTATGAAATCACGAAGTCTATTATGAATTATATACAGTGACAGTAACATTCATTTTTGTCCTTGTGACACTAACATACTGTCAAATGTGAATGCTTTGCATTATACTTCCACATACATATGTTGTATGTAAATAACTAGCATTTACATATGCACATTTCATACATATACACATATACCTTAGGTGTGGTTGATTCTCCTGAGGCAGGAACATTTTCAGCAGATTTAGAAGATGAACCAATCCATGCATTATCAATGTCTTTCATAGTTACTTCTCCATTACTATTTCCACCTGGAGCTCCCCAGCACGTACTAACATGATTCTCACTGATGCTCATTAATCCAATACCTTCTTCGCAGTTTGAATCGACAATTTGAGGAAACTCGGTTATAAAGGACCATATTCTAGAAAGTTCGGCTGCAGAAGGACAACCAGAGTAGCAATTTATTGCCCGTCTCTTATGTTCGTTGTTTGAAGGCAAGTTGCTATGGCCATTCCAATCACAATTGTGGCATAGAGATGCATTTTCTTCTACACATCGAACAATAGCAGGCTGTGAATTGCATCTTTCACATAGAAGTGTTCGCGAATGACGCTTTGAAAGAGTGTTCGCTGAATGAACATTTCTGTCGCATGATAAACATAATGAAGCAGCGTCTGATCTGCAATATATCATTGATCTTTGTGTGCCACAGAAATCGCATAAAGAGCCCATGATTGCTATTCAATGAAAAGAAGCATAATTAGTGATACTTTCAGTCTAAGATAACTATTAGACACAAGCTTATGTGGAATAAAGTGTCTTATTGGAATAGTTTATTGTGCAAAAGTACTTTATTGTGTTCAACCTTAATTGCAACTCCCATATACTAAGTTTAAATGGATAAAACAAAGAGTTTGATGTGGTCTAGAAAGGTACTGATTGAAGAAAGTTTCAAAAACTAATCATATTTTATTGAAATTTTATAATGCAACAAAACATTATTGGTAACAACTAATAATGATTCTGAATCGATTTCATGGCAGAATTTTACCTGTAAAAATTATCTGTTTCAGAAGTGTTTATCTCTGTTATGTAGTTTGAATATATTCCATCGTATTTTAAATGAAATTCACAAGTAAACTCAAGATTTTAATGTTCTTAGAAATGCTTATACATATATTCTGGGAAAAAAACATTTGACTATGCCTAGATCAAGTGCTTGATATATTTTTATGATTATTAACATCAAGAATTTTTTTAATATTATTGACGTTCTAATAATTTTTGATTCATAAAAACACATGGTAAGTATAACTTTTTATGATAAACAGTCTCTAGTCTAGACTATAACTGTTGTTGCAAACAAGTAAATCTAGTGGTTTCTCCTTTCCGTTCAATTTCTTTCTCACGAAAGTGTCAAAAGTAAAAACAAAAATATTCTCGAAGAGAAAATTGATTATATATAAATGTGACAGTCTACTTCTTTGAGCTGATTTCCCATGTATTCAACAAATCTTAAAATAAATTCAGTAAAAAGAGAATTAAACTTAAATAACCAGTACTAGTCTCTATAAGCTCACACTGAAACAAAATACGGGCTAACCACTTTCCACGGAGATCTAAATAATAAGATATTACAAGATAACCCAAATGAATAAAACATATACAATATCAACAACAATCAGCAAAGCAAATAAAAATCCAATATTTCCCTCAAATTAATAATTTACAGTTGGTCCAGCTCATCAATACAACAAAATATACCGGATAAATTCTCAAAACCAGTATAAAAAAATAGATCAAATAACATAAAGTTACAGCCTTTGTCAAAGAAGCAGCTAATTAAAACTCACCAAAAATATTAGAAGAACCCAACTATTTTTGCAGATATTTTTTTCAGAGAGAGGTAGAGGACGAGAGAAAGAGAGAGAAAAAAGAGAAGATTGGTATGAATGAATGAATATGGCAAGTAAAAGTGCGAAGAGAAAGAAAGCGACGGTAGTAATTGGGCAAGTCGCGCGGGTCCCACGTTTAAATTTTAATAATTCTTTTACGCTTTTTCGCTTTTGGTGGCAGCTTTGCAATTTAAGGGAAAAATGTAGGGTTGTTTCCTTTGTGAAGATGCCACGTTGGCGACAAAAGAGATTTTTTGAAGTGTTTGTTTACGTAGCCATGAAATAAAGTGTTTTTTTCCACCGTAATTACCCAGGTTACCAAACTCAGAAATATCCTTAAGCCATCTCCAATAAAAGCATCTCCAACAGACCTCTGGATGCCAGCAAATGAGCGCTGATTGAATCATGACCCTAATCAGCGTGTATTGGGCTCAGATTCCTCAAGCATGAGCGTTGATTAAATCAGCGTTCGATGCTGGACGTCTATAAAATGAGGCGTTCAGCCCCTTTCCTCCACATTATTTTTCTGTTTTATTTGCTTTTAAATATAAAAAACGTCGAAATGCCGTCACGTGTAACCAAAATTGCAAAACGAACCGTGCGCCATCAGCCAGAAGAGCTTGTAGGCCTAACACACATTGTTCTAGCTCCGGATACGATGATTTTCCAACTATGGATTCTGCACGAGCTGCTAGTAGAATACAGTCATCATATTTTCATGGTATTGGGTGTGTCGATGTACAATTCTAACTAATAGATCACTACCCATTAAATAATGTTTAATAGATAGATATGTGATGTTGTAAAGCGCCTTACTTAGTTGTTTGAATTTAAATTGTACAAAAATCCCGAACGACCCTTTAATTTTTTAGTCAAAGTACGTCAGCTATCGGGGTAGTTGGACGAAGTGTAGAGCGCAGCAGTATGACACACTATCTCAGGTTTTAGTAGATAAGCTGCAGACTAGTCCTTTTACACATTTCTTATAGATTAGGCAACCACGGTCATTTGATCGTCTACTTATAACAGTCCTAATTGAGAGATGGTAGCCTACGACACATACTTTTTATTTTTCGGATTTTGAGCTCAGCATTACCCCCGCCGACTTTTATATGTTGACTGGCATTGAGATCGGAGGCTCTGACAGAATATCATTTCCTTTTGACCATATGCCTTCGGGGCGGTCCTCCTTACATATCAACAAGTGTACATTGCAGCTCATATGGACACCGAGGTTATGAGTGACGTCGTGCTTAGAGCATTTCCGCTGTACTTATTTGGTTCGACTTTCTTTTCGAACCAAAAGAGTACCATTAGATTAGCTTACCTTGCAGCGGTAACCGATTTAGATCAGCTGCACATTATAGACTGGAGTTCCACTATACTCAGATATTTGTACACCACTTGATTCTTTTGCATTGGGGGAGGTTAGACAGATGTTTATGTTTTGGTACATTCTGTCGTGCTGGTACTATGAGTACACATTGAACATGCGTCCATGTATTGTTGAGACTGATAGTCATGCTCTAGAGACATATTTTCCACGCATGAGACGATGCGACCGTGTTCAGTTCGTTTCTCGAACGCCTATGGGTGAGACATGATCTGATGGAGGCCCATATGCAAATTGATATGAGGTGCATGAGCAATATATTCCAGGCACCATGGGCTACATATTGGATTGCCATCACACATGCAGGCTTGATGCATGATGCTCATCCACTATATATTTCGTATCATTTGGGCATACAGAGAATGATCTTACTCCTACCGGTGTTTCTTCCTATTTGGTATTTGGAGAAGTGATGCCGGTTTCAGACTATTAGGGAGCTACGTATCCTTGAAGATCCATTATTTTGCGACGACATATTCGACAGACGTCGGACCATTGGATCGTAGTATATACAAGGATTGAGGCTGACTGGTCGGGTAGATGCTTCTACATTTTTATTAGCGGAGGCGGACTATGACAGCTACTGGTTTAGAATTGTTCGTCGACGATACATGTTACCTGACTACGCTCGAGGAGTGAACTTTGATCATATAGGCCCACACGTTGCTAGTGGTAGAGTTTAGGCACCTCCATTTTCTTTTGATCCCATTACGTCCCAGTATTCTCAGCGGCCAATGGACTTCGGTTGGACGCCTCTTATAGTGCGTATGATCTTACCGTTACTCTTATCGAGCAGCCGATAGTTTATTCCCCGGATCATGATATTGCTGGTGTCCCCACTGCTAGACTATACTTGCCCCATGAGGTAATTCATTGTATTAATATTTAATTATACAATATTAGTTAATCAATTTAATATTGATATATTTATGTAATTAAAGTAAGCAGATAGGTTGGAAGAACATAGACGATATATTGTCGCCATTCAGCGTATGACACTCGTTCATACCCAGGCGCTCAGTCTTCAGGCTCAAGCGATGCAGGCACAGATTGATAATTTGTATGCTTAGATGGCTGCATTTCAGTTTGGTCATGGTGGTCCCGCTGACGATGACGATGTTGTGGACGACGACGGCAGCGACGACGATGACGACGATGATGTTGTTGACTTAGGATGATCATGTTGTGTACTGTTACATTTAGTTTACCGTTGATTGTATATATTGATGCACTACTTTATTATATTGATGACATGTATTACTGTTTATTTGTTACATTATACAACTTTTTTTTACATTTACATTGAGGACATGTAGTGTATTGCATAGCTTTATATTCAAAGTCCCGTCATATCGAGCACTGTTTGCACATTGCACTATTTTTTTATTTTTGCATAGCTTTATCTACAACACATTTACATTGCATAGCTTTGTTGGCAGTGCCATGTCATATCGAGCACTGTTTGTACGTTGCACTTCTATTGATGTTTGCTAGACTTAGCACTCTAGACTTATTCGAACACTGTAGCCACGTTGCATAGTTTTTGCCATATGACATCTTCTTACTGTTATATACTCTATTGCTTGGCAAATCGTTTTGAATTCATCTCATCCTATTAAGCAAAAAATTATGGATTATAACCATATTTCCTTGCCAGAATCATACTCATACGAGGGTCCTTTAAGTCACGAGAGCACGCCTAATCCGTCTTACCCCGAAGAACCAATCAGACTGTACGCTGAGATGGAGGAAAGACATTATGAAGAAGTGGGAGAGTATGAGAGAACTTTGCAAAAGCAGAGGCTTTTGGAGGATGGAAGAAGGCAAAGGAAGGAGCGAAGGAGCAGTAATGAGAAAAGGCAAAGAGGGATTAAAATACGAGCTCAACAACCTCAACGAGAACAAAAGGTTGATTCTGGAGAAATATACTTCAATTGTGGAGTTAATATTTTATATTCTGTCATAAGAAACGGATTAGACATAGGTCGACGCCGCTATAAATGCCACAATTTTCCTGATGGATGTGGACTATGGAAATTGTTGGACGATCCTTTACCTCACCTTGTAGTAGTGTATGCAACTGAACTTGAACAAGAAATTAAAACTCTCAGGAGGACACTTGGTTCAGTTCAGTTATCATGTGATCGAAGATAGATTTTAAATCATCTGGTCAGTATTTGTTTTAGATCTTGTTTGCATCGTTCCAGTTATTAGTTGGGTACCATTGTATCGGTTTATTTCAAAGTTGGTTGTCCTTTCCGTAGCGACCTGCATTTTCGACACTTTGAGTTGATAATAATTCTTCCTCGTTCAACCCAAATTGTACGAAAGAGCGAATAAATAGGGTAAAGAAGAAGAAAGAGATAGAAGAAAAACAAACAATAACACAGAATCCCACAATCGCAATGGAACAAATATAATATATAATAAACGATTTTTTATACAAAAGAATCTGTAACAGTTTATATATTTACAATCATCAAAGTACAACAATCAATACATCAATCTGGACAGTTATAATAACTTATCCTCATACAGGGGAAATATAAATCAAGTATTGAGATACGTCTCTATCATCTAGCTTGCCTCCTGAGCTCCATAACATTTTATCCTGAATTTGTAATACTCGGTCTGACCCGAACATTATAATAAAATAACACCCAAGCCAGTCTTGAAAGCCAGCGTGAGAAAACACACTCAATTTGAATTATTAAAGTTATCAAAATTCTTTGGAAAACAAAGGTATATCGTAAGACCGCGTCATACATAAACACGAAGGGTTTTTCCCTTACGATAACCAAAACATTTTACAGAAAATCTAGTGATATTATAATAGTGTCTAAATACAAATGCTTATTCAAATAGCTGAAATTATTACATTAATTAAATTCCAACATACTAGGCTCTACAAACAAAACTGTAAGGCTCGTATTGGAAAATGTATTCCATATAATGACTTGGCCACTAGGGTTCCGCCCATCACAGTACACCTCTAGAACAATGTACCTAGGACCTCGCCGGGGTCCCCAGCTACACACGACTGGCCTATCCTAACCTGAGTAGACCGAATATGTTATCACCTCGGGTGTTCCCACCCTTCCAATCGAGCGCTCCATCTTTCATGCACAACCATATCTATATACGTTTCCGAGGATATCTAGAAAAATGATAACATAACCTATGTGGGTGCGGCCCACTAAGCCTTGCTGCATCTCCCCGTTTTAGTCATTCCCGGTTGATGAGGCTTGAGTCTAAACATTACCTTTCAAGAACACAATTTTACTTAGAATGCTCATCGTCCTTCAATGACGATTATCTGATAGCATTCATCCATACAATTTTCCTGGGTCTAGACAAACCCAATCACTGTCTTCATCATCTCCATGGTATTCATGCGTTACATTTAAACTAGATCGAAGTGGTCCTCGGATAATTATATCTGATCCCGGTCTTCACGAAACGATTAATGAAATTGGCTAATATTGATAATCGGTTATTTAACTATCAATAAAACATCCACAAGCAGACACTAGGCATTATTATACATTTTCCTCCAAAGTATCTATTTTCAAAATACCTTTATAAGATATATCGATTCCTTCCAATATTTGAAAACAATTTCAAATGCTTAAATCCATAATAGGATATTTTCAAACCATCTCACACTTAGAGATATTTCCATATTTCCATTATTTTATACTTAGGAAAATATTATAATTTTCCAAAAGCTTTTCAAATATCAACACCTAAAAGAATATTTCGTAGCTTATCTCATAAGTCGTCAGAATCACTAATAAATTCCATATTCCAATTTTCCAAAACCCAACATACTTATTTATAAGCTCATTCAGTAATTTATAACTTCTTTTATAAATTCAGATTTCATTTCAAAAGTCCCATATTCACACATTTTGAAATTCCATTTCCTTCAAATCCCCTATAAAATTCCTCCCCTCAAAATCTTATCCATTTAAAAACCCTATCTATGAATCTCGGGAGAATTTATAAATAAAATTTTTCAATCACTTCAAAATTCTATATATATATATATATATATAATAAGTATTTAAAAAGGATCATAATTCATTTTTAAAACATGTCCAACTAATTATTTAAAATATCGAAAAAAATTTATAAACATCAGTAGCCCATTTTTAGATAAACAGATAAAATTTCAAGGCTGATTTTAAAAGTTAGAATTAATATTTGAAAATATACTTACCGAAGTATTCAATCCTAACTAGTTTAAAATTCCATATTTTTAAAATAAAAAAATTTCCTTATAATAACAAACATAACTTCTTAGAATTCAAAATATATTTTTAAAATCTCCATTTAATAATTCTTAATAGTTAAGTATATCCAAAAATCAAATATATTTTTCTAACTCATTTTCTTTGAAATATCCCCATTTCCAATATAAATATTTTTATATCAAAAAATCCTCTTATTCTTTCAATTTTTCAAAATATATTTATGGTATTTATAATATCAAAATTCAGGCTAGTGCTACAATAGCGTCCAATAATTCCAATCACTACAATAATCTAAAATAGATTATTCTACACAATCCATATATCGTAATATATGAAATTAAATTCAACATTTTGAGGAATCCAATTGGATCCCTCCAACCTGTTTCCCTGCATCCACAAATGTTAATACAACATAAAAATACTAATCCCACTGCGAGGGGGATATCGCGGTATATAGGGTCATCCGCTATTATGTGGGGCGCATATGCTCTTATCTGCTATAATGTGCGGGAATATCACTTCAAATACTAGTATATATACTACTATATATATAATATAATATCATTCAGCAGATAATTATAATTTATCAATCCAATCAAGCATCAAATAATCAAATTTAAACATATAAGTTTAAATTTGACAATCCAAATGAGTGAGAAATTCTCATCTGGATTTTTATTTGCAATCTGTTTCAAATTTTAATTCCTTCGCTCAAATTCCGCAGCTTCGAATCCAAACGGTTGATTTTTGTTCGATTGAACCTCGTATAAGCAAATTCCGAATAATATAAATTTACAGTTACAATTTTAATTAAAAATTAATCCACTAATTACTTACTTAAAATAAATTACCTATTAACGAGTCTAATAGCCATCTTCTCTGTTCTAATCCCGCTACAGACGAAACAACCCACCATCAAAGACCAACCACCATGCTACTACCGACCCATGACATCGACGGCAATCACCGCACATTCAACCAACAGCCGCCCAAACTCTTCTTCCCAGGCCAAGTTTACGCGTTCAAGCTCCCTCTCCATGCCGAAACCCTCCAGGCCCGCTTCTCCTTCCCAGTCAAATTGCGACCTTAATCATTTTTTTTAGCAAACGTGAACGAATGTCGCATCTTGGTCAGCCACCATGACCCGCCTCCTTGCCCAATCACTAACGCATGCGAGCATTCCTCTTAAAACATTCCTCCAACCGCACACTATTGCGAGGGTCACGAACCCCCCTACATCGATATCCTCGATCGCGGTCATCTCTCCAAGTTGCCTGCTCGAATAGGAATCGCAATCTGGTCGCAGTTTAATACTTTATTTTTTTATATGAAGAACTGATCGATTTCAGAAGATAAGGTTGAGACTAATGCGACTTAAAAGAAGGAGGGTTACTTCATGGGTACGCAATCAGGTCGGCTGGAAAGAAATTGAGTTTGACATAAACTATTTATAATATTATTAAATTATATCTCATTTAATGTAACTTACAATTCCGATACCCTAATGAAGCATGCCACAAGGCATTTATAATATTATACCCCTATTCTTAACGCAACGAAAAAGGTCTCGAGTCCGAATTCGATTGTATGGAGAAGATAGCTTTTTGGATCAATTAAAATATTAAATTTTGATATTAATTTCAACGCGTTTCTAATCCGTACGATCAAACAACAACTCCAAACACTACGAAATTTGCAATCCGTTATTAATACACTATTTCTGACTTAATGGAAATGGTTTCGTCGAATTCTGAGACCGTGCCCTGGATCGCTAATTTTAACTCGCCGATTTCCAAAATTTACGAAATCGCTCAAAATTTTAATTTTAAATCTTGCTAACTAATTTTTAATTCAAATTGAATTTATATCAACAGTAGAAATCATTTCAGTTTTATTTTCAACTCCAATTCAATTATTTAAACTATTTTTATTTATTAACTCAACGATTTAATATATTAATTAAATCACTATATTTGGAATTTTAATTCATTTTAAAGTTTCAATTAGAATCTTAATATCTAAAAATCAATTTATATTCCAAATTCAATATTTAAAACCACTTAAATATTCAAAATTAACCGTTGAAAAATCCGGGTCGTTACATTCTACTCCTTCTTAAAAGAATTCTGTCCCCGAAACTGGCAGGAAAATGCTCCGAATCCGATACTTATCCAAAACCCACTTAGTCAAACTCGACATCCCACTCTCCTAATCTTTTAGTTTTAGCCCAAAACAATTAGTTTTTATCTTCTGATTCCAAAATCCTTTCTTCCAATTACAGTTCGAATCAAATTGTCTTTAACAAAAAATTTCCAAATATTATCAAAAAAATTCTAAAACCCTAAATTTTCAAATTTTTTTGGAAGAGTCTCCTTTGTACGGAGGACCTTTTGCAACATGAAAAGAGAGATAAATATATATACATCAACCCATAAGAAAAACAAAATATGTATATCAATATTTACATTTTGCGGTATTTAATCCGAAAACATACCTTATTTAACGATTTTAAGCATTATTAAACAAGCATTTACTTCAAAAGCAATTTCGCAACCCAAATCTAGCCGAATAGTCCCTTTGTACCTGTATTTACTCAATTTTAAACACATGAGTACCAAAACATGAAATTCTAATAACGTTTCATTTGTTCAACTAGTTAACACATAATTTCATAAGCAATGCATGCTAACATATATTTATGAGCAATTATGAGGTTCCAAAACCAATTTAATTACTCCAAATCAATCCATATATCATTTCATTAAATTCAAATGATTTACAACCAAATTATTTGCATTCAATTCATTTTTATTTCAAGCAAACTCATATTCATTTCAAATTTGATTTAAAAATCATTTATTCGCTCTCTATTAATTCATAGAATCTATTTACTTTCATTTGCATCAAATAACAATTTTTCTTTGCAAACTCGATGCTATTCATTTACTGAAATAATCATTCAAACTTATTCTAAATTGATTCCAAATTAATTCTCAATCAATTTATTTGCATTCCGTCCATATCCACATTTATTATATTCTAATCCATTTTGTTAAGCTTGGAATCATCCCACGCTATTTATTAGATAACCATTTCATAATTTATTCGAGCCAAACTTCCACCCAAAATATTAACTTAAGCTAATTTATTTATTTCAAACTATTCCAACTTTGTAACTCAAGTTTATTACTCTTGCAACCAAATTCCTTTTCAATTTTTGACCGATTCTTATTCTACCGACTTCCATTCCATTTACTAATTATTTAATTAGTTCATTCACTATATTCACTTCAATTTCGATTCCATATTCAAATTCATTTTGGAATTCATTTAAATGATATCAAGGCCATATTCAATTTATTTATATTCAAAATGGATTTATTTATAACTTAAGTCATCACTATTCCAATCCACAATCCAATTTATTCACCCAAGTTAAACTCCATTTTTGTATACACTATAAGATTTTTATTCAAAAATTAGCCCATTAAATTCATTTGAGTTCAAATTTATTTTATAATTCAAGTTTGGATTTTATTTCATTCACCAAAATATGAACCCATTTTTATTTTGGGTTTTCTGTTTCACTTTTCAATTTTATAAGTCACGCAAATTATTTTCACATGTCCATCAATTCTATACTCGAGTATTTTTATTTTTTACTTTTAACTCGAGATTATCCATTTATTTACAGCCCAAGTATATTTTTATTTCATAATTTCAATTTGTATAAGCTATTCCAATTTATTTATTCATAATTCCAGATTTTCACTCAAGTTTTATTCAATCAAAATTTATACCTTATGGTTATAAATTATTCCATAACTCAAAATTTATATTAACTTCAATTCGATATTATTTCTAATCCAACCAAATTTTATAAATTATGCTTATATAGTCACTTTATAATTCACATTCACATATTTAATTCAATTCCATATGGTTCAATTCCAATTCGCTTTTTATTTAAACTTCAATTCCCTTTTAATCAACATTTCAAAACCATATTCGAGTTATTCATACTTAAACTAATTTCACTCTAGACCATTTTATTTTTAATTCATTCAATTTAAATCAAGAAAGAATTCAATTCCATTTTAAAATTTTCCACTTCCTTACTTATATTCATATACCAATTTCACCATTCGATTTATTATTGTATCAATTCCCAATAAATTTATTTAACTTTCCTTAAGTTAAATTTAATCAACACAATCTATTTTAACTTACTTAAGTTAAAATTTATTTCCCAAAACTCAAATTCCATACTTTCTCTATAAATATCATCTTCCACTTATAAGTTTTAAAAACTTATTTTCTGATATTCTCTAGAACTTTTAAATAAGGATTTCTAGAATTCAGACACCCGGTATCTATTTCAAATCATTTTTGAAATCATATATATATATATATATATATAGCTCCTTTGGAAAACAAACCATTTTATAGGAATTTTCAAAATTCACTTGGTTGCAAATTCAAAACAGTTTCCCTTTGGAATTTCCAAAATAACACTCGTTCTCACCAAATCCCCATATCAGTTTACTATAGCAGCAACCCATCACTTAGAAAATTGAAAATGAACACCTATGATGTCGCGGTCATCATTGGAGTTATTTTCCAGTGACCGAAGTAAGTTCAGTGCTATATCTCTTCTAAAATGCATTAAATCCATTTTTATTTCAAAAATATTACAAAAAATAATACTATTTTAACCTTCACAATACTTCGAAAAATATTTTCCAAACTTTTCGGGATTTAAATTTCCAAATTCTGGTTTGAATCCATTTTTAGTTTTTAACTCATTCATATAGTTCATACTGATACAAGTTTTAATTTTTGTTTTTATAAACTAATTAAATTTTTTTATAATCTTGTTTTGATTATAATATTATCATCCAAATAGTCAAACATACCATAATAATTTCCAAAAATTATTTCCTTTATATAAAAATATAATTCGAGTAAAATTATTTCATTTATCCTTTTCAAAACCATACTGTGTCGGTTTATCGTGTTTAAGTGTTTAGAAACCCCTATCGATTTAGTGGCATCCCACTATTCGAAAAGAATTTATATGCCACTCAAAAGATATGTCAACACAATATAAAACCGTTTTATATTCACTAACATATACGCGCTCATATCTATTATTACACTCATCTCATTCTAGAGTACTACTGACTCTATCTCTAATAAGTAATTTTCATTAGAGCCAAGGTTCTCGTTTAACCTTCAGCTCTTGTAACGGCCCAGAATTTGACCACTTTAAAATATACTATTTAAAGTGATTTTAAATGTAAAATAAGTAAGGCTATATGATTCAAATAATATTAGATAGGATATGGAAAGAGAAGTATACACAAAAATAGTAATATTTGCCTATATTGACAAAAGTGACAAAATGATGATTTCAAAAAAGTAAGTTTCAATGGTTAAATAAATTATTTTAATTTATTTATAAGTGTTTATATTTTTAAACAACATTATACAAATTTATTTTTAAATTTGGTTTACATAAATAAATAGTTTAACTAAAATGTGAAAATGTGGCTATAAACATTTTGTCGAAAATCAACGTTTTGTCAATTAAAAGTTATCGCAACGTCGTCACACATTTACTTTCTTATATAGAAACATATATTCAATTAGTGTAAGTATTAATTAATTCATTAATCAAGTTTACTTTTAATAAACATACTTAGAAAATTCTAGAATATAATTAATAAAAAGTAAGCGCAAAAAGACAAAAATGTCATTTCAAAGCAAAAAGTAAACGTCAAATCAAATCAAACATAATTATTATATTCCTTACTTACTTCTTAAGTGAAAATGACATAAAGTAATAATTGGAAATGTGATGTTAAGTGTTGAAAAAATAAGGCCGCTTAAGAAGTAAATAAAGGTATTTTGGTCTTTTTATAGAATATTATTTTAATCCAAAACTTTTTCTATAAATAAGCATCCACTTTCTCAATTTTTTTACACTTCTTCTTATTTTTTTTTCAAACTTTTCTTCCACTCTCTAATGGCTTCTTCTCTTCTCTTTCCTTACTAACTTTTCTCAAAATCATATTAAATCAACTTCAAACACCACCAAACTTTGCCAAAGGCCTTAGAATATCATTAAAACATGGTTTAGCATCTACGAAGTGAAGAAATGATGGAGGAAGGGGTAAAATAGAAGGAGGCCGAACCTATGGAGGAGGGAGGAGCAAGTCATAAAGCTCCGAAGCAAGAAAAAGAGAAGAAGGTTCTGTTGGAATCAAAAGGAAAGTCTAGAAAAAGTTTGGTGGAGTGGAAATAATCAAGAGTACTCATATTTTAAATCTATAATTTCTAAAAATATTTTAAGCTAATTACATAGAAAGTTTGGTATATGTTGGATGATTAAATATTTGATAACTTGGTTGATATTATGGTTGGTTATATGTTTATGATATGGATGATAACTTGGTTTGATAAATGATAAGAGAAATGGTTATTAAGCATAGTTAATTAAATAAAAATTAAATCCATATAAATGTGTGTATGGAAATTATTTAGCCTCTTAATGATTTCAAAATATCTAAAAAAGATTGATATTATTATAATATTACAATATGAAATGAAATGAAAAATGAGTTTGAAATATAAAATTATTGTTTAAAATAAGTTTAAAATGATCAATAATTTTTTATAAATGTTCAAAATTGCTTTAATGAAGTTTGAAAAGAAACTGAAAAACAAGTCAAAAACAGGCGCATCGCGTGATGGTAGTTCATGATTTCGCACCGTAAAAGTGGAGTAAGTTTACAAAGTGGAATATAGCTCGAAATCATTCAAAATAAGAGTTTCTTGACTATTATATACATAGTTTTCCAGGAAAGAAAGAAAATCAAGATTTCATTAAGTAGATTCTGAAATATGTCTAAAATAATTTTCTAAAAACATTATGGTTTAAAGTTCGGAATCCAAAAAGGTATTTCTTTATAAATGATAATTTTAAATGATTAAAAGTATGAAATAAATTTGATAAATATTTTAAAATGTTTTAAAAGAGATTTAAGTTGAAAATATGGATTTCTAAATGATACAAAAGTCGTTTTGAAGAATATAGCTTTTAAAACACTATTTGCAACACTTTTTGTAGCGCTTTTCAAGGCAGCTTTAAAAAACTTTTGAAATGTAGTGTAAACTTAATAGTTCTTTTCTAAATATTTTGTAAATAATTTTAAAATAGTAATTAAGTAATTTAAAGATGATTTGGAAGTTTTAATAATAGTTTGAATAAATGGTTAAGAGGAATCGTTTATATCACTTAAACAAAAAGTAAAGAATATTGAATGTAATAACAAACTGGGTATGCAGAAATAATTAGCACATTTGTCCTGCCCATGAGATCTGAAGAGATAAAACAAGGTGTTTAACTAGGGTTAAGAATGGAACAACCAGTGCCTTGAACTTACCTAGCCATATTTTCTCTTCTTAGACGAGGGGTGTAACAAATCGAAAGGAAAGCTCGGATGCTTTAAAAGATCATATTTAAGTTTTTTCAAAATAAGAAAAAGAAACAAATTTTTTGAATGTTATTTAACCACTTAATATGTTTTATTTGATGATTGGTACCAAGGAAACAAAATCAGATTTGGTTGATTCCTATCCGAAGAACTGGGATCATATTTGGGTGATTTCTGTCCGAAAACCCCTTCAAACTAATTTTCAAAATAAAACATACTGAACACAAAGATCATCGAAGACAAAGATCTTCATAATGTAAGGTTACTTGCCACTAGTCACTGGAGGTGAAATTTTACCATATTTAAAGAGGTAGTAGTGCTCTGTTATGAAAGTCTTCGATTTGCAAGAATATGATTTGAAGTTAAGAAAGAAATCTTTGATTAAGATTTAATAAATGATTTGGAAATATTTTCCCTAAGTTAAAAGTTATAACTTAAATATAAGAAATCTTTGATTAAGATTAAAAGAATGATTTGGAAAGGTTTCCTAAGTAAAAGAGAAAATGATTTGGAATTATTACAGGATTTGAGAAAGGTTTAAATAAAACAAATGATTTCATAAATAAGATTCCATACACTCATGAGAAAAAATGGAATAAACTGAAAAGAATATATCTGAGAAAGATATTTATAAAAGATGAAGTAATTGATTAATGATTGATATCCACGTATGAACTTAACATCTTTTATCGATAATTGGCTTCGAAGGAACCGGGGTCGGATTTGGGTGAAACCTATCCGAAAACCACTTTTAACCAATGTATATGTTCAAAAACAAAGACGTGTTGAAGATTATGATTATTGAAGATCGTGCATCTTCATAGCGTGAGGGCTGCTTGTTGACATGCACTGGGTTGCTCCCATTATAGAGTTGTTTATAGTAGTGGTCTCCTCGTTATGGAGTTTTGTTGGGATTGCAAGGATTTCTTGCCTAGTAATGGCCGAGGAAAGTGCCTTCGGTTTCGTTCAGTCACAGAACAATCTTGTATAGATGTTTTTCTGACATTGCATTATAAATCACATTTGAGTGGTTTCTATAAATGTATATCAGTCGGTGGCGGAGAAGGAAACTTCTCTTAGCTTAACTCCCTTTTACGAGACGTACGAGCTTAGGAGGTTATACTTTTCGAGAAATCAGTCGTGTGATGTGGAATGACAATATGGCATTCAGAGATGTGATATGTAAAAGGTAATCGTAGCCTCGTGAGCCTCACACCCCGGTTATGATGGGTTTCTATGTGGTCAGATATATGCTCTCATTTCGGATAGTAGTAATTTGGGTTATCAGATGTTATGAGCCCTAGGTACCGGATATGTATGGGCCTCACGGCGGGGATGCGTGAAGTCTATGTCCTTGGATGTTATTCACAGATTGTATTCCCTTTTATCCATTTTTGTTGTTGTATAACAGCGTCTGAATCAAGGATGTAAGCCATGGATACAAATTGATCTTTCCATTAGTTCACTATCATGTTGGAAATCCAATCCTAATACAAGATTTATGGTTTTGATTGTATTCCTAAAATAGCTGTAATGACTTGCAAATATTTTAGCTATCTTTTTTGGTATCTTATATTCCGTTCTGTATATTATGTTGACCCAGTCCGGATATATTATCTTAGACTTAGTCCGGTTATCGATACCTTATTTGAATAAGTTTATTTGAAAAGTCTTTTCAAAAGAATGTCACTAAAAATAATATCAAGTGCATTTTGGTATAAAAGTGTTTTGGTTATCATAAGATAAAAACCCATCCATGTTTATGTGTGGGCATGGTCTTATGAGATGTCCTTCTTTTCAAAGGTTTGGATAACATCGTCGTAATCCATGCATTTAAAAATTCGAGTATCTCACGCTGGTTTATCAAGCCTGATCCGGTATTTTTTTTAATACTCGGGTCAGATTCGAGTAGTTTCAGGTTTGGTTGAAGACGGTTGGAGTTTCCAAAGGAGAGTTAGAGATCTTCATCATCATATGGACATTTTCTATTATACGCTACATCTAATGCATTTGTTTTGTTGTTTGTCAACATTTGTAATGGCAGATGTTACAACTGTCCAGGTTGAATTAAGGTTAGACTCTAATATTGTGTTTTAAAATTTTCCGCTGTAAAGATTATTATTCAAATAATATATGTTATTCCATTCGTGTAAGATTCTGTTCTGTCTTTATTTTCTTTCTACCCTTAATGATCCGTCTTTTCATGTAATTTGAGTTGGACATATGTGGTTTATTGTCGATTCGAAGGGTAAGGAAAAACGGTCCATTACAGCTCTGATACCAAGTGTAGCGATCTACATTTCCGTACCCTTTGAGTTGATAATAATTCTTTCTCGTTCAACCAAATTGTTCGAAAGAGTAAACAACAAGGGTAAAGAAGAAGAAAGAGATAGAAGAAAAACAAACAGCGGCACATAATCTCATAATCGCAATGGAACAAAATATAATATATAATAACAGATTTTTATACAAAAGAATCTGTAACGGTTTATATATTTACAATCATCAGAGTACAACAATCAATACATCAATCTGGAAAGTTATAATAACCTGTCCTCATACAGCGGAAATATAAATCAAGTATGGAGATACGTCTCTATCATCCAGCTCGCCTTCTGAGCTCCATAACGTTCTATCCTGAATCTGTAATACTTGGTCTGACACGAGCATTATAGTAAAATAACACCCGAGTCAGTCTGGAAAACCAGAGTGAGAAAACACACTCAATTTCAATTATTAGATTTGTCAAATTTCTTTGGAAAACAAAGGTATCTCGTTAGACCACGTCACACATAAACATGACGGGTTTTTCCCTTACAGTAACCAGAACATTTTATAGAAAATTCAGTGCTATTATAATAGTGTCTAAATACACATACTTATTCAAATAGCCAAAATTGTTACATTAACTAAATTCCAGCATACTAGGCTCTACAAACAAAATAGTAACGCTCGTATTGGAAAATGGATTGCATACAATGACTGGGCTACTGTGGTACCGCCTATCATGGAACACCTCTAGAACAATGTACCGAGAACCTCACCGGGATTCCCTACTACACAAGACCGGCCTACCCCTAACCTAGATAGACCGAATATGTTATCACCACCTGGTTGTTCCCACCATTCCAATCGAGCGCTCCTTCTTTCATTCACAACCATATCCATAATATATAGGTTTTCGAGGATATCTAGAAAAGTGATAACATAACCTAATTGGGTGAGACCCACTTAGCATTGCTGCATCTCCCCTATTTTAGTCATTACCGGTTGATGAGGCTTGAAGCCAAGTGTTACCTTTCAAGAACATAATGTGTATTAGAATGCTTATCGTCCTCCATTAACGATGTTCTGATAGCATTGATCCAGACAAGTTGTCTTGGGTCTGGACAAACTAAATCACCATCTCCATCATTTCCACGGATTCATTCGTTACGTTCAAACCAGACCGAAGTGGTTCTCGAATAATTAAATCCGATCCCGGTCTCCTCGAAACGATTAACGAAATTGGCCAATCTTGATAGTCGGTTATTTAACTATCAACATGTGACGACCCGGAATTTTAGACATTTGAAATTCGAATATTTAATTGATTTTAAATATTTAAAAGTTAATGTTTAACTTGAATTTCAAATATCGTCATTTATTGGACGATTAAATTTTTGAATTTAGAAAGTGGAAATTTGGTAAAATATTGAATCTAGAATTTAAAGTTTGTTAAAAATATTTCAATGGCTTATAAAATTTATATTAATAGTACTGAAGGTGATAGAACTTTTAAAATTGAATTTAAAAGTATTGTGTTCAGTTTTGGAAATACATCGTTTAAATTGATATTTAAAAATAGCCTTCCGAGGCACAGTCTCGAAATTCGAAGAAACCAGTTCCATTGAATACATAATAGTGTACTATTATTAGATTTCAAATTTCGTAGTGTTTGAAGCTGTCATGTGATCATACGGTAGATAAACGCGCTGAAATTTATATCGAAAATTCAATATAATAACTGATTCCAAAAAGTTATCTTCTCCATACGATCGAATTAGGACTCGAAACCTTTTTCATTTCATTCAGAATGTGGCTATAACATTATAAATGCCTGACGACACACCTCGATAGGATGTAAAAATTTTAAGCTTCGAATTGAAATTGATTTAAATTTGAATTTAAATATACATATTTGGTCTGGTCAAAAGGGGCATTCACATCAGCACTTTTCCCCTTCAATTCAAATGACACTATAGCAGGCTTATGTAGACACGCAAGGCAAAACACGTGTCTTCTGGCTTTTCAAATCCTGCACCAGATGTCCACCTCGTTTTCTTTTTAAAACTCAAGCCGAAAACATAAAAAAAATTTGAAGCTAAGAAAAAATGGTGGACGAAAACAAAGGATCTCGCATTCTTCTTATTCCCTTCCAGTTTAAATTTAAAGTCAAGAGAAAATCATGGTCGGCGAAATCCTTTCTTCCCTCTTCGAATCGGCAATCGAAACTTCCTTTCTCTATCACTTTTCCAGTAGGAGCAATGATCAGATCGATCTAAAAAAAATTGTAGAACGAATCAATTCGTTCAACTCGAAAAAGGGGAGATAACGACATCGCAAAACGTCATGACTGGGAAATGGTGACCAAGCTCGTTCATTCATCATCAGAATCGATCTAATGCAAGGCGGGAGCACCTGGAATCGCATCAACCTTCGATGCTAAGCGCGGCGCTCGGGGTTAGAGGAGGCGACTCGACTGAAGCAGGGTACCTTGGCCTCAGCAGGGCGATGGGTGATGTCGTCGAGATAGGATTTGAGCAGGTTATTCTTCAATTAAGAGTTTATTTAATAAACATGTAAAGTAAAACAGATTACTGTTTTGTTAATTACAGAAAAGGAAAAGTATGTAAATATTTTACAGTCAGCTTTATAAAACAATCCTGTTTCTAAATTAACATATAAATTTGAATGGAGTTTTATTTTATTAGAAAATAGTGTATTAAGAAGATTAATTAGTGTAACTAATTTATATTAATTATTTTAGTTTCTAAAGGATTTTTATAGGAAAAATTATTAGTTAAATTGAATTTTTGTTAATTAAATTTATGGTAAAAATAAAATTTGTTTAATAAACTTATTTAATTAGTTTAGCTACTAAAGAACTTTAAAGGAAAATTAGTTTGAATTGAAATTTATTAGTTAATAAAATTTATCAAAAAGGATAATTGACTATTCGATTATTTTAAATGTTAATAAATCGTATAATGTTTATACAAGGTCTGAAATCTTGAAGGAAACAAGCCGGTTTGAAGTGGGTTGCAAACAATAAAATCAAAGGTGAGTTAAATTATTAGATATAAGATTTGGAGTTTTAGTGGAAAATAAAATCATTGGTTGAATGAATGTGTGATTGATAGTTAAATAACCGACTATCAATATTGGCCAATGCACTGATCATTTCGAAGAGACCGGGATCGGGATTAATTTCTCAAAAACCACTTCAATTCGGTTTGAACGTTTGCGAATGAAGACCGTGAAGATGATGAAGATGGTGATTCGGTTTGTCCAGACCTAAGGCAACTTTTATGGGTGAATGCTATCAGACCATCGTCAGGAGGACGGTAAGAATTCTAAGTGAATGTGTGCTAAAAAGGTAACGCATAGCCTCAAGCCTCATCGACCAGGAATGGCTAAAATAGGTGAGGTACAACAAGGCTAAGTGGATAGCAACCAATTATGGTAAGGTCATCCCTGTTTAGATGTCTCTTTTATTCGGCTGTGTGGGCGGTGGCTGATCCCAACCGCGGGGTGATCATATTCAGACTATCCAGTAAAGGGTGGCTCCGATCTTATGTTGCAGGGGATCGTGAGGGATCCTCGGTACTCTGATCTAGGCCAGATACTATGACAGGCGGTACTCCAGTAGACCTGCTATTGTATGGAATCCAATCTCCAATAAACGCCTGTACAGTTCTGATTATGCCCAACTATGGTGGAACGTGAGATGCAATCATTTCAGCTAGATTCTATTTTATTTTCTACAGACACTATTATAATATCAGACGAATTTGATAAAAATGTTTTGGTTATCGTAAGGTAAAAACCCAGCATGTTTATTTATGACGTGGTCATGCGAGATACCTTTGATTTCAAAGGATTTTGAAAACTTTAAATAATTCAATTGAGTGTGTTTTCTCATGCTGGTTTTCCAGACTGACTCGGGTGTTATTTCACAATAATGCTCGGGTCAGACCGAGTGTTATAGGATATAGGATATGATGCTATGGAGCTCAGAAGACGAGCTGGATAGTGAGACGTATCACACATACTTGATATATATACCGATGTGTAGTATAAGCTGTATAGTCTGCTTTTGGATGAGGACAGGTTGTTGTAACTGTCCAGTGTTTGACTATTATTTAAATATACTCTGATGATGTAACGTATAACAGTTACAGTTATATTTTGTATAAGAATCAGTTATCATTTATTATATATTGTTCTGCTGCGATTGTGAGAATCTGATGTTGTTTTGTTTTCTCTCCTTCTACCACCTTCTTCTTTCCCTTACGGTCTGGTTTTTCGACATTCGATTGTTCGACATTTATTACAGTGGACGTATTGATGTCGATTTTCGGGTGTTGAAAAATCGGGTCATGGCACAATAAAACATCCATAAGCAGACACTAGGCCTTATTATATATTTTCCCCAAAATATATATTTTCAAAATATCTTTATAAGATATATCGATTCTTTCCAACACTTGAAAACAATTTCGAATACTTAAACCCATAACAGGATATTTTCAAACTACCTCAACACTTAGAAATATTTCCAAATTTCCATTTTTTTATACTTAGGAAAATACTATAAATTTTATTTTCCAAAATCTTTTCAAATATCAACACCTAAGAGAATATTTCGTAGCTTATCTCATAAGTCTTCGGAATCACTAATAAATTCCCTTTTCCAATTTTCCAAAACCTAATATACTTATTTATAACCTCATCCAGCAATTTATAACTTCTTTTATAAATTCAAATTTCGTTTCAAAATTCCTATATTCACATATTTTGAAATTCCATTTCCTCCAAATCCCCTATAAAATTCCTTCCCTCAAAATCATATCCATTTAAAAACCCCATTTACGAATCTCGAGAGAATTTATAAATAAAATTTTTCAATCACTTCAAAACTCTATATATATATAATAAGTATTTAAAAAGGATAATAATTTATTTTTAAAACATGTTCTAATAATTATTTAAAATATCGAAAACACTTTTACAGACATCATTTTCCCATTTTTAGATAAACAAACAAATTTTCAAAGCTGATTTTAAAAGTTAGAATTAATATTTGAAAATTTACTTACCGAAGTATTTCAATCCTAACAAGTTTCAAATTCCATAGTTTTTAAAAAAATTCCTTTTAAAAACAAACCTAACTTCTTAGAATTCAAAATATATTTTTAAAATCTCCATTTAATAATTCACAATTGTTAAGTATACCCAAAAATCAAATATATTTTTCTAACTCATTTTCTTTGAAATAACCCCAATTCTGATATAAATATTTTTATATCAAAAATTCCTCTTATTCTTTCAATTTTTTAAAATATTAAAATTCAAGCCGGTGCTACAATAGCATCCAATAATTCCAATCACTACAATAATCTATCATACATTATTCTACACAATCCATATATCACAATAC
Organism: Allium cepa; assembly: GCA_030765085.1. Taxonomy (NCBI): domain Eukaryota; kingdom Viridiplantae; phylum Streptophyta; class Magnoliopsida; order Asparagales; family Amaryllidaceae; genus Allium; species Allium cepa. The sequence continues at coordinate 419,543,986 of CM060943.1, read as the reverse complement.
ATGAAATTAAATTCAACATTTTGAGGAATCCAGTTGGATCCCTCCAACCTATTTCCTGTAGGATTGATTTCACCATAGAGGAGGGGGTGAATAGGATGATACTAATAATAGTAAAATTAATGTGGACATATATAAATAATTACAGCGTAGAGAATAGCAAAATAATAAAAGCAGAAATAGAACAACACAGATTTACCCAGCTTCAGAAAAACCCTACCTACGTGCTGCCACCAAGGTTTCTACTAGAAATTAAGTAGTCAAACGTTTACACACGTAAACTCACAACACCCGCTATTGACTAACCTAACTCTACACTCAAAATCCCGCCACAACTCAGCAACTAAGTTGCGAATTCTCGAACTACACCACCATAATTCGTCCTCTAGTCACACCACCAGAATTTTATAAAAGTTTAAAAGTAAATTACAAAATAAAAACAACTAAAAAGCAAAAAACCCTATTTTTAAAAAATAAGAGCCCAATAGAATTTATGAAAGCCGGCCCATAAGAAAATAAAAAAGTGATAAAATATGTCCTCTTTTCCTTTTTATATTATCAGCCGCTTTCTTTGCTTCTTGAAAATGGCTGCCTCTTTTCTTTTGCTTATAAACATTCATTCCTCTTTCAAAAAATTAGGGCTTCTGTGATGAAGCCGCCACTTTGTTGAATTGATTTCTAATGCTTTAAATGCTTTCTTCGATCGATTAATTTGTTTATGGCTGCTTCAATTAAGTCGAGATCGATGCTTGAACTGGTATGTAATGCCTTTTATTGATTATTAGTTATTCTCGACTTTGATTCGAGTTTAATAATTTATCGCTCTTTGTTTTTGTTTGAACTCGAACGCTCTAATTGCCGATGAGGTTAATGGTATTTATATGGTTCGAATCCCTTAATTACGTTCGTATGTTTCTCTTGAATTCTTATGTTGTTTACGCTTGTCCATTCGATTTTGCTTGTGTGCTTGTGATGAATCTTGACTGGTTCATTTGTTTACACGTACCTGATACATTTTTATTTGCTTGAGTCGGTTCCTTATTTTGCTCCTACGACTTTGGCATTTTGAGTTTTCTGACTTAGTGACAAAAATTGAGTTCGACTTTTTCGACTCCTTTCTGCTATGACTTGTTCGATGTGTGTGTTCATACCTGGAGCATTTGCGACCTGATGCTTGTAGTTGTTGTGTGATATTGGTCTAGGTTGCATTAGCTCAGGGTTGCATCGAGTACATGTCCATATGCATTGAGTCCAGACATTTATGTGCACTTGAATATGTTGTTATTTGGTCAGAAATGTTGTAGTACACATTTGTTCATCTGACTTGTTGTCATGTGTGTAGCTTTAAGTATTCATTTGCACTTTGATATTTCAGTCTTGTTTGTTACTTCATATATGTATACATGTGTGCATACATGTATGTACGCATGTTGTTTCCCTCTAAGTTGCATTCACTTGTATGATGGTTTGTATCGTAACTTGCATTCTCTGACTTGGTTGGTTCACTGAAAATCTAGTGTGACGCCCCACCTCTATACCCACGCTAGCCAAGAACACTATGGTGTAGTGCTGTCAACTAGCACGGAGAATAAGGCTGTTGAGGAGCGACCATCCATGTGATTTCTTATCACACGGTGGCTATAAATAATCTTCGGAAATAAACATAGAAATAAGCATAACACAAATCAGTCACAGACATCCATATCACAAAGGCGAAAGAAGATATGAATATATAACTAACACATGAAAGTGTACATCAGAGTAGTGGTCAAAAAGATCCACAATAATACAAAAGAATAGCAACACGTGCTATACAAAAGAATACAACTATGAGTCTATATCTCAAGTGTAAACGACAAAAACTGCTAATCTAAATGGTCAGCCAAAAGTCAGAGTAGTAAATCCCTAGGGGAGAAGTCAAGCAGAAGCACCTGTAACATCTCAGTCTGACCCGAGTATTATTTATAAGAAAATAATAAATGGACCAGTCTAGCTATAAATATCAGATAACATGATATAAACAATAGATATGGCAAGAACATATAGTAACCATAAAGACATACTATGATAAGCATGTAAATGAAGATCATCAAGAGATCAAACAATATCAAAAGAATCTTCTAAAAGATCCAAATTCACCTAAACATAAAAGCTGGAAAATCATAACAATGAAAGTCATGAAAATAGGTGAAGCACAAATTCGAGAAGACTACACAAGTAATCCAAAAATCACAATATAGGAGCATGAAAACTCACAAAATGGGAGCATGAAAACTCACCCACACGTGTAACACAAAGCGAGACGCTATCTCATGGTTGCAAGCCATTAATTTTGACACACGAATGGCCCGAAGACCGTGGGGCGCTACCCCACATATGTGATAGCGAAACATCACACAAATGCGATGGCGAAACATCACAAGAGCGGGGTCTAGTCTCCCACGCAGACAAAGAGACATCGCACAGTTGCTAGTCTAAAACACAAAAATGATCATCATGATCATCAAGAAGTGTCAATTACACTAAGTTAGTAAATATAAAAGTTTAGCTTCATGTCCCATAACCACTTGTTAACTCAAATATTTACGAACAAACTGTAGATCTTCACTAGAAAATTGTCACACGAGATTCAATCGAACAAGTCCAAGAATTAACCGACGAAGTAAATGCAAGCGTTTCATTCCACTTGTTTTACTAAGTCGTTTAATTAGATTTCTCATACGAGTGAGGGAAAGGTTTGTATATACTAGTAGATTGAAAAACGGTTTAAGAAAAGAGCTTTGTTATTGAAAATAGGGTTGAAGTCATTTTGTTGAAAGAGGTTTGATATTTACTACTAGTATAGAAAACCTTTATATTTTAAAGTGACAAATCATAGAAGTGATTGTAGAAACAATCAAATCATAAAAATTCACATTTGAAGATGTGAATAAAATCCAAAGAAACCGATAAAAAATCCATCGAAATAGATATTCAAAAATCCATAAAATCGACCGAGAAGCCCAGATAGTTTGTCTCGAAGAATGGTCAACTCAGCATCTCAACAAGCAAGTTCCGTTGAATGTTTTTCAGATAAGATCCCCTACGGAAGGGGGGTCCATGGGGGTGCGGGGGCAACGCCCCTGCTATGGGGTTTGACCTGCCCATTCAGGTCGCGGGGGTCCGGGGGGCAGCGCCCTCGGCGAGGTGCGGGGCAGCGCCCCGTCCAAAAACGGTACGACCTAGTGATTAAAGGGGCACGACCTAGTGGTCCAGCGACCTAAAGGGTAAAGATCATGCGACCTAAAATGGGTTCGCGACCTAACACTCAAACGACCTAAAGAAAATAAGGAGCCGAGCGACCTATAAGAAGCAGCGACTTAAATAGAATCGAGGTCCAACGACCTACGGGTTAGGTCATGCGAGTTAAGGAGGTCAACGACCTAACAGAGAAACGCGACCTAATAAAGGAATGCGACCTAAAGGCACACGACCTAGCGACCTAAGCAGGAAACGCAACCTATGAGGGACAAGCGACTTAAGTGGGTCAACGACCTACGGAATATAGGTCACGCGACCTAAGGAGATAAGGCCTAGCAACCTACGAGCTAAAGGTTCAACGACCTAACAGGATGTAGGTCCAACGACCTAACAGGTAAGAAGATCACACGACCTAAAATTCCATAGGACCTAACGACCTAAGGTCATACGACCTAGCGACCTAAAGCCAAACGACCTAAGGTCATACGACCTAGCGACCTAAAGCCATACGACCTAGCGACCTAAGGTCCATACGACCTAACTCCGAAGACGTTAGAAATGGCCAGAACGACCTACGACCTAAGGTCCATACGACCTACGACCTAAGGTCCATTCGACCTAAAGCCCAACGACCTAGCGACCTAAAACCAAACGACCTACGACCTAATTCCGAGTGCCAAGCGACCTAACGTTGTAGGCCATTTTAAGGTCGGAAATGAGCTATTTTGAGGCCGAGACTTTTCCATTCGAACGACCTAGCATAGGCAGAACGACCTAAGTGCAGTTTTTCACCAAAAACACTAAAATTTGGGGTTTTTGGCCAATCCAATCCAAACCAAATGCAAATGTACATGCAAACATGATAGGGATTCATTCCCAACAGTCTAAGATAGTTATAGGCTTAATTTGTGAGATAAAAGTCTCACCTTTTCACCAAATTATGAAGGTAAAGCTTGAAGGTGAATGGAGAAGCTGCCACAAGCTTGAATCCAATGCTTTTCCTTGAATTTGGAGTTGAATGATGGAGTTGGAGTTGAAACTTAGGCTTGAAGTTTCTAATTTCCCTTTCCACTCACCATTAATGTTAAAATTTGTGTTTGGTAGGAATTTATGAAGAGTGAGGAGAAGGAGAGAAGTGAGTTTGAGTTATAATGGTTAGACTAATCCAAAGTCCAAAGCGGGAAAAGTTGGTGAAATTTCACTAACTCTAAACCTATCAATGTTTATACTTAGAAAAATTGTAAACGGCATTTCGAACTCAATGGAAGTGGTCTCGAGTCCTAATTCGACCGTTTGCAAAAAGTAGCTTTTCGGACAAATATCCGAACGACGATAAGATATTTAAACAAAATATTTAAATATATACTCGATAAATATGCGGGTTGTTACAGACTCCCTTCCTTAAAGAAATTGCGTCCTCGTAATATATAAGATGGAAATAAAATGTAACAACCATAAAAGCATATTATCACAAAAGAAATTTGAAATAAGAAGTTCACCTCATTGAGCACTATAAAGTAAGTCCGGATGTGTTCGCTCGAAGAATTCTCTAGATTCCCAAGAGCAATCTTTAGGGTTTGAGGACCATTGAACCTTCACTAGCGGAACATCTTTATTTCGAAGTCGTTTGACCTCCGAAGCAATAATTCGAATAGGTTGCTGCTCATAAGTCAAATTTGGCGAAACTTCAATTTCTTCCACAATACCAGGCTCAAGAATAGAATCGGAATCTTGAAGGCATTTTCGTAATTGAGAAACGTGAAACACGTCATGCATGGAAGAAAACTGAGCCGGCAATGAATGGCGATAAGCCATGGAACCAATACGTTCAGTGATAGGAAATGGCCCAATATATCGAGGCGCTAACTTTCCCGATCGACTGAAACGTACAACACCTTTCATAGGTGAAACACGAATAAAAACAAAATCTCCCACAGAAAATTCTAACTTCCTTCTTCGATTATCGGCATAGGATTTTTGTCTACTCGGGGATTCTTTCATCCTACGTCGAATAAGTTCAATAATCTCTGTGGAATCACGAATAAAGTCTGGACCTAAAACAAGCTTCTCACCGGCCTCAAGCCAACAAGAAGGAGATCGGCATGGCCTTCCATAGAGTGCCTCGAATGGTGCCATACCAATACTAGATTGGAAGTTATTATTATAGGAAAATTCAACAAGTGAAATATGATCTTCCCAACTTCCACCAAAATCGAGCACATAAGCACGAAGAAGATCTTCAAGAGTTTGATTCACACGCTCGGTTTGTCCATCGGACTGGGGGTGATAAGCTGTGCTAAAATTAAGCTTCGTTCCTAAAGCTTTTTGAAGACTCTTCCAAAATCCACTAGTAAACAATGGATCTCGATCGCTAACAATAGAAGTAGGAACTCCATGCAGTTTAACAATTTCTTTGATAAGGAGTTTGGCCAAAGGAGGAACGGTTCGGTTAGACCGAACGGGAATAAAATGGGCGGATTTAGTAAGTCTATCAACGATCACCCAGAAGCTACCATGACCCGAACGAGAATGGGGAAGACCATCTATAAAATCCATGGAAATTTGGTCCCACTTCCGATTTGGAATTTCTAAAGGTTGCAATAACCCACCAGGCCTTTGATGTTCAGCCTTGACAAGTTGGCAAGTCATGCAACACTTAACAAAGTTAGCAATATCAGATTTCATTCCCTCCCAATAATAAATTCTCTTCATATCAGCGTACATTTTACTACTACCGGGATGAATGGTGAATCTAGAACGATGGGAATCTCCTAAAATATCTTTACGAAGATCACCAATATTTGGTACGATAAGTCTACCAAATTTTTGAATGCCGCCACGAGTATCAATATCAAAGTCTTTCAAACCTTCAATATCAATTTTATCCTTAACATTTTGGCCAAGAAGAGCCAATTCAGGATCTAGCCCTTGAGCTTCAAGAATGCGGTCTAAAAGAGAAGGGTGAGCCTCAAGGCTACATAAAACAAGTGATGAGCATAAATCGGATACGCGCTCTCAAATCTCACAAGTAGATAAAATCTCGAGATCGTTCCATTCAGATATCATCATAGAAACAACTGCTTGTTGTTTACGGCTAAGAGCATCGGCGACACGATTACCCTTACCGGGGGTATAAAGAATATCAAGATCATAAGGTGCAAGGAACTCGAGCCAACACTGTTGACGCAAATTAAGTTCCTTTTGAGAAAATAAATATTTCAAAGACTTATGATCCGTGTACAGAATAAATTTCTCGCCCAATAGATAATGACGCCAAATTCGAAGGGCGAAAACAATAGCCGCGAGTTCTAAATCATGTGTGGCATATCTAGTCTCGGTCGGCTTCAATTGCCTAGAAGCATAAGCAATAACACATTCTTTTTGCATAAGAACGACACCCAAACCAACGTGACTAGCATCAGTATAAACAACAAAATCTTGATTCCCCTAAGGAATAACAAGAATAGGAGCATCGGAAAGGAGTTCTTTCAATTTCTGAAAAGAGTCCTCACATTTGTCCGACCAAATGTATTTAACTCCCTTCTTACTCAAGCCAGTAAGAGGCACGACAATCTTAGAAAAGTCTTTAATGAAACGACAGTAATAACCTGCTAATCTGAGAAAACTACGAATCTCTGTCACACTCTCCAGTCTCTTCCAATCTTGAATCGCTTCAATCTTTGTAGGATCCATGGAAATTTCGGATTCGGAAATAATATGACCGAGAAACTTCACACGAGATTGCCAAAAGTGGCATTTAGAAAATTTCGCCTTTAATTGATTACGCCTAAGAGTTTCCAATACAATCCGAAGATACTTTTCATGCTCCTCCTCAGTTTTAGAATACACAAGGATATCATCAATGAAGATGAGAACAAACCGATCGAGGAAAGCCTTGAAAACTCGATTCATGAGGTCAACGAAGTAAGCCGGAGCATTCGTTAAACCAAATGGCATAACAAGCCATTCATAAGATCCTTAACGAGTACGGAACGACGTCAAAGGAATACTATCCTCAGCAATACGAAGCTGATGAAAACCGGTAGCCAAGTCCAACTGTGAAAAGACCCTAGCTCCGCTAAGCTGATCAAACAGATCGTCAATCCGAGGTAAAGGATATTTATTTTTAATAGTCAGATCGTTAAGCTTGCGATAGTCAACGCAAAGTCTAAGCGTACCATCGGATTTCTTCACGAAAATAGCCGAAGCTCTCCAAGGCGAGGAACTAGAGCGAATAAATTGCTTCGTCTCCAATTCGGACAACTGTTTATGCATCTCCTCATTTTCCTTATTGGACATGTGATAAGGAGGACGAGTAATAGGTTGAGCTCCAGAAACAAGATTAATTCTGAACTCAATTTCTCGTTTAGGTGGTAAACCTAAAACGGGCTCGAATATGTCGGAAAATTCACGGACAACGTGAATACAAGAAATAATATCATCTTCATCATCATCATCGTTATCACGAGGATTTAAAGAATATAAAGATGCCACCAAACAGTATTCTGAATCTTTAAGATTAACAGAAATCTGATTAACAGATAGTGGATGTCGGAGATGAATAGTCCGCTCAGGACATAGGATATGAGCTTCATAACGATTAAGCCAATCCATTCCCAAAATCATTTCAAAGCCTAGGTAACGCATAACATGCAAATCGGCTAGGAATGGAAAATCACATAAAATAATCTCCACATTTTTACAAAGCAAACTAAGAGTTGCGGATCCACCAACAGGATTCGCAATTCTCAAGAAAGTCATTAAAGCATCAACACTTAGAGAGAAAGTGTCAACAAGTTCCTTTGATATAAAAGAATGGGATGCACCCATATCAAAGAGAACTCTAATAGTTGATCATGAAATAAAATAATACCATCAAGAATGGAATGAGAAATATCTTGGCCACGAGATGTGTTGCCAGGGGCTTGAGCCACGTTTAACCTTCCCTCTTTCCTGCCTTTTAGTGTGGGGGCACATATGTATATAATGTTCCGAGCTCTTGCAATAGCGACAACTTTTGGGCTTCGAACACTTGTTCGCAAAATGGTCCTTAGAACCATAGTTATAGCATTGCCCATTACTAGAGGAAGGTGTCTTTGCAGCCGAAGTTTCTTGCTTACCCTTTTTGTTGGGATAAGGACCTTTAAATTTGTTAGGCCTCTTTTTGTTGTTGAAGTTTGGTTTAGCGCCAACCATTTCAACATCACTCTCTTTATCGGCCTCTTCAAGACGAAGAGAGATATCGACGAGTTGATCAAATGTAACTTCTAGTTTCAGGAGTAGTGGCTTCTTAAGATTTTTATTTAAGCCATAAACGAACCTCTGGTTCTTCTTCAGTGGAGTATTTATATATTCGACCCCATATTTGGAAAGGGATTCGAATGATGCAACGTAGTCCGCCACAGAAGACTGATCTTGAACAAGGTCAATAAATCTCCGCGCCAAAGTTATTTTTTCAGCCTTGGGCACAAATTTCGATTCGAAGCATTCCCGAAAGTGCTCCCAGGAGAGATCCGCTTCATTAATTTCTGAGATTAACAGCTCATACCAATCCAATGCTCTTCCTTGGAGCATACTGGAAGCCACCTGGACTCGATGGAGGTCAGTGAGGTTCATGCGAGAGAAGATTCTATCGCATGTTCTGAGCCAGGATTGGACCTTGATGATAATTTCAGTGCCTTTAAATTGCTTCCCACCCAAGTTGGTGTAATCATTGCACAAACGTGCAAACCCAGATTTAGGGTGAGTAGGTTCCGGATTAGAACCAGCTGCTTGAGCATTCGTGACAAGGTCAAGAAGTTGCTGGGTAGTCATAAAAACTCCATCTTGGGGAGTTGCAGTAGATTGACCGGCACGGGGACGTCCAGGTCTAACCATTTTTCTTCCTTAAGAAAGAAGGAGAAGAAAAAGGTTATTCACTAAAAGATATATCAAGCAATCTTGATAAGTGAAACAAGGAATCATAATAAAAATAGGATGAATCGGTACGAAGACTCGAATTAATCCTAAGGTACGACTCCTAAGCTGGACTTAGGACGATGATCCTTGTTAAGTTATTCTACATTGTTCCGAAGTTTGGCTCTGATACCAATCTGTGACGCCCCACCTCTATACCCACGCTAGCCAAGAACACTACGGTGTAGTGCTGTCAACTAGCAAGGAGAATAAGGCTGTTGAGGAGCGACCATCCATGTGATTTCTTATCACATGGTGGCTATAAATAATCTTCGGAAATAAAAGCATAACACAAATCAGTCACAGACATCCATATCACAAAGGCGGAAGAAGAGATGAATATATAACTAACACATGAAAGTGTACATCAGAGTAGTGGTCAAAAAGATCCACAATAATACAAAAGAATAGCAACACGTGCTATACAAAAGAATACAACTATGAGTCTATATCTCAAGTGTAAACGACAAAAACTGCTAATCTAAATGGCCAGCCAAAAGTCAGAGTAGTAAATCCCTAGGGGAGAAGTCAAGCAGAAGCACCTGTAACATCTCGGTCTGACCCGAGTATTATTTATAAGAAAATAATAAACGGATCAGTCTAGCTATAAATATCAGATAACACGATATAAACAATAGATATGGCAAGAACATGTAGTAACCATAAAGACATAATATGATAAGCATGTAAATGAAGATCATCAAGAGATCAAACAATAGCAAAAGAATCTTCTAAAAGTTCCAAATTCACCTAAACATAAAAGCTGGAAAATCATAACAATGAAAGTCATGAAAATAGGTGAAGCAAAAATTCGAGAAGACTACACAGGAAATCCAGAAATCACAATATAGGAGCATGAAAATTCACAAAATGGGAGCATGAAAACTCACCCACATGTGTAACACAAAGCGAGACGCTATCTCATGGTTGCAAGCCATTAATTTTGACACACGAATGGCCCGAAGACCGTGGGGCGCTACCCCACATATGTGATGGCGAAACATCACACAAATGCGATGGCGAAACATTACAAGAGCGGGGTCTAGTCTCCCTCGCAGACAAAGAGACATCGCACAGTTGCTAGTCTAAAACACAAAAATGATCGTCATGATCATCAAGAAGTGTCAATTACACTAAGTTAGTAAATATAAAAGTTTACCTTCATGTCCCATAACCACTTGCTCAACTAAAATACTTACGAACAAACTGTAGATCTTCACTAGAAAATTGTCACACGAGATTCAATCGAACAAGTCCAAGAATTAACCGACGAAGTAAACGCAAGCGTTTCATACCACTTGTTTTACTAAGTCGTTTAATTAGATTTCTCATACGAGTGAGGGAAAGGTTTTTATATACTAGTAGATTGGAAAACGGTTTAAGAAAAGAGTTTTGTTATTGAAAATAGGGTTGAAGTCATTTTGTTGAAAGAGTTTTGATATTTACTACTAGTATAGAAAACCTTTATATTTTAAAGTGACAAATCATAGAAGTGATTGTAGAAACAATCAAATCATAAAAATTCACATTCGAAGACGTGAATAAAATCCAAAGAAACCGATAAAGATTCCATCGAAATAGATATTAAAAATCCATAAAATCGACCGAGAAGCCCAAGATAGTTTGTCTCGAAGAATGGTCAACTCAGCATCTCAACAAGCAAGTTCTATTGAATGTTTTTCAGATAAGATCCCCTACGGAAGGGGGGTCCAGGGGGGTGCGGGGGCCCCTGCTACGGGGTTCGACCTGCCCGGTCAGGTCGCGGGGGTCCAGGGGGCAGCAGCCCCGACGGGGTGCGGGGCAGCGCCCCGTCCAAAAACGGTACGATCTAGTGATTAAAGGGGCACAACCTAGTGGTCCAACGACCTAAAGGGTAAAGGTTATGCGACCTAAAATGGGTTCACAACCTAACACTCAAACGACCTAAAGAAAATAAGGGGCCGAGTGACCTATAAGAAGCAGCGACTTAAATAGAATCTAGGTCCAACGACCTACGGGTTAGGTCATGCGAGTTAAGGAGGTCAACGACCTAACAGAGACACGCGACCTAATAAAGGAATGCGACCTAAAGGCACGCGACCTAGCGACCTAAGCAGGAAACGCGACCTATGAGGGACAAGCGACTTAAGTGGGTCAACGACCTACGGAATATAGGTCACGCGACCTAAGGAGATAAGGCCTAGCGACCTACGAGCTAAAGGTTCAACGACCTAACAGGATATAGGTCCAACGACCTAACAGGTAAGAAGATCACACGACCTAAAATGCCATAGGACCTAACGACCTAAGGTCATACGACCTAGCGACCTAAAGCCAAACGACCTAACGACCTAAGGTCATACGACATAGCGACCTAAAGCCATACGACCTAGCGACCTAAGGTCCATACGACCTAACTCCGAAGACGTTAGAAATGGCCAGAACGACCTACGACCTAAGATCCATACGACCTAAGATCCATACGACCTACGACCTAAGGTCCATTCGACCTAAAGCCTAACGACCCAGCGACCTAAAACCAAACGACCTACGATCTAATTCCGAGTGCCGAGCGACCTAACGTTGTAGGCCATTTTAAGGTCGGAAACGAGCTATTTTGAGGCCGAGACTTTTCCATGCGAACGACCTAGCATAGGCAGAACGACCTAAGTGCAGTTTTTCACCAAAAACACTAAAATTTGGGGTTTTTGGCCAAACCAAATGCAAATGTACATGCAAACATGATAGGGATTCATTCCCAACAGTCCAAGATAGTTATAGGCTAAATTTGTGAGTTAAAAATCTCACCTTTTCACCAAATTATGAAGGTAAAGCTTGAAAGTGAATGGAGAAGCAACTACAAGCTTGAATCCAATGCTTTTCCTTGAATTTGGAGTTGAATGATGGAGTTGGAGTTGAAACCTAGGCTTGGAGTTTCTAATTTCCCTTTCCACTCACCATTAATGTTAAAATTTGTGTTTGGTAGGAATTTATGAAGAGTGAGGAGAAGGAGAGAAGTGGGTTTGAGTTATAATGGCTAGACTAACCCAAAGTCCAAAGCGGGAAAAGTTAGTGAAATTTCACTAACTCCAAACCTATCAATGTTTATACTTAAAAAATTGTAAACGGCATTTCGAACTCAATGGAAGTGGTCTCAAGTCCTAATTCGACCATTTGCAAAAAGTAGCTTTTTGGACAAATATCCAATGACGATAAAATATTTAAACAAAATATTTAAATATATAATTGATAAATATGCGGGTTGTTACATCTAGTGTGTGTGTTCGTATGGCCATTGATTTGGATTTTGTACATTTAGTTGTAGCCCTTTGTACATGTTAATTGCTCCGTCCTATGGTTCATTTAGTTGTTATGTTGTGTTCAATTGGTAGCTATAGTGTCATGTGGTCTTGAAATCTAGGCCTGCTGCCATGTACATGTCTCTCACACCATGTCTCTGTTCTCTGAAGTCTTGTGAAATTTGAAGTGATCTTTGTTAATGTCTGATATATGTGCATGCTCCAATTTTGTTTCTCTTTGGTGTTGAGGCTTTGCTCAGTTGACTTGTACATTGTTGCATGTTTGGGTTACCCTATTTGCATTGCTTCGAGTTTCATACTTGAACTATGCATGCTCCACTGTATATTTCTACTATGTGTTTAAAACTTAACTTGCATACGAGCTTGGTTATTTTTGCTAGGTAGCATTGATATTAAATATTGGTGCGTATGCAAATAATTCAAATGCTCCTTTGTTTTTGTACTCAGTTGTAGCCTCTGTTGCTTCGATCCAGTTTATTGTTTGCTTGTAGTATCTTGAAGTTGTAGCCTTACTGTAGCTTGATTGCTTACATATTGAACTTTTGCATATTTGATTGCTGTGCACTACATATATATGTATACATGTATGTATGTATATATATATATATAGTGGTTTCTTTGTGTAGCATTCATCTCATGCTTGTGTACTACATTTTTGTTACTGCCGTTTGGTCTGTGTTTATCTCATTTTTGTATTGTTCGAGCCATACTTTTTTTCTCTCATGTGTATATTTGATGCGTTGTTTATAGTCTGAATTATTGTGTACACTTTCATCTGGATTAGTTTTACGTATTGCACCCGAGTTGAATCTAGCTTATAGCTCGGGTTTGACCTTGTGCTCATATCGTGACTTTATTTGTACCGCACTTGAGTTGAACCTTGCTTTTGGTTGGGTTTGACCTTGTGCTCACCTGTCCCTGCAGTTTTTTCAGGTGTATATCGGTGTGCATGGCCTTGTGGCATGTATTGTGATACACTGTGCGTGTCATAAGTTGTTCGTGTATGATGAATTCAAAATAAATATGATGACGAACAACATAAATAACTGAGGCAAATAATATTTTCAAAAACACATTTTATTTTTCACTACAAATTTTTTTTTTCAATTTTACTACATTACTGTTTTTTTTGCAGATAATTCAGATGCTGGATACAAATCGGAATAGAGTTAAAGATAAATACGAGTGAATGAGTGATATGTAGTGAGGTGCAAATATATGTAAGAATTTTATAGTGAAAAATTGTGTTGCAATTTGAAGTTGTATTGTAATTGAAATTTTGTATATACAGTCAGAGCTCAAATTTTGTACTATTCAGAATTGTAATAAAATATTTTTTTGAATAAAATATCTGTTTGAATTCAAATTTTGTTATTTATTTTATTCAGCAAATATTTATTTAATTATGTGAAAATAAAATAGTACAATAACAATACATTCAAATGAATATATATATATATATATATATATATATATATATATATATGTTTATTATTATCAAACAACAATCATATACTAGCATATTCGATAATCTCCCCCTTTTGATGATAACAAACATATATTAAGATTTTTAATTTATTAAATGTATTTAGTCATCGATGAAACCTATTTGCTTCCCCTATTTGAATGCTCCCTTTCTACAACAAAGTCCCCCCTTCATATATGCATGAAAATAAATAAAAATATGGAAAATGAAAATATTTGACCTTTATTTGCAAAAATCTTAACTTTTCTCTCCCCCTTTTGTTATCAACAAAGAGTAATAGTGTTAGAAAAATAGAGATAAAGTGATAGACACTAATACAACATTAATACCCAATCAAGTATAAATATTAAATTTTAATAAGAAATCAAATAGAAATCATAAATACTCTGTTAGACGCATACTCCACTTTAGAGTGATAGGGGTGATGTCGGCATATAAAATCATATAGTTGTATCTATTTGTGGTAAATTTATATCAGGATTTGAATATCTACTAACCATGCATCGACGTTAGGACCTTTAAATGAGATTAATAATATTCCTAATTTTTATAAAAAAATGAATTTCAAGCATCTTCTAACCATGCATAACCTGAAGACTTTTAAATGGATTAGAATCAGCTTGTTTATTTAATAATCAATTTTGATATGTGTTCCATATATGCATAACCATGAGGATTTTTAAATAAGCATGAAAGCACATAATCAAAAATTCCAAGTAACTCACCCATGCATAACCGTGAGGACTTTTAAATGAGAGTGAATACTTTGGATGCTTTTATTAAAAATAAATCAAATAAAAAACGAATAACTTACCGTTTAAAATACTACATCTTGCATACTATATAGGATTTTGATGAGTGATGGTCGTTAGAAATATGATAGAAGTAGAGATGGTCATGGAATTTTTATCAACAAAGTTTTTGTAAATCTTGTTTAAATTTTTAAAGAAATTTACTGAATATATTGTCTCAAGTCATAATATATGATTAATATCAACATCATCATTTTTTCTATCACTATTTATCTTTTCGATAATCAGTAGGGAGTCAGACTAGTTAATGCAGTCATTTAAGATCAAATCCAAAAATGTAACGACCAACTATTTTGTACCATTCAAATCGACAATAATCCACATATGTCGGACTCAAATGATGCAAAATAACATATTGTAATAAAATTTAGAGCAAACAAAATCAAACACATAGAATCATAGACACAAAATTATCAGAATAACTCGCAACGGAAATTAAAATACCATAGTAGTTCATGAAGCTACTATAACAAAGTCTCAAAACAAATACATAATATCAGTCTGAAACAACATAATAGAAATCCCAAATACATAGAAGTTCACTAATACATGAGATAAACTAGAACCGCTAAAACTGAAATAGATATATAAATAGATATGCAGAATCTCCAGCAAAGACTAGCTCCAGAAGAGAAATCCAAAGCTGTGAATACTCAGGCTGACTCGAGCGTAAAACAAAACAGAAAACACTCGAGTCAGGACATACATACTTATATAATGTAAACCAACTCAAGTGAACTGCAGTAAATGAACAAGTAACTTAAAGGATGCTTGGGACCGCCCATCCTCTATGGATCCATTAAACTATTTACTATGTAGTAATAATTCGCTATTATATTAATGTCTACAGTAAAATAAACATACTTGAAAAGAGTGTTATGGGGTTACCCATATAGCCCTTAACACAAATAATGCCAGTAGTCTATACAGTACCTGCATATCTCCTGATCGGGAGACTATGAGAAGATACTCCATAGGTACGACACAAATAGAAACTCGTAGTAAGGCTCGATATGGTAGGTGACATGGCACACGAGGCAATGCCAGGGTAGATATACCAATTACACACAAGCTGGTGGTAACGTAGCAGCCACATTCCCCACCTCGGAACACACTCCCATATCAAGGGTGGCCACCAAACAATCACAGAGTAATGGAATAATATCGAAGAAGTGCGTCCGACTAGAGGAGCTACCCCTTTTGGCCCGTGATCGCTCCTGTTTTAGCCACCTTAAGCCAACTCACGGGAGCCGGGACCACGTTATATAACTCAAGAATGTCGCCACCATTCTACTTCATTCTGGAATGTCCACCGCATGCACAGTTGTTAAAGTGGTTTTCGATATCGACAGAGAGTATGTCCATATCCGATCCCGGTCTCTTTAACAACCAATCGTTATCATAACCCGTCGTTATAAATTTAAAAAATGGTATTTTATACTTCGAAAATCAAATATCATTTAAAAATCCAATATCATTTCAAAATATCAAATTATCATATCATTCCAAAACATCATTCATTTTTACTTAATTTAAATACCATTTCAAATTCACATTTCAAATAGTTTATTTTTCAAATCAAAATACTCCATTTAAACCATTTAAAAATGAAGTTATTATATTTAAAATCAAATATTAAATTTCCAAAATTTTAATATTTTAAAAATTCATTTATTCACTTAAATTTATTAAAACAGTGAAATTTCAACTTTCGCAGCATTTAGAAAAATGCTATGGTAAGTTACATTTGAAAACAATTCAATTCATCAAAAATAGCATTTAAACTGCTGTAATTGGTTTAGTTTAGTTTCCTACAACTACAGCACTTACAAAGTGCTGTAATAACCCTAGTTCATTTTTATAGTTATAGTTCATTTGTATCAACTACATCACATAGAAATGCTGTAATATCCTTTACCTAAGAAATGATAGCATTTGTGAAATGCTGTTATTCAGTTTCCATATTTCAATACAATTTCATAAACAATTAAATTTTGATTTAAATCATTTTTAACTTATAAAATCATACTTTCTCACTTTAAAAATGATCATTTAAAATACCCTTTAATTTATGATTTTATAAAGTAAATTTCATACAAAATCAAATTTTAATAATAATTTACTTATTAAATTCAAGCATTTAATTTCTCTTCTTTATAATTAAAAATTTAACTTTACACTTAAATTTAAGTTCCGAAATATAACTTATTTTTCACTTTATTTACTTAGTTTAAAATTCACTTTTAAACAAAATTCACAAATTTCCAATTTTAAGTTATATTACAAATTCAACTTAATTATTCATTTATTTCACATTTTTAACTTGTACAAAAATCAACTTATCACATTATAAAAATCATTTTAAATTCAATTTAAATTGAATATCATAAATTTACATTTTTAAAATACTTTTAAAAATTCTAGAAAAATATATATAAAACCACGGGTCTGAATAATATTTTCTAACCTAGGTCAAGTGATACGGATAATATATCATTTCAATCCGTAATTTACAAAGAAAATCCGGGTTCTATCATTTCAAACCCGCAACCCCAAGTAAAATAAAATAAAAAAAATCGTTTAGGCCTATCATTTCAGCCCGTAACGATTTTTCCCTATTCTAAAGTCCGTTCGGGTATGTATCATTTCAACCCATAGTGATTCAATTCTATAGGGAACTTGTAGTGTGATAAACTGATATAAATAAACAGAATAGCATGTATAGTAGTAATAGATGATATGAATGGTGTAAAAACAGGGTGAACATCATATAAATCATAGCATAGGCAGGTATAACATGATAATATAGTTCTACAGATTCACATGCTATCAGTTTACAAATTATATAAGTATAGATGTCGTGTGTGAATTACTCACCTCTATTGAAGATAACATAACAAGACACAAAAACAAATACCCAGAAAGCACGAAAGCATGAATACAGATTAAAGTGAAGGGAGAGCCAAAGTGGTTATCTTGTACATATCAAAGAAAACAAGATATTTCACATAAATATACAACACAAATATTATTAAACAACTTGTAATATAACACAACAAAGAACCAAACACAACCTGTCCTTGCTATCACCCATCGCATTCATGACCTAGGGATTAAAATGCACGACCATGGTTGTGTATTTTGGTCAAGTATGGGTCCACAGGGTCAGCCTAGCTTGGATATGAATGAATAGTGGAAGTTGTTTATGCATGAACATACAAAGCCAAGGTAACAAAAGGAAATTTGTCACAATGACAAGGTTCGGCTTCGTGGAGGTCAGGTGATGGTGCAGTAGTGGTCTAGGGTCAGTTAGTGGCTGGAGAAGGTGGTGCAAGTGGTGGCCGAGAGGAAGTGTGGAGTGGTGAAGGCCAATATGGTTCGACTAGCATGCTTTCAAGTGGATAATGCAATCTTTTGTGAAGCTTTACAAAAAAGAGGTGCACAGCCTGACTGGACAAAGGTGATAGGAGGGGTTTGCAGCCGAGCAAGGTGGGGGTGAAGGAGGAGCTAGTGGTCGAACACTCATAGGTGAAACAAGGCAAAAAAATGAATAAAACAAGAAGAAAATGTAAGAAAAAAAGAAGAACCATTACCCAAATTTTGTTTAGAAATGAAGGCCAAATGTTTTAGGATGAGAAGTTTTCTTTTTTGCATGAGAAATGAAAAATGCGGCTGAGGATGAAGATATGGTCGGTCGTAATGAAGGCAAATGACAATTGAAATGAAATGGTAAAAGGATATGAAAAGGCTATGGCATGTGAAAGGTTAAAGGCTCTTCATTTTCTCATTTTCTTTTTACATTTTAAACAAATGAAATGCCAGTAAAAAAAATAGAAAAACAAAACAAAATAAAGTATGGAAGAAAATAAATAAATAAATTTTGGATAAATATAAATTAATTAACAAAATTGCATAAAAATAGAAACTAGGTTTTAAAAATTGTAAATAAATACAATAAGCTTTGGAAAAATTATAACATCAGTTTAAAAATATTTTAAAATGAAATCTTGCAATAATATAAATTTAAAATATGAAATAAAAATCAAATTTGAAAATATTCAAAAATCTATAGTTGTTACACTCTCCTCCACTCAAATCATTTCCTCCTCGAAAAGAACGGACTAGGAAAATAAAGAAAGCAAGATAGCAAAGCAAAATAGTACCTGAAATGAATATTTCCAGATTCGAAGCACGAATGCTCTCCTCCGTCTCTCAGGTACAATCTCGATCATCAGTACTCTGCTGTACTTTGACCAGACTAACAGATTTCTTTCTTAGCTGCCTCGTACCTCTGTCGACAATAAGAAGTGGCTTCCTCTCGACAGTCAGATTAGACTCAATATCCGAACCATCAAGAGCAGAAGGCTGAACAATAAGAGACGGATCATGAAGATACACGAAGATGAGAGACATGGAATACATCATGCACTCCAGAAAGCTTCTCGGGAAAATCCAAACGATAAGCCAAAAAACCAACTCTTTCCACAATGCGGAAAGGACCAATGAACCTAGGACAAAGCTTTCCTCTACGACCAAAATGAATGACATTCCTTAAGGGAGAGACCTTAAGAAAAACCTGATCACCAATAGCAAACTCCATACTCCGCCTACGCCTATCGAAGTACTTCTTCTGCCTATCCTGGACAACCCTCAACTTCCTCTTAATCTCCTCAACTCTCTCAGAAGCCTCCAAAACCAAATCAGGACCAAGAACCAAACGATTACCGGATTCAACCTAGCAAGATGGAGATCTACAAGGTCGTCCGTAAAGAGCAGCAAACGGAGACATTTTGATACTGGCCTAAATCCAGAGATGGAATGAGATAGATAAAGAGATTAAGATAAGCTTAAATAGAAGATTAGATCATACCTAATAGCTATTATTGTAGGTGAATTCGACAAGATGGAGATGATCTTCCCAAGATCCTCCATAATCAAGCACACAAGCACGAAGAAGATCTTCAAGAATCTGATTCACTCTTTCCGTTTGACTGTCGGTCTTTGGATGGTAAGCGGTGCTCAGATTCATATGAGTACCCAAAGGTACCTGAAAATCTTTCCAAAACTGACCGGTAAAAGTAGTGTCACGATCACAAACAATACTGGGAGAAACACCATAGAGACGAACAATCTCTCTCATGTAGGTCTCAAATAAGCTAGAAGCAGAACGAGTAGATTTGACCGGAATAAAATGTGCGAACTTGGTCAGTCTATCCACAATAACCCAGATACACTCGTTACCCCTCCTAGACCTCGGTAAACCATCGATGAAATCCACGGAAACCTGTTCCAACTTCCAATTGGGAATCTCAAGGGGCTGCAACAAACCAGGGGTCTTTAGATGATCAACTTTGACTTGCTGACAAGTCGCACACCGACTAACAAAGATAGAGATATCCCGCTTCATCCCCTTCCACCAATAAAACCTCTTCATATCCTGATACATCTTCGAAACACCAAGATGAATAGAAAGTCTAGATCGATGATTCTCCCAAAGCAACTCCTGCCTCAATCCATCAACATTGGGGATGCAAATCCTACCATTAATCCTCAAAATCCTGCTATCATCGATCTGAGCTTCACTACCACCACTACTACTACCACCAACCCTGCTACGAACACTCTCCTTCATCAATCTGAGCATACCATCCTCATCCTGCTTAGCCTTGATACGATCCAGAAGAAGAGAAGAAACAACAAGCTGACACAACAAAGCCTACTTCCGACTCAAAGCATCAGCCACAACATTAGCTTTACGGGGAGTATAGCTAATATCGAGGTCATAAGAAGCCAGAAACTCAAGCCAACGAACTTGCCTCTGATTCAAATCCTTTTGTGTGAAGATATATCTTAGAGACCGATGATCAGTGAAAAGCTCAATCTTAGCTCCAAAAAGATGATGCCTCCAAAGCTTCAAAGCAAAGACAATAGCAAGCAACTCTAAATCATGAGCAACATAATTAGCTTCATGGGTTTTCAATTGATGGCTGGCATAGGCAATGACCTAACCATCCTGCATGAGAATAGCACCCAATCCCTCACGACTAGCATCAGTATATACCGTCAATCCCTCATTTCCATTCGAAATGGTAAGAACAGGAGCGGAAGTTAGCTTGCTCTTTAACTCATTGAATGCAGCTTCACACTCCTTATCCCAGATGAACCTAGCATTCTTACGAGTCAAAGCTGTGAGAAGTGCAGCAATCTGAGCAAAATTCTCAATGAATCTCCGGTAATAACCGGCAAGGCCCAGAAAACTACGAATATCTGACGGAGTCTTAGGAGTTTCCCAATCCTGTAACAGAATGGGGAGAAATAAGACCAACAGAAAAGATAGAATAATTAAATGAAAAAGGAAAAAGAGAAAAAAAGAAAGACTTACATTGATCGCAACGATCTTGGCTGGATCAACAAAAACTCATTTACCAGAAACAATATGTCCAAGGAATCGGACTTCATCTTTCCAGAAATGGCATTTAGAAAATTTAGCCTTCAATTGATGATTTCTAAGAATCTCCAGCACAGATTTCAAGTGCGACTCATGCTCTGCCTTGGTCGTAGAAAAGACAAGGATATCGTCAACAATGACAAGAACAAATTTATTGAGCACATCACGAAAAACACGATTCATCAAATCAACAAAGAAAGCTGGAGCATTAGTCAAACTGAAGGGCATGACTAACCATTCATAAAACTCATTCTCAGTACGGAAAGCAGTCTTGGGAATACTTTCCTCGGCAACTCCGAGCCGGCGAAAACCTGTGGCAAGATCAAGATGAGAGAAAACTGTGACACCATAAAGATGATCAAACATATCATTGATACGAGGCATAGGATATCTGTTTTTCATAGTGAGCTTGTTCAGCTCCCTATAATCAACACACATCCTCAAAGAACCATCATACTTGGTGATGAAAACCACTGCTGCTCCTTATTCTGAATAGCCAGGTCTGATCAGACCTTTGCAGAACAAGTCCTCAATTTGCTTTGCTAACTCAACCTTCTCGCGGGATGCCATTCTTCTAGGAGGAAGAACAACAGGTCAAGCTCCAGGAATAAGATCAATGTGGAAATCAATTTCCCGCTTAGGAGGCAAAGCAACGACTTCACCAAAAACATCTGGATAGAATCTAACCACACGGGTCGAATGAAGGTCACTAGGAGAAGAATCCAGAGAATATATAAAACTGCCAGCTAAATCCTGAGACATGCGGCAATGAATAGTCAAGGAATTTCCTTGATCATCAGCAAGATAAACAGACCACGCTTTACAAGGTATACGGGCATCATGCTTACCAAGCCAATCACCACCAAGCAATAAATCAAAAGCATCGAAGCCCAAAAGATAGAAATCACCTATGAAGCAATGATCAGAATAGAGAAGTTCCACATGCTTACAAATCAGATTAAGGTTTGCGGACCCCCAATTGGATTTGAAACACATAAAGGTACAGAATCATACTCAGGAGAAAGAAAATTCTCGAACTTATCACACAAATCAACAGAAATGAAACTATGGAAAGTTCTAGTATTAAATAAACACGAACATGATGCTGAAATAAAGAAAAGGTGCCCTGAAGAGTACCTTGGTCATCACTAGGAGTAGGTGTAGGTGCCAGAGATGGAGAAGATGCAGACGAGACAGCAAATACACCAAAAGGCTTACCCTTTTGCTGGGTAGTGCAATCCTTCTTGAAATGACCAGGTTGGAGACAGATATGATAGAGATCACGCCTAGCCAACTAAGCAAGTGGAGGAACAGCAGCACCAGATAAAGTAGGACAACTATTGGCATAGTGTCCCCTCTGATCACATCTGAAACAGGTGATGGAAGAAAGATCAATAGGATGCTTCTGAGAAAGGGAAGATGATGAAGATCCCAAAACCGGATTCTTGAGCCAATTCTTCATCTGCTGATGGAAATTAGGCTTACGCTTCTTAGAGTTAGCAGAGGAAGACCGAGATAAAAGAGTACCAGAAACAGCAGGACCCTTAGAAGTAGGGTTCTCATAACGAATAGCCATATCCATAAGCTAGTAAAAGTGTCATGAACATGAGAAATGAGACAATCATAGTACTCAGGGCGAGCACCAACTATGAACTTCTCATTCTTCTTAAGAGGAGTGTCTATCAGGCTAGGACCGAACATGGAAAGTTCGTTGAACTTCCTCTCATACTCAGCAAAAGACATGCTATCCTGCTTGAGATCCATGAACTCTCTATAAAGCTGGGATTTCCCGGCCTCGGGCATCCACTAAGCAATGCAAGCCTCCCTGAAAAGATGTTAGATAAGCTTAGAAAAGCACGAAGAGATAGAAAAAACAGAATTCAAAGAAACATGAGAAGATACCTAAACTGCTCCCAAGTAATATCAGCCTCGACGGTGTTAGCCGTAACAAACTCCCACCAATCAAGAGCAGCCTCATGCAACTGCCATGCTGCTAACTAATACTTCTGGGCATCAGCAATCTCAAGACCAGTAAATATCCTCTCTAAACTCCGCAACCATTGCTGGGATTTAATAATGCTCTCTGAACTAGTGAATGAGGTTCCACCAAGTTGAGAGAATTCTTTACAAAGAATAGTAAACCTAACAGGTGCAATGGGCTGAGGAGCTGGGGCAATACCATGACCCCTACCTCTGGCATTTCCTCGATTCATCCTGAAAAGATCAAGAATGAATTTAGGACAAGATAAAGAAAAGCCAAAGGTAAATTAAGATAAGACAAGATAAATTCACTTGGATGAATATCCTAAAGAAAGAAACACTAAAAGGTAGATACGAAAGGAAGGAAGTTAGAAAACATTTGAAAATGCTTTTAAAACAAGAAAAATTTTCTATCAAAATAATCTTTGAAAAATATTTTGAAAAATCATTTTAAAAATCAGTTTATACTTTAAAATACATCCTCTCACAAAGAATGATTCTGAGGTTGATTTCACTCATTCTAGGGTATTTCTACCCTATCTCTAATGAGTATTTGCTCTGGAGGCTATGGTTTGCCTAAAACCAAAGCTCTGATACCAAATGTAATGACCCACTATTTTGTACGATAAAAATCGACAATAATCCACACATGTCGGAATCGAATGATGCAAAATAACAGATTGTAATAAAATTTGGAGCAAATAAAATCAAACACATAGAATCACAGACACAAAAATATCAGAATAACTCGCAGCGGAAATTAAAATACCATAGTTGTTCATGAAGCTACTATAATAAAGTCTCAAAACAAATACATAATATCAGTCTAAAACAACATAATAGAAATCCCAAATACATAGAAGTTCACTAATACATGAGATAAACTTGAACAGCTGAAACTAAAATAGATATATAAATGGATAGGCAGAATCTCCAGCAAAGACTAGCTCCAGAAAGAGAAATCCAAAGCTGTGAATACTCGGGCTGAGCCAAGCGTAAAGCAAAACACAAAACACTCGAGTCAGGACATACATACTTATATAATGTAAACCAACCCAAGTGAACTTCAATAAATGAACAAGTAACTTAAAGGATGCTTGGGACTGCCCATCCTCTAAGGATCCGTAAAACAATTTACTATGTAGTAATATTTCGCTATTATAGTAATGTCTACAGAAAAATAAACTTACTTGAAAATAGCGTTATAGGGTAACCCATATAGCCCTTAACACAAATAATGCCAGTAGTCTATACAGTACCTGCACATCTCCTGATCGGGAGACTATGAGAAGATGCTCCATAGGTACGACACAAATAGAAACTCGTAGTAAGGCTCGATATGGTAGGTGATGAAAGTGTATAGGACCATATAATATGGATAAAAGTAACACAGAGTATAAATAGTGCGGAATATAAAAGTTGTATAGTAAAATGACACCAGAGATTTTATACTGGTTCGGAGCACCGTCCTACGTCCAGTCCCAGACTCCTTTTGGAATTTAACTAACAACGATCCTCACTTAACCCGGAGGAATAGGTATACACATTCTGAGCAGCAGAACAGATACCTGAGCAGCAGAACAGAAT
This sequence comes from Allium cepa, assembly GCA_030765085.1. Lineage (NCBI taxonomy): Eukaryota > Viridiplantae > Streptophyta > Magnoliopsida > Asparagales > Amaryllidaceae > Allium > Allium cepa. Next base: position 419,519,182 of record CM060943.1, on the reverse strand, counting down.
TTTCGCCTCAACAGCAGAAGAGGACTTTACTAATATAAAGAATATCTGACACTATGTATTCTTGATAACACTAATTTGTCTCTGATAGTACAAGCCTCCTATAATCAAATCCTTAAGTATATATGAAATGTATGTGAAGATATGAAGAGAAGGTAATGCTAAGATTTGAAGATTAAGAAAGTTATTTGTAGATTCAAAGTAGTAGAAAGTATGTTCGCTGTTTGAATGCAAAGATTACAGCACAAGAAGAGTATTAGATAGTTAGAATGAAAATCGGTAAGTATGAAGTGTTTGGGAGTATCTATATATAGTAGTTGATGAGTTACTGCTATTGGTGAAGGGTTCTGACGAAAAGAAGCAACTATTTCCATTCAGAGAAGGGTTGCTTCCTTTCGGAGAAGAAGATGGCTTTTCGAAAATATGGTAGTTGGTCTCAGGTCAGTCGACTGGTCATTCTTGGTCAGTCGACTGACTATGCAATATATTAAAAAAATAAACAGTGCATATCGTATATGTACAAGTCAGTTGACTGGTTGGGTTTGGTCAGTCGACTGGCTGTGACATTTTTATAAGTATGCTTCTGTTTTGATTTTTTATGTGACATATGAAGTGCGAACTACTTGAGGATAGATTTTAACATAATTCTAAGACTCAATCATACATACTAGACAGTGAAAGCATAGATGAAAAGACTTTGATGATATAGCCATAGTCCATTTTCTTTTTGTCGTGAATTCTCCATTTCTTGCTTTGTCATGAATCAAAAACTAGTGATTCAACATTCTCCCCCTTTTTGATTGATGACAAACCTGTACATATTAAAGAATCATAGAGAACAAATATAAAATACTCCTCCTGAATATATGATGCTTCTTGTACCTGCATAAAGATGATTAGGACAATTCTTCTCCTCCTTTGTCATCGACAAAAAGGAGAGACAGCAAACAAAATATAAATGTAAAGTGCAGAGATAAATATCAAAGAGTGACTATTTAGTACAAGTCTCAACTGATAAATAAGTTGCAAGATTCAATATGTTTAAATTGACAATAAAGTTTTTAGATAAGCAAATAATTCATACCCAACTCACTCACCAAAAGATCTACTCATCAAGATCCCAAATGTATTCTCCCTTTGGTGCGGGATCCTTTCCTGGTCTAGAAGCTCCTTGAGCACCACTGCCTGTGCCACTAGTGTCACTACTAGTATGCTCTTCGGAAGTTGACCATGTAAATCGAGGGCCGGGGCGTTTTCCTTGAGCAATAGATGTGGCAGCAGTTGAGGAAGAACAAGATAATGCATCCCATAATATAGAAAAGAAACCTTTGATTTTATAGAGTTTCTCACCCATTTTCTTGAGTCTAGAATCCAAAATAAGTTGATTGCGGGAGAGAATTTGGATGGATTCACGGGTGCCAGAGGAAGTAGCTAAGCGAATATCGTCTTCTTCTAGTTGCACGACCGGTTCTCGAATTATAGGACCTCCAGATTGTTTTTGTTGAGCCTATTGATGCTTCAAATCTTCAAATGAAGTAAAAGGTGGCGGTTGTGTAGGTAGCTTCATAAGGCTTATGGTCCGTATATTTATCATTTCGACAGTTGAGAATTCAGAATCCGGTTGACGAACACCCGCATCTAGAAGTAGTCGCGTAATATATTCTCCAAAATATATAACATGCATATTCCCATGGTTAAAGTGAGAAATTCATCCATTATACGACGCAACCAATTAACTCGTATATTTCCCCAAATGGCATAAAGTGCTTTGAAATTTTCTGATAAATTAGTTCATATGATTCGGTTCGGGGCAAAATAGAGCGCATAAGCATCTTGTGTAAAACTCTTGCTTTAGGATGAAGGAGTTTAGAACGCAATTCAATCATGTCGTCACCCATGAACATATGACTTAATCTATCTCTTTTCCTTGGATTGCATTCTACATCATTTAAATCTATTCCTTCATTAGGAGATTGGAGTATATGTTCCATTCTATCAAGGGAAAAGAAACTGGTTGTCCACATACCAAACTCCACACACAATTATTTGGATTTGATGGTTGTTGGTGACCAAGATTTAAATTGGCGAAGAAGAGTTTTACCATAAGATGATTGATATTGTGGCGGTTTGCATTGTAGTCAAGGAGTGATTCTAAGCCACATCATCACATCAATTCTTGAAGAAAGTAAGCACCAAAATCAGAATAAACCATAAAAGAGCCTTCAAAAATCCTTGAGTTCTTCATCTTCTCCCACCGTTCAATTGCAGTTGCATCATATAGCCAACGAGCAACGTGAGTGTCAACAAAGGATGAGGAGCCTTGTTTTGATCGTTTAGATTTAGGAGGGAACATTAGTTTGAAGATTTTTGAGAAATTTCTAAAAAAATGGGGGCTTGGGTTTTGGAGGCAGTAAAAACGAAGAGGGTAAAGTGAATAGAGGATGAAAAAGAAAAAAAAAGGAAAGCAGAATTGAAGCCTTTTTGTACAGCCAGTCGACTGGTCGGGGTGGGTCATTTGACTGGTTGGTAACCCGAGAGTTTTTAACTCTGCAATCAGTCGACTGACCCATATGAACCAGTCGACTGGTTGATATCCCGAGAGTTTGTTCACCCTGTAAACAGTGGACTGGTTTGAAATATCAGTCGATTGACTGTAGATAAAGAATGCAGTGAAGCTTAAAAAAATTGTTTATTCAAACAATATTAAAAAAAATATATACAAAATGAAAATCCAAGTAAATATAGAACAATAGAGCAAAAAACATGATTATTTAGGGGTATTTGGAGAGGATTCTTGTGGTTCAACCTTGGTGTTCTCAACATAAGGTTGCAAAGGAGCCAATAATTTTGGCGTTCCCACGAGTTTGGAGATGCCGGAGGTAGAGGTGGAGTTCGTTCCCATTTATTCCAGCCGGATGAATTTGACCGACGAGATGTCGAAGGTTGTACAACGTCATGCTTAGATGATTTTCCATAAAATTTAAGAGTAATTGATTCTATAAGGCTAAGACGATTGGAATTCATCCGTTGTTCGTAAAACATTTCTCTGTAGATTGACTTGTTCCTATTGGTAATGATGAATTTCATCAACTTTTTCTTTTGTTTTTGGAGAAATAAACAATGATGTTCGAGACTTCTAAGGTTTTGGTGAAAATCCGGTGTGATATCGACCTGGTTCATGTACAGGGGTAGGAGTTGGCAATGATGGTGTAGAGCTACTGGAAGAATTATAGCTACTCGAGGATGTTGGAGTAACAAAGGACAATTTGGAGTTTGAGGAATCATAAGAGTCGTGAGAGGCCATTGATGAGGAGCTTGAATTTTTAAAGTTTGTTTGAAAAGTTTGTAAGGATGATTAAGAAATAAAAAGAATGCAGATTATATAGATGAATTTGAGCTGTGATTGAGTGGTTATAAACAATCAATAGCTAATAGCCAGAGAAAAAAATAGTGGATGAGAATTATTCGAAGGATAAATGGTTAAGAATGAATGAAACAAATGACTTAGCAGGAAAACATTCATAGCACAACTGGTAAGATATTGAACTACCAGCTAGGAGACCCAAGTTCGAGCTACAGTGGCTATGTATTTTGTTTTTCAACGAAAATTTTCAGAATAATTAAAAAATAAGCTTTTAGTAGGACCACGAAACATACATAACTCAATTGGTAAGAAGCAATTGAAACATAATAAAGGAGAGGTCATGGGTTCAAGTCTCTCTAGAGTCAATTTTTTTTTAATTTTGATAAAATTTGAGAGTTATATGTATATATATGTGTGTGTGTGTATATATATATTTTGTCAAGATGTTTTATGAGAAGATACAAATACAGATACTATATATATATATATAAAATATATAAATTTTTAAAAGAGATAATACCAAGTTCTCGTCTTAAATTAATGAAAGTGTTTTCATTCAAAGGTTTTGTAAATATATCTGCCAATTGTTTATCAAAGGAAACAAATTCTAGATTTATCAAATCCTTTTCAATATTATCACAAAGAAAATGATGATGAATGTCAATGTGTTTTGTACGTGAATGATTAACAGGATTTTGAGATAAATTAATAGCACTAGAATTATCACAGAAAATAGTTGACTTAGATAAATTGAAACCAAAATCCTGTAGTGTTTGTTGCATATAGATAACTTTAGCACATGCCAGAGCTGCAGATATATATTCTGCTTCACATGTCGATAACGAGACACAGTTTTGTTTCATACTAAACCAAGATACAAGAGACCGTCCAATGAAATGACAAGTCCCACTTGTACTTTTTCTATCTGTCCGGCTTCCTCCGAAATCAGCATCACTATATGATACTAATTCAAAAGGGCATTCTTTGGATAGAATAGTCCAAAGTCCTTGGTTTTATTAAGATACCATAGTATGCGTTTCACTGCTCGTAAATGTGATTCTTTGGGATCTGCTTGAAATCGTGCACATAAACAAACACTCATCATTATGTCAGGTCTACTAGTGTTAAATATAGTAATGATCCAATCATACTTCGATATAATTTTTGGTCAATACTTTTGCAATTTTCATCTTTATCAAGATGTATGGTTGTACTCATAGGAGTTGGTTTGGTAGAAGTATTTTCCATACCAAAGCGGTTAATTAGATTGTTACAAAAAATTTCTTGATTAATAAAAATACCATTTTCTAGTTGTTTTATTTGTAAGCCAAGAAAATAATTTAACTCGCCCATATGTGACATTTCAAATTCATTAGTCATTATTCTAGAAAATTCTTGACACAGTCTTTCATTTGTAGACCAAAGATAATATCACCAACATATATTTGGATAATTAAAATATCCTTCTTATTTCTTTTAATAAAAAGAGTTTGATCAACCTTTCCAATTTCAAAACCAGAATCTATTAAGTAACTATTAAGACGATCGTACCAAGCACGGGGTGCTTGTTTCAAACCGTATAAAGCCTTTTTAAGCTTATAGACATGGTTAGGAAATTTTTCGTGTATGAATAATGGAGGATGTTCAACATAAAAATTTTCTTTTATAAAACCATTTAAAAAAGCACTTTTGACATCCGTTTGATATAATTTAAAGTTATGAAAAAATGCAAATGCTAGTAAGATTCGCATTGCTTCTAGTCTAGCGACTGGAGCAAACGTTTCTTCATAGTCAATTCCTTCTTCTTGATTATAGCCTTAAGCAACTAATCTAGTTTTATTTCTAGTAATATTTCCTTATTCATCTGCTTTATTTTTAAAAACCCATTTTGTACCAATAACTGATTGATCACTAGGCCGTGGAACTAAATCCCAAACGTCATTTCTTTCGAATTGGTTTAGTTCTTCTTGCCTAGAGATTAACCAATTTTCATCAGTAGATGCTTCTTTAATATTTTTAGGTTCAATATGAGAAAGGAAGGCTACAAGACCCATTTGATTTAATTGACTTCTTGTTCTAACAGATGAATGAGTTCTCCAATAACATTATCAGACGGATGATCTCTTAATAATGTAGGTGGAGATCTTAATTCATGTTATTGTGAATAATGTTTTCATTATTTTAAAGATTTGAAATTTCTGTATTTGTGGTATTATCAGGGAAATCTTCATCATCTCTTATTCTTTAGATTGATTTAAAATTCTCATCGAAAGATACATGAAGTGTTTCTTCGATAATATTTGTTCTTTTATTATAAATTCGATAAGCTTTGCTTCGATCTGAATATCCTAGAAAGATCCCTTCATCGGATTTTGGATCAAATTTACCAAGCTGATCTTTTGTGTTTAAAACAAAACATTTTGAACCGAAAAATTTAAGGTAAGAAATATTTGGTTTTCGTCCAATAAGAAGTTCATAAGGAGTATTCTTTGTTAGTGGTCGAATAGAAACATGATTCAAAACATAACAAGCTATTGCAACTGCTTCAGCCCAGAAATGTTTTGGTAGCGTAACAAAGTCCTTGAACATTCTTGTAAGGTTCTATTTTTACATTCTACAACCCCATTTTGTTGTGGAGTTCTAAGGAATGAAAAATTATGGAATATCCCTTTTTTCTTATAGAAATGTTCAAAGGCTTCGTTTTCAAATTCACCTCCATGATCACTTCTTATGTTTTTGATTTTAAAATTTTTAAAATTTTGAATTCAAAGTTTTAAAATTATCAAAGGTATCACTTTTATTTTTCATAAAAATAGTCCAAGTATATCTAGAAAAATCATCAACAATAACAAACACATATCTACTATGATTAATGGATTGTACTTGTGTTGGTCCAAATAAATCCATATGTAGTAATTCATGTGGTTGTAAAGTTGAAATGACCTTTTTAGATTTAAAAGATGACTTAGTTAACTTTCCTAACTGATATGCATCACAAAAATGATCAATTTTAAAATTCATTTTTGGTAGACCTTTCACTAAATCATTTTTGGATAACTTGTTTATAGTTTTGAAGTTAATATGACAGAGTCATTTGTGCCATAACCAAGGATCATTTTCTTTGGCTATTAAACACATATCTGAATTATGATTTATTTTCATATTTAAAACATAGATATTTCTGTCTCTGTTTCCTTCAAAGATAAGATTTTGATTTTGATCGAAAATACAACATTTGTTTTCAGAAAAAGTGATTCTGAATCCTTGGTCACATAATTGGCTGATACTAAGTAAATGGTGTTTTAAATTTTTGACAAGTAAAACATTTAAAATAAGAGGTAAATTTGAAATACCATTGTTGCTCATATCTCCTTTGCCGATGATATATCCTTTGGAGTTGTCTCCAAATGTGACGGAGCCTCCATCTGAGTAAATAATATTTGATAGCATATCTTTGTCTCCTATCATATATTTTGAGCAACCACAGCCGAGTATCCATTTTCCTTTTTTCTTGAGTGGGACCTACAAAAATATAATATAATATTGGTACCCACTTTTTTTAATAGGGTCCTAAGAGTTAAATCTTAGGAAACCAAACCCAATAGGGCTTAGTATCCCATTTTAAAAAAATATTATTTTTTATGAACAGTTTCTAAAAAGGTGTTTATATATTCCTTCCTAATCAAACTATTGTTTGTTTTAGGAATCCAAACTTTTATGCTTTTTGGGTAAAAATTCCTTTTTGTCTGAAATGTAATAGGATTAACATTTCTCCTAATTTTCTTAACATATCCTAATCCTTTCTTACTTGAAACAAATTGAGAGTTATCAATAATTTTTGATAAAGTTTCTCTTCCTTTATTAAAGTTCGAAACATTTTTGGTGATGCTTTCTAACTTAGTTTTGAGACTAGTATTATCCAATTCTATCAATTTTACTTTTGTTTTTAGTTCATGATTTTCAGAAACAAGATCCTCATTCTTCTCTTTTTGGGTCTCAATTTCTTGACTCAAAAGAGTGAGTTGAGAATTGATATTAGAGAATGATTCTTGTAATTTTTCAAGTTCTTCCTCTAGTATTTTTTCTCATCCTTAAGCATATCTCTTTCGAATTCTGCTTTGTTCTGATGTTCACGAGTCTCCTTATATTTTCTTTTGAGATTTTTCAAAGTATCAACTAGTTCTGAATTTATTTCAATCATATCATCAAAAGTAAAATCACTAACCTCGTTTTCAGTAGCCATGAAGCAGACATTTGCTTGCTCGTTTTCACTGTCACTACTATTCTCCGATGAAGAAGTGTCTGAATCATCCCATGTTACCGAGAATGCTTTCTTTTTCTTGTCTTTTCTGCCTTTTTTGAAATATTTTTTCTTTCATTCTGGGCAGTTCTTCTGAATATGACATTTCTTATGACAACTAAAACATTCTAGAACTGAGGATGATGGTTTGTTTGGAAAATTTCTTTTTCCATTATTTTTATTATTTTTTCGGAATTTCAAGAACTTTTTGAAATTTTTGGCAATAAATGCTAGATCTTCTTCATCCGAATCTTCATCTTTTTCTTCTTCAGCATGAAAAGCTATGTTCTTTTTGTCTTGTGCTTGTACTCATTTTGCCTGCAAATTCACTTCATAGGACATTAGATTCCCTATTAACTCTTCAGGTTTTATGGTAGAGAGGTCATTAGCTTCTTCAATAGCCAAGACTTTTCTTTCCCATTTATCCGTTAAAGAGTTTAGGATTTTGGATACAATATCAAAATTGGTGTACTTTTCTCCTAATCCTAATAGTAAATGATAAAATACTTGAAATTTAGAGTACATAGCATTGATAGATTCATCTTGTTTCATTCTAAAGTTTTGAAACTGATTTTTGAGCATGAAGATTTTGCTTTGTTTGACTTTTTTAGTTCCTTCATGAGTGATTTTAAGCGTTCTCCATATTTCATAAGCAGTTTGACACATGCTAACACGATTAAATTCATTTCTATCTAGAGCACAAAATAACATGTTCATAGCTTTAGCATTGGCAGTTGCATCTTATTTTTGTATGTTTGACCAAGTGGAGTATTCTCCAGTAGGAAGAGTGTATTCATTCTGTGTGATATTCCATGATTCAAAACTATTAGACTGCATATAAATTCTCATACGAGTAGACCAATAATTATAATTCAAGCCATTAAAAAATAGAGGTCGGGCAGTGGATTGACCTTCAATAAAACTAGTGTTAGTGACAATGTTAGTGGTAGTGCTGATGTAATTTTCCATATTAGCAAGATATCAGATAACTTTGTGACGGTTATAAGATGCCTTGCTCTGATACCAAATGAAAGTGTATAGGACTGTATAATATGGATAAAAGTAACACAAAGTATAAATAGTGTAGAATATAAAAGTAGTATAGTAAAATGACACCAGAAATTTTATACTGGTTCGGAGCACCGTCCTACGTCCAGTCCCAGACTCCTTCTGCAATTTAACTAACAACAATCCTCACTTAACCCGGAGGAATAGATATACACAGTCTGAGCAGCAGAACAAGATTTTCGCCTCAGCAGCAGAAGAGGTCTTCGCTAATATAAAGAATATCTGACACTATGTGTTCTTGATAACACTAATTTATCTCTGATAGTACAAGCCTCCTATAATCAAATCCTCAAGTATATATGAAATGTATGTGAAGATATGAAGAGAAGGTAATGCTAAGAATCGAAGATTAAGAAAGTTGTTTGTAGATTCAAAGCAGTAGAAAGTATGTTCGCTGTTTGAATGCAAAGATTATAGGAAAAGAAGAGTATTATATAGTTAGAATGAAAATCGGTAAGTATGAAGTGTTTGGGAGTATCTATATATAGCAGTTGACGAGTTACTGCTATTGGTGAAGGGTTCTGACGAAAAGTAGCAACTATTTCCGTTCAGAGAAGGGTTGCACCCTTTCGGAGAAGAAGATGTCTTTTCGAAAATATGGCAGTTGGTCTCAGGTCAGTCGACTAACTATGAAATATATTTAAAAAATAAACAGTGCATATCGTATATGTACACGTCAGTCGACTGATTGGGTTTGGTCAGTCGACTGGCAGTGACATTTTTATAAGTATGCTTCTGCTTTAATTTTTGATGTGACATATGAAGTGCGGACTGTTGATACGCTATATTTTGACCAATGACAATGTGCTTCAACAAAAAGGAAGAGATATGTGCAAAGCTAAAGGAAGAACGATGAAGACCGAGGATAGCATGAGTATACTTTAAATATAGGTCTTAGTTTAGATTTATTATTAAAATCTATCCTCAAGAGGCTTGCAAAAACACTAGAACATGTTTTATAAACTTCATTTTCTAGATAAATATTCACTATGCAAAGACTAATAGTTCAGTCGACTGAACAGGTAAGCCCAGTAGACTGAACCTGTTACACATATACAAACATGCACAGTTCCAGTCGACTGAAACAACCTGCTCAGTCGACTGAATCTATTCCTGAAAATTTTTTCTTTACATTTCCAATCGATTGAAATCCCTGCTCAGTCGACTGAATTTAAACCTGTGAATTTTCTCTGAATGGACACCTTCTTCCTCCTACGAGTTGCAACCATTCTCCAATGGAAATGGAAGCATCTCTTGTCTGCATCTCTAGCCAACAAATGCATCTCTTCTACACCTATATATACATGGTTCTAACATCTTAAATTAACCAATTTTCTTATGCTTTAACCTCACTACTGTCTAGAACATATTTTATATTCTCTAAAAGTTTTCAAAGCAATCACCAATCTATTTCTTGAATCTCTGCTTTGTTTATAACATTCTTTTGATTCATAGCAATTCACATTTCCTAAATCTTCACAAACACATTGCATACTCTCGAGGATAAGATTATAGGAATATTGTACTACATTGTACTCATTAGTGTTGACAAGAGCACAACAAGTCGAATAATTGTTTTTAGTAATTGAGTTGAAGTCCTCTTCGGTAGTTGAGGCAAGAAATCCCGTTCGGTTGTTCGGGTAAGTTATAAACCTATTCCTCCGGGTTAAGTGAGGGTTGTTAGTTAGAATTCCTAAGAGGAGCTTAGGGACTGGATGTAGGACAAGAGGTCCGAACTAGTATAAAGTCTTGGTATCCACTTTACTTATTGCTTACTGCTATTTACCTATACCATTCCACTATTCCATATTATACGATCCTACCGCATAGCTTTATTAAATAGTTCATATGAAGTATTTTTAGTTAATGGTCTAATTGATATACGATTTAATACATAACATGCAGTAGCTACGGCTTCTGCCCAAAAATGTTTTGGTAGAAAACTTCCATTTAATAATGTTCTATTCTTTGTTTCTACAACTCCATTTTGTTGAGGAGTTTTAGGAAATGAAAAATTATGTAACGAATTTTCAAATATAATGACTAAGGAGTTCGAAATGTCTCATATGGGAGAGTTATCCTATTTTCTCGGACTTCAAGTTAAATAATTAACAAATGGAATTTTCATAAACCAGGAAAAATATTGTGCTAATCTAATTAAACGTTTTGGAATGGAAAACACTTCCTGCTAAACCTACTCCTATGAGTACTACTACTCATCTCGATCGAGATGAAAATGGAAAAAGTGTAGACCAAAAATTATTTATAAGTATGATAGGCTCCTTACTTTACTTAACCGCTAGTAGACCAGATATAATGATGAGTGTATGTCTATGTGCACGTTTTCAATATAACCCTAAAGAATCACATTTAAGAGCTGTAAAACGAATTATGCGATATCTTAAGTATACTAAAGATTTGGTCCTTTCTATCCAAAAGAGTGTCCATTCGAGTTAGTATCGTTTATAGATGCTGATTTTGGTGGATCTCGAATAGATAGAAAAGTACAAGTGGTATGTGTCATTTCATTGGAAAATCACTTGTATCTTTGTTTAGTAAGAAACAAAATTGTGTTTCGCTTTCCTCGTGTGAAGCGGAATATATATCAGCCGCTTTATCTTATACTCAAGTCATCTATATGCAACAAACACTTAAAGATTTTAATATAAACTTAAAAAATTCTACAATATATTGTGATAATATACAAGTACAATAAATTTATCTAAAAATCCGGTAAATCATTCTTGTATAAAACATATTGATATTCGTCACCATTTTCTACGTGACAATATCGAAATAGGAATCATAAATTTAGAATATATTTCTACCAAAAATCAAATTGCCGATATATTTACTAAACCATTACTAGAAAACTCATTCATAAAATTACGACCAGAATTAGGAATAATATCTTTCAAAGATATTTTGAAGTAGCTAATATTTTATCCACTAAACCTATTAACCATTTTCAAAGAAAATATTAACCATCCATTAGCTAATATTACATAACCATCCATTTTCAAAGAAAATATTAACCATTAATTTAAATTCTGGTTATAAATTCTTAATGATTTAACACCACATTCTTTTTGGAACTTTCATACTATATATATACATCTATACATATGTTATTTTCAAAAAAAAATTACAAAGTTTGAAAATCCAATATAAAAATGTCTTCCAACAATTCATACTCTCCAATCTACATTACCTCCTCAGTCGATAACTCACCTACATCACCACAACTTCCTACGCCTACACCAAAGCATGAGCCGGTTTATAAATGGGGAAACTATCGAACTGGCTACACACCGGATTCGAAGAAGGCAAAACGTGGACTTTTTATCTCTCCTGATACGAAAAGAAAGACTGATGAAATTCATCATTTTCAACAGCAACAAATTGACCATCAACGTGAATTATATTTTGAACAAAAAGTAACAGCTAGATGATTAAGCTTTCTTGAGCAAATCGGTTTACGTTTTTGTAGCTCGAAGAAAACCGATGTGACTGAGCCCCTACCTCGACCAGTTTGTTCGTATGATCCATCTTCGTCATATCGTACACCAGCTGATCTATTGAATCCTTGGATGTCGCCAAAAACTCCTCAATATTGTCCAAATTCATGGGACAAAAACTATATGGAAAATGAAGGAAATAAACCGCAAAAGAAAAATAGTCCATCTCCAAAGAAATGGTTATTTTTTATTTTTGGTCAAATCATGTTGTTATATTGTAATATGTCTATAATATTCATTTCTTTCAATCAGAATCTTTTGCTTTGAAAAAATTTTAAACACCAAAATCACAAGGTTCAGTCGACTGAACCTTACTGCTAAGTCGACTGAACATAAGGCAGAAAACAATTTCCAATAGCTCAGTCGACTAATTGCTCTGCACAGTCAACTAAATTTACCACAGAAACTTTCAGACAATAGTTCAGTCGACTAAAAACGCTGTTCAGTCGACTGAATTTAACACAGAAAATTTTCGACCATCAATTCAGTCGACTGAACAGACTATTCAGTCGACTGAACGTCGTTTCCCAGGCTACTTTTCCCCTTTTTACCACCAATTTCTACCTTTACTCTTTACTTTTATCATTCCAAAAGCTCCTATTTCACCATTATTCTTTAAAACCCTAGCCCCCAATCTTCATTTTTTCAAATCCCTCTCAAAATTCTCACAACAATGGCTCCAAAAAGATCAAGGGCTTCTACTTCAACCTCCTTCAAGCCAATTGACGCTCAAATTGCTCAATGGCTTTATGATGGAGTGGCGGTTACAAGGTGGAACAAAATGAAGAATTCTCAGATCTTTGAACACTCCTTCGTTGATTTTCAGAGTCTCCAAACGTACAACATACAAGTTTTGACGGATCAAGCAGGTTTAACATCTCTCTTAGACATAAAACGAAATGACCGTGCAATCAATCATATTATGGTCAAATTGTTCTATGCAAATATTAACCTTGGACACCAAACTCCAAGAAATCCAAATGATAGTGTTTGGAGTATGGTGTGCGGCAAAAGGGTATGGTTTTCCCTAGACCGAATTGCACACATTTTAGGATCTCCTAACATGGGAAGGAAGCTTGAAGAAATCAAATTTAATCCACATATTCGAGACAACATAAATCATCAATTTTTGGATGATAACATCAACATCCGGGATATTAAATCAACTTCCTTGCGACCAAGAGCAAGGCTTCTCCACAAAGCTCTTATGCGAACCATCACTCCTCGAACGGGCTCATATGAAATTGTATACCCAAACAATTATAGAGCACTATATGCTATTTGGGACAATATTCAAGTTAATTGGGTCAAACTAATTCTTGCTGAATTTATTACTTTCAATAATGGCAAAATGCGAACAATATATTTTGGCGAGTATATCATGCGACTACTCCTCAACGTTGATACACCATTACCAGAGTCCGAAAATACAATGGTTCATTAAATTAACCATCGGACTATAAGCCTTATGCAACTTCCGGCTAGACCTTCTCGCATGATATCTCTTGCCGAATGGGAAGCTAGACATCAACAACCGCAACAACCTCCTCAAGCCCAACATTTAGAACCTTTTAATCAAGATGATGAAATTTGTATCGTTGAACCAATTTTTACTACCAATCAATCGTTAGGAATTCTATCAAGAAATCAACAAATTCTTGATAATCGCCTCAAGAAGGTAGATCATAAACTTGATAGAATTAAAGGGTTCTTCGACAAATTATGGGATGCCATCTCATGCACGAGCTCCACTACTGCTTCAACCTCCCGTGGCAAGCGTCCGGCACCAACTTTCACATGGACGTAATCCGAAGAAAATCCAAGCAGCGGCACAAGTGGGAATAGCAGTGGTCAAGATGGAAGAGCTTATAGACCACCCACCGGTGGACCCGTTATTCGCGAACCGGAGGGAGGGAGAGAAGGCTCATATGATTGGGATAAAGATGAATAACTCTCTTATGGTTTGATTTTTTATTTCAAAAAAAAAACACTATTCAAAAGGCTTGTATAAAAAGCCTTCTATGTTTCATTTATTTATGCTACATTGTAAGTTTTTGAAACTATAGTTATGCATATCAGTGATTGTTTTGATAATATACTTCTGCAATTATTACTTCCTTTTTGTCGATGACAAAGGGGGAGAAATCTATGTTACTAACCTTGTTTTGTAGGAAAGAGAGTGCATATATTCAGGGGGAGGAAATAATTATGTAACGTTCGCGATTTTTCGTTGCCGAAAAACTGAAATGTTAGGGTTAAAGAAAAAGAAAAAGGTAGAAGAAGAGAGAAAAAGATAGAAAATAAAGAGAAAAGAACGGAACAGAAAGAAATAACAGAACAATATCAGAATCTCACAATTCGCAGCGGAACAACATATAGTAGATAAATGAATAATCTTTAAACAAACAACTATATCAGTTATTACATTACATTACATTTCATTACATCATCAGAGTGTACAACAACAACAACATCGACAGCGGAAAAGAAATACTATATACTAGTAATACGCCAAGCCATCCAGCTTGCCTCCAGCAACTCCTGAATTCCGAAATATCCTGATAAACCTTAACTCTTGACTGCCCGTGTGGAAATTGGTGGGCACCCAGAGTTTAGGAAGGAAAACAATAAACTCCGAGTCAGTCATGTGACTGGTGTGAGAACTCAAAACAGTTTATTTATCTTTGAAAACAAAATAGAGGAATACTTTTAAAGTCAATTCGCAATGCTTTTAAAAATGAGACTACCATAAGGCCTCCCGCACACACACACAATGCAAACGCAGAATCAGAGGAGATTTCTCCTTATGATAGTCAAAGATGCTTGATACGCATTAAAAAGAAAAATTTGATATTATTACTAGTGCATAGTGAAGGAAAAAAAATCATTTCGAAAGTAGAATATAAATCTTAGCCAACATACAACCATTATCGTATGCCTACTATAGCTACTATGTTCAATAGCAGGTTACCGCCACATTCCATAGCAGGTTATACAACTAAAACCGTACAAGATCGTATTGTTTCTTTGGATTTCCAACAAATGGTCAGGCCAAGGAACTTCCCATTGCCACATGAGAACGCCTCTGGAAGGACGTTCCCGAGAACCAAACCGGATCTCTGCCAACACAAGGCCGGGTTACCCCTAACTGGGTAACTACTGACACGAATATGACATCCCCCGATCGTAACCGATCTATCCGAGGATCCTCGATTTCCAACAACCACAAAATATGCAGCAACAACATAGGTTAAATATCTGGGCTCCATACCATGATACCACCTCTATCCAGAAGGAATGACATACACTAAAGGGCGCTACCCCTAATAACCTTGCCGCATCCTTCCTGTTTTGACCATTTTCGGGGTGTGAGGTCCGACGAAGTCTCGTCCACAAAGCCACACTTTATACGAAAGCCGTGCTTTGGGTCAACAAATGATCATAGAAATGATCACAAAGATAAATGATCAAATAAATGATCCTATCACAAATGATCAACACAATGATCATTTCACAGCAACACTCAGCATGCCACACTACCAAATTGGGAGTATATCACTAATAACCTTCAACTATATAACCTCTGAGCTCGTACGTCTCAGAGAAGGGTGTTAAGCTAAGAGAATAAATTCTCCGCCACCAACAGAAATATATTTGAAAGAAATCAGCTTTATATCTCAATTTGTAATGCCAGACATACAATCTATACAAGTCTGTTCCGGGATCGAACAGAACCGAAGGCACTTATAAAGAAGTCCTTGCAATCCGGATATTCACTAATCACGACCGGACTTCCCGTCACTAAGGGTGATAAAACCTCTATATCGGAGATCAGCCGATGTAGAGTAACTCGACGGTAATCCTTCCGTTTTCACAAATATCCGGTCTTCAACACCGATCATCGAATGCAAATCCATTTCGACGTATCACATATTCGGAATGGGTTATACGACCCCAAGGTCCTTTCCCGGCTAACCCGAATAGTGAGCGCTTATTCAAAAATAAGTATGGCATTCAAATTCAAGCAGTTCACAACAAATACCTATTTAAAGGTAAATATTGATAGTCGGATTATTTAACTATCAATAGGCATGCTCAACATCACCAAGTCCAAATAATTTCCCAAATTATTTACTTTCCAAAATATCTTTACTAGATATAAAATTTTCCACACTTCAACATTTGAAAACTAATTTTCAAATCACTTTTCAATCCTTTACCATTTTTGAAAAGCAAATTTCAATCATTTCCTTACTCGGAAATACTTTTATTTCAACATGGTTCATTTAAACCAATTTAATAAATCCTTACCGATTTATTTTATATATTTACGTTCCAAATTCGTAAATTTATTCCCACACTTTAAAAATAAATCAACGTTATTTTTAAACAATTTCCCCTTTCTTTTATAAATTCCTTAGTGAATTTATAATCCCAAAATATTTATGATATACGATTTTCAATCGATTTCAAATATCACTTTCAATTTATCTTTACAAGGATAAATTCTAAAACGTTCATTTCTCATTGGAAAAATATTTCCATACTTATTTAATAATAAGTACATCACGAATCCATTTATTTTCAATACTTAGAAAATATTCAATATACTTAAATCGAAAATTAAGTATATATTTCGTTCTTTAAGAAATCATTCTCTTAAACACATTTGTTTGGGCCAAAACGAATGTTACGTAAAACATCGTTACGACGACCCAAAATCACCAGTATAGGGATTCAAAGTTTAAATAGATATATAAATCTCAATACTATACAAAACATTTCCTTTCGGAAACCATTTACTATAACAACAGTGTTATAGTCCACCATTTCCTTCTATTTCTCGAAAACGTCTATTTCAACAATGAATGTTGAAATCTATGTATTCGATACTTAATGCATTTTAAAACGTCTTTAAAATCATTAACTTCATTTCATAATGTTCCTTCCCCGAAAACATATCCATTTCATTTAATAATATATTCACTGTCCAAAATCGTGAATATAATTCCTTTCATATATTCCTATATCCAACTTATCAAATTCAATTGATTTCGGATTTATAAACAACGTTTATAAACTCCATTTATATTTTTATAAACTTCCATTTATAAAAATCCTTTTTATATCTCATTTTAAATGCCAAAATCCGATTTATAAGTTGATTACTTATAAATCTTATATTTTACAAAATCTATCCATTTTATATATTCATATTTCATAAATTATAAATCTCAATTTACTTATGAAATCCATTTTTATTTCACTTTATTAATTGTAAAAACTCGTTTTATAATTCCAGTATTTTTAATTTATAAATATCAATTTTATAAATCTTTTGTATAAACCGTTTATAATAATTCAAAATTCCCAATTAAACCATTTTATAAATTAATCACTATTTATTTCAAAAATCTTAATTTAGTTATATTTTACAAAAATTGTAACTTTTATAACATTAACTTATAACGTTAATTTATTTAAAATAAATCAATTTCAAATTTTAATAAAACGTATACTTTCAAAAATCACTTTAAAAATTCCTTTAAAACCAAAATCATTATTTTAAAACTTCAAAAATGGATCCGATGATGCAACAGCACCAAATAGTCAATCACGACATCCAAATATCATATATCGATATGATAATCAACAAATATCAAAATATCTGTAAATAAATCAATACAGTTGAGGTATCCAGTTGGATCTCTCCAACCTGCTTTCCTGCATCCAAAAACATTAGCACAATACCAATTCCGCTCCAGTACGGAATTATCGCGGTATATGAGATTTATAATATTATCCGTTTAATAGACGGCGCAATAGGGTCTCATCCGCTATACAATGCGGGAAATCAATAACTGCAATATATACATATGCCAATATATATATATATTGCTATTATATATAATACCAATTTCACTGTTTATGAAATATTCGCGGTATATGTTTTTAATAAATAACATCCGCTTACTAACCGCGCATAATGTCTATTTTAACAATCAATAGATATCAATCATCATTAAAACATGCATTCAAGTATTTTAAATCTAACTATTTAAAATTAAAAATCGAAACTGATTCGATTGAGTGAGAAGTTCTCACCTTGATTTCAATTTCGTTTTA
The DNA here is from genome assembly GCA_030765085.1 of Allium cepa. Taxonomy (NCBI): domain Eukaryota; kingdom Viridiplantae; phylum Streptophyta; class Magnoliopsida; order Asparagales; family Amaryllidaceae; genus Allium; species Allium cepa. Next base: position 419,500,809 of record CM060943.1, on the reverse strand, counting down.
GCGATTTATTTCGAATAAAATTAAACGGACGTTTAATTTTACCCGAAGTTCTCACTAACTCCAAACGACTCCAATCCAATTCCATAGCGTAGTGCTCGTCCATACGATTCCAACGCAATTGGTTTCGCGCGTTTTCGACCTCGTATGAAAAAGTTATGATTTTTAGAAGTTACACGATTTTTATAACTAATTTACAACATAAATTTAATTTTTTTCTAAACCTAAACCATTCAGAGCCGTGAGATCCTGCACCCTGAAATCTTGGCCGTTCCTCCTTCTCCTTCTCCCTACGTTCATTCTACAGGCTCTTCACGCACAAAAGAACCCACTAGCAATAAACTAGGGTTTGATTTTCGAGCCTCCATGACGAACATGAACACGTCAAACACCTCCAGGTTGTAGCCCATCTCCTCCTCTTCACTCGGCCACCATGGGGTTGAGCTCGGCCCTGTCCTTGCACTGATTTGCGTGCATGACCTGCAGGCCATCGGCCCCCCGTACCTCCCCCTATGATGCTCCAAACACGATCAACTCCGTTAGATTCGAAGCTCTCTTCATGCTCTTCGACTTTCGTGTTGAACACTTCGCGTAATTCCTTGTAGATTGAGAGTGATTGAGAGGAGAAGATTGATAATTTCTGGCCATTGATGTTAGGGGGTGGCGGCTGCAGTTTTTTTAACCTAGGGTTTTAATTATTTTGCAAAAATGAAGAGAGGGGGGGGGGGGGGTTTATAGAAAAATACGCGACACTATTCATCCCGGATTTTCCAAACTCCAAACGAAGCATGCCGGTTGGCGTTTCTAAGGTTTACCCCACATTCCGAACGCAATGGAACATGTTTAGGCAGCTAATTCGGTCATCTGTGCGAGTTATGGCAATAAACGTTCAATTTAAATTTAAACCGATTAAACGATTTTCTAGGCGTTTTAGCTTGTACCGGACAAACGGTAAATCCGATTGACACGAAATTTGAAACCTTACAATAATATCACATTACGGATCCGATGAAACTGGTTTTGTCAAAATCCGAGACTTTTTGAAAAATGGCTATTTTAACTCGCCAAATTAATATTAAAACAATTTCGATGCGTTTCGAGCTGCCACGATCAAACGACAACTCCGATTGCTACGAAAATTGAAATCCTATAATAACAAATTATTACGGAGCCAATGAAACTAGTTTCGTCCAATTCTAAGACTGTTCGAAAATTGGCTATTTTTCAGTCGATAATTAAATATTAAAATATTCAATTTTCACAAATAAACTCTTAATTCAATTTTAAAAGTTCTATAATATCGTTCTAACTTCAATTTGATAAAATAAAATTTTACAAATCATTTTCAATCATATTTAACCCTATTTTCAATTATTTTTGTATTTTCAACTATTTAATTATCGGTTTAATTACCAAATCCAATATTCGATAAATAAATTATTTGACTTATTAATTTCGCTTATTAATATTTAAAATTAATTAAATATTCAAATTTTAATAAATTTAAAATTCTGGGTCGTTACAAATTACATCTCTACACATTTCAGTATTGTCATCAATCAAAAAGGGGGAGAATGTTGATACGCTATATTTTGATCAATGACAATGTGCTTCAACAAAAAGGAAGAGATATGTGCAAAGCTAATGGAAGAACGATGAAGACCGAGGATAACATGAGTATAATTTAAATATAGGTCTTAGTTTAGATTTATTATTAAAATCTATCCTCAAGAGGCTTGCACAAACACTAGAACATGTTTTATAAACTTCATTTTCTAGATAAACATCCACTGTGCAAAAACCAATAGTTTAGTCGACTGAACAGGTAAGCCCGGTCGACTGAACCCGTTACACATATACAAACATGCACATTCCAGTCGACTGAAACAACCTGCTCAGTCAACTGAATCTATTCCTGAAATTTTTTTCTTTACATTTCCAGTCGACTGAAATCCCTGCTCAGTCGACTGAATTTAAACCTGCGAATTTTCTCTGAATGGACACCTTCTTCCTCCCAAGAGTTGCAACCATTCTCCAATGGAAATGGAAGTATCTCTTGTCTGCATCTCTAGCCAACAAATGCATCTCTTCTACACCTATATATAAATGGTTCTAACATCTTTAATTAACTAATTTTCCAATGCTTTAATCTCACTACTTTCTTGAACATATTTTATATTCTATAAAAGTTTCCAAAGCAATCACCAATCTATTGCTTGAATCTCTGCTTTGTTTATAACATTCTTTTGATTCATAGCAATTCACATTTCCTAAATCTTCATAAACACATTGCATACTCTCGAGGATAAGATTATAGGAGTATTGTACTACATTGGACTCATTGGTGTTGACAAGAACACAACAAGTCGAACAATTGTTTTTAGTTATTGAGTTGAAGTCTTCTTTGGTGAGGCAAGAAATCCCGTTCGGTTGTTCGGGTAAGTTGTAAACCTATTCCTTCGAGTTAAGTGAGGGTTGTTAGTTAGAATTCCTAAGAGGAGCTTAGGGACTGGACGTAGGACAAGAGGTCCAAACCAGTATAAAGTCTTGGTGTCCACTTTACTTATTTCTTACTGCTATTTACCTATACCATTCCACTATTCCATATTATACGATCCTACCGCATAGCTTCTTTCACGGACTACTTGAGGATAGATTTTAACATAGTTCTAAGACTCAATCATACATACTAGATAGTGAAAGCATAGATGAAAAGTCTTTGATGATATAGCCATAGTCCGTTTTCTTTTTGTCGTGAATTCTCCTTTTCTTGCTTTGTCATGAATCAAAACTAGTGATTCAACATGTGACACGGCACACGAGGCAATCACATGGTAGATATATCAATTGGCACACGGGCTGGTGATAATGTAGCAGTCATATATGCCCACCTCGGAACACACTCCTATATCAAGGGTGGGCACCAAACAATCACAGAGTAATGGAATGGTATCGAAGAAGTGCGTTCGACCAGAGGAGCTACCCCTTTTGGCCCGAGATCGCTCCTGTTTTAGCCACCTTAAGCCAACTCACGGGAGTCAGGTCCACGTTATATACCTCAAGAATGTCGCCACCATCCTACTTCATTTTGGAATCTCCACCGTGTGCACAGTTGTTAAAGTGGTTTCAGTATCGACATAGAGTATGTCCATATCCGATCCCGGTCTCATTAACAACCAATCGTTATTATAACCCGTGGTTATAAATTTCAAAAATGGTATTTTATATTTCGAAAATCAAATACCATTTAAAAATTCAATATCATTTCAAAATATCAAATTATCATATTATTCCAAAACATCATTCATTTTTACTTAATTTAAATACCATTTCAAATTCACATTTCAAATAGTTTATTTTTCAAATCAAAATGCTCCATTTAAACTATTTAAAAATGAAGTTATTATATCTAAAATCAAATATTAAATTTCCAAAAATTTAATATTTCAAAAATTCATTTATTCACTTAAATTTATTAAAACAGTGAAATTTCAATTTTTGCAGGATTTAGAAAAATGCTACTGTATGTTACATTTGAAAATAATTCAATTCATCAAAAATTGCGGTAATTGGTTTAGTTTAGTTTCCTACAACTACAACACTTACAAAGTGCTGCAATAACCCTAGTTCATTTTCATAGTTATAGTTCATTTGTATCAACTACAGCACTTAGAAATGCTGTAATATCCTTTACTTAAGAAATGATAGCATTTGTGAAATGCTGTTATTCAATTTCCATATTTCAATACATTTCATTAACAATTAAATTTTGATTTAAATCATTTTTAATTGATAAAATCATATTTTCTCACTTCAAAAATGACCATTTAAAATACCCTTTAATTTATGATTTTATAAAGTAAATTTCGTACAAAATTAAATTTTAATGATAATTTACTTATTAAATTCAAGCATTCAATTTCTATTCTTTATAATTAAAAATTTAACTTAACACTTAAATTTAAATTTCCAAATATAACTTATTTTTCAATTTATTTACTTAGTTTAAAATTTAAACAAAATTCACAAATTTTCAATTTTAAGTTATATTACAAATTTCAACTTAATTATTCATTTATTTCACATTTTTAACTTGTACAAAAATCATTATCACATTATAAAAATCATTTTAAATTCAATTTAAATTAAATATCATAAATTTACATTTTTAAAATACTTTTAAAAATTCCAAAAAAAATACATATAAAACCACGGGTATGTATATTATTTCTAATCTAGGTCAAGTGATACGGATAATATATCATTTCAATCCATAATTTACAAAGAAAATCCGGGTTCTATCATTTCAAACCCGCAATTCCAAGTAAAATGAAATAAATAAAAATAGTTCAGGCCTAATATTTCAGTCCATAACGATTTTTCCCTATTCTAAAGTCCATTCGGGTATGTATCATTTCAACCCATAGTGATTCTACAGGGAACTTGTAGTGTGATAAACTGATATAAATAAACAGAATAGCATATATAGTAGTAATAGATGATATGATATGTGTATAAACAGGGTGAACATTATATAAATCATAGCATAGGCAGGTATAACATGATAATATAGTTCGACAGATTCACATGCTATCAGTTTACAAATTATATAAGTACAGATGTCGTGTGTGAATTACTCACCTCTACAAGATGGAGATAGCACAACAAGACACACAAACAAATATTTAGAAAGCACGAAATAACAAATACAGATTCAAGTGAGGGGAGAGCCAAAGTGGTTATCTTTACATATCAAACAAAACAAGATATTTCATATAAATATACAACGCAAATATTATTAAACAACTTGTAATATAACACAACAAAGAACCAAACACAACTTGCCCTTGCTTTCACCCATCACATGCTCGTCCTAGGGATTAAAATGCATGACCATGGTTGTGTATTTGGGTCAAGTATGGGTCTACAGGGTCAGCCTAGCTTGGATATGAATGAATAGTGGAAGTTGTTTATGCATGAACATACAAAGCCAAGGCAATAAAGGCAATTTTTCACAATTACAAGGTTCGACTATGGCCATGGATGGCTCGGCCAGGCTTGGTGGAGGTCAGGTGATGGTGCAGCAGTGGTCTAAGGTCAGTTAGTGGCTGGAGAAGGTGGTGCAAGTGGTGGCCGAGAGGAAGTGTGGAGTGGTGAAGGCCAATAGGGTTCGGCTAGCATGCTTTCAAGTGGATAATGCAATCTTTTGTGGAGCTTTGCAACATAGTGGTGCATGGCCTGACTGGACAGAGGTGATAGGAGGGGTTTACAGGCGAGCAAGGTGGTGGTGAAGGAGGAGCTAGTGGCCGAACACTCATAGGTGAAACAAGGCAAAAAAATGAATAAAACAAGAAGAAAATGTAAGAAAAAAGAGAAAAACCATTACCCAAATTTTATTCAAAAATGAAGGCCGAATGTTTTGAGATGAGAAGTTTTCTTTTTAGCATGAGAAATGAAAAGAAATGTGGCTGAGGATGAAGGTATGGTCGGTCATAATGAAGGCAAGTGACAATTGAAATGAAAAGGTCAAAGGATATGAAAAGGCTATGGCATGTGAAAGGTTAAAGGCTCTTCATTTTCTCATTTTCTTTTTACATTTTAAACAAATGAAATGCAAGTAAAAAAAATAGATAAATAAAATAAAGTATGAAAGAAAATAAATAAATAAATTTTGGATAAACATAAATTAATTAACAAAATAACGTAAAAATAGAAACTAGGTTTTAAAAATTGTAAACAAATACAATAAGCTTTGGAAAAATTATAACATCACTTTAAAAATATTTTAAAATGAAATCTTGCAATAAAATAAATTTAAAATATGAAATAAAAACTAAATTTGAAAATATTCAAAAATCTAGGGTTGTTACAAAAAATAATTATAAAATCAATTTTTTTTAAATGACTAATCTGAAACAAGGTCAATAAAAACTATTTTCTGGAAGGGACTTTATAAGAAAAATGTCTGATAATTAAAGATCAGTTAAAATGAAAAATATGCAAATATTTCCTCGAAAATGTGATTCATCTAATGAATGTCTCTATATAAACACGTTCCACTAGTAAATTTTCTATCAACTAGATTGCCAGTGTAATCTGCATCCAAATTTCCCTTTGACTCAAGATTATCATTAGTTAGATGTTATAGACCAGATCGTGGAGTGTGCAACATATAACTTAAAATCCTTTTTACAGCTTTTAAATCAAATTCTTTTGGATTTGAGTTGAAACCGTGCAAATAAGCAACCATAGAATATAATGTTGGGTCAAATATGTCCACGTGTATCTAGAATAATCATCTACCAATAAAAAACAACATCATTATTCCAAACAAATCTATATGAACTAGTTCAAAGACTCTAGAGATACTTATAGTGTTCTCGGCATAAAAAGATAATTGGCCAACAATTTTGCGTAAAACAGAATCATAATCAACATTCATTATCATATAACTGGCTGATTTAAATCAGATTATGGTACAGATTTTCACATTTAATAAATCGTTCAAGATAAATATACCGTTACCTATTTTACCTTTACGATAATTTTGCATTGTTACTCGTTGTGATTCTGCCACCTTTGTACAAGGCTAAGGAACTTTGATCTGTTGCCCTTTGTGTGCCTGAAATAGCCATAATCTAGATAACACTGTTGTTGTTCCTTAGCCTGCCACTACACCAACACGAGAAAAGATTTTTGTGACCTATTTGTTTTTATATGTCCATGATTGTTTGTGGCAAAAGATTTTGAAAAACGTGTTTATGTAGATCCCAGAAAATTTATATTTTTTTCTTTTGGCATCCGGATTTATTTGACTTTAAGGGATTTTATAGTCGTGCCTTTTGGAATCCAAATTGGTACAGTTTTAAGGTATTTAGATCTATACAACCAATTATTGTGATTGTGTCCAGTTTTTCCACAAATTGTGCACTTAGGACTGACTTGATTAATATCACATCTAATGCATTCAGATTGATTATACCCAAGTCCTTTTCTAACAGGATTGAAAGTTTGTTTCTCTAATAGCATATTTAACAATCTTTATCCTTTGGAAAACTTTACTAAAGTTGTCGACAATTTTGGACTTGTGTTTTGAGAGATCCATTTTCATTCAATAACTGAGTGCACTTTTTGATAAAAATTTTCTCTTTCAAAATCAGAATTTCAATTTTAAGTGATTTTATTTTAATTTTTGATTTTTTAATCTCTTCTTCAAACGGTGGACACTTATCACACTTAGGGCACTTGTTTCGATAGTTTTTAACCAATTGATCGAGCTATTTCTTTAATTCAATAAAACTATCTCTTTATGATTCAATTTTAGCATATTTCTTCCTAAATCTTTCGAAATAGCCATTTACTTTGTGAAAATATATAAGTAATTCCGAATGAGTAAGTTTTGATACCCACTTGGCTCGTCATCATCACTGTCAATTGTTTCTCCTTTAAGATACAAATTTTCTAGTTCACTCTCACTGCTAATGCTTTTTTCAGCTTCATCAGTTTCATCCCAAGTAGCTACAAAAATTGTCCTTTTTGGTTTCTTTCCTTGGCTGAATCGATTCTGAGGAAAATTGTGTTTGATATGACTAGGTTTATTACACCGGTGACAAATGATGTCATGCCCTTCTAGGTTGTCTAGAACTTTGAATATTATGCTTTTCATTTGTTGATTTAGAGCTGGATTTCCATACTTGTGATTCCACCTTTTGAATTTCTTTATTAATAGTGCCAATTCAGTTGCTTCATCATCATCATTGTCATCATTTTCCATTGTTCCTTTGAGAGCTATTGATTTCTATCGTGTATCACCTCCTTCACGTTCTTCCTTGAATTTAATTTCAAGCTCGTAAGTGGTGAGATTTTCGATGAGTTCTTCAACTTTAATCTATTTCAAATCCTTTGATACTTGAATAGCGGCGACTTTGGCTTCAAAATTTCATAGAAGGATTCTGACGATTTTTCGGACCATTTCCAATTCTGTGTATGGTTTTCCAAGAGCTATTGATTTATATACGAGATTGGAAAGTCATCCATGCATCTCTTTGACATTTCCATCCTTGACCATTATAAAGTTCTCGTATTTGCTACTAAGCATGGCAAGGCGAGATTCTTTGACTTGAGATGTTCCTTAGTGAGTCACTTCAAGTGTGTGCTAGATTTCCTGTGCAGTTAGACAATGTCAGACACGATTAAATTCAATTTGATCCGATGAACATATAATAGAATTCATAGCTTTAGCATTAGCATTCTTTAGTTTATTTTAAAGATTTTCCCATTGATCCATTGGTTTTTCAATTTCCTAATTATCTACCACTATAGTTGGTGTCCTATATCCCATCTCAACAATATTCCAAGCATCAATGGTTTTTTTAAAAAAATCCATTCTACTTTTCCAGTAAGCATATTCAACATTGAACATTAGTGATATAACTATGGACTGACCCTCAACAAAAGTATTATTAAAAGAAGCCATTTAAAAATCAAAATTTTAAAACAAAAATCAATTTTTTAAAACAAAAATTGGTATTTATTCTTAGCTTTCATACCACTTGTAGGATCGATTTCACCCTAGAGGGAGGGTGAATAAGGTGATACTAAAAATTACGGAAATTAATACGGAAATATATAAAATAATTATAGCATAGATAATAGCAGAACAATAAAAGCAGAAATAGAACAACATAGATTTACCTAGCTTCGGCAAAACTCTGCCTATGTGCTGCCTCCAAGGTTTCTATAAGAATATAAGTAGTCAGACGCTTACATACGTAAGTTTGCGACACCCGCTATCAACTACCCTAACTCTACGCTCAAAACCCTACCATAACTCAGCCACCAAGTTGTGAATTCTCGAGCTACACCATCGTAGTTCATCCCCTAGTCACACGACTAGAATTTCCTAAAAGTTTAAAAGTAAATCACAAAGTAAAAACAACTCAAAAAGAACCCTGATTTGAAAAATAAAAGCCCAATAGAATTTATAAAAGCCGGCCCATAAGAAAATAACACAGTGATAAAATATGTCCCCTTTTCCTTTTTATATTATTAGCCGCTTTCTTTACTTTGAGAAAATGGCTGCCTCTTTTCTTTTGCTCGCGAACGTTCATGCCTCTTTCAAATAATTAGGGCATTTGTGATGACGTCACTACTTGTTGAATTGATTGCTGATGCTTTAAATGCTTTCTTCGATCGATTAATTTGTTCACGACTGCCTTAATTAAGTCGAGATTGATGCTTGAACTGGTACATGAATGCCTTTTATTGATTATTGGTTATTCTCGACTTTGATTCGAGTTTAATGATTTATTGCTCTTTGTTTTTGTTTGAACTCGAATTCTTTAGTTGCTGATGATGTTAATGGAATTTATAGGGTTTGAATTCCTTAATTACGTTCGTATATTTCTCTTTAATTCTTCACGTTGTTTACACTTGTCCATTTGATTTTGCTTGAGTGCTTGTGATTAATCTTGAGTGGTTCATTTGTTTACATGTAACTGATACATTTTTATTTGCTTGAGTCAGTTCCTTATTTTGCTCCTATGATTTTGGCATTTTGAATTTTCCAACTTAGTGATAAAAATTTAGTTCGACTTGTTCAACTCCTTTCTGCTATGACTTGTTCGATGTGTGTGTTCATGCCTGGAACATTTGCGACCTGATGCTTGTAGTTATTGTATGATATTGGTCTGGGTTCACTTTGTTATTTTGATTGCACTTGAGTCATGTTGTCACCACCGCTTATTACATACAGATTCACTGTCTTCATTCTATTGGAGTATGTCTGGTGCACTATATATATTATACATATGTATTTACCCATGTATATATGTGAGTTGTGTGTTTTGTGGTTTTCATGTTGCACTGCATGTTGTTATGTGGTTCCTCTAAGTTGCTGTCTTGTACATGCCTCGTGCTTTACTTTGCTATAACCATTCAGTTCACCACTTTGATTTAACTGCACCGGTTCTTTGTCATTGTTTTGGTGCACATGCCTGTTTTGTTCTTGACCCTGGTTTGACTTTTAGTTCATTGATGATGCTCTGAATACATGTCCATATGCATATGTCATTTTGTTTACTGCTTCGCTGCATCCCATATTATCGCTGCATATATATACATGTATACGTGTGTGTTTGCACATGCATATATGTATGCATGTGATGCCTTGCTCTGCCTCTATTTAACCTGGTGGTTTGGTTCCATATATACTTTGGTTCTCTGACCTGTTACATATGTATGTGCTTATATGCACTGTCATTTGCTTTGTACATGGTTCTCAAACCATCTCTCTGTTCTCTGACATCACTCTAGGTCTGGTTGTATTGTTTGTACATTTGCTTGGTCTATTTGCATTTGTTTCCTTTCAATGTTCATTGGTCCTGGTACCTTTTGCCTGGTCAGGTTGAGTTTAGTTGCATTTATGCATGTAGTCCGGTTGCCTCGAGTATATATATATATATATATATATATATATATATATATATATATATGATGCCTTGTTTGCTTTTTGCTTAATTCTGGTTCAGGTTACATGTGTACTGCTATATGCTTCAACTTCTTTCTTTTTAAAATCCTTCACTTGTTCCTCTTGGAGTCATCACTTGGTTGTTGTATACACGCATCTCTTTGCTTGAGTTACATTGACGTTGTGTTCTGAAGTCCAGTCTGGTTTCACTGGCTTCATCTTGATTTTGGAATTTGTCTGCACTTTGAATGCTGGTCATCTCCACTTGTATAAATACATTTATGTATGTATATATGTGTGTGTTCATGGAGTCTGGTTTCATGTGGAGCTATGTAGTTTGATTGCACTTTGATTTTCTGATTATTCATGCTTTCATGTTGCCAGGTTTGGTTATGTTAATTAGTGTTGATATTGCACTTAGGTGTGGTCTCCACTTGCTCCGATCTCTTGAACCTGAACACTTGAATTGTTTGGTGCTTTGTTGTACACACTGGTCTATACAAGTCTGGGTTGGTTGCTTCATCACAAATGTTAATACAACATAAAAATACCAATCCAACTTCGAGGTGGATATCGCGGTATATAGGTCATCCGCTATTATGCGGGCGCATAGGGTCTCATCCGCTATAATGTGTAGGAATATCACTCCAAATACTAGTATATATACTAGTATATATATAATATAATATCATTCAATAGATAATTGTAACTTATCAATCCAATCAAGCATCAAATAATTTAATTTAAACAATTAAATTTAAATTTGGCAATCCAAATGGGTGAGAAGTTATCGCCTTGATTTTTATTTGCAATCTGTTTCAAATTTTAATTCCTTTGCTCAGATTCTGCCGCTTCAAAGCCTAACGGCGGATTTTTGTTCGATTGAAACTCGTATAAGCAAATTCTGAATAATATAGATATACGGTTACAATTTTAATTAAAAATTAATCCACTACTTATTTACTCAAAATAAATTAACTATTAACAAGTCTAATAACCATCATCTCTATTCTAATCCTGCTATAGCCGAAACAACCCACCATCACAGGCTACCTACCATGCTACTGCCAACATGGACGGCAATCACCCCACATTCAACTACCAACTACCAACTACCAAACTTTTCTTCCCACGCCAAGTGCATGCGTTCAGCTCCCTCTCCATCCCGAAACCCTCCAGGCCCGCTCCTCCTTCCCCAGGCAACGACCTTAATCATTTTTTCTTTTCTCAAACGTGATCAAACGCCGCATCTTGGTCTGCCACCGCGACCCACCTCCTTGCCCAATCACTAACGTGCATGAGCTTTCCTCTTCGAACGCCCCTCCAGCCGCACACTATCGCGATGGTCAAGCGAACCACCTACGCCGATTTCCTCAATCATGGTCATCTCTCGAAGTCCCTTGCTCGAATACGAATCGTGATCTGGTCGCTGTTTAATACTTTATTTTTTTATATAATGAACAGATCGATTTTAGGGGACAGGATAGAGACTAACGTGACTTAAAAAAGGAGGGTGACTTCATGGGTACGCAACTAGGTCGGTCGGAAATAAATAGGGGTTGACATAAATGATTTATAATATTATTTAATTATAAATATTTCATTTAATGTAACTTACAATGCCGATACCCAATCGAGGCATGCCACCAGGCGTTTACAATGTCATACACCTATTCCGAACGCAATAGAAAAGGTCTCGAGTCCTAATTCGGTCGTATGGAGATGATAGCATTTTATACCCAATTAAAATATTAAATTTTGATATTAATTTCAGCGTGTCTCTAGTCCGTACGATCAAATGACAACTCCAAACACTATGAAATTTAGAATCCGGTATTAGTACACTGTTTCGGAGCCAATGGAATAGGTTTCATCGAATTCCAAGACTGTGCCCTGGATCCTATTTCAACTCGTCGATTAAATCGACGATTTTCAAAATTTACGAAATCTCTCAAAATTTCAGTTTTTAAAATCTTACCAACTAATTTCTAATTCAAATAGAATTTATATTGACACTAGAAATCATTTCGGTTTCATATTCAAATCCAATTCAATTATTTAAACGATTTTTAGTTAATAACTCAATGATTAAATTTATTAATTAAATCGCTATATTTGGAATTTTAAATTCATTTTAAATTTTCAATTAGAATCTTCATATCTAGAAATCAATTTATATACCAAATTCAATATTTAAAACCATTTAAATATTCAAAACTAACCGTCAAAAAATCTGGGTCTTTACACTTTCTATATCAGTCTTTTTCAATGTTAGTTATATTACGTATTCAGTAGATAGTGGAAGTGTACACATTTACGACAAAACTAAAAGTAAATACATAGAACTTATAAAAAACACACATTGAACTTAAAGAAAATACGTGGAACTGAATTCTAATACGTTCGATTAAAAGGAAATACAAAAAACTTAAACAGAAATAAACAAACTTCATTCGAACTGTCTGATATAGCTAACCCATAGATCATATGCAGCATGTCCAACAAAATTAATATGATACTCCCAAAGATAGTGTGAATCATACGTAGCTCATGTTAACTGAAATAGGTCTTCTTCCTTCACAGTGTTTATAACGCTTTTGTAACGTTGACAAGCCCTGGTAAACATGACATAAGTACTGCGAGTATTTAGAACCGTCGAATTAATCTACAATCAGAATGATTATTAAAGGCTTCGTTTAGAGTAACCTAGAAATCTTGCTTAATCTTCTCTTCCATATATCTTGTATCGGCTTCTATGCATGCTTTTATTAGCACCAAATAATCCTGTGGACTCCAACTTTCATTTGCCATGGAATTTTTTGTACACTACAACTATAAAATTTTCATTTAAATAGGCAATTCAAACTCATCGTTATGCAGATCCATAATGTCTTCCACTTGCTAAATTTGATTTGATAACACTCTGCATTATTTGTCTGCCACTTGCTATAGTTGATTTGACTATATACTGCATTATTTGTCTACCACTAGCTATAGTAAATTTGACTACACTTTGCATTTTTTTCTCCCACTTGATACAGTTGATTTGAATACACTCTACGTTTTTTGTCCGCCACTTGCTAAAGATGATTTGACTACACTCTGCATTTCTTGTCCGCCACTTGCTAAAGTAGATTTGACAACAGTTTGCGTTTTTTGTCTGCCACTTAACACTTGCCACAGTCTACATATCGTATCTCTTCTATATAAGGACTTCAACCACCATTCCATGAATCACATTTAACATCTTATTTCTTTCTCTCCCAGCATTACACCAAATACAACAATGAATACTTCATCTTTCTCTAACGTGTTTGACATTCGATAATGATTCCAATGAAGAAGAGATACTGCAAGAGGAAGTCGAAGGATTATAAGAAATAGCTGACATATGCCGTGAAGCTTATGGCTCAACATCCCGAAAACACGGCTGATCAGTCGTGGGTCGTAAACATGTAAACCGTAATCAATTCGCCTTCCACAAAACTCTGATGCAAGACTACATCAACCCAAATTGCACTTATGGACCTGATATGTTCAGGAGAAAATACAGATTGAGAAGAGATCTATTTTTCAATTTTTTAACAAGTATTCAAAACAAATTCAAAACCCGAATGCTTCAAAAACACAGGGGCTTAGCGGTGAACAAAAAATGAATGCTGTACTGAGGGTATTTGCTTATGGCACCCTATAGATGCATTGGATGATTCATATCGGATCACTGAGACGACTACGTTAGAAACTCTCGACAAATTCTATTAATCTATGGTGGACGTTTTCGACACTGAATACCTTAGATCGCCATATGAGGATGATGTGGTGCGGATTCAAGAAATTCACGAGAGCAAAGGATGACCTGGAATGCTTCAAAGAATGGATAGTATGCATTAGGAATGGAAGAACTACCCCAAAGCATACCAAGGAGCTTATAGTGGTGAAGAAAGAAACCAACTATAATTTTGAAAGTTATTGCTTCATATGATTTATGGATATGGTATTCTTTCTTTGGAATGCCTGGATCTAACAATGATTTAAATGTCATTGAGAGGTCACGCTTATTTAATGATCTGGCACATGGTCAAGTAACCTCGGTGTCGTTCACTCTTGGGAAAAACACTTATGAGCATGGATATTATCATGGTGATGGGATTTATTCAAAATGGAGCACCATTATGAAGACATGTCCAAACCCAATAACAACAAAGCAAGAAAAGTTTGTTGTGATGCAAGAGGGACAAAGAAAAGATGTAGAAAGAGCTTTTGGCGTTCTACAGTCCATATTTGCAGTGATAAGTAATCATGTAGACTTTGGTCTCGGGAAAAAATGTTTAGTATCATGTTTTCATGTATTATTATGCGTAATATGATTATTGAAGACGAAAGGGATATGAACGAACAACAACGTCACTACGAATATGATAATGCAAGAAAAATGCCGGAAGTATTCTGAGATGATGTTCACATAATAGAGGAAGCATACAACGTTCACGTGGAATGTATACTTTCATAACGCCATGCAAAATTTCACAACCAGCTCTAAAAAGATCCTATGAATCACATTTGGAATATCTTTGATGATTCTTAGATCAATATTATATTAGATCTGTTACGTATGTACACGTTTGCGCTGTAATAGTACTTAAATTGTCTTATTACTATGTATTTCATTTCCTTCAAAACATTATTTTGTTTGGTTATCGACTTTGTCTAAATGGAAATAAGAATGGTACAATAATAATTAATAAAAAATATAGCAGATTTAAATAAACGATACATTACACCGAAAATAGTGCAACTTAAACAATTCTAAGTCTAAAACTGCAATGACCCGATTTTTCAACGCTCGAAAATCGACATCAATATATGCCCATTGTATTAAATGCTGAACAATCGAATATCGGAAAACTAGACCGTAAGGGAAAGAAGAAGGAGGTAGAAGAAGAAATAGAAAACAACATCAGAATCTCACAAATGTAGCGGAACAATATATAATAGATAAATGGCTGATATTTATACGGAAAGAACTATATCTGTTTTATACATTACATCATCAGAGTACAACCCAATCAATAGCAAAATACTGGACAGTTATAATAACTTGTCCACACAAAGCTGAACATACATCATTCCATACACAGCGGAAATAAGTCAGATACATGTGATACGTCTCGCCATCTAACACATCCCCTGAGCTCCATAGCAGTCCATCCAGAATCTGTACTCTATAATACTTGGTCTGACCCGAACATTATAGTGAAATAACACCCGAGTAAGTCTGGAAAACCAACGTGAGAAAATACAGTCAATTGGATTATTAAAGTTTCCAGAATACTTTGAAATTAAAGGTATCTAGTAAGACCACGCCACAAATAAACATGCCGGGTTTTTACCTTTCGATAACCAAAACATTTTTATCAAATCCGTCTGAGGCCACACCATAAATAAACATTTTTATCAAATCCGTTAAAAACAATGGTATCTCGTAAGACCATGCCACATATAAACATGCCGGGTTTTTACCTATCGTACGGCCACACGATAACTCCATACACTATGAAATTTGAAATCCGATAATAATACACTATTAAGGATCCAATGGGACTGGTTTCGTCGAATTTCGAGACTGTTCCTTGGAAGGTTATTTTTAAAACTTGACAAATCACTTTTAAAATTCAATTTTAACACTTCTTTTATCTTCGGTATTGTCAATATAAAATTTTCAAGCCTTCAAATTATTTTAGCAGGCTTGAAAACCAAGATTTCATTTCTTTACCTGATTTCCAATTATTAAATTAAATAATTTTAATTTATCAATAAAAGGAGATATTTGAAATTTAAGTTAAAAAAGTTTAACTTTTAAACATTTAAATCAATTAAATATTCTAATTTCAAATACCTAAAAATTCTGGATCATCACATTCCTTCCACCTTAAAAGAATTTCGTCCACGAAATTACTAGTTAGGAAGAATGATCCAATACCCGTCTTCCATCTCATAAAACCAAACAGTTTCAACATTTCCCCAAAACAGATCTTTTAATTAAAGACACACTAACACCTTTACTAACTTTTCAAACTCATCCATAGTTTCCAATCAATACTATTTACTCAACCATTCAAATTTTAATTTAAACCCAAATTTTAAATTATCAAAATTTTCTCAAAATTTTTCTAACTCCCTAAGTTTTCGAAAAATTTCGCCAACGTCTCCTATGCGCGGCTAAATCGGTACAACTACAAAATGCCTCTACGGGCCCCCAGATTTCAAAAGAAAACAAAGCCAAGTGGCTAGGCCATAAAATCATCAAATTTCATGCAGAAATTTAAATACATACCTTTTAGTCGGGCCATACAATTTTATCTTCTGAAATCAAAATCATCAATTTCCTTTTGCTTTTAAATACCTGTATACTACTTAGCAATAATATCCAATCACAGCACTCAAAATCATTTTATACATTTCTTTTACAACAGTTTCAATATCTATTTCATTCAAGTCTATACGATGTACACATATCATCCGTACGCAATACCAAATCTGATCGCTCACTCGATCACACAATTTAAGTTCTGAACTAGTATCGTCCACCCGGTTTCTTAGTGCGGACTCAGATCTGGTTTCTTGATCAAAAACCGTCATTCTCCTGGCGTAGCTATAACTATAATAGTGAGTTTCAGAATCAATCAAAAATTCACATTCAGGGTTCGCAGTCGAAAATCAAGTGAAAAATCCCAACTCAAATTGGTATAACAACCTCGAAATTCTGTGCTCGAATCTGGATCAAATTGTTATGCGAATAAAATAATATACGTACATCCTACATATTTACCTCAATTAATTATTAGCCATACTAATTCTCTTTTTATTCACCTTTGATTTCCATACTAATATTCTCAATTATCCCATTTCACTCTTTACATAATCTTCATTCAAATATTAACTTGGAATATTTTTCCAATATCAATTTTTACTCGAGAATTTCGCCTTTTACGTTTTTAAGTTCAATATAAATATCTTACGCACTTTAATATTGATTTCCACTTCACCAATTTTGTTTATATTATTTCTATTCAAATTGGATCTCCCATTTCAATTTACCTTTCGTTTAAATATTGAATTATATTTGCCTCATCTTAAACATATTTAATTAATATTTCTTCAATCAGCTTCACTTACTAATTTATTTTAATCTCAAATAAAAATCTTATTCAAACTTATTAAATTTTATTTCAATAACCATTGCATTTAGTCTACTTAGAATTTTCCTCAAATTCACTTCTATTTAAGTTAATTCAGTTACATTCCAATTCAATTCAAATTTTAAATTCTATAAGTTTCCCAACTTATTTACATTCCATCCACTAATCTCTTTAACTACTTAATTAAATTGCTTTACTTACTCTAGTATTTTATTGTCACACTTTCCTTTACTTAGCTCTTTGAAATTAAATTTGATTCTGACAAATTTAAATATTTATAAGTTATCAATCCCATTTTTACTTCACAAACATTTTTAAAATAAGATTCCAGAGTTTTAGCCTTTACTTAAATATTCAAATATATTTTGAAAAAATATATATCCAAATCAATTTATTTCAAAATCAAACCCAATTTCGCAAACAAATCCCGATTCAAAATATCCAGGCAGCAATTCCTCCCTTAGAAACTCGAAAATGAACATTAATGGTGCTGTAGTCATCACCGAAGTTATTTTCCAGCTACTAAACTGAGTTCAGTGCTTTTATCCTTTTCAAAAACATTTTCAGATATTTATAATTCCAAATCTCACCAGATTTCATATTCAATTCAAAAATATTTTCGAATAATATTACTATTATTCCTTCAAAGCCTTTGAAAAAAATCGTTTTCAAACTCAAAAGAAATTAAAATTTTCAAATTCCAAATCCTTCCAATAAATCAAATATTACTCTAGAAATTTTTTCTCATTTCAAATTATAAATCATATTTACAATCCACATTTCAAATTTCATTCTATTATATGAATTAGTTTCCTAGCTTTTGGTTATGATTTCAGTTTCTTATTTGATTTTCGCACAACAATGATAATAATTCAATATTATCATTTTCTAACAACCAAGCAACCATATATACTTACAATAATTTTTGAAAATTATTTCCTTCATATATAAAAATAATTTGGGCAAAGTTATTTCATTTACCCTATTTAAAACAATACCGTGTCGAATTTGTTCTATTCAAGTGTTTAGAGATCCCTACCAATAACGTGTATTACTCGTATTGACCAGAATCCATAAACCACTCAATAAACCGATCAACACGATATAAAAACAATTTTTTATATTCATTAACAAATGCGCGCTCATATTTATTAATACCCTCAAACTCATTCTAAAGTACAATAGACTTTATTTTTAATGAGTAAATTCCACCAGAGCCAATTTTTTCGCTTAACCTTCAGCTTTGATACCAAGTGTAACGACCCGAACTTTCGACGCTCGAAAATCAAAATCAATATTCCATTGTATTAAATGCCGAACAATCGAATGTCGAAAAACTAGACAATAAGGGAAAGAAGAAAGAGGTAGAAGTCGAAATTGAAAACAATACCAGAATCTCACAAACGCAACACAACAATCTATAATAGATAAATGACCGATCTTTACACAAAAAGAACTATATCTGTTTTATACATTACATCATCAGAGTACAACCCAATCAATAACAAAATACTGGATAGTTATAATAACTTGTCCACAAAAAGCTGAACATACAGCATTCCATACACACCGAAAATAAGTCAGATACGTGTGACACGTCTCGCCATCCAGCACATCCCTTGAGCTCCATAACAGTCCATTCAGAATCTGTACTCTATAATACTCTGTCTGAGCCGAGCATTATAGTGAAATAACAACCGAGTCACTCTGGAAAACCAGCGAGAAAACACATTCAATTGGATTATTAAAGTTTCCAAAATTCTTTGAAATCAAAGGTATCTCATAAGACCACGCTACAAATAAACATGTCGGGTTTTTACCTTATGATAACCAAAACATTTTTATCAAATCCGTCTAATATCATAATAGTGTCTATAGAAAGTATAATAGAATCTAGCTGAAAGCTTACATCCGCGTTTCAGCAATAGTTGGGCACAATCAAAACCGTACAGGAACTTATGAAGATTGGATTCCATAAAATGGAAGGGCTACTGGGGTACCGTCCGTCACAGTACATGGTCTAGATCAGAGTACCGAGGATCCACCCTGATCTCTTGCAACACAAGATCGGAGCTACCCCTTACTGGATAGTCCGAATAAGATCACCCCGCGGTTGGGATCAGCAACCGCCAACACAGCTGAATAAAAAGGGACATCTAGATAGGGATGACCTTATCCTAATTGGTTGCTAGCCACTTAGCCTCGCTGCACCTCCCCTGTTTTAGCCATTCTCGGTTGATGAGCCTTGAGGCTATGCGTTACCTTTTTAGCACACATTCCCTTAGAATGCTCATCGTTCTCCTGACGATGTTCTGATAGCATTCAACCATATAAGTCCATTCCGGGTCCGAACGGAACTGAAGGCGCTGCTCCTACTACATCCGTTTTGGAATCATTCTCAGGATTAGTATCGATTACCCCTTGTACTTCACTGCTCCATCTTCGAATCCAAGCTCTTGGCTTCCTCATGAAAATGTTCAAACCGAATTGATGTGGTTTTTGGGAAACTAATCTTGATCTCGGTCTCTTCGAAACGACCAACACATTGTCCAATATTGATAGTCGATTGTTTAACTTTCAAATCACACAATCATCCAAATAATTGTTTTATTTCTACTAAAAAGCACCAAGTCCTAATAACTTAGATTTTAAAAAATTTAAATCACTTTATCCAAAGTTATATATACTTGAAAATATTTACAATAAAAACTACTCAAAATACTTCATTCAAAATAATCATTATGCAATTCCATAATAATTTTCAAGTAAACTTAGCCAAAACTACCATTAAAATAAAAGTTATTTATATAAAGTATAAATATTTAGTAACTGTCTTTAAATCATAATACTAGTTTAACCATTAAAATAATTACTACTATAACTAAAATAATAATTATTTACTTTAAAATCTTAAAACAATTTGAATAATAAACTTCTTAAAAGAAAACATTCTTCTTTTAAAACATTTTAAAACTTCTAATTTCTACTTAAAAATCTTTCTTTGAAAATACACTTAGGTTTTCAAGAAATTTCACTTTGCATTCCAATATATCCGTCTAATTATTTATAAATCATTCTTGATTTATTTCTAGTTTAATTTACAGCTCAATCCTGTAAATTTTCCTTTCCAACTTTAAAAATAAAACCATTTTTTATTTTAAAACACATTTCCTATATCTTTATAATTACTTTCAAAAATATATACTTAAATTTTTACATTAAGGCTACTAAACTTAATTAAATAAAAATAACACTTAAGAAATTTATAAGAGTTGTTGAGTAAAACTTAAACCAAAATTTCCTTTTAAAATAAAGTTATTATATCAAATATTTATGTTTAAAGTTCCTTTTTTAAAAATCATACTACTAATTTACCATTAAAAATAATTAACTACCGCAATTAACTTAAATAAATATTTACTTTTCTCTTAAAATAATTAATTTTATAAAACATTCTAAAAAACATTTTTAACCTTCTAGTTTTTACTTTGAAATCTTTTCTTTGAAAATGTACGTAGTTTTCCAGGAAAAATATGTTTTCCAACTTTTAAAAATAAAATCACCTTTTTATTTTTAAAATGAATTGCACCTTTTCTTATAAATGTCACCGGAATCTATACTTTCAAATTTATTCACTGATAAATATTCTAATTTATTAATAAACCAATTTACAAATTTTCATTTCTCATTTCATTTCAAATAACGATTTCCAAAACACTGAATCGATTTCAATCCAATTTCCTGGTTTAAATTCCCTTTAATATTTATTACTCGATCTATTCAATTCCCAATAATTATTTACTTAAGAATTTTCTTTTCATTTTCTTTAAAAATCCAAACTTTATATATATATATATGTATATATATATTTCCATTTCTCAAAATACCAATATATATTCAGCCAAGCCATAACATTCAATAATTTCAATTCCTAATATAATAAATATAATATATGATAGATCATCAAATAAATCACATCACTGAATATAAAATAAATTCAACGTTGTGAGGAATCCAATTGGATCCCTCCAACCCGTTTTCCCTGCATCCACAGATGTTAGCACAATATAAAATAACTATCCCACTTCGTGGGGGATATCACGGTATAAGGGTTATCCGCTATTATACGGGGCCCATAGGGTCCCATCTGCTATATAATGCGGGAGTCAATAACTCCAATATATATATATATATATATATATATATATATATATATATATATATACTATTTTATATACTAACACATTCAGCCAATTCAATCATTCGACCAATAATTTAAATTTAACTATTTAAATTTAAATGGTAATCCAAATGAGTGAGATTAACTAACCTTTGACTTTGTTTTGCAATCCGACCCAAACGAACTATTTCCGTCACGATTTTGGACCTTGTATAAACATTATACAGTTTATTAACATTTGGACTAATTGAAAAATAAATTACCATTTATGTACTTAACTTTAACTAATAATTAAATTTTTAAACCAATTTTCTTTAATAAATTATTTTTTTGGGACTAAAATAATTAAATGAACCAGTTAAACAAATAAATTACCTTAATACTTTGCTTTAAAATAAGTTAGTAAATTTAAAATGTATGCATGTATATTTATTTCCCCTTTGAAACAACATATGCTTAAAATAACCTATGTACATTTAAAAATCAAATTTATAACTCTATAACATTTCAAAATTCCCATTATATATAAATTCCAAATCTTCCCGTATAAAAGTTTTCATGTTATATAATTAAATTGCGATAGTCCTGCGTATATATTTATATTCATATTATACTTCTCTTTACCGTGTACATATACATACATACATACATACATACATATATATATATATATATATAAATCTTAAAAACAAATAAATTGTTTTCTAACTTACTGTTAAATAATTTCTGCTATACTATACATACATATATAAAGTTCAAAATAAAAATCTAATACCTTACTGTAAACCTATTTACCGTGTTATGTTATTTACTATTTATATACAATTATAGATACGTTGATGTTGAATTGAAAATATAAATTGTAAATATACCTCACTACTCCCTCGATCGAGCACGAAACAAGCCTTGACCCTTACCCTAGTCGATGCAGCACGCGCCACCCATCCACCGCACGACTCACCTGCTCGCGTAGCTGTGTCGCTCACGACTCCCAGCTATCGCGATTCGAGCTATCCACAAATGCGGCTCCCCCTCGACACAACCCTAAGGCCTCATGAACTGCTACCCTCCATTTCCCTTCGATTTCGAACAATGAAGATAGCTCACCGTTCTCTTTTTTCTTTAAGTGGATTCGAATTCGAGGGAGATGCGGGATCTCGGGGTTTTAGCTGCAGATTGGGCACACGATCGTTTCTATATATTTTTAAGAATGAATCGGCCATTGTTTGAATTCAAGAGGAAGAGAACGTGGTCTTGATTTTAAAGTGGGGGAAAATGAATGCGGTTGAAATCGAAAAGGACGAAGACCTCGTTCCGACATTATTATTATTTTTTCTCTGCTTTGATTTGAACGAGGGGAATAAAGTTTAGATGTGATATAAGGCCGAGGGAGGTGTGTTGGAGAAGGTGAGCAACAATGATTTAAGAAAAGTTCCGATGTGAAGGAATATACGGCTGAAAAGTGGGTTAAATAAGCAATATTTTCATTTAAATTTCAAACGTCTCGATTTGCATAGCTTGAATTTACGAACTACTATCGAGGTGTGCCGCTAGGCATTTATAATGTTACACCCCTATTTCGAACGCAATAGAAAAGCTTCCGAGTCCTAATTTGATCGTATGGAGAAGATAGACTTTGTCCTAGTTATAAAATTAATTTTCGATATAGATTTTAGCGTGTTTACCTACCGTACGGCCACACGATAACTCCACACACTATGAAATTTGAAATCCGATAATAATACATTATTATAGATCCAATGTGAGTGGTTTCGTCGAATTCTGAGACTATGCCTCGGAAGGTTATTTTTAAATTCAATTTTAAACAGTATATTTTTAAAACTTGACAAATCACTTTTAAAAATTCAATTTTAACACTTCTATTAGATTCTGTATTGTCAATATAAATTTTTGAAGCCTTTAAATTATTTTAACAGGCTTAAAATCCAAGATTTCATATCTTTGCCCAATTTCCAGTTATTAAATTAAATAATTTTAATTTATTAGTAAATGAGATATTTGAAATTTAAGTTAAAAAAATTTAACTTTTAAACATTTAAATCAATTAAAATTTCTAATTTCAAATATCAAAAATTTTTGGATCATCACATTCCTCCCCCTTTATAAGAATTTCGTCTCCGAAATTACTTGTTAGGAAGAATGATCCAATACCCATCTTGCATTTCATAAAACCAAACAGTTTCAACATTTCCCCAAAAAATCTTTTAATTAAAGACACACTAACACCCTTACTAACTTTCCAAACTCATCCATAGTTTCCAATCAATAATATTTACTCAAGCATTCAAATTTTAATTTAAACCCAAATTTTAAAGTATCAAAATTTTCTCAATTTTTTTTAACTCACTTAATTTTTGAATTTTTTTGTCAGCGTCTCCTTTGCGGGGCCAGATTGGTACGACTACTAAATGCCTCTATCGGGCACCCAGATTTCAAAAGAAAACAAAAGGCCAAGTGGCTAGAACAGAAAATCATCAAATTTCATACAGAAATTTAAATACATACCTTTTTGTTGGGCCGTACAATTTTATCTTTTGAAATCAAAATCATCAATTTCCTTTTGCTTTAAATACCTGTATACTACTTAGCAATAATATCCAATCACAACACTCAAAATCATTTTATACATTTCTTTTGCAATAGTTTCAATATCTATTTCATTCAAGTCTGTACTGAAAGTGTACTATGGATTGTGTACTATGGATATATGATATCACAAAGTACAGTGATCATAGCAATACAATAAATAGTGCGGAATGTAAAAGCAATATAATAAAAATAACACCAGAGATATTTGTACTGGTTTGGAGCATCGTCTAACGTCCAGTCCCAGACTCCTTATGGAATTTCACTAAAACAACATTCCTCACTTAACCTGAAGGAACAGGTCTATACAATCCCTGAGCAACCGAACATGGACCTGAGCAGCAGAAAAGGATTTCGCCTTAGCAGCCGAAGAGGTCTTCACACTTCTGAGCAGCAGAACAAGACTTCAAAAAATACAAAAGATTGTTTTGACTTTGTGTGTTCTAATAACATGGATTTGTCACTTATAGTACACCCTTCCTACAATTTTCCCCTCGATATAAATAAATAAATATATTATATATATATATATATATATATATATTTGAAGTTTATGAAGAATAGAAAGGTATAATATTGCTTTAATGTAGAATAGTGTAAAGTATTATAGCAAATAGATTCAAGGGAGTTAGGTTAGAAAGATAAGAAAATTCGGTGATTTGGAATCAAGTTAGAGTATATATTTATAGAGGTTAGAAATCAGCGACTGTTATGAAGAGTTTCGATTGAAGTGTTGCATCCAAATCTTTTCGTAGAGGTTCGTAACTCTTCACAAATAGTCGTGTTTTTTCAAAAAGTATCTGTTGTAGAAATTCAGTCAACTGAGCTTCTAGGTCAGTCGACTGAATATTCAAATGAATTTTTAAATATATACTTGTATATCTGTGCACCTGTGCATATTGCACAGAATTTCCAGGGTCAGTCGATTGAATCTCTGGTTCAGTCGACTAACCTGGTAAAATCTGTGCAACTTGCATAGTTTACACAGGTATTGTAATATATACAACTTTAAACACTTTTATATATTTTATATGCTTGTATAAAATATTTGGGAATAAGATGAAGGAATATATAAGCTAATATATACGTAATCGAGGAGAGATTTTAACGAAATAGACCTAAGACTTAAAACTAAAATAATATAATTGTTGCACCGGTTTTGAATCTTGTCTCCTTTTAGTATATATTCTCCTTTTGTCGTAGCAATCATAAAATCTATATGTCGTAGTGATAGCTTTATGTCATGAATCAAAACCAAGTCTCAACATTCTCCCCCTTTTTGATTGATGACAACCTGTAAATAAATATAGATTTTGACTGTATATATAATATAAATACTTACTCCCCTGAATCTTTGGCGATATATATCCTGCATTCTTAATGTTAGTGATAATTTTCCTGCCTTTGTCGTCGACAAAAAGGAATAAAGAACATGAACAATATAGAACAAAATAAATACTACTTATAATGTAAGGTATCAGAAAAAAAATTAACATCTAAAGCATGCGATACCCAAGGTTCTTATAATTTCCTAATTTTCAGGAAACCATACCCATTTGAGTATGGTTGAACCTTTATAAATATAATTTTTATTATTAACTACCATATCAAAATAATCATCAATGTATTTTTCTCTATTTTTTCAATTAATAGGAACCCAAATACTTAGATAATTCTTATTCATATTTTCCATCAATGATTTTGTACTTCTAAAGAAATTATAAACATTATTGGTCACACCAGTATTTGAATTTCTATAATAATTGGATTTAGACTTTACTTGTAATATAGTACTAATACAAACATATTTACTATACATGAAAGCGTGTCTAGTGCTATTTCTATGATCTGTTTTACTATATCCTAAACCGCTTTATCATGTAAAGGTCTAGAACTAGATAAAATCATGTTTAAATTGTTTTGACCTTTATTAAAATTTGTGACTTCAGTGTTAAGTTTATCAAATTTAGCTTTAAAGTCATATTTATTATTTTCAAAAGAAATATTACTGTTTTTCAAAATATCAATTTCTTGTTTAATTCAGAATTCTCTTTTTTGAATTAACAGTTCTCATTTTCGAGAAGAAAAATTTGAGATTCTAAATTATCTAAAGATGATTGTAATAAATCATTTTGTGTTTTCAAATTCGTAATTTCTTTTGAAATATTTTCATTTTCTTTTTCAATCATAGTATTTTGTTCATCTGGAAAATCTTTAAGTGCCCCAAAATTATTTTTCAAAACACTCTGTTGATTTTCTAAATCTAATTCTAATTTTTCAATTTCTCATTTTCAAGTTCAACAGATTTCATCTTTTCTAAAATAATAAAATTAAGCTTTGAAATCTTATTGCTTATACTAAACAATTCATTATTATCTTTTACTGAAATTTGTAAATTAGAAAGTACCTTTTTGTAGTCCTCACTGGTGGCTTTGACAGGGATTTTGCCTATTGTATTTCAACTGGATTGTTTTTTGGCCATTATTCCACGATGTTGTAACAATCAATAGAATTCCAGGCAAATGAAAGTGTGCTATGGATCATGTAATATGGATATATGATATCACAGAGTATAGTGATGACAGCAATACAATAAATAGTGCAGAATATAAAGCAGTATAATTAAAATGACACCAGAGATTTTTATACTCGTTCAGAGCATCGTCCTATGTACAGTCCCAGACTCCTTCTGGAATTTCACTAAAACAATATTCCTCACTTCACCTGGAGAAACATGTCTATACAACCCCTGTGCAGCCGAACAGGGACCTGAGCAGTAGAACATGGTTTCGCCTCAGCAGCCGAAGAGGATTTCACATGCCTGAGCAGTAGAACAGGACTTCAAAAAATACAAAAGATTGTTTTGACTTTGTGTATTCTAATAACACGGAATTGTCACTTGTAGTACACCCTTCCAATAATCTTCTCCTCGAGTATAAATATATATTTGAAGTTTATTAAGAATAGAAAGGTTTGTTATTGCTTTAATGCAGAATAATTGAAAGTATTATAGAAAATAGATTCAAAAAAGTTAGATTAAAAAGATAATAAAATTAGGTGATTTGGAATCAAGTTAGGGTATGTATTTATAGAGGTTAGAAAGCAGCAACTGTTAATGAAGAGTTTCGACTGAAGTATTGCGTCCAAATTTTTTCATAGAGGTTCGTAACTCTTCACAAACAGTCAAGTCTTTTCAAAAAATAGCTGTTGTAGAAATTCAGTCAACTGGGCTTCTGGGTCCGTCGACTGATTATTCAAACGAATTTTAAATATATATTTGTATATCTGTGCAACTGTGCATGTTGAATATAATTTCCAAGGTCGGTTCAGTCGACTGACCTGGTAAAATCTGTGCAACTTGCGCAGTTTACACAGGTATAGTAATATATACAACTTTAAACACTTTTATACACTTTATATTCTTGTATAAGATATGTGGAAATAAGATAATTGAATATATAACCTAATATATACGTAATCGAGGAGAGATTTTAAAAAAATTAAACTAAGACTAAAAACTAAAATAATCTAATTGATGCACCATGTTTGAAGTCTTGTCTCATTGTAGTATATATTCTCTTTTGGTCGTAGCAATCGTAACATCTGTATGTCGTAGTGATAGCTTTGCGTCATGAATCAAAACCAAGTCTCAACACGTACGATGTACACATATCGTCTGTGCGCATTACCAAATCAGATCGCTCACTCGATCACATAATTTCACTTCCAAACTAGTATCGTCCACCCGATTTCCTAGTGCGGACACGGATCTGGTTCTTGATTAAAAATTGTCATTCTCCTTGCATAGCCATAAATATGATAGAGAATTTCAGAATCAATCAAAAATCCACATCCAGTGTTCGCCGTAAATCGAGTGAAAATCCCAACTCGGATCGGTATAACTACCTCGAAATTATATGCTCGAATCTAGATCAAATTGTTATGCGAATAAAATAATATACGTACATCCTACGTATTTACCTCAATTGATTATTAGCCATATCAATTCTCTTTTTATTCACATTTGATTTCCATACTACTATTCTCAATTATCCCATTTCAACCTTTACTTAATCTCCATTCAAATATTAACTTGGAATATTTTTCTAATGCCAATTTTTACTCGAGAATTTCACCATTTACCCTTTTAAGTTCAATATAAATATCTTACACACTTTAATATTTATTTCCATTTGACCAACTTGGTATATATATATATTTCTATTCAAATTGGATCTCCCATTTCAATTTACCTTTCATTTAAATATTGAATTCTATTTGCCTCATCTTAAACATATTTAATTAACCATTTATTCAATCAGTTTCACTTACTAATTTATTTTAAATCTTAAATAAAAGTTTTATTCCAAACTTAATAAATTTTATTTCAATAAGCATTCCATTTGGCCTACTTAGAATCTTCCTCAAATTCACTTCTATTTAAGTTAATTCAGTTACATTCTAATTCAATTCAAATTTTAACTTCTATAAGTTTCCTAGCTTATTTACGTTCAATTAAATTGGTTTACTTACTCTGTTATTTTATTATCACACTTTCCTTTACTTAACTCTTTCAAATTAAATTTGATTCTAACAAATTTCAAATTTTATAAGTTATCAAACCCATTTTTACTTCACAAACATTTCTAAAATAAGATTCCAGAGTTTAATCCATTACTTAAATATTCAAAATAAATTTTGAAAACATATATATTCAAATCAATTTATTTCAGAATCAAACCAAATTCCGCAAATATATCCCAATTCAAAATATCCAGGCAGCAATTCCTCCCTTGAAAACTCAAAAATGAACATCAATGATGCTGCAGTCATTGTCGATGTTATTTTCCACAACCGAACTGAGTTCAGTGCTTTTATCCTTTTCAAAAACATTTCCAAATAATTTTAATTCCAAATTTCATATTCAATTCAAAAATATTTTCTAATAATTTTACTATTATTCCTCCAAAGCCTTTGAAAAAAACCATCTTCAAGCTCAAAAGAAATTAAATTATCTAAATTCCAAATCCTTCCAATAAATCAAATATTACTCTGGAAATTTTATCTCATTTCAAATTATAAATCGTATTTATAATCCACATTTCAAATTTCACTCTGTTATATGAATTTATTTCCTAGCTTTTGGTTATGATTTCAATTTCTTATTTGATTTCCACACAACAATGATAATAATTCAATATTATCACTTCCTAATAACCAAACACCATATATACTTATAATAATTTTCGAAAATTATTTCCTTCATGTATAAAAATTATTTGGGCAAATTTATTTCATTTACCCTATTTAAAACAATACCGCGACGTTGTTCTATTCAAGTGTTTAGAGATCCCTATCAAAAACGTCTATTACTCGTATTTACCAGAATCCATAAACCACTTAATAAACTGATCAATACGATATAAAACAATTTTTTATATTCACTATAAAATACGCTCCGTTATTTATAAATACCCTTAAACTCATCGAGAGTACTACGGGCTTTATTTTTAATGAGTAATTCCCACCAAAGCTAAGGTTCTCGCTTAACCTTCAGCTCTATTACCAAATGTAACGACCCAATTGTTCGACGCTCGAAAATCGACATCAATTTGTCCATTGTATTAAATGTCGAACAATCGAATGTCGAAAAACTAGACCGTAAGGGAAAGAAGAAGGAGGTAGAAGAAGAAATAGAAAACAACATCAAAATCTCACAAACGCAGTGGAACAATATATAGTAGATAAATGACTGATCTTTATACAGAAAGAACTATATCTATTTTATACATTACATCATCAGAGTATAATCCAAACAATAGAAAAATACTGGATAGCTATAATAACTTGTCCATACAAAACTTAACATAAAGCATTCCATACACAGCGGAAATAAGTCAGATACATGTGATACGTCTCGCCATACAACACATCCCCTGAGCTCCATAGCAGTCCATCCAGAATCTGTACTCTATAATACTCGGTTTGACCCGAGCATTATAGTGAAATAACACCCGAGTCAGTCTTGAAAATCAGCGAGAGAAAATGCACTCAATTGGATTATTAAAGTTTCCAAAATTCTTTGAAATCAAAGGTATCCGGTAAGACCACGCCACTAATAAACATGTCGGGTTTTTACCTTATGATAACCAAAACAATTTTATCAAATCCGTCTGATATTATAACAGTGTCTATAGAAAGTAAAATAGAATCTAGCTGAAATGCTTGCATCTCACGTTTCAGCAATAGTTGGGCACAATCAAAACCGTACGGGCGCTTATTGGTGATTGAATTTCATACAATGGCAGGGCTACCGGGGTACCGCCCGTCATAGTACCTGATCTAGATCAGTGTATCGAGGATCAACCCTGATCCGCTGCAACACAAGACCAGAGCTACCCCTACTGGATAGTCCGAATAAGATCACCCTACGGTTGGGTTCAGCAACCGCCCATATAGCCGAATAAAAAGGGACATCTAGACATGGATGACCTTATCCTAATTGATTGCTAACCACTTAGCCTTACTGCACCTCCCCTATTTTAGCCATTCCCGGTTGATGAGGCTTGAGGCTATGCGTCACCTTTTTAGCACACATTTACTTAGAATTCTAATCGTTCTCCTGACGATGTTTTGATAGCATTCATCCATACCAGTCTGTTTCGGGTCTGAACGGAACCGAAGGCACTACTCCTAATACATCCATTTTGGAATCACCCACAGGATTAGTAGCGATTAGACCTTGCACTTCACTGCTCCATCTTCGACTCCAAGCTATTGTCTTCCTCACAAAAACATTCAAACGGGACCGAAGTGGTTTTGGGAAATTAATCCCGATCCTGATCTCTTTGAAATGATCAGCGAATTAGCCAATATTAATAGTTGGTTATTTAACTATCAAATCACACAATCATTCAAACAATTGTTTTATTTTTACTGAAAGGCACCAAGTCCTAATAACATAGATTTTAAATAATTTCAATCACTTTATCCAAAGGTATATATACTTGAAAACATTTAAAATAAAAACTATTTAAAAGACTTCATTTAAAATAATCTTTATGCAATTCCATAATAATTTTCAAGTAAAACTTAGCCAAAACCACCTTTAAAATAAAAGTTATTTATATAAAGTATAAATATTTAGTAACTATCTTTTAAATCATAATACTAGTTTAACCTTTAAAAGAATTACTATAATAACAAAAATAATAAATATTTACTTTAAAATCTTAAAACAATTTAAATAATAAACTTCTTAAAAGAAAACATTCTTCTTTTAAAACATTTTAAAACTTCTAACTTATACTTAAAAAACTTTCTTTGAAAATACATTTAGCTTTTCAAGAAATTTCACTTTCCATTCCAATATAACCGTCTAATTATTTATAAATCCTTCTTGATTTATTTCCAGTTTAATTTAAGTCTCAATCCCATAATTTTTCATTTCCACCTTTAAATATAAAACCACTTTTTATTTATAAAACACATTTCCCATCTTTGTATAATCACTTTCAAAAATATATACTTAAATTATTTACATTAAGGCTACTAAAATTACTTAAATAAAAATAATACTTAAGAGATTTATAAGAGTTTCGGAGTAAAACTTAAACCAAAATTTCCTTTTAAAATAAAGTTAGTATATCAAACATTTATGTTTAAAATTCCTTTTATAAAAATCATACTACTAATTTACCTTTAAAAATAACTATCTACCATAATTAACTTAAATAAATATTTACTTTTCTCTTAATAATAATAATTAAAATAATAGATTTCCTAAAAAATTCTGAAAAACATTTTTAAACTTCTAGTTTTTACTTTGAAATCTTTTCTTTGAAAATACTTAGTTTTCCAAGGAAAAATATACTTTTCAACTTTTAAAATTAAAATCACCTTTTTATTTTTAGAACGAATTGCACATTTTCTTATAAATTCCATCGGAATCTATACTTTCAAATTTATCCATTGATAAATATTCCACTTCTTTTATAAACCAGTTTACAAATTTCTATTTCTCATTTCCCTTTAAATCACAGTTTCCAAAACACTAAAACGATTCCAACCAAATTCCTGGTTTAAATTCCCTTTAATATTTATTGCTCGATTAATTGAATTCCCATTAGCTATTTACTTAAGAATTTTCTTCTAATTTCCTTTAAAAATCCAAATTTGATATATATATATATATATATATATATATATATATATATTTCCATTTCTCAGAATACCAATATATATTCAGCTAAGCCATAACATCAATAATTTCAATTCCTAATATAATCAATATAATCTATCATAGATCATCAAATAAATCACATTGCTGAATATAAAATAAATTCAACGTTTTGAGGAATCCAGTTGGACCCCTTAGCCTGTTTTTCCTACATCTGCAGATGTTAGCACAATATAAAATACCGAGCCTACTTCGAGGGGGATATCGCGGTATAAGGGTCATCCGCTATTATACGTGGCACAGGGTCTCATCCGCTATATAATGCGGGAATCAATCACTCTAATATATATATATATATATATATATATATATATATATATATATATAAACACACACACACACACTCTATTATATATAATAACACATTCAGTCAATTCAATCATTCAACCAATAATTTAAATTTAACTATATAAATTTAAATGGTAATCCAAATGAGTAAGAATAACTCACCTTTGACTTTGTTTTGCAATCCGACCCAACCCGGCTATTTCCTTCATGATTTTCGACCTTGTATAATCATTATACAGTTTATTAACATTTGAACTAATCGAAAAATAAATTACCATTTATGTGTTTAATTTTAACTAATACTTAAAATTTTAAACCAATTTCCTTTAATAAATTATTTTTCAATGACCAGTTAAACAAATAAATTACCTTAATACTTTGCTTTAAAATAAGTTAGTAAATTTAAAATGTATGCACGTACATTTATTTCCACTTTGAAACTATATATATACTTAAAATAGCCTATATACATTTAAAAATTAAATTTATAACTCTACAACATTTCAAAATTTCCATTATATATAAATTCCAATATCTTCCTGTATAAAAGTTTTCCTGCTATATAATTAAATTAGGATAGGCCTGCAAATATATTTATATTCATATTATACTCCTCTTTGCTGTGTACATATATACAAATATATATAAATCTTTAAAAAAATTGTTTTCTAACTTACTGTAAAATAATTTCTGCTATAGATACATACATGCATACATAAAGTTCAAAATAAAAATCTAATACCTTACTGCAAAACCAATTACTGTGTTATGTTATTTACTATGCATATACATTTATACATATGTTGATATTAAATTGAAAATATAACTTGTAACCTTACCGCTCCCTCGATCGAGCACGGACCAAGCCTCGACCACTTACCATAATTGCTGCAACGTGCACCACCCGTCCACCTCACGACTCGCCTGCTCGTGCAGCTACGTCGCTCGCGACTCCCACCTGTCACGATTCGAACTCCCCACGAATGCGTCAACCACCTCGACACAACCTTACGGCCTCGCGAATTGCTCCCCCCATTTCCCTTCGATTTCGAACAATGATGATAGATCGTCGTTCTCTCTTTTTTTTAAGTGGATTCGAATTCGAGGGAGATGAGGAATCTCGGGGTTTAAGGTGTAGATTGGGTACGCGATCGTTTCTGCATTTTTAAAAAAATGAATCGGCCATTGTTTGAATTTGAGAGGAAAAGAATGTGGTCTTGATTTTTAAGTGGGGGAAAATGAATGCGGTTGAAATGGAAAAAGAACGAAGACCACGTTCCGACATTATTATTATTTTTTTTCTCTGCTTTGATTTGAACGAAGGGAATAAGTTTAGTCGTGACATATGGCTGAATGAGGGGTGTTGGAGAAGGTAAGTAATAGTGATTTGAGAAAAATTTTGATGTGAAGGAATATACGGCTGAAAAGTGGGTTAACTAAGCAATATTTTCATTTAAACTCCAAACGTCTCAATTTACGTAGCTTGAATTTGCGAACTCCTATCAAGGTATGCCGCTAGGCCTTTTTAATGTTGTACCACTATTCGGAATGCAGTGGAAAAGGTTCTGAGTCCTAATTCGATCGTATGGAAAAAGATAGCCTTTTGAACCCAGTTATTAAATTAATTTTGGATATAGATTTTAGCGTGTTTACCTACCGTACGACCACGCGATAACTCCACACACTATGAAATTTGAAATCGGATAATAATACACTATTATGGATCCAATGGGACTGGTTTCGTCGAATCTCAAGACTATGCCTCGGAAGGTTATTTGTAAATTCAATTTTAAACGGTGTATTTTTAAAACTTGACAAATCATTTTTAAAAAACTTCAGGGTTTCACAATCGTAACAGAATTAACATATAATAGATCATAACATATTTTTATACAAAAGAATCTGTAACTGTTTATACATTACATCATCAAAGTACAACGTAAACCAACAACACTATTCAGGCCATTTCTAATAACTTGTCCTCTCAAAGCGAAATATACAGCTTACACTGCACAGCGGAATATACATCAAGTACATAAGATACGTCTCGCCATCCAGCTTGTCTCGTGAGTCCCATGGCATCCTATTCTGTATCCTATAATACTTGGTCTGACCCGAGCATTATAGTGAAATAACACCCCAGTCAGTCTGGAAAACCATCATGAGAAATGACACTCAATTGGATTATTAAAGTTTCCAAAATCTTTTGAAATCAAAGCTATCTCGTAAGACCACGACATAAATAAACATGTCGGGTTTTTACCCTACGATAACCAAAACATTTTTTTATCAAATCCTTCTGATATTATAATTGTGTCTATTGAAAGTAAAATAGAATCTAGCAGAAATGCTTGCATCTCACATTCCAGCAATAGTTGGGTACAATCAAAACTGTATAGGCACTTATTGGAGATTGAATTCCATACAATGGCAGGGCTACTGGGGTACCGCCCGTCACAGTACCCGGTCTAGATCAGAGTTCCGAGGATCCACCCTGACCCCTTGCAACACAAGATCGGAGCCACCCCTTACTAGATAGTCCGAATAATATCACCCCGTGGTTGGGATCAGCAACTGCCCACACAACCAAATATAAGGGAAAATAAACTCCGTGTCAAACATGGGTCTAGTGTGAGCAAACGATTTAAGTTGTTTAACTCGAAAATCATTTGAAATAAAAGATATCTCGTAAGACTCTTCGCAAATAAACATGGATAAGTTTTTCCCTTACGATAACCAAAACATTTGATAGAAAATCCTGTTATATTATAATAGTGTCTAGGGTTTTCAATATAAATAGGAAATAGCTAGAATTCTTACATCTCATGTTCCAACATAGTTGGGCACAATCAAAACCGTAAAGACGCTTATTGGAGATTGGATTCCATACAATGGCATGGCTACTGGGGTACCGTCCGTCATAGTACCTAGTCTAGATCAAAGTATCGAGGATCCCTAATGATCCCCTATAAAACAAGACCGTAAATACCTCTTACTAGATAGTCCGAATAGGACAACCCTGCTGTTGTGGCCAATAACCGCCCCACACAGCCGAATAAAAGGGACATCTAGACAGGGGAAAATCTTATCCTACTTGGGTGCTACCCACTTAGTCTTGTTGCACCTCCCCTGTTTTAGCCATTCCCGGTTGATGAGGCTTGAGGCAACGATTACCATTATAGAACACATATCTTGAAATGCTCATCGTCCTCCATTGACGACGGTCTGATAGCATTCATCCATACAAGTCCGTTCCAGGTCGGAACGGAACCAAAGGCACTATCTCCATTACACTCGTTTTGGAATCGCTCTCAGAGTTAACGACAAATATCCCTTGCATTCTAAATCTTCATTCCCGATCTTCACTTGAGATTTCACGATCTATCGCTTATTTTGGATCGATGTGGTTTTCGAATAACAATTTGATATATGATCCCGGTCTCATCGAAATCTAAATGCAGTCTTTTAAGGCCAAGTTGTTTAAGTACAACAATTCAACTTAAATTCAGAATGTCATACAAAAATTCACTACAGATAAATAACTCACATTTATCATAGTTCAACTCTGGCATTTTATATCACAGAATATCACAAATTAACAGACTAGAGATATTAAACAATCCAAAGCATTCAATACAATTTAACCATCCATAGCAAGAATAACTAATCATAACATTTTTAGTTTAATTAAATTAAATTAAATTCATTTAAACACAAAATAATTAATTACCTATAACCCTTCTTAAGTGTCATTAATTAATTGCATGCCATTTTATTTTATTTTAATTAATTATTGGAATTAATTAATTATACTTTAAAAATACTTAAGACCTTAATTAATTAAAAGTTTAAGACATTTATCTTTACCATTTATTTAATTATCATTTAAATTTTATTTAAATTAAATGTTTGGAATTAATTTATTATTAACATTGAAATAACTTAAGGCCTTTGTTTAAAAACACTTCCTTTTCTTAAAGTATCTACTTAGTTACACTATTTAATTTTAATTTAATAAAGTTAAGAATTCAATAAAATAATGGACATATAATAAAATACTCTAAACTTAATTAATTTAAGTTAAAAATAAATTATTTTATATAACCTTTAACTAATCCAATATTTAAATAAACATTTATCATTTAAAGAAATTGGTTAAGAAAATTGTTTTTTGTTTTTAAATTTTAAAACCTTGTTCATACACTGCAAACCCGAGTTCAACCCGATACAATTCCTATGCCAAACCCAAGCCAACCCGATACTTTTCCCTCTCCTTATCTTTTTTTGAAAAAACTTGCTAACTCGCTCATGAACTAACCCGAGCCAAACCCTATGCTAACCCCTTCTTCTCCCCGACTCTCTCTATATACCTGATCCTTACCTCTACCTACCAAAAACAACAGAACCCATCAGCGCACGGTGCACGTGCACGCATGGTCGAGCGTCTCCGACCATCGTCGCTACCATCAGCAGGTCACCGACGGCATGCTCGATCGTCTCCACTACCCAAAACTTCGATCGAACCCTCACCTCGAAAATGAGCGAGTCGAGCAACCACATGAACCAAACCCGATCGCCACATCCATCACGCACTGCCTCCTCCAACCACTAGGCACCTCATCGACGAGTCCCGACCTTCGTCACACATCCATGCTTCTTTTCCCTACCTTCGATCCAACCTGATCTGACAACGACGTCGCTTTGCCCTAGCAAACGTCGACGACTCAAACAGGGTCTTAAACTCTAAAACGTCACCGCTTCACTTCCACGTTGATTTGAAAATTTAGTGACCGTTTTTCCCATGCTCTACGACCAACGAGCTACCTCCAAAAATGACCTCGACCCACGATCTTCCACCAATTGCCTGAAATTGGCGAAAATCCCATTTCCGTTCAACTCGCAACTTCTTCCCAAATTCAAACTTAAAAATCATGAAATTATTATTAAAAATAATGGTTTTTAAAAACAAATCTGATTATATATGAAAATCTTGAAAACATGAAAGTCGAATTTTTGAGATGATTTGAGTTTTACTGTAATTTCTTGTTTTACAGTTAATTACTTAATAATCTAACATAAAGACATTTTTAAAAATAGAATGTAGTCAATACAAACCTATTTTGTTTAAACATCATAACCTAAAATGGATTATATAAAGAGGAATCAAATTTTTGAGTAAGTTTTGGTCTGTTGAAAACTAAACAGAGACATGCTTATCTATATACAGACATGCACACAACAACTTCGTACTTATATACATGCAAGCATATTTATACATTCATGCAAAACACTCTCACGCATTACTACTATTATTTATCACATGCGTCAGAATATAAAGAAGATTTGGTTTTTAAGAGGTGAATGTTTACTCACAGATTAGTTGAACAGAGAAGGCTTTGAAAATTTGAAAACTGTTCTTGATTTTGAAAATGGAAACTTGATTTTTCAAACTGTATCTTGATTTTGAAACTGCTACAGGTCTTCTTTGATTAAGTTGAATTTGAATCTATGCTTCCTTTAGATTGAAAGCTTGAAGTAGTTTTAGTTGTTTAGATGTTTGTTGTTCTTTTTATTTTCCAGTTAGTTTTACAAATTTGAATGTTGAAAGAAAGAAAAAAGATTTATATATATATATATATATATATATATATATATATAAGTGTGTGAATTGTACAGCACCTAATTCTTATTATTTTCTCCTTTTTATTATATTTTGAAAATGTGGAAATTCATTTAAACAAGAATTTTTGACATTATCACCAAAAATCAACATTTTCAAAGGCGAACCATCTTATATCAGAGAGACAAGAAATTATGATGGACGGATTTTATGATATGATATGATTTTCACTGCAAAACCCCTTTTCTAGGTAAATACTCATTAATTTTTCTTCAAATTATTTTTAAAAATGGAATTACAACATTACAAACAAGTTTCCTTTGATAGTCACAACCCAGAAGTGGTTGTCTGAAGAGGAATT
This sequence comes from Allium cepa, assembly GCA_030765085.1. Taxonomy (NCBI): domain Eukaryota; kingdom Viridiplantae; phylum Streptophyta; class Magnoliopsida; order Asparagales; family Amaryllidaceae; genus Allium; species Allium cepa. The sequence continues at coordinate 419,461,850 of CM060943.1, read as the reverse complement.
AATTTTTGAATGAAAATTTGGGTCTGTTACACAAACTACTTTGATGGAACTTGGAAATAATTATTTGTTGTTTGTGCTCCATCCAATACTGCTTTTGCATGTCATCCATCCCTGTTAATCTTTATCCATAATCATCTGTTCTTCTCTTCCCATTTCTATATCAAGCTTTTGTTGCTCAATTTCTACAAACTTGCGCATCACATCGATGTTCTCCCGTGCTAGCTTACTTCTTTCTTGATGCCTTCTTTTGGGAATTTCAAGAGCGACATTCACTTTAGCGTCCACCACGGCATTAACTTTATTATTTCTCCAATTGGTCTATAACCTCCATCCGGTCTCTGATTGAGCGCATCCGACACATTTTATTCCTGAAATTGACTTTCTCTACAAGATGAATGATGAGTATATAGATGTAACAACCCGCATATTTTACGATTGTATATTTAAATATTTAATTTAAATATAGCATCGTTAGTTGGATTAAAGTCTGAAATGCTACTTTTTGCAAACAGTTGAATTGGGACTCGAGACCACTTCCATTGAGTTTAAAATGGCATTTGCGACCTTTTGAATATAAACATTGATATGTTTGCAGTCGAGTAGGATTTTGATGTTTTCATTTAGAGCTTTGGGTTTGGGTTTCAGCCCATTAACCCAACATATTACCCAATTACACTCCACTGCTCTTCATTCCTACAAAATATTTCCTTATACTCAAGCTTTAGTAAAAATGGGGGAAAAGATTGGAAACTAAAATTCCTAAGCCCTAGATTCTTAGGAAATTCCAATTCAAGCTCTAGAAATCCAAGAGAAGCTTAGGTAAGCATCATCTTCATCTTCTCCATCTCAATCCCTCTTCAATTTTTCAGAAATTCCTATAACCTAACTTAGAAAAAAGTTAACCTTTGTTAATAGATTGATGATTCTAGAGGTGTAGTGAAGAGGAATTGATCTTGCCTTGTTTTAAAAGCTTCTCCTTCATTGTTTTTGGGTTTAAAAGTGAGTTTTTGAACTCACATCTATGTCTATAACTTTCTTTGTAGTTGGGTATGAATTCCTAACATCTATAAATGTTCATTTTCTTTTGATTTGAATGAATTTGGTGAATGTTCCAAATTTTGGTTTTTGCTGTCCAATTTTATGAAAATCCTACTAGAGATATTTGGACATGTTTTTGGGGTGTGTCGAAGAGCCTATAAGGCTGGGATGTTGCTTGGAATAAATCCCTAGTCACCGTTGCTTGTTCGGTCGCCTCCGTTATGATTTTTATAGGCTGAAAATACTGCAAATTGCAGTTCAGTCGATTGACCACCCTGGTTCAGTCGACTGAACCTGGAAACAGAAAGTTTCCAAGCATAGATTCAGTCGACCGACCACCCTGGTTCAGTCGACAGAACCTGGAAATTGAAAGTTTCCAAGCATAGTGTAAGTCAACTGACCACCCTGGTTCAGTCGACTGAATCTGTTTCTCTCGGCCAATTTTGACTTTTGTGTGGATTTTCCAATTTTAATTGATTTATGTTAATCCAATTAGTTGTCATCACTTATTATTGACTTTGATGACTTCTTTCTTTGGATTTTTAGGAATATTTATTTTGATGGATTTGGTATCGATTTCTTTGGATTTGATTCACATCTTCGTATGTGAATTTTTGGAGACTGATTATTTTTACAATCATTTTTGTGATTTGTCACATTGAAAATTAAAGGTCTATATACTAGTAGTAAATATTCATACTCTTTCTCAAAGATGATTTCAACTCTATTTTTAATACAAAGCTCGTTTATAAAATCATTTTCCAATCTATTAGTATATACAAACCTTTTCCCTCATTCGTTCGAGAAATCCAATATAACGACTTAGCAAAATAAGCCGAATTAAACGCTTGCGTTTACTTTGTCGGTTAATTCTTAGACTCGTTCGATTGAAACTCTTGTGACAATTTTCAAGTGGAATCTACAATTTGTTCGTAAATATTTAAGTTAAGCCAGTGGTTATGGGACATGAAGCTAAACTCATTTGTTTACTAGCTTAGTGTAATTGACACTTCTTATTGATCGATGATGGTCATTTTGTGATATAGACTAGAAATGTGTGATGTCTCTTTGTTTGTGTGGAGGACTAAACCCCGTTTGTGGAGTTTCTACTCAAAATTTTGTGTGCTAGCGATCCATGGTCTTCGGGCCGTTTGTGGAGCCTCGACTCAAAATTGATGGTTAGCGACCATGGAATACCGTTCCGTTTGTGATGCACGTATTGGTGAGTTTTCATTCTCCCGATTGTGATAGGCCTTCCCCTTTGTGTTTTCTGGATTTCTAATTGATGATTTTCGAAATTTGTGTTTCACCCATTTTTGTGATTTACATTGATAAGTTCTATCAGTATTTGTGTTTTGGTGAATATGTTAAAGAATATGACATTCTTTTTGGTGTTTGAGTTCAAACAAGATATTGTATGATTTTTGTGTTATCTAATGTATACTTGTCACAGTATGGCATTATTATTATCATACGCTTTGTTATTTCTTTTATCATATCTCATTTTATATGATATTTATAGCTAGATTGATCCGTTTATTATTTTCTTATTATATAATACTCGGGTTAGACCGAGGTGTTACAGGTGCTTCCACTTGACTTCTTTGATAGGACAGCTTTTGACTTTTAGCTAACTACTGAGTTTAGTAGTTTTTGCTTTTATACATTTGAGATAGAGACTCCTTGATGTATACATATTCTTTTGTCTAGCACTTATACCTATTCTTTTGTGATGTAGTGGATCTTGAATGACCACTACTTTCATGTACACTTTTATGTGATATATTCATACCTTTTTCCGCCTTTGTGATATGGATATCTGCGACTGATTTGTGTTATGCTGTTTTCTATATTTTTTCGAAGTACGCATAGCCACTGTGCAGTAGCTTTGAGTTTGTATTTGATATGTTCGATTTCCTCTTGAAATGATTGAAGTGCGTGACATACTATCTGACATATCGGTACTCGCACAAAGCAATTACATGGATGGCCGCTTCTCAATAGCCTTATACTTCGTGCTAGTCAACGGCATTACCCCGTAGTGTCGTTGGCTAGCATGAGTATAAAGGTGAGGCATCACAGCTTGGTATCGAAGGCAAACTTTGGAACAATGTAGAATAATCTAGCAAGAATCATTGTTCTAAGTCCTTCTTAGGAATCATGCCCTAGGACTTATCCGAGTCTTAGGACCCGTTCTGTCTTATTTTCTTTGATGATGCTTTGTTTTATCAATCATGATTGTTTGATATTCATTATGAGAATAAATTTCTTCTTCTTTTTTCTTTCTTTCTTAAAGAAGAGAAACGGTTAGATCAAACCATCCCAACGCCGGTCAATCCAGTGCTACTTCTCAGGATGGAGTATTTATGTCTTCTCAACAGCTTTTAGATCTTGTAAAAAATGCTCAAGCCGCCGGACCCATTCCAGAGCCTATTCACCCTGAATCTGGGTTTGCACGCTTATGAAGTGATTATGCCAATTTGGGTGGAAGCCATTCTAGGGTTCTGAAAGCGTCATAGAAGTCCAAGCTTGGCTTAGAACATGCGATCGCATCGTTTCCCATATGAATCTTATTGATCTACATCGTGTCCACATAGCTTCTAGTATGCTCCAAGAAAGAGCATTAGATTGGTATGAGCTTCCGATTCTGAAATTATTGAAGCGCATCTTACTTAGGAGCAATTCTGGGAACGATTCGAATTAAATTTTGTGCCCGAAGCTGAATAAGTAACTTTAGCTCAGTGTTTTATTGACCTTGTTCAAGGTGAATTTTCTATGACAGACTATGTCGCATCTTATAAATCTCTTTCAAAGTATGGGGCCGAGTATATACATACCCCATTGAATAAAAATAAGAGGTTTATCTATGGCTTGAATAAAAATCTCAAAAAGCCTATACTTCTGGAACTGGAAGTTTCTTTTGATCAGCTTGTTAATATCACTCTTCGACTTGAAGGGACAGATAAAGAGAGTGATGTTGAAGTTGGCAGTGCCAAACTGAACTTCAACAACAACAACAAGAGACCTAATAAGTTCAAAGGTCCTTACAACAAAAAAGGGAAGCAAGCAACTTCGGTAGCAAAGACTCCTACTTTTAGCCGTGGAGAATGCTACAATTGTGGCTCTAAGGACCATTATGCAAATAAGTGTTCGAAGCCCCTTGCTTGTCGCTATTGCAAAAGTTCATGTCATACCTTATCTTTATGTCCCAAACTTCAAAGCAAGAAGGAGAGAAAGCTTAATGTTGCGCAAGCCCCTAGTAACACTTCTCTTAGTCAACGTATTTCTCATTCTATCCTTGATGGCATTATTATGTTTCGTAATCATCCTACTCGAGTTCTTTTTAATACGGTGCATCCCATTCTTTTATATCAAAAGAACTTGTTGATACTTTTTCTTTAAGTGTTATGGCTTTGATGACTTCTTTGAGAATTGCAAATCCGGTAGGTGGATCCGCAGAACTCAGTTTGCTTTGTGAAGATGTCGAGATTATTATATGTGATTATTCTTTTCGAGTCGATTTGCATGTTACACGCTACTTAGGTTTCAGAATGATTTTGGGAATGGATTGGCTTAACCGTTATGAATCCCACATCCAATGTCCATAGAGGACTATTCATCTTCGACATCCTCAATCTGTTAAGCAGATATGTATTGTTCTTAAAGATTCAGATTCCAATTTGGTAGCATCCTTATATTCTCTAAATTCTCATGATGAAGATAATGATGATGAGGAAGATGTCATTTCCCTCATTTATGTTGTTCGTGAACCAATATATTTGAGCCTGTCTTAGGATTATCACCAAGGCGAGCAATCAAGTTCAGAATTAATCTAGTCCTAGGAGCTCTACCTATCACTCATCCTCCTTATCGTATGTCTAATAAGGAAAATGAGGAGATGCATAAACAATTATCCGAATTGGAAGCGAAGCATTTTATTCGTTCTAGTTCCTCTCCTTGGGGAGCTTCAGCTATTTTTGTGAAGAAATCCGATGGTACATTTAGGCTTTGCATTGACTACCGCAAGCTTAATGGTCTTACCATTAAGAATAAATATCCTTTACCTTGGATTGATGATTTATTTGACCAACTTAGCGGTGCTAGTCTTTTCACAATTAGACTTAGCAACTGGTTTTCATCAGCTTTGTATTGCAGAGGATCGCATTCCTTTGACATCATTACGTACTTGTTATGGATCATATGAATGGCTTGTTATTCCATTTGGTTTACCGAATGCTCCAGCTTATTTCGTTGACCTTATGAATCGAGTTTTCAAAGACTTCCTTGATCGATTTGTTCTCATCTTTATAGAAGATATTCTTGTTTATTTTAAAACCGAGGAAGAGCATGAAAAACATCTTAGGATTGTGTTGGAAACTCTTAGGAGTAATCAATTGAAAGCAAAATTTTCTAAGTGCCACTTTTGGCAATCTCGTGTGAATTTTCTCGGACATATTATTTTTGAATTTGGAATTTCCATGGATCCTTCAAAGATTGAAGCGATTCAAAATTGGAAGAGACCGGAGAGTGTGACGGAAATCCGTAGTTTCCTTGGATTGGCGGGCTATTACCATCGTTTCATAAAAGACTTTTCTAAAATTTCCATGCCTCTTACTTGTTTGACAAAGAAGGGAGTTAAGTATAATCAAAGATTAAAAGAATTCCTTTCCAATGCTCCTATTCTTGTGATTCCCAAAGGGAACTAAGACTTTATTATTTATACCGATGCTAGTCGTGTTGGTTTGGGAGCCGTTCTCATGCAAAGGGAATGTGTTATTGCTTATGCTTCTAGGCAATTAAAGCATGCGGAGACTAGATATGCCACATAATTTAGAGCTCGCAGCAATTGTTTTCGCCCTTAGAACTTGGCGTCATTATCTTTTGGGAGATAAGTATATTCTCTATACCGATCATAAATCTTTGAAGTATTTATTTTCTCAAAAGGACCTTAATTTGCATCAACAATGTTGGCTCGAATTCCTTGCATCTTATGAACTTGATATTCTTCATACTCTCGGAAAGGGGAATCTTGTTGCCGGTGCACTTAGTCGCAAGCAACAAGCGGTTATTACAATGATGATATCTGAAAGGAATGATCTTGAGACTTTATCCACTTATGAGATTCGAGATCATGAATCCGATTCATGTTCATCTCTTATTCTATGTAGACTTGATGCTCATCCTTCTCCTTTAGACCACATCCTTGAAGCTCAAAAGTTAGATCCTGAATTGGCTCTTTTTAGCCAAAATTTTAGGGATAGAATTGATATTGAAGGTTTGAAAGACTTTGAAATCAATGCCCGTGACGGCATTCAAAAATTTGGTAGACTTATCGTGCCAAATATTAATGATCTTCGTAAAGACATTTTAGAAGATTCTTATTGTTCTAAATTTACCATTAATCTCGGTAGTAGTAAAATGTACGTGGATAGGAAGCGAGTTTATTATTGGGATGGAATGAAATCCGATATTGCTAACTTCATTAAGCGTTGCACAACTTGCCAACTCATAAAGCTCGAACATCAAAGGCCCAGTGGGTTATTGCAACCTTTGGACATTCCAATTTGGAAGTGGGATCAAGTGTCCTTGGACTTTATTGATGGACTTCCCCGATCTCGTTCGGGTCATGACAGTTTATGGGTGATTGTTGACAGACTTACAAAATCTGCCCATTTTATTCCCATTCGGTCTAATCGGACCGTACCTCTTTTGGCCAAACTCTATATTAAAGAAATTGTTAAATTGCATGGAGTTCCTACTTGTATTGTTAGCGATCGTGATCCATTATTTACTAGTGGATTTTGGAAGAGTCTTCAAAAAGCTTTGGGGATGAAGCTTAATTTTAGCACCGCTTATCACCGTCAGTCCGATGGACAAACCGAGCATGTGAATCAAACTCTTAAAGATCTTCTTCGTGCATGTGTTCTTTATTTTGGTGGAAGTTGGGATCTCTTGTTGAGTTTTCCTATAATAATAGCATCCAATCGAGTATTGGTATGGCTCCTTTCGAGGCACTCTATGGAAGGTCATGCCGATCTCCTTCTTGTTGGCTTGAGACCGGTGAGAAGCTGATTTTAGGTCAAGATTTTATTCATGATTCCACAGAAAAGATTGACCTTATACGTCATAGGATGAAAGAAGCTCAAAGTAGACAAAAATCCTATGCTGATAACCGAAGAAGGAAATTAGAATTTTCTGTGGGAGATTTGATGTTTATTCGTGTTTCACCTATGAAGGGTGTTGTGCGTTTCAGTCAATCGAAAAAATAGCGCATCGATATATTGGCCCATTTTCCATTGCCGAACGCATTGGTTCCGTGGACTATTGCTTTTTATTAACGGCTCAATTTTCTGCTATTCATGACATGTTTCACATTTCACAACTACGGAAGTGAACTTAGGGATTCTGATTCTATTTTTGAGCCTGGTGTTATTGAAGAAATTGAAGTTTCACCTAATTTGACTTATGAACAACATCCTACTTGTATCATTGCTACGGAGGTTAAATGCCTTCGAAAAAAAGATGTTCCGCCTATGAAAGTAAAATGGTCTTCAAATCCTAAGGATTGCTCGTGGAAATCTAGAGAATTCGTCGAGCGAACGCATCCGGACTTACTCTCCCGTGCTCCTTGAAGGTGAACTGCTTGTTTCAAAATTTTTTTGTGTTGATATGCTTTTATGGTTGTTACTCATTATTTTCTTCTTAAAGTATTGCGGGGACGCAATTTCTTTAAGGAGGAGAGTCTGTAACAACCTGTATATTTTATGGTTGTATATTTAAATATTTTATTTAAATATAGCATCGTTAGTCGGATTATAGTCCGAAATGCTACTTTTTGCAAACAGTTGAATTGGGACTCGAGACTACTCATTGAGTTCAAAATGGCATTTGCGACTTATTGAGTATAAAAATTGATATGTTTGGAGTTGAGTAGAATTTTGATTTTTTTTATTTAGGGCTTTGGGTTTGGGTTTCAGCCCATTAACCCAACATATTAACCCCATTCCACTCCACTCCTCTTCGTTCCTTCATGATATTTCCTAACACTCAAGCTTTAGTAAAAATGGGGGAAAAGAATGGAAACTAAAATTCCTAAGCCCTAGATTCTTACGAAATTCCAATTCAAGCTCTAGAAATCCAAGAGAAGCTTAGGTAAGCATCCTCTTCATCTTCTCCATCTCAATCCCCCTTTAATTTTCAGAAATTCCTACAACCTAACTTAGTAAAAACTTCACCTTTGTTAATATATTGAAGATTCTAGAGGTGTAGTAAAGAGGAATTGATCTTACCTTATTTTAAAAGCTTCTCCTTCATTGTTTTTGGGTTTAAAAGTGAGTTTTTGAACTCACATCTATGTCTATAACTTTCTTTGTGGTTATGAATTCCTAAAATCTATTCATGTTCATTTGCTTTTGATTTGAATGAATTTGGTGAATTTCCAAATTTTGGTTTCTGTTGTGCAATTTTATGAAAATAATATAGGGATGTTTGGACATGTTTTTAGGATATGTCGAAGAGACTATAAGGCTGGGTTGTCGCTTGGCATAAATCCCTAGTCTCCGTTACTTGTTCGATCACCTCCATAATGATTTATATAGGCTGAAAATATTGCAAATTGCAGTTCAGTCGACTGACCACCCTGGTTCAGTCGACTGAACCTGGAAACAGAAAGTTTCCAAGTATAGATTTAGTCGACTAACCACCCTGGTTCAGTTGACTGAACCTGGAAACCGAAAGTTTCCAGGCATAGTGTCAGTTGGCTGACCCCCCCTTTTCAGTCGACCGAATCTGCTTCTCTCATCCAATTTTGCCTTTTGTGTGGATTTTCCAATTTTAATCGATTTATGTCAATCCAATTAGTTGTCATCACTTATTATCGACTTTGATGACTTCTTTCTTTGGATTTTTGGGAATATCCATTTTGATGGATTTGGTATCGATTTCTTTGGATTTGATTCACGTCTTCGTATGTGAATTTTTGGAGATTGATTGTTTTTACAATCATTTCTGTGATTTATCACATTGAAAAATATAGGTTGCTATACTAGTAGTAGATATTCAAACTCTTTCTCAAAAATGATTTCAACTCTATTTTGAATACAAAGATCATTTATAAAATTGTTTTCCAATCCATTAGTATGTAGAAACCTTTTCCCTCATTCGTTTAATAAATCCAATTAAACGACTTAGAAAAACAAGCGGTATGAAACGCTTGTGTTTATTTTGTCGGTTAATTCTTAGACTCATTCGATTGAAACTCTTGTGACAATTGTCGAGTACGAATCTACAATTTGTTCGTAAATATTTAAGTTAAGCCAGTGGTTATGGGACATGAAGCTAAACTCATTTATTTACTAGCTTAGTGTAATTGACACTTCTTGTTGATCGATGATGATCATTTTATGATTTAAACTAGCAATGTGCGATGTCTCTTTGTTTGTGTGGGGGAACTAAACCCAATTTATGGAGTTTTGACTCAAAATTTTGTGGGGTTGCCACCCATGGTCTTTGAGCCATTTGTGGAGCCTCGGCTCTAAAGTGACGGTTAGCGGTCATGGAATAGCGTTTCGTTTGTGATGCATCTGTTGGGTGTTTTCATACTCCCGTTTGTGATAGGCCTCCCCCTTTGTGTTTTCTGGATTTCTAGTTGATAATTTCTGGAATTTGTGTTCCACCAATTTTTGTGATTTACATTTATAAGTTCTATCAATATTTGTGGTTTGGTGAATATGTTAAACAATTGGACATTCTTTTTGGGGTTTGAGTTCACACGAGATATTGTATGATTTTTGTTTTATCTAATGTATACATGCCATATTATGGCATTATTATTATCATACATTTTTATTATGTCCCTTATCCTATCTCATATTATATGATATTTATAGCTAGACTAATTTGTTTATTATTTTCTTCTTAAATAATATTCGGGTCAGATCGAGGTGTTACAGGTGCTTCCACTTGACTTCTTAGATGGGACAGCTTTTGACTTTTGGCTAACTACTTAGTTTAGTAGTTTTTTCTTTTATACATTCGAGATAGAGACTCCTTGATGTATACATATTCTTTTGTCTAGAACTTGTACATATTCTTTTATGATTTAGTGGATCTTTGTAACAACCCGCAAATTTTACGATTGTGTATTTAAATATAGCATCGTTAGTCGGATCATTGTCCGAAATGCTACGTTTTGTAAATGGTCGAATTAGGACTCGGGACCACTTCCATTGAGTTCAAAATACCGTTTGTGACCTTTTTGAGTTTAAACTTCGATATGTTTGGAGCTAGCTAAAATTTGACCTTTGCACTTTGGGCATTGGGTTTGGGCTAGCCTAAACTATTAATTCTAGCTCCATTCCCACTTCTCTTCATTCACTTCCATATCCTAACACTCCAAGCTTTCATAAAAATGGGTGAAGAGAAAAAGAATTAGAATTCCAAAGCCCTAGTTCCATTCAATCCAAGTTCTAACTCCAAATTCAAAGAGAAGCTATTGGTAAGCATCCTCTTCTTCGTTTCCAACTCATTCTACCTTCAATTTCAGAAATCCCTAAAGTCTAACTTAGGAAATGTTTTTCTTTTAAGCTTAGATTCAAGCTTCTTAGGTTGGAATTGAAGAGTGATTGTTCTTGCCTTGCTCTATAGTTTCTCCGTCCTTGTTTTTGTGAAAAAGGTGAGATTTTTATCTCACATCTAAGTCTATAATTATCTGTGATTGTTAGGTATGAATTCCTAACATCTTTACGTGTTCATTTAATTTTGATTTGGATTGATTTGGTGAATATTCCAATTTTTGGTGTTTCGAAAACAAAATCTGTGAAAAACCTTATATGGATGATGGACATATCGATCAGAGTGTATTGTTGAGTCTTTAAAGTTGGGTCGTTTGGCGTAAACCCCTCGTTATCATCTAACATAAACCCCTCGTTATTGTCACTCATCCGATTGCTTCCGATATAATTTGGCCATCATTGGCCTAGGGGAGAATATGCCCAAAGCTTCAGTTTCAGACGTCTGAAATTAATGGTTCAGATGTCTGAATACTGTTCAAGGGAAAATTTATTTCCCAGATTCACACGTCTGAGTCATAAACTTCAGACGTCTGAAATTGCTCGAGTTCAACCCGAGAGCAAATGGGCTAAAATTAGCCATTTTCAGACGTCTGAAATTAATGATTCAGACATCTGAATAGTGCTTTGAAAAACATTTATTTTTCAGATTCAGACGTCTGAATCATTTATTTCAGACGTCTGAATCTACTTGTCTTTGCCTAATTTGCCTAAGCTGTTTGGGTCTCCAATTTTAATCGATTCGGGTTGATCCAACTTATTGTTATCATTTATCGACTTTGATGACTTCCTTTATTTGGATATTTTAGGAATATCCATTTGGATGGATTCGGTATTGATTTATGGATTTGATTCACGGCTTCGAATGTGAATTTTGGTGATTGTTTGTTTTTACAATCATTTCTGTGATTTGTCACTTTAAAAATACAAAGGTTTCCATACTAGTAGTAAATATCAAAACTCTTTCATCAAAATGATTTCGACACTATTTTATTACAAAACTTGTTTCTTCAACCGTTTTCCAAACTATTACTATGTACAAACCTTTACCTCATTCGTCTGAGAAATCTAATTAAACGGCTTAGTAAAATAGGTGGTATGAAACACATGCGTTTACTTCGTCGGTTAATTTTTGGACTTGTTCGATTGAAACTTTCGTGACAACTTTCAAGTGGAGACTTACAATTTGTTCGTAAATACTTAAGTTAAGCAAGTGGTTATGGGACATGAAGCTAAACTCATCTATTTACTAGCTTAGTGTAATTGACACTTCTTGATGATCCATGATGATCATTTTATGATTTAGACTAGCAATGTGCGATGTCTCTTTGTCTGCGAGGGAGACTAAACTCTGTTTCGGTGGAGCTTCGACTCAAAATTGGTGGGGTAGCGACCCATGGTCTTCGGACCGTTTTGTGGAGCTTCGGCTCAAAATAAATGGTTAGCAACCATGGAATAACGTTCCATTTTGTGGTACACGTGTTGATGAGTTTTCATGCTCCCGTTTTGTGATAGGCCTCCCCCTTTTTGTGATTTCTGGATTTCTATTGATGACTTCTAGAATTTGTGTTTCACCAACTTTTGTGATTACATTGTTAAGTTCTATCAATTTTTGTGCATTGGTGAATTTGTATTTCAACAACTTTTACAATTGGCATTGTGATGTTTGCTAATATTTGTGACTTGGTGAATAAAAATAAAGAGTATGACATTCTTTTTGATCTTTGAGAAGATTCTTGTGATATTGATTAATCTCTAGTTGATTTTCAATTAAATACTTATCACAGTATGGCTTTATGGTTATCATACATTTTTGTCATATCACTTATCCTATATCATTTTATCTAATATTTATAGCTAGACTGATCCGTTTATTATTTTCTTATTAAATAATACTCGGGTCAAACCGAGATGTTACAGGTGCTTCTGCTTGACTCTTTATATCGAGCCATCATCTGACTTTTGTCTAACTACAGTAGATTTGTAGTTTTTGTTGGTATACATTAAAGATAGAGACTCCTTGATGTATATATTCTTTTGTGTAGCACTTGTATCTATTCTTTTGCGCTATTGTGGATCTTGTTTGACCACTACTCTGATGTACACACTTTCATGTGTTATATTCATATCTGTTTCCGCCTTTGAGATATGAACTTCTGTGACTGATTTGTATTATGCTTATTTCTATATTTGTTTTCGAAGATTTTATAGCCACAGTGTAGTAGTTTAGGTTTTGTATCGGTATGTCGGATTTCCTCTTGAAATGAAATGCATGTTACACTATCTGACATATCGGTGCTCCCACAAAGCAATTACATGGATGGTCGCTCCTCAACAGCCTTATTCTTCGCGCTAGCTGATGGCATTACTCCGTAGTGTCCTTAGCTAGCGTGAATATAGAGGTGGGGCGTCACAGCTTGGTATCAGATCCAAACTTCGGAACAATGTAGAATATTCTAGCAAGGATCATCGTCCTAAGTCCGTCTTAGGTGTCGTGCCTTAGGATTTAATTCGAGTCTTCGTACCGTCTTATCCTAATTTCTTTTGTGATGCCTTGTTTTATCAATCTTTATTTTTTGATATTCATTTTGTGAATAACCTTTCTTCTTCTTCTTCTTTCTTTCTTTCTTAAAGAAGAGAAATGGTTAGACCTGGCCATCCCAACGTTGGTCAATCTAGTGCTACTCCCCAGGATGGAGTATTTATGTCTGCACAACAGCTTCTTGATCTTGTAAAGAACGCGCAAGCTGTCAGACACATTCTAGAGCCTACTAAACTAAAATCTAGATTTGCATGCCTGTGTAGTGATTATACAAATTTAGATGGAAAGTCGTTCAGGGGTTCCGAGGGCGTTATCGAAGTCCAAGCTTGGCTTAGATCATTTGATTGCATCTTTTCTCGCATGAATCTTCTTGATCTTCATTGAGTCCAAGTGGCTTCTAGCATGCTCCAAGAAAGAGAATTAGAATGGTATGAGCTTCTTATTTCTGAAGTAGTCGAAGCGGATCTTACTTGGCAGCAATTCCAGAAAAGATTCGAATCAAAGTTTGTGCGGGAAGCTGAAAAAGTGACATTGGCCCATCGTTTTATTGACCTTGTTCAAGGTGAATCTTCTGTGAAGAAATATGTCGCATCTTTCGAATCTCTTTCTAAATACGGGGTTGAGTACATTAATACCCCATTGAAGAAGAATCATAGATTTTTCTATGGCTTGAATAAAAATCTTAAGAAGCCATTACTTCTGAAATTGGAAGTTTATTTTGGCCAACTTATTGATATCGCTCTTCAATTGGAAGAGGCAAATAAGGAAAGTGATGTTGAATTTGTGGATGTCAAACCAAACTTCAACAACAACAAGAAAAGGCCTAATAAGTTCAAAGGCCCTTATCCTAATAAGAAAGGGAAGCAAGCAACTTCTGCAGCAAAGACTTCTACCTTTAGTGGAGGGCAATGTTATAATTGTGGTTCTAAGGACCATTATGCAAATAAGTGTTCAAATCCCCTTGCTTGTTGCTATTGTAAAGTTTGGGTCATTATATATCTGCATGTCCCAAACTTAGGGAAAGAAGGAGGGAAAGCTAAATGTCGTAAAAGCTCCTAGTAACACATCTCGTGGTCAAGGTATTTATCATTCTATCCTTGATGGCATTATTATGTTTCATGATCAACCTGTTCGAGTTCTTTTTGATACGGGTGCATCCCATTCTTTTATATCAAAAGAACTTGTTGATACTTTTTCTTTGAGTGTTATGGCTTTAATGACTTCTTTGAGAATTTGAATCCGGCCGGTGGATCCTCAACACTCAGTTTGCTTTCTAAAGATGTCGAGATTATTTTGTGTGTATTTTTCTTTCCAAGCCGATTTCCATGTCACGCGTTACTTAGGCTTCGAAATGATTTTGGGAATCGATTGGCTTAACCGTTATAAAGCCCAAATCCTATGTCCTGAGCGGACTATTCATCTTCGGCATCCTCAATCTGTTAAGAAGATTTCTATTGTTCTTAAAGATTCGGATTCCAACTTGGTAGCATCTTTATATTCTTTAAACCCTCGTGATGATGATAATGATGATGAGGAAGATGTCATTTCTTTTATCCACATTGTTTGTGAATTTTCGACATATTTGAGCCCGTTCTAGGATTACCACCTAAGCGAGCAATTGAGTTCAGAATCAATCTAATCCCTGGAGCGCTACCTATCACTCGTCCTCCTTATCGTATGTCTATTAAAGAAAATGAGGAGATGCGTAGACAATTATCCAGATTGGAGACGAAGCAATTTATTAGTTCTAGTTCCTTTCCTTGGGAAGCTTCATCTATTTTTGTGAAGAAATCCGATGGTATACTTAGGTTTTGCATTGACTACCAAAAACTTAATGATCTTACTATCAAGAATAAATATCCTTTACCTCGGATTGATGATTTATTCGACCAACTTATTGGTACTAGAGTCTTTTCACAATTAGACTTAGCAACCGGTTTTCATCAGCTTCGTATTCCAGAGGATAGCATTCCTTTGACATCATTCCATAATCTTATGGATCATATGAATGGCTTATTACGCCATTTGGTTTAATGAATGCTTCGGCTTATTTTGTTGACCTTATGAATCGAGTTTTCATAGATTTCCTCGATTGATTCGTTCTCATCTTTACAGACGATATTCTTGTGTATTCTAAAACGGAGGAAGAGCATAAAAAGCATCTTCGAATTATGTTGGAAACTCTTAGAAGAAATCAATTGAAATAAATTTTTTCTAAATGCCATTTTTGGCAATCTCGTGTGAAATTTCTCGGCCATATTATTTACGAATCCAGAATTTCCATGGATCCTTCAAAGATTGAACCGATTCAAAATTGGAAGAGACCGGAAAGTGTTACGGAAATCTGTAGCTTTCTTTGATTGGCGGGCTATTACCGTCGGTTCATAAAGGACTTTTCTAAAATTTCCGTGCCTCTTACTAGCTTGACAAAGAAAGGAGTTAAATACATTTGGTTGGACAAATGTGAAGCTTCTTTTCAGAAATTAAAAGAACTCCTTTCCAATGCTCCTATTCTTGTGATTCCCGAAGGGAATCAAGATTTTATTGTTTATACCGATGCTAGTCATATTGGTTTGGGAGCCGTTCTTATGCAAAAGGATTGTGTTATTGCTTATGCTTTTAGGCAATTAAAGCCAGCCGAGACTAGATTATGCCACTCATGATTTAGAGCTTGCGGCTATTATTTTCGCCTTTCGTATTTGGCGTCATTATCTTTTGGAAGAAAAATTGTCCTCTACACCGATCATAAATCTTTAAAGTATTTATTCTCTCAAAAGGAACTTAATTTGCGTCAACAACGTTGGCTTGAATTCCTTGCATCTTATGATCTTGATATGCTTAATACTCCCGGAAAAGGAAATCGTGTTGCCAATGCACTTACCCGTAAGCAACAAGCGGTTGTCTCAATGATGATATCCGAATGGTGCGATCTCAAGACTTTGTCCACTTGTGAGATTCGAGATCGTGAATCCGATTTATGTGCATCTCTTGTTTTATACAGCCTTGAGGCTCATCCTTCTCTTATAGACCGCATTCTTGAAGCTCAAAAGTTACAACCCGAATTGGCTCTTCTTAGCCAAAGGTGTAGGGATAAAATTAATATTGAAGGTTTGAAAGACTTTGATATTGATGCTCGTGGCGACATTCGAAAATTTGGTAGACTTATCGTGCCAAATATTGATAATCTTCGTAAAGATATTTTAGAAGATTCACATCATTCTAAATTTACCATTCATCCCGGCAGTAGCAAAATGTATGCGGGTATGAAGTGAATTTATTATTGGAATGGAATGAAATCCGATATTGCTAACTTTGTTAAGGGTTGCATGACTTGTCAACTCGTCAAGGCCTAGCATCAAAGGCCCGTGCGGGTTATTGAAGCCTTTGGACATTCCAATTTGGAAGTGGGACTAAATTTCCATGGACTTTATTGACGGCCTTCCCCGTTCTCGTTCGGGTCATGATAGCCGATGGGTGATAGTTGATAGACTTACTAAAGCCGCCCATTTTATTCATGTTCGGTCCAACCGAACCGTACCTCTTTTGGCCAAACTCTTTATTAAAGAAATTGTTAAATTGCATGGAGTTCCTACTTCTATTGTTAGCGATCGTGATCCATTGTTTACTAGTGGATTTTGGAATAGTCTTTAGGAAGCTTTGGAAACGAAGCTTAATTTTAGCATCGCTTATCACCCTCGGTCCGATGGAAAAACCGAGCGTGTGAATCAAACTCTTGAAGATCTTCTTCGTGCATGTGTTCTTGATTTTGGTGGAAGTTGGGAAGATCATATTTCTCTTGTTGAGTTTTCCTATAATAATAGCTTCCAATCTAGTATTGGTATGGCGCCTTTTGAGGCACTCTATGGAAGGCTATGCCGATCTCCTTCTTGTTGGCTTGAGGCCGGTGAGAAGTGGTTTTAGGTCCAGATTTTATTCATGATTCCATAGAAAAGATTGATCTTATCCGCCATAGGATGAAAGAAGCTCAAGGTAGGAAAAAATCCTATGCCGATAACCGAAGAAGGAAATTGGAATTTTTTATGGGAGATTTTGTGTTTATTCGTGTTTCACCTATGAAGGGTGTTGTGCGTTTCAGTCGATCGAGAAAATTAGCACCTCGATATATTGGTCCATTTCCCATCACCGAACGTATTGGTTCCGTGGTTTATCGCCTTTTATTACTGGCTCAGTTTTCTACTATTGATGACGTGTGTCACATTTCTCAACTACGGAAATGCCTTAGGGATTCTGATTCTATTCTTGAGCCATGTGTTGTGGAAGAAATTGAAGTTTCGCCTAATTTGACTTATGAGCAGCATCCTATTCGTATCATTGCATCAGAGAAAAAATGCCTTCAAAATAAAGATGTCCCTCTTGTGAAGGTTCAATGGTCCTTAAATCCTAAGGATTATTCTTGGGAATCTAGAGAATTCATCGAGCGAACACATCCGACATTATTTTCTCGTGCTCTTTGAGATGAACTTTTTATTTCAAGTTTCTTTTGTGTTGATATGGTTTTATGGTTCTTACTTTTTATTTTCTTCTTAAATATTGCGAGGACGTAATTTTTTTAGGGAGGGGAGTCTATAACAACCTGCATATTTTACGATTATGTATTTAATTTTTTATTTAAATATAGCATCGTTAGTCGGATTATAGCCCGAAATGCTCCTTTTTGCAAATGGTCGAATTAGTACCCGAGACCACATCCATTGAGTTCAAAATACCGTTTGCGACCTTTTTGAGTATAAACTTCGATATGCTTGGAGCTAGCTAAAATTTGACCTTTGCACTTTGGGCTTTGGGTTTGAGTTAGCCTAAACTATTAACTCTAGCTCCACTCCCACTTCTCTTCATTCACTTCCATTTCCTAACACTACAAGCTTTCATAAAAATGGAGGAAGAGAAAAAGAATTAGAATTCCTAAGCCCTATTTCCATTGCAAATCCAAGTTCTAACTCCAAATTCAAAGAGAAGCTATTGGTAAGCATCCTCTTCTTCTTCTCCAACTCATTCTACCTTCAATTTCAGAAATCCCTAAAGTCTAACTTAGAAAATATTTTTCTTTTAATCTTAGATTCAAGCTTCTTAGGTTGGAATTGAAGAGTGATTGTTCTTGCCTTGCTCTATAGCATCTCCAACCTTATTTTGGTGAAAAAGGTGAGATTTTTATCTCACATCTAAGTCTATAATTATCTTTGATTGCTAGGTATGAATTCCTAACATCTTTACGTGTTCATTTGATTTGATTTGGATTGATTTGTTGAATATTCCAATTTTTGGTGTTTTGAAAACAAAATCTATGAAAAAGCTTATATGGATGTTGGACATGTTGATCGGAGTTTATTGGTGAGTCTTTAAAGTTGGGTGGTCGTTTGGCGTAAACCCCTCGTAATCGTCACTCATCCGATTGCTTCCGATATAATTTTTCCATCATTGGCCTAGGGAAGAATATGCTGAAAGCTTCAGTTTCAGACGTCTGAAATTAATGGTTCAGACATCTGAGCCATAAACTTTAGACGTCTGAAATTGCTCGAGTTCAACCCGAGAGCAAATAGGCTAAAATTAGCCATTTTCAGACGTCTGAAATTAATGATTTAGACGTCTGAATAGTGCTTTGGAAAACATTTATTTTCTAGATTCAGACGTTTGAATCATTTATTTCAGACGTCTGAATCTGCTTGTCTTTGCCTAAGTTGCTTGGGTTTCCAATTTTAATCGATTCTGGTCGATCCGACTTGTTGTTATCATTTATCGACTTTGATGACTTCCTTTATTTGGAAATTTTAGGAATATCCATTTAGATGGATTCAGTATTGACTTTTATGGATTTGATTCAAGGCTTCGAATGTAAATTTTGGCGATTGATTGTTTTTACAATCATTTCTGTGATTTGTCACTTTAAAAATACAAAGGTTTCCATACTAGTGGTAAATATCAAAACTCTTTCATCAAAATGATTTCGACACTATTTTATTACAAGACTTGTTTCTTCAACCATTTTCCAAACTATTAGTATATACAAACCTTTACCTCATTCGTCTGAGAAATCTAATTAAACGGCTTAGTAAAATAGGTGGTATGAAACGCATGCCTTTACTTCGTTGGTTAATTTTTGGACTTGTTCGATTTAAACTTTTGTGACAACTTTCGAGTGGAGACTTACAATTTGTTCGTAAATACTTAAGTTAAGCAAGTGGTTATGGGACATGAGGCTAAACTCATCTATTTACTAGCTTAGTGTAATTGACAATTCTTGATGATCAATGATGATCATTTTGTGATTTAGACTAGCAATGTGCGATGTCTCTTTGTCTGCGAGGGAGACTAAACCCCGTTTCTGTGGAGCTTCGGCTCAAAATTGGTAGGGTAGCGACCCATGGTCTTCGGACCGTTTTATGGAGCTTCGGCTCAAAATAAATGGTTAGCAACCATGGTATAGCGTTCCCATTTTGTGATACACGTGTTGGTGAGTTTTCATGCTCCCGTTTTGAGATAGGCCACCCCCCTTTTTGTGATTTCTGGATTTCTATTGATGACTTCTAGAATTTGTGTTTCACCAATTTTTGTGATTACATTGATAAGTTCTATCAATATTTGTGCATTGGTGCATTTGTGTTTCAACAACTTTACAATTGGCATTGTGATGTTTGACAATATTTGTGACTTGGTGAATAAAAATAAAGATTATGACATTCTTTTTGATCTTTGAGAAAATTCTTGTGATATTGATTAATCTCTGGTTTGATTTTTAATTACATACTTATCACAGTATGGCTTTGCAGTTATCATACGTTTTTGTCATATCTCTTATCCTATATCATTTTATCTGATATTCATAGCTAGATTGATCCGTTTATTATTTTCTTATTAAATAATACTCGGGTCAGACCGAGATGTTACAGGTGCTTCTGCTTGGCTCTTTATATGGAGCCATCATCTGACTTTTGTCTAACTACAGTAGATTTGTAGTTTTTGATATACATTAGAGATAGAGACTCTTTGATGTATACATATTCTTTTGTGTAGCACTTGTATCTATTCTTTTGTGCTATTGTGGATCTTGTTTGACCATTACTCTGATGTACACACTTTCGTGTGTTGTATTCATATATGTTTCCGCCTTTGAGATATGAACTTCTGTGACTGGTTTGTGTTATGCTTATTTCTATATTGATTTCGAAGATATTATTGCCACTTTGTAGTAGTTTTGAGTTTGTGTCGGTATGTTAGATTTCCTCTTGAAATGAAATGCATGTTACACTATCTGACATATCGGTGCTCGCACAAAGCAATTACATAGATGGTCGCTTCTCAACAGCCTTATTCTTCGCTCTAGTTGACGGCATTACTCCGTAGTATCCTTGGCTAGCGTGAGTACAGAGGTGGGGCGTCACAATCTTGAGTAGACACTACTTTGATGTACACTTTTATGTGATATATTCATATCTGTTTCCGCCTTTGTGATATGGACATCTATGACTGATTTGTGTTATGCTTATTTCTATATTTGTTTCCGAGGTCCGCCTAGCCATTGTGTAGTAGCTTTGAGTTTGTATTTGATAGGTCGGATTTCCTCTTGAATGAAATGAAATGCGTGACATACTATCTGACATATTGGTATTCGCACAAAGAAATTACATGGATGGTCACTCCTCAATAGCCTTATTCTTCATGCTAGGCGACGACAATCCCGTAGTGTCCTTGGCTAGCGTGAGCATAGAGGTGGGGCATCATAGAAGATTTCTATGCTTTGTTCTTCCCCTTTCCCTTCATTTGAACGTCTCGAAGGCCCTTAACGTTATCGGCGTTCCACTTTGGTGTGCTCGTGAGTAACTCATAATAGTTAAGAAATTGGTAATAATGCACTTTTTAAGCTTCGTTTTCCCTAGGAAAATGCTTTAGAATTCCTCATTATCCACGCTTCTTTGTAAATCCAAAAAGAAAAAAATTACTAATAATATTTAATACAAAAAAACTAATAATAATAAGAAACATACCAAGTGCTCTTTGCCTCCCATTCCACTAGGGTTCGCTTTCTTTATTTTACAATTCTATGATTCATAAAACTGAGTTAGTTGATTGGTTTTTCCGAATTGACCTTGAATCGCCGACAAAGATCAAGTATTTTCGAAATGCGTAAGGTTGAAGGTATGCATTATTTTCTTCCAAAACTAATCACTGCTCTGATTGTTGCCTCTAATCGAGTCGTTCGTATAATGACATTAAAATTTGCATAAATCGTAGTCCTCGTAGCTTCTCCATGGATTAGACGAATGCTGTATGGGAGGAGTGCTCGGTTGTTGTTGGCTATCGTCGAAGTAATAGTTTTGAGACTGAGAAGGATGCATGATGTCTCCAAAAGGTGAAGTCATTTCAGATAATATAGGTTGTTTGAGAAATGAATGAAGATGTTTGTGTAGATAAGATGAGTGAAGATACTGAATTTATAGAGAAGGCGAAAAATGGCCGTTGGAACAAGCCGTTAGGCTATAGGCACTGATTTAATCAATGCCCAGGGACAATTCAGAATTCTGAATTGGCCCCTGAATATTAACCTTATTATTAAGGCTAATATGAACTTTTGGAGTGAATAAAAGCTGTATGCCTTAATATTAAGCCTTAATATACGGCTGTTGGAGATGCTCTAAAGAAGTACTTAGCATGAATAATAAGAAACTGAATATTCATGCTATGGCCCAATGGTCCTAATTCAGTTGAATTGGAATGTTCCGCTTTACAAAAATGAAATGGTGTAGGACGTCCAAACTTGACCATTCATTTTTTGGATGTTCAAACTTGGACGCCTAGAAAATGATCATCTAAAATATTACATTATGCCAGAACGATCCTAAAATTGTTAAATATCCTTGCACAAAGGTGAATGAAGATATATACTTAAAGTCTCACATTGGCAAAAATAGGTGAGGTGTACATGTTTATATACTCTTTCTCATTAATCTATATTGGCCCTTAAGGTCAGATAATTTTGTCCAAGAGAGAAGAGCTATATGCCCATGGTTTAACACACATATACGGTGCCCGTCGGAACCGAACCAGGTGCGAGTCCGATAGGACTGGACTGTGTTACATTTTTTCTAAACGAAAATAAACAGTTTTTGTCTGTTTAAGTTCAAACAGTATGACTGTAACCGTTAGTTTTTGAATGGATGCGACATTTCCCAACGGACATGAATATTGCCAATAATTGTCTTGGTTTAAGCGAACTGATGCAACTTTTCATACGCACAGGACTGCTAAAGGCTATAAAGGAGAGGGATATTGATCACATTCTCAATATTTTTAATCATCTTCTTCATCCCCGTTTTGTCCTCGAATCAACGTAGTTTCCTATCACAAAGTAGTTATACTCATCACAATCTTGAGAAAATCACCATCTATTGTATCTTGGGAGACTTTAAATAAAGTCCTAAGGAAACTGTTACGATAAGCCTTAAATGAAATTTCCATCTAATCAGGGTTACATTGTTTTGTTACTTTTTAGTATTTGGATATTTTTCTTTTCTTTCCTTGTTAAGTCCATCTTCTCATTTCTATTGCATTGTTATCGCTACACTCCTATGTAGTATTTGTGGAAGCATAAATCTGTGCATTTCTATGCATTGATTACCGCTATTGATTGATGTTTCTGTAATTAAATTCGTCAAACTTAAGACTTATTATTTTTTAGTGAAACATACACTGAAGTGATTGAGTTATTAGCAAAAAATTGCTACTCCGAATAGACCAAATCTTTTTAAAGGAGATGGTGATGATTTCCAGACATAATAAAGTCAGATGCTATTCTATCTCGCTATGCTGGTTCTGCAAAGGTATGTCCAAGAGGATGAACCTGTGCCTGCACAAAGCCAAACTAAAGAAACACATAAAAAACATTTCTGGCTGTTGATACATGGAGACATTCTGATTTCGTGTGCAAGAATTACATTTTGAACTGCTTGGACAAGGTACCGCACAAAGAGTATCAACTTCATCAGACACCAAAGTATATCTGGATTGCACTTGAAAGCAAGTAAAAACCCAAATTATCAGTCTAAAGAAGTTCATAGTAGAAAAATTTATGGACTAAAGATGGTAGACTCCAAATCAGTAACTACTCAAGTGCAAGAACTTCAACTTATCATTCATGAATTAGAAGGACATAAAGTTGGGGAATCATTCCTTATTGAATCGATAACAGGAAAGTTTCCTCCATCATGAAAGACTACCGCAATTATCTAAAACACAAGAAGAAGGAGATTTCTTTAGAAGATCTCGTAGTCAGGTTGATGATTGAGGTAGACAATCGGTGGGTAATACAATCAAAAAGCAAGGAGGCATTTGTTATAAAATGGTCAAAGAAGAAAGGAAAATTCAACAACAAAAAGAAAAATTTCCACATAAGAGGAAAGCATCAAAAAACAAAATCAGAGAAATTAAGCAGGTCAAAAAGTTTAATGGTTACTGTTGATTTTGTGGAAAGAGGGGACATGCCGCTAAGGATTGTAGATACAAGAAAGTGAACAATTCAGAATCAAATATGGTGTACAACATGGACAATGACGATTCAAATTTCTCTGAAGTTTTGACAAAATGCTACTTGGTTTAGAACTCTATACGATGGTGGATAGACAGAAGTGCTACTCGTCATGTCTATTATGAAAAATCCTTGTTCTTCACTTATAATAAATTTGTTCGAGAAGAAAAAACTAATTCTGCAATTTCCATGATTGAAGGCAACGACATCCTCATCCTTAAGTTCACTTCTGGAAAAACTGTTATAATGAATGATGTGCTTCATGTTCCAAATATCGGTGAAAACCTAATCCCTGGACTAGTACTTTCAAAGAAAAGAGTTTGAATGGCCCTCGAGTCAAACAAAATGATTCTTTCTGAGACTGAAATTTATATAGGAAGGGGATATTTATGTGATGGCTTATTCAAGGCAAATGTAGCTATAATCGATGTATTTTTATTATGCAATGAATAAAAATGAAGTTTCTTATTTGGTTGCACATGAAACTCTACTATCGCTTGAAAGATTAGGGGACATAAATTTTTGAAAATTGAAAAAGTTTACAAACTTAGGATTAATTCCAAAATTTAAAGCAGATAAAAAATATAATTGTGAGACATGTGCGAAAGAAAAAATGATCAAAAAACTATTTCATACTATCGATAAGAGTACTGAATCATTAGGGATGGTTCATAACGGTTTATGTGATTTCAAGTCATAACCTACAAAAGGTGGGAAAAAGTATTTTATCATGTTTATTAATGATTATATTTGATATTGCAATGTGTATATATATATATATATATCAAATAGTAAAGATAAAGCAATTACATTTTTTTATAAAATACAAAATTGAAGTAGAAAAGCATCTTAACAAAAAGATCAAGACATTGAGATCAGATCAAGGTCGAGAATATGAATCACCATTTGGACAACTCTATATAAAAAATGATATAATTCATCTAAGAATAGCCCTATATTCATCACAAAAATATGGTATTGTTGAGAGAAAGAATAGAATGTCAAAACACATGATTACTGCTATGGTTTTAACTTTAGGCATACCGATGAACTTATAGGGGAAGCCATAAATATGTCTAATCACATAATAAATAGGGTTCCTCATAGTTAAACAGGAAAAATTCCATATGAACTATGGAAAGGACACCGACCAAGTTTCAAATACCTCAAAGTGTGGGGGTGCTTGGAAACTGGTTCCACCTCCCTAGAACGTCAAACTTGAAAACCACGGACCAGTACTATCTAGGATCCATCGAAAATAGTAATTCCTATAGATTTTTAGTCTTCAAATCTGATATAAATGACAAAAATATAAATACAATTATGGAGTCAAGAGATGCCTCGCTTTCTGAAGATGTGTTCTTGCATAAAAGGAAAGATGGAACTTAAGTCCCTAAAAGGACAAGTGTAACAACCCTGTATTTTGTGATTATTTTAACCGTTTATTTTAATTATTTTAATTTAAATTTTTGATTTAAAAAAATTTATTTATTTATTTAAAATGGATAAAACTTTATGTATAAAATGAATAATTTTGTTATTTTAAATATATATTTTGATTTGTATGTAAATTAGAATTCCAAACATGAATATATTGAATATTTTCCAAAAATGTGAATTTTGGTCAATCTGGTCAAACTTTGACTTTTAAATTTAAAATTTAAATATTTTAAATTTAAAATTTATTAGATAAAATTTCAAGAATACTGCTATTCGTTTCGTTGAAATTGGATTTATATTGTGAAAGTTATGCTTTTTACAATATTGGATATAAACTGTTTTATTTAACGATATTGTTTATTTGAATCTATATAAATAATATTTTTATCTGTCATATCTTAGTCTAATTTGTGTTATATGTTATGTTACATATATTTTTGTCTTTTAAATATTTTTAAAGTGGTGTTTGAATTTTTCTAAAGTTTATTGAATTTATTTTCTATTTTTAAAGCCTAGTTTTCATTTTTCTGTTATTTTCTTTATTTAAATTATATTTAATTGAAATTTATTTATTTATTTTTGTGAATTAATTTTGTTTTTCGTTCTTATCTTTAATTATAAATATTTTTTCAAGTACATAAATTTTTTCTAAAGTTTGTTCCATTTATTTTCAACGTTTCAAGACTGGTTTACATTTTCTTTGTTATTTTCTTAATTTAATTATATATAATTAATATTTATTTATTTTTTTATTTTCTAAATCTTCGTATTTTTTATCTGAATTTTTATATATTTTTCAGTTATATAAAATTTAAAAAGAAATATTGAAAATTTGAAGAGTTTAATGACCTTTTATTTGCTTAAGCCTTTTTGTATTTTGTCTTTTCATCTCAACCAACATCTCGTCAATTGGCTGCCTTAACTCCACTCTTCAGCCAACATTTTATTTTTTATTTCACGTGAATACTTTTTCTTCCTCATTACAAAAAAATCACAGTCATTTCGGAAGCAAAGTGGTGGTAAACTTCTCTTCTTTTCTATGAAATTTCTTCTTGTTTTCTACTTATTTATGTTGTTTTTCACTTGCTTTCTCACCTTTGTAGCTCAGCCCCTTACTCCTCCTTCACCATGGCTGCCTCCTCCACCACCTGAACCGCCCACCACCTCCTCTAGTGCAGCCCCAAGCCACTGGTCATGCCCAATAGTTGATCAAACTCCACCAAAACTTGAACAAACTTCACCCCATATGCCTAGCCGAGCACCATACATCACCACCACCTTCAAACTTCCCTTGGTCGCCGCCTACTCCACCCCCACCACCCATGGACGACTTGAAACCCTCTGCCACACCATCCTCCAGCCCACTACAGAGATGGCCGTGCCTGGTCTTGCTTGGGCCGAGCCCAATTGACCTTATGGCCGAGCCTTGTTTGCTCAAAATTCCACTCTATTTGCCTTGAACCCACGTATGCTTCATGTTGTATCATCTACCGCCTTCATCCACTTGTTGCCTTGCCTATATGATGTTAAACCTGACCTATATGATGCTAAACCTGAGCTTAACACATCATTGGCCGAGCTTATGGTCCACCTTGGTCGAGCATTGAATGGTAAAAACAAGGTCTTGTCTTTATTGCCTTGTATTTCAACTTGTTTCTATTTTGTTTTGGTTATATATTCATGTATATGTTGTTTCTTTTATTGGTTGTGTGCAAGATCATATCTTAGCTCCCTCTCATTTGAATCAAAGTCGTGCCAAATCATGCTCGTCATGCCTTTGGAATCGTTTGGTGTGTCGTAGTGGTCTTCGGCTTGAAAAGGTGAGTCTTTTTCACTATGACATTTATACTTATGAAATAGTGAATTGATGACAAGTGTTTAGTAATATAAAATGTTTACGCAAGTTAATGATGACCATATGATAAGCTATGTCATGTTATTACCATGTTAAAACTGTTAATTATCACCTGACATCTGATATATGACATTATATTATGTCATTGACATTGTTTATATTGTTTATGCATATGTTCACACTGCAAGGTCCCTGTTAGAATAGAATCACTATGGGTTAAAATGATACATACCCGAACGGACTTTAGAATAAGAAAATATCGTTATGGGCTGAAATGATAGGCCTGAGTGATTTTTATTTATTTTTATTTAGTTGGGATTGCGGGTTTAAAATGATAGAACCCGATTTTCTTTGTAAATTACGGATTGAAATGATATATATCTATATCACTTGACCTAGGTTAGAAAATTACATACAGACCCCGTGGTATATTTTTGAATGATTTTTTTATTTATAATATGTATTTTTAAAAGTATGAAATTTTGATTTAAGAATATATATTTTATGATTTTAAGAATATTAAATATTAAATCTTGAAATTGTGAATTTAAGTATGTAAGTTTGAAGTAAATGTGATTTTTGACTTTAAATTTTATTTTCAAATGTAAATAAATAATGGAAACTAAATTTAAAGTTTAGAAATGATATATAAAGTAAAATGTTAAGTTTTATTTAATTTATAAGTTAATAAACAGTGAATTTTGACTTAACAAATGAATTAAGTTTTTTAAATTTGATATTCAATTATAAAATTTTATTGTGATAGATCGTATGTTAAATTGATTCAAATGTGAAAGTTTAGAAGCCTAAAATATGTTTATAAGTTTAAAATTTACTGAAATTGAAGTTTTAGTGTTTTTGAAAAGTTAAATTAAAATCTGGAATTTTATTAGTAGCATTTCTAAAATTTGTAGTTTTATGACAGCACTTTAAAATGCTGCTGTTTTGAACTTAACTATGTTTGAAATAACTAAATATCTATTACGGCATTTTATAAATTCCGTTATTCTTGAACTAAACCATTTGAAAACTGTAAGCTACGATAGCACTTTATAAATGCTGTCGTTGCTATAATTTGACAATGTTTTGAAATGTTATAGATTTTAACACTGTTTGAGTTATATTTTAAAGTGTTAAATGATTTAACTTTTGGAATTGATTATTTGTGAAATCTAAAGAGTTTTGAATATATTTTAATATTTAAATTTGAATTTTTAAGGAATTTAAATTGAATTTGAATTTAAATAATGTGTACTTTGTTATGTGAAAAATGGTAGGAAGTGTAATGAGATAAATGAATTTTTAAATGGAATTTTGAAATGGGTTTTGTAATGATACTTCAAATAATAAATGAGTGCTATATTTGAATAAAAAAGTATTTAAATTTGAATATTTGAATTTGAATTCAAATAATGATTTGATAATGAGATTTTGAAAGGATATGATATTTCAATGATTGAAATGGTTTGGAAATTATTTAATCTTTATTTTGATAAAGAATGTGAATTTAAAATGATATTTGATTTTGATATTTGAATAATTGAAGTTTGTATTAGTATGAAAAGATATTTGGTTTACTTGTAATTTGAGTTTAATTAAATAATTTTGGATTTATGAAATGAATATTCAAAACTAAATATTAGTAAGTTAAGTTTGAGATATATGAAATTTAAAATTTAGTTTTGAAATATGGTATATTAAAACTTTGAAATATATTAAAAATTAAATAGTTTATTTTGGGGATTAAATCTGTATTTGAAATTTATAAGATTTGAAATGTTTAGTTGATAAACTGAATTGAATTGAAAACTGATGGTTTGAATTGAATTAAATTGGAAATAAATTTGTAAAATGTAAAGAATTAAATAAATATTCCATGATTTCAAATATATGATTTCGGAATGTTATGATTTTCAAAATGTAACGTTTTCAAGTATTTTGGTATCGAAAGAGTTATAACTTTGAAAGTATTATGATTTTTGAAAGGTGAATATATATTTGAAATGGAAATGATATCCTATTGATTTGGATATAGCTTTGAAATAAAAATGGTTTTGGTTTCAAAGTTTAAACTATTTTGATTTGACTATAGTTTTGAAGTAAAAATGGTTTTGGTATCGAAATATAACTATTTTGAAAGGGATATAGTTTTGAAGTGAAATGATTTGAGTTTCAAAGTATAAACTATTTTAAAATGACCACGGCGTTATAATAACGATTGGTTGTTAAAGAAACCAGGATCAGAAGTTGTCATACTCTCTGCCAACTCCGAAAACCACTTTAACAACTGTGTACGCGGTGGAGTTTCCAGAATGAAGTAGGATGGCGGCGTCGTTTTTGAGGTATATGTTGTCGAGCCAACTCCCGTGAGTTGGCATAAGGTGGCTAAAACAGGAGCGATCTCGGGCCAAAAGGGGTAGCTCTTCTGGTTGGACACATTCCTTCGATACTATACTCTTACCGGTGATTGATTAGATGGCCATCCTCCGATTTTGATTGGGAGTGTGTTCCAAGGTGGGCGTATGTGGCTACTGCGTTACCACCAGCCCGTGTGCGTAATTGGTATATCTACTTTGGCATTGCCGTGTGTGCTGTGTCACCTACCCTACCGAGCCTTTACTACGAGTTTTTTTTCTCCCGTAGCCCGTGTGGTATCCTCTGATTGTCTCCCTATCTGGAGATATCATGATATTGGATGGACTACTGGGACTATTATGTGTGAAGGGTGATATGGGTAGCACGGAACACTATTTAAAAGTATGTTTATTTTACTGTAGACATTATTATAATAGCGCAATATTACTATACAGTAAATAGTTAAACGGATCCTTAAAGGATGGGCGATCCCAAGCATCCGTTAAGTTATTGATGCATTTTTGTTACTGTTCACTTGAGTTGATTTACAGTTCATTAGTATTTATGTCCTGACTCGAGTGTTTTGTGTTTTGCTTTACGCTCGAGTCAGATTGAGTAAGTTAGCTGTTCGTCGACGGAAATTCTATCGGTTTAGAAAACCATCGAACGAATTTTGAAATAAAATTTATACCGCAAGCGCATGGGGTACGAATGTAGCACGTGGCGAATACGGGTCGATCTGCAGGGAATTGATGATTTTTAAATTTCCTACTCAATCAAATTATACCAAAGTCGAGAGTGTGTTTAAGCTAGAAAATGAGAAAATGAACTAACTAACAAAAAGAAAAGAAATGCAAATATAAGAGTTAAATGACAATTTAGCGAATAAATCCACTCTCTAGATCATGTAGTTCAACACATGAAATCATGATCTCTCTTTTATGGTCATTAGTGTTTTAATTGATGTGTTTATCATAAGTATGACATATTTGAGCTATTGATTAGCCAACATAAGCCATCAAACTATAACACACCCCTTGAAACACTTACTAACTTTCATGAAACTTGACAAAGAAAATGAAAATGAAATCTATTTTAAGTATGGCCTATTAACTATTGATTAGAAACATAGACCATAAAATTTTAATTTCAAATCACTTCCTTATGCCATAATCATATATTCATGAAGAGGCATTTGTGTGAGTGATTGTTTAAGCATAGCCTATTTGGTGTCAACAATATAGACTATCAAATTCAAAGCAAAGACAACAAATTAAACCACTTCAATCATTCTCATTAAGCACAAAAAGAGAGCATGAGTTGACAAAATGTTGAAGCTACATTAATTAGAGAGCTTCATTGTCCCTAAATTGAAGGGGTTTAGCTTCTCATATTTGTCATTTTATGAACAAAGGTAGCAAGCAACATTGAATAAGAAAAAGAGAGCAAAATGAAAAGATAAGCTAATTAACTTGCATAATAGAAAAGAGATCATTTATTTAATTTAATAAGAATAAATATGGTGGTAAAAATATGCACATTTACATGCACATCAAATACCCCCACACTTATCTTTTTATTTGTCCTCGAATAAAGAAAAACTAAGATAAATCCGTTTTCGTAGGGAGTACGATTGCATTGAGCGTATGCAACAAGCCGTTAAACCTCTGGGTGTCCCCAGTAAGACGAGTATTGTCTCGTGAGGGTTTTCAGCGGATGCTACCCACAAAATCCAAATGCAGGATGAAAATTTTTACAAAATGCAAGATTTATTTACAAAGTGATGAATGCGAGTTTTGGAAATATTTACAAATGAAAGATTTATTTTTAAATTGACACGAATAAGTTAAATATAGGTTTTGGTTATTATCTTGAAATTTAAATTATTTACTCGTCAATATTTCCGATAAAAACGAAGTTATCATAACAAATAGACTATAGTTTAACTCGTTGTTTTGGTTAATAACACAGTATAACTATGAAATGGATCCTTAGTTGATTGTCAAAGTTTATCAAAGTGGTATTTTCATTTATTTTCAATAACAAATCAAATCAACAAAGTAAAAGTAATGCTAGGATTTCAATTGCTTGCTCTCTCATTATTCGCAAGAAAAATTACACACCTAGCTCAGGTAAACTGAGGCCAGATATACCACCCATGCACTGCCTTTCGGGCTTACGTGAGGGGAGTACAGAGCATGGCGAGTGCACACACTTTCGTGCATACACCTATCGACCGTAGGTGGTTTTTATTATTTTTGTTTTTTTACATGTGTTCCATACATGCATAACCGTGAGGACTTTTAAATGAGTATGAAAGCACATAATCAAAGATTTCAAGTAGTTCACCCATGCATAACCGTGAGGACTTTTAAATGAGAGTGAATACTTAGATGTTATTTTTTTTAAGAGAGAGAGAGAGAGTTTTGCAAAATCATCTTAGCATCATTTAACTTAGAAGACAAAAAAAATGTTATATCCTTTACTTTAAATCAACCACTTTTTAAAACAAAGATTTTCAATTAGGATATACTTCATAATTAACACGTATGAATCTTCCTATGTACTAGTTAAACCATTATTATTTGTAATCAAATTTCATTTTTATTTTTGTTTAGACAAATAAATTTCCAAAAATTTCAATTTAATAAACCAAAACCATATATTTATCTTATAGTGTTTCTTTTAAAAATAAATCAAAATGCTAAAAAAAAATCTTCTTTTGTTTTTGATTTTTTTTTGAGTTTTTGTAAGAAAAATGAAAAATTAATGCTAAAAAATCAAGAAGAAGACGAGTCTCCCCCCACACTTGATTTTGACTGTGTCCCCACAGTCAACCCAAGTGAAAAGCATGTTTATTATTATTTACATGAAAATGAAATGTATTTACACGACATCAGAAAGTAAATTGTCAAAAAGTAAATGAAACGGTCTTCCAAAAATCGATTCATTTGTCTCGTCGAGTATACGAGACACAGCTTAAGCTCGAAAAACCAAACCATAAAAGATTTTGAAGTTGAATGTTGATTTGGAAAAACGAATGTCATTTTATTGAAAATTGAATGAGTTGTTTTGTTTTCAATGATTTTTGGGGCAGATAAAACAAGTGATTGAAATTCAAGTTTATTTTCACCAAATTAAAATTCAAGTTTGTCATTGAAAAATTCTTCAAAATTATTGATTTCAAAATCAAAATGCTGATGTAAATCTTCCCCTTCATAATTTAACAACTCATTTTCGAAAAATCCAAAGAATTCATGTTCATTAAACTCATCTTCCTTTATTGGATTATCAACAACTTTATTACATGTCTCAAGTTCAAAATTCAAAGTTGGTGTATTCAAATTTTTAGAAAAAGGAAGATCGAAATTTAAATCGAATTTCTCACCTTCAAAAGAATTGAAATCTAACACAATTACCGTCTTTTCAACAACTTCGTTAAGATCATCATTTTCAGTTTCAAAAGTTGTTGTTTGAAGATCATCGATTTGGGTAAAAGATGGATTATCGTTTGACTCGTCACACATTAAAACTTGATTTTGTTTCTCACAAAAATTTTCCAATGTTTTCATCAACAAATTCGTGTGATCATCGTAAATTTCATTCGTTTGTTCAACAAAGCTAAATTTGTAATTATTAACTTGAATATTTTCGATTTGGACTTGTTGAGAACAAGAATTATCAATTTTGATAAACGGTAGATTATTATTTGATTCTTCGTGGGTTGAGATTTGATTATATTTTCACGATAAGTTTTGTATTTCAAGTAATAAATCCTCGTTATTTTTTTCCATTTCGTTAACAAAATCAAATTCATGATTATTAATTTGAAAGTTTTCACTTTGAATTTGTTGATAACCAAAGTTTTCAATCATATCGCAATTGAAACTATTCCCATTGCCAAATTCGTTTGAAAAGTTGTTCCCATTTTCATGTTGAGTTTGAAATTCATTTTGGAGTTCGAAATTAAATTGGCATGGGTTATAATCGTAATCGTTTGAATTTTGAATTGAATTCAAATTTTGAAATCCTTGACTGGAGTTATTACACAAATAAGAATTACATAAATCATTTATCTCTTGATTTTTTTGTGTAGGAAGTTCGAGTAAAGATGAAATCATTTCAATGCTATTTTCAAGAGTCGAAGGTTAGTCATCGTTTTGAAAATTTTGTTGTTCGAAATTTAAATTATTTACACAAAATTTGTTGTTAAAATATCCATATGAATTTGGAGTAAACTCATATGGATTATATTGATTTTCACAGTTAAATTCAAGTGAGTAAGAAAAAGGAAACTCGGACATTTTCAAGATTTCTTTTTTTTTTTTGGTTTTTTTTATAATGAAAATATTTACAAGTAGAATCTATTTTTCAAAATGGAAAATTGATTTTTGTTTTGTTTTTGAATTTTCAATTTTTTTTGGCTTTTGAAAAGATTTTATAATTTTTTTTTGGATTTTTGTTTATCTAATTTTTCTGGATTTTTGAAATTTCAAAGGAAAAGGATTTAAAAATTTCAAAGAAAAAGAAAGGAATATTTAAAAAAAATTAGTTTTGGATTTTGAATTTTTTTTTGTTTTTTTTTAAATATGCATGAACAAATGCAACTAAATGAATGCAAGGGTTAATTACAAATGATTTATCCTAAGTTAACCCAAAATTGCATATTCACAAATTGTCTTAGATAAACAAGATAGTTCTCAGCCAGGTAACGGGCAGGATTTATCGGTGCACCACGAATCACCGTAGCAATGCAGCCGAAGGTTTAAGTACCTTCAGAGAAACAACCACTATAATATTTACGAATCAACGTAATATTTATAAATGGTTATTGTTCTGCCGTAGCCTAGACACCAAGAATTTAAATTGTTCAAAGAAAACAATTTGTCAATATACAATTAAGTGTTATCGATTTCTAACCGTTATTATTAATCAAAATCTAGGATGAAATGCAAAGCTGAAACTCAACGCGTATTAACAATGCAACAACGAATGATTTTTTTTTTTTTTTTGATTTTTTTAGAAAATGCAAATGCAAGTAACCAACAATGCACGACAAATAAAACTAGAGATGAAAGCAACAACAAAAAAATTAGCAAGCAAGCAATTTCTTTTTTGCAAGCGGAGCGATTTATTTTGGCTAGCGAAGCAAGCAACCCCTCTTGATTTTCTGCTTTGATAACCTGAAAATTAAAACAAGTTATATACAAATTTTTTTTTTGAAGAAAAAAATGAATGAAAACAAAAGAAAACCAAACAATCGAAAACAAAACACAACAAATGAAATTTTTTATATTCTTTTAGACAGAAGAAAACGGAAAAAAATTAAAAAAATTAATCTAAAACCGCTTTACTAAACATCGCAAACTAAAAGAAATCAAAACCTTTTTAATAAAGACAAAACCATCTAACTAAAGAAAACAAGCATTTTTTTTAACAACTCAAACAGTCCACTTTATTTCTCATGCATAAAACAACTCTAACTCAAATGAACAAAAAAACTCTACTCTGACACATAAACCCAAACCCGACCCACTTTTATTTTAAGCTCGCATCCTCTAATAATTCACAAACACTCTAAAATTTACACGATCGAAAATAATTTCACGGACATCACAAAGAAAATGAAATCGAATACGAATCCGAAAATCACGAGAACGAAATCATATACGTGTTTTGGGTTGTTGGCTGTTCGATTTGCTTGCGGCTGGGTGGTTTTTGTGGATTCGTGGTGGAAAAGGTAGCGAAGATTTGGGGGATTTCAATGCTGCAACTTGGTGAAGTGATAAGCGATTGTTGGTGGTGGATCAGTTAGAAATGAAGTGACGGAGGAAGATGATTCGTCGGTGTTCGAAGTCGTTTGGTAGCAAAGGTGATTGGATTGAATTGCCGAGGTGGATTGTGGCAGTCGATTTGCGGTGGCGATTTGCGAAGGCTGGTGAGTGCGAATTGAGGGAGGCGGTGAATTTGTGGTGTTCTGGTATTGTGGTGGAGTTCTGGTAGGTCGTCGACGATGGTTGCTAGCTGTGTTGCAAAGAAGTGGTAGGGGAAGTCAATTGCAGATTGAAGTCGAGTCAGAAGCGTAGTTAAAGGTGAAGTAAATGGAGCAGGGAGGTTTCGTGGTTGAAGTGCAGAGGGGAGTTTGTCAATTTCGGTAGGCGCAGTGACAAGGAATGTGTGCTAGTGGGAGGCTGCGGTGGATATCAGAGAAGTGATGAATCACAGTATTGACTTGATGTTAGGTGGCAGTTGAAACATATTGGTAGATGAGCAGTTGCAAAAGAGTCTTGCTCTGGACTGTGGGCAGTGGAAGTATATGATGGAGTGTGGATGATATGGATTATATGTAGGCTGTTTTGTAGGACGAATGTAAGTGGCAGTGGTAGTTAAGGAAGTGAGGACGTGGTTGATCAGTTGTGGAGTGACGGGTTGTAAGTGATAGGTTTTTTTTGGCTTTTGAATGGGATGAAGGCAAGCAGTGAAGTATTGAATTTTGTAGGCAAGATGGTTAATATGGTGTGGCTTTGCGAGTTGCTACTGTTGTTTTCAGGTGGGAATGAAGTTGCTGATGACTGTCACAGTGGTATGTGACGGTGTTGTTGGTGTTGTTTGATGGGGGAAAGATTGATGATGGTTGTTTGTGTGGTTGCAGAGGGGAATGTGGGTGGGTGGATGTTTGGGATTAAGCAAGTGGAATGGTGTACTGGAGGTGTACAAGATGGTAAATGTCAAGTGTAGTCTGTGGCTGTGATGGTTTGTAGTTTGGTGACAATGAAGTGGTTTAGGCAGTTTTGTTGAATATGAGGAAGGTGCAGGCTGAAGTGGATTGAGTTCCCGTAGGAAAAAGATGTGGTTTGGCTGTTGGTGATATGGTGAAATGATATTTGGAGGGTTATTGAGATGTTAGTGTGATTTGATGTTGGCAGAGGTGGTATGCTATGCAATGGTGGGTAGTTGATGCTCAAAGAAGTAGCAGAGGGGATATGTACTATGGTTTTCACTGTGATGAAGTGTAGCTGACAGCTTCGCTGGTTCAGGTCAGAAGGAAGGCAGGGCGGCAGAGCAGTAAATGATGATGTGGCCAGAAGGTGGGATGGAAGGGAAGGGGAAGTGGTGATGTTGGTAGACGTTGAGGCAAGTATGAGGTGATTTTGTGGCAGCCGTGGGTGGTTTGGTTTGTGGAGTTACGAAAGTGATGTAAGTCGGAGACAATGATGATGTTGGTCTGAAGTGAGAAGCAGTGTCACAGGGAATGGTAACAAAGAAAAAGAGTGAAAACAGTGAAGAAAAACTGTGGTTGATGTAACAGAGAAATATGAATGTTTTGCAAATGAAATGTAAAAAAAAAATGAATATGAAATAGAAATTCTTGTTTTTCAACTGAAATTTGTGTATATATATTTTTTAAATGTGAAATGCAATGCAAATGGAATCAAAAAGAAAACAAACACACAAAAATCAAACAAACACACAAAAAAAATTTTTTAACGCAAACACACTAAATAAAATCACACAAAAATCAACGAAAATAATTCGAAGAATAGAAAATAAAATCAAAAAAATTCCTCGGCAACGGCGCCAAAAACTTGTTCGTTGACGGAAATTCTATCGGTTTAGAAAACCGTCGAACGAATTTTGAAATAAAATTTATACCGCAAGCGCACGGGGTACGAATGTAGCACGTGGAGAATATGGGTCGATCCGTAGGGAATTGATGATTTTAAAATTTCCTACTCAATCAAATTATACCAAAGTCGAGAGTGTGTTTAAGCTAGAAAATGAGAAAATGAACTAACTAACAAAAAGAAAAGAAATGCAAATATAAGAGTTAAATGACAATTTAGAGAATAAATCCACTATCTAGATCATGTAGTTAACCACATGAAATCATGATCTCTCTTTTATGGTCATTAGTGTTTTAATTGATGTGTTTATCATAAGTATGAAAAGTATGCAGTGTACGAGTGCACGTACTAATATAGTACACACGGATCGTGTAATATGGAATATAATATAAATGCAGAAATAGATGATAGTAGCAAAGTAAATAAGAATAGAAAAATCACACCAGAGATTTTTATACTGGTTCGTAGCACCGTCCTACGTCCAGTCCCAGACTTCTATCTGGATTTTCACTATTAACTACCTCGCTTCACCCGGAGGAACAGGTTTACAACACCCGAGCAAACGAACGGGATTTCACGCCTCTAATACACTGAGGACTTCAACACACTTGCCTCTTACAACACCGAGGACTTTAACACTTGCCTCTTACAACACCGAGGACTTCAACAAAGATGAATATGATTGTTTGTTGACGGTATGTGTTCTTGCTAACACAGTTTTGTCACTTGTAGTACAAACTTCCTATAATCTTATCCTCAAAATATGTGAATGATGTTTTGTGAAGATTAAGGGAAGTATATTACTTATTGAATCAAAAGATATGAAATAAGTTCAATGATTCAATAAGCAATTAAAATAATTGAGAGCTTTTAGAATGCAGGAGTATTTAGAAAGTAAGATCAGAAATTAGAGTAAAAAACATATGTATTCATGTGTATTCATATCTTGAATCAATGATTTAGATGAGTTTATATAGAGAAAAATGGTTGTAACTCTTTGTGAACAGTAGCCATTATCATTGATGAAAGGTAAGAGATGCAACCATTGGAGAAAGAAGTGTCTTTTGGAAAAGGTTGCTCTCTGTTTAAAAACGGTCGACATGTCAAAAAATGGCCAGCAGACAGGATTTCAAATATATAGTCGTTATGTGCATGTGTGCACGTTCTTGTGCATTTTACACAGAAACGGCCAACCGCCTGATTTAATACCAGTCGACCGGTCCCTGTCAAATTGCTCAATGAATGTGCAATGCTATTCAAACGTATATATATCGATTATATTGAGGTGCATGATTATTTGAAGATAGATTTTAACAAGTTTATCACTATTACAATATCAAATAATCAACCTATAATCTAGAGTACCATATGTAGCTCTTTTGTGCCTCTTTATAGCCATGATGTCTTTGTTTTGTCGACCGCCTTTATTTCTTTGTCAGAAATCAAAAACTTCATAGAATCTGTGACTCAACATTCTCCCCCTTTTTGATTGATGGCAACATATATCTGAAGTTCTGAATCTCCCCTTGAATATGTGATCTCCCCCTGAGATTTTGTTTGTATTCTTTATATATATATATATATATATATATATATATATATATATATATTCATCGCCTTTGCCGATGATATAGCCTTTTGAATTATCTCCAAAAGTGACGGAGCCACCATCTGAGTATGTAATATTTGTTAATAAGCTCTTGTCTCCAGGCATGTGCTTCGAGCATCCACTGTCCAATATCCACTTTCCTCTTTTCTTAAGTGGGACCTGCAAAAAATAAAATTAAGTCCATGGTACCCACTTTTTATAGGGTCCTAAGAGTTAGGTCTTAGGAGTCCAAACCCATATGGGTCTGGTATCCCCTTTATATACATAATTAATATTAAGATGTACGGTGTTCATGAAATTCTGAATATATTTGCTCCTAATCAAATTGTTATTTGTTTTAGGAACCCATATATTGATAGTCTTGACATTTTTCTTTTGAAATTTCACAACTGGTTTTGGTTTGGAGTATAATAAACTAAGATTTTTCTTAGCTTCAGTTTTTTGTACTTTCTTCTTCCTTTTATTTCCAAGATGTTTCTTGGTTTCTTGTTTCTTATATCCCAAACCTTGTTTATCCGAAATAGATTGTGAACTTTCAATGATTTTTGTCAAATTTTCTCGACCTTTGTTAAAGTTAGAAACATTTTGAGTAATGTTATCTAACTTAGTTTGTAAACTAGCCTTTTCTAGGTCCAGAATTTTGACTTTTGCCTCAAGCTCATGATTTTTAGTAGTGAGAGCATCATTTTTCTCCTTTTGAGTTTCAATTTCTTGACTCAAAAGAACTAGTTGAGAGTCAACATTAGATGATGATTCTTGAAATTTTTTAAGTTCTTCTTCTAATATTTTCTTCTCGTCTTTTAACATATCTCGTTCAAATTCTGCTCTACTCAAATCTGCTTTGGTTTCATTTAGCTGTCGTTTTATGTCTTTATATTTGACTATCAATTCAGCATTAATATCAAGCATTTCATCGAATGTAGGAATTTGTACCTCATCTTCTGTTGCCATGAAACATACATTTGCTTGTTCATCTTCCGTATCACTATCACTTTCTGATGAGTCTGTATCATCCCATGTTACCGAGAATGCTCGTTTCTTTGATTTGTCCTTCTTATATCTTAATTTGTCATTTTCTGACTTCTTCTTTTGCTCCGGACAATCCTTGTGCATGTGCCCCTTTTTGTGACAGTTGAAGCATTCTATAGAGGATGATGTTGGTTTATTTGATCCAGATTTCTTTCTGTTGTAACGACTGGCTTTTCGCTGTTTTAGGAATTTTTTGAAGCCTTTTGCTATGAATGCCAGATCTTCGTCTTTAGACTCTGATTCATTTTCGACTTTTTCAACATGGAATGCCATGTTTTTCTTTTCTTCTTTTTGTTCCTTTTTAGTCTGCAAGTTAGCTTTGTAGGACATTAGATTTCCTATCAATTCATCTGGCTTCATGACAGAAAGGTCATTAGCTTCTTCAATTGCTAATATTTTTCCTTCCCATTCACTAGTAAGAGAATGTAGGACTGTTGAAACAACATCAAAATCAGAATACTTTTGTCTTAAGCCAATAAGTGCATGGTGGATAGTTTGAAACCGTGAATACATATCATTGATTGTCTCATTTGGTTTCATTTTGAAATTTTGAAATTGACTTTTCAGCATGGCTATTTTGGCTTGTTTAACCTTGTTAGTACCTTCATGAGTGATTTTTAGCATTTGCCAAATTTGATATGCAGTAGTGCAGATACTAACACGGTTATATTCATTTTGGTCTAATGCACAAAACAACATATTTATTGCTCTTGCATTTACGGCTGCTGCCGTTTTCTCAGCCGCAGTCCATTCTGAATAATTAGTTGTTGGATTCACTATTTCTTTTTGAGTTGCATTCCAAGCATCATAACTATTTGATTGCATAAAGAATGACATACGTGTTGCCCAATAACTATAGTTAAGACCATTGACAAATGGAGGTCTTTGTGTCGATTGACCTTCCATGTAAGTGGTGTTTTGAGTGCTAGTACTTGCGTTATTTGCCATATTACAAGAATATATCAAATAACTGTGTTACGGTTATATGATGGCCGTGTTCAAATGAAAAGTATGTGGTGTACGAGTGCACGTACTAATATAGTACACACGGATCGTGTAATATGGAATATAATATAAATGCGGAAATAGATGATAGTAGCAAAGTGAATAAGAATAGAAAAATCACACCAGAGATTTTTATACTGGTTCGGAGCACCGTCCTACGTCCAGTCCTAGACTTCTATCTGGATTTTCACTATTAACTACCTCGTTTCACCCGGAGGAATAGGTTTACAACACCCGAGCAAACGAACGGGATTTCACGCCTCTAATACACTGAGGACTTCAACGCTTGCCTCTTACAACACCGAGGACTTCAACACTTGCCTCTTACAACACCGAGGACTTCAACAAAGCTGAATATAATTGTTTGTTGACGGTATGTGTTCTTGCTAACACAGTTTTGTCACTTGTAGTACAAACTTCCTATAATCTTATCCTCAAAATATGTGAATGATGTTTGTGAAGATTAAGGGAAGTATATTACTTATTGAATCAAAAGATATGAAATAATTTCAATGATTCAATAAGCAATTAAAATAATTGGGAGCTTTTAGAATGCAGGAGTATTTAGAAAGTAAGATCAGAAATTAGAGTCAAAAACATATGTATTCATGTGTATTCATATCTTGAATCAATGATTTAGATGAGTTTATATAGAGAAAAATGGTTGCAACTCTTTGTGAACAGTAGCCATTAATAGATATGATCATTGATGAAAGGTAAGAGATGCAACCATTGGAGAAAGAAGTGTCTTTTGGAAAAGGTTGCTCTCTGTTTAAAAACGGTCGACAGGTCAAAAAATGGCTAGTAGACAGGATTTCAAATATATAGTCGTTATGTGCATGTGTGCACGTTCATTGTGCATTTTACATAGAAACGGCCGACCGCCTGATTTAATACCGGTCGACTGGTCCCTGTCAAATTGCTAAATGAATGTGCAATGCTATTCAAACGTATATATATCGATTATATTGAGGTGCATGATTATTTGAGGATAGATTTTAACAAGTTTATCACTATTACAATATCAAACAATCAACCTATAATCTAGAGTACCATATGTACCTCTTTTGTGCCTCTTTATAGCCATGATGTCTTTGTTTTTTCGATCGCCTTTATTTCTTTGTCAGAAATCAAAAACTTCATAGAATCTGTGACTCAACAAAGTATGACATATTTGAGCTATCGATTAGCCAACATAAGCCATCAAACTATAACACACCCCTTAAAACACTTACTAACTTTCATGAAACTTGACAAAGAAATTGAAAATGAAATCTATTTTAAGTATGGCCTATTAACTATTGATTAGAAACATAGACCATCAAATTTTAATTTCAAATCACTTCCTTATGCCATAATCATATATTCATGAAGAGGCATTTGTGTTAGTGATTGTTTAAGCATAGCCTATTTGGTGTCAGCAAAATAGACTATCAAATTCAAAGCAAAGACAACAAATTAAACCACTTCAATCATTCTCATTAAGCACAAAAAGAGAGCATGAGTTGACAAAATGTTGAAGCTACATTAATTAGAGAGCTTCATTGCCCCTAAATTGAAGGGGTTTAGCTTCTCATATTTGTCATTTTATGAACAAAGGTAGCAAGCAACATTGAATAAGAAAAAGAGAGCAAAATGAAAAGATAAGCTAATTAACTTGCATAATAGAAAAGAGATCTACACTACAACATAAAAAAGAGGCATGTAAAAGGAAAGAGCATGTATTAATAACATAAAAAATAAAAAATTACATGAAAATAAAAATGGCTAAGTAGCCATGAAAAGAGAAAGAGGGCTTTCTTTTATTTGGTGTAAACAAATGAAGAGGAAGAGGAAGAGAGGAGGCCTAAGAGAGACTAAGAGAAGAGAGATTGGGTTACATGAAACATATGGGTATTTATACATGTATGAAACCCTAATTCATATTTTTGGGGAATGCCCAAAATGCCCCTTAGGAAGTGTGGAGGCCAAGTAATCTTTAACGTGTCTTAATCCCCCATTAAGTGTACATGAAGCCATTAACTCCAAAAGCATGTGCATTAACCTTTAATTTGTACATTAAGGTAAGTGGGTAGGTGGGATCCTCCATGTTCTTCACTTTGAATTATTTCCATCTTCATTCCTTTGTATTAATTTTGTGCATGCATATCTTCATGAAACCACTTCTATTTGAGATCAAATTCCTACAAAAATATATACAAATTTTCAATTAATTTTTCTCAAATTAATATACGCACAAAAATGACCATTTTGCCCTTGGATGAAGATGAATATGTGAGAATTTCAAATAATATGAATTTT
The DNA here is from genome assembly GCA_030765085.1 of Allium cepa. Taxonomy (NCBI): domain Eukaryota; kingdom Viridiplantae; phylum Streptophyta; class Magnoliopsida; order Asparagales; family Amaryllidaceae; genus Allium; species Allium cepa. The sequence goes on along the minus strand of CM060943.1, from coordinate 419,418,945 downwards.
GGTTTAGACAAGTTAAAATATCCAATATGATCATTTATTTAATTTAAAAAGAATAAATATGGTGGTAAAATTATGCACATTTACGTGCACATCATTAGCATTCAAGATTCACCTTTGGAGTTGGAGCTTTCCTTGAAGATCCAGCCATCTATTTTTCTTTCTGTATCCCGTGATTTAAGTGATGCATTCCGATTTGTACCTGATGTATCTTGTTACTCTTCTGTTGTATTTTGTTTAACTCTGATGTATCTTATTTTTATATAGTAGCTTCATGGACTACTATCTCTTTTGATTCCACTGCATTATTATTTACTCTGTGTCTGTGATATGTGATTATGTATTTACTATATATTCTGAGATTTGCCAAATTTTATTTACAATGTGGTATTTTGAGCAATTCAAGTCCGACATGTGCGGATGCGAATGGTTGAAAATATCAGATTGTTACATTTGGTATCAGAGCTTTGGTAGCTCTAGGCAAACTCAACATATAGGGAAAATATATTTACGGAATCACTTTCATTCGAGTTTGAACCTCTTCCTTTTTGACTCGATCCTTTGGATTTTGGAATGTTCCCTGCGGTTCCAAAATTCATTTGTGTCCCTCACTATTCATCTTCTTTTGACTCCGGAGTACCCCATAACTCAATTTCGAATGATCTTTATAGTGAGACGGCGGTCTCGCCAATCTCAAATTTATTTGTAAAGGGGTGAAACTCCTTTACAATAGCATCGATTCACCAAAGATTTTTATATCCTTGGTTTAGATGTTAGTATCTCTTATTATCCTAAATTTTATCTCTTGAGATCGAATGTTGATTTACCCCAGAAAATCCACATCGATCTTATTCTTTAAGTCACGGTTGACCCGGTTAAGGTTGCCCGCGATTTATATAAGCTTATCCATCTTTCTAATCTGTTCATCTCATCTTTGTTTCCAACTTATCTTCAAATCATTTTTGAAGTGTATTTGTAAACTAATATTTAAAATGTTTATATATTGTGTTGTTTGAGTTGCTGATGTTGATTTGGATTTCCGATCTATTCGTCTGATCAACGTTATCGATAGGATTTTCAAAACACTTGAATAGAGCAAACTCACACAATATGTTTTTTTTTAAATTTAGTAATGAAATAAATTTCGTAATTATATTATAAATTTTTTTTTCTGGATTTTATTAAATTGGTTGTTAAAAAATAATGTTGATTTTATATCATTATCTCTTGTTTCATATATATATATATATATATATATATATATATAATTGAACTATAAATATGGTTATAAATTTCTGAAAATTTAAAATGAAGTTAATATAAGAATTTGACAATTTAATTTCCGATAGATTTCAAACCTTGTATTTAAAGTTTTAAATGATATATTATTTCAAGTATTTTCGAACAGAAATTTGTTTCCAAAGAATTTTTTGGTTAAAATTAGTGCTCTTCTCTTTGTCGCTGGAAAATAACTTCGGTGATGACTGCAGCATTATCGACATTAAGTTTTGAGTTTTGAAGTGAAGAGACCATTCTGTAGTCTTGCTAAAGTTTTGTTTTGGGGAATTTAATTGATTTTACTTTCTAAAATAAGACTGGATTTATATCATATGCTGATATATAATTTAAATTTGAATGGATATATATATATATATATATATATATATATATATATATATATATAGAGTATATGAGCATTATTTATAACTAAATAGTTTGGAATTTAGCGAAAACTTAATTCCTAAATTTTATCTTGAAGGATAATTTTAAGTATAATTTCAAGATTTGGATAAATATTCAAGCTTGAAATGATTTAATTAGAAAGTTTTATTTGTATAATACACAATTTCATTCCAATATAACTTACCTTAATTTCAGAAGTTGACTATGTAATTGAATAATATACAATATAAAAATATTTTATAAATAAAATTTGAGTGGTTATAATAAATGTTATACACTTAAATTTTAGTTATAAAATGATTAACAAAGGTAAATATAGGAAAGGGTAATTGAATAACTTACAATAAAATAATGTTAAAAGAACTAAGAATAAGATAAAGTAAGTTATAATAAGTACAAATATATTTAACATAGGTGATGATAAATATATTGAGAGGAATAAATTTAATTTAATTAGGAATAAAGAGGAATTAATTTATTAAGTACATTATGAGTATAATAAATGATCCCCGATTTTAGAGTTTGTTTATTTAGATAATTTGATGATAAGATAATAAAATTAATGATGGTTGAGATTCATTTAACTTATGTAAAATTAATTTTCAATATAATTTGAAATTTTCATGGTTTCAAATTTATTATCTTATTTTGTTTTTCAAACTATCTTCTGGTTGTCCTTATTTCCCTTATCTTGCTACAGAAGGGGAAGGCAATTGCTTATACCAGTCTATTTGGAAACTTTTCTATAGTCTTTAGTACTCATTTTTGAATCTGAGCACTGTTTTCCATCCACAGATCGTCGGTCAAGCGGAAAGAGTGAATCAGATTCTTGAAGATCTTTTTCGTGCTTATGTTCTTGATTCTGGAGGATCTTGAGAAGATCATCTCCACCATGTTATACTTACCTATAGCAATAGTTATCGGGTATAATTTTAATCTACTTGTCATCTTTTCTTAATCCTATGTCATTATATCTTTTTCTGTGCTTTTCTGTACCTCATTCCTTTTCGGGGACGAAATTTTTTGAGCGGGGGAAAGTGTAACAACCTGTATTTTGTGATTATTTTAATTGTTTATTTTAATTGTTTTAATTTAAATTTCTGATTTAAAAAATATATTTGTTTATTTAAAATGGATAAAACTTTATTTATAAAATGAATAATTTTGTTATTTTAAATATTTATTTTAATTTCTACGTAAATTAGAATTCCAAACATGAATATATTGAATATTTTCCAAAAATGTGAATTTTGGTCAATCTGGTCAAACTTTGACTTTTAAATTTAAAATTTAAATATTTGAATTTTTTAATTTTATCTTTTATTATGAAATTAGATAAAATTTCAAGAATATTACTTTTCGTTTCTTTGAAATTGGATTTATATTGTGAAAGTTATGCTTTTTACAATATTGGGTGTAAACTGTTTTATTTAACGATATTGTTTATTTTAATCTATATAAATAATATTTTTATTTGTCATATCTTATTCTAATTTGTGTTATATGATGTGTTACATATATTTTTGTCTTTTAAATATTTTTAAAGTGGTGTTTGAATTTTTCCAAAGTCTATTGAATTTATTTTCTATTTTTAAAGCCTAGTTTCCATTTTTCTGTTATTTTCTTTATTTAAATTATATTTAATTAAAATTTATTTATTTATTTTTGTGAATTAACTTCATTTTTTTTTCTTATCTTTATTTATAAATATTTTTTCAAGTACATAAAAATTTTCTAAAGTTTGTTCCATTTATTTTCAACGTTTCAAGACTAGTTTACATTTTCTTTGTTATTTTCTTAATTTAATTATATATAATTAATATTTATTTATTTATTTAATAAATTTTCGTAATTTTTCAGTTATATAAAATTTAAAAAGAAATATTGGAAATTTGAAGAGTTTAGTGACCTTTTATTTACTTAAGCCTTTTTGTATTCTGTCTTTTCATTTCTCAACCAACATCTCTTCAATTGGCTGCCTTAACTCCACTCTTCAGCCGACATTTTATTTTGCATTTCACGTGAATACTTTTTCTTCCTTATCACAAAAAAATCGCGGCTATTTCTGAAGCAAAGTGGTGGTAAACTTCTCTTATTTTCTATGAAATTTCATTTTGTTTTCTACTTGTTTATGTTGTTTTTCACTTACCTTCTCACCTTTGTAGCTCAGCCCCTTGCTCCTCCTTCACCATGGCTGCCTCCTCCACCACCTGAACCACCCACCACCTCCTCTAGTCCAGCCCCAAGCCACTGGCCGTGCCCAATAGTTGATCAAACTCCACCAAAACTTGAACAAACTTCACTCTATATGCCTAGCCGAGCACCATACGTCACCACCACCTTCAACCTTCCCTTAGCCGCCGCCTACTCCACCTCCACCACCCATGGGCGACCTGAAACCCTCTGCCACACCATCCTCCAGCCCACTACAGAGATGGCCGTGCCTGGTCTTGCTTGGGCCGAGCCTAATTGACCTTATGGCCGAGCCTTGTTTGCTCAAAATTCCACTCTATTTGCCTTGAACCCATGTATGCTTCATGTTGTATCATCTACCACCTTCATCCACTTGTTTCCTTGCCTATATGATGTTAAACCAGACCTATATGATGCCGAACCTGAGCTTAACACATCATTGGCCGAGCTTATGGTCCATCTTGGTCGAGCATTTGAATGGTAAAGACAAGGTCTTGTCTTTATTGCCTTGTATTTCAACTTGTTTCTATTTTGATTTGGTTATATATTCAGGTATATGTTGCTTTCTTTTATTGGTTATGTGCAAGATCATATCTTAGCTCCCTCTCATTTGAATCAAAGTCGTGCCAAATCGTGCTTGTCATGCCTTTGAAATCGTTTGGTGTGTCGTAGTGGTCTTCAGCTTAAAAAGGCGAGTCTTTCTCACTTTGACATTTATACTTATGAAATAGTGAATTGATGACAAGTGTTTAGTAATATAAAATGTTTATGCAAGTTAGTGATGATCATATGATATGCTATGTCACGTTATTACCATGTTAAAACTGTTAATTATCACCTGACATCTGATATATGACATTATATTGTGACACTGACATTGTTTATATTGTTTATGCATATGTTCACACTACAAGTTCCCTGTTAGAATAGAATCGCTATGGGTTGAAATGATACATACCCGAACGGACTTTAGAATAAGGAAAAATCATTATGGGCTGAGATGATAGGCCTGAGCGATTTTTATTTATTTTTATTTACTTGGAATTGTGGATTTGAAATGATAAAACCCGGTTTTCTTTGTAAATTACGGATTGAAATGATATATATCTGTATCACTTGACCTAGGTTAGAAAATTATATACAGACCCCATGGTATATTTTTAGATGATTTTTTTCCTAAAATATGTATTTTTAAAAGTATGAAATTTTGATTTAAAAATATATATTTAATGGTTTTAAGAATATTAAATATTAAGTCTTGAAATTGTGAATTTAAGTATGTAAGTTTGAAGTAAATGTGATTTTTGACTTTAAATTTTATTTTAAAATGTAAATAAATAATGGAAACTAAATTTAAAGTTTTGAAATGATATTTGAACTAAAATGTTAAGTTTTATTTAATTTATAAGTTAATAAACAGTGAATTTTGACTTAACAAATGAATTGAGTTTTTAAAATTTGATATTCAATTATAAAATTTTATTATGATAAATCGTGTGTTAAATTGATTCAAATGTGAAAGTTTAGAAGCCTAAAATATGATTTATAAGTTTAAAATTTGTTAGAATTGAAGTTTTATTGTTTTTGAAAAGTTAAATTAAAATTTGGAGTTTTATTAGTAGCATTTCTAAAATGTTGTAGTTTTTATGACAGCACTTTAAAATGTTGTTATTTTGAACTTAACTATGTTTGAAATAACTAAATATCTTTCACTGCATTTTATAAATGCCGTTATTCTTGAACTAAACCATTTTGGAAACTATAAGCTACGATAGCACTTTATAAATGCCGTCGTTGCTATAATTTGACAATGTTTTGAAATGTTATAGATTTTAACACTGTTTGAGTTATATTTTAAAGTGTTAAATGATTTAACTTTCGGAATTAATTATTTGTGAAATCTAAAGAGTTTTGAATATATTTTAATATTTAAATTTGATTTTTTAAGGAATTTAAATTGAATTTGAATTTACATAATATATACTTTGTTATGTGAAAAATGGTAGGAAGTGTAATGAGATAAATGAAATTTCAAATGGAATTTTGAAATGGGTTTTGTAATGATACTTGAAATAATAAATGAGTGATATATTTGAATAAAAAAAGTATTTAAATTTTAATATTTGAATTTGAATTCAAATAATGATTTGATAATGAGATTTTGAAAGGATATGATATTTCAATGATTGAAATGGTATGGAAATGATTTAATCTTTATTTTGATAAAGAATGTGAATTTAAAATGATATTTGATTTTGATATTTGAATAATTGAAGTTTATATTAATATGAAAAGATATTTGGTTTACTTGTAATTTGAGTTTATTTAAATAATTTTGGATTTATGAAATGAATATTCAAAACTAAATATTAGTAAGTTAAATTTGAGATATATGAAATTTAAAATTTAGTTTTGAAATATGGTATATTAAAACTTCGAAATATATTAAAAATTGAATAGTTTATTTTGTGGATTAAATCTGTATTTGAAATTTATAAGATTTGAAATGTTTTGTTGATAAACTGAATTGAATTGAAAACTGATGGTTTGAATTGAATTAAATTGGAAATAAATTTGTAAAATGTAAAGAATTAAATAAATATTCCATGATTTCAAATGTATGATTTCGGAATGTTATGATTTTCAAAATGTAATGTTTTCAAGTATTTTGGTTTTGAAAGAGTTATAACTTTGAAAGTATTATGATTTTTGAAAGGTGAATATATATTTGAAATGGAAATGATATCGTATTGATTTGGATATAGCTTTGAAATAAAAATGGTTTTGGTTTCGAAGTTTAAATTATTTTGATTTGAGTATAGTTTTGAAGTAAAAATGGTTTTGGTTTCGAAATATAACTATTTTGAAAGGGATATAGTTTTGAAATGAAATGATTTGAGTTTCAAAGTGTAAACTATTTTAAAATGACCACGGCGTTATAATAACGATTGGTTGTTAAAGAGACCGGGATCGGAAGTTGTCATACTCTCTGCCAACTCGGAAAACCACTTTAACAACTGTGTACGCGGTGGAGTTTACAGAATGAAGTAGGATGGTGGCGTCGTTTTTGAGGTATATTTCGTGGACCCAACTCCCGTGAGTTGGCATAAGGTGGCTAAAACAGGAGCGATCTCGGGCCAAAAGGGGTAGCTCCTCTGGTCGGACACATTCCTTCGTTACGATACTCTTACTGGTGATTGATTAGATGGCCATCCTTCGATTTTTATTGGGAATGTGTTCCGAGGTCGGCGTATGTGGCTGCTGCAATACCACCAGCCCGTGTGCGTAATTGGTATATCTACATTGGCATTGCCTTGTGTGCCATGTCACCTACCATACGGAGCCTTTACTACAAGTTTGTTTTTCTCCCGTAGCCCGTGTGGTATCCTCTGGTAGTCTCCCGATCTGGAAATATCATGATATTGGATGGACTACTGGGACTATTATGTGTGAAGGGTGATATGGGTAGCCCAGAATGCTAAAGTATGTTTATTTTACTGTAGACATTATTATAATAGTGTAATATTACTACATAATAAATAGTTTAACGGATACTTAAAGGATGGGCGATCCCAAGCATCCTTTAAGTTACTGATGCATTTTTGTTACTGTTCACTTGAGTTGATTTACAGTTCATAAGTATTTATGTCCTGACTCGAGTGTTTTGTGTTTTGCTTTACGCTCGAATCAGATTGAGTGAGTTAGCATTCAAGATTCACCTTCGGAGTTGGAGCTTTCCTTGAAGATCCGGCCATCTATTTTTCTTTCTGTATACAGTGATTTCAGTGATGTATTCTGATTTGTACCTAATGTATCTTGTTACTCTTCTGTTGTATTTTGTTTAACTCTGATGTATCTTATTTTTATATAGTAGCTTCATGAACTAATATCTCTTTTAATTCCGCTGCATTATTATTTATCTGTGTCTGTGATCCGTGATTATGTATTTACTGTATATTCTGAGATTTGCCAAATTTTATTTATAACGTGGTATTTTGAGCAATTCAAGTCCGACATGTGCGGATGCGAATGGTTGAGAATATCAGTTGTTACAACAAGAGAAGACAGGGATGAACCACATGAAAATGAAACTCATAAAGATGAAGTCGAACCAAGAACAAGCTTAAGGGAAAGAACTTCCAGGTCCTTTGGTTCAGAATTCTTAATTTATGTGTTAAAACATGAGCCTCAAATATACAAAAAGACAATATCATCTTCCAAATCTTCCTATTGGAAAGAAGCAATTAAAAGTGAGATTGATTCAATTGCAGGCAATAAAAATTGGAAATTAGTTGAAATTCCACATGGAATAAAACCAAATGGTTGTAAATGGATCTTCAAGAAGAAGATGAAATTAGATGGCTCTATGGACAAATATAAAGCAAAATTGGTAGTTAGATATCGTCAAAAAGAAGGTGTAGACTTTTTTGTTACTTATTCACCGTTACACGAATAACCTCTATAAGAATGGTAATAGCAATTGCATCCATCTATAATCAAGAAATTCATAAAATGGATGTAAAGACAACATTTTTAAATGGAGATCTGATGAGTAGATATACATGGAGAAACTAGAAGGTTTAATTTTCGAAGGAAATGAGAACAAAGTTTATTTTAGTAAAATCATTATATGGACTTATACAAGCTCCCAAAAAATGGCATTTAAAATTTGATAGTGCCGTGATGAAAAATGGTTTTCGTATAAATGAATGTGATAAGTCCGTTTATTACAATAAAGTTGGTCAATCATATGCAATGATTTTTCCATATGTGGACGATATGTTAATCTTTGATCCCAACCTTAAGATTATAGAGACCATAAAGAAGACATTAATCAACAAAATCGACATGAAAGACTTAGGAGAAGCAAATGTTATTTTGAGAATCAAAATAAGAAGAACTTCTAATAGAATTGAATTATCTCAATCACATTATGTATACAAAGTAATAGAAAAGTTCCATGATTATGGAATCAAAGGAATAAGAACAAATTTTAATTCATCAAAAGTTCTGCATAAAATAATAATGAGAGTGTAATGAAACTAGAATATTCTCATGCAAAAGGTTGTCTAATGTATCTCATGAATTGCACAAGACCAGATATTGCTTATATAGTAAGTCAACTGAACAAGTATACAAGTAACCCAGGGAAGGAAAACTGGAAAGCACTAATGAGAGTGTAGGATTTTAAAGTATACTACAAATTTTTACTTACATTACAGAAAATATCCTACCTTCTTAGAAGGGTATAGTAATCTAAACTAGATTTCAAATTCAGAGGAATCAAAATCAATAAGTGGTTATGCCTTTACCCTTGTAGGAGCAGCAATGTCATGGAAATCAACTAAACAAACATGCATAGCTCGATCCACTATGGAACCTGAGTTCATCACTTTAGATAAAGCACGTGAAGAAGCAAAATGGCTTTGTCGGATGTTAGAAGATATTCTATTTTGGCCAAAACCTGCGCTAGCCATATGTATCCCCTACAATAATCAAGCAGCATTAAGTAGAGCATGAAACTTTGTGTACAATGGAAAGTCACGACACATTCTTTGACACCATAACATAATAAGGCAGTTACTCTCAAACAGAACTATTTCTATTGATTATGTAAGAACAAATAAAAAACCTACCGAATCCATTTGCTAGAGGTTTATCAAGAGAGAAAATTGACTACACATCGAGAGGAATGGGTTTAAAAGCCTAAAAGAGTTACCTTATATGGAAACCTATCCTAGCGATTGGAGATACCATGGACTAAGATCAATAAGTAAGCAAGCTCTGAGTAGCTCAAAACGTAATGCATTTATTTGAACGTTGTTTTATCCCACTCCTATGATGCACAATAAAATGCATGCCTATAGAAGTACTGAAAAGGAGAATTTATGCTTTTAATGATGTCCATATCTTGAAGAATATCAAGTGGAGTATGCATAGGATACTCTTTATGGATGCGATCACCTATGTTAGTGTGAGGTAGATCAACTCTACGAGAATATTAAAGGTTAAATTCTCTAAAACACTCGTATAACCAACTTTGATCAGGACCAAAAAAAACCAAGAGATTGATGTAAAGGGAAACAATGCTTTATAACACTTATTGTCCGGTTATGCACCAATGGCTGAAGGTTCAAGATAAAATAATTCATCGATTAGCCAAGTATATCTGATAAATATTAACTAAGGAAAGTACAAAGTGAAATATCTAATTATCATTGATATAACATTTTTTCCATATGTACTCTATGATATTCCTCATTGTGTAGGGAAGACATATATTGTCATTCATGTGAGAGATTGTTAGAGATCCTTGCATAGAGGTGAATGAAGATATATACTTAAAGTGCCACATTGGAAAAAATAGAAGAGGTATACATGTTTATATACTCTTTCCCATCAACCTATATTGACCAAGTGAGGGTGCAGGTCCAATAGGACATGATTGTGTTATATTTTTCTAAATGAAAATAAATAGTTTTTTCCTATTTAAATTCAAATAATATGACCGTGACAATCATTTTTTAATCATCTTCTTCCTTGATTCAAACAAGAAGACACAACTTTTCATACAGATAGGACTTTTGCAGGCTATAAAAGGAGAAGAATACTAATCACATTCCTAATCTTTTTAATCATCTCCCTCCTCCTCATTCTATCCTATAATCAACGCAGTTTCCTATCACTGAGCAGTCATACTAATCACAATCTTGAGTAGATCATTGTCTATTGTATCTTAGGAGACTTCAAATAAAGTCTTAAGGAAATTGTTACTATAAGTCTCAGAAGAAATTTCCATGTAATCTTGGTTAGAATGTTTTGTTACTTTCTAGAATTTGGATATTGTTCTTTTCTTTTCTTGTTAACTTCATCTTCTCATTTCTACTACATCGTTATTCTCCTATGTAGTATTTGTGCATCCTTGAGCATGAATCTATGCATTTCTGTGCACTGATTATCGCTTTTGGTAGTTGATTCTGTAATTAAAGTCATCAAAAATGACAACTATCTCGATCATAAAATGGCTTTTTTCTCAGTTCTTTATTTAAACACTTGACAATTAGTTTATTTCCATTCAAATCGAGATAATTCTATACACTCTACATCATCATCATAATGGTAGATGCATCATACATGGAGCAGCCCGTCTTTACATAAAGCAGAGATTGATCAAGATTTTTAGGTTACCATCGATGAAGCTTACATCAAATATCCAAAATGTAGACTAATAGGGAGGATTCTAGAAACAAGAAGCACGTTCGTCATATTTAGTAGGTCATGGAAGATTCTACCCAACTATAGCTGAAGTGAAATAGGATGACATTTTCAGCTGTCTCAATCAAACTATGACTCATGTTGCTGGTTCGAATATCAAACTAGCTTTATCGGGCACGATGTGTATGAGCTTATGAACAACTATATGTTGCAATTTGAATGACAACCTCAAGCGTTTCTATTAATTGTACCAACCATATGTCTATGTTTGTATTCTACAAAGTTTAAGATTGATTTTATTTCTACTTCGTCTCATGTAATGGCTATTTATCAGAATATGAATATGTGTTCATGGAAAAAAAACAACAGTGAACATAACAATAAATGGGTTGTGCATTACTTTCTAAACTTCTTAAATAAGAAACTAGAAAATACATGATATAGCATAAACATAAATTATTTTATAGCAACCCACACTCCTGAACAGATCGATCAAAGCCTACAAATGGCATTTAAACTCACATTGGGTCGTATAAATTGTAAGTTTTAAGTTTTTGATGAAACAGAGAAAAATATAATTTTAGAACATCATTGTAACAACCTCGAAAATTTAACGGTTTTAACGTAATTAACTGAATTTTGATGAAATTTTAAATGATCGAATTTAGAAATGAAAATTTGATATTTGGAATACGTTTATTTAAACATAGCAAATGACAGATTTTCACTGGTAAATATGAAAGTTAGTTATGTTGTGTAATTTTCAATTTCAATATTAAATCATTTGAAATTGGATGAAAATAAAATATCTTCGAAATCCGAATATTTTAATATAATAAAATTGTAAATCATTTTTCAAGTGAGACATCACATTTCATTTTGCCAAATTTGGACTTCTATAGCCCCGTTTATCTTATTTTCGATGAATTTGCAGCAGTTTAGCAGTGAAATATCGACTTTTGATAGGATGGTCATATCCCTGATATCTATGTACCATTCTGTTTGTCTCGTCGTACTAATCTCCGTAGTATATTCATTTATGTGTTTCGGAGTCCGGTATGCCATGTAATCCACGACACGGTTAACCTTATCGGTACCCAACTCTGGAGTCTTTTGTTTTCCTTATAAACTTCATTTTCCATCGTGTAAAAACAATAGTCACTGGTTATTATGCTTCCTAGAAATCAATACCAAGACTTCTGTTATTCTCAATACAAGTTTCAATATGCTTGTTCGTCTCTATTTTGATTCCCTGCTTTTATACTGGTGACTCCTCCTTTTCTCTTTGGAGAATATATATATATATATATATATATATATATATATATATATATAATATGTAGCTGCTTATATTAAACTGCTTGCATATTATTTATGAAACCAATTTACCCGTTCATTTTGCAATCCACCATTTTTCTTTCTCTCCTCATTTTTTCCGTTATAGTATCAAAAGAAAATTTCGTAGTTTCCTATAGCTAACCATTTTAGCCGAGCCTTTCTATCCAAATTCCGCCTGTAACTATGGTCTCCTCCCTCTCCAGATGCCGCACCCTTCACCTCTATCACCGAGCTAACCAGCGCATCCCATCCTCTATTGCCGCTCGACTCACCTGACCCACGTCCGCCGGACTTATCGAACGCCGAGCACACAAAAACCAAACCTCCACCTGTGAACCTCCTCACGCCACCCAACACCCCAGTGGCAACACCAACCACCCAACCCCTCCATTTTCCATCACCTTATCAACTCCTTGCCTACACTTACTTACTCCCTATGCCATAGCAACCGAACCCGACAAACAACCTGTCACTGCCACGCACTCCCCTCCACCACCCATGCTGCCGCCTCGCTTCCAATCAAACGCCTGTGCCTTCAACCCTCCTTGCATCGCCTGACCTACCTTTCCACTCTCCCGCATCCACCTATGACCTAGGCTATACCCTGCATATGACCACCTTGTTTTCGTATTATATATAATATATAATTCTACTTCGTATTTATATATAAGCTTTTGCATGATGTTTTTGCATATTATTTAAGTACATAATATTGTTTTAAGTGTGTGTGTGTGTGTGTGTGTGTTAAGAGGTATATATGTCTATGGACATATGAGTTTGAATTTTTTTTATTTATTCTTCTTTTAACTTTTATGGTTTATAAAAGATTAGTTGTTGCATATCACATATGTAATATAAGAAGAAAAAACAAGTATTATATACAAATATTATATTTTAAGTTGTTGCCTATTAACTCTATTATTAGATTTAAGTAAGAGATTTCAACCTGTACCCGTTGATAAGAGTTGTAATATTAGCTTTTATTTTTTATTTTTTTTTCAACTTGTACATATTTTGATTCTTGCTATTCTTTATATATTCTAGTTTTAATATGTGAATTCTTAAATAATTGTTTAAAAACATAGTATATGAATTCATAAATATATACATATTTTGAATTAAATATCGATTGATATATATATATATATATATATATATTATAAATATATGTTTTAAATGGAATAAGAGAAAATTTAATATATATGTAACATATATTTGCTTGATATATATTAAGTTAGTTTTGATTTGCTTTCCATCGATTCCAAACTTCCAACTTTTCTTTAATCGTCAAATTCGTGTTCAACATACTTTACTTTGAAATTCGTTGCTCGGATTTGCAGCTCGGTTCATTATCAAATTTCTCTAACCTCGAAAGGTGAGCAATGACTCGCGATTAAAATTCTTATACTTAGTAGATTCAACCCACATGAAATGGTGATTGAAATACGTTATTAAATTTTGAATTGTTAGTTATTTAATAGTTAAATCTGTTATGCTATTATCTGCAATTGTTCACCTAAGAAATATGACACCATAACCCTATTGTACATATTGTATTTTAATTTGTTACCGATGATATATGCCTGCTATTGATATGTTATATAATATGTTCTCACTCTGCAAGTTCTCTGTTAGTTTAAAATTGCCTATGGGTTGAAATGATACATATCCGAACGAGATTATAGATTGGGAGAAAATCGTTATGGGTTGAAACGATAAACCCAAGAGATTTTCGTTGATATTAAATTTTGGGATTGTAGGATGAAATGATATACACCCGTAAAAATTTAATTTGCGGATTGAAAAGATAAATATCTGTATCACTTGACCATAGGATAGAATTATATATGGGCACCAATGGTCTATATTTCTAAAAATGATTTCCAAGTTTTGAAAGGAAATATATGGATTTTATTGAATATTGATTTTTAAATTATAATATAAAGAATTTATTTTAATATATGTGTAAAATTTAGATTTTAAAATTATATGTTACGGAAATTACAAATTTATAAGTTAGTTTTGAAATATAATTTTTAAGATTTTTCTAATTATTTACTATTTTAAAAATATATAAAAGTAGGTTTAATACAAAACACATTTAATAATAAGATTTAATTCAATAAAAGTTTAATTTAATTATTATATAACATGTTTAAGCATTTATTTAAACTTATATTAGTATTTAACAAAATAAGTTTTTATAACTTAAATAATAGGGGATGAGAAGATAAATCAATGTTGACTTGGAATTTAAATTGGTTGATAATTGAATTTAAATAAGAATTGATTTGAAATTATTGATTTTGAGATTTTGAGAGACATGATTTATAACTTGATTTGATAAAAGTGATTAAATGAACATTCTCAATTTTAAATAAAATTGAGACTGAATATTTAATATTAATTTAAATTTATAAATTGGGATTTTATTTAATTATTATTAAAATGACTAAGTGAATACCTTCCAATTTGAGTAAAATTAGAGTTAAATGTTGAAATCTAAATGAAACTTATATTGATTTTTTCTTAAAAAATTTAAAATTTTAATCTTATTGGAATAGAAATAATAGTTCAAACTTGGATTTGAAATCAATAATAATAGAGATGGTTTATTTAGAATTTGAATTGAATCTTTAACCTTTTAAATTAAAAGTGTTGAACAGGGATCGATTTAAATTGAATTTGGAGTTTAAGTTGATTAGAACCGATTTGTGAATTGAATGAAACAATTCTAATTGGAAACTATTTCAATAAAATCTCTTTAAATAAATATAAACTATTTTAATTTACAGCTATTTTAATATATAAATTAATTTAATATATAAATTATTTTATTATATAAACTATTTTAATTTATAACTATTTTTAATATATACTCTATTTTCAATATTTAAACTGTTTAAATTGGAAGTGTTATGATTTCAAAAGTATTACGATTTCAAAAAGTGTTATGATTTCAAAAGTGCTATGATTTTTAAGGTGTTCTGATTTTTGGAAATGAATATGACTTAAAGTGAATATTGATATCGAATTGATGTGGTTTTGAAATGAATATGATACTCTGATATGAACTATTTGAAATGAAATGACCATGGTGTGAAATAAACGTTTTGTTGTTAAAGAGACAGGGATCGGGTATTGTCATACTCTCTGCCAATACCGACAACCACATTAACAACCGTGCACACGGTGAAAATTCCAGAACGAAGTAGCATGGTTTGGTGACGATTCTATATGAGGTCTTAGCATGGACTCCCATGTGCCAGCTTGATGTGGTTAAAACAGAAGCCATGCCGGGCCAAGTGAGGTCATTCCTTCGATCAAGCACACTTCTTCAATACCATTCTATTACTTTGTGATTTGATTGGGTACACCTTTGAGTTGGGAGTGTGTCACGAGGTTGGCGGTACACCAGTCCATTGCCTCGCGTGCCTTGTCACATGCCCTATCGCGCTTTCTATGAGTTTGTTTTGTATCATACCCGTGGAATGTTCCCTTATAGCCCACCTGCGAGTGGAGTTTACAGTATCTGTATAGCCTATGACATTATATAAAACGTGTTAAGGGGGATATAGGTAACGCCTTAATGCTATTTTAATACTTTACTTTACTGTAGACATTATTATAATAGCTTATATTACAACATAGTAGATAGTTCCACAGATCCTTAGAGGATAGAAATCGCAAACTGTAACATCCCTGAAATTTAGTTAAGATAATTTGATAATTAATTCAATCTTTGAAAGTTAAATTGTGAATTTAATTATGAATTAATTAGAAGATTTCTAGAATAAATAAAAATTTTGGATTAAAAATAGAATTTGATTTGGAATTTAAGAATAAGTTTTATAAATAAATATTGGATATATCAAACTTTATATTTCAAGGATAAATAGGATATGTGTTTGTTATAAATAAGAATTTGATTTGAACTTTAAAAGAAATAAATGATAAATAGAATATAAAAATATATTATAAAAAGATATTTGATTTTTTTTCCATTTATAAGTACAAGTTGACTGTATATTAAATTTTGAATTTGGAAATTTAAAAGTAAATTGTTTTCAATTCATTTTCTTTTAAAAAGTTATATAAGTATGAATATTCCTAATAACTTGAATTTAAGATGTAAAATTAGATTTGATAAAAAGATTTAAAAACTGAAACATCCCAGAATTTGTTAATTTAAATTTGGCAAATTATTTACACTTTTGAATTTAAATTTGAGAATTTCAACAGAAATAAAAATATTTTTAATATTAATATTATAAAGATATATGGAAATAAATAAATATTTGATAGTTTAAGTTTTTAAATAAATGATAAATAAATGAAATATATAACAAAAATTTGTATTAATCAACAAAATAAAACATGTACAAATGAAAATGTTGTTACTTTAAACTTTGAACAAAAATAAAATGACAAGTAAGTTGTAAACAAAAAAATATAAACCAGGAAAATAATGAAGTAAAGAGCTGCATTCATCAACAAAACAAAATAAGAAAAACAAGAAAAAAATCTGCAAAAATAAATAGTAAATACAAAAAAATAAACAACATGATAACAAAGATGGGAAGCATGAAGCATTAAATGCTTTCAAACTCAGCCATAAACAAGATCGCATCAGATTTGTTAAAGCATGGTTTAGTCTCCTTTTCTATACCTCAACCTGTCCTTGTATATACCTCAACCTGTACAAATATATTCTCCTCCAGCCTTCTTTTATACATCAACCTTTTCACTTCAGTCGTTCAAACCATATTTTACAAACCTAAAGAAAAAAAGAGCATCATATTTTACAAAGATTCAAAAAACACTACAAGATCAAAACAGAAGAAAGAGAAAAAAAATAAACTGCAGGCTTTCAACAAAAACACAAAAGCAGTCCTCTGTTTAAGGGAAATTCAAGGTGAGTAAACTTATTTTTGAAAAGATTTTAACACAATTAAACCTGTGTAGATGATTTATAGTAAATGTTATACTATATGGCTATATACAGATGAGAATATATATGTATGCTAATTTTATTTGTTCTGTACATAGTTGCCATCATCTCTGTGTCTTGTTTCAAAAAGTATAAGGCTTAATCGAATTTAAAAACTTTAAAATCCCACTCCCCCAATCTTTGATAGATTTTTATCTTTAACAAATAGGTTAGTTAAATATCATTTATAAGTAAATTCTGTTTCAGGTTTGAAGTGAATTTTTTTGGCTCTGTAACTTGGTTTACAGTGAAAAGAAGAATCAAGTGATAAATTCGAGTATTTTAAATTATCAACTGGATTACATAACTTGAATTGTCATTACAAATTGTAATTTTTAAAACAAAAATGGGAGTTTTTAGTTGCCTATGTTATGTGCAGTTCGAGATTGATCGAAATTTTCATTTTGATCGATTCCCAATCATCAAACAAAGTTCAGGTTAAGATTTTTCTTGAAGTTTGTTTGGCCATAGACAATTTTAGAAAATTGTCGAATTTTTTTTCCATTGTGTAGATTGATGAATCAAGGCCATTTTAGGGTTTTGGGGTAGGATGGGTTCGCTGTTGTTCGCGAGAGGGTTTCGTTGTCGTCGTGGCAATCTGGTCAATCGCGGGGGGGGGGGGGGGATTGGGCCGTGGTGACGTGTTGAAGCTGAGGTTGGAGATCCATGGCCACCGGTGGCTCGACGTGGCGGAGCGAGGCATTTGTTTGAGGGGTTTGTTCGTTCCAGTTTTGGGTTTAAGGACGAGATTTCGAAATCATGATTTGTTCGAGATTTTAAGTGTTCAAGAGATTCGAGAGCATCATCGTGGACATGTTGGCAACCAGCAGTTCAACCGGAGGTGGCGATTCCAGTTGTGCACGTGTACGTGGAGGGTGGTGTGTCAGTATAATTGTTTTGGGGAAGAAGAATATGAACTCGAGTGATTCTTGCTTGTTGCTCGAAGCAAGCTACGGGAAATAAGGGTTTGAACTCGAGTTTCGACTCGAGGTGGTTTGGGGGTTGTACGTGTTAGTACTTAGAAAAAAATTTGGAAAAAAATATATAGCACGGGTTGATTTTCGAAATGACCCGAAGAAAACCCGAGTTTTCCTCGTGCGTGACCAGAAGCAGGTCTCGAGAATAAATTTGAAAAAAGTTTTTACTTTAAATTTTTTCCAAATTTTAAGACACTTTAAAAATAAGTTCAAATAATGATTTGATTTAAAATTTTAAGCTAATGTAAGACTTAAGTGAAATGTTTTGAAGAAATAAAATTTAGTTTATTTAGTTTAATATAGTATTTTTATAAGGTTATTTATATTAAATAAATAATGTAATTCAAAGAAAAATTTAAGTAAAATGTTGTTTAAAACTAGATCTTAACTTTTAAAATGTGATAAAAGAAATTTATTTAACACGGTTTAAAAAGATAATCAAAGCAGTTCGATTTTCTTTTGGTTTACTTAAACAATTATTGATATGTTAATATAACTTCATAAGAAATAACCTTAGTTAATTAATTAATATTAAAGTTTAAATAAATTGATAACTATGAATTAGATTAATTAAAAATTAAGATAAATAAATTTGAAATTAATTAAGAAAATTAATTAAGAAGTGATAAACTAATGAAAATGATTAAGATCTAATCAACTGTAATTAATTGTAATTAATCATTGATTTAAGATCTCAAATGAAAGTAATTATGTGATTAATAAAATTTAAACTACATGATTTATTTATCTAAATTTAAGATGCTTTGATTGTCCTTGATTTCTGTATGTTGGATTTATATTCCTATTATGTGATGTGATGCTGTGTAATATTGAATGCTTTAAATTGAGTTGTGATATTGGTATTACTGCTGTGTGATTTGTAAAAACCCATTGGCCCATAAAACGACATTTGAATTTCGATGCGACAGGGAGTCAGATTCCGGTAGGTTATCCGAAACCCACATCGAATGAGCGAATCTTCATGAATGACATCCACATGTTTTAAAATTGACACCCACTATTCGAATTAGCCGGGAGAGGACCTTTATGTTGTATAACCCATTTCGAATATGTGATTCAACGTTATGGATAGCATTTGAAGACCGGGTATTTGCGAGAACGATAGGATGACCTATCGATTGTCTCTGCATTGAGTTTGTACGGTATAGAGATTCCTTAAGTGATCGCAAGTCCGATCGGGATTGTGAATACCCGGATTGCAAGGACTTCTTCAGAAGTGCCTTCTGTTCCGTTCGAATCCGAAACAAACTTGTATGGTTGTATGTGTGACATTACAAATTGAGATATAAAGCTGATTTCTTTCAAATACATATCTGTTGGTGGCGGAGAATTTACTATGTTAGCTTAACACCCTTCTTTGAGATGTTCGAGCTTAGAGGTTATGTGGTTGAAGGTCATTAGTGATATACTCCCAAATTTGGTAGTGTGGCATGCTGAGTGCTCCTGATCATTTGTTGATCGAAACATGGCTTTGTGAAGAGCGTAGCTTTGTGGACGAGACTTCGTCAAACCTCACAACCGGGTTATGGTCGAAATAGGAATCGTAATAGCAAGGTTATTTGAGGATAGCTTCCCCTGAGGGTATGTCCATTTTCTTCTGGATTATGAGTGGTATCATGGTACGGAGCCCAGATACTTACTTTGTGGTTGCTGCAAACTTATTACTTTGTGGTTTTTGGTTGAGAAGCGCTTCAGATAAAGGTTGGTAACGACCGAGAAGTGGCATACTCGTGTCAGTTGTTACCTAGATATAAAGGTAACCCGACCTTATGTAGCAAAGATCCGGTTAGCATCTGGGGACGTACTTCCAGAGGCGTTCCATTTTATATGGGAAGTTACTTTGCCCGACCATTTGTTGGAAATCCAATCATCCAAATACGAGCCCTTTACGGTTTTAGTTGTAGAACCTGCCATCTAATATGGTAGCTATAGTAAGCATACTATAATGGTACGTATGTGGGCTAGGATTTATATTCTATTTTCAAAATGTTCTCACAGTATGCACTAATAATAATATCTAAAAGTGTTTCCTCGTATTAGGCATATTTGACTATCATAAGAAGAAATCTCTTCCAATTCTGAGTTTGCATTGTGTGTGTGGCGGAAGGTCTTATGGTAGTTTCATTTTTTAAAAGCATACCGAAATCCTTTTATAAATCTAGTTTCTTTAAAAGCAATTGTTATTGTTTATTCATACCAGTCCCATGACTGATCCGGAGTTTATTTTTCCTTCCTAAACTCTGGGTGCCCATAATTTTCCACACAGGCAGCCTAAAAGCAGGTTATCAGTGTTTTAAAGCTAGCTTGGATTTGAAGTCTTCTGGATGCTTTGGATTTGGAAATCTTTTGAAGTGTTGGAGTTTTGAAGACCTTGTCGAAGTTTAAGTATGTTGGAGACTTGTTGATGTTTCTATTATCGTATTATTGTTGTATCATATTTGTATCACTCTAATATTAGGGATCGATGTTGTATTGGATATTGTATCATGTTGTATCTGCGTTGATATATGACATTCATTTTGTTTCCACTGTTTTATATTCATCTGATGTTGTTATAAGCTCCATCCGAACTGAAGTTTGACGTTCGAATCTCCGGCAGTCGAATATAAGTGAGGTATTTGACGTCGACTTTTGAACGCTGGATTTTGGGTCGTGACAAAAACATCGGAACATATAAACAATAGTTGTATATCCATGAATATAAAATGTAAAAACATTTACATATATATAAATGTAATTAATTAGAGGATTTAAAATACAAATTTCAAATTTAATGAAATAAGGTTCAAAACAAATTTAGAAACAAGGTCTAAACATAAATTTAAAATTTCTATATATTTGAAATTAATAAAATCTTGTTTCTTAAATTTTGTAAATGTGCGTTTTGATTTGAAAGATATATAAGTATAAGTAATTGAAAATTATATTTCAAAAATGAATAAGGAAACATATATATGTAAAAAAAATTGGCTTGTAAATTTATAAGTTAAGGTTAAGTAAGGTTGAAATTATAAAATTATAAAATTATTTAAGTTAAGGGTTTAAACACAATAATAAATAACATTAGACATTTGTAAAATGAGGAGACAAGTAGTATTACAAGTGTTAGATTAATATAACTTAGTATTAGCAAGTGTTAATATAAAAACAACAAGTGGCAATCTTATTCCTTAAAATTTGAATAATGTAAATAAATATTAAAAAGAAATATAATAATAAGAAAACAGGCCTATTTTCTTTCATGAGAAAAATTGAATCAAAATGCTTAAGATCAAATGAAAATAAAACAAACCGAAATCAATTCTTGGATCCAACTGCAACTTGATTTGGAGTAATTCAAAGCAAAGATGGTTCGAAAGGAGATCTGTAATCAAACTTCAAATAACAAATCAAATTAAAGATCTAAGCAGAATTGCAAACAAAACACGAATCTGAAGCAATTTTCAAAACCTAGAAGAAACAAGTTCTTTGGAAAAAAAAGGAATGAAGTTGCAGGAAATTCAAAGCAAGTGAAAAACCTGAAGTATGCAAGTAGGAAAATAAAGCAAATTTGAAGCTTTAAACAAAATTCAAAACTATAAAAGCTTCAAAAATATTAAGGAAAAAAATGTACAGGCAAAAGATTGTCTCTGCCTCAAAAAAAAAAATTCTCAGGTGAGCAAACTATATTTTAAAGTTTTGAATCTGGTTTGAATTTTGATCTGCATGCGGTTGTTTTGGAAGTATGGAAGTAAATATGTCTGGATCTGTGTGTGTATATATATATGTGTGTGTGTGTGTGTGTGAAGTGGTGCATGCATGTATATGTTTATATGTGGCTCTGTTGAGTATAACAGGGCTACAAATTCAAAGAAAATTCATATCTTCTTATTTAAACCAATTCGAGTCATGATTCCTAAAGAGAAATTGTTTATAGCAATATAAAGTCATTTTTGAAAATAATCTCAAGTGAAAATAATTAGCAAATATTCTGAAATAAAGGGATTACCGTGATAAATTTTAAATGGGTCAGAAATCAATTAATTCTTTATCGAGTTTAGATCATAGGAGCTGACTCATATTTGAATTTATGAATTTTGGTATACATCTTACGATTTTAGAATTGGGACTATTGAGAATCTGTGAAATGAATGTTTTGGGCATTTTCGTTAGTTACTGACGATCGGTAGAGCAATGTTCGACAAAATTAGGCCTGGAAGTGGCTGTAGTGTCATAGACTATAGGAAAAATGAGTAAAAAATTTACTGGTGATTATGGCGGCCGATCTTCGATATTGTAGGGTTTTGGGTCGCCATCTGGACGAAGTCGAAACCAGGTGATTACAGCACCATAGCAGCATCGAGTTGGGCCAGGGCGAGTGAAATGGAAGATGGCCATATGGCGTTGGTCCAGGTGGAACGTAGCGATCTCCGATGATCGGAGATGGGAAGCGCAAGCATGTTGGTCGAACTGTTTTGTTTCAGTAGCTTGATAATGTTCGATTTTAAAATTTGAAATCGATGTGAAGTTTTGGTAGCCAGAATCATGAAAGGGGATCGTAAGCAACATGCTGGAGTCGGCAAGGTTGATTGGAGTTCGTCGGAGTGTTAGTGCACATGCACGAAGCTTCTCTGTGGATCAGCGTTTCGTTTTTTTGAAGAAGAAGGAGATGTTGGAGAAGTGGCAGTTTACTCAAAGTCGCACTCGTGAATACGTGATGATAACTCGAAGGAATCATCGAGTTCGTGTGTATTGTTTATCGCAGTTTTAAAATTTAAATTTTAGGACAAAGTTTAGAATTAGGTAGCAGCAGGTTCTCGAGGGCATACTCGAGTAAAACGAGATTTAGCTCGGGTTAACACTCGAGATGGGTCTCGAGTCTGAAATTTTTGTATAAAACATTAAAACCAGATCAAGTTGTGTTCAAAACAGATTTTTGGCAAGATAGTTCTTTTGCAGGTGATAAACTGTATATCCAAGTTTGAATTAGTCAAATTTGTTATTAAGTTAAAAGTGTTTTAAATTATAAATTATTTCAAATTTATCAAGTAAGAAGTGTTTTAAAATTTATATAACCTTTGGTTTTAAAAGTTTATAAAATTTATCTTTGTAAATAAATGAATGATAAAAAAGGAAATGATTTTATAATCTTAAATCTATCTTAAAGATTTTAAGTTAATAAATATATTGACGACGGCCTATTTCCAAAGGATTATTAAATAAGAATTAAATGATTAAATAAAAATAATAATTACTTAGTGAAACTAATTAAGAGTAGATAATTAAAGGTTAAAGATTGATTAATTAAATATTAAGGGTTAATTACTTTAAAGAATAATTAATTAATGTGGTTAAGTAATTAAGGTGATTAAATCAAGAACAACTAATTAAGATTAATTAACTCAAAGTGATTAAGAAATCATTATTAATTAAGAAGTAAAGTAATTAATTAAGGAATAATTAATTAATAAAAGTAATTACGATCCTATTAATTACAATTAAGGGTTAACTAATTAAGATAATTAATTAAAGAAATGATTAATTAATGAAGGTGGTTAAGACTAAATCAGTTGTAGTTAATGATAATTAATCATTGATTAAAGATAATCAATAATTATGTGGTTAATTAAATTAAACTACACGATTTATTCATCTTAATGAAAGATGTTGATTATTGTTGAATGTTGTGTGATGGATTGATATATTTGATATGTGATGTGATGCTATGTGATGCTTTGTGCTGAGCTATTATATTTGTGATGAATTTACTGTTGTATAAAAATGCAAATCCCCTTGACCTATAAAATGACATTTGAATTTCGATGCGATAGGGAGTCAGATTCCAACTGGTTATCCGAAACCCACATCGAATCATAATGATGAATCATTATGATTGATCATTTATTTTATCTATGAATCTGTGAATAAAGATAAGCGTTATGGGTTATACCGCTTATCGATATGATTGAATCTGTGATGATGATGTTGTACACTATTGTGTTAAACCTCTGGACCACACTTATACACACACAAATATGGATTGCACGTGGAAATGAGTTAAGTCACAGATTTTTGAAATAGTTTTAAATTTGAATTTTGAATCAAATGGTTTTCAGAATGAATTGGGTGTTTTAAAAAATAAAAGTTATTTTTGAATAAGTTGATTAAGACTTGAGATTCAAATAATTTAATTTGAATTCAAGATTTAAAATTGAATTCTATGTTTGAAAATTTTGGTTTAAAGATGTTATTCAAGTTATAAACATGTTTATATGGGTTTTAAACCATTTTAAAAGTATGGTTTTAAGAATTTGAATTTAACCCAACTTTATATTTAAAAGGCCTTAACTCGTGCAAATTATAATCGGGTTTTCCGAAATGGAAGCAAATGGTTTCAAATAATAATAACTTTTATATAAGGAAAGAATTTTCCAAATTATGATGAAAAGATTTCAAATTTGAAATTGAATGGTTTTGAAAGCTATAATTGAATCTTTGTGAAAGATAGTTGCACCCTATTTTGAAATTGAAGAGGATTTTTAAATAGTGTATCTTTTATATATAAAAGATTTGAAAACGGGAATTGTTTTGAAAGTTTAGAATGAATTTTTGGAAATGTTTTTGAAAGCTATAAAACGAGTCTTTAATTTATATACCGGATGAGTTAACCTAACTTGAAATGGAATTGTTTTGAAAGGCTGTAAATGGATCTTTGTTAAAGACTGGTGATTCTTGTTTTAGATTGAAAGGGGGTTTTAAAGTGAATCTTTTGTTAAAAAATTTAATTGTGGAAATTGTTTAAGCCTTTGAAGATTTTTGAAATGAATATTTTTTTTAAAAGATTGGAAATGGTAATTTGTTTAAACCATTTAAAAGAAAAGTTTGGATTTTAAGTTGTGACTTAACCGAAATCCCATTATCAATATGTTTTTTTAATATTGCGCTCATTATTCGGTTTAGCCGGGAGAGGACTCTATGTCATATAACCCATTCCGAATAATGATACGACTATGGATAGCATTTGAAGACCGGTGGTGAAGACCGGATACTTTTGAAAATGAAAGGATGACCTGTCGAATGTCTCTACACCGACTGGTCCCCGGTATAGAGATTTGATCACCCTTTGTGATGGGGAATCCGGACATGATTAGAAATTATCCGGATTGCAAGGGCTCCTTCAGAAGTGCCTTTGGTTCGGTTCGAACCCGGAACAGACTTGTATGGATGTGTGTCTAACATTACAGTTTGAGATGTAAAACCGGTTTCTATCAAATACATTTCTATTTGGTGGCGGAGATTTATCGTCTGGAGTTACTCGAGAAGCTTTCTGGAGTACATGATGTATTCCACGTCTCACATCTTCGTCGGTATCTCCATGACCCATCTTTGTTTGTTCAGCCTTCTGCTCTTGACGGCTTGGATTTTGAGCCTAATCTGACAGTCGAGAGGAAGCCACTTCATATTGTCGATAGAGATACGAAGTAGCTAAGAAGGAAATCGGTTAGTCTAGTCAAAGTATAGTGGAGTACTAACGACCGTGATTGTACTTGGGAGACGGAGGAGAGCATTCGTGCTTCAAATCCGGAATTGTTTGTTCCAGGTACTATTTTGTTTTCGATCTCGTTTTCCTTATCTTTTTGCTTCCTTGTTTTCATTCTTTTCGAGGACGAAAAGGTTTGAGTGGGGGAGAGTGTAACAAGCCAATATTTTTGAAATTTATTTTTATTTGTTTTAAATTATTTTTATAGTGAAGTAGAAATTATTCTAGAATTAATGGTAATTTATTTGAATTTTTCAGGTTCTGTCTCCTATTTTTAAGCAATCTCTTCAATTCTTTTGATATTTCCTATGAATTTAATCATTTATTTCACTTTGAAAATGTTTTAAAAATCATTTTATTTCAAATTTTGTCTTATAATATTTTTAAAATGAAGTAAATAATATTCCAAAGCCATTGGTAAATTTCTTCTAATTTTTATGTCCGGTTTGCTATTTTTAAACAATTTCTTTATTCCTTTTCTATTTTTCTCCAATTTAATTATTCATTTTATTTTGAAAATGATAAATAAATTATTTTATTTCAAATTTTCACTTCATAATTTTTTTAAAATGAAGTGGATATTTTTCCAAGACTAGTAGTGATTTATTTGTAATTTCTGGACACTGTTTTGTATTTTTAAGTAATTTCTTCCATTCTTTTATATTTTTTTTTAAAATTAATTATTTATTTTATTATATTTTTACTTAGTTTCGGTTTTTAAATTATATTTCTGAGTTATTTTGTTTATATAAAAATTAAAAAGAAAAGCAAATGCCAAAGGTTTAAAAAGTTTACAAAAACTTAAGGCTTTTCACCTTCAAAACTCTTCATTTTCAAAACTCCTCATTTATGTGCATTTTTGGCCATACACTATTTTTCTTAGCTGTGTATTTTCATTATATTTCATGTGAAAAATTCCTCAGCACTCCATTTCTCACGGCTTCATAAAAAAAAAATGGTAATGGCCTACATTTTTTTCACTTTTCTACCTATTTCTATGCAATTTTTGCCTTGTTTCCCATCATTGTTTGGATCGGCCTCCCCCTTGTTCCACTACCACCACCACCCTACATCTCTTCCATGCCTTCCCCACCATCTACCCCACCGACCATGGCCTTGGCCGAATCCACCTTGATGGCCAAACCCTTCAAATTGCAACCTAAATGCCTAGAAAACAACGTTGTTGACCACTACTTGCCATACCACCTCATCCACCTCCCTAATCGCCACCATATCCGCCGCCACCACCTCTGACCTGACCACCACACACCCCTCCAATCTCTGTTCAGTCATCGGTGCACCCACAGGCCGAGCACACTTCTCAAGGCCGAGCCCTTTAGCCAACCAAAACTCCACCTTTTGCCAAAAATTCCCTTCAACTTCTCATGTAGAAAACTCCACCTTGTTCATGCCATGAATGCGACCCACACCAGCCTAAACCTGAGCCAAAACTTGACCAAATCTGAACCAAACCATACCCTAGGCCGTGACAAAGGTTTGAGGAAGCAGGAAAAAATTTGGCAATTTATTTCTCTTTTATTTCAAAGTTATAGCATTATAAAATTGTATTGAATTGTGTTGTTTTGATTGTTTGTTTTGAGTTGTACACAAGAGTTGTAGCTTGGATTCGCTCTTCACTCAAATCATTGTCGTGTCATCGTGCTTGGTCTTCTGTTGTACTTTTGGTTTTGAAATCTTCAGCAATTAGAGCTGAGTAAAACTCACACGACATTCATACTTGTGCAGTTGTGAAACAACGACAACTGAATGTGTAGAAAAATTTATATTATGTTATAAACTGCCTGTGATTAATTTTATATGATGTTAATCAGTTAAAAATTCATGTCATATCAACTGTTAATTATTTATATGTTGTTACTTTTCATTTATATCTGTATATCACACTGCAAGTTCCATGTAGATTAGAAATCACTATGGGTTGAAATGATACATACCCGAATGGACTTTAGAATAAGGAAAAATCGTTATGGGCTGAAATGATAGGCATGAACGGTTTTTAAATTATTTATTTTGACTTGGGATTGCGAGTTTGAAATGATAGAACCCGGATTTTTATTTGTAAACTACGGATTGAACTGATATATATCCGTATCACTTGACCTTGGTTAGAAAACTGTATACAGGCCCGTGGTTATTTTTAAAAAAATTTGGAATTTTTTTAGTAATTTTAAAAGTGTATATATATTAAAATTTGATTTAAATTGGATTTTAAAAATATTAAATATAAAAATTTTGGAATTTTCTATAAGTTTAAATGTGAGAAAATGAATAGTTGCATTAGATTTTTGAGATATAACTTAAGTGGAAAATTAGAATTTTAGTAAAATAAATTAAGTTATATAAATAAAATTGGAAATTAAATTTATTTGAAAAAATGGAGAAAATTTAAGTGTTAAGTTGTTTATTTAAAAGTGTGAAGAATTGGAATTTTTACACTTGAATTTATTAATTTGTTGAAATTGATTTAATTATAAGGAATTTACTTTGATAAAAACAATATGTCAATGATATGTTAATGAACATTTTTGATGTTAAATTATGATTTTTGAAATGTTTAAAAGGTTTAAAATGAAGTTTATTATTTACTGGAAATACACTAAAATCTGGAAATCACTTTTAATAGCATTCAGAAATGCTATGGTTGTTGAATTGAACTAAAACTGTGTAAAAAGAGCAAACGAAACGGAAGGCATTATCTCATTACACTCATTTTGAAATCACTCTCAGAGTTAACGATGACAACCCTTGCACTCTGAATCTTCATCTTCACTTGAGATTCACGAACTATCGTTAATTTGGATCGATGTGGTTTTCGGATATCCAAATCTGAAAACCGGATCCCGGTCTCATCGAAATCCAAAACGTGTCTTTTAAGGTCAAGTTGTTTTAAGGTTTAAAACAATTCAATTCAGTTATCTATATACACACATCTAGATAATTCACAAATCACAATAAATAATCAGCATTATCATTATAAATAGATGATCCACATTATCATTATAAACAGATAATCCATACTATCATCAAATTAGATAATCCATATTATCATTACAATGCAACCAAAGCATCCATATCACACAACATTACTAATCTCATATCTGATATCACAAACCATTCAAGCCAATCAACATGTACATAAGCAATGATTTACTTAATCACATCATCTATAATTAATTTAAAATAAATTAAATTAATTATTTGCATCTCTAATTAATTTAAAGTGAATTAAATTAATTACTTCATTTTTAAAATACTTCTTACATACCATTTAATCGATTACAAATCAATTAATTAATCATTCAAATTAATCACCTTAATTAATCACCCTTGATTAATTATCCTTAATCACATTCAAGTAATCGTTCTTTAACAAATTTCACAAATAAATTATCCTTAACCCCTTACAATAATTAAACTTTAATTACTACAATTAATTAATTAACTATAATCAATTACATTAATCCTTAATTAATTAATTACCTTTAATTATTTTTCATTGATTAATTAATCTTAATTAATTAATCCTTAATTACATCATTAATTATATTAATTAATTATCCCTAATAACATTTTAGTTAATTACTTTATTTAAATTAATTACCTTAAGTAATTAATCTTAATTAAACCACAATTATTAATCCCTCTTGATTAATCAAATTCAGTAATTAACTACCCTTAATTACTTCATTTAAATAAATTAATTATTCCTAATTAATTATCCTTAATTAATTCCTTGATTAATTACAAAGTAATTATACTCAAATTACTTCCTTTCTTAAAACATCTTCCATTAATTACATCCAGTAATTACCATTAATTACTTCACTAAGTATTTCAAGTCCATTAATTATATTAAGTAATTATCATCAAATCATTCAGTGTTTAAAATTAATTAAACTTAATTAATAAATTCAAACTAATCCCATTAAACTTAGTTAATTACATTTAGTAATTAATTACTTCAATTAAGTAATTATTCTTAAACAATTTCACAAATGATTATCATTAAATTAATTAATTATTAAAATTAATCACATTAATTAATTTTTAAATAATCCTAGTTAATGACCTTCATTAACTATTCTTTAATTACTTCCATTAAGTAATTAACTTAGATTAACCATTGTTAATCACAAATTAATTTATCTTTAATTATCCATTAATTAATATCTAATTATTTAATTAATTAAGTGTTAATTGTAACTTAATTAATCCTTAATTTCTTGATTAAATAACCCTGATAATAACTTAATTTCTTAATTAATAAGTCTTTGATTATTAATTAATAATCTTTAATTATCTAATTAATGATCTTTAATTACAAATTGATTAACCCTTAATCAATTATTAATTAATCCCTAATCATTAATTAATTAAATTAACTAATTATTTCTTAATTACCTCATTAATTTAATTAATTTCAAATCATTAATCTTAATTAAATTTTAAGATAAAAACATTTCTTAATTATGACTAAATTGTCCGTAACGACCCAGAATTTCTGTCATTTGAAATTTAGATATTTAATTGATTTTAAATATCAAGAAGTAAAATTTATAAGTCGAATAATTTATTTTTCAAATATTTCAATTTAATTGGATAACTAAATCGATAATTTAATATTTGAAATTCCAGAAAAAATTGGAAATTGGGTTTAATGTGGTTAAAATTGATTTATAAAGTTATATTAAATCATATTGGAGTTAGAACAATGTTTGTGAACTTTTAAAATTAAATTAAGAGTTAATTTGTGAAAATTGAATATTTTAATATTTAATCGACTAGTGAAAATAGTCATTTTTTAAACAGTCTTGGATTTCTACGAAATCAGTTTCATCGGATCCGTAATGTCAAATTATTGTATGGTTTCAAATTTCGAGTCATTCGGATTTACCGTTTGTCCGGGGCAAGCCCAAACGCATAGAAATTAGTTTAAATCGATTTAATTTAAATTTGATCGTTGATTTCCGTAACTTGCACATATGACCGAATTAGCCTCCGAAACATATTCCATTGTGTCCGGAATGTGGGGTAAACCCTAGAAACGTCGATCACCACGCGAGATTTGGAGTTCGGAAAATTTCGAGTGGATAGTAATTTGAAAATTTTCTATAAAAGGACTTGTTATCTTCACATTTGCAAAAAAAAGAAAGAAACTAGGGTTTTATCCAGGAGCCGCCACTTTCAGCTATCAATGGCCGAAAATCATTCTTCTTCCCCCTCCATTTTCTTCAAATCCATCATTCTATTGCAAAAACTTCCAACACGAGAAATGTAGAGCACATCCTCTTCTATAAATCCAACGGTGGAGATCATCTTTAATGAAGCCGATTGACGGAAATTGGCTTGTGAAGGTGGCACGTTCCGTCGCGTTTCTCGAGTGCTACTGGGGGCCCGGCTCCATCTGGCTTCGGCCGAGTGTAGCATTGGTGATGGGCGACGTAATGGAAGTTGCTGATCGTTGTAGAACGTCGTATGGTGGTCGCGTGAATTAGGGTTAGAGAGGGCGGCATGGGCTCTCGGTTACGTGTTTCACCCGTTGAACGCGTGCATGGAGAAGATGGGTAGTGCGGCCAGATCTTGCTTGATGGATATTGGACGGCCCTGATTCGTTGTGGGTTTAAAACTAAATTAAATTTGTAAATTTATTTTACTAAGATTTGTACAATGTTTAAAAGGCTATAACTTGTTCATACGAGGTCGGAATTGCGCAAAACAAATTGCGACGGATTCGATTTGTCGAGCACTACACAATGGAGCTAGTTTGGAGTCGTTTGGAGATAGTGTGAATTTTAGGTAAAATTAAACGCACGTTTAATTTTATTCAGAATAAAATGCTACAACTGTTATCGGAAACTCAAGGTGAGAACTTCTCACTCAATCGAATCTGTTTCGATTTAAATTTTAAATTGTTAGATTTAAAATTTCTTGATTGTATGTTTGGATGATAAATTATTATCTATTTGTTGCAAATAGACATTATACGCTGTATATTAAGCGGAGGTTATTTATGAAAAACATATACCGCGATAATCCCAACTTGTATGGAATTGGTATTATATATGTACTTGGAGTTGATTTCCCGCATTATATAGCGGATGAGACCCTATTGCGCCGCATAATAGCGGATAATATTTTACATATCCCATATATCGCGAGATGTCGTCTTAAAGCGAAATTGGCATTGTGCTAACATCTTTGGATGTAGGGAAACAGGTTGGAGGGATCCAACTGGATTCCTCAAATGATTGAATTGGTTTCAATGTTGTGTGTTGATCTATTTATTGATCTATTTATAATCTGCATGATTATCTTTGTGATTGAAATCGTTAAAGGCTAAATTTTAGCCGAATATGTTTTTGGTATCGTTAGATGCCGATAAATAAAATTTGATTTTTGAAAATTTAAGTTGAGAATTCATAGTAAAATTTAATTTTGAAATTAATTCATTTTAAATAAATAAACATTGTAATTTTTATGTTATAAAAATTATGATTTGTGTGAAATTTAACCGAAATGTGATTTTTGAAATAAGTTGTTGATTAATTTATAAAATGGTTTAAATTGGGATTTTTGAATTATTATAAATGATTTATATAAAAGATTTATAAAATTGATATTTATAAATTAAAAATATTGGAATTATAAAACGAGTTTTTATAAGTAAGTATAAATGGATTTCATAAGTGAATGAAATTTATAGATTTATAAATTGTGAAGTTATAAAATGAATAGATTTTATAGAATAAAAGATTTATAAGTAATTAACTTATAAATTGGATTTTGGCGTTTAAATGAGATATAAATAAAATTTGTCAAATAAGCGATTTTTATAAGTTGAAGTTTTTATAAAACATATAAATATGAATTTATATAACGTTGTTTTATAAATTTGAAATCGACTTATTTTGATAAGTCAACTATTATAGGTTATTAAAGGAGAATATTCACGATTTTAGGACAGTGGATAATCCTTTAAATAAAATATGTAGAAATTGAATTTGGTTAACAAAGTATATTCACGATTTTGGACGGTGAATAATATATTAAGGAAATGTTATGGGAAAGTGATATTTTAAATATAATTTAAAACAATTTAAAGATGTTTTAAAATGTATTAAGTGTCGAAACCAAATATTTTAACATCCATTGTTGAAATAGACGTTTTCGAGAAATAGCAAGAAATGGTGGACTATAACACTGTTGTTATAGTAAATGATTTCCGAAAGGAAATTTTTTGTATAGTATTGGGGTTTATATATCTATCTTAAATTTCAAATCCCTATACTAGTGATTTTGGGTTGTCGTAAAGATGTTTTACGCAACATTCGTTTTGACTCAATAAAGGTGTTTAAGAGAATGTTTTCCTTAAAGAATAAATTATATACTTGATTGTGATTCAAGTATATTGAATATTTTCCAAATGTTGAAAATAAATGGATTTGTGAATTACATATTATTAAATAAGTATGGAAATGTTTTTCCAATATGAAGTGAATGTTTTGAGATTTTATATTTTAAAGATAAATTGAAAATGAATTTTAGAAATCGATTTAAAAATCGTATATTCATAGATATTTTGGAAATGTAAATTCACTATGGAATTTATAAAGAAAGGGAAATTTGTTTAAAAATAAACATTGATTTATTTTTGAAGTATGGAAATAAATTTACGGATTTGGAACGTAAGTTTAAAATAAATCGGTAAGGATTTATTTGATTGATTTAAATGAACCATTTTAAATTAAAATGGATAAATATTTGGAAGTGTTCCAGGGAAATTGATTTGAAATTTGTTTTTAAAGATTGAAAGGTGGAAAATGATTTGAAATTTGTTTTCAAATGCTTGAAGTGTGGAAAATATATCTTGCAAAGATATTTTGAAAATAAATAATTTGGGAAATTATTTGAAATCGGGTGATGTTGTGAATATTGATTGATAGTTAAATAACCGACTATCAATATTGACCTTTAAATAAGTATTTGTTGTGAATTGGTTGAAACTGAATGCTACACTTAATTTTAAATTATTGCACTCGTTATTCGGATTACCCATTCCGAATAGTGATAGGACGTAATGGATATCATTGAAGACCGGTGTTGAAGACCGTGTATTTGTGAAAACGATAGGATGACCTATCGATTGTCTCTGCACCGTTAGCTACGGTATGGAGATTTCCTTTGTGATGGGAAATTCGATCGGGATTGTGAATACCCGGATTGCAAGGGCTTCTTTTGTAGTGCCTTCGGTTCTGTTCGAACCCGGAACAGACTTGTATGGTTATGTGTCTGACATTACATTTTGAGATATAAAGCAGATTTCTTTCAAATATATTTCCGTTGGTGGCGGAGAATTTATTCTCTTAGCTTAACACCCTTAGAGGTTATGTAGTTGAAGGTTATCAGTGATATATTAACAATTTGGTAATGTGGCATGCTGGGTGTTGCTGTGTGGTGATTATTTATTGATCATTTGTTGTTCAAAGCATGGATTTGTGCCTAGCTTTGTGGACGAGACTTCGTCAGACCTCACTCCTCGGAAATGGTCAAAACAGGAATATGCGGCAAGGTTATGAGGGTCGCGCCCTTTAGGGTATGTCATTTCCTTCTGGAAAGGGTGGTATCATGGTATGGAGCCTAGATACTTACTCATGTTGACACACTATATTTATTACTGTGTGATGTTGGTTATCAAGCGCTCGGATAAAGGTCCAAAGGGACCGGGGGATGACATATTCGTGTAGTAGTTACCTAGTTACAGAGGTAGCCCGACCTTGTGTTGGCAGAGATCTAACTGTAACGTTAGGTTCTCGGGATGTCCCGCCAGAGGCGATCCCATTGATAGTAGGAAGTTCCTTAGCTCGACCATTTGTTGGAAATCCAAATAAAACAGTACGCATCTTGTACGGTTTTAGTTGTAGAACCAGCCATTCACTTTTGGTGGCAACCCACTATTTGGATGGTAGCTATAGTAGGCATAGTTCGAAATGTCTATGCTGGCTAAGATTTATATTCTATTTCGAAATTTTTTCATCATTACGCACTAATAATAATATCACAAATGATTTGTTTTGCATAGTAAGCATCTTTGACTA